>OX336401.1:132153839-134553839 GCA_946902985.2 Meconema thalassinum
ACCATGGCTACAAGTGTTTTTTCATATAGGCCTCCTATATCATGGCAACAAGTGTTCATCATCTAGGCTTTCTATAAGGTTACCATGGCAACTAGTGTTCATCATCTAGGTGTGCTATAAGGTTGCTATGGCAACAAGTGTTCATTATCTAGGCCTTCCTATAAGGCTACCATGGCAACTAGTGTTCAACATCTAGGCCTCTGGGTAGGTTTTGGCCAGGGTTAAACACTACCCCCAAGGGTAGATGAAGAGAAAAGGAAAGGGAACTGGGTTTCGGACTGAAGAACAAGTGTGGGTAAATAGGACAAGAGTCCAACACCAAACAAAATGAGTTTGAGCAAGTATTCAGTGACGAGTGTCACCGCAAAGCCCGTGAAGCACCTAAAGTGGGCATGGTCCTGGACGCAGCTAACTGGAGATGCGGCTGGAGCTAGGGCTATTTGCAAGCAAGCAACGATAGTACTTTCCCTTCCAAGCCTATATTTGACTACTATGGGGAAGGGTGGTAGTCTGGCAAGACAAAGAATGACAAATTTACAGTATATCCTTTTAAAGGAGTCAGGTTTAATCGAAGGTTTGGAAAGGCGCAAATAACTTGAATTCGCCGTGATGTTTTTAGTTCTTGGAATTGTAGAATTTCCAAGGAGCGATCGAGTGTTTCCAGGAAGGGTAGCGATGAAGCAGTTATAGTGCTTTTGGGAACAATTTGATTGTTTTTTGAAAATTTTTGGTTTTAAATTTTGGTAAGAACACCAATGGTTGCATTCAAGAAAGGCTAAGCTTTTACCCAGCAAAGCGCCGACTAAAAGTTTAGACAAGAAGAAGAACTTAAATTTGGAAAACCAACCATAAGTTATAGAGAAAATCTCAACAAGCAGGAAGCTGGAGGAGCCAGCTATACTTGCCTTACTGGCTCGTTAGAATTAGCTAAAAAAGCTAAGAACGACTTTGAAAAAGTTTTTGCGGAGAGTTTTTGTTCAAATGCAACAAATAGTGGAACCTTTTTTAATTTGATGCTTGATTTTCTTAATGCGAGTATGAGCTTTTGGGTAGAGTCAGGGGAAGTAGGAACCTGCCTAATCGTTATTTTATAGAAAATGATGAAGCAAAAGGATATAGTTTGATTTATTTAACAATGCATAGAAATATGACAAATTTAACAAATATAAAAGGTACAATTTGATTTTTAAACCTTTGAGGTCTCAGACCTCTAAAATTGTTGAAGTTTGCACTAGGCAATTAACAAAATTTAGTTTGGAACCTCCTGTAAGCACCAAATATGCATAAGATTTTAAAATAGTGCTAAGATAAACAAATTTAAAGTTTAACAACAATTAGCGCAATTAACACTTTAACAATAAGTCAGGTACGATATATGTACTTTGAGAATTCCTATATGGAAGTTCTAAAAGTATGAACAAATAAAAAATCGAAATTATACCAAAGAGAAAGAAAATAAGAATAAGTTTCTATAACTTCTTGTAATTAAACAGGGGTCACGAGGAAAATGGGGCCAGTACCCTTTCGTGAAACCTGGAAAAGGAGAGTTAGAAAACTCACTTATGAGTAGAAAATAGAATTCCCCAATTGAAGAGGGAAAGAATTATAATGTGGACTTTCCACAGATAAACAGAAGTTAATTCGTTGAATGTGAAACAAAGTTGGGAGGGCACTTGATAGCAAGCGAGGCCTCTTAGAAATTGACATAAGTTGTAGTTTAAACAGCTAGGTATATCAGTTGACTTAAATTTAAAGCTTAATTAGATAAAGTTAGTAAGGTGTTTAGGAAAAGGAAATAGGAACTTTAGGAGAAAGTTAAGGCCGTATTTATTGTTTTCGTTCGAACGCAACACGGATGGTTGTTGAACGGGCACTGTTATGTACTGTAGTCCGTTGAAAAGTTCACCATTGCAACACGGAAAGTTCATAAGACGAAAATTTATTGCAATTGTGGAGATCACTAGTTGAATTTCAGTTTGAGAAAGTTTATTGCGTTGTGACGTTTATAGATTGTAGTTGAATGCAGCGGACAATTTCCAACGAAGGAAGACAAATTATGCTGATTAGAGGTATTTTCAGCATAAATTCCTCAGTGAGGAACAAGCGCTTCCATATTTAGGTGGAAAGTACTTGACGGCATTACTTGCAAAAAGATAACTTGATGTAGAAAATTCTAGAGGTGTGAGAACAGTAGAATTGGGCAGAATATCCCGCGGAGGTGAAAGCTAAGCTTTTATAGACAGTGGGTTTAATAAGACTTCCACGTTGTGAGAACTCATTCCCAGATAATCAGTACAAGAAGTACTTTTTCATTTTAGAAAGCTAGCTGAAGTAGCCACAAATAAATCAAGAAGAACTTTTGAAGGCAGATATTGCATCTCATATAGCAATTTCACACTGTCTATAAAATCAGATTAAAACCATTTAGCTGTTAAAGCCAATTAAAACATGGTGAAAACCATTAAAGATTTACTTAGCTCATTTCTGAAGAGTAGCAATGTTCCTGGTGACGGTTGGCTTCAAAATCCAGACATGGCGTCTGATTTAAAAGATGTCTCTCGAGGAGAGGAGACAAGCTCAGGAAGAGCTTCGACTCTACGTGTAAACGTTTGACACACAAGTGAGGACCGCTCAACGAAGCACAGTGGTACCAAGGAGGGAAGGGGTGGGGGAAAAACAAAGGAACATACATATGAAATACCAACTTTAGAAATAAAACTAAAAGTAATCTTCAAGGAGTTGATAGTAGGCATCAATAGCGAAGCCTGGTGGAAGGGTATGTTGTAGAAGTCCTCTTGAGCATGGAGATTTTAGCTGAAGATAGCGGCGACATCTTGTGGCTGGATTGGGAAGGAAGTCCTCGAGCATAGAGATGTTGAGGAACTTCAGCAGTTAGCTGCTAGATGCCGCTAGGTTGATCATGGAAGTTATATCTACAACAAACTTTTATACAGAGTGAACAAGGTGCGCAAATAAAAGAAAAGGTAAGAAATCACTGTTGGTGTTTGAGAAAAAAGGGAAGAAATAAGTTAAGCAAAGAGCAGCGAAGGCAAACTCTGTCTTACTGTGTATTCCAAAGAATACACCAGCCTCCAATATGGTTACCATGGCAACAAGTGTTCATCATATATGCCTCCTATATGGTTACCATGCCAACACGTGTTCATCATCTAGGCCACCTATATGGTTACCATGGCAACACGTGTTCATCATCTAGGCCTCCTATATGGATACCATGGCAACAAGTGTTCATCATCCAGCCCATGATTCGACGAATATCATTGTAACGGATGAACTTATTGCTGTGAATTGTCGTATCAAGGAGGTAAGGCAAGGTTATTTTAGGCCGACACTAATGTATGATAGTCCGTTAAAATAATATTTACAGTGATACTTTTCATTTAAATATAATCATTACTGGTAATTACCATCAATGATATACATCATACCCCTTGTATGCTCACAATTTGATGGGTATATTCAACCTCCCTTTGGTATTTTCGTCTTACGACGTATTTCTTTCTTTCGTTCCATGATAAACCCTTATGAGATCACCTTTCGTCCGTGTGTCTGTCTGTGTGTGCGTGTGTCTGTGATTCGTGTGTGTGTGTTATCATGGCAAGCTGGAGCGATTTCAATGAAACTCGGTACCGTAAGTTCATAACACTATTCCGATCGACCCCGACCGTGCCCTTCAAATTTTGTTACGTCTCACCAATCAAACATGGCGGCTGTGCGAAATATTTCACCTGCATTCAATATCTCCGAAACTATTACCGATATCACCCTGTAATTTTGTATAGTGATAAAGGGAACTACTAGAAGTTCACCTATGTGACCTTTGAAAAACTGATAACTACAAAACCAACATGGCGGCCAAGCGAAGTTGCGACTTTTAAATGGACGTCTCTCGCGATTTAACCAACCAATCGCAATGAAACTTGGTACAGTATATGTTTATACACATTGTGATGCACCGGCATCTAACTTCGTTCAATTGTTTAAATAACCTCAAGATGGCGGCTGTGCGAAATATTTCACTGGCATTTAATATCACCTATAGGACTTTCAATAATCTGGTGATCACAAATCCAACATGGCGGTGACGCGAATTATAAATATTCACATGAACGTTTCTCGCAATTTAACCATCCGAGTGCAGTGACACTTGGTACAGTAAATCCTTATAAATATATTAATCCACTAGCATCTAATTTATTTCAATTGTATTCATAACCACAAGATGGCAGCTGTGCGGAATTTCAAAATCTCGTTTTTACTTCTTGTATCCTAATCATGCGATTGAAGTTTGAATACTACACGTACACAATAATCTTCATGTAACAGTACATAACTCTAAGACCTATGTATATAAAAATCCAACATGGCGTCCATCCGCAATATTTAGTCGGTTCTCAATATTTACGAATCTATTACAGCAATCAAATTGGAATTTTGTATGTTGATAGTGGCAATTAACATAAGTAGGATATATGAAAATAGGCTTTATTTCTTCACGGAACTACTTGTTTTGTTAACAAGTTCACTGGTCACTGACAACGTTCGAGAGATATAAAATTGATATCAAATTTGTATTGCACAGTCGTTTTCCTCGTTATCGAACATGCCACCATTGTTCACATCTGATTGGCTGTGGAAAGCTCCGAGAACGAGAAACACAGCATTTAACTATGTTTCCCGTTCACCTTCCCTGGTGACTTTTCGCTAACTGTTCTCGGAGAGTGATTGTGAACCGACGCACAAAGTAGCGTTCCCTGTTTTCGTTCCCGTTCCAGTTTCTCGTTCTCGATCCCGGGAGATTGTGAACCAGCCCTTATACAGTAAATCCTCGATTTAGTGGATCCCGATTGAACGGACTTTGGATTTAACTGATTTAACATCTTCCCGTGCACCATGATTTTCCTGATATTAGTAGGAACATACTTCGTTCTTGCCACCCTCCCCTGACTACTGCACAAAGGCTCATTGAAAGTGAGTTCAACGTGACTGCCCAGTGGAAGCAGCTCTGGTCGATCTTTGCCTCACCGGAACAACAAACTATGCCATGCATTACAACCAAGCCTCCAGATTTTGAGCTTCCTAGAAACATTTGGTCCACCCTAAATAGAATAAGAACAAATTGTGGCAGATGCGCGGACTCTCTTCAAAGGTGGGGGGAAATTCCATCTCCGAAATGTACCTCCGGTGCTGAAAGGCAAACTATTCAGCATATCACACAAGAACACTAACAGCCTTCTCTGGGGGCTTCAGTTGAGTTCCTGATGGCTGCACAAAAATGCATCGACTGCATAAAGGATGTAAATCTGACATTGTGACCCTTATCTGAGTTCAGCTTTTCATATAGTAATTTGTCTTTCTTTTTCAATGCTGTTTTATTTATCTGTATATTATAATATGTATTGTGATGTGTTTTGTACCATACGCTAAATAAATAAATAAATAAGTTCAACTGAGGTTTTTATCATTTTAAATGATCTTATCGACTTCGTCGTTACGCTGAGGTCTGGCCTTACGTTACGGCGACGGGACAAAATGTACCGAGAATGCACTGAGGTGTGTGACGTCATAGTACCCGCGCGCTCCGGTGAGCGTGACGTCATCCTGCCAGCTACCTCCTTTGTCCTTGGTTTGCACTTGCTAATGGACGCAGTTCGCTGCATGATCATGAGGCTTTCACCCAGCATTTTTCAGCATTTGTAGCATTTAAAATGATATAAAGTCTATAGTCTTTCAGACTGACTATCATTTTTTATTTTTTCAAGTTTCGCACGCCAACTTACGCACGTTCACATCGAAACGGAAGTGTTACCTACTGAATACGTGACCCAAATTCTTATTATTTAAAATGTACACTAAATACTAAATACCGTAAAACCTCGTTAACCCTTTATAGGTTAGTGGTCTATATGTTAACCACCTACTATAAGAACAATTTATATTGTCAAAGATGGTGTTAGTTGGATCTTTTAGCGATATTTTCTTGTGGAAGTGTTAATATTTCTGGAAACCAAATATTACCTCTTTACCTTCTTGACCTAAAGTGATTGAAAACAAAAATATTATTTTTAAATACAAACAATTAACATTTTTTTAAAAATGATAGTAAAAATCGGAATTAAAATAAATATGATTGTAAAAGTTAAAAATAAATAAGGTTATAAAATTTAAAATTATGATAATTTTTATGTGCGACGATGTCGAAATGTAAACATTATATGTCAGAAAACTGTATCATAATGAGGCTCGTTATAACACTATTTTTCATTATGAAACAGTTTCTCCCACCAATCAGAGCTCAAGAAACAGTTGTGTGACCAATTAAGTAAGGACACCTTCGCGCATGCGCTCAAAATCCAACATGTCTATATACATTACCGACATGGAAAGTGTACCGTCCATATGTTCGCGTAAATAAACTGGCAAATATGAGACAAGAAATAGCACTGTACCTTAATATCCCCAAATCCAATTTCTACACAGCACATTGCTTTCAAACGACTTCGGTGACAGTTTTACTCAATACTGGTGCACAATCTGCACATATGGCATTGAAGCACACAGAGCGAATGCGTCGGTCGGTCTGTGAGCTTGGAAAACCGAGATATCCTACCCAGCACTGCACTCCGATCACAAAATTCGAGTAACTGAATCTCAACAGATGTATGTATGTATGTCTACCCCTTATTATTCCCGTTTTCCAACGGGGTCGGGGATGAAATGCGATGGAAGTCTTTGTGGCGATGGTTTTTACGGCCGGATGCCCTTCCTGACGCCAATCTCTTGAGAGGAGTTAATGAGAGATGAAATCAATGATGGTGAATGAAACTGGGCAAGGATGTGGAAGGAAGCGGCCGTGGCCTGTCAGAAGGTACCGTCCCAGCATTTGCCTGGTGTTGAAAATGGGAAACCACGGAAAACCATTTCAAGGACGGCCGACGGTGGGGCTCGAACCCACGCGTCTACCGAGTCAGCAGAGAGCTTGGCCCCATGACCTAATGCTGCGCTTTAGCCAGCGTAGCCACTACTGTCGGTTCAACGGATATTTATGAATATTTATGTTAAAACATATAATAGGCTTAAGTTATAATTATCGTCGAACATAAACAGTCGTATGCAACGAGCCTATAATGGTAATTAAGGCACTCGTGTGGAAATTATAAAACTCGCTTACGCTAGTTTTATAAACATACTCGTGTCTTAATTATTGCCATTATACGCTCGTGGCTTAATATACTATTATGTTCGACCCTGACTATTATACGTCAGAAAACTGTATCATAATGATGGTCATTATTACACTATTTTTCATTATGAAACAGTTTCTCCCACCTATCACAGCTCAAGAAACAGTTGTTTGACCAATTAGATAAGGATAGCTTCGCACCTGGGCTGAGTTCCAAGGCCTTCTAATTTAAATTTCACTGCGTTGCCTAGTGTCACAGTGGGGTAATCGAGGAGGCCATGGTCAAATAGAAGGCATTCCCTGCGTCCCATGCACTCTGTTCAGTACGTAAAACTGGTGAAATCTCAACAGATATTTATGAATATTTATGTTCGAACATAAAATAGTTATAATAATTATCTTCGAACATAAACAGTCGTATGCAACTCGCCTATAATGGTAATTAAGACACTCGTATGGAAATTATAAAACGAGCGTTACTCGTGTCTTAATTATTGCCATTATAGGTTCGTTGCATAATGTACTATATAATCTTAATTTTAAGTTTATAAAACTATTATGAAAATAAAATTTTTAAAAATAAAAATTAACATTAAAATGTTAATGAGAACAAAAATTAAAACTAATAATAATTAATTAATATTAGGCTAAAATAATTAAAATTAAATTAAAAAAACAAATGAGATATCTTCAATATTCTGGCCTATAAAGTGTTAATTAGCGCCTAACACAATATAAACATAACCTTACTGCTCTTGCTGTAAGAGGAATAAATGAAACCGCGTAAAACATTCCTATTTATTAGCGCAACCAAATAAAACTACGAAATGATTTTCCCAGAATCGTCCTTTCATCGGCCATAATCGTGGATGCAAGAACAACATACAGCCATTTTTGAAATAGAACACATCGAATCGATCGTTCCGCGGGCAATACAATCGTTCGATAATTCACAAATTTCGATTATTTGTTAGTACAGGGTCATTATCTATGTGTGCCCCGATAAACACGGCAAGCTAAGCCGGCTGTGACTGGCGCAGATCGCGGGTAAGCGTAAGCGGTTCTGCCGGTGGTTGGCGCGCTCCGCTGACTAATATCGTTAGTTAACACGTGTTTTGTCATTCACATGGACGTATATCTGCAAAGCTTAGACGTTAGTGGTGAACGTTTAATGAGTATTGTGATTACTAGTGATTGTTGGTCATCCCGATTCACATTGCGCGAACGTGTGTATATCCATAATTCGTGTATGAAAAGCAGAAAATCTTGTTCTGAAACGAAACGAAAATTTTGAATCTAGTTTCAAGGTAGACCTGTGCCTAATGCCAGTACAATTAGGAGGCTCGCTGAACGATTCAAGGAAACAGGCTCCGTAAATAATTAAGGAGTTGACAGACATTCTTTCATCAGAAGATTGTAGGTGTGTTACAAGAGAGGGAGGACATTTTCAGTATCGCCTATGAGCACTGCAAGTACACATTATTGAACATGTTTGGTAAAAGTGTGAAAGTGCGCGCCACCACCGGCTGAACCGGGTACGCGCACCTACGATCTGCGCCGGTCACAGCCGGCTTAGCTTGCCGTGTTTATCGAGGCGCACATAGATAATGACCCTGTGCAACGTCGATATTTTTTTATCGCTCTGGAATTAAAATCTTGATTTTGAAATGTCTGTAAGCTTTTGCACGAGTGTGTATTGATCTACATTTTTTTTTCTAGGAGGCCACATCTGCTGAGGAGGAATTTTTTAAAGAGACTCGAGCGAAGGATCCATCTACAATCCCAGTGAGTGGTGCAGAAATGTTGCTTCTTCGTCATCCTACTGAGCCATTGAAGCCTTCAACTGCTGAGAACATGTTCCTCAACTCTGCTGGACCATCATCAAAGATTGACTTCCAACAAGTGACGCTTACTACCTACACATACCAGGTGAACACATCATCTGAGAATACTTCACAAGATCCTTTTGGTCAAAAACATTTCCAGTGTTTGTTTTGTGACGAGAGATTCATTATGAAACACAATCTTGATAAACATATTCGTTTCAAACATAATATTGAGCATAAGGTATTTTGTAATCAATGCTGGGAAGAATTTAGCAGTCCCTGTTCTCTGATGGACCACATAAAAACCAAACATTCGATAGGGGATAAACCACCTCCTAATTCTCCATTACAAGAATATGTATGTGATATTTGCTCCCAAACCTTTGACAGTAACGATCAACTGGGTCGTCATACGGATTCTCACTCATCTCCGCAAGCTAAAATTGAGTTTTTTCCTATTATTGGTGATGGAAACGAACCTCAGAATTATACATTCGAAGAAGTGCCCATAATTCACAGATACCAGTGTATCCATTGCTCTGAGAGCTTTGTCTTAAGGAAGAAATGGGAGAAACACCTTAAAGTTGTTCATGGTTCAAGTCCATTCAATTGTACTATTTGTTATAAAGACTTTTCTTGTGAATATTCGTACAAAATACATGTGCGAGGACATTTCAAACGCATGCCCAAAACAAACCCGTCCGTTCAATCACAGCGATGTGGTTATTGTGGCGTATGGTTTAAAAAGCTTTATGAATTATACCAGCACCAGGATTTGTGCGAACATTCAAGTAAATGATTGTCAAGAGTTGAGGAGCATGAGGGAGGAGGTTGACGTATTGTAAACAGTGCTGGACACTAGAGCTGGTAATAAGTGAAGTTTGATTACAGTAATCGATTAAATCGAAAACGATTAATCGAATGACTGTTTAATTATAATGTATAAATATAATTATGTTCGACGACGTTGAATTGTAAACATTATGTGTCAGAAAACTGTATCACAATGAGGCTCATTATAACACTATTTAGCCTACTATCGATTTTTTCAAAAAATGAAAGTAGACTTATGAGATCAACACAGGGCCAAAAATTGTGTGTGTGAGTTTGTGTATTCTGAATGTCAATTCGAACACGGTGAAACCGAATTGAACGAAATTTGGTACAGAGGTAGCACTAGCAAGGGGCACCTCAGTGTCATGTTTTATATCGCCGCCATCTTGACGGAAACGTAATGGCGGCCACCTAAATGGTCAAAGCTTGAATCAAATTACGACTAACCAAATCATCCGATCTCTACCAAATTTTGCAACAACATATGTTTATATGGCGAACGTCTTTTGACTAAACTACAAGGACATCAGCCCAATAGTTTGCAGATGGCGGCCATGTATGTGTGCAAATCGATTCTCCATATCAATTCAAACTCGGTGAAACCGAAATAAATGAAATTTTGTACAGAGGTAGCACTTGCAAATGGCACCTCATATTCATGTTTAATATCCGTATAGGACGTTATATTTCAATAAGCTACTACAACCAACATTCAATTATAGTCCTTGAAAAGGACAAAGAGTTGTAAAAATACCCATGCATTTAGGAGAAAGTGGGCTATATGTTCTTTACTGAGCATCTTGTTCTCATTATGAAACAGTTTCTCCCACCAATCAGAGCTCAAGAAACAGTTGTGAGACCAATTAGGTAAGGATACCTTCGTGAATGCGCTCAAAATCCAACATGTCTATATACATTACCGACATGGAAAGTGTACCGTCCATAAACTGGGAATATGAGACAAGAACTAGCACTGTGTCTTAATATCCCCAACTCCAATTTCTACACAGCGCATTGCTTTCAAACGACTTCGGTGACAGTTTGACTGAATGCTGGTGCAAATATGGCATTGCCAAGCACACAGAGCGCATGCGTCGGTCGGTCAGAGAACTTGGAAAACAGAGATATCATACCCAGCGCTTGCACTCCAATCACAAAATTCAAGTGACTGATTAATATCAACAGATATTTATGAATATTTATGTTAAAACATATAATAAAGTTATAATTATCGTCGAACATAAACAGTCGTATGCAACTCGCCTATAATGGTAATTAAGACACTCGTATGGAAATTATAAAACTCGCTTACGCTCGTTTTATAAACATACTCGTGTCTTAATTATTGCCATTATAGGCTCGTTGCATAATGTACTATTTTGTATGAAATTTTAACTTCAACATGCTGTGAACAATGGGCAAGTACCTGTACAAGGGCATGGGTAAACTCATCTTTCCGTAAACAGGTTTGACCTTCAAACAGAGACAGAAGAAGGAAGTGATAGATTAATAGATTGATCGATTAGTAGACACAAGATAAGAAACGTACGCTTATTTTCGGAATGATGTATAGAAATCTATAAAAGTTACTTTTTGCCTAAATACACAAAGTGCCCTTCCTTGTTTACGTTAACAATTACCAAATAGGAATCAGTGACAGTGGACGGACGAACATCAATAAAATTGGAAAGGGTTTCGAAAAAAAAAACTAAGAGTTTGTAGCAAAGATTCCCCCCCCCCCCCCCTTCCAGGGGAGTGGGACGTGGGTTGGCGACCACGGGGCCCCAGCTGAGTCCGGCATTGCTTCCACTTACTTGTGCTGGGCTCCTCTCCGTCTTCTTTCCTGTCGACCTCACTTGGTTAACTCTGGTTCTCTTCCGACCCTGACGGTATTAGGGTATCCGAGGCCTAGGGAGTCTCTTCCTTTCACGCCTTAATTGGCCCTTGTCTCATCCTTCCTGATACCCTCCTCCTTTTCCTGTTATCTCCTGCCTTCTGCTCAAGGCTCTCAAGGAGGCCGGGTGTATGTAGCCCCACCACATCTGGTGCACCCCTGATATTGCTACATCCTCAGGGGCTCACGGCTGGTGAGTTTGGGAGTTGGCGAAGCCGAGGGATTCCTGAGCTGGGTCCGGTTTTCCCCCTTTTATCCATTACCTCTGGGGCAGACCCTCTCCTCTTTCGCTTTCCTATCTGCCTTCGTGGCTCTCCTCCCTTTCGGGTCCCTCAATTCGCATTCTTCGAGGTTTGAGGGCATTTTCTTTTCCTCCTGTCCTTTATTTGCCTTATTCTCCTTATGTTTTCCATTTCTTCTTCTAGTATATAAGTTAGTAATTAGTTTTAGTTTACATTTGATTATCATCTTCACGATCTCCCAAACCATTAGGGGCCGATAACCTAGATGTTAGGCCCCTTAAAACAACAATTATCATCATCATCATCATAACCAAAGAATCGATTAGTAGACACAAAATAAGAAACGTACGTTTGAGAAGGGTTTCGAAAAAAGGAAACGAATATTTTGAATTCTTGTTCAATATTTACAATTTAGGACAGGAACATTTTGGTTTTATTTTGTTTTAGCCTAGGTTTTACAATGAAGCTACATTATTTAAAATATATGATTTGAATTAATTGTCTGTTTTGCTTCTGTGAGAGCGTAGTTAAAAGAGCGAAATACATCGATTAGTCGACTAAACATTTAATCAATTATTCGACCAACCGATTAATCGATTAAACGCTCAATCGATTAATCGTAATTTGTAGCTATTAATCAATTTTTCTGCGATTAATCGATTATTTGTGAACTAAAATTAATCGATTTAAAGTGGCCACTGTACCATGTGGCGTAATTAGGGATCCTGCATTTTCGCGAGACGTTTCTTAGCGAAATCCACCAAAATTTGACGGAAACTTGTTACTACCGTCAGAGAGCACTAAATATGGAAACTCTCTCAAATTGAAGTCACGAAATAATTATTTTATTTAGCAATAATGTGAAATAATACTGTTTTGTAAAATTATTCGCGGAATAACACAGACATATTTATATATTTAAAATTTCTCGTCTTCTAATATAGCAACAACCTTTTGAATCACGTGCAGTAAATCATGGTTAATTAAGAACTGTGTAAATCGAAATTTCTTTTCGAATTTTCTATAGGAAATATGATCTATAAAAAATTGCCTGGTTGTTTTGATAACCAGTATAATTCGTAATTCGAAAGAAAAAATGCGTCCTTTTTCTAGTGTGCAAATTTTAGGGTGGGCCAGATTAGATTATTGTTGTTTAATAATAAACATTTTGTATTTGAAATTTATCCTTGCCAATATTGCCATTATCATACAGCATTTGAAACAAATTTTAATAAACAGTTCATGTATTAAAAACTGTGCTTACATGGCTCCTTGTGAAAAATTACTATTAGCAATAAAAATAAAAGTAAAAATTTAAATTAAAATTCTCATTAAAAAAATAAGAAAATACAAAATACAAAACTAAAAAAATTAAGAAATTGTAAAATTAAAATATGAAAAGATTAAAAATTAAGTAATTAAAAAGAGAAATATAAAAATTAAATTAAAAAATTAAGATATTAAGAGATTGAAAATTTATAAAATAAGAAATTTAAAAAAATTAAAATATTAAGAAATTTAAAAAAATCGGAAATTAAGAAATTAAAAATATTAAATATTACGAAATTAAAATTTAAAAATAATCATATTAAATCTAGGCTATTAATATATTCTCCACTCTGCTTGGATGAAGCAAATTTTTCTATCACCTTGGTTGATGAGGTCTTATATTTTTCATTTTTAACTTTGTGTTCAGTGGTTCCGGTATAGGAGAAAATGGATTTTTTAATAAATATTCCACTTCATTAATTTTCCTACACACAATGAACACATTAAATAATTAGCACAAAAGTTAAAAACACATTAATTTATAGAATATAACTTAGGTTCACAGAACTAATTAACAGACTTGTATTGTACTTAGAATACCAGGCAACTGAAAATGTATAAATATATTTTTGTGTAAAATTTTAACTTCAATATGCTGTGAACAATGGCTGAGTACCTGCTCAAGGACATAAGTAGACCCATCTCTCCTTAACAGGTTTGACCTTCAAACAGAGACAGGATGTGAAAGAGAGGAGAAAGGGCGAATATGCAAAAATATTACATACAATATTCGCCCTTTAGCTGGGAGGAGAAAGGGCGAATCCGCAATAAGATTACATATAATAGTCGCCCTTTCAGCTGGGAGGAGACAGGACGAAACTGCAATAAGATTATATACACTATTTGCCCTTTCAGCTGGGAGGAGACAGGGCGAATCTGCAATAAGATTACATATAATATTCGCCCTTTCAGCTGGGAGGAGACAGGACGAAACTGCAATAAGATGACATACAATATTCGCCCTTTCAGCTGGGAGGAGACAGGGCGAAACTGCAATAAGATTACATACACTATTCGCCCTTTCAGCTGGGAGGAGACAGGGCGAAACTGCAATAAGATTACATACACTATTCGCCCCTTCAGCTGGGAGGAGACAGAGCGAATCTGCAATAAGATTACATACAATATTTGCCCTTTCAGCTGGGTGGGGACAGGGCGAATCTGCAATAAGATTACATACACTATTTGCCCTTTCAGCTGGGAGGAGACAGGGCGAATCTGCAATAAGATTACATATAATATTCTCCCTTTCAGCTGGGAGGAGACAGGACGAAACTGCAATAAGATTACATACAATATTCTCCCTTTCAGGTGGGAGGAGACAGGGCGAAACTGCAATAAGATTACATACACTATTCGCCCTTTCAGCTGGGAGGAGACAGGGCGAAACTGCAATAAGATTACATACACTATTCGCCCCTTCAGCTGGGAGGAGACAGAGCGAATCTGCAATAAGATTACATACAATATTTGCCCTATCAGCTGGGTGGAGACAGGGCGAATCTGCAATAAGATTACATACACTATTTGCCCTTTCAGCTGGGAGGAGACAGGGCGAATCTGCAATAAGATTACATATAATATTCGCCCTTTCATCTGGGAGGAGACAGGATGAAACTGCAATAAGATTACACACAATATTCGCCCTTTCAGCTGGGAGGAGACAGGGCGAAACTGCAATAAGATTACATACACTATTCGCCCTTTCAGCTGGGAGGAGACAGGGCGAATCTGTAATACGATTACATACACTATTCGCCCCTTCAGCTGGGAGGAGACAGGGCGAATCTGCAATAAGATTACATACAATATTCGCCCCTTCAGCTGGGAGGAGACAGGGCGAATCTGCAATACGATTACATAAACTATTCGCCCTTTCAGCTGGGAGGAGACAGGGCGAATCTGCAATAAGATTACATACACTATTCGCCCTTTCAGCTGGGAGGAGACAGGGCGAATCTGCAATACGATTACATACACTATTCGCCCCTTCAGCTGGGAGGAGACAGGGCGAATCTGCAATAAGATTACATACAATATTCGCTCCTTCAGCTGGGAGGAGACAGGGCGAAACTGCAATAAGATTACATACACTATTCGCCCTTTCAGCTGGGAGGAGACAGGGAGAATCTTCAATACGATTACATACACTATTCGCCCCTTCAGCTGGGAGGAGACAGGGCGAATCTGCAATACGATTACATAAACTATTCGCCCTTTCAGCTGGGAGGAGACAGGGCGAATCTGCAATAAGATTACATACACTATTCGCCCTTTCAGCTGGGAGGAGACAGGGCGAATCTGCAATAAGATTACATACACTATTCGCCCTTTCAGCTGGGAGGAGAAAGGGCTAATCTGCAATAAGATTACATACACTATTCGCCCTTTCAGCTGGGAGGAGACAGGGCGAATCTGCAATAAGATTACATACACTATTCGCCCTTTCTCCTTCCAGATCCTGATATACAAGAACATGGCATGAAACAAATAAATACCTCGTACAAATGTTAACAGTTTACGTTTCTTAATTTAATTTGAAGTACGGTATTCAATGGGTCTGTCATCATTTTGGAGTAATTGCTGAGAAGTATGTTTGATGCAATTATATTACAATGGAACGTGGCTAATTCGAACTTCTATAATTCGAAATCTTCTTTAATTCGAATTTTTCTCTTGGTCTCTAGCATTTTGTATACAATCAATGCTAAAAGAGCGTGGTTAATTCGAATTATATTTTGGATAATTCGAAGTTTTTAGTGTAAATAGCCGATCGGAAGTCAAACAGTTGGGTCAGTTCGCGAAAAAACTGTTCCGAGTGCAGCCCAAGCAACAAACCACATCACTGAACTTAGGCGTTTTTTTAGTGGAAATGACGGAATTGGTTCTGTTTTCCGTTGCTTAAATTTGTTAAATTCTTTTGTGATGGCTGAGAGACTTTATTGTTAGAAACAGGTAAAAATCTCAAACCATTTTGAAAAACAGTAGATTTCTCTGAGACTTAACTAGATTGCTGGATAACTACTGTCGTTAAATAGGCGAATAGTGCATTGTGGTTTTATTTTTCATTTGAAACTTTCGAGGTTATTCACGATACAGTCTTTATAAAGTACCGTTGTCTGTTAATCTGCTTTGTTGAACGTAAATCATTATGTAAACGTAATATAATATATTTTCTCTACCCTTTTCACAGAACTTTCTTAATTCGAATGTTTGGATAATTCGAATTCTTTTACTGGTCCCTTGAGGTTCGAATTATCCAAGTTCCACTGTATTACCACAGATACACGTATCGTCAACGACGTGACGCATAACTGTGTCAAAAACACTTCCTCATGCAATAAATCGCTATCTATTTTTACTGACTAATTAGTACGCCCATATCAATGATTTATGTGAATCTGTTTTACTTACACTGCTTAAATGTCAAAGTAGACATGAGAAATATAGCTATCGTAGGTCATGATCGATTCCACTTGACCCTACTTTCGGGAATTAAAAGAAAATGTCATAGCAACCAATGTGAACCCTTTATCCACAGGCTATATAAAGGATTCTAATAATTATTCATCATCTTTTGATACATTTATACAGACAACAGATATGAGAGCCAGACGGTGTTGGGAAAATATTGAGAAATCAGTGGCCAAGAGGGCACAATGGTTTAAGCTCCTGTGGTATTTTAGGAAGAAGCATATATATTCTTGGGACATAGGACAGGTGCAACTTTTAGCGCGGAGGACGGCTTGGGGACGCACATTATGGCCTGTTGCTATGAAGGGTGGCGCCAAGAAGAAAATCGAATGCTACAAGGTAATTGGTCATAGCAACCAAGCCACAGGTTGAATGAAGGAACTTTCTATTACAAACTTATTCATTATAATCACAAGTGCAATATTCCACTAGTGTTTGTTTCTCAAATCTTGATTTCAGCTCTGACATCTTTGCAAAGTTAGTGGAATATTTTCCTTCTTGGTTTTAACTCAGTGAAATATAAGGTGCGTTCAAAAAGTAACGAGCCGGAGGCTGTAATGCGCAAACCGGTGATGACATCGGCTAACCGTGGCGTGTGTAACGAGGTGTGGTTCCGACCAGAGCGTGGAAGGTCACAGCCCGTCGCTAGAGGGCACGCGTGTACGTCACGTGACGATACAAAGCGAGCAGCAGCATGCATCAGTCGTCCAACGCTGCCAGTCGCATTGTAAACATTGACATGGAGGCGTCAAACGAAGAGCAAAGAGGTGTTGTTCGGTTTCTGACAGCGAAAGGAGTATGGGGCAACGGACATTCATCGCCGAATGTCACAAGTGTACGGCGAACACTGCATGCCCCTTGCAAGGGTCAAGGCGTGGCACAAGCGCTTCAGGGAAGGACGGGTGTCGTTAGCCGATGATGCCCGGTCTGCCCCCCCCCCCCCCTGCATTACCGATGACAACGTACAGCTGGTTGATGCACTCATTACCCAGGACCACCGAGTGACAGTGAACGCCATAGCCGCCGTGGTCGGATTGGGCGTCGGAAGTGTGCACACCATCATGAAGGAACGACTCCACTTGAGGAAAGTGTGTGCCCAATGGGTGCCCCACTGTCTTCAACCACACCAGGAAGCATGTCGAATGGCCTACTGTCTTGGTCTTGGTTGGACGATTGATGCATGCTGCTGCTCGCTTTGTATCGTCACGTGACGTGCACGCGTGCCCTCTAGCGACGGGCTGTGACCTTCCACGCTCTGGTCGGAACCACACCTCGTTACACACGCCACGATTAGCCGATGTCGTCACCGGTTTGCACATTACAGCCTCCGGCTCGTTACTTTTTGAACGCACCTTATAGAACAGAACCAATTTTCTAACTGTTAATTACAAGATTTCATTGCCTTTAAACACAAAACATGGATTATATAAGTCATAGAGACATATTTACATTTTAGAAACGACAAATTTTTCAATATTTAGTCTTTGCAGAGTTTCTTAGTCCTTACTCACTGTCATCATCTTCAGTCTGACTAGGGGTAGCTGTAAGCCATTGTAAACTATTATGATAACTAGGGCTCGGATTTTTAGGTGCTAAAGATCGGGAAAATATTTATTTTTTATGTATTAAAAATACCTGAAATATGTGACAAAAAAGTAAAAATATGTAATTGTAATTTAGTTTATTAATGTGATTATAAACAATATGCAGTACTCACGAATGCATTTTATGCTATGTCTCACTGACTGCTGAAGCATTACAATACACAACGAGATACATCTTCAGGTTGTCCATCACAAATGACCGACGACACTTCTTCTGAAGGCGCGAAACTGCGGCAATATGTTTCTTGCCCTTGAGGTGTTGTGTAACTTGAGATCGCTGTTCAGCCTTGATTGGTTTCCCACATGGTTGGCAGAACAGAACGCCCCCGTCAGAAGTAAAATCATCTTTAAATTCTGCAACATATTGCTGCAGACGATAACTTGTAGTTGCTTTTACTTTAGGCATCGTAGAACTGCCTTACACTTCACAGTGCCAGAAATGAACTGCATGTGAGTGACACTGGTGGCAGGTAGCGGGGGTGTAGCACTTGGTGCAATATAGCTATGGACAAGGAAATACCTGGCTTCCACAGTGAGTGGCACGGGGCAACAAGTTAAGAATAACACAGTCACAAGCTGACATATGCTCTGCATGAAGATTAGATAGCTCACAGGTTCTTCCCCGTTGAAGTTACACAGAACAAAAATGCAATAAACTGGAAGATCTAGCATACTGATTTCTTTTTAAAAATGTCAATATTTTGTCTTTTTATATGCTAATAAGTGAAAAACAGGAATTTATGTATTTATAGAAAAAATGCTTAAAATATGTATTTACATAAAAAATATTTATTTACCTAAAAATCCGAGCCATAATATCAGGCACATAGGTCTAATATATTATTTTTGCAACATCGTCAAGTTTCTCTCCAATACGATCCAGGAGGAAATCGACCCCGTGGACGTCCAAAGAAAAGATGGCTGGACAGAATCAAGGAAGACTTGGTGATGTGTGGACTTATACCTGAAGATGCTCTTGACAGGAACAAGTGGCGAACGGCAACCAAACAAGCGGACCCTGCAACATCGCGGGACACACGCTAGAAAAGAAGAAGAAGAATGGGATTTAATTCCTGGAATGTTTCCCTTCTTGGTCCCAGTGAGATAATCACTGGGTTAGTGGCGCATAATGATTGGTGGAAAGTTTTCCTTTTTCATCTCAACAGATGCGTTTTAAGGCGGCTTCGGTGGCGTAGTCGGTAGCATGCTGAGCTTCTATGCCCAGGATAGCGGGTTCAAACCCGGCCGAAGCCGTCGGATATTTTAAGAGCGTTAAAAATCCCTCAGTATGTCTTCCTTCGGAGGGGAAGTAAAGCCGACGGTCCCATGTCATAGATTATGGCATGTTAAAGAACCGTCCACTAATTGCACCTGTGTGAAGCTAAATTGGATAGGTTAAGAATGTAAACAACGCTCTTAGGTTTCTACGATCGTGGCCAAGAGCCGACTGCTGCGGCGTCTAGTAGCTCAGTTCTGAACTTGGCATAGTATTCGTTGACGGTGGCGCTTGGCGGCAAAAGTAGGAACTATTTGAAAAATTCTGAGTTGCAGTACTTAAATTAAAAAAGTCCTCTCGGCACGCCGGAAGGCGGAGGTAGATTTCACCGGACAAACTTGGGGATAGGCGAAAATAGGCAGAATATGCAGATTTTCGTAGAAGGATCAGACCTCATTTAATGCGAGAAGGTATTTTATAATTGGAGCTTAATTAACTTTGTTTTTCATTATATGCTTATTTTAAACATTTTATTGTCTTATGGGAACAGTAACCTTCTTGTCATTTGGGGTCCATTTTTATACTTGTGGTCACACTATCCTTATGCAAGGTTTCGACACTGATGTGTAACTATGTAACGGTCTGTTACTTCTTCACGCAAAATTATATCTACCGCAGAGATTTTGGTTGGTTCCTCAGTTTAGGGGCTGCGACAACGCGGTCATGTTACCCCGTGTACTTTGGGATGGCTGTATTAGTCTGTAATTCAGGTAAGGACTGCAGACGGTCAATTTCAAGCAGTAGTTACTAATGTTGCTACCAGGTACTACCGTCAACGACACCTAGCTGTGAACTTGGCTACTAGATGCCACCGGAACCAGCAACTAGCAACGAACGTTGGAACTTCCCCTCCAAAGGAAAGCATACTGAGGGATTTTTAGCGCTCTTAGAAAATCCGACGACTTCGGCCGGCTTTGAACTCGCGACCTTGGGCATAGACATTCAGCATGCTACCAGTTACGTCATCGAAGCCGCTTCACACTTAGATGGAAATCTGAATCTGATCTCGTGCAAGTGCGTTATCTTGGCAACGTCTGATGGCTCATCCCTCATCAATTTAGTAGTGTTGCCATGGCAACCACTGATAGGTCTTGGCATTTTCTTATAATTCCGAAATTATTTTTCTCATCCCTTGGCATAATGGTGGGTTATATCAAAAATTCTTTCAGACAAAAGTTTTAGGTAATTATTATGGGAATATTGTCCATTTTGTACGGTTTTGATATTGTGCCTATTAAGAGAGATATGATTAATGTTTCCCGAAAAACCCACTTTTTCCCACCCCTTTGGTCAATGGTTGGTGCTATAAAAAAACTCTTCAAACATACATATTTGGGCTTTATCCGACACATAGTATGAATGTTGAACGGATTTGATATTTCACATATTAAGAGAGTTATAGCAATATTTCACTTTTTCGAAAAAAAAGCCCCCCATTTTCACCCCCTTCGACCGATTTAGCCCAGTAACGAACTCGACCGAGATGTTATAGGTATACATATTCGGTCAAAAATTCGAAGTGATTGGTGCAAAATTACGGCAGTTATCGTGTCCACAATAAACTGATATACATATATACATATACATACATAAATTATATATAACTTTTGAACTGACGGTGGTTTTGGGGTCTGGGGGATATGAAACGCGAAGATATGTCGAAATTTTCCGGAAGTCGAAACATGGTACCCATTGCAATAGTTAGCTTTCTAATGAAATCTACCTCTGGTGTGTTCCTCAGTTTAGGGGCTGCGACAACGCGGTCATCTAACCCCGTGTACTTTGGGTGAGTGTAGAATCTGTCTGATACACGGTGTGAATTGTAATGGCTGTATTAGTCTTAATTCATGTAAGTACTGCAGACGGCCAATTTCAAGCAGTAGTTCCGAATGTTGCTACCAGGTACTACCGTCAACGACACCTAGCTGAGAACTTGGCTACTAGATGCCACCCCAACCAGCAACTCGCAACGAACGTTGGAACTTCCCCTCCAAAGGAAAGCATACTGAGGGATTCTAGTGCTCTTAGAAAATCCGACGACTTCGGCCGGCTTTGAAACCGCGACATTGGGCATAGACATTCAGCATGCTACCAGTTACGTCACCGAAGCCGCTTCCCACTTTGTCAGGCGGCTTCGGTGGTGTAGTCGGTAGCATGCTGAGCTTCTATGCCCAAGATACCGGGTTCAAACCCGGCCGAAGCCGTCGGATTTTTTAAGAGCGTTAAATATCCCTCAGTATGCCTTCCTTCGGAGGGGAAGTAAAGCCGGCGGTCCCATGTCATAGATTTATGGCATGTTAAAGATCCTTTCACTAATTGCACCTGTGTGAAGCTAAATTGGATAGGTTAAGAATGTATGCAACGCTCTTAGGTTTCTATGTTCGTTGCCAAGAGCCGACTGCGGCGGCGTCTAGTAGCTCAGTTCTGAACTTGGCCTCGTAGTCGTTGACAGTGGCGCTTGGCGGCAAAAGTAGGAACTATCTGAAAAATTGTTAGTTGCAGTACTTAAATTAACAAACAGATAACACACACTAATACAGTCATCACAATTAACACCGGTTATCAGACAGATTCTACACACACCCAAAGTACACGGGGCTACATGACCGCGTTGTCGCAGCCCCTAACCTTTAGAACCAACCAACCAACCACTTAGTCAGATGGAAATACTGAATCTGATCTCGTGCAAGTGCGTTGTCATGGCAACGTCTGATGGCCCATGCCTCATCAATTTAGTAGTGTTGCCATGGCAACCACTGATAGCTCTTAGCATTTTCTTATAATTCCGAAATCATTTTTCTCGTCCCATGGCGTAATGGTGGGTCATATCAAAAATTCTTTCAGACAAAAGTTTTAGGTAATTATTAGGGGAATATTGTCCATTTTGTACGGTTTTGATATTGTGCCTATTAAGAGAGATATGATTAATGTTTCCCGAAAAAAACACTTTTTTCCACCCCTTTGGTCAATGGTTGGTGCTATCAAAAAACTTATTTGACATAAATTTTTGGCACTTATCCGACACATATTATCAACTTTGAATGGATTCGATATTTCACGTATTAAGAGAGTTATAGCGAAATTTCACTTTTTCGAAAAAAGCCCCTCATTTTCACCCCCTTCGACCGATTTAGCCCAGTAACGAACTCGACCGAGATTTTATAGGTATACATCTTCGGTAAAAAATTCGAAGTAATTGGTGCAAAATTACGGCAGTTATCGTGTCCACAAGAAACTGATATACATATATATATACATATATATATATATATATACATAAATTATATATAAACTTTTGAACTGACGGTGGTTTTGGGGTCTGGGGGATGTGAAACGCGAAGATATGTCGAAATTTTCCGGAAGTCGAAACATGGGACCCATTGCAATAGTTAGCTTTCTAATGAAATCTACCTAAAACAGATAACACACACTATTACAGTCATCACAATTAACACCGGTTATCAGACAGATTCTACACACACCCAAAGTACACGGGGCTACATGACCGCGTTGTCGCAGCCCCTAAACTTAAAAACAAACCAACCAGATGCGTTTTAAAACGAAGAACAAAATGGCTATTTCAGCTCATTTTTCCAAAAATGTGGAAATTTTCCTTTCTTGGTCTCACCGATTCACTGGCAAAGGTTTCGGAGTCTGGGGGACCTGAAATGAAAATATATTGTAACTGTTTATTTTATTCGGGGTGGTGGTAGTTAATACCATAACGAAACACAATATTCTATACTTTTTTTTATCAAAGCCTCTCTTCATTTACTATATTCCAAACATAACATACCCGACTCCAATTAACAAAACATATCACTATCTCATTCAAACAAGCATGCATCATCCTTTCCACATCACATTGCCCAATTATCATAAAACATAACCCCTTCCATTCTTAACAAAAAGAATCAGAACCACTGGCTAAATCAAAGGAATATCTATACAGATATGAAACTCCATAGGGCAAGGCCCCCTACTACTTCACTGCTGGACCATCACAAAGAATCCCATAGCTCAAGCGCTAGCTAGACTCCTTGCAATGGCCCACCAGCAAGATGTGGCCATGCTACTAATCAGGGGCGGTGCGTCATTATGGGCCGAAAGGGCCCTGCCCACCCTGGGCAGTTAGGCCGTACTGCATGAAAATTGTTTTATTAATGTCTTATAAAATTAGTTTAAATTACAGATATTCTACTTAAAATAAGTGGTTTTCCCTTCTAAAATCCCTAGAAAGAACTCAGTATACATAACTCATCCCTAGCTTAAGTTCCTGACAGTCGCGTACGGTGTATTGTAATAGCGAAGGCCACTGCACAGAAACTTCCATGTTAAGAATATGGGGTAATGGGCCGGGTGACCAAACTGTGGACATAGCACTGTCTTGTACGCGAATTCTTGTGGGCTACGAAAGACTTTTCGTGTCTTCTCAAGGGTCTGGAGAATTGGCCCATAACATTGCTCTAGAATGAAATAGAAGATATCTCTATGTCTGCTTCTGTCTCTGTTTGAAACCGCCTTAAGGGGATCGGTTTACCTCATGCCATGAGCAGGTAAACCACTAATAGCCATTGTTCACAGCATGTTGAAACACAAACACCAAGGTGATCGAAAAATTTGCTTCATCCAAGCACAGGAGAGGAGAATATATATACAAATAAGGAGCCAGGTGAGTACAGTTATTAATATTTGGTTCAAATGTTGTGTTGTGTGGAATTATGACAATGGGAATATTGGCAACAATAAATGGCATATATAAAACAATGTTTAAAATAAAATGAACCAACAATAATATCATCTGGCTCACCCTAAAATTTTAGTCAGTAGCCGCCCCTGCAACTAACCATATTTATGTTCCTTTAATAAAAGGAACTGTTTCAATATGTCGACATTTTTCGGAAGGCGAAACATGGTAGCTATGGCATTAGATAGTTTTATAATGAAATCTGCCTAAAATACACTAAATAATGGCTTCAAAACTCACCACCACCACCACCACCTCCACCTTCACCTCCACTCATGACAACCCAGCCAGCGTCGTGGCAATTACTCGCCTCCCGCGCGGGGCAATCAATGTTCCTAGCACAATAAAAGGAAGAGGAGGATATTACAAATGTAATCGTTTGAGAATTAATATGAAATTAACTTTTCCGAGGAAATGATTCGGCAAGGCTTGCGGCTTGTCTCGGCTCGGCTCGGCTCGGCTCGGCTCGGCTCGGCGCTGGAGATTGGTATTAAATTTAAATGATTTTGTAAACGAGGGGAACCTTTGAGGACTTGGCAAGGAGCTTACTTCTATTGAGTGCCGACAGTTCTCCGGTGTTACGCGACTATTCTAAGGGAATTTGGAGAGTAAGAAAGAAGGAAATAAATAAAGTGAGAAAGAAGGAAAGAAAGGAAGTGAGAAAGAAGGAAAGAAAGAAGGAAAGAAAGAAAGAGGGGAAAGAAAGAAAGAGGGGAGGAAAGCAAGAAAGAAGGCGAGAAAGAAGGAAAGAAAGAAATTAAGAAAAACGCTAAGAAAGAAGGAAAGCAGGAAAAAAAGAAAGCGAGTAAGATGGAAATAAAGAAAGAGAGAAGGAAATAAATAAAGAAAGAAAGAAAGAAAGAAAGAAAAAAGCGAGAAAGATGGAAATAAAGAGAAGAAGAGAAGAAGAAAGAAAGAAAGAAAGAAAGAAAGAAAGAAAGAAAGAAAGATGGAAATAAAGAAAGAGAGAAGGAAATTAAAAAGAAAGAAGGCGAGAAAGATGGAAATAAAGAAAGAGAGAAGGAAATAAATAAATAAAGAAAGAAAGAAGGCGAGAAAGATGGAAATAAAGAAAGAGAGAAGGAAATTAAAAAGAAAGAAGGCGAGAAAGACGGAAATAAAGAGAGACAGAAGGAAATAAAGAAAGAAAGAAAGAAAGAAAGAAAGAAAAAAGGCGAGAAAAATGGAAATAAAGAAAGAGAGAAGGAAATAAATAAATAAATAAATAAAGAAAGAAAGAAAGAAAGAAAGAAGGCGAGAAAGATGGAAATAAAGAAAGAGAGAAGGAAATAAATAAAGAAAGAAGGCGAGAAAGATGGAAATAAAGCAAGAGAGAAGGAAATAAATAAAGAAAGAAAGAAGGCGAGAAAGATGGAAATAAAGAAAGAGAGAAGGAAATAAATAAAGAAAGAAAGAAAGAAAGAAAGAAAGAAAGAAAGAAAGAAGGTGAGAAAGATGGAAATAAAGAAAGAGAGAAGGAGATAAATAAATAAAGAAAGAAAAAAAGAAGGCGAGAAAGATGGAAATAAAGAAAGAGAGAAGGAAATAAATAAAGAAAGAAGGCGAGAAAGATGGAAATAAAGTAAGAGAGAAGGAAATAAATAAATAAATAAATAAATAAATAAAGAAGGCGAGAAAGATGGAAATAAAGAAAGAGAGAAGGAAATTAAAAAGAAAGAAGGCGAGAAAGACGGAAATAAAGAAAGACAGAAGTAAATAAAGAAAAAAAGAAAAAAAGAAAGAAGGCGAGAAAGATGGAAATAAAGAAACAGAGAAGGAAATAAAGAAAGAAAGAAAGAAAGAAAGAAGGCGAGATAGATGGAAATAAAGAAAGAGATAAGGAAATAAATAAAGAAAGAAGGCGAGAAAGATGGTAATAAAGAGAGACAGAAAGAAAGAAAGAAAGATAGAAAGAAAGAAAGAAAGAAAGAAAGAAAGAAAGAAGGCGAGAAATAAGGAAATAAATGAATATAGAAATAAGGAAAAAAGGAAAGAAAGAGAAATTGTAGGAAAGAAAAAAGAAAAGTAAGAAAGAAGGAAAGCAAAAGAAGTGAAGAAAGGAGAGTAAGAAAGAAAGTAAAATAGAAGGAAAAGAAGAAAAGAAGGAGAGAAGGAGAGAAGGAAAGAAAAATAGTAGGAAGAAGAGAGAGAGAGAGAGAAAGAAAGAAAGAAAGAAAGAAAGAGGGATAGAACGAAGCCAATAAAGAAAGGAGTAAAATGAGAGAAAGAATGAACGACAGATGGAGGAAAAAAATAAATTAAGAAGGAGAGATGGAAAGATGGCAAGAAAGAAAGGAGTGAAAAAAGAAAGAAAAATAGAAAGAAGGAAAGAAAGAAGGCAAAATAGAAAGAAAGATAGAAGTAAAGAAGGAAAGAAAGAATGAAAGAAAGTTTTGTGGTGCCCTACCTCGTGGTGGGGGGCAGATTACCTCGTAGTTCCGCCCCTTAAATCAACAATAACTAACTGCTTCGTGGTGTAGTGGCTAGCATTCTCTGCTCTGCTAAGAAATGTAATTCTGTTCTGAGGGCTGGAGTGGGGTAGGCTCAGCCTCGCGAGGAAAAATTGAAAAGAGGAGGGTTCGTTTTCTACCTCAGTCATCCTTGAAGTGGTTTTCTATGGGTTTCTACTTCTACTCCAGGCTAATACCGGGGTGGTTCCTAAAGAAAGGCCACGGCTGCTTCCTACCCAAACCTACCTCAATTACAAATGCTCACACTACTACAGACATCACAGTGACACGGGTTATCAGACAAATTCTACACATACCTACATACTGTACATGGGGCTACATGACCACGAAGTCACAAAACCCCTAAAGAATCAACACCAACAACAACACAGTTAATTAATTTTCTCCTTCTTCAATAGTTCATAACAATATTACAGTATATTTAATCACAATGTTTTTAGCCTACCTTCGATTTTTGCAAAAAATGAAAGTAGACTTGTGAGATCTACACAGGGCCAAAAATTGTGTGTCTGGCTGTGTGTGCGTGTGTGTACTCAGAATGTCTGCCCCCCCCCCCCCTCTATCAATTCGAACACGGTGAAACCGAGTTGAACGAAATTTGGTACAGAGGTAGAACTAGCAAAGGGCACCTCAGTGTCATTTTTTATATCGCCGCCATCTTGACGGAAACGTAATGGCGGCCACCCAAATGTTCAAAGCTCAAATCAAATTACGACTAACTTAATCATCCGATATCTACACCAAATTTTGCAACAATATATATTTATATGACAAGCGTCTTTTGACTAAACTACAAGGTCATCAGCCCAATAGTTTGCAGATGGCGGCCATGAATGTGTGCAAATCGATTCCCCCTATCAATTCAAACACGGCGAAACCGAATTCAACGAAATTTGGTACAGAGGTAGCACTAGCAAAGGACACCTCAGTGTCATTTTTATATCGCCACCATCTTGACGAAAACTTAATGGCGGCCATCTAAATGTTAACAGTTTAAATCAAATTACGACCAACCTAAACATCTGATCTCGACCAAATTTTGCAATATTATATCTTTGTATATGAAGAATATTTTGACCAAACTATAAGGTCATCAGCCCAATACTTTAAGGATGGCGGCCATGTATGCGTGCAAATCGATTCCCCCTATCAATTCATACACGGTGAAACCGAATTGAACAAAATTTGGTACAGAGATAGCTCTAGCAAAGAGCACCTCCGTGTCATGTTTTATATCGCCGCCATCTTGACAGAAACGTAATGGCAGCCACTCAAATGTTCAAGGCTTAAATCAAATTACGACTAACCTAATCATCCGATCTCTACTAAATTTTTCAACAAGATATATTTGTATGGCGGGCATCTATTGACTAAACTACAAGGTCATCGGTTTAATAATTTGCGGAAGGCGGCCATGTATGTGTCAAATCGATTCCCCCTATCAAATCAAACACGGTAAAACCGAATTGAATGAAATTTGGTACAGAGGTAGCATTAGCAAAGGGAACCTCAGTATCATGTTTTATATCGCCGCCATCTTGACGGAAACGGAGCGGTGGCCACCCAAATGTTAAAAGTTTAAATCAAATTACGACCAACCTAATCATATTTTGATCTCTGCCATATTTTGCAACAACTCATCTTTTTGCGGGAAGCATCTTTTGAATGAACTACACGGTAATCAGCCCAATAGTTTGCAGACAGCGGCCATGTATGTGTGCAAATCGATTCCCCATATCAATTCAAACACGGTGAAACCGAATTGAATTAAATGTTTTACAGAGGTAGCACTAGCAAATGGCACCTCTTATTCATGTTTAATATCCGTATGGCACGTTGTATTTCAACAAGCTACTACAACCAACATTCAATTATACTTCTTGAAAAGGACAAAAAGTTATAACAATACCCATGCATTTAGGAGAAAGTAGGCTATATGTTCTTTACTGAACATCTTGTTTTTCTTCATATATTCCAGTAATTGGAATTATATTGTGTTCACTGACTGAAAATTACAATATTAATTGTTTCTTAGTTAGTGAGTTAGTGGGCAAAATTGGAGAAAGGAGGGAGGGGGGGGGGGGGGGGGAGGGGGAATATGGGGGCCTTTTCCGAAATAGTGAAATATCGCTTAACATTCTTAGTACAGTTTGTCAAAAGTCGAATCCATTCAAAGTTCGCATTGATCTTTGGAGAAGGACCCAAAACTTATCTTAGTAAAGTTTTTTTGATAGCAGCAACTTTGGCCATCTTCGGCTTAGCTCTTCCCTCGTCAACTTGGCATCTTCATTGATAATATTTTGCTCATCCCTTGTCGTAAGGGCGGGTCATATCAAAAATCTTTAATACAAAATAATAATAAAAAAGAAACAACACAAAAGTTTGGTGCTTTTCAGTCGGTCAACACGAATGTACCCAAAAAGATCTGGGTTATGCCCTAATCCTGATATAAATTACATGAGATTAATAAATAAACTAGGATGACCAGTTTCGATCGTCAAGCGATCATCATCAGATCCATTACACTTAGGCTATAACATCTATGTTTGAGAATACAGGTGAAAAATATTTACAATATGTACAATTATTTAGTTGTAGTATTGGTAATGCAACTGTCGGTGTATGCTAATTGTAGTATATCTAATGTTAGGTGAAATGCTAAAATGGTGATAAAAATCCGGAGTTTGTCTGTTTGGGGTGATTATATGGTTATACAAAATCAACTATGGTTGTACTGTAATAATATAGGCTGATACTTACCGGGTTTGTCTTCCTTACTGGAAATTCGAGCAGTTTCGTGTTCAGTCTAGCACCAGTTTTGGTCGACTAACCCTGGTGTTAACTGGACGAAACTGGTTTTTCCCTTTCTCCCCCCTTTTGTTCCTATGTGGTTTCTGAAGTCAGTGCAATGTTTATTTGTGTGACGTTGCCAAGTCAAGATAAGAATGTATGTTATTGAGTACAGGAAGATCTACAACTATTAAAGACCGTGGAACTGTCTTCGCCACGCGTGGACTAAAACGCCATTCAACTAAGCGGTACACGGTCTATTGAAGACGTCCCGGCACCTTTAATACTGCCGCGGATACCGGCCTAGGTTTATTGCAGAAAAAAGTACATAGTACACCTGATCCAGATAACATTTACCTATAACCGCCGCTATTCCCCCCCCCCCCCAACTTTTATCTAGCTTGGCTGTATCGCTAAGTTGTGTCTTGTTTCCGACAGGGTGTGTTTTTTAGTAGAGTGAAAAGGGGTGAACTCTCCATAAAAGTGTGTTCATTTAGATTGTTGGGATTGTTTCGTTTGGCTAGGTGAATCTCAATTGCTTCCTTTATGTCGAGAGCTCTGCCTTTCGATTCGTGATGAATTATTTTTAGGTCAGTCTCGATTTTAGTAAAGCTGTGCCCCGTGTCACACATATGTGCGCATACGGCTGAATGTGTTCCGTATCTTATCGCATTCCTATGCTCATTATAACGTGCGTTATACAAAAGTTTTAGGTAATGTACTGGTATAGAGGACTATTGATAATTTTGAACGGCTTTGATATTGTGTCTATAAAAGGAGGCATACTTTTTGTCTAAAAAAACTCAATTTTTCCCACCCCTTTGGTCAATGGTTCGTGCTATCAAAAAAATTTACGGAGATAAGATTTTTGCCCTTATCCAAAGAATTGTATGAACTTTAAATGGATTCGATTTTTGATATATTAAGGAAGTTATATATTTATATATAGTTATATATTTCAAATTTTCATAAAAGGTCACCCTATTCCACCCCCTCTCTTGGTCCAATATTTCCCGTTAACGAACTCCACCGAGATTTTAGTTAGTTAATTGTTGGTTGGTTGGTTCCTCAGTTTAGGGGCTGCGACGTTGTGTGTGTAGAATCTGTCTGATAACCGGTGTTAATTGTGATGGCTGTATTCGTATGTGTTATCTGTTTTTAATTCAAGTAAGGACTGTAGACATTCAATTTTCAAGTAGTTCCTACTTTTGCTACCAAACGCCACCGTCAACGACTACTAGTTCTGAACTTGGTTACTAGATGCCACCCCACTCGGCTCCTGGCAACGAACGTTGGAACCTAAGAACGTTAGTCAAATCTAACCTATAATTTAGCTTCACACAAGTGTAGGTCTAATTAGTGGAAGGTTCCTTTACATGCCATAAATCTAGGACATGGGACTGCCAGCTTTACTTCCCCTCCGAAGGATGGCATACTGAGGGATTTTTAACACCCTTAAAAATCCAAAGACTTCGGCCGGGTTTGAACCTGCGATCTTGGGCATAAGAGCTCAGCATTCTACCAACTACGCCACCGAAGCCGCCACATTTATCTTTGCCCGGTGAAATCTACCTCCGCCTTCCGGCGAGCCGAGAGGGATTTCTTTTTGAAACAGACCATGTTCTTCAAATTACTTCCGAACTTTAAGCTGGACCGTTAGAAAGAAGTGTTTCTTTTTCTTGTAATGGGAGCTGGTAGGGGGGGGGGGGGGGGTGTAGAGGGGGGGGGAGGGGGGGGGGAGAATATTAATAAGGTTATTATTATTATAATTCCATGGGAGGAATGCCCTTAATTAAACCCAGGTGATCAGGTGTAAGCTAGTGAGGGGTTGCTTTGAGCACACATTCTTGTGGCACGATGTCGCTTGGTGCGGGAATGTGGAAGAATGTCGTCGTCTCGCTTTGTGGAACAGCAACAAGATTGTAATTAATATCTAGGTGGATACTATCACAGGGATCTGATACCTCACAGCGGCAGCCAGTTACAGATAGAAACAAGTGTTAGGCCGTAAGATACGTACATTCAGGCACGGATCTAGAAATATTCGTCGAAGTGACTCAGTCTACCACTGCACAGTGGGTCAAAATCGAAATTTAGGGGGACAAAATTATTTTTACGTTTTAATGATGAATTTAGAGTGAAAGCAACGTATATAATTTGTGTACTTCAGTTAATACTTTTTTAAGCTTCGTCTACACATGCAAGAAATTGTCTGTGACTACGAGTTGGATCGAGCATTCAGTTATCTCTTCAGAACAATTTTCTACCCCTAATTTACTTTTAACAAAGTCCTAAAGTTCCACTTTTGCCATAATCATCGAACCCAGTGCTTCAAACTGTTGTAAACGTGTGAGAACTGGTCGCGCGGCATCTTCTAAAACGTAAAATAACTAAGTAAGTTGCAAAAAGATGCAAGAAATCTTATAACAGGCCTAAACCACAAGACTTTATCTACATTTTAACATTAAGTAGAAAGTGACGCACAGTGACGCGACATACTAAAAATCTAAGTGAGAATATAATTTTAAAAATAATAGTTAAATATTATATAATGGAAATCTAGCTAAAATTAGGTAACAATTACGCCCATTAATAACTGAAACACGTTACAAAAATCATACTTCTAGCTGCATGTCCCATCTTAAAGCATCACACTAGCCACAAAGACAACCAAACTACAGCCACTTGCATTCACCCTCCAATGTAGACTGCTCGAACAGTGGTCACAGATTTACACTGAGATGCGTTTATATCCCAGAATTGTATGAGAATGCTGTTGAAGTAATACATTTTGATTTTTTAATCATGAAAATAAATAATTTTGTCCTCCTAGATTTCAATTTTGACCCACTGTGCACTGGAGTGATCGCCATCAAATAATGAGAAGGTTACGTCTTAAATACTCACGAGCTAAAAATTGTAAGAAATAGTCTCAAAAATCACGACTCCGGAGAGCACGTGCCTGCGATGACCGCAGGAAGAATGAGCTTTACGGTGATTCAACCCAGTTTTAGAAATGAGATTTCGTTTGTATTGTTTTAACAGGAATTATCATCCTACCACACACAAAATTCTCCAAGTATAACACTGATTTTTAGCCTACTTTTCGAATTAAAAAAAATGAGGAAAAAGTAGACTTATGAGATCGATCCGGAAAAATGTGTGTCTGTCTGTCCTTCAGTCTGTCTGTCTGTCCACCCCCCCCCCTATCAACTCCTAAATGGCTGTAGCAATCGAACCCAAATTTGGTATTAGTATGGATCTATATTTGAATATCTCAAAGCCGTATTTGAAAATGATATCAGTGCTACCAAATGCTGAAAAATCGCAATTGAAATTTCAGCTCCATGTTGTATATCTTGGAAGGTATGCATGAGAGCTATACCAAAATTGGCACACATATAGATAATAATATTTCAGTTTAATTTCCAGGAGGCGATACATGACAGTGTTGCCAAAATGATTCTAAGCCTGTTGATAGGTCCAATTTTTAAATTCATATAACTTCTACACTAACAATTGGATTTCAACCAAATTTCCTATGTACTGTGTAGATAGACAGATATGACTGAGCGTAATCTTAAGAGCCACCAGGGCTGCCAACTGTTAATAAATGCACTCTCTATTGTTTTTATACAAATACCAGTATATCAGAAAGTATGCAAGCCGACAGATTTAAACTATGCACACGTAAAGTACCTGACATTCTAGATTAATTTGGAGTAACTGATGGACCTCAGTACTACCAACATGATTCTAAGCCTGCTGATAGGACCAATTGTAAATACATGTAACTTCTATACTATCAATTGGATTTCAACCAAATTTCGTATATGCTATGTGTACTATAACATATATGACTAATCGTATTCTTAAGAGGAACCAGGGCTGCCAACTGTTAATACGTGCTGTCGCTATTTTTTTAACCCTAATATCAATATATCAGAAAGTATTCAAGCCAACAGCTCTAAACTTTGCACACGCATAGTACCTTAAATTCTAGATTAATTTGGAGTAAATAATATACGTCAGTGCTTCCAACATGATTCTAAGCCTGCTGATTGGTCCAATTTTAAAATACATGTAACTTCTATACAAATAAATTGATTTCATCCAAAATTGGCACAACAATAGATCGTAATAGTTCAGATTATTTCTGACCAACACATGCATGACATTGTTGCCAACATGATTTTACGCGCGCTGATAGATCCAATGACTAACTACATGCAACGTCCATGCTATCCATTGGACTTCAACCAAATTTTGTATTCTGTACCTTAAGAGATGGAACTAAGAATATATAACCAGGGCTGCCAACAGTAGTGCTCTATTAGGCTACATTATGCCAGTTATATTTCGAACTAATTAGAAATTTCGATATTGCCAACTCAATTTCGTCATTATTCTAATTAGGTCCATATAGATTAATCATTGGAATGAATCTTACATTTCGAGAAAAGTAGGCTCTTTAGTTCGTCACGGAACACTTGTTACTCAGTCATTCTGCTTGATGACATCAAGCAGACATCTTCATTGGAATCACGGAGGTCGTTATTTTGTGTTGGGATACAAATCGACAGCCAACGGTCATTAGCAAACCAATTGAAAGGCGCCTAGTAAGCACGTGGAATGCTCATATCTGCCAACTCTATCAAGTGACTCAGGTGTCGATTGTGTTGGTCCTGTACAGAAACAAATGACTAGCGGCTTATTCGACAATAATTAGAACAACAATAACAATAATAATAATGTTATGGGTGTTACGTCCCTTTTAACTACTGCGGCACTTACAGATGCCGAAATTTTGCCGCAGTTCTGGCTAGCGCTAACAATGGTCCTTTTCACATTCAAAGAAGAACTGATTTGGCTCGTGAGTTTTGAGACTGGCCCAGGTACAGAAGCCGGTTAGATCCTACTTTTACTAACTCTCATCTTGAAAGTCGTGAATTTTGAGACTCGTGTGTTTTAAGACTCGTGAGTTTTGAGACTACACGAATGAGAACGCGGAACACCTCTGCATAATTCAAGTTTGAATCGCTATAATACGAGGCACGTCCAGAAGGTAAGTTCCGTTTGGTAATAAAATTAAATTGTGTACAGATACAGAAACATTATTTATTGCACAACATTCTACACCTCTTAAACTATTTTTCCACATAATTGCCGAACTTTTGCAGGCATTTGTCATAGCATGGCACAAGTTTTTGGATACCTTCTTCATAGAAGTTTGCCGCCGACCATAAACGAGAGTGAAGATTCCCCTGTAAGATATCCTACCGTTTGGCCACCACTGTTAGGCAAATTGCGTGCTTACCAGGAGAACTGTGTATGTTTGGGATTTCTCTCGACCACATACGCAATTTACCTAACAGTGGTGGCCAAACGGTAGGATATCTTACAGGGGAGTCTTCACTCTCGTTTACGGTCGGCGGCAAACTTCTATGAAGAAGGTATCCGAAAACTTGTGCCACGCTATGACAAATTCCTGTAAAAGTTCGGAAGTTATGTGGAAAAGTAGTTTAAGAGGTGTAGAATGTTGAGCAATAAATAATTTTTCTGTATCTGTACACAATTTAATTTTATTACCAAACGGAACTTATTTTCTGGACGTGCCTCGTATATAGCCACATGTGAAAATCATAATAATAATACCACAGGTGATGAGAAAGAGGAGGATTGTGTTCTATGGTCAATTAACAAGACTGAGACCAATGCTATTGTCAAACAAAATCTTTTTTCTGAGTAAGAAAATCAAAGGAGCGTGGTTCACACAGGTAGAAAAGGATTCAAAAGAAGTGAGAATTACATACAACGGTATTCAGATGCGTACGCCCTTTAAGATGAAATTAAAAGAACACCTGAGTTTCCAGTAAAAGCCTAAACTAACAACAGGCAAAGGAAGCAGTAGCATTGAAAACACATACAGAACATACAGAAAAATATAACATGGCGATCCTTTTCATAGGCGGTAGAATTTTTAATAGAGAAGACCAATATGATATATGAAAATAGGCTATATAGGTAGTTCTTCGCGGAACTACTTGTTTTAATCCTATTTTCATTTATGGAACAAGTAGTTCCGCGAAGAACTATACAGCCTATTTTCATGTATCCTACTTATGTTAATTGCCTCTATCAACATACAAAATTTCAGTTTGATTGCTGTAATAGATTCGTAGATATTGAGAACCGTATAAATATTTCGGTTGGTCGCCATGTTGGATTTATTTTATATAAAATGTAGGCCATAGAGTTATGTAGGCCCTACTATTAGATGACGATTTTTGCATAGGTTCATTATTCAAACGATCACTTCGATCGCATGATTAATACACATCAACTTACTTTTAAAAATTCGCACAGCAGCCATCTTGAGGTTATATGAACAATTAAAATAAAATAGATGCCAGTGCATTACAATGTGCATAAACATTTACTGTGCCAAATTTCACAGCGTTCAGATGGTTAAATCGTGAGAGAAGTCTATTAAAATGTTAACCTTCGCTTGGTCGCCATGTTCGTTTGTATTTTAACATGGCGGCTGTGCGAAATAGTTCACTGGCATTCTATATCTCCGAAATTATTACTAATATCACCCTGAAATTTTGTACGGTAATAAAGGGCACTACTAGAAATTCGCCTATGTGACTTTCAAAAACCTGTTAAGTATCAAAAAAAATAAAAAAGGCTTATGAGATCACCTTTTGTCCGTGTGTCTGTCTGTGTGTGCGTGTGTGATTCGTGTGTGTGTCCCTAATAAAATCTAAACGGCTGGAGCGATTTCAATGAAACTCGGTAAGTTCATTGCACTATTCCGGACGACCCCGACCGTGCCCTTCAAATTTTGTTACATCTCACCAATCCAACATGGCGGCTATGCGAAATATTTCACCAGCATTCAATATCTCCGAAACTATTACAGACATCACCCTGGAATTTTGCACGGTGATAAAGGGAACTACTAGACGTTCACCTATGTGACCTTTGTAAACCTGGTAACTACCAAACCAACATGGTGGGGAAGCGAAGTTGCGCCTTTAAAATAGAAGTTTCTCGCGATTTAACCAACCAAACGCAATGAAACTTGGTACAGTATATGTTTGTACACATTGTATTGCACCGACATCTAACTTCGTTCAATAGTTTACATAACCTCAAGATGGCAGCTGTGCGAAGTATTTCACTGGCATTCTATATCTCTGAAACTATTACCGGTATCACCCTGAAATTTTGCACGGAGATAAAGGGCACTACTAGAAGTTCATCTATGAGACTTTCAAAGACTGGTTAACTATAAAACGAACACGGCGGCCAAACGAATTTGAAAGTTTTAAATAGATTTTTCTCGCGATTTAATTATCCAAACACAATGAAACTTGGTACAGCAAATGTTTATACACATTGTAATGCACTGGTATCTAATTTAGTTCAATTGTTTACATAACCTATGAACATAACTTCACCTATAGGCCTAGGACATTCAATAACCTGGTGATCACAAATCCAACATGGCGGCGACGCGAATTATAAATATTCATATGGACGTTTCCCGCAATATAACCATCCGAGGGCAGTGAAACTTGGTACAGTAAATCCTTATACAAATGTTAATCCATTGACATCTAATTTATTTCAATTGTTTCCATAATCACAAGATAGCAGCTGTGCGAAATTTTAAAATCTCGTTTTTACTTCTTGTGTCCTAATCATGCGATTGAAATTTGAATTCTACACGTACACAATGATCTTCATGTAACAGTACATAACTTAAAGATCTAAATATATAAAAATCCTACATGGCGACCAAACGAAATATTTAGTCGGTTATCAATATCTACGAATCTAATACAGCAATCAAACTGAAATTTTGTATGTTGATAGTGGCAATTAACATGAGCAGGATATATGAAAATAGGCTGTATAGTTCTTTACGGAACTACTTGTTATTTCTTGTGTCCAAATCATGCGATGGAAGTTTGAATAATAAACCTACGTTATAATCTTCCTCTAATAGTAGGCCTACCTAACTCTATGGTCTTTTATATAAAAATCCAACATGGCGACCATCCGAAATATTAAGAATTTTCTCAATATCGACGAATCTTATGAGAGTCTTTTTATATAGTTTTCCGTTCTTTTTCTTGTTTTTGTTTCTCATTTAAATTTCTTCTTTTTAGATCTATTCTATTCCACGTTGTTTTTATCAAGACATATTTGTCATGTTTTTCTTAATACGTTTTGTAACAGTTATTTTTTTTAAATTTAATTTTAATGTGTGAGCTTTTGGACGAAGAATATTTTTAGAATTTTTGATAACATCCTCTATTATGGCACTCCACTCCGTGGCTTAGGCGGCAGCACGCCGGCCTCCCACCGCTGGGTCCGTGGTTCAAATCCCAGTCACTCCATATGAGATTTGTGCTGGACAAATTGGAGGCAGACAGGTTTTTCTACGGGTATTCCGGTTTTCCCTGTTACAATTTCATTCCAGCAACACTCTCTACTATCATTTCATTTCATGCTTGCCACGGTGGGTGAGTGGTTATAGTGTCGGACTACTAACCCCAAGATTGCAGGTTCGTTCCTGGCCATGGTAAGTGATTTTTGAAAGGCGACAAAAATCACGACACTCATGTCATACGTTGTTGGCATGTTAAAGAACCCATTTGAATTCAGTAGGCCGTGTTCAATGGCAAAGTTAATCTCGGGATTTTCCGCCAACACAAAGTTCCTCCATTCTCTACTTGAAAGCGCTGTAGTGTCAAGGAGTTTAGATATCTAACCTCCTTGACTTTCATAGCGTTCAAAGGAACGACGATATTCGACATGCAAGCTACCCTCTGGGTGTCAATTAACAAAGCTTGCACCAGGCACCCGAGGCCATACGATATTATTATTATTATTTCATTTCATCTGTCATATGCTAAACAAGTTGATATCGCCCTAAATGAGTCTTGCAGACTCATTACCGGATGTCTGAAACCTACGCCGCGGGATAAACTCCACTACTTAGCTGGAATTACCCCTCCAGATATCAGGCGCGAAGTAGCTGCACACAGAGAAAGGTATAAGGCATCTACCTCCGATAAACATCCCCTAGATAATCATCATCCTCCTCCTCCAAGACTTAAGTCCAGAGAAAGTTTCATGAGGACAACAGTTAACATTGGCCAACGGATAAATTCCCGGTTATCTGTGTGGAAGATGAGATCTGAACACCATTGGATGACACCATCGGAACATCTAGCTGCTGGTTTCACTGGAGAATGGCCAGTGTGGAAAACTCTGAACAGGCTCAGAACAGGGGTTGCAAGGTCAAAAGACAACTTGAGGAAATGGGGTTAGTCCACATCATCAACCCTCTGCGAATGCGGGGCACAACAAACTACGGACCACCTATAATATTGCAGATTATGTCCTGCAAGATCCACCATCGGTGATCTGATGTCCGCAAGATCTGAAGCCTTAGAAATTGCCAAATACTGGGCCAAAGTTGCTTAGACTGTTTTGTTTTCCTACTTCATTTAACATTCCTTAACGTAATGAAATGAAAATCCACAGCCTGCTTCCAGTTTCTGACCGGGTCAGGGAATGGAATGAATGAAGCCCCCATCTAGCGGCGAGGATATGAACTGTGCCGGCTGCCGAGGCCTGACGCACTCCTCTGGGGCAATGATTAAATGAATGACAGATGAAATGAAATGATAGTGGAGAGTGTTGCTGGAATGAAATTTTGACAGGGAAAACCGGAGTACCCGGAGAAAAACCTGTCTGTCTCCGTTCTGTCCAGCACAGATCTCACATGGAGTGACCGGGATTTGAACCATGGACCCAGCGGTGAGAGGCCGGCGTGCTGCCGCCTGAGCCACGGAGGCTTCCCTTAATGTAATATTACTTTCAATTTCAAATAGTAATTGTGTTGTTCTTAATATGTATATGTACATATCTATGTATTTTTAGCCTACTTTTCACATTTTGCAAAAATGAGGAAAAAGTAGACTTTTATGAGATCGATCCGGGAAAATGTGTGTCTGTCTGTCCCCCCCCCCCCCCTTTTCAACTCCTAAACGGCTGCAGCAATCGAAACCAAATTTAGTATGAGTAAAGATGTATACGGGAATATCTCAAGCCCATATTTGAAAATGATATCAGAGCTACCAATTGCTGAAAAAACGCACTAGAAATTTGAGCTCCATGTTGGATATCTCGGAAGGTATCCATGGGAGATATTTCAAAATTGGCACACATGTAGATAATACTATTTCAGTTTAATTTTCAGGAGGACATACGTGACAGTTTTGCCAAAATAATTTTAAGACTTCTGATAAGTCCAATTTCTAAATGCATATAACTTCGACACTAACAATTGGATTTCAACCAAATTTTGTATGTAATATGTGTACATAAATAGATATGACTGAGCGTATTCTTAAGAGCCACCAGGGCTGCCAACTGTTGATAATTGCTCTGTCTCTCTTTTTTCCAAATACCAATATATCAGAAAGTATGCAAGTCGTCAGCTTTAAACTATGCACACGTATTGTACCTGACATTTTAGATTAATTTGGAGTAACTTATATACGTCAGTTCTACCAACATTATTCTAAGCCTGCTGATAGGACCAATTTTTAAATACTTGTAACTTCTATACTATCAGTTGGATTTCATCCAAATTTCGTATGAGCTATGTGTAACATAACAGATATGACTATAAATATTCTTAAGAGCAATCAGGGCTGACAACTGTTAATAACTGCTGTCTATATTTTTACCCTAATATTCTAGATAGGTTCATATACTGTAGATTAATCATTGGCACGAATCTTAATTTTAAGAAAAGTAGGCTCTAGTTCGTCACGGAACTTCTTGTTTGTATATTAAATAGTCTGATGCTTTTGACTCGAGTAAATAAATCTGTCATTCATTTAATCATTGCCCCAGGGGAGTGCGACAGGCTTCGTCAGTCGGCACAGGTTATATCCTCGCCGCTAGATGGGGGATTCATTACTTCCATTCCCTGATCCGGTCGGTCGACTGGAAGCAGGCTGTGGATTTTCATTTCATTTTCTCCGTTATGGCAAATTTATATTAAGTATACGATCTTGCACCTTTTTATGTCCTAAATTACGGTGAGAAACATCACAATGTGACTGAAACCGCTACGATATTAAAGTACAATATATATTGACTTATTGTTATTTAAATGTTATTATAATTTACGAATCTATTACATCAATCAAACTGAAATTTTGTATGTTGATTGAGGCAATCCCTCCCTATATTATTCTGCTAAGGTCCCATTCCAGTTTTGTACCGAAAATAAGGTCCCATTAACACCAACCTACACATATGGGGTACCTACAGGTTCAGCATAACCCAATGCATAAGCGAAACACACTCACTTACTCTTTAAATGCCTCACAATTGAATAAATACCTTAAAACATGCATAATATTTACAATGAAATAATGAAAGAATGCAACACGGTAACCATGGTAACAGAATCTCACAGGTCCATCTATTTCTGTAAGACGCAATGCAATTCCAATTATTACATTACTGTGAACGTTTCCAGACGGTTATAAGGTTATCGCTGAACCAAATTAAGCTGTAAAATTCATCAATACATACAGTATAATGCGCTTAAGGGAGTCAAGGGGCACTCTAGAATTTTTCACGCAATTTTCACGTGTGAGTGTAGTACGAAAGGTCTTTTTCACCCGACTATAAAGGGTCTCCGAAAACCACATTTAAAGGCCCTTAAATTAACAGTGTCTGTGATATTCCCAGAAAATTAACTTCGCTCTGATATACCTATGAAGGAATGACAAACCCCTAACCACTGCACCAGTAGCAGAATTGATTAAGTCTGATTATTCATACCAAAGATAAATCAGTCATAGCATTGATTGAGATTTTACTAAGTGTACTCTTTACAACTAGAATATTCGCGGGCGAAGCCGCGACGGGTAGTTGTAGTTAACATAATTAGGATATATTATTATTTATTTATTTATTTATTTATCGTATGGCTTTTAGTGCCGGGAGTGTCCGAGGACATGTTCGGCTCGCCTGAGTCTGTAGCTGCTTCCAGCGGACACACTAAAGGGTGAGCTACAAGTTACGTTCAATTTCAAGTAGTTCCAACTTTCGCCACCAGATATCAATGATACCTAGTGGTGAACGTTGGAACTTTGATAGAGCGTTCTGACGAAATCTAACCTAACAATTTTGCTTTACACAAGTTTAGTCTGTGAAAGGATCTTTTACATGCCATAAATCTATGACATGGGACCACCGGCTTTACTTCCCCTCCGAAGAAAGGCATACTGAAGGATTTTTAACGCTCTTAAAAAATCCGACGACTTCGGCCGGGTTTGAACCCGCTATCTTGGGCACAGCAGTTCAGCATGCTACCGACTACGCCACCGAAGCCGCTTATTAGGGTATATGAAATAAATAATAAATAAAGTTCCTGTTTTATTTTTTTGTAAAATATCCAAAACTCCCAATAACACCCACCTGGCTACGCCACCTCTTGAGTTGTTTATTGTCAGAATGCTATGTCATGAAGAGGAGTGGACTTGGGAAGATCCCTGTGCCTCTCCACCGCAGCATCACCTTGTCTCTGGGCTGAGTTTATCGGCGACACACATCCACAGCTCCTGTAAATTAATTTCATTAATTAAACCCCTTGGCTCGAGAAATTAAGTGGCATAGCGGGAGGGACGTGGCCCACTCTGTTTACATCCCCATCCACTTCGACAGCGCTCCCGAGCAAGGACACGCTGCGCCGCGGAGTGATGAGTAGCTTAATTTGTGGCCTTTATTCTTGACGGTTATGACTGGGATATCTACCGTCAGCCTTCACTGCTGTCTTTGCTCTGTTCACTGCTCAATGAAGATGATGATAATTGTTGTTTTAAGGGGACTAACATCTAAGTTATCGGCTCCTAATGGTTTCTGTGATCGTGAAGATGAAAATGAAATGTAAACTATAACTAAAACGAACTACTAACTCATATACTAGAAGAAGAAATGAAAAACAAATGAGAATAAGGCAAATAAAGGACAGGAGTAAATAAATGCCCTCAACCCTCGAAGAATGCGGATTGAGGGATTTGAAGGAAGGGGAGCCATGAAAGGCAGATAGGAAAGTGAAAGAGGAGAGGGTCCGCCCCCAGAGGTAATGGATAAAAGGGGGGAAACTGGACCCAGCTCAGGGATCCCTCGGGGTCGCCAACTCCCGAATTCACCAGCCGTGAGCCCCTGAGGGTGTAGCAATATCTAGAGTGCGTCAGAAGTGGTCGAGCTACATACACCCTGCCTCCTTAAAGGCCTTGAGCAGAAGGCAGGAGATAATAGGAAAAGAAAAAGAAGGCTGACCCCTCGCAGAAGGAGGGTATCAGGAAAGATGAGACAAGGGCCAATGAAGGCGGGAAAGGAAGAGACTCCCTAGGCCTCGGATATCCTAATACCGTCGGGGTCGGAAGAGGACAAGACTTGACCAAGCGAGGTCGACAGGAAAGAAGACGGAGAGAAGTCTGGCACAAGTAAGTGGAAGCAATGCCGGACTCAGCTGGGGCCCCGTGGTTGACAACCCATGTCCCACTAGATGTGAGCCCCTGGGGGTGTTGACGGTTATGACTGGGCTATCTACCGTCAGCGTTCACTGCTGTCTTTGCTCTGCCCACTGCACAATGAAGGTTATGGTGTTCAAAGCCATTTTTCAGTGTTACCTTAGTAAACAAAAGTTTGCTGCTTTTCAGTCGGTCAACACGATTGAACCCAAATGAGATGGGTTATTCCCTAATCCTGAAAAAATCACAAGATATTAATAAATACACTTAGATGACCAGTTTCGATCGTCAAGCGATTATCATCAGATCCATTACACTTAGGCTAGAAAATCTATGTCTGAAAATGTTGTATTTTGACTGGTTTGATGCAGCGCTCCATGCCTCCCTGTCCTGAGCTAATCGTTTCATCTCTACATAGCTACCACACCCAACATTCGAGACAATCTGTTTAACATATTCTAACCTTGGTCTACCCCTACAGTTCTTGTCCTCGACCCTTCCTTCTATAACTAAGCTTGCTATTCCTGGGATTCTTAGTAGGTGTCCTACCAACCTATCTCTTCTCTTCATTAGCAGTCGCCAGAAACATCTCTCCTCTCCCACTCGTCTTAATACCTCTTCATTTGTAACCCTATCTACCCATCTGATCTTCATCATTCTCCTGTAACACCACTTTTCAAACGCTTAATTCTCCTCTTTTCTGCTGCACCAATAGTCCAAGTTTCACTTCCATAGAGTGCTAGGCTCCAGACAAAGGCCTTCAAAAATGACTTCCTAATACCTAAATCTATATTCGATGTCAACAGATTCCTTTTCTGGTAGAAATGCTTGCCTTGCTTGAGCCAACCTACTTTTTATATCCTGAAAATAAGGGTGAAAATGTTTAGAATATATACACATTTAGTTGCAGTATTAGTTGAGTGTTAGTATTAGTCTATGTAACTCGTCAATATTTGTTAGTTGTGTTCTATGTGATGTTTTGTTGAGATACTAGAAGTGGTGATTGACCTCCGGAATTTGCTTGTTTGGAGTGAATATGTGGTTGTTGTAAATTGTTAAATCCGATTGTACGGTATTGTACAGGCTACTTATCTGGTTGAGTCTTGCACGGTCCCGTTGAGAGCAGTTCACTTGGTCACTGTATGCACTCGACTGACGGGAAATTCCTTATCTCGTTGGGCTATCCCCCCCCCCTCCCTAGCATTCCTAAGTGCTGTGTGTTCCTCGTGCAAGTGTACCTGTAAGTAGCCACGTGTAGTGTCTCTAATGTGGTGTATGTTACTGTATTCAGGATAACCCATCTCATTTGTGTACAATGGTGTTGACCAACTAAAAAGCATCAAACGTTTTGCACAATGAAGGTTTATAGAGAACTTTACTAACCACATCGTGGTGTTCTTGGCTATCATTCTGGAGGCTGAATTCTGGTATGAGGGCTGGAACGGGGTATACTCAACCTCGTGAGGCAACAAGAGTTGGGTTTTCCGTGGGGTTTCTCTCACTTATACTCCAGGCAAATGCTTCATAGGGCAAAACTATTCTTTATTAGACTTCTTTTCACATTGTGCAAAAATTAGGAAAAAGTAGACTTGTGAGATCGATCCGGGCAAATGTCTGTCTGTCTGTCCGTCCTTCTGTCTGTCTGTCTGGCTGTGTGTGTGTGTGTGTCCTATCAACTCCTAAACTGCTGCAGCAATCGAATCCAAATTTGGTGTGAATAAAGATCTATACCTGGATATGTCAAGCCCATATTTGAAAATTATGTCTGTGCTACCAACTGCTGAAAATCCGCATTTGTAGTTTGAGCTCCATGTTGGATATCTTGGAAGGTATGCGTGGGAGCTATTCCAAAATTGGCAAACATATAAATAATAATATTTCAGTTTAATTTCCAGGAGGCCATGCATGGCAATGTTGCCAAAAATTTTCTAAGCCTGTTGATATGACCAATTTTTAAATATATATAACTTCGACACTATCAATTGGATTTCAACCAAATTTCGTATGTACTATGTGTACATAAACTGATATGACTGAGCGTAATCTTCAAAGCCACCAGGGCTGCCAACTGTTAATAAATGCTCTCTCTCTCTATTTTCTTATCCAAATACCAATATATCAGAAAGTATGCAAGCCGACAACTTTAAACTATGCACACGTATAGTACCTGACATTCTAGATTAATTTGGAGTATCTTATGTACGTCAGTGCTACCAACATTATTCTAAGCCTGCTGATAAGACCAATTTTTAAATACATGTAACTTCTATACTATCAATTGGATTTCAACCAAATTTCGTATGTGCTATGTGTACCATAAGAGATATGACTATGCTTATTCTTAAGAGCAACCAGGGCTGCCGACTGTTAATAAATACTGTCTCTATTTTTTACCCTAACATTAATATATCAGAAAGTATGTAAGCCAACAGCTTTAAAATTTGCACACGTATAGTTCCTGACATTCTAGATTAATTTGGGGAAACTAATATAAGTCAGTGCTGCCAACACGACTCTAAGCCTGCTGATAGTTCCAATTTTAAAATACATATAACTTTTATACTAACAAATGGATTTCATCCAAAATTGGCACAACAAGAGATCATAATATTTCAGATTATTTTTGACTAACGCATGCATGACATTGTTGCCAACATAATTTTACGCGCGCTGATAGATCCAATGTCTAACTGCATGTAACGTCCATGCTATCCATTGGACTTCAACCAAATTTGGTATTCTGTATCTTAAGAGATGGAACTACCAATATATTCAGTCACCGGTCACATTGAACAAGCAATGAAGGAATTGTAGAAAAATTAAAAGAGGGAGTGAAGATTCAAGGAGAAATAGTTTCAACTCTGAGATTTGCTGATGACATCGTCATCTTGACCGACACGCCTGAGGATTTGAATGAGTTTTTGAATGGTATGGACTCCGTCTTAGGGAAACAATTCATGATGAAAATTAAAGCAAGTAGTTCCGTGAAGAACTATACAGCCTATTTTCATATATCCTACTTATGTTAACTGCCACAATCAACATACAAAATTTCAGTTTAATTGCTGTAACAGATTCGTAGATATTGAGAACCGTCTAAATATTTCAGATGGTCGCCAGGTTGGATTTTTATTTTTGTACTATTACATTAAGATTATTGTGTACGTGTGGTATTCAAACTTCAATCGCATGATTAGACAACAAGAAGTAAAAACGAGATTTTAAAATTACGCACAGCAGCCATCTTGTGATAATGCAAACCATTGAAATAAATTAGATGCCAGTGGATCAACATTTGTATAAGCATTTAACGTGCAACGTTTCACGGCACTCGGATAGTTAATTAGCGAGAAACGTCCATTTAAATATTTATACTTCGCGTCGCCGCCATGTTGGATTTGTGCTCACCAGGTTCCTGAAAGTCCTATAGGTGAACATATGTTCATAGTCTCTATGAACATAAAAAAAATCAGTTTGGTTGCTGTAAAAGATTCATAGATATTGAGAACCGTCTAAATATTTCGGGAGCTCACCATTTAGGAGTGTTATGTGTATAGGCCATAGAGTTATGTACCATTCAAGGACAATTATTGCCTAGGTTCATTATTCAAACTTTCACTTCGATCGCATGATTACGACACAAGAAATTAAAACTTAATTTTAAAATTTCGCACAGCCGCCATCTTGAGGTTATGTAAGCAATTGAATTAAATTAGATGGCAGTGCATTACAATCTGCAAAATCAATTACTGTACCACATTTCACTGCGCTCAGAGAGTTAAATCACGAGAAAAGTCTGTTAAAATATTTTAAATTCGCTTGGTCGCCATGTTCGTTTCGTACTTTACAGGTTTATGAAATATACATGGTTATACCTGTATCAGTACCCTTTATTACCGTACAAAATTGCAGGGTGATATCTGTAATAGTTTCGGAGATATAGAATGTCAGTGAAATATTTCGCACAGCCGCCATTTTGAGGTTATGTAAACAATTGAACTAAATTAGACTCCAGTGCATTACAATGTGTATAACCATTTGCTGTACCAAGTTTCATTACATTTAGATAGTTAAATTTTAAGAAAAGTGTGCTCTTTAGTTCTTCATGAAACTTCTTGTTTTTAACTTTTATGTGTTTTTTACATTTTAATTTATTTAAATTATTATTAATATTATTCCTTGTTTCACTAATTTTAATGTTGTTTTCAGACGACGTTGTGATCTGGGGCGAGGATGAGTTGGAGGTACAAGAACAGTTAGACGTAAAAAATGAAAAGATTGAGCAATGGGGATGGAAGATAAATGTGGAGAAGAGTAAAACAGTGGTGATGAGTAGAGATAAGAAAGAAGGAAAAGGAATAATCAAAGTAGGAGATAAGGAATTGGAAGTAGTGAAACACTTCAAATACTTGGAAAGCGAACTGACTGAAGATGGAAAACTAGATTTGGAAATTAGCAGAAGAATACAACTCGGGAGTGCTTTCTACCAACAGGTACGGGGACTAGTATGGAACAAGGATATACCTATTAAGGTTAAAGAAGTTATGTACGAAGCATATTATGTTCCTATAATGACATATGCAGCAGAAACTTGGACAATGACTAAGAGGGATGAGAGCAGAGTGAGTACAAACAGCTGAGATGAGATTCCTGAGAAGTATGGTCCAGAAAACGAGGAGGGACATGGTGAGAAATGAAGATATACGGAAAGAACTGGGAGTACAGAAACTAAATGACAAACTGGAGCAAAACAGATTGAGATGGTTTGGACATGTCAAACGGATGAATGAAGTAAGGCTGCCAAGACGAGCACTGGAACGACGGATGACGGGGAAGAGAGGACGAGGAAGACCAAGAATGCGTTGGTTTGACTCGGTCGAGAACAGTATTAGAAAACGGAACCTGGATTGGAACACTGTGTCGGAGGAGGAATGGTGGAACGACAGAACAAAGTGGAGAGGAACCATATTTGCCCCCACCCAGTGTCAACTGGAAAAGAGGAAATGAAGATGATGATGATGATGAGATTTATTTTTAATTTTTGTTCCTATAGATTAATTCTTTTTTTATTTAATTAATTAATTAATTAATATTGAATTGATTTTTACAATTATTTTTATAATTCTTTTATTATCGTTATTATTTCTTTATTTATATTTTATTTTTACGCTTTCATTGTTAATGTTTTTAGTTTAAATGTATTAAAATTTTATCCAGCACATTACGTCATGTACAAACGTATACAGTATAATATTTGATTTTTGGAAATATTAGCACTTCGACATGAAAATTCTCCGAAATTTGGCTGAAGGATTCAACCTTCAGCATCTTTGAAAGCATAAACTGTCCTTCTGAAAGGTGATTAATATAGAGACCAATATCCCATAAAGGTTTAAGGCCATGGTCGCCTCCTTCTCAACCTTATCTCCACTACACACACTAGTAGAGTTATCATAGTAACACAGATTATCACACCTGAGTACACGAAGCTACATGACTACTATGTCTCAGCCCACTAAAATAAGCAACAACAACAGAAGTGGGAAAACCTCGGAAAATCAATTCTTCACGAGTCTGAGTGCACCCCGTTCCAGCCCCCAGACCAGAATTAAATTTATTGGCAGAGACGGGAATAGAAACCAGATCTCCGGGGCGACATCCAAGAATGTTAGCCTCTTAAAAAGGTTTACCTCGTGTGAAGACAGTGAAAGTATCTTATCAGACAAAACTTAACAAATGTTTAATATGAGATTTGTTTAATATTAATGTCGCTGTTTGCCGGTTGGAATGTGTTCACCATTTTAATTACTCACATACCGTAGCCGCCAACTTTGGCTGGAAATGCCGATAGAGTAAGACGCCTACGGGCACAGGGATGTTGCAAGAAGAAGGCGCGGCGTTCATTTACAGCAGGAAGGGCGAGGATAGTATTCTATTGCGGGGGTTGGCTCACCTGTGTAATATCTGGTCGTTACATTGGCCTGTTCTAGTGTTAGGGAGTGATGCGCTACTTCAAATCGACGGTTAATACTCGCAAAAATCAACGATTACTACAATGTAATGATTACTACAATATAACGATTACTAGAATGTAATGATTACTACAATATAACGATTACTAGAATGTAACGATTACTACAATATAACGATTACTACAATGTAATGTTTACTAGAATGTAATGATTACTACAATATAACGATTATTATAATATAACGATTACTACAATGTAATGATTATTATAATATAACGATTACTACAATGTAACGATTACTACAATGTAACGATTATTATAATATAACGATTACTACAATGTAACGATTACTACAATGTAACGATTACTACAAATCAAAGATTACTACAATGTAACGATTTCTACAATGTAACGATTACTACAATGTAACGATTTCTACAATGTAACGATTATTATAATATAACGATTACTACAATGTAATGATTATTATAATATAACGATTACTACAATGTAACGATTACTACAATGTAACGATTACTACAATGTAACGATTTCTACAATGTAACAATTACTACAATGTAATGTACACTACAATGTAACGATTACTACAATGTAACGATTACTACAATGTAATGTACACTACAATGTAACGATTACTAGACTACAATGTAACGATTACTACAATGTAACGATTACTACAAATCAAAGATTACTACAATGTAACGATTACTAGACTACAATGTAACGATTACTACAATGTAACGATTTCTACAATGTAACGATTATTATAATATAACGATTACTACAATGTAATGATTATTATAATATAACGATTACTAATATGTAACGATTACTACAATGTAATGATTATTATAATATAACGATTACTACAATGTAACGATTACTACAGTGTATCGATTACTACAATGTAACGATTACTACAATGTAATGATTATTATAATATAACGATTACTACAATGTAACGATTACTATAATGTAACGATTACTACAATGTAATGATTATTATAATATAACGATTACTACAATTTAATGATTATTATAATATAACGATTACTACAATGTAACGATTACTACAATGTAATGATTATTATAATATAACGATTACTAGAATGTAATGATTACTACAATATAACGATTACTACAATGTAACGATTACTACAATGTAACGATTTCTACAATGTAACGATTGTTATAATATAACGATTACTACAATGTAATGATTATTATAATATAACGATTACTACAATGTAACGATTACTACAATGTAATGATTATTATAATATAACGATTACTAGAATGTAATGATTACTACAATATAACGATTACTACAATGTAACGATTACTACAATGTAACGATTGTTATAATATAACGATTACTACAATGTAATGATTATTATAATATAACGATTACTACAATGTAACGATTACTACAATGTAACGATTTCTACAATGTAACGATTACTACAATGTTATGTACACTACAATGTAACGATTACTACAATGTAATGTACACTACAATGTAACGATTACTAGACTACAATGTAACGATTACTACAATGTAACGATTACTACAAATCAAAGATTACTACAATGTAACGATTACTACAATGTAACGATTTCTACAAATCAAAGATTACTACAATGTAACGATTTCTACAATGTAACGATTACTACAATGTAACGATTACTTACTACAATGTAATGATTACTACAATGTAATGATTATTATAATATAACGATTACTACAATGTAACGATTACTAGACTACAATGTAACGATTACTAGACTACAATGTAACGATTACTAAAATGAAATGATTACTTTAATATAACAATTACTACAATGTAATGTACACTACAATGTAACGATTACTACAATGTAACGAGTACTACAATGTAACGATTACTACAATGTAATGTACACTACAATGTAACGATTACTACAATGTAACGAGTACTACAATGTAACGATTACTACAATGTAACGAGTACTACAATGTAACGATTACTACAATGTAACGATTACTACAATGTAATGTACATTACAATGTAATGATTACTAGACTACAATGTAACGATTACTACAAATCAAAGATTACTACAATGTAACGATTACTACAATGTAATGTACATTACAATGTAATGATTACTAGACTACAATGTAACGATTACTAGACTACAATGTAACGATTACTACAAATCAAAGATTACTACAATGTAACGATTACTACAATGTAATGTACATTACAATGTAATGATTACTAGACTACAATGTAACGATTACTAGACTACAATGTAACGATTACTAAAATGAAATGATTACTTTAATATAACAATTACTACAATGTAATCATTACAACAATGTAATTATAAAATAGCATTTATTTTTTGAAAAATGAAAATAGATTACTCCAATCCTTTGTCTGTGGCAGATAACTGCTCGATCATAGTTCAGAACATTATATGCGTTTAATAGAGCAACTCAGTAAAATAAATTTGATTATTGTTATTTTATTATATCGTATGGGCTCGGGTACTGGATGCAAGCTTTGTTATTTGCGCCCAGATGGCAGCTTGCATGTCGAATTTTGTTGTTCTTGGAAAGCTATGAATGTCAAGGAGCTTTTTTGTGTTGGCGGAAAATCCAGATATTAATTTTGCCATTATGAATACGACCTACTGAATTCAAATGGGTTCTTTAACATGCCAACAACGTATGACATGCGTGCCGTGATATTTGTCGACTTTCAAAAATCACTCTCCACGGCCAGGAGTGAACCCGCAATCTTAGGGTTGGAAGTAGTCCGAAACGATAACCACTCACCCACCGTGGCAAGCAGAAATTTGATAATTGAATGTTTGTACACATACATGGCTGCTATCTGCAAATTATTGGGCTGATGAACTTGTAGTTCAGTCAGAAGATGCTTCCTACTAAGAGGAAAGTGTGTGCAAAATTTGGTAGAGATCAAATGATTAGGTTGGTCGTAATTTGATTTAAGCTTTTAGCATTTGGGTGGTCGCCATTCCGTTTCCGTCAAGATGGCGGTGATATAAAACATGATACTGAGGTGCCCTTTGCTAGTGCTACCTCTGTACCAAATTTCGTCCAATTCGGTTTCACCGTGTTTGAATTGATAGCGGGAATCGATTTGCACACATACATGACTGCCATCTGCAAACTATTGGGCTGATGATCTTGTAGTTTGGTCAAAATATGCTTCTCACATGAAGGTATGTTGTTGCAAAATTTGGTAGAGATCAGATTATTTGGTTGGTCGTAATTGGATTTAAGCTATTAACATTTGGGTGGCCACCATTACGTTTTCGTTAAGATGGCGGCTATGTAAAACATGACACTGAGGTCCCCTTGCTAGCGCTACGTCTGTACCAAATTTTGTTCAATTCAGTTTAACCGTGTTTGAATAGATAGGGGGAATCGATTAGCATACATACATGGCCACCATCCGCAAAGTATTGGGATGATGACCATGTAGTTTGGTCAAAAGATTCTTCATACATAAAGGTATAACGTTGCAAAATTTGGTATAGATCAGAAGATTAGATTGGTCATAATTTGATTTAAGCTTTTTAACATTTGTGTGGCCGCCATTACGTTTCCGTCAAGATGGCGGCGATATAAAACATGACACTGAGGTTCCCTTTGCTAGTTCTACCTCCGTACCAAATTTCGTTCAATTGGGGTTCACCGTGTTCGAATTGATAGCGGGGGGGGGGAGGGCTGACATTCCGAGTGCACACTCACTCACAAACACACACACAGACACACAATTTTTTGCCCGGTGTAGATCTCATGTCTACTTTCATTTTTTGCAAAAATCGAAAGTAGGCTAATAATGTTTTGCTCTCCGTGTTCCTAGTGCCATTACTATTGACTCTCAAAATCTGCCTATCTTGGTGACTTTATCTGTATCATTCATTGGAATAAATTGCAGAAACTCCTCATGTACTGAATTATCTTTAACGAAACGGGCACACACAATTAAATCAACCTGAAGTGACATGAAAAAGGTTACCGATCGCACACTTAACAGCAAAACTGATCCATGGCTAGCTCCAACACTGAAGAAGGAGTCTCGCTGCGAGTCGAGTGCAGGACATTTACCAAGTGAGGAACGTACCCACATTTCTACTTAGTATAAAACTAAGTCCCCGATTCTTGGATGTTACGGGTAAACTCGAGAACCACTGGATGGATTTTGATGTGGTTTTCACCATTCTGTAAAGGATATCTCGAGGATGATTTCTGTAGAAAATAATTTATTTATGATCAAAGGAAGCCAAGCAGTAACGATTTCAGTGGAAAAGTCGAAAAAAAAAACCTGGCGCCCGAGCGCTTTCTAAGCTTACGCTGGGCAAACCGTTAAAACTATCTAAATACTATGAGTGTAAGAATTGTTCAGCATGAAAAGTTCTACAAAAAAGTCCGCGAGAGCATACATCGCCCACTATAAGTGTTTTTACGTTTTAATTTCTTCGAACCATGTCCATTCAATTACTGAGGCGACAGTTTACGACCTAGGTAAGGGCGATTCTATCATCCCTGTTACAGCCTAGCTAAAGGGCAAACCAATTGCCCCAGATACAGCCAGCAGCAAACTGTCGAGTCGTGTTGAGTTAAGACTTCTGAGAAGGGTGGTTGTGATTGGAGTTTCCCTGGAAGTGCAACTCGGCTTTTCTTCATTTCGCCTGTGAACTTTTCGTTCCGCAAAATTCACAGTCAAGTTAAGATTGTACGGAAGGGGAATTTGTGTTTCATGCACCTCGCCATTCTTAAATTACGTCTGACAAGAATTTGTTGCACATGCATCTCCATGATAATATAATTAATAGTCCAGTCAGTGATTTTAACCCCTCATTCCGAGACGTAGAACGGATATTGGTCGTTGTTCATTGACAATGGAAAAAAGCGCTTTTCACGTAATGCATTCAAAACTGTTCCCGGGCGAAGCCGGGTCGGGTTGCTAGTTTAAAGTATATACAAGAGTTAAGGTACTCATCGACACTGCTGTAGACATTTCATTACAAGTTATCTTATTTGGGGGATCTTTTTCAAAGATTAATCACAAAAACAACGTGCATTTTTAGGACGCGATATCTTTGCTCTTTTTCAACTTAATTGAGTCATTGTTGTCGCAAATTGATCTGCTGTATGTTCAGAATATTGTATACCAGAATCGTTCTTGTATCATTGATTGAGGCAAATATATTACCGTAGCGTTGTTTTACAATTTACGTTATTTTTATTGAAAAAATAAATTAATTGTGGTGGGGGGGGGGGGGCGACCCCTAATTTCAATTTAACAGCTTCATTCTGCGTTACAACATTGCTGCATTATTTGTCTTTTTTATTTTTAAATGAAACTAATATCTGCATTCTAAGTGGACATTTTAACTGCCCAAGTCAAGACAAATGTTGAAAAAAAAAATGAAGTGAGAGAAATCGTTACTTGAAGTTGAGGTACACATTTAAAGTAGAGAGTCTTACTTTTCAACTCATAAAAACTGCCTTTTCTTTGGATTTTAGGTTAATCTTCTGCATTCTCAGACCCGTGAGTATCTCCTACAATGTTTTAGTTCTGGAGTAGACTGTTTCAGAGCCAGATTAATGTGTGCTTTATCTGCTGCACCTATGCGTCAAAGTGACAGCTGCTGAAAAGCGTGCACACCTATCATTAAAGTGAATATAAATGAGCTAAACAACAATAAAACTAGTATAAACTACATATTTCTGTAAACTAGGGAGGACATACTATCAAATGAGACAATAAAAAAAATCGAAAATTTTCTTGAAAATGACTAATAGAAGGGTCGATGAGTACCTTAAGACGCCTAACTAGCGATAGCTTAAAACAGGTGATAGATGGGACAATATAAAGATTCAAGTAAAGGGTACGGTACGCCACTGCTCTTATGTACCATTCAGTTATAGAGTTACATTAGATGCTTAGTTTGGAGGAAAGATACGAGTATACCACCTGATCCCTCTCCTGAGTACGCCACTGGAAGTAATGGCTGGTTCCTCACGGAATCTCCTGCAGCAGTCAGTGTATGAAGTAAAGAAGGAACAATACAATTAATCTGCCCACGACTTTCTTTTGTCCTCGTTATCGGCTGGCCCTTTGTCACCGTCGTGCAGGCCAAACTTTGAATGGAGTAGCGCCCAGAGTGATTGATCAAGGGGGCACAAGATAACATGGAGCCCATTCATCTCACGCAACTGTCTGACCTGACTTTATAGCAATATCGATAATCGAGGGGGCTGTGGTCACAGGAACTCGGCCGCACTCTTCTGTGCGTTCCTGCAAACACGTAACAAATCATACAGGTACAGCGTTCATCTGTTTCCAAAGAGAATGTGAAGCTGTTACAAGTTACATTTTAAATCTCGAATCATTTGGTTTAGTTAGTTATATTTGGGACATCATTACTTTCGACTTGACGTTCAAGTGCTACGCTAGTGCTACCTAGCGCTCAGAAGTGAATCACTATAACTAGCCAATGACAGGCAGCCATTCGTTCGGTATATCACGACTAATCGAATTTCATTCGTGATGCCACTGCTCGTATGAGTTGGTTGGTTGGTTCTTAAGTTTAGGGCTGCGACAACGCGGTCATGTAGCCCCGTGTATTTTGGGTGTGTGTAGAATCTGTCTGATAACCGGTGTTAATTGTGATGACTGTATTAGTGTGTGTATCTGTTTTAATTCAAGTAAGGACTGCAGACGATCAATTTTCAAGTAGATCCTACTTTTGCCGCCACCGTCAACGACTACTAGTTCAGAACTTAGCTATCAGACGTCACCGCAGTCGGCTCTTGGCAACGAACGTAGGAATCTAAGAGCGTTGTTTACATTCTTAACCTATAACTTACAATTTAGCTTCACACAGGTGTAATTAGTGGAAGGTTCTTTAACATGCTATAAATCTATGACATGGGACCGCCGGCTTTACTTCCCCTCCGAAGGAAGGCATAATGAGGGATTTTTAACGTTCTTAAAAAATCCGACGACTTCGGCCGGATTTGATCCCGCGATCTTGGGCATAGAAGCTCAGCATGCTACCGACTACGCCACCGAACCTGCCGCTCGTATGAGTAAAATTAAGGATTGACACGAAAAGAATGTAACCATTTAATTGTCCTGTACTTGTGAACAGGTCAGTGCACATTTAAGTTCATAAATAATCCATAGGCTTTATGAAATAGGCTTTTTAACATATACAGGGACTTTCATATAAAGTAAGAACGCCAAGCGGCGGTTTTGTTATCCACTGGTGCGGTGGCCTTGGCCGAGCTTGTGGCGCACCGTGGCCCCCTGCTATAAGCGTGTGTAAATCCTATATGAAATATTACCCTTTAAAAGATGCTGAGGGGCACATGACCTGGTAGTTCTGCCCCTTAAAACACCAAACTTATTTTCAATTAAGTTATTTATTTATTTATTTATTTATTTATTTAGCGTATGGCTTTTATTGCCGGGAGTGTCCAAGGACATGTGCTAGTGAAGGTGGCACTTCATCAGGAAATTGCTGAACAAATGTATCACGTACCCGCCGAGCCGACTTGTACTTAAAATAAGTTTTACGTACAAAAATATGATGTTGTAATGATAACTGTTAGCATCTGAGGTTCAGACTGGCGACTGAACACCTGCACGCTTATTGCAAGGTCAAGTGTATACTATACGCGCCCTTTAACTACTACAGCAGGGGGCCGTGGCGCGCCTCAAGCTTAGCCAAGGTCACAGCAGCAGCGGATAACAAAACCGCCGCTTGGTGTTCTTACTTTATATGAAAGACCCTGTATATTGAGACGTGGTAACCAATTTGAGGTTAGGTATTGCAAATACCAAGCATCATGTAACTTAATTAGATGCGTCACTCATGTTTCTTGGAGGGTAGGCGTGCTTTGGCTGATTTTCAGCTATTTAAGCACTCATCATAAAATCAACGTAACAAATTAATAACTGTGCGAGTGTCTAATGTACTACTCGTTAATCAAATTCTTTTTGGGGAATAATTGCAATTAGGCCTACTGAGCTATATAAGGAGCAAATTTGCACTTCGACGACGACGAATCTTCTCATAACCCCAGTGTTTTAACTTTAATATTGCTTATTTGAATACCTCGATGCCGGTATATAGCCACTAAGTTCACTACTAACCTAATTATGGGACTTCCATAACCTCACTTCTCAGCTACAATTATCCCATAACCTCACTTTGTGACTACCATTATCCCCACCCTCTTTACAAAATGAAAGAAATGATTTAAGAACATGATATAATGATATACACGTTTCTCTTTATTCAGTCACCGCAATTAACATTACAGAGATAACGGTATAATTCTTTTCACATATATAATGAATTTAAGGTTCACCCGAATGGGCACGTAGGCTAAATGCCTTTTAGTTAATACCATATTATTTAATAATAGAGAAAAGATTCGCACAATGTGCAAAGAAAACATATTAGTTCTCAACATCGAGACAGAATTTAGTCAGCGACACTAGTCTTTTCCCGCAAAACATTGCGAGGTACCTCTCACAGCTTCTTCCGCACAATTTGCATATACACTGTAATTCTTGTGGTTCATGATAGTTGGCTCTGCTGCATATCCGGTGGTGAAAACCGTGAACAGCGAAACGCGTCATTAAGTGTCTTAGTTCATATCCTGGCTTTTTCCAATCACTGTTTAACATTGCGTCTGTAGTGTAAAACTCCAGCCATATGTCTTCCCCTTTTCTTTGAAGGTCTATAAGCAAGCACTGATACGCATGTGTAGAGGCTAGATGTTATTGCAGGCGGAGATCTTCTATGAAAAATTTTTCCCTAGCCAGCACATATACCAGGCGCGAACGGGTGTACCGGTACTTTGATACACCCAACGTCTTTTTTAGGAATTTTGCTTTTACTTTTTCTAAGTCCGTTAGATTACTTTTTGTAAGGTGTTCCCAAATTAACTCCATGCCGTAAGTTATGATGGGCGTAATTTTCAATTTAAATATTTCCATTGCTGTTACCAGCGAGATCTGGGTTTTCATTCTTTTTGTACAGCTCACTAAATGGTAGGTTTCACACTTTTAATCACACAGATCACACACACAATTATTATCACAGGTACGATGGTTCGATTTGGTTTTACATACTTTATGGTGAACTTGTGACACGTCTTTGATTTTGATTTTCTCTGGCCAAATTACTTTCCAACTTCGCACCCGTGGCGTAGAAATCAAGGTATATTTCCTTTCTCTTCGAGATTCTCTTTCTTATAAGTTCAACGTACTGTCATCGCGGCAGGAGATGGCAGTTGAACACGCTGTGACGGGGTGCGGAGGGTCTTGCAGTACGCATGCGCGGCCCGCATATTCCTAAGTTAAATATATCGGCTTGCCGCATGCCAATGGTTGTCATTGCAGCAGGCGACACTCAGCCACTGAAAGAAGGAATGTGCTGAGTGAGTGAGGCAAGTAGTGACCAACTGAATGTTTTTGGAATGCGCGATACGCAGTGAGCGGGAAGACCCCTGCAGTTCACCCCGACTGCCAACTCCTGACGCGATATCAGTAATAGCATTTTAAATCGGAGATCTTCGATGTGGAATGATTCCCTGGCTAACTCATAAACAATTCTTGAAGGTGCTGTTTTGCCTACTCTTAGGACATGTTTTCACATAGCACTTCGAGAATTCACAGTTCCAATAAATAAGCACCTTCTTGAACTTCCATGTTGGTACTGGCAGCAACAGCATCTGAAGAGTGCTGTGGTCATTTCTTTGTCTGAATAGGAATCGCATCCCGGTGCTTGACATTTCCGAAAATGTAGCATACGCTACATATTATACGGTATAATATAAAACCAACACCCATGCTCTCACAGTAAACAACTCAAGAGATGTCTTGGCCAAGGGACATGACATGATTACATTGTAACCATGAAAACTTACATTGGCTTGGGCCGACGAGTTCGTACCAACCTCCTTTCTATAAGAAGAAATCTATTAAATTCCCAATGAGTTACTTTTCATATGTTGGTGAAAAAGTAAGTGCCTGATTTCAGGCCAATAGAGATCTCCCTATGAAGTGCGGTGGGCTTGGCAAATACCAACCGGAACACAAGAGCTTCTTCTTCCTTTGTTCTCGTTGATGTTTAGGGCGCAGTCGTGACTCTTGACCCAATAACGAACACTCGATTACTAAAATATGTGTTGTGAGTTTAAATAAAATCTCTGACATGAGGAAAGGTTTTAGTATAGTAAAATGTCTTACCGCATTATCCAAAGCCATATGGCATTTGTAATAGAAATGTGTCCTGCCACCAGGAGGCGGAAAGAGGGTCTAGATCAGGGGTTCTCAAACTTCCTGTACTCGAGGACCCCTTCAATTATTTATGTAGTCATTGCGGACCCCTCAAAACTGCCTTTAATTTTTGTTGTAAATTTTTTAATGTTTGTCATTTTAAAAGATAAACAATTTATACCAAAAAAATGGTGGGTTGTAAAAACAATTAATCTGTTTGTTTTAGTATATATATAGTTTATTTAAATTGGAATAAATACTGGAAGAACATGACTTACATAAGTATACACAAAGTTTCTTAATTACAGTAGGAGTAGACTTTAAATGCAATCATAGAATAAAAACTTATCAGTGTTTCTACCGTTACATTAGTGAGAACAATGGTACTGTTTTTTGCTTTTGAGTATCTCTAAAATGTTGGGATTTATTTTAGAAAACTTTAGCCTTAAATCGGTTTCAATGTTCTTCAGTCTGTTTCCTTTTGCTGGCTTCAGGTTGCACAGTTCAGAAAAGGCGCGTTCACACAAATATGTCGTACAAAAGGGCACAATATGTTCGAGGGCTTTTTTGACAAGTTCTGGTACATCAGCTTGTACAAGTAGCCAAAACCTTGCCAAGTTATTTTCTTGATAAACAATCTCCCAGGCTCTGCTGCATGAGAGTTCCACCAATTGGTCTTGCTCAGTATCAGATAGGTCGATGAGGTTACCAATACTTCCCTTCTTGAATGGATACTTCATCCAATCATTATTAGGATTAGGTTCAGGAAAGTAACTTCTCAGACTCTGAGCTAGGCCTGTTAAATGCTCAGCAAACAGTTCTTTTGTATTTGTAGGCATCTCTTCTTCAGATGTTATTAAGAATTCCTGCAACGTTGTAAAATTGTTGTATGAATTCTTAAGCATACGGTCAGACCAAAGCTGCAGTTTTCCTATCGTAGCTTCTACTTGCTTTTCTACACGGAATATGACAGTGTCAGACCCTTGAAGTTTCGTATTTAGGACATTCAAATGCTGGAAGATATCTGCCAAATATACAACCTTGATCAACCACGCAAACTCACACAACTTGTCTTTGAGAAGAAAGTTTTCATATTTTTCTTCCAAAAGAAATATTCTAATTTCATCACGTAATTTAAAAAAAACGTGTGAGGACATTACCTCGGGAGAGCCAGCGAACTTCAGTCTGAAACAAGAGCTGTACATGCTCACTTCCAATTTCTCACAAAGCTGAGTAAAAATACGAGAGTTCAAAGGTCGAGCTTTAATATAATTTACAACTTTCACAACTTCTTTTAATGATGTTTCTAGATCTTCTGGCATTTATTTTACAGCCAATGCCTTCCTATGAATAGAGCAGTGAGTCCACTTAACTTTGGGAGCGACAGACTTGACACGAGCAATTAGGCCTGTCTTTTTGCCGGCCATGGCCCCTGCTCCATCGGTACTCACACCAACACAACGTTGCCAGTCCAAGTCATTTGATAAAATAAAATCATTTAATGCTTCAAAAACACCATGGGCATTGTTATGAAGAATCTATTTGCAAAACAAAAGCTCTTCTAAAAGCCAATTTTCATTTTCATACCTAACAAAGGTTAACAAGTGAGATTTGTTTGATAGGTCTGTACTTTCGTCAAGCTGCAAAGCGTACATTTTTGTAGATTTTAACCTACAAAGTAACTGCTCTTCAATATTTTGAGACATGTCATCAATTCGACGTTTTATAGAATCGTTTGAAAGTGGAACTGTACTTAATTCCTTAGCAGCTGCCTCTCCTATCATTATATTACACATTTTTTATTTTTTTTTGCCGCTGGTAAGATTAGTTCTTCTGCAATCGTATATGGCTTTCCAGATTTAGCTATGAGTAATGCTATTTCGTATGACACCAAAGTAGCTTTTTCAGCAGCGCTACCTGACGCCATTTTCTCCATTGATGTTTTCATCTTTTCCATTTCTTGACTTTTTATTTAAAAAAAACTCAAATGACTTATCAGCAAAGTCTGGATGTTTTGTTTCTAAGTGCCTCCTTAATTTCGCAGGTTTCATAGCTCCATTGGAAAGAATCTCGTAGCATAACACGCACTGTGGTTTTTGTTCATCATTAGATTGCACAAAACCTAATTTTAAATACTCTTCAGAATAATTGCGGCGCTTAACAGTCTTACGTAAATCACTGTTGCAGCTAGAACTAGCTACAGAAGTTGAGCAGCTAACCTCACTTTCACGATCATTGTCTCTTTCTAATTTATCAACTGAACGTTTTACAGTCCCTGTCTTTAACCAACGATCCATGATACAGGCCCAATATTAACACTTCCTTACGTAAAATGTTTCCACCATTAAAAGTTAAACATCACAACAAAGCAAAACAAACCATCACGACAAGCATCAAAATAGCGACAAAAGTCAACTGAATAACAGATGCCGATACGCTTGCTCCGCTGACAGAACAGATGACAGACTAGGTGTGTTACTGGCTAGCCGCAGGGTAACCACCCGTCGAAAACAATATTGACCTGATCTTAGGATTGGCTAAGCTTGCCACGCACATATTTTGTAATACAAACTAAAACTTTTATTTGCAAAAACAGGAGTTCTTGGTATGAGTAATTAACAAAATTAGATTCGAATATTTTTTTGCGGACCCCTGAAAATAAGCTTGCGAACCCCCGGGGGTCCGCGGACCACACTTTGAGAAACTCTGGTCTAGATAACGCCACTTAGACTTTATGGCGTTGGTCTAGACCCCTCGAGTTTGGCGGACATGTTGGGTCCGTAGCATTGGTATGGAGGACATAGTCAAGGAGCAATGGAATCTGATTTAAGACAGCAGGTATTAGAGAATGAAAGGCAAGAACATGAGTATCTTGATACTGCTAAGGCACTTTTGGGGAACATTTTGGCTATTCCGCAAAAGAACATGAAGAAGGAGATTCAAATTGGGTTACGTAAATTGCACGAGGATGGGATGAAAAGGGTGGGTGGCTTTTAGTGGGTAGGAATCCCACACACTTGAGGAGTGTGGGCCCTCTTCAAGCGTCTGATGTAAGATTTCTCGTAATATATATATAAGGTGCGTTCGAAAAGTAACGATCCGGAGGCTGGAATGCGCAAACCGGTGACGACATCGGCTAATCGTGGCGTGTGTAACGAGGTGTGGTTCCGACCAGAGCGTGGAAGGCCACAGCCCGTCGCTAGAGGGCACGCGTGCACGTCACGTGACGATACAAAGCGAGCAGCAGCATGCATCAATCGTCCAACCAAGACCAAGACAGTAGGCCATTCGACATGCTTCCTGGTGTGGTTGAAAACTGTGGGGCACCCATTGGGCGCACACTCTGCGCAAGTGCAGTCGTTCCTTCATGATGGTGTGCACACTTCCGATGCTCAATCCGACCACGGCGGTTATGGCGTTCACTGTCATTCGGCGGTCCTGGGCAATGAGTGCATCAACCAGCTGGACGTTGTCATCGATAATGCAGGGGGGTGCCCCAGATCGGGCATCATCGGCTAACGACACCCGTCCTTCCCTGAAGCGCTTGTGCCACGCCTTGACCCTTGCAAGGGGCATACAGTGTTCGCCGTACACTTCTGACATTTGGCGATGAATGTCCGTTCCCCCTACTCCTTTCGCTGTCAGAAACCGAACAACACCTCTTTGCTCTTCGTTTGACGCCTTCATGTCACTGTTGGCAATGTGACTGGCAGCGTTGGACGATTGATGCATGCTGCTGCTCGCTTTGTATCGTCACGTGACGTGCACGCATGCCCTCTAGCGACGGGATGTGACCTTCCACGCTCTGGTCGGAACCTCACCTCGTTACACATGCCACGATTAGCCGATGTCGTCACCGGTTTGCGCATTCCTGCCTCCGGCTCGTTACTTTTTGAACGCAACTTATATATTATTATTATTATTATTATTATTATTATTATTATTATTATTATTATTATTATTATTATTGATTTAAGCCCACTACGGAGCGCTTATGGCTAGTTCCTCTACGATGCTCTTTTCCGTTCCCAATATCTCTTGAGCCCTGCTGATAATTTCTCCTTTCTCTCCTGTAAAAGGGGATTCTGACTCTAGGTGGTGGGCTCCAAGACTCTACCATAGCACAACATTTAGAACGATCTTCTACATCAAGGTCAGCAATTCCAGACGAATCCAAGTCCTTTAGTACTTAATTAAGCCACAGGCTTCCAGTCTTGTAGCTTTTAACCAAGGAGAAGATCTTCTTGGTAAGCCTGTTGCTGTTCATTCGTTGTAGGTGCCCGTAGAACTTCAGCCTTCTACGTCGCATACTGGTATTGGCTGATTCTAACTGACGATACTGGTCAGAATTAGATTTCAAACGGTAGGTTCCATCTGGGAGCAATCTCGGGCCATGGATTTTCCTGAGGATACGTATAAATCTTAAATTTTAAGAAAAGGAGGATCTTTAGTTCGTTTCTCTTTGCTTTAGAAAAGTTTAATTGTGTTTACTTTTCTTTGGTTTAGAGTAGTTTAGTTTTGTGCACTTTACTTCGGCTTAAAATAGTTCATATAATTTCTTTGGTTTAATTTAAAGTAGGTTTGCATTTATATACTTTTCTTTGGTTTGGAGTAGTTCAGTTTCCTTACCTTTTCTTTGCTATATTGTAATTTATTTGCGTTTAATTTTCTTTGGTTTATAGTTTAACTAGCAACCCGACCCGGCTTCGCCCGTGAACAGTTATGAATGCAGTACGTGATAAGCGCTTTTTTTTTTCAATGTCAATGAACAACGACCAATATCCGTTTTACGTCTCGGCATGATGGCTTAAAATCACTGACTGGACTATTAATTATATTATCATGTGCAACAAATTCTTGTCAGACGTAATATAAGAAGGGCGAGGTGCATGAAACACAAAACCCCCTTCCGTCCAATCTTAACTTGACTGTGAATTTTGCGGAACGAAAAGTTCACAGGCGAAATGAAGAAGAGCCGAGTTGCACTAAACTCCAAACACAACCACTCTTCTCTAAAGGTTTTAACTCAACACTATTCGACAGTTTGCTGCTGGCTGTATCTGGGGCAATACGCTCGTCCACTAGCTAAGCTATAAATGGGGTGATAGACTCGCCCCTAGCAAGCTCGTAAACCGTCGCCTCAGTAACTAAATGGAGATTGTTGGAAGAAATGAAAACTTAAAAACACTTATAGTAATCGATGCATTGAAGATAGAGATATGCTCTCCCGGGCTTTTTTTTGTAGAACTTTTTATGCTGAACAATTCTTACACTCATAGTATATAGATATTTTTAACGGTTTGCCCAGCGTAAGCTTAAAAAGCGCACGGATGCCAATTTTTTTCGACCTTTTCACTGAAATCGTTAGTGCTTGACTTCCTTTGGTCATAAATAAATTATTTTCTACAGAAACCTTCCTCGAGAAATCCTTTACAGAATGGTGAAAATTGCATTAAAATCCATTCAGTGGTTCTCGAGATTACCCGTGACATCCAAGAATCGGGGACTTTGGTTTATAGTTATTTAGTTTCATTTAGTTTTCTCTACTTTAAATTAGTTTATGTTCAATTTAAGTAAAGTTAGTTTAGAATAATTCGGTTTAGGTTTAGACTGAATGAATTCAATTCTCTCTGGGTGACAGACAGATTCTCGTGATGCTGCTAGCTCTATGGAGATCTTAAAGACAAACCTTGACAAAACGCTATTGAAGAGCTGAGAACAAGTCACAATTTAAGAGGTGTTCCAGTCGTGATTAAGACATAGTAAACGTTCAGCTAATGTTATCAACAGTGCGCTATTGACTTGTCTACTGCAACAACAAATCAATTAGGCACGATAACTTCCTTTAACGCTCTTCGCGGAGTCTTTTGTTTATCTTCTCCCTCCCACCTCCTCCTTCTCTTCCCCCACTTCTCCTTCTCCTCCCGGAGTTTGTTTACTTAATTAACGGCTGTTTTAATTAAGGCTACATTGTCAGCACTTGCAAGTACAGCTTCGTTCAAAAAGTTTTAAACCAACCAACCATCCAAACGGGACTCAACGAAACTAAACTTTGTAAGGCACAAAGTGTGTTTTAATTAGTGAGCCAACTTTTCGATAGAGAATGAGAGAGACGGTGAGAGGAAAAGAGAGAGAGAGAGGAAGAGGAGAATTGTCGACAGCTAATGAAGCCAGCTGATTAGCGTTCATTATACGTACCTTTTGTGTGTTACATTATTACAAGTATTGTGGAAAATTAGTTTGATACATTCACTGCTCATTTGTTTAAGAATCTTAACCCCCCACCCCACCTCCTTAACAACCCCCGCCACCATCATCTGTCTCACTTCCTTCCTTTCTTACTTCTTTTACTAATGATCACTGATTCAATTTAAGTAAAAAGAAAGAAATGGTAAGATGAAACTTAACTTGGAAGAAATAAAACGTTTTCTGGACTTCATAGAGCGCTGATTTTTCATTTACTGTAATACAAGTACAGATCAGGTGTTTTCCAATTATGTTTCTTGATATACTGCTTTCCATGTTCATTCTGCCCCCTTTGCCCCTCGGAAATGGGGTCTTCCAGCCAATTTCCGTACTCGCCCCTATCTGCTGCGAGCTGTCGGGTTTGCTGTAGTATGTTCCATTCAGTCCTTTTCTCGCAGCGTCGTACAAAATTTACCAGTCCAGCTCTTCTTTGTACTTTCGTCGGCTTTTCCCAATTAATTGGGGTCGCCGAAGCCAACCAGACTCATTTTGGTTTTGGCCGGGGATTTAAGGCCAGATGCCCCTCCTGACACGACGTGATATTTTTGGGTGAAAATTCCATTGCACTGTCACCGGGATTTGAATCCCGGCCGTCCGGATGAAAGATGAACAGCTAAGTCACTGCGTCAGCACGCTTCCCAGTGTGTTTTCTGAATTTGATGACTTCCCACAAAGTGGGTGATTACCCCTACGATACTAGCACAGTGACTCCTCCGTCCCTGCTGAAATCTTCTGTCAGGGTTGTTTTCCCCTAGCTGAGCTTATCCGGATTTATAATTCTTTTAATGCAGACAATTTTCCAGCTACTAGGAACGCGAGAGGAAGATGCCCAGGACAGAACGAGGTGGAGGAGCCTACTTGACAGGGCGAAGAACCGACTGCGGGTTGTGGAGCCAGTAGAGTAAGTAAGTAAGTAAGTAAAGACGGCTAGGGAAGAAAATCATCCGTGGACCAATGAGGAACAGTCTCGGCATTTGTCTGGTGGTGAGAATGGGAAACCATGAAAATCATTTTCTCGACGTTCATGGTGCTCTCCGAACCAACGCACTCCCCATTCGAGCGAAGCACGAGATAGCACGTTAAGTGCAACAATCAGACAATGAAGGCCACAGCAGTAATTTAGCTGTAACATTCAAACAATTAGAACTAAAGCAGTAATTTAGCCGTAACATTCAAACAATTAGAGCTACAGCAGTAATTTAGTTATAACATCCACACAATTAGAGCTACAGCAGTAATTTAGTTATAACACCCAAACAATTAGAGCTATAGCAGTAATTTAGTTATAACATTCAAACAATTAGAGCTACAGCAGTAATTTAGTTATAACACCCAAACAATTAGAGCTACTGCAGTAATTTAGTTATAACATGCAAACAATTAGAGCTACAGCAGTAATTTAGTTATAACATCCAAACAATTAGAGCTACAGCAGTAATTTAGTTATAACATCCAAACAATTAGAGCTATAGCAGTAATTTAGTTATAACATTCAAACAATTAGAGCTACAGCAGTAATTTAGTTATAACACCCAAACAATTAGAGCTACTGCAGTAATTTAGTTATAACATCCAAACAATTAGAGCTACAGCAGTAATTTAGTTATAACATCCAAACAATTAGAGCTACAGCAGTAATTTAGTTATAACATCCAAACAATTAGAGCTATAGCAGTAATTTAGTTATAACATTCAAACAATTAGAGCTACAGCAGTAATTTAGTTATAACACCCAAACAATTAGAGCTACTGCAGTAATTTAGTTATAACATCCAAACAATTAGAGCTACAGCAGTAATTTAGTTATAACACCCACACAATTAGAGCTACAGCAGTAATTTAGTTATAACACCCAAACAATTAGAGCTACAGCAGTAATTTAGTTATAACATTCAAACAATTAGAGCTACAGCAGTAATTTAGTTATAACACCCAAACAATTAGAGCTACTGCAGTAATTTAGTTATAACACCCAAACAATTAGAGCTACAGCAGTAATTTAGTTATAACACCCAAACAATTAGAGCTACAGCAGTAATTTAGTTATAACACCCAAACAATTAGAGCTACTGCAGTAATTTAGTTATAACATCCAAACAATTAGAGCTACAGCAGTAATTTAGTTATAACACCCAAACAATTAGAGCTACTGCAGTAATTTAGTTATAACATCCAAACAATTAGAGCTACAGCAGTAATTTAGTTATAACATTCAAACAATTAGAGCTACAGCAGTAATTTAGTTATAACACCCAAACAATTAGAGCTACTGCAGTAATTTAGTTATAACATCCAAACAATTAGAGCTACAGCAGTAATTTAGTTATAACATTCAAACAATTAGAGCTAGAGCAGTAATTTAGTTATAACATTCAAACAATTAGAGCTAGAGCAGTAATTTAGTTATAACACCCAAACAATTAGAGCTACAGCAGTAATTTAGTTATAACACCCAAACAATTAGAGCTACAGCAGTAATTTAGTTATAACATTCAAACAATTAGAGCTAGAGCAGTAATTTAGTTATAACATCCAAACAATTAGAGCAACAGCAGTAATTTAGTTATAACATTCAAACAATTAGAGCTACAGCAGTAATTTAGTTATAACACCCAAACAATTAGAGCTACAGCAGTAATTTAGTTATAACATCCAAACAATTAGAGCTACAGCAGTAATTTAGTTATAACATCCAAACAATTAGAGCTACAGCAGTAATTTAGTTATAACACCCAAACAATTAGAGCTACTGCAGTAATTTAGTTATAACATCCAAACAATTAGAGCTACAGCAGTAATTTAGTTATAACATTCAAACAATTAGAGCTACAGCAGTAATTTAGTTATAACACCCAAACAATTAGAGCTACTGCAGTAATTTAGTTATAACATCCAAACAATTAGAGCTACAGCAGTAATTTAGTTATAACATCCAAACAATTAGAGCTACAGCAGTAATTTAGTTATAACACCCAAACAATTAGAGCTACTGCAGTAATTTAGTTATAACATCCAAACAATTAGAGCTACAGCAGTAATTTAGTTATAACATTCAAACAATTAGAGCTACAGCAGTAATTTAGTTATAACACCCAAACAATTAGAGCTACTGCAGTAATTTAGTTATAACACCCAAACAATTAGAGCTACTGCAGTAATTTAGTTATAACATCCAAACAATTAGAGCTACAGCAGTAATTTAGTTATAACATCCAAACAATTAGAGCTACAGCAGTAATTTAGTTATAACACCCAAACAATTAGAGCTACTGCAGTAATTTAGTTATAACATTCAAACAATTAGAGCTACAGCAGTAATTTAGTTATAACATTCAAACAATTAGAGCTACAGCAGTAATTTAGTTATAACATCCAAACAATTAGAGCTACAGCAGTAATTTAGTTATAACATTCAAACAATTAGAGCTACAGCAGTAATTTAGTTATAACATTCAAACAATTAGAGCTACAGCAGTAATTTAGTTATAACGCCCAAACAATTAGAGCTACAGCAGTAATTTAGCTGTAGCACCCAAACAATTAGAGCTACAGCAGTAATTTAGTTATAACACCCAAACAATTAGAGCTACAGCAGTAATTTAGTTAAAACATCCAAACAATTAGAGCTAGAGCAGTAATTTAGTTATAACATTCAAACAATTAGAGCTACAGCAGTAATTTAGTTATAACACCCAAACAATTAGAGCTACAGCAGTAATTTAGTTATAACGCCCAAAAAATTAGAGCTAGAGCAGTAATTTAGCTGTAACACCCAAACAATTAGAGCTACAGCAGTAATTTAGCTGTAACACCCAAACAATTAGAGCTACAGCAGTAATTTAGCAGTAATTTGCAGATGAAGCGGCTTCTTTTACTACTATGTTAATAAACCAAATTAACGACGTGTGACTTGGGTATATTTCTAAAACTTTTGGTGGCCCTACAGAACAGGAGAACATGTGTTTAAAGAATTGTAAGTAATGTAATTTGCCAAAATAACTGTAGTAATGGCATCTGGAGATGATATAGTAATGGATGTTGACTCGTCCGCTGCCGTAGACCCACCATCCCGCCCTAATAGGAGCACGACTTATATAGCTGAAGGCCATCTTTGTGAATGTTTGTGAAGGAGTCCATAATGCCAACCACACGCATTCGGTACGATAGAGGTCTTTGAAATGTGGATTTACCGCAGAATGCTGAAGATACCATGGACGGCACGAATAACTAATATTGAAGAACTGCATAGAATGAACAGACAACGAAACTTATTATGCACCTTTAAAAGACGAAAAACTGTATACCTGGGACATATCTTGCGGAACACCAAATATCGACCTCTCAAGTTGATACTGGAAGGAAAGATCGAAGGTCGAAGAGGAAGGCGCCGAAGAAGGATTTCCTGCGTGGTTAACATAAATCAGTGGACAGGATTACCCAGCATCGATAAATTATTCCACATCGCAGTTCATGAGCAAAAGATGCATCTTGTGGTCGCTAACATCCAATAATGGATAGGCATCCGAAGAAGAAGAAGAAGAAGAAGATGTATTGGGAAGGTGCTTCAGGACTCGAAATAAGATAGTATCGCAGGAATCGCCTGGAAGGAGTGTGGAGAATAAAATTACAGTCAGTCTGAAAGACTAGACGTTATATCATTTCAAATGACGCATGATACAAATACTACACATGTTAGAAAGGCTCAGGAGGGATTCTCGCTTCGCTCGAAGCCCCAGGACTCTTTCAACAGACTCCATTACTCGTTAACTTTACCTGGTGAGTTAGCCGAGGTCGTTACGGCATGACTGCTGGCAGTCGCTCACATCCGGGAGGCGAGGAGGTTCGAATCCCCCCGCCGGAAACCTTGAAGATGGTCTTCTGTGGTTTCCCATCTTCCTTCCAGGCAAATGCCGGGGATGGTCCCTAACTATAGGCCACAGCCGCTACCTTCCAACTCCTCGACCTTACATTCCCACTTTCCTCCCCAACGGTACTTGTAGCTCACCCATTGGGTGTCCGTCTCGAAGCAGCTACAAAACTGGCGAGCCGAACATGTCCTCGGACTCTCCCGGCACTAAAAGCCATACGCTAAAATAAAACACGTTAACTTAGGCTTCCCGTGTGGGCACCTCTTTAAGGGTCACCCAGTATTTGAATTGAATCTAACATACTGTACACCTCGTTAAGTGTCATCGAGTATTTTGATCTGACATTCTGAACTCCTCTTTAGAAGTCACCCTGTATTCTTGTGTGACATCTTGTACACCTCTTTAGGAGTCACCCTGTATTCTTGTCTGACATCTTTTGCACTTCTTTAGGAGTCACCCTGTATTCTTCTCAGCCATCTTGTACACCTCTTTAAGAGTCACCTTGTATTCTTATCTGGCATCTTGTATATCTCTTTAGGAGTCACCCTGTATTCTTATCTGGCATCTTGTACACCTGTTTAGGAGTCACCCTGTATTCTTTTCGCTTCGCTCAAAGCCCCAGGTCGCTCGACGCCCCAGGACTCTTTCAACAGACTCCATTAACCATTAACCTCGGCTTCCCGCGTGGCTGGATGACGTCACGCACTCGCCGTCCTTTACCCATTAACTTAAGGCTTCCCGCGTGGCTGCATGACGTCACTTCCGTCTCCGTAACGCAACCGTCTCCGTCCCGCATAACTTTAGACTCAAGCATAACGACTAAGTCGACAAGATCGTTTGAAATGATAAAACCGGGAGCTGGAGGCCACACTCAGGACCGCCTCGTCCCGTATCCAGACGTGCTGCAGCCCCCAATCACGGTCGTGGTGTACGATTTAACGCGCACGACTAATGAATTATTTTGGGGGCTTTTTGACATTGTGGTCATGTAGCCCCGTGTACTTAGGTGTGTATAGAATATGTCTGATCACCTGTGTCTATGCCAGGTCAGTACTAGCACGTGTATTTGTAATTGAGGTACGATTTGTGTAGGAAGCGGCCGTGGTCTTAAGTTATGTACCATCCCGGCATTTGCTTGAAGTAGAAGTGTAGAAATCACGGAAAACCACTTCCAGGATGGCTTTTAGGTAGGAATCGAACCCTCCTCGAGTGTATCCCAGGTTCCAGTCCACAGACCAGAATTAAATTTCTTGGCTCAGCCGGGAATCAAACCCGGGTTTCCGCGGTGACAACCAAGAATGCTCACCATATATGAGGAGTCCTCTCAAACATTGTGTCTTATGAAGCATGTGTGCCTTTCCCAGACTCTTCTCTCTGTTTGTATGTTTACATTTAAAAGGGGTCACTGTCTCAAGCAGATCTTTTAACAGATACTAGAGAATTAGGATACAGCTTCATTACTGTAGCAGCTAACAAGATGTGGGGTGCGTAACATTTCTTAGCAGACTAAGTAGGGGTCATCATCTTTGCAAAGACGTAAAATTAAACCCAAAGTTGAAGGGATAAAGGGCCCAGAAAGGTGTCAAATTGTGAGTCTTGGAGAGCTCTATCAAATAAAAAAAAGTCCTCTCGGCACGCCGGAAGGCGGAGGTAGATTTCACCGGACAAACTTGGAGATAGGCGAAAATAGGCAGAATATGCAGGTTTTCGTAGAAGGATCAGACCTCATTTATCGCGTGAAAGTATTTTATAATTGGAGATTAATTAACTTTGTTTTTCTTCATTTTAAACATATTTTAAACATTTTATTGTCTTACGGGGACGGTAACCTTCTTGTCATTTGGAGTCCATTTTTAGCCTATTTTCAATTTAAAAAAATAGGCTTATGAGATCACCTTTTGTCCGTGTGTGTGTGTGTGTGTGTGTGTGTGTGTGTGTGTGTGTGTGTGTGTGTGTGAGGTGTGTGTGTGTCCCCCCTAATAAAATCTAAACGGCTGGAGCGATTTCAGTGAAACTCGGTAAGTTCATAGCACTATTCCCGGCGACGTCGACCGTGCCCATCGAATTTTGTTACGTCTCACCAATCCAACATGGCGGCTGTGCGAAATATTTCACTAGCATTCAGTATCTCCGAAACTATAACGGATATCGCCCTGAAATTGTGTACGGTGATAAAGGGTACTACTAGAAGTTCACCTATGAAACTTTCAAAAACCTGGTTACTACATAACCAACATGGCGGCCAAGCGAAGTGGAGATTTTTAAATAGACTTTTCTCGCGATTTAACTATCCAAACGTAATGAAACATGGTACAGCAAATATATATACACATTTCAATGCACTGGAGTCTAATTTAGTTCAATTGTTTACATAACCTCAAAATGGCGGCTGTGCGAAATATTTCACTGACATTCTATATCCCCGAAACTATTACAGATATCACCCTGCAATTTTGTACGGTGATAAAGGGTACTGATACAAGTTTACCTATGTATAATTCATAAACCTGTAAAGTACAAAACGAACATGGCGACCAAGCGAATTTGAAATATTGTAATAGACTTTTCTCGTGAGTTAACTCTCTGAGCGCAGTGAAATGTGGTACAGTAAATTATTTTGCAGATTGTAATGTACTGCCATCTAATTTAATTCAATTGTTTGCATAACCTCAAAATGGCGTCTGTGCGAAATTTTAAAATTAAGTTTTTATTTCTTGTGTCGTAATCATGCGATCGAAGTGAAAGTTTGAATAATGAACCTAGGCAATAAGTGACCTTGAATGGTACATAACTCAATGGCCTATACATATAACAATCCTAAATGGCAAGCTTCCGTAATATTTAGAAGGTTCTCAATATATATGAATCTTTTACAGCAACCAAACTGAAATTTTTATGTTCATAGAGACTATGAACATATGTTCACCTATAGGACTTTCAGTAACCTGGTGAGCACGAATCCAACATGGCGGCGACGCGAAGTATAAATATTTAAATGGACGTTTCTCGCGAATTAACTATCCGAGTGCCGTGAAACGTTGCACGTTTTAAATGCTTACACAAATGTTGATCCACTGGCATCTAATTTATTTCAATTGTTTGCATAATCACAAGATGGCTGCTGTGCGTAATTTTAAAATCTCGTTTTTACTTCTTGTGTTCTAATCATGCGATTGAAGTTTGAATACCACACTTAAACAATAATCTTAATATAATAGTACAAAAATAAAAATCCAACCTGGCGACCATCTGAAATATTTAGACGGTTCTCAATATCTACGAATCTGATACAGCAATTAAACTGAAATTTTGTATGTTGATAGAGGAAATTAACAAGAGCAGGATATATGAAAATAGGCTGTACAGTTCTTCACGGAACTACTTGTTATACTTGTGGTGTCACACTGTCCTTATGCAAGGTTTCGACACTGATGTGTAACTATGTAACGGTCTGTTACTTCTTCACGCAAAATTATATCTCCCGCAGAGATGTTGGTTGGTTCCTCAGTTTAGGGGCTGCGACAACGCGGTCATATAACCCCGTGTACTTTGGGTGAGTGTAGAATCTGTCTGATAAACGGTGTGAATTGTGATGGCGGTATTAGTCTGTAATTCAGGTAAGGAATGCAGACGCTAAATTTCAAGCAGTAGTTCCTAATGTTGCTACCAGATACTAACGTCAACGCCACCCAGCTGTGAACTTGGCTACTAGATGCCACCTCAATCAGCAACTCGCAACGAACGTTGGAACTTCCCCTCCAAAGGAAAGCTTACTGAGGGATTTTTAGCGCTCTTAGAAAATCCGACGACTTTGGCCGGCTTTGAACCCGCGACCTTGGGCATAGAAGTTCAGCATGCTACCAGTTACGTCACCGAAGCCGCTTCACACTTAGTCAGATGGAAATCTGAATCTGATCTCGCGCAAGTGTGTTGTCATGGCAACGTCTGATGGCTCATCCCTCATCAATTTAGTAGTGTTGCCATGTCAACCACTGATAGCTCTTGGCATTTTCTTATAATTCCGAAATCATTTTTCTCATCCCTTGGCGCAATGGTGGCTCATATCAAAAATTCTTTCAGACAAACGTTTTAGGTAATTATTAGGGGAATATTGTCCATTTTATACGGTTTTGATATTGTGCCTATTAACAGAGATATGATTAAAGTTTCCCGAAAAAAAACACTTTTTCCCACCCCTTTGGTCAATGGTTGGTGCTATCAAAAAAACGTTTCAAACATAAATTTCTGAGCTTTATCCGACACATAGTATGAACTTTGAATGGATTCGATATTTCACATATTAAGAGAGTTATAGCAATATTTCATTTTTTCGAAAAAAAAGTCCTCCATTTTCATCCCCTTCGACCGATTTAGCCCAGTAACGAACTCGTCCGAGATTTTATGGGTATACATATTCGGTAAAAAATTCAAAGTGATTGGTGCAAAATTACGGCAGTTATCGTGTCCACAAGAAACTGATATACATATATATACATATATTACATGAATTATATATAAACTTTTGAACTGACGGTGGTTTTGGGATCTGGGGGATGTGAAACGCGAAGATATGTCGAAATTTTCCGGATATCGAAACATGGTACCCATTGCAATAGTTAGCTTTCTAATGAAATCTACTTAAAATACTGCCGTCAACGACACCTAGCTGTGAACTTGGCTACTAGATGGCACCTCAATCAGCAACTCGCAACGAACGTTGGAACTTCCCTTCCGACGGAAAGCAAACTCAGGTTTTTTAGCGCTCTTAGTAAATCCGACGACTTCAGCCGGGTTTGAACCCGCGACCTTGGGCATAGAAGTTCAGCATGCTACCAGTTCCGATACCGAAGTCGCTTCCCACTGACATATGAAAACTGAATGTGATCTCGTGCAGTGGCGTTGTCATAGCAACTGCTGATGGTCATCCCTTATCAATTAAAAGTAAAGTTGTCATGGCAACCTCTCTTGGCACTTGGCATTTTCTTATAATTTAAATCATTTTGTTCACCCCGTGGCGTAATGGTGCGTCATATCAAAAATTCTTTCAGACAAACGTTTTAGGTAATTATTGGAGGAATATTGTCCATTTTGTGCGGTTTTGATATTGTGCCTATTAACAGAGATATGATTAATGTTTCCCGAAAAACCCTCTTTTTCCCACCCCTTTGGTCAATGGTTGGTGCTATCAAAAAACTTATTTGACATAAATTTTTGGCACTTATCCGACACATATTATGAACTTCGAAGGGATTCGATATTTCATGTATTAAGAGAGTTATAGCGATATTTCACTTTTTCGAAAAAAAAGCCCCCCATTTTTACCCCCTTCGACCGATTTTGCCCATTAACGAACTCGACCGAGATTTTATAGGGATACATATTATGTAAAAAATTCAAAGTTATTGGGGCAAAATTACGGCAGTTATCGTGTCCACAAAAAACTGATATATATATATATATATATATATTGAACCCATGTGCCATAGGGTCCAATGAGGGCGAATCCATGTATTTGGGGAAAAAAATGAAAGAAACGTATAGTTTCTAATGTAACTTAAAGAAAGATCCAGCTAAGATGCTAGCCTAATATGGTGCAAGAGGCGAGGGCCAGGTGTTCGTGAGATGAGATCACTCCTCTTGACATTCAGAAGGGAGCGAGTCATGAGTATTAATAACCGAGTGGAAATTTCCCAGGATTAAACAAGGAAGCCTGACTCGGAAATCGACCTTACGTTGCTGGAAATTGACAACACCGCTTATGCGCCAGAAGAGGAATAATTAAATTTAACCCGTTTACAAGTATAATAATGAGTAAACAAGTACAGTACAGTGAATCATTTCGAATGAGAGATTTTTTAGTAAAGAGAAACCATTTAATAATTGCGCAGGAGAAAACTGCAAACGCAAGACGACGTCATCGGGGAATTACCAAGGCCTGTGTGGAGGGGAGAAAGCAAAAGAAATGCAACACCCACACAATTGAGGACGAGAAATTAATTAATATCTCCGAATTGCACGATCGATTCTTAGGTGCAATGAGATTATTTGACATTGAGAAGACGAGCTTTCGGAAGGTATAATTTTTATATTTGTGCCACCATTATTTTAGAAATTGGCCACAGAAAGGACTAGAGTCTTATCTTTTTGTAGCGAAAAGGTATAAAACTCCTGGCCTCACCAAGCCAATCATGCAGTTCCGACAGCCCGTGAGGGGCGTAATCACGCATCACGCAGTACAAGTCCGTCCAGGGGGACGTGACGCTGGAGCATCAACAGTAAATGCAGTTTCAAACGGCCTGAGGGCACGTCACTGTGCTACATCAAACACCGAATGCAGTTATTCTGACAACCCGTGAGGGTGTTACTACGCATGCAGTCATTCCGACAGTCCGTGAGGGGCGTAAGACTACATCACAGCACATCAGTATCCAGACAGCCGTGTGGGGCGTAACTCTGCGTCACATCGAAGACAGTTACTAGTACTCCTTGAGGGGAGAAACGCTGTGTTACACCGCAGAAGTAATATCCGATAGCCATAGGCGTCGCAGTATTAACAACTTGCTTGCCTCCATAAGGAGTGGTAAAGAAGGAATTTAAAGTATCGCCGTATTGAAATATTAGGAAAATCCTAGTTACAGGATTTAGGCCCGACTGTATACAAGTTATAGTGAAAGTTCGTAAGATATAGTCAGAGCAGGCTGCGAACGTCGGACTTAAAGGCGATAGGTCGTTAAATAGACGAACGAATATATCATAACGTACGGAAGTACCGTACCAGAAAGATAAACTGTTATCTAAATTAAAGAACCCAAAAAGGGAAGAACAGAATAAGGTTCGGAACGTATTTCAGAAACGTAGGAGTGCTAGAACCGTTTGAAATAAAGAAGATCGGAGAATATAAACATTATCTCCAGAAAGCAGGCGAACTATTCTAAAAGTACTAGACTCGAGAAGTACTAGCTGCTATAAACTAAATCCATAGGTCATCGAGAGGTTATTGAGGAGACCTCGATCCGAATAGACTTTCGCTAGGATCGATAAGCCAGATCTACAAAGAAGCCGTTCAAGCTAGATAAATAGCCGGTCATCCAGGATAGGAGTAGAAGAATTTGGATTCCAGGGAACAGTAGATGTTTCGAGACTTTCGTATTCTGCAGGATAGGAAGCCGACATTGAATAAATTTCACCCTTGGAAACGGGAAATTAAGAGGTCACGTGTGATAGGCTCAGAAATACGGCCTAGTGATCAAGAATTGTGAAGTGTAAATTTATCAAGATTGTGTGTTAAAGTAATATTTTAGTGTTTATTATGTGTTCTAAAGGGACACACCAGTGTATAAAAATGTCGTCAATGTTAAGTGTCTTAAATATATGTCAAGAAGTGTTTGTACATAAGATGAATTCCTTTAATATGGAGTAAAAGTTCAAAGTGGGCCCAAAATGAAACACCGCACAAGAATAAAGATCATGGGACGATCTTAAAAACATGTGAGTACTGAATTTCATTCTATTTTGGTGTCAGGAAATGGCTGTGTACAAATCCACCGGAGTTTTTGAGTAAAAGGGATGTGTTTTAAGAAATAAATACTGAATAAACAAGAACGCGGTCTGAACAATAATAAAAAATTGAGAAATTATAAATGATTATGTAAAGAATAAATCCCGTAGAGGAAATATGTGAATAAAAATGTTAATGTATTTAACGAATGTCATAAGAGCAAGCGAAATATCAGTAATTATCATGAAAGATATTTAAATAAAGTAAAGTTGAGATATGAAAGAAATAGCTTTTGAGCTTGTGTAAAGAATAAAGATAATACTAATAACTAAGTATAGAAATATTAAATAAAGATCAAATAAATTGATGTGAACATAAGAGCGTTAAAGCCTTAATGTATGTGTAAGACATGATGTTCAAGGGAATGTTTTAAAAGGGAGCGATTTATCGGCAACGGAAAAGATTATTATAAGAATTAAAAAATAATATGAATTGTTACTAATGAGATTTATCAGTTCTTGGGAAGACATTTCGGCTTAAAATAATGCATAGCGCAAAGGAACGCAAATAATATTAAAATGTCACGCTAGGAAAGCGTAGAAGTTAAAATACTTGGTAAATTACTTATGGAGGGTAGTTGATTGTAGTGAATTGATAATTGTATAAGTCCTCTATTTGTGACGTAGTATCACGAGGCATTGTGTATGTATTAAAAGGGAGCTAATGTATGGTATTATTGAGCGTATGTCATGTAGGCCACGGCCGACTTTAAATCGCGTCTTGTATAAGTCCTCTATAAGGGAATGGTTCCCGAGGCATGTGAAGAGATTCGAACTCAGAATCCTCTTCTGGTAAAAGCCCCTTAATTCTCCGTCGTCGAATGTGTATTAATCTTCCCCAATCGATGAGGACCCTCTCATAATTAATAAATGCCAAGGTTACGAAAGTGGTCTATGAACCAAAGAATATTTGTTTGAATGGATACAGTACAGTAAAAGCCCGGTCTCTCCCCAGGACTGAGTATAATGTGAAGGTTTGTTTTGAAAGCCTTGGAAAGGAGCTGCTAACGTGGGTTAGACAGAGAGTCGCCAGTCACCCTCCTGGTCATAAATCGCGCCCGAGTGTAATGGCCTGGCTCTCTTAGAGTAAGGGTGGGCCGAAACCGTCTCGTAAGATGTAGTAAAGATACCGTGAGTGTTTAAAGTTGTTAACGACCCGGGCGTTGAACCGAGGTCCTTGTAGACTGATATTTTCGTTTGCCTGTTCAGATCGTAGTTTCTTATGTGATAATGGTCTTATAAGACATAAGAGATAAATAATAATCCCTATTGTAATGTGGTATGGAAGTAGGATTCCACGAGTTAATTGAAGGCAACTAAGTTTCGGGAGTAACTATAGTTTTTTGACTGTGTCAAGTATCTTCACGCTCTGGAGTACACAATTGATTTCCTGATTACCTTAATATATTTGTGAAAATAAAGAGAGACGATAACAGCTGAATGTGTGAACATGCCCAAAATATTGAGTTAGATAATGAACATAGAATTTTAAATGTAATTATACATTTGTTTGGAGGATTAAGAAAATATAAAAGATATTATTTGAGGTGTACAAGAATGACACCATTATTGTGTAAAGCATGGAGCCAAAAGAGCTCGGAGTTATATAAAACTTACAGATGATGCTTTATGGAAGTAAGACTAAGTAGGAATTGTTGGTTTATGTGGAAACCATATGTTTAAATACAATATTTGTTTTATTATATTTGTGATTCCTTGTTCATTTGGAACGAGTAGAGGATTATGGGTCAGTAATTAAATTGTTAAAGTGTTTGTAGCGCCATTAATTTTATTAATTAAATGTGTTAAAATAGGAGTTGATTTTGTTGTTATTTTTGCAAGTGTATCCTATAATTAATCCAAAATATGTGAGTCACAGAGTGGGGGAACTTACCGCTGCCCCGAAAATTCCGAATTGAGCTACGCTGGTATACTGTGATTGGCATATTTCTTGCTAAAAGGGCACATGGGGGCATATAAGTAATGTGCTGGATTAATAACTAGAGGAACACTTAAGACGGTCATATCATGTAAAGTAAAGTAATGATAGGAGTAGCTACAACATAAAATATTAACTGACCGCATGGGTCCCTGGAAACTCATACCGAGCAGCCCTGAATTATATTATCAACCCCCCTAGCAATCATCAATCATGGCGCCCAGTACGCAGGGCTGAGTTTTCCTAGGGAAAACCCGAGTTTTCTCGAAAAATCAAAATTTTCATTTTTTGAAAAAAATGGTTTTTCGAAATTTTGAATTTTAAATACTTCCATAAAGGTTTATGAAATTGAATAGAAGTATCAAAAGGTTACGTTGTAAGTGAATACCCGTACCAAAGTAAATTTTTAAAAGAAATTGGGACACACTGATTCAGAGTATCATCTCTCAAGCATGCACTAGTGTGGTGGCATTAGTGGCCCACTGTATTCTAATATGATGTTGTTAAGTGAAGAGAGGCGGAGGCTCTCTGAAAATGTAAGGGCCGAGAGCCCAGATAAAGGTAAAATTACAGATGTTAAGAAGTGCCTGAGGGAGCATTTTAATAAAGAGATGGAGGAAATGATAAAGATAAATAATGAAGTTTGGGAGGCCAAGAAGGCAGAAAGTAAAGCTAGAGATAGTCAAGAGAACCTCCAAATATGTGATAAAGAGTACCCAAATAATGAAATTATAAATGTTTCTGTAGAAAGCATGCGTGCACCTGGAGACATAGTTACACGAAGAGAAGGTAACATGTCTGCAGACAAAAGGGTAAATGTTGAGCCTTTAGAGCTCGAAATGGAAAAAGAAAATTGTACACCGATTCCAAGGGAAAATGTAATTAATACCGAGGATGATAATAGTAAAGAAAAGTCAAAGTCTCACGCAGAAATGCAGGTTCAAGTAGGCTCGGAAAGTACAGGGGAAAAGAACGATAATCTCCGTGTTCAGGATCAGGAAAAAGTAGAAATGGCGACTTGGGACGAAGTGAAAGAATTCGTGGAGATAACTAGGGAGATGGATAAGGAGTATGATAAGATGAGGGATGAACTTTGGAAATTAAAGGATTTCAACTTAAGAAAGAAGGAAGGAATTGAGGAACAAAGAGAAAGTATTTCCGGGGAAACAAAGAAGATCTATGAACTTCGTAAGAGAGCAAGCAAAAAATGGTGCGCAATGCCTAAACAGGAATTAGAGGAATTGTAAAAAGAAATCCCCAATGTGAAGGAGTCGTTAAGAGAAACAAAGAAGAAATTTGCAGAACGTATGGTGAAAGAAGGAAAAATGGAACTAGCTCCGGGGGAACAGATAAGAAGTTTTAGGGAGGAAATAGAAGAAAAAATGGAGCAGGTATGGAATATGAAAAGAGAATGGGATAAGATTTGGTGGAAGATCCCTCACGAAGAGCAAGACAAAAAAAAAATACGTTAACGAACAAGCAGAGGATATGAATACAAAATGGAAACAGATGCATTGCTTCAAAATGAACACGTATGATGAACAAGATATAATAACTGTTCAGGAGTTAGCCGGATTGAGGGAAGTCAAGATTCATGAATACAAAGAGATATTAGAGGCTACTCAGAAGAGGTATGATGAATACATATTAGCAGAGGACCTCAAAGCAAAAGAAATGGCTATCCCAGTCAAAAATGAAACAGCTGTCCAGACGGAAGTTGAAAAACAAGCTGAAATTGAAGAAGAAAAAGAAATCACGATGCCAGAGGAGCCCAAAATTGATATTAAAGAAGAAAAACAAGAAATAGAAATTATAATGATTCCAGTGGAAACTGAGGAAACTTTGGAGATCCTTCCAGAGAAACCGATGGAAATTCAGGAAGAAATCGTAACTCCAGAACAGGAGGACAGCCGAAATGAAAACGAGCTGCAAACTGAGGAGAATCATGTGTATGAAGAGGTGGAGCTGGAAGATCAAGATGTAATCTCGGAACAGGAGATAACAAAGGAATTGATAGTTGAAGAAACGGAAATAATAATTCCTGAAGAAAGGGAGAGAGTAGAAGAAACAATAATAGAAAATATCAACGAAACACCGATAGAAACTGGGGTTCAAAATCTCACAGAAATTGAAAGAGAAAACCTAGAAGACATTCAGGAGGACCAGGAAGATGAAAGGGCATTAGAAGAAGAAGAAGGAAAATTGAAAGCTCAGATCCTTGAGTTAATGATCAAATGTCAGAATTGTCAAAGAAAGAAAAGAGAAATGAAAACAGATGCAAACAAGAGCCAAGAAAACCTAAAAGAAAAAGATGAGATTGTTGGGAACAATGAAAAAATGAGAGGAGACATCTCAAAAAAAAATCAAGAAAGAGGAAGACCGAAATTGGTAGTTGGTTTACCAGGAAATGGATACCCCATGGAAACAATGAAAGGAGGAGGAATAACATATGATGCCTTGGAGGAAGAGGATGCCCAGGCATATTTCAGCTGGAAGCTCCGTAAAAAGAAAGGGAGCGATATAAAGAAGAGAAAGAAAGGAGATCTGAAAGACCTAAAGAATTGGAAGAGTCGAAAAAAGAATTACTCGTTGGAAATGCCATCTCGATACGAGGTGAAGGAAAAGGATTATTCCATCATAAGCCGACGGGTTATGCCATTTGCAACCGTCGAAGAATAAAGGGAATAATAATATGTGTTTGAAATACCATCTCAAAGAGAGATGAGGAAGGGGGAAGAAAACCAGAAAGAGTCAGGTGAGGTCAGACTGAGCTCTTAAAGAAATCAAATGAAGTGTAACAGACTTGAAGTCTGAGAACTGTAATGAATTAAGTTACGGGTAAAGCTAATTGCACCCGCAAGGTAATTAACATATGGTCATTAGGTTGACAATATATAATGAATCGAGAACAGACCGACTAGAAGTCCGTCTTGAGAAAAGAAGAAAGGAAATCAACTGTTGACTCGAGTTTGGAGAAGCATGCGCCAGACGAGGGGAGAGTTGTAAACACCGAACGTGACAAGAAATTTATGACCCTGAGTGTAGACGTCCACTAGGGGAATGAATGAATGAATGGGAACTTTTGAAGACCCAACCTAAACACAGACCAGAGAGGAAAGGAACTTTAAATAGATAATTGATTTTATTGAAAAAGAAAATTTCAATATAATAAAGGAGAAAGAAAGGGTAAAGACAGAGCATACCCAACCTACACAATTAGTGGAAGGAACTTTAAGGAAATAAAACAACAGTAAATACGGACGACGTTATGATGGATTCGATGAATAAAGAAAGATAAAATTAATTAAAATAAATTTCCTCAAAAATTTTTCGAAAATTTATTATCCTAAGGAAGGGTGAGATGAACCCATGTGCCATAGGGTCCAATGAGGGCGAATCCATGTATTTGGGGAAAAAATGAAAGAAACGTATAGTTTCTAATGTAACTTAAAGAAAGATCCAGCTAAGATGCTAGCCTAATATGGTGCAAGAGGCGAGGGCCAGGTGTTCGTGAGATGAGATCACTCCTCTTGACATTCAGAAGGGAGCGAGTCATGAGTATTAATAACCGAGTGGAAATTTCCCAGGATTAAACAAGGAAGCCTAACTCGGAAATCGACCTTACGTTGCTGGAAATAGACAACACCGCTTATGCGCCAGAAGAGGAATAATTAAATTTAACCCGTTTACAAGTATAATAATGAGTAAACAAGTACAGTACAGTGAATCATTTCGAATGAGAGATTTTTTAGTAAAGAGAAACCATTTAATAATTGCGCAGGAGAAAACTGCAAACGCAAGACGACGTCATCGGGGAATTACCAAGGCCTGTGTGGAGGGGAGAAAGCAAAAGAAATGCAACACCCACACAATTGAGGACGAGAAATTAATTAATATCTCCGAATTGCACGATCGATTCTTAGGTGCAATGAGATTATTTGACATTGAGAAGACGAGCTTTCGGAAGGTATAATTTTTATACTTGTGCCACCATTATTTTAGAAATTGGCCACAGAAAGGACTAGAGTCTTATCTTTTTGTAGCGAAAAGGTATAAAACTCCTGGCCTCACCAAGCCAATCATGCAGTTCCGACAGCCCGTGAGGGGCGTAATCACGCATCACGCAGTACAAGTCCGTCCAGGGGGACGTGACGCTGGAGCATCAACAGTAAATGCAGTTTCAAACGGCCTGAGGGCACGTCACTGTGCTACATCAAACACCGAATGCAGTTATTCTGACAACCCGTGAGGGTGTTACTACGCATGCAGTCATTCCGACAGTCCGTGAGGGGCGTAAGACTACATCACAGCACATCAGTATCCAGACAGCCGTGTGGGGCGTAACTCTGCGTCACATCGAAGACAGTTACTAGTACTCCTTGAGGGGAGAAACGCTGTGTTACACCGCAGAAGTAATATCCGATAGCCATAGGCGTCGCAGTATTAACAACTTGCTTGCCTCCATAAGGAGTGGTAAAGAAGGAATTTAAAGTATCGCCGTATTGAAATATTAGGAAAATCCTAGTTACAGGATTTAGGCCCGACTGTATACAAGTTATAGTGAAAGTTCGTAAGATATAGTCAGAGCAGGCTGCGAACGTCGGACTTAAAGGCGATAGGTCGTTAAATAGACGAACGAATATATCATAACGTACGGAAGTACCGTACCAGAAAGATAAACTGTTATCTAAATTAAAGAACCCAAAAAGGGAAGAACAGAATAAGGTTCGGAACGTATTTCAGAAACGTAGGAGTGCTAGAACCGTTTGAAATAAAGAAGATCGGAGAATATAAACATTATCTCCAGAAAGCAGGCGAACTATTCTAAAAGTACTAGACTCGAGAAGTACTAGCTGCTATAAACTAAATCCATAGGTCATCGAGAGGTTATTGAGGAGACCTCGATCCGAATAGACTTTCGCTAGGATCGATAAGCCAGATCTACAAAGAAGCCGTTCAAGCTAGATAAATAGCCGGTCATCCAGGATAGGAGTAGAAGAATTTGGATTCCAGGGAACAGTAGATGTTTCGAGACTTTCGTATTCTGCAGGATAGGAAGCCGACATTGAATAAATTTCACCCTTGGAAACGGGAAATTAAGAGGTCACGTGTGATAGGCTCAGAAATACGGCCTAGTGATCAAGAATTGTGAAGTGTAAATTTATCAAGATTGTGTGTTAAAGTAATATTTTAGTGTTTATTATGTGTTCTAAAGGGACACATCAGTGTATAAAAATGTCGTCAATGTTAAGTGTCTTAAATATATGTCAAGAAGTGTTTGTACATAAGATGAATTCCTTTAATATGGAGTAAAAGTTCAAAGTGGGCCCAAAATGAAACACCGCACAAGAATAAAGATCATGGGACGATCTTAAAAACATGTGAGTACTGAATTTCATTCTATTTTGGTGTCAGGAAATGGCTGTGTACAAATCCACCGGAGTTTTTGAGTAAAAGGGATGTGTTTTAAGAAATAAATACTGAATAAACAAGAACGCGGTCTGAACAATAATAAAAATTTGAGAAATTATAAATGATTATGTAAAGAATAAATCCCGTAGAGGAAATATGTGAATAAAAATGTTAATGTATTTAACGAATGTCATAAGAGCAAGCGAAATATCAGTAATTATCATGAAAGATATTTAAATAAAGTAAAGTTGAGATATGAAAGAAATAGCTTTTGAGCTTGTGTAAAGAATAAAGATACTACTAATAACTAAGTATAGAAATATTAAATAAAGATCAAATAAATTGATGTGAACATAAGAGCGTTAAAGCCTTAATGTATGTGTAAGACATGATGTTCAAGGGAATGTTTTAAAAGGGAGCGATTTATCGGCAACGGAAAAGATTATTATAAGAATTAAAAAATAATATGAATTGTTACTAATGAGATTTATCAGTTCTTGGGAAGACATTTCGGCTTAAAATAATGCATAGCGCAAAGGAACGCAAATAATATTAAAATGTCACGCTAGGAAAGCGTAGAAGTTAAAATACTTGGTAAATTACTTATGGAGGGTAGTTGATTGTAGTGAATTGATAATTGTATAAGTCCTCTATTTGTGACGTTGTATCACGAGGCATTGTGTATGTATTAAAAGGGAGCTAATGTATGGTATTATTGAGCGTATGTCATGTAGGCCACGGCCGACTTTAAATCGCGTCTTGTATAAGTCCTCTATAAGGGAATGGTTCCCGAGGCATGTGAAGAGATTCGAACTCAGAATCCTCTTCTGGTAAAAGCCCCTTAATTCTCCGTCGTCGAATGTGTATTAATCTTCCCCAATCAATGAGGACCCTCTCATAATTAATAAATGCCAAGGTTACGAAAGTGGTCTATGAACCAAAGAATATTTGTTTGAATGGATACAGTACAGTAAAAGCCCGGTCTCTCCCCAGGACTGAGTATAATGTGAAGGTTTGTTTTGAAAGCCTTGGAAAGGAGCTGCTAACGTGGGTTAGACAGAGAGTCGCCAGTCACCCTCCTGGTCATAAATCGCGCCCGAGTGTAATGGCCTGGCTCTCTTAGAGTAAGGGTGGGCCGAAACCGTCTCGTAAGATGTAGTAAAGATACCGTGAGTGTTTAAAGTTGTTAACGACCCGGGCGTTGAACCGAGGTCCTTGTAGACTGATATTTTCGTTTGCCTGTTCAGATCGTAGTTTCTTATGTGATAATGGTCTTATAAGACATAAGAGATAAATAATAATCCCTATTGTAATGTGGTATGGAAGTAGGATTCCACGAGTTAATTGAAGGCAACTAAGTTTCGGGAGTAACTATAGTTTTTTGACTGTGTCAAGTATCTTCACGCTCTGGAGTACACAATTGATTTCCTGATTACCTTAATATATTTGTGAAAATAAAGAGAGATGATAACAGCTGAATGTGTGAACATGCCCAAAATATTGAGTTAGATAATTAACATAGAATTTTAAATGTAATTATACATTTGTTTGGAGGATTAAGAAAATATAAAAGATATTATTTGAGGTGTACAAGAATGACACCATTATTGTGTAAAGCATGGAGCCAAAAGAGCTCGGAGTTATATAAAACTTACAGATGATGCTTTATGGAAGTAAGACTAAGTAGGAATTGTTGGTTTATGTGGAAACCATATGTTTAAATACAATATTTGTTTTATTATATTTGTGATTCCTTGTTCATTTGGAACGAGTAGAGGATTATGGGTCAGTAATTAAATTGTTAAAGTGCTTGTAGCGCCATTAATTTTATTAATTAAATGTGTTAAAATAGGAGTTGATTTTGTTGTTATTTTTGCAAGTGTATCCTATAATTAATCCAAAATATGTGAGTCACAGAGTGGGGGAACTTACCGCTGCCCCGAAAATTCCGAATTGAGCTACGCTGGTATACTGTGATTGGCATATTTCTTGCTAAAAGGGCACAATATATATATATATATAGATAGATACATATATACATAAATTGTATATAAACTTTTGAACTGACGGTGGTTTTGGGGTCTGGGGGATGTGAAACGCGAAGATATGTCGAAACTTTCCGGAAGTCGAAACATGGGACCCATTGCAATAGTTAGCTTTCTAAAGAAATCTACCTAAAAACAAGAAGTTCCGAGACGAACTAAAGAGCCTACTTTTCTTAAAATTTAAGATTCATGCCAATTATTAATCTATATGGATCTATCTAGAATAATGATGAAATTAAGTTGGTAATATCGAAATTTCTAATTAATTCGAAATACTATATACCTGGCATAATGTAGCAAAATAGACCACTACAGTTGGCAGCCCTGGTGACTGAATATATTCTTAGTTCCATCTCTTAAGGTACAGAATACAACATTTGGTTGGAGTCCAATGGCCAGCATGGACGTTACTTGCAGTTAAACATTGGATCTAACAGCGCTCGTAAAATCATGTTGGCAACAATGTCATGCATGTATTGGTCAGAAATAATCTGAAATAATATGATCTATTGTTGTGCCAATTTTGAATTAAATCCATTAGTTAGTATAGAAGTTACATGCATTTTAAAATTGGACTTATCCGCAGGCTTAGAATCATGATGGCAGCACTGACGTATATTAGTTACTCCAAATTAATATAGAATGCCAGGTACTATACGTGTGCAAAGTTTAGACCTATTGGCTTGCATTCTTTCTGATATATTGATATTAGGGTAACACAAATAGACAGCATTTATTAACAGTTGGCAGTCCTGGTGGCTCTTAAGAATACGCATAGTCATATCTGTTATGGTACACATAGTACATACGTAATTTGGTTGAAATCCAAATGATAGTATAGAAGTTACATGTATTTAAATTTGGACCTCTCAGCTGGCTTAGAATCATGTTGGTAGCACTGACGTATATAAGTTACTCCAAATTAATATAGAATGTCTGGTACTATACGTCTGCATAGTTTAAAGCTGTCGGCTTGCATACTTTCTGATATATTGGTATTTGGATAAAATAAATTGAGAGCATTTATTAACAGTTGGCAGCCCTGGTGGGTCTTAAGATACGCTCAGTCATATCTGGTTATGCGCACATAGCACATACAAAATTTGGTTGAATTCCAATTGATAAAGTAGAAGTTATATGCATTTAAAAATTGGACATATCAGCAGGCTTAGAACCATTTTGGCAACACTGCCATGTATGGCCTCCTGGAAATTAAACTGAAATATTAGTATCTATACGTGTGCCAATTTTGAAATAGCTCCCATTCATACCTTCCAAGCAAGGAGCTCAAATTTCAATTGCGATTTTTCAGCAGTTGGTAGCACTGACATCATTTTCAAATACGGCATTGAGATATTCAGGTATAGATCTTTACTCCTACCAAATTTTGTTTCGATTGCTGCAGCCGTTTAGGAGTTGATAGGGGACGGGGGGCACACACACAGCCAGACAGACACACACACATTAGCGCGGATCGATCTCGTAAGTCTACTTTTTCCTCATTTTTGCAAAATGTGAAAAATAGGCTTATAAATAAAAAAATCACTTCCGGCTTAAATGCGGTTCCGTAAAAACAGCCTAAAATAGCTCGTTTCTTTATTTGCTTTCTTTTGATTCAAATCCTAGCCAAGTCAACTTAATCAATTACATAATTCTTTCTTTACCGACAGCGGTATCGCTAACGAGCAGCGCTAGGCCATGGGGCCAAGCTATCTGCGGGCTCGTTAGACGAGGGTTCAAACTCCACCGTTTGCCATCCTTGAAATGGTTTTCAGTACTCCTCCCCCCCCCCCCCCCCAAATTTTCATCTCCAAGAAAATGCTGGGACGGTACCTTCTGATAGGCCACGGTCGCTTCCTTCTACATCCTTATCCAGTTTCATTCATCTTCATTCATTTCATCTCTAGCTTGCCACAGTGGATGAGTGGTTATCGTGTCGGACTACCAACAGGTTCGCTCCTGGCCGTGGTAAGTGATTTTTTTTGAAAGACGACAAAAATCACGACGCGCATGTCATTTGTTGTTGGCATGATAAAGAATCCATTTCAATTCAGTAGGCCGGGTTCAAAATGGCAAAATTAATCTCGGGATTTTCCGCCAACACAAAGTTCCTCCATTCTCTACTAGAAAGCGCTAGAGTGTCAAGGAGCTTAGATATCTAACTTCCTTGGCTTTCATAGCGTTCCAAGGAACAACAAAATTCGACATGGAAGCTGCCCTCTGGGCGTCAAATAACGAAGCTTGCACCCGAGGCCACACGTTATTATTATTATTATTATTATTTCAACTCTCACGAACTCTATCATGAGCTTGGCGTCAGGAAGGGCATCTGGCCGTAAAAATCACTTTCATCGCATCTCATCCCCGACCCCGTTTAAAACGGGAATAATAAGGGGCAGATATACACAATTGTTTCTTTAATGTGTTCCTTGGTTCAATACCTTCAGGCTTTTTTTTTTATTCTTTGAAAATTCTTCACACCGGAAGTAGGCTAGTTATAAGGGCGTAAGTGAAACTCTACCTTGAATCACACCAGGCGCGGATTCAAGGAGGGGGAGGGGGGGGCGGTCACGGGGTCATGACCCCCCCCCCCCCCTCCCAACGGAGACCACATATTTTTGCAACCTCAAAAAACGAAATACAATAACCAGACAAATAAAACTTAACGAATTTTAACTGAAAAACTGTTTTTTTCTTCATTTTATTCTATACTGAAAATATCTTCATTGCAATTATTATGTTCTGTTACAACTGTACATATTTACAACTTCATACCCGTTATATAAAAACGATTATTTATATAACAAAATCAACTCGTCTATTTTGTTTAGCAAACCTTGTGATTACCGAATCGATGATTATAGGGATGTCACGATGAAAGTGCAGCAATGCACGGGTGGGAATTTGGGGCTTTTTTCGCACCAAAAAAAATTGCCTACGTCCAAATTGCAAGCTTGGTTGGCATTTTAAGCTGTGACTTTCTCCCTTTGTCGGTACCAGCTCGACTTGCCGAAACTGTAACGTACCTTGATACTTTTCTCGAAGCTCGATGTAAAAGTCGCAAAACACGCCGTTGCAATTTGTACGAATATTTTTGGTGCGCTAAACGCATCAAATTTCTATCCATGTAGCTTGCAAAAAAATTGATCTGGTTTTGTACGTTTGGTTATTTTGTGATTGCGTTTTTAGTGATACCATTTTTCTTAACAATTTCGATTCTCTGACACCCCCACCCCCAAAATCCAAACTCTAGATCCGCGCCTGACTCACACCAACTCTTGTAGTGGTAGAAAAGGCAAACTGCTAATCTAATCGACTGGATATGGTTGAGTTTCATTGACTCACACTAGCGCTAGTAGTGGTAGAGAAGGCAAACTGCTAATCTAATCGACTGGATATGGTTGAGTCTCCGTTGAACAATCTTTAGTCTACCACGTGTCGTCATGCAGGCACCTCGTAAGAAACGGTCGGGTTCAAAGACCTTAAAATGTGATTTTCGGGGGACCAGCCGAGTATTGTTTGTCGCAATGACGGGCAAAAAATATACTTTATGTTGTCCTTCTACAACAACTGCGATATTTTGCATATTTTAGCCCATGTTGAGAGTCATTTGTACAAAATTTATTATTTAACAATCCCTCCCTATATTATTCTGCTAAGGTCCCATTCCAGTTTTGTACCGAAAATAAGGTCCCATTAACACCAACCTACACATATGGGGTACCTACAGGTTCAGCATAACCCAATGCGTAAGCGAAACGCACTCACTTACTCTTTAAATGCCTCACAATTAAATAAATACATTAAAACATGTATATTTACAATGAAATAAGGAAAGAATGCAACACGGTAACCATGGTAACAGAATCTCACAAGTCCATCTATTTCTGTAAGACGCAATGCAACTCCAAATATTACATTACTGTGAAAGTTTCCAGACGGTTATAAGGTTATCACTGAACCAAATTAAGCTGTAAAATTCATCAATACATACAGTATAAAGCGCTTAAGGGGGTCAAGGGGCACTCTAGAATTTTTTCACGCAATTTTAGCGCGTGAGTGTGGTGCGAAAGGTCTTTTTCATCCGACTTTAGAGGGTCTCCGAAATCCATATTTAAAGGCCCTTAAATTAACAGTGACTGTGATATTCCCAGAAAACTGACTTCGCTCTGATATACCTATGAAGGAATGACAAACCCCTAACCACTGCACCAGTAGCTGAATTGATAAAGTATGATTATTCATACCAAGGATAAATCAGTCATAGCATTCATGCTTGAGAATTTGCTAAGTGTACTCTTGACAACTAGAATATTCACGGGCGAAGCCGCGACGGGTAATGCTAGTATAAAATTTATTTTAAATGTTTTTAAAAATTAATATTCTCGACAAAGCATTCCAAGATTTGCCTTGTCGATGCGGGCTATGCACTGAGCAAATTGTTTGCAAAGCACAGGTGTTACCCGTGCTGCCATCTTTGTTTATAATGCTACACTTCACAAAACTTTGTCTTCACAACGTTTACTTTCCTCTCTGTTGAGTCTTAATTTCCATTTCCGTTGCTATCATTCGTTCTCTGTCTCTCTCTCCCTCGTAGAGACAGGGCTGTCACAAATACTCTCACGTCACCTGGCGGCGCACGTTGGAGTTAGAGTGCTAATAAGCGATTAATATTCGATAAATTGAGTAATTTGAAATTCATCAGAATCGATTAATCGCGTGACCGTTCATTCAATTAATCGATTAATCGGATAATAGGCTAACCGAAGAATCGATTAATTGATTAGTAGACACGAGATAAGAACAGAAGTTTAAACGAGAGGTCATCACATAAGTTGAGTTAAAGCTTATTTTCGGAATGCGGCTTCGGTGGCGTAGTCGGTAGCATGCTGAGCTTCTATGCCCAAGATCGCGGGTTCAAACCCGGCCGAAGTCGTCGGATTTTTGAAGAGCGTTAAAAATCCCTCAGTATGCCTTCCTTCGGAGGGGAAGTAAAGCCGGCGGTCCCATGTCATAGATTTATGGCATGCAAAAGATCCTTCCACTAACTAAACTTGCGTGAAGGTAAATTTCTAGGTTAGATTTCATTGAAACGCTCTATCAAAGTTCCAATGTTCACCACTAGATGTCAGTGACATCTGGTAGTGAAAGTTGGAACTACTTGAAATTGAACGGATCTTGTAGCTCACCCTATGGGTGTCCTCATGAAGCAGCTACAGCCTCTGGCGAGCCGAACATATCCTCGGACACTCCCGGCACTAAAAGCCATTCGCTAACTAGCGGTAAAGACAAAGAATCTACTTAAGAAAAAACGAAAACTTGCTATGTTGTAATCGTTTAACTAATTTAACATTTAAGTTTTAATTAATACAAAACAAAATGGCGGTTAAGGGCGGACAATGTTATTGTGTTAAACAATTGCCATTAGTCTAATTTTCATGTCTGTAAAAGAAATATAACTCGACTAGACCTGACATGTAAATAAAAACATTGATATCTCATAATGTTGAGATAACAATACTATCCATATAAATACTGTCTATAAACGTACAATGTAAACAATAAAATTATGTTGTAAGATAATGTTGGCCTACATACCTCCCACTTCCATTTTTTTTTTTCGTGTGGCCTCCTGAGAGGCCGAGTGCAGGCCTTTCTATTCGACGCCCGTGGGCAACCTGCGCGTCGGGATGAGAGATGGAATGGATGAAGATGAATGAAACTGGGCAAGGATGTGGAAGGAAGCGGCCGTGGCCTGTCAGAAGGTACTGTCCCAGCATTTGCCTGGTGTTGAAAATGGGAAACCACGGAAAACCATTTCAAGGACAGCCGACGGTGGGGCTCGAACCCACGCGTCTACCGAGTCAGCAGAGAGCTTGGCCCCATGGCCTAACGCAGCGCTTTAGCCAGCGTAGCCACTACTGTCGGTACTTCTATATTGAATATATGTTTTTTTTAAATCTCAACTTAACCACAATTGCGAGAGAAACAAAATTCATACTAACTAGTGGACCGTGCGAGAAATCTCGCATGTTCATAAATCACATTTTCCCCAATAGGTTTATAATGAGAGACTAAGGAGAAAAGTTGTTATGTTTCTATTTCAACCAAATGATTATAGAACACTATTTGCATTTCAGGATAAAGGGAAGACATCAGAATGTAAAAATGACATGAAACAGGCGTCACAGCGGCCTGTGTACAGCAACAGTAACTGAAAATCGCACACTTCGTACATTTATAAAAAAAAGTCATTTTTTAAAGAAATTATAGATATTTATGAAACTATAGTGCAATTCGTCACTGCTAATATCTATTGTCATTCATTTGAATGCTCATTTGTCACAATCGGTCGCTTGTGAGCGCCGCAGGAGGGATCTAAACTACTGAAATAATATACTTTATATGATTGTGAGGTTAGGCCCGGTCGATAATAAAACAATTATTGGTCCACCAAGGTTAGGTTCAGTCGAGAATTAAACAAAAAAGGAAGGAAGGAAGCTTGTAGTTTAACGTGACCGTTAATCTTGAGATCATGAGCCACGGGACCTCCTTTTTACGTGGAATCCGAACCACAGGACATGGTATAAGAGAATTAAACAATTGGTCTACCACGGATAGGTTCAGTCGATAATAAAACCATTGGTCTACCAAGGTTATGCTCGGTGGTTAATAAAACCATTGGTTTTGTTTTCCAAAAACAATTATCTTGTTGACTGTTTTCAAGGCTGGAGTGATGATTTTATCATTTCAAATGATGTTGTCGACTTCATCGTTATGCTTTGGTCTACCGTTATGCGTTACGGTTACTGCGTGTATGACGTCATCATGTTGTTAAGTGCATATGCACCGAGTCTGAGTTTACTCCTGGGGCCTGGCGTTATGCGATACGGAGACGGCGAGTGCCTGACGTCATGCAGCAGAGTGCACCTCCCGCTCTCCGTTTCCCGCGCGGGAAGCCTAAGTTAATGGGTAATGGAGTCTGTTGAAAGAGTCCTGGGGCTTTCGAGTGAAGCGAGAAGCCATCCTGAGCCTTTCTAACATGTGTAGCATTTGTAGCATGCGTCATTTGAAATGATAGAAAGTCTAGTCTCTCAGACTGACTGTATCTTTTTATCAATCGATTAAGCCAGGGGTTCTCAACCCTTTTCAACCATCGTAACCCTTTAAAAAAATTAAACATCCTGCGTATCCCCTACTAACCTTTCTTAGGTAGTAATAATAGTTATTAAAAATTTAAAAGGTATTTAGTTAGCTTGGTTTAACCTTTGTAATTTTGGTTGGTTGGTTCTTAAGTTTAGGGGCTGCGACAACGCGGTCATGTAGCCCCGTGTACTTTGGGTGTGTGTAGAATCTGTCTGATAACCGGTGTTAATTGTGATGACTGTATTAGTGTGTGTTATCTGTTTGTTAATTTAAGTACTGCAACTAAGAATTTTTCAAATAGTTCCTACTTTTGCCGCCAAGCGCCACCGTCAACGACTACTAGGCCAAGTTCAGAACTGAGCTACTAGACGCCGCCGCAGTCGGCTCTTGGCAACGAACATAGAAACCTTAAGAGCGTTGTTTACGTTCTTAACCTATCCAATTTAGCTTCACACAGGTGCAATTAGTGGAAGGATCTTTAACATGCCATAAATCTATGACATGGGACCGCCGGCTTTACTTCCCCTCCGAAGGAAGGCATACTGAGGGATTTTTAACGCTCTTAAAAAATCCGACGGCTTCGTCCGGGTTTGAACCCCTTTGTAATTTTATAAGGAAAGATATTTTGATAAAACGAAATATAGTTGTTGTTTTTCAGTTCCTTTTCCCAAAGGGTGATTTTTGCAATCATTGCGTCAGTTTTCATTTCAACATAGAACATATCAGAAACACTACCTTGTATACCCTTATTCCAAATGTTCAGCAGTTTTTCAAAAAATATCACTTAAATAGGCCAATTTTAAAAGCCAACCAACGTCATTGAGAACTGATGATAAATTAGATTTGTGCTCGGTAAAGAAAAGATGCAATTCTTTGTGGAGTTCAAATACACGCGCCGTAAATAACTCACACAGTAGTCACGGCATGAAACTTACTGCGCATGTGGATCGAGTAGAAGGATGGCCTGCCGCGTACCCCCTGAAATGTTTCGGGTACCCCACGCGTACCACAGGTTGAGAACCCTTGGATTAAGCAAACGAAGGTAGTTAGGTGTATTTTATGAACAATATTAATGGTGCATGTGCTATATTCATTTATTACTAGCTGAAGTACCCATGCTTTGCTACGGGTCATAAATAAATTAAAATGTGAAGGTGACAGTTAAAACAGGGGATAGGCGAGATGCTGCGCGGAGGGAGAGTTAGGATGGAACATTTGTTCCAACTACACCGCTCGGCGTCGACCGTGTTTTATAGCACAAATTTAGGTTTTAATCGCTAACCGCCGGAGATACACGAAAAGTGATAAGGATCTTTCGGATAGAAAATTAAATTCTAAGACTCGTACATGCCATCAAAAGTTTGCTATTTCTTTGCGTTCTCTCTTTATTTGAAATGGAAATATGTAAGTTTGAAACCCAAGAGTGTACTGACGTCACTTAAATAGTCGCCATCTTTAAATAGTGCAACGTATTGAAATCCAAAGTAGCCTATATGTTAACCGGGTAAATCAGATACTTCCATGTAAAATTTCATGTAAATCGAACTAGTCGTCCTTGAGTGATTATGTAATACACAGACACACAGACTCACACCATTTCATTTTTAGCCTATTTTCATTTTTGAAATAAATAGGCTTATGAGATCACCTTTTGTCCGTGTGTCTGTGTGTGCGTGTGTGTGTAAGATGGTGTGTGTGTGTGTCAACCCCCCCCCCTAATAACGTCTAAACGACTGGAGCGATTTCAACGAAACTCGGTAAGATCAAAGCACTATACTGGGCGACCTCGACCGTGCCCTTAAACTTTTATTGTGTCTCACCAATCCAGCATGGCGGCTGTGCGAAATTTCTCACCAGCATTCAGTATCTCCGAAACTATAACCGATATCACCCTGCAATTGTGTACGGTGATAAACGGCACTACCAGAAGTTCGCCTATGAGACCTTAAAAACCTGGTAACTACAAAACCACCATGGCGGCCAAGCGAAGTTGAGACTTTTAAATAGACTTTCCTCGTGATTTAACCATCCAAACGTAATGAAACTAGGTACAGCAAATGTTTATACACATTGTAATGCACTGGCGTCTAATTTAGTTCAATTGTTTACATAACATCAAAATGGTGGCTGTGCGAAATATTTCACTGGCATTCCATATCTCCGAAACTATTACAGATATTACCCTGAAATTTTGTACGTTAATAAAGGACACTGGTACAATTTTATCTATGTAACTTTCATAATCATGTAAAGTAAAAAAAAGGAACATGGCGGCCAAGCGAATTTGAAACATTTAATAGACTTTTCTCGTGATTCAACTCTCTGAGCGCAGTGAAATATGGTACAGTAAATAATTATACGTATTGTAATGCACTGGCATCTAATTTGGTTCAATTGTTTACATAACCTCAAGATGGCGGCTGTGCGAAATTTTAAAATTAAGTTTTTATTTCTTGAGTCATAATCATGCGATCGAAGTGAAAGTTTGAGTAACGAACCTACGCAATAATTTTCCTACGAATTTTTTACAGCAATCAAGCTGATTTTTTTTATGTTCGTAGAAGCTATGAACATAAGTTCACCTAAAGGACTTTCAGTAACCTGGTGATCACAAATACAACATGGCGGCGACGCGATATATTAATATTTAATTGGACGTTTCTCGCGATTTAACCATCGGAGTGCAGTGAAACTTTGCACTTTAAATGCTTATACAAATGTTAATCCACTGGGATCTATTTTATTTACATAGTTTACGCACACATTGGATCACTTAAATACAACGAAATACATTTAAGTCATCTAAGAATTAACAGGGAATTTAGCTTCAGTCTCTCCTAAAACCTCTCCATTCTGCTGACCTGGCATTTCTTCATCAGATATGACATATTGTTTTCGTTGCATAATTTTTAGTGTAAGTCTCATATATTTGTTCTTCAGAATCCTTTTTCTGCTCTATTTTCCCCCAGGGGCTCACATTTAGCGGGACGTGGGTTGGCGACAGTGCCGGATTAAGGTACAATGAGCCCCAAGTCCCTCAGAGTTTTGGGGCCCCTTTATTTTTTTCAAATAATTTTTATTTTTTAGCACTTGTACATTTAATCAAGTATATACAAGAGTTTTTTTTCTCAACATGAATAATACACCTTTTATTAAATCATATATACATACATTTCAATTGAAACGATCATCGATATTTGAAAACATTTCAGATGATTTGATGAACAATTTAACAAATCATACTATTTTTTACTTCTGTAAAATGTAATCAATTTCTTTTTCTGTTTTTTTTCCGTCAATGAAATCATCTACAATGTCATCAAAATCAATTTCCCGCAGAACATCTGACTCGATATACATTAAACTTAGCATGCCTAATCGTTCTTGTGACATGATACTTCTTTGCGCACTTTTGATCCGTTCCAATTTTGAAAACGAGCGCTCCGTAGAACAATTCGTTATCATGAGGGTCAGGAAAATGTGAAAAGCAATTTCAACGTTCGGAAAAACAGACTCAAGCTTATCTCGAATAAGAATTTCGTTAAGTTCAGAATGAGTGAACTCAGTTTTTAAACGACATTGTAAGTGAATATAATGCTGGAACTGTCTCAGTTACGGGTAATATTTTTCTAAATCTTCGGAATAAAATTGAACTAAATTAGAAATTACTTGGGGGCCTGGGCCTGGGCCTAGTCGGGCCTAATGGGTAATCCAGCACTGGTTGGCGACCCCAGGAACCTAGCCGAGTACGGCATTGCTTCCACTTACTTGTGCCGGGCTCCTCTCAGTATTCTTTCCTGTCGACCTCATTTGGTCAACTCTTGTTCTCTTCCGACCCCAGCAGTATTAGTGTATCCGAGGACTAGGGAGTCTTTCACTTTCCCGCATTAATTGGCCCTTGACTCATCTTTCCTGACACCCTCATTCTTCGTGGGGGCAGCCTTCTTTTTCTTTTCATGTTATCTCCTGCCTTCTGCAAAAAGCCCTTAAGGAGGCAGGGTGTATGTAGCCCCACCACTTCTGGTGCACCCTGGATAGTGCTACACCCTCAAGGGCTCATGGATGGTGAGTTTGGGAGTTGGCGACCCCGAAGGATTCCTGAGCTGGGTCCGTTTTGTCCCCTTTTTCCTCTGACTTTGGGAAGGGCCCTCTCCTCTTTCCTTTTCCTATCTGCCTTTCATTGCTCTCCTTCCTTTCAAGTCGCTCAATCCTCATTCTTTGAGTGTTGAGGGCATTTCTTTTCTTCCTGTCCTTTATTTGTTTACCATTTCTTCTTCTAGTATGTAATTGTGTAGTTAGTATTAGAGATAGTTTTCATTCTCATCTCTTCTTTCACTATCGCCCAATCCATCAGAAGCCGATAACCTAGATGTTTGGCCCCTTAAAACAAGAATTATGATCATCATCATCATACGCTCTATTTGCAATTTGTTGAATTGTAATATACAACTCTTCTAGATCATTTTGAACTTCTTTGAACCAATTGTTTTTGTTTGTTTTGCTTCTCCAAAAGTAACTAAGTAGTTGTTTAACAATCTATTGACATTGAATCTCAATACATGACAGAAAAAGGCTATATACTACAGTATATTTCTTGAAATGTCACAACATTTTCTCAAGATTTGGCCTTAACTTAAATAAATCTTCTTGTGATACTCGGAGATAAAAGTACGAATAACGTTGGTGTGTTTGCATCGACGATTCGATGAAATCATGACTTTGAATTTTTCAATTGTAAGTCATGCAAATTCTTTATAATCTTCTTCTTCTTCTTCTGCTTCTTCAATTCCCTTATGCCTTCAAGCGTCAGGCAGGGCCGGATTTAAGAGTATGCCGCCTATAGGCTAAAGTCCATTTGCCGGCCCCCTCTGTAGTTCATATTTACTTAATATATTTGTTTTATACAACAAAAGGATAGATTTCATTGGCGTTTTCATCTTTTTTAAACATAAAGTTCAGTTAGGTTTAGATAAATCTACAATTTTAATGGTTTACATAATAAATTATATAATGAAATTAGTTATCTACTAGTTGTTTTTTTTTTACTTAATAATTTTAAGATTCGTTAAAACATAAAATGAGTTTCGAACTTAATTTATTAATTTGTTCTTGGAGATGAGTGATCACTATTTTACACATGTTTTTATAGTTTAATGCTAATGACTATCTTTTGCGTAATTGAAGAACTGTGTTCAATTTGAATTAAGTTGTCCTACATGGTGAAATGAAATTAGGCTACACAAAATGTAGTCAATTACTGGTTTATTTGTTGAGAAATATACAAACCTCTCTATAACAAATCTCCCCACGTAATTTTGATGTTCAAATTTCCTGATGGCAAACTCGTTAATAATGTCCTCATATGAAAGTGTTTTTGTTGTATTTGCCTCAATACAAAGTAATGAAAGTGAGTTTAACCGTATTTCAGAAATACTATTTCGCAGAGAGTTCTTAACTCTTCTAATTAACAAATTCACAAAGAAATTTGATACAATGGTCCGGCTAGCTCGAAACAGTTGCCAGCGTTTCGCCCCAGTGCACCAATGGGCTCTTCAGTTGGTATCAAATTTCTTTGTGAATTTGTTAATGCACATAGCTCAATCGGACAATTTTACATCCTGTTTCCTTCGGGATCAGATATTTCCAATATGGATTAGCAAGGTAAGCTAACATTATTTTTGAAAGGAAGTTTTGACTTCCGTAGTACATTGGCGCTGCTCGTGGCAACATTTGTGCCTTGCAGCGGCCTTCACAGTATGTACTAGCCACGCGTCTTGGTGAGGTGTACCATAACCAACTGAAGAGCCCATTGGTACACTGGGGCGAAACGCTGGCAACTGTTTTGAGCTAGCCGGACCATTGTATCAAATTTCTTTGTGAATTTGTTTATGTACATAGCTCAATCGGACAATTTTACATCCTGTTTCCTTCGGGATCAGATATTTCCAATAACTCTTCTAAGGCAGGAAAATGCGTAGAAGGACTAAAACATATTTTTAAGTAACTTGTGTATTCTTAAATTCGCACGGAAAATATTATAAACGTCTGAAATACTTCATGTTAACTTTTGAATAAATTGCCGAACTGCCGCCTCTGAAAATGTGCCGTTCTAGGCTGTAGCCTACTTAGCCTATTTAGAAATACGGCCCTGGCATCAGGTAGCCTCGTTTGAGGCATTTCTGCCTTTCCGTTCTTCTCTTCATTTCCACAACAGTTTTCACTTCTTTACCAACGATTGTCTTAATATTCCATCTTCCGAATCTCGTGTTCCGTTTCAATTCCGGTCGTATATCCGTCAAATCCGAGGCTACTTGTAGTTTTCTGAATCACTTTACCTCCACATGGGTGATTAGTCCAAGTGGTTTGTTGGGTTACCTTCCTATCCTTCATATTTATTCCCTGGAGACAGAACTGCTGTGCCCAAGATAGCGGGTTCAAACCCGACCGAAGTCGTCGGATTTTTAAGAGCGTTAAAATCCTTCAGTATGCCTTCCTTCGGAGAGGAAGTAAAGCCGGCGGTCCCATGTCATAGATTTATGGCTTGTAAAGGATCCTTCCACAGACTAAACTTGTGTGAAGCCAAATTTCTAGTTTAGATTTCGTTGGAACGCTCTATCAAAGTTCCAACGTTCACCACTGGGTATCAGTGATATCTGGTGGTGAAAGTTGGAACTACTTGAAATTGAACGGAACTTGTAGCTCACCCCATGGGTGTCCGCTTGAAGCACCTACAGCCTCGGACACTCCCGGCACTAAAAGCCATGAAAAATGAAAATCCACAGCCTGTTTCCAGTCCACCGACCGGGTCAGGGAATGGAATGAATGAAGCCCCCATCTAGCGGCGAGGATATGAACTGTGCCGGCTGCCGAAGCCTGTCACACTCCCCCGGGGCAATGATTAAATGAATGACAGATGAAATGAAATGATAGTAGAGAGCGTTGTTGGATTGAAATTTGTGACAGGGAAAACTGGGGTACCCGGAGAAAAACCTGTCTGCCCTAGCTTTGTCCAGCACAATTCTCACATGGAGTGACCGGGATTTGAACCACGGATCCAGCGGTGAGAGGCCGGCCGGCGTGCTGCAGCCTAAGCCACGGAGGACTAAAAGCCATACGATAAATAAATAATTAATAAGGGTGCCCCAGATGGTCAGGGTTTGGGCAGGCATTTCCTCCTTACCCACTGAGATATGGTTTTTCCGCCAATACTCGGGTGGCTGATTGCAGTGGTTTTCCACTGGGCGATGGGGCTACCACATCCCTACGCTGAAACATGCAACTTCAAATGCAGGAAATATATTTGAGCTGTGGACACCTTCACACTCCATTCTCTTTCTCCTGTAAGGGCATTTTATCTACCCCTGAAGTTTGAACTGTCGACAAAACACTTCCTCTTCTTTATTCTTGATACTCTTCCTCGCTAAGTATCTTCCTCTTCCTTCACCATCTGTGTCTGATAGCTGCTTGCCTTTATTCTAACTTGTTTGAAAATTATTACGATTATTATTCAAAATGAAAACCGTCTTAAACAGTACTTAATAAAACTTGTCGCTAGCTTCCCTCTCATTCTCAATCCAAGGAAGTTTTAAGTCTAAGCGCTGGAGTGAAAGTTTTCAGTCCCGCACGAATGAGCAATTTACATAAGTGCTAGCTGTGTCGTCTTTACTACGTTTTAGTAGGCTTTGGATCCGCTTCGTTAAATGAGGGAAGGGGGTGATGGGAAGATGGGTGGGGGGTGGGAGAGGATTTGCACGTAGAATGGAATGGTAGGATAGGTGGGGGGAACCTGATCATTGACAACAATTCTACGGAGAATGGAAGTTTCGTCGCAGACAAAGGAAGGTAGATTTAACGTTATTTTCAAATGTGTATTCAACCACAATGGTAATAATAATGAATGAGGACGAGGACGAGGAAGATGAAGACGGTGAAATTATAGACAAGCTCGATTGAAGGGAAAAGGAAATTATAGCAAATTATATTAAAGCAAATATTATTTCCTTAGTAAAGAGAAAGAGATTAAATTAGAGTATTTTGCTTCATTCCAACTGAACACTTCCATTAAAGCTAAGACAGCGTTGCAGGTGGCTTTTGTTTGACGATATAGAATGGCGGCGTGCCATTCTGTGATCACAGAGTAAATATTGTGTTTGTTATTAATTCATAACGAATAATGACAGGCTGACAAAACAAATTTTCAATAAAATGTTAAAGCTTGAACTACAACCACCGTGGTTTAGACAGACATTGAAATACTTAAGGGGGCGTTAACCAAAAAGTACCCCATTTTTATATTGGCTCATTTATAGGCCACTACATTGCTTTATCAAAATCAACTTATTTCATGATAATATCTCAAGTAGTTTAATTACTATGGCTCTTAGTTCATGATGTAAGGTAGGCATGGCGTTTATAAGTCCCAGCTCTCTCAGCTTTTGGGGGATGTTGTTGTTTGAGTCTTCAGTCTTTTGACTGGTTTGATGCAGCTCTCCATGCCTCCCTGTCCTGAGCTAATCGTTTCATCTCTACATAGCTACCACACCCTACATCCGAGGCAATCTGTTTAACATATTATAATCTTGGTCTACCCCTACTGTTCTCATCCTCGACCCTTCCTTCCATAACTAAGCTTGCTATTCCTGGGTGTCTTAGTATGTGTCCAACCAACCTATCTCTTCTCTTCATTAGCATTCACCAGAAACATCTCTCCTCTCCCACTCGTCTTAATACCTCTTCGTTTGTAACCCTATCTACCCATCTGATCTTCATCATTCTCCTGTAACACCACATTTCAAACGCTTCAATTCTCCTTTTTTCTGCTGCACCAATAGTCCAAGTTTCACTTCCATTGAGTGCGACGCTCCAGACAAAGGTTTTCAAAAATGTCTTCCTAATACCTAAATCTATATTCGATGTCAACAGGTTCCTTTTTTGTAGAAATGCTTTCCTTGCCTGAGTCGACCTACTTTTTATATCCTCTTTGCTTCGTCCATCACTGGTTATTTTGCTTCCTAAGTAACAGAAGTCTCCTACTTCCTTTAGTTTCTCCCCCACCAATTTGATGTCCATAGAGGTTTCTGATTTTGTCATAATTATCTGGATTCAAATTGACCGCTTCTCTATGCTTGACCGTAGTTGGTATTTTGGCCAGTAGATAGAACCAGTATACGCTTGGAGACGAGGCTTTATGTTCTTTGATACTTATAAGTGCTCATATGACATGTGTGTGCTTTTCATGTGACCGCTTTTGCTGTATAGTCTTATTGATATTGCTAGTGGAAGTGTATTAATTGGAAATATAGGTAGACAATCATTAAAATAGACTAGGAATTAAGAAAAGAAGAAGGAAGATGGCATACCAAGACAAGGAGTAAGAGGCAGGAGGCAGGAATGTTTTAGAAGAAAGCAAGTCGTGCAGGTACACACTTCACTTTGAACTCATTTTCCCACTAATAATGGTTTTTTTTTCGTACGAAAGGTGCATTATTTCTGGAAGTAACAGCACCATTGGCATTAAAATTGCAACTTGAGTTCTACTATGTATGTACAGTGCTATAAAGCTTCAAAAATATAGAATAAGGTCTAAAGATTGGAAATATTATTAATAATAATAATAATAATAATACTAATAATAATATAGAAGACCCACGAACCTACTACGTTGTCGTAGGAAGGCGGAGAGGTGATACTCCGACGTGGCGCGTCCCAGGTGGCGGATAGGGGGGCCCTCACCAGTTTTTCTGGCGGACTTGAGCGAAATAAAATAGCTCTCGCGGACCAAACACACTCCCATTTCTCATCAATCATCCTATCATATTCCATTCATCACCTTTCCAGATCACATCTGGAATTGTAATCCCTGACTACGGTCAGATCATGGGTCCTAGACCAGACAGTCAACTCAAGTATGAACAGTCTTCTAATGAACTCTTCCACCGCAAGGCACCATTCGGATACGGTGGGGTGCCGCGTAGAAGAGTCAGGTGAGTCGGAGCGCCTGGAAACCCGAAAGTCCAAATACAAACTCAAAATTAACAAACATAGGGAATTTTTATTCTTTGCAACATTAAACATAAATTCGTTAATTAAAATTGGAAAACTTAAGCATTTAACCGATATATTGGACCAACACAAGATCTTAATAACAGCACTTCAAGAACTTAGAAACACAGATCAAGACCCCATTGAATCTGGAGGATACCGTCTCTACAAGGGACCTCCTGGACCACGAGTTATGAAAAATGTCCCCCAATTTGGTATGGGATTTTTAGTACATACCAGTATTATTGATTCAGTGGAAGACTTTCCGTCGAACTCATCAAGGTTAGCAACTTTAACAATTAGGACAGGAAACAAAATATACTCTTTGATAAACGTTCATGCCCCAACTAATGACAAGAATGTCAAAAAATTTAGAGATGAAACGGACAATTTTTGGGAAGAACTTGCCTTACTAATATCAAACATTCCACTCATGTTAAAATCTTGCTTGGGGATTTTAATGCAAAAATTGTTCAAGAAAGAAAATTTCGTCCAATAGTAGGTAAGTGGCCAGCTCACAAATTCACTAACAAGAATGGTCAAAGATTAATCACCCTTTGTGAAGAACATGGCCTACGTCTCGAATCTACTAGATTTAAGCGAAGACCACACAAACTTATGACCAGGAAATGCCCTAATAGTGCTCTAGGGGAATTCCAGATAGACCATGTTGCAATGGATAAAAGGTTCTACAAAGAAATATATAACGTGAAGGTACTACGTGGGGTCGATGTTGACTCTGATCATTATATATCCAAGATAAAGATCAAGTTAACTCCACGACGTAAACAAAAATCGTCAAACTCGACCATGCAAAGGCAATATGACCCTAGTTATTTAATAAATAATGTGTCCTATAAGAAAAATTCTAAAACTCTCTTAAGTGACAAGCTAGAAACGATGGTTGACACACTGAAAACCGTTGCTGTCGAAATTGCCCCTATTAGGAAAAGGAAAAAGCATGCATGGTGGAATGCGGAATGTGATGCTGCAATTCGGAAAAGACACACAGCATGGCTCAATGATCAGCAAAAGAGGACCACACAATCGCGAGAAGAATTAACCATTGTTCGAAGGGAAACTGCCAAAGAAATTAGGAGAATTAAAAGAGAAAATCAAAAAAAGTCCATACAAATTATTGATGATTCCTTTAAGCAACACAAAACAAGGGACTATTACAGGACATTTCGTCAATATCATTCTAAATACAGCCCTCCTGCACTATTAATGAAAGATAAATCAGGTAAACTAGTCCACAATGATACTGATAATGTTAAAATTCTAGCAGATTATTTTAGAGAACTACTAAATGCTGATGAACCTAAGGAATATCTTGATTTTGAGCCTAATCCAAAAAATAAAACAAATTTACAGTACATTATTCCTTCTGACTTGACTGAAGTATGTTCAGCGATTAATTGGCTCAAAAATTATAGAGAAGCAGGAGAGAATTCATTGGTAGCAGAACTATGGAAATATGCAAATGAACAAACCATCTCCAACCTTTATAAACGCCTCATCGTTGTATGGAATTCGGAACAAATACCAGAGGAATGGCTGTAATCCACCCAATTCATAAAAAGGGTGATAGATCAGACCCGAACAACTACCGTGGGATTTCTTTGCTTGATGTAACATACAAGATTCTATCTAGAATTATCTTGACAAGAATTCAACAACAACTCGATCAAGAACTAGGAGAATATCAAGGAGGGTTCCGACCAGGTCGCAGCTGTCCGGATCAGATCATCAGTCTGAAATGGATAATGAAATATCATAGAATGAGACAAAAGGATTTGGTCATTACTTTTGTGGATTTTAAGAAAGCTTATGACAGTATCCATCGAGGGTCATTACTTAACATCCTTAGGGAATTTGGGTTACATCAAAAGCTTATCAACCTCATCGGCGTTACTTTGAAAGATACTAAATCAAAGGTTAAATTTCGAGGCGCCTTGTCTGAACCATTTGATATCCGGACTGGACTTCGACAGGGAGATGGTCTATCACCGTTATTATTTAATTGTGTTCTTGAAAAGATCATGCGTGAGTGGAACAAAACTTGTCCTCCAAATGTAAAGATTGGTACTAATATAAAACTGAATTGCTTGGCCTTTGCGGATGACCTTGCACTGCTTGCAACCAGTGTAGATGAGGCTAAACACCAAATTGCAGAACTTGGGTCTATTGCAGCAAAAGTAGGACTTAAAATTTCATTTGAAAAGACTGAAATAATGGCATCCTTTGATGTGGAAACACAAGCTATTACATTGATCAACAATAAAGAAATTAAAGTTGTACATAAATATTTAGGGGAGATTATAACATGGAATTTGAATGTGAAAGCGTCAATCGAAAATAGAACAACAAAGTTAAGACAAGTGCAATATATTACTTGGTCTAGTTACAAAAAAAATCACTCTCCATAAATGCCAAATTACGACATTACGAATCAGTTATTAAACCGGAAGCAATATATGCTTGTGAAACACTTTTCAATTTAAACACTCGATCAGTTACTGACACATTACAGAAGATTGATAGAAGAATTCTCAGAACTATAATTAATAAAAAAAACATCAGGTGGATGGTCAATGGCGTCTATTACCAAATGAAGTGGTTTATAAAGAAACTGAGTCTATAGTTGATACTATACGAAAAAGGCGAATTGATTTTTTTTGTCATATCTCACGCCTGCCGGATACCAGACAATTAAAAGTATTATTTAATTATTTTTTCAAAAGTAGAACAAAGAACTCTTGGTTTATGGAAATTCAAAATGATCTGGATGAACTCGGCTTGACAATGTCCCAAATTGCTAACAAAGATGAGAAGAATATTTTGAAAAACAAGAACATCCGACTTCCCTTAAAAACCTTTACCCGCAAAACTTACACCATAAGCGATGCAGAGAGAGCGGCAAGGTCGACTAGAATGAAAATGTTTTGGGAAAAGAAGAAAAATAAGAAGCTGAATCTTTAATATTGTTTTTGAGATATGTATATACTTTTTTGGTTAAATGCTCCAATGAGGGCGTAACATATGTAAATAAATAAATAAACATAGAAGACACAATTCCTGACAAACATAAAATCAGCGCCAAGGGATCTGGAGGTCGGACTAGGAAAAGTTCAGAAGGCAGAAAAGTTTAAATACCTCGGTGAATGAATAGAGCCTAACCTATCAGAGAAGGAAGCCTCCATGTCACGCATTAATAAAGTGGAAATGGCATACAACTTTTCTAAACCTCCTCTTTGCAGTTTTTCCTTATGAGATCGATATCCTTAAACTCCAAAATTAGACATTACTGCACTGTTATTCGACCAGAGGCTCTGTATGCGGCAGAGACTCTAATAAATGAACAAGAAAGGTCTAATGGAAAAACTAGAGGTAAAAGAAAAGAAGATTTTGAGGAAAATCCTGGGTCCCATCAAAGAAAACAGCGAGTACAGAAGGCGTCACAGCCACGAATTGTACAAGCACGTGGAGAAGATCAGTGACGCGATTCGAAAAAGAAGGATGGCCTTTTATTGCCACGTGACACGAATGAGCCCAGGCAGGACATCAAAACGGATATTGACGTACTTTCAAGATAAGAAAACCAAAGGGTCATGGTTCCCGGAAGTTGAGAAAGATCTATTTGAAATGGCAATTTCCCCTAAAGATATCCAGGAGCGGGTTCCACTTCAGGAAAAACTACGTACGCACAAAGGTTTCCAGGAAAAGCCGAAGCTGGAGACAGGGAAGGCATGGTCCCAAGAGAGAAAAGAACAACACCGGATACGAATGCGGGAACACTGGGCGGTAGTTAGAGCTCGGAAGAAGAGACAGTTGACTGACGTGGTCCCTAGTTGGCCGAATCAAAGAAAGAAGAAGACTAATAATTATATGCATTCATATTTTTTAAAAATTAATTCCTTTTCTAAAATTGCATATGCCGAAAATGTTATTATTTTGTAGGTTAGGGTTACAATACAGACACTACGGAAGTTGGAAACTGAATTTTGGCTTAATAGCATGAATGGTTTTAGAAATAATGCACAGATACATAATTTTTTACACTCGCAACGATAATAATTATTGACATAAGAATTTATGAACCCGGGAATCTGTAAATTCATTCACCTATTACTACACACATATGCTATACGCAGTTAAAGTTTCATGAACATCAAATGTATGGTTCCAGAGATATTGATATTTTTTTTAATCAAACATGGGCTGTGGTGGTTAACGCCGCCTTAACGGAAGCCATCATTGATATTAATCCTAGTCAGACACACTGGGGTGTGAAACACCCCACGGCATTTTGTTTTGCTCTTGCAACAACATGAGTAGGCATCGGGAATTTTTCTCATCCGTGTAAATTCAATTGGCAGTGCTGGCGATCAGTGACCATTATCGTTTCCCTCACAACGCTAGTCTGTGTCTCCGAGCAACAATCAAAACATTGATTGGGGTGCACTACACCCCAGTGTGTCCTTTACGTTAGTGTTTTTACTAGTTGTGGCTATAGCTTTTATAGCGTTAGACTGGAGAAATAACACATTTGTTATCTAAAATATCTACATTTTAATAGAACAGCCAACCATCCTCACTTGATGCCATACCAGGAACTGCTAATGAATTTTGATATAGACAGTTTAGAAATACGAAGAAAAATAGATGCTATGAAATTCCTTTTCAAAATTATAAACAATTCAATTGATGATTCTGAATACCTTTCCCTCCTAAATTTCCAAGTACCACGCATCAATTCAAGGAACAATATCACATTTGTAATTAAAAGAACCAGGACATCTGCCCACAAAAATTCACTGCTGAACAGACTATGTAATATTATCAACAATTTTGCTCAAAGAAATAAAGCCATAGATTTTAGTACCTCCTTTACAGTATTTTTATGGCATTTCTATCCACTTTCCAAAAATAATGTCTCAAACTTTGAAAATTGTAAATCATGAATTCTTACCACTGTGTCATTCTACATAGCCAACCTTGTATTACACATGTATTATTAGTACCATACTGTTTTAATTTACACCTAGTTATTTTAATTAGATTTATTTACTTACTGTTTAGCTTAAGTTAGTATAAGTTTTAAGATAACATACTGTGTAATCTTAATGCCACTATAATTGGGATGAACATCCTGTTGTGCGCAAATAGATAAATAAATAAATAAATAAATAAATGAAAAGTCAGATGAAGGTAACTTACAGTCTATGTCTGACTATTTACGAAGCGACAAGACACGCGATATATTGGGATGTGATGAACACCGTATAGAGGAGTGTGTGTGTACTAGAACTTTGAACTCCTAACTAAGAAAATCTTGTCAATTTATTCCAATTTTTATGCTTTTTATGTAAATATAGTTCATAAATACCAGTGAATGTTGATGATGTTCCCAATACTTTGTTTCGTTTCTTTTTCAATTTTTACAAACAAACCTGAAAACTTTAAAAAAATATGTTTTGTTTTGAAAAACTATTATTATTGTTACAATAATAATAACATTATTGAATATTACAATTTGTTTTACATATTGAAAGAAAGTACCATCCCAACATTTGCCTGGAGGGAGTGTGGAAGAACCCGAGTATAAATCACACTCATGATGGCCGCTCTCAACGCTGGAAATCGAACCTCTGTTCTACGGATATACAGCTCCACTACGCAGCCAAGGTACACGACTATGCTGCGGGTTTAGTTACAAATATAGGGGCAGATGACCTCGTAGTTCCGCCCCTTAAAACAACAATAACTAACTAACTTAGTTACAAATACACACAGTACTACATACATCACAATAACACATGTTATGTAACACACGGGGCTGATGACCATAGTGCCCAAACTCCTAAATACATTATAGACCACACTAATTTAATTCTTCTTGTCTAGGGCCGATAACCTCAATGTTAGGCCCCTTAAAACAACAATTTATTATCAACATCATATCTTCTTGTCTAGTTGCTAGCATTCTTGGCTTTCGCCCCGGAGGTCCGGGTTCGATTCCCGGCTCAACCAAGATATTTTAATTCTGGTCTGAGGGCTAGAACGAGGTACACTCAGCCTCGTGAGGTAAAACTGAGAAAAGGTGGGTTTGATTCCCATCTCAGCCATCCTGGAAGTGGTTTTCGTGGGTTCTCACTTCTGTTGCTGTTTGAGTCTTGAGTCCTTTGACTGGTTTAAAGCAGCTCTCCATGTCTCCCTCTCCTGAGCTAATCGTTTCATCTCCACATAGCTACTACACCTTACATCCGAGGCAATCGTTTAACATATTCTAACCTTGGTCTACCCCTACAGTTCTTGTCCTAGACCCTTCTTTCCACAACTAAGTTTGCTATTACTGGGTGTCTTAGTATGTGTCCTACCAACCTATCTCTTCTCTTCATTAGCAGTCTCCAGAAACATCTCTCCTCTCCCACTCGCCTTAATACCTCTTCATTTGTAACCCTATTTACCCATCGGATCTTCATCATTCTCCTGTAACACCACATTTCAAACGGTTCTATTCTCCTATTTTCTGCTGCACCAACAGTGCAAGTTTCACTTCCATAGAGCGCCACGTTCCAGACAAAGGTTTTCAAAAATTATTTTTAATACCAAATCCTACTTCAAGCAAGTGCTGGGATGGTTTCTAATTTAATACCACGGCCACCCCCTTCCCAATCCTCACCTGCATTGCAAAAACACACTACTACTACTGAAAATAAAGTCACCACAATAACACGGGTTATCAGACATATTCTATACACACACAAACCCAAGTACAGTACATGAGGCTAAATGACCACAATGTCGCAAAGCATCCAATTGTTGTTGTTGCTTATGTTAGGGGCTTCAAAATCACGGTCATATAGTCCCATGTTCTTCGGTGTGTGTGTGTGTAATTTGTGTGATAACCTGTATTATTCTTTTGACTGTACTAGTGTGTTTATTTTGAAATTGAGGTTAGGATTGGGAAGGAGGTGGCCGTGGCCTTAAGTTAGGAACCATTCCAGCATTTGCCTGGTGTAAAAGTGGGGAAACCACGGAAATCTACTTTCCGGATGGCTGAAGTGGGTATCGAACCTCCTCTTTGCAGTTTTTCCTTATGAGGCTGAGTCTATCCCTTTCCAGCCTTCAGACCAAAGTAAAATTTCTTAGTTGAGCCGGGGATCGAACACAGACTCCCGGGTTGAGGTCCAGGTTCCTCTTGTCTTGGTCTGTTTTATGGCGCTCGGCGGCTTCGGTCGCGTAGTTGGTAGCATGCTGAGCTTCTATGCCCAAGGTCGCGGGTTCAAACCCGGCCGAAGTTGTCGGATTTTTTAAAGAGCGTTAAAATCCCTCAGTATGCCTTCCTTCGGAGGGGAAGTAAAGTCAGCGGTCCCATGTCATAGATTTCCACTAACTACACTTGTGTGAAGCCAAATTTTTGGGTTAGAATTGATAACGCTCTATTAGTTCCAACGTTCGCCGCAACGTGCTGAATGCGATGCCATCTAGTAGGTAGTTGCTCGACAGCCTTCGTCGAGCGAGGTCGCGTCTGAATCACGTGCGGTACCGGTACTGTGCTTGGCTATTTCTGTGCGTATATCTGCTCTCGAACTACTGAATACCGTGTGCTGTGAGCGGTTCATATTCGCATAACTCTCGTCTTGTACTAGTAAACGACAATCACCATGGTTACAAAATTTGTGCGCAAGCTCACATTAAAATGTGTTTTTGAACGCGACAACAGGCCCAGTGCATGGGAGGTGCACAATTGGATCTCCACTTGTTTGAAAATCACTGCTGACCAGATCGAGATGATTCAACTCGACAATTTGGACAACGCCGTATATTTAAAGGTAATTTCCCAAGTACTGTTTGAGAGGTTGTTAAGTCTACATGCGGGCCAACAGAAAATTACTTTGTCAGATGGTCGAATAGGGACTGTGCAAATTACTGCTGCCGACAATGTCATCAAAACAGTTCGTATTCTCAATGTTCCCCCGGAGGTGCCCATCGGTTCAATAATAAGTGTTCTTAGCAAATATGGTAAAGTGAATGAGCATCGAAATGAAGAATGGTCTGCGCAATACCCATTTCGGGTGCAGAATGGCATACGCGCAGTGCGCATGGACTTGAAGGAAGCCATCCCCTCCTTCATTTCCATTGAAGGCTATCGTGCACAGATTGTTTATGATGGTCAAATGCGAACTTGCCTTGCATGTAATTCGACAAACCATTTACGACCCCAGTGTCCCCTGCGACGAGCACGCGCTTTCGACCAGCGTACGGTAGGACCTGATACTATTGAACCAGAAAATACCGCCCTGCCGGTTAGTGGCGACTCATCAATCTCGAGCCACCCAACCCCAGCATGGGCCACGGAACACGTTGTCTCGCCATCAGCTCCAGCACCAAAGCACGCTGTTGATCACTCGGACTTCCCTACACTTGATGAAAGCACACACAAACGTCGGAAACCGGACAGTGAAGGTACCGATTTAACAGTCCCACCACCACCAGGAACCCATGACGGGATTTCCGGCACGTACACAACAGCTGATGTAATTGCGCCTACAAGCTCTGATCTGCTGCAGGATAACCCCTCACCACACGTTCCGGATCTGCCCCCGACGGCCCCACTGCCCAATCTAACTGATACTGCAAACAGCCTTGCCACAGATGACGATATGGAAATTGAGGTTGCTGGGAGTGGAACAGCTAGTACTGCTCACCCCCACGTGACAGCTCCGGACACTGGGAAGACTACGTTCTTACCCCCATCAGCTGCTACAACGCACAAGGAAAGCACTCATGTGAAACCAGCCACGCTTAGTCATCGAGACCCACGATTACCTCCGAGACTGAAGAGTACTGACAAATCCCTGGGCAATTCTAAACGTTGACCTACAATAATTGCTGCTGTTTCCTTGTTTTTCATCAATAACATCAGTTTTACAGGCCACTATCGCATATAGAACATGTATTTCTCTCCTTTGTTTCTACATTTCGTGCTCGTTTTCCAGAGCATGGCCAGTATTCTCACGACGTTTGCTACTCTCAATGTCAATGGCGTGAAGAATGTCACCACTCCGGCCCTGCTGTGTAGGTTCTTGAAAGAGTATGATATTGATATATTGTTTCTGCAGGAGGTCAATGAAAACAATTTTGGCTGCTTGTACAATTATGACCATGTTGTGAATGTGGGGGATAACGTCCGGGGCACCGCCATCGTGTATAGAAAGGGTTTCGAAATTACCGATGTCATCATGGACCCCTCAGGTAGAATTTTGTCAGCTTCTTATAATAACATCAGACTGATCAATGTATACGGCCAGTCCGGGACGAACTATAAGCATGACCGGAACGCACTGTTCAGCCATGACATCTTGACACATGTAGCGACGTCAGGTCCGGTGATATTAGCTGGTGATTTCAATTGCACACTGCATCCTCGTGATCAAACAGGCACATTCAACTTCTGTCCAGGGCTGCAGACACTTACCCATAGTATGCAGCTGGTGGATGCCTGGCAACGATTGCATGGTTCGTACGTGGAATTTACCTTCTGTCGTGGGGATTCCAGATCTAGAATAGATCGCGCTTATATCTCCCAGCCTCAAGCACATCTTCTTGATAGCTGTAAAGTCGTTCCCGTAGCCTGCAGTGACCACCACAGTGTCATATTTACTCTTAAAGCGCAACGGGCAGATAGATGCTTCATTGGTCGGGGTTCATGGAAAATGAACAAGAATGCTTTTCAAACACACGACAATGACCGACGCTTTGCCACCGTTTATCAACAATGTACTACAACAACAGATCGATACCATAATATTCTAGACTGGTGGATAAAGAAGTTAAAACCTACCATTAGATCTACAGCCAAAACTTTCACCTATGAACGGTACCACGACCTAAACAGGAAACTAGACTTTTATACCACAGTCATGCATGACCTGCATCGGAAGGAACGGCTAGGAGAAAATGTTTCAACACACCTCAGTTCCATCAAGAAGACTATTATAGGGATTAAAGAGCAGAGTCTCCAGGACTTGCTCCCTCACATTAAAGGAACCTCCATCTTAGCAGATGAACGAATGTCGCTCTTTCATTTAGCCAAAATGCGCAGATCAGCAAACCGACAAGTGGTGCATGAATGGATTAATGAACAAGGTATGGTCATCAGAACTCACGAACACATACTCGCCGAAAGTGAGCGCTACTTTCGTGACATGTTGGGAGAAGACAGCGTTAGTGATTTGCAAGTAAATAACATCTTGCGATCTGTTGACAGACACCTCGAGGGCGATGACATCCATTTTCTTGAGACGTCTATCACCAAGGAAGAGGTTTTTTTTTTTTCGTGTAGCCTCCTGAGAGGCCGAGTGCAGGTCTTTCTAGTCGACGCCCGTGGGCGACCTGCGCGTCGGGATGAGGGATGAGATGAATGGATGAAAGTGGGCAAGGATGTGGAAGGAAGCGGCCGTGGCCTGTCAGAAGGTACTGTCCCAGCATTTGCCTGGTGTTGAAAATGGGAAACCACGGAAAACCATTTCAAGGACAGCCGACGGTGGGGCTCGAACCCAAGCGTCTACCGAGTCAGCAGAGAGCTTGGCCCCATGACCTAACGCCGCGCTTTAGCCAGCGTAGCCACTACTGTCGGTAAGGAAGAGGTGAAACATGCTCTAGACCAGACTGCAGCTAATAAGACACCCGGCGTTGATGGCATCCCGTACGAGTGATACCGACACTTTTGGACCATGGTCGGAGATGACCTGACAAGTGTGCTTAATCACGCATTGACCGGCGACATTCCGAATACCTTCACAGACGGGGTTATTCTTCTGATTCCGAAACAATCGAAATGTGTCTATATCACTGACTACAGACCCATTACAATCTTAAATACCGATTATAAACTTCTGGCCAAGGTGTTAGCAAACAGAATCAGACGCATTCTTCCTGCTTTAATTGGCACTGGGCAAACTTGTACCATTCCAGGAAGAAATATCGTGCACAACCTTCTAGCCATTCGTGATATTATCATACACTACTCTGTCGCTGATAACCCCGCAGCTGCACTTGCAAGCATTGACCTTAATAAGGCCTTTGACAGAATAGCACACAAGTATTTATGGAAGGTATTAGAACGCTTTCATTTTCCCAACACCATCATAGCAACTTTCCAACGACTTTACCAAACGGCTTCTTCTCGTGTAATGGTCAACGGGTTTCTGTCATCGAAAATTCCAGTCAAGAAGTCTGTCAGACAAGGATGCCCCCTATCAATGGCTCTATTCGTCTTGGCGTTGGAACCCATGGTCAGGATGATGAACAACGTACTCACTGGCCTCACGATCAACGGAGAGCGTTTCACACTGCGAGCCTATGCCGATGACGTCACGATACTACTCACAAATGAAGGCGACGCGATACTCGTCCAACAGACCCTTGAGTCATTTTGTCAGGCCAGTGGAGCACACGTAAACTATAGAAAGTCATCCTTATTGCTCTTAGGCCCAGGTGACAATAAGCACTACTCCAATACTACCGGTATTCCTACTGTCACCGCATGCAAAATATTGGGTATAACTTTCAGTCGAGATATTGCGGAGACCATACAGACCAACTGGGCTGCCCGATTAAATGTTCTGAGGTTCCAACTGAAAGAGGAACTTTCAAGACGGCTCAATATTCTGCAAAAAACCTGGCACATTAATATGTTTGCTCTGTCGAAACTGTGGTATATGGCGCAAGTACTTCCCCCTCCACATATAATCAGCCAGCGCATTGAAATGGCGATTGGATTCTATCTTTGGAAAGGCTATCGCTATAGAATTCGACGGGAACAACTGCAGTTACCAGAACAGTGTGGTGGGCTGCGACTTTTTGCAGTTGAACTGAAATGCTCTTCACTCTTCTTGAAACATATTATCAAGGCGAGACAGTCTACAGGTGATCCGTTCGTTTGTGCTGCTCTGAAAGTCATTGAAACTATTCCTTTACGACAACCCCATCCGTTCCGGGCTTTGTTCAGGAAAGCCCTGGCCCTTTTGCTAAAACTTCCCACTGCCCACATCTCCGATGGTTCCTTTAATGAAGCTAAACACATTTATGCTTTTTTATTGCAACTCCGTAATTTCACACCCCTGGTGCATTTAAAATACCCCAACAAAGACTGGAAGCATATCTGGGACAATGTGCGCAACAAATGGCTTCCCTTAGAATGGCGACTGTCTGTATATGCTTGCATTAATGAAATCATCCCCACTGGTGAAAAAATGAAGCGGCACGAACAAGTAGCTGATGATGCCTGTCCTGTGTGCAACAGGACTGACACCCTCATCCACCGCATCACTACATGTGGGAGTGCGAACGGCGTGTGGCGATGGACGATGAATGCTATCCACAGCATAACCGGGCTAACACGCAACAGGGACGAGGAGATCTTGAACTTCGAATTACGGGATGTACTTGGGGAGCCGAAGAGGAATGCCGTCTTATGGCTTGCATCTGCAGCAATCCACTACAACCTTACTGGTTACCGGACACCCCTGGTGACTACCCTGCCTGGTTTTCTGGATCACCTCCGCAAAGAACGATGGAAACTCGTACAGCGGAAGTGTCTCAACAGTGCTTTTGGAAACTTTTTATATAAATTCTAACAACATACGTGTGGTCATCATTGTGCTACAGTCTTATGATGCTTGGTGTTTTGTTGTTGTGTTCTGTGTGTTTTATATTTTGTTTTTTTCTCAAAGACTACTATGAACTTAGAACATTACCTTGAGGTGGGAATTGTATTTAGTGAACAGTGTTTGTAGCTGTTTTTTTTTGTTAACACAGAAAAAAAAAAAAAAAAAAAGAGCTACAAGCAGTGCCAATGTACTGTACTATGAGAGCATATCATTAAAAAAAAAAAAAGCTATTGAAAAAAAAAAAAAAAAAGTAGGCAAGTCCGCATGCTAGGTGTTGTGGACGGTAGTATTTGATAGCAAAAGTAGGAACTACAAGTCACCTCCGTAGCGTTGCAATCAGCATGGTTAGCTGCCGCCCCGGAGGTCCTGGGTTCGATTCCCGGCTCTGCCACGTAATTTGAAAAGTGGTATGAGGACTGGAACGGGGTCTACTCAGCCTCGGATGGTCCAAATGAGTAGACCACCTCCCACCTCAGCCATCCTCGAAGTGGTTTTCCGTGGTTTCCCACTTCGTCTTCGGGAAAATGCCACTGCCACGGCCACCTCCTGCCCACTTCCTTGCCTAACCATGCCACTCTTCCCATCCCTTCATCAGGCCCCCTGTTCGCTTTGCATGTGAGGCCGCCAGGGCGTAGTGCTGGTCACACACCCCAGTTGTGTCCCTGATTCAGAGTCTCAAGCTCCAGGACACTACCCTCAGTGGCGGTAGAGGTGGGATCCCTCGCTTAGTCCGTGGGAAAAGCCGATCCTGGAGGGTAAAAGGATAGCGAAAAAAAGTAGGAAGTACTTGAAATTACTGTCTGCAGTCCTTGAATTAAGAGAACAGAAAACACTAATGCAGTCATCACAATTAGCACCGGTTATCAGACAGATTCAACACACACCCAAAGTACACGGGGCTACATGACCGCGTTGTCGCAGCCCCTAAATTAAGGAACCAACCAACCATTTATGGCGCTGGAGAACAAGGAATTATACTATTATATCCCCATAAAGAAAGGGCCGTATTTCAGAATGTAAGATTTAGTTCCCAGCAAGAGGTAGCCTACATACATCCGGGAAGTCCACATACACACGCAATGCCATAAAGATTAGTGCGCTAGTAAACAAGGCCCCCTAATAAAGTTGTCGTCAGCGTGAGAGCGCCTTCTTCTGCAGTTAGCGGGGACCAAACAACTTCTCAGTCGCAACTTTTATAATGTACGATCCTACAGCGAGCTACGACCCGTCTTTTGAGTTCAAACAGATGGGAAATCATAAATTAGAACCCCTACGAACGTCGAATTTGCAGGCAAACAGGTAAATGAAGAATGAGACTTCTGTAACTTAGGAAGCAAACTAACCAGTGATGGACAAAGCAAAGAGGATATAAAAAAGTAGGTTAGCACAGGCAAAGAAAGCATTTCTACAGAAAAGAAATCTGTTGTCATCGAATATAGATTTAGGTATAAGGAAGTCATTTTTGAAAGCCATCGTCTGGAGTGGTGCTCTATGGAATTGAAACATGGTCTGTTGGAGATAAGAGGAGAATTGAAGCGTTTGAAATGTGGTATTACAGGAGAATATTGAAGATCAAATGGGTAGATAGGGTTACAAAGAGGTATTAAGACGATTGGGAGAGGGGAGATGTTTGTGGCGACTGCTAATGAAGAGAAGAGATAGGTTGGTAGGGCACATACTGAATCACCCAGGAATAGCAAACTTAGTTATGGAAGGAAGGATCGAGGACAAGAATTATAGGGGTAGACCAAGGTTATAACATGTTAAATAGATTTCCTTGGATGTAGGGTGTGGTAGCTATGTAGAGATGAAGCGATTAGCTCAGAACAGGAAGGCATAGAGCGGTGCATCAAACTGGTCGAAAGACTGAAGACTCAAACAAGCGTCCTATTAGTAAAGCCTCCAAGGTACATTTTTATTTTTATTAGACGATATATAATAAAACACTTTTATGTTCGACCCTGATTATTATATGTCAGAAAACAGTACTATAATGAGGCTCATTATACAGTATCACTATTTTTCATTATGAAACAGTTTCTCCCACCAATCAGAGCTCAAGAAACAGTTGTTTGGACAATTAGATAATTAGATGCGCTGAGTTCCACGGCCTTCTAATTTAAATTTCACTGCCTGGCCTAGTGTCAGAGTAGGGTAATCGAGGAGGCCATGGTCAATTACAAGGCATTCTCTGCGTCTCATGCACTCTGTTCAGTACATAAAACTGGCGATATCTCGACAGATATTTATGAATATTTATGTTCGAACATAAAATAGTTAGAATAATTATCGTCGAACATAAACAGTCGTATGCAACTCGCCTATAATGGTAATTAAGACACTCGTGTGGAAATTATAAAACTCACATACGCTCGTATTATAAACATACTCGTGTCTTAATTATTGCCATTACAGGCTCGTTGCATAATGTACTATTAAGAAAGAGGTTACGTTAGAAGCAAGGGCGAAGGGACATGGAACAACATCAAAATTGATGCTAGTACTTCAAATGGAAGAAGAGGAATCCTATTCTAAAATGTCAGAAAAATTGTTCATTTTTATTTCTTGCTAAAATGTTTTTCTAGACGTAAATCTTCCTTTTCTCTCGGAACGTAATAATATGCAAAACTGAAATGATTAGACGTAATTCCTCCTTATATGTGCTATATTTTTCAAAATTTACATTAGTTTATTTTTGCCAGATTGATATGCTCACGAATATGCTGTTAAAATGATACAGTTTTATGAAACAAACTCACTCAGAAGGCTTCTATGGGACACGAAGATCCCGCGCTGATCTCACAAAATGCCTCCACTGATCTCTGTTTCGGGCGAGTTCTTGCCATTGTCCTCAATCAGATGTCTACAAAGTTTGGAGATTTCATTTTTTCAGGAACATCGTGGTCTTCCTACTGACCTCTTTCCTCTTGGTTTTTCTTTAAGGATTTTTAAGACCATCTTATCATCTCCCATCCTTAGTAAATGAACAGTCCATTGAAGTCTTCTGGAGTTAATGATGTTGAATATTGGTGCTTGATGTGATAGTGAGTGTATGTCTTTATTTGATCCTTTTTTCCAGCTTTGAGATGTGGGGTCAAGAAAGAAAGATTAATGAAAGTTTAAAAATACAAGGTGCGTTCAAAAAGTAACGAGCTGGAGACTGTAATGCGCCAACCGATGACGACATCGGCTAATCGTGGCGTGTGTAACGAGATGTGGTTCTGAGCAGAGCGTGGAAGGTCACAGCCCGTCGCTAGAGGACACGCGTGCACGTCACGTGACGATACAAAGCGAGCAGCAACATGCATCAATCGTCCAACCAAGACCAAGACAGTAGGCCATTCGACATGCTTCCTGGTGTGGTTGAAGACTGTAGGACACCCATTGGGCACACACTTCCCGCAAGTGCAGTCGTTCCTTCATGATGGTGTGCACTCTTCCGACGCACAATCCGACCACGTCGGTTATGGCGTTCACTGTCACTCGGCGGTCCTGGGTAATGAGTGCATCAACCAGCTGGACGTTGCCATCGGTAATGCAGAGGGGTGCCCCAGACCGGGCATCATCGGCTAACGACACCCGTCCTTCCCTGAAGCGCTTGTGCCACGCCTCGACCCTTGCAAGGGACATGCAGTGTTCGCCGTACACTTGTGACATTCGGCGATGAATGACCGTTCCTCCTACTCCTTTCGCTGTCAGAAACCAAACAACACCTCTTTGCTCTTCGTTTGACGCCTCCTTGTCACTATTTGCAATGCGACTGGCAGCGTTGATGCATGCTGCTGCTCACTTTGTATCGTCACGTGACGTGCACGCGTGTCCTCTAGCGACGGGCTGTGACCTTCCACGCTCTGGTCGGAACCACACCTCGTTACACACGCCACGATTAGCTGATGTCGTCACCGATTTGCTCATTTAAGCCTCCGGCTCGTTACTTTTTGAACGCACCTTATACATTTCTTTTCAAAACGTCCGTGTCAAAGCAAGGATAGTGTCTTCGGACAACATTCTCGAAAAAAATTCATTAGTTCCGGTTAATAGTATCTGAGTAAAAGGTAATCAAAAAGTTGAAAATTAGCTTGGGCAATATAGAACATTCCGGAGTCTCTTAAAATACATTTTTGTGTACTTTGTAGTTAATGTTTGGTATCTTACTTGTTATTAAACGTTTAACACTCGCCAATATAGCTAGTCCCATAGATTTTTCTCTTTTAATTTGCTTAGTTAAAATTTTCATTACTCGCTAATATCATCCCCAGGAACTCAAATATTTTCACAATTTTGACAGCCGAGAATGCTAGCTACTACACCACAAGGTGGTCTGTTGTTATTTAATTTGAAGGTCTGTACTTAATGAACACAAAAATAAAATATTTGAAAGCCAATATACCATCTTTTTGGAAGCCTTCATAGGGAGGTTATGGCTGCTAGAGCTTTTAGTTCTCGCAGTAAAGAGGCGCAGGTGCGCTTCATGAAAAGGGAGGTGGGGGCACCAAGAGCCCGCTGATGAGCCAGCTTGTTGTCCTAGGCGAAACCCCACACAAGACACGGTATAAAACTCAGAAAAATTACTGAGTTATAAAATACGTTACCTTCATTTTAAGATAGATTTATAAACGCACTATATAGTTTAAGGCGTGCTCATTATATCGTGGAAATGGAATGTTTCCGGAGTGTCCGAATTTTTGATTAAGCGGTCTTATCAAGTTTGGATAATCGGGACGCAGTGTACCTTTTTTTTGTACTGTACAGTTCTTGCAGAAAGTTTAGAGACAGGTGTAAATTTAGTTTGAAGCACATTTGTCCTTAAAGTAACAGCATCTCAGTCATTATTTTACATTATGCTATTAGACATGTATATGAGGGGTTTTCATTTAAAATTTCGCTGCTCTAGCTCTAATACTCTTGGAGATGGAATGTTTTACCTTTTTAAACTCCCGTGTTTCTTACTAAATTGTTTTTTCTCAACAACTGCTAGTTCTACTGCTATGACATTTTTACTGCAGTTTTACTACAACATATCAATCATAACAATACAAATACAACCTGGGGAAAATAATACTACTCATTTGGTCGCCTCTCAAACAAACTTTCTTCCCCGGTAATTTTGACGGCTAAATTGGTCAATTTCGTTTCGCGATAACTTCCGATTGGCAATAACGACAAAAAGTCAACCCCTTGCACTATACAGCTCATGAAGGGCCTGGGCCGACCAAGCGACCACTGCCCAGCCATTTGGCCTGCAGATATTGGGGTGATGTGTGATCAGCGTATCGGATCCCCTCGTCCGTTAGTCATGGTTTTCGTGATCGGGGCGCTGCCTCACTGTCAGACAGCTATTCAATTGTCCTCACGAGGCTGAGTGCACACCGTTCCAAAACTCACGCCAGTTTTAAAATCCCTGACGGAGCCAGGAATCGAACCCGGGGCCTCCGGGTGAGAGGCAGGCGCGCTACCCCGACCCCAGGGGCCGGCCGATCGGCAACACTTCGAGCTATTCTGACTGCGCAGTTGTTTTCTCCATTTCTTGTTTGTGATGGGTCCGCTGTGGGCGCTTTTTCGAAGTGTTGCCAATTGGAAGTTATTGTGGAACGAAAATGACCAATTTTGCCGCCACAATTACCGTGGAAGAAAGTTTGTTTGAGTAGTATTTTTTCACAAGTTGTATTCTTTTTTATCAATTCAAATGATCTTGTCGACTTCATCGTTATGCGTTACGGTTACGGCGTGTATGACGTCATCTTGTTGTTCAGTGCATATTCACCGAGTCTGAGTTTACTCCTGGGGTCTGGCGTTATGCGAACGGAGACGGCGAGTGTATGACGTCATGTAGCCTCTCAGACTGACTATATCTTTTTATGGTTGATATGTTATAGTAAAATCGCAGTAAAAATTTTATAGCTCTAGGACTAGCAGTTTTTGAGAAATATCACATTTTAGTAGGAAGAACAGGGGATTTTAGCCTTGTTTAAAAAGGTAAACCATTCCATCTCCAAAAGTATTATAGCCAGAGCAGTGAATTTTTAAATGAAAACCCCTCATATAGATGTCGAATAACATCATGTGAAACAAAGACTGAAATACTTTACTTTAGGGACCAATGTGCATCTAACGAAATTTAGACCTGTCCCTAAACTTTCTTCAAGCACTGTCGTCTTTGGCTATCCAAACTAGACACTAACATTGTTCAGACTTGTAAGCTACCTCGTTTGTTTAAATTGACGAAGATCGGTGCCATACTGAAGCCTGGGAAACCAAGTGACTGACCAGACAGTTATAGACCTATCTCACTGTTGATTGTAGGCTATAAGTTAATTGAGAGACTAATCTTGAACAGAATCGTCTCAAAAGTGCTTGAAGTAATTCCCACAAGCAGGATTTAGACCACAACGGAGTTCCTCGGACCAAGTTCTCTCCTTAACCACCTACATTGAGGAAGGGTTCCAGAATCTCCAAAAAACATCGGTAGCATTTATAGACCTTAAGGCAGCTTATGACACTGTTTGGAGAGAGGGTGTAATTTATAAATTACTTCAAGTTATCCCTTGTATGACACTGGCTCGTCTTGTAAGCAACATGCTGAATGATAAAAGCTTCCAGATCATCATGGGCAGTGAAATTAGTAAACCAAGTAGATTAAATAATGGACTTCCTCAAGGATGAGTGGTTGCCCCTCTCTTGTTCAGCCTATAGATATCAGATTTACCCTCCAAAAAATCGAGGAAAATTTGGATAAGCTGACGACTGGGTAATTGCTACTAGAGATCCATGTTTAGAATGTACATAAGAGACACTGACAAATGATCTTTTTGTACTGGGAGATTTTTTTCGAAAATGGAGACTTCAGCCAAGTACAACTAGGACCGAAGTTGCCTGCTTCCACCTGAACAATAAAATGGCAACAAGGGAACTTACGGTTTACTTCAATAACATCCTCCTTCGCCATAACAGACATCCCAAGTATTTGGGTATAACACTGGATAGAACAAAGTCATTCAAAGAACACCTACGAATGACTTCTGCCAATACGAAGACATTAAACAACACCTTGCGGACATTATGTGGCACCACTGGGGGTGCCAATGCAACTACTCTCCGTTGCTCAGCTCTAGGTTTAGTTTATTCTGTTGCTTAGTATTGTGCTCTGGTGTGGATACATAGTCCACATGTAAGATTAATAGATGTACAATTGAATAACACCAATTACATGATAACAGGAACAATTATGTCAACTCCTACACAATGGCTTCCTATTCTCAGCCACATCCCACCACCTCATTTGCGGCGATGCAACATTTTGATCAGAGAATATAGAAAGATCCAGACCAACAAACAACTCCCTATCCATGGAGACATTGCTGATCTACATGTGAAACGATTGCGTTCAAGACATCCACCTATCTGCACAGCGGAGAATCTTGCCACCAACAAATTCAACCTGACTGAGAGATGGTCTTCTCATTGGAATTCGTTTGTCCCTCCAGAGAGTTCAGTAATACCATGCATAACTGGGAAGGTGCCAGGGTTCACTCAGCCTAGAAAGACTAATCATGGTGTATTCGGGAATCTCCTGTACAAGTGGAGGAAAAGATCTTCATCATGTTGCGAGTGCGGTGCTGAAAGACAAGACTGATCGCCACCTAGTTCAAGACATCTTACAGTGGTGAATTCAGCGACTTCTTCAAAGGGACACCAGAGGCACTTCATTATGTTTCTAACCTAGATGTCAACTTATAAATAATTTTCATGTATGCCATACGATAAATAAATCCAAGCACTGTACTCCGAAGACTGGCTTTTAAAAGTTGATCCATGTAAAGCTAAAGTTATGGTGAGTAAATACGAACAGTTAACTAGTCAAAAATGAAAAGTGGTTAACGAATAGGTCAAAATAGAATTATTTCTTGAAGATGGAATCCATGTCACTTTTAAATTATTTCAAATCAAGTGGTGATTCGGCTAAGATGACATTGTCATCATCCAATATCAGAGCTGAGATTATTTCTCCTTGAACCTTACCATTAGAAAAATTTGTCTCAAATTTCCGTCATTGCTCGTGCAATGTATAGATTGAAAATAATAGGTGATAAGTTTCAGCTTCGCCTTACAGCTTCTCATGTCCGTCGGCTCGAATAGCTGCCGTCCTATCTCTGTACTTTACTCCAATACTTTTCAATATGTCAAGCATCTTACTCCAATCAACGTTATCAAAAGCCTTTTCCAAATCTAACAAGTAGTTCCGTGAAGAACTATACAGCCTATTTCCATATATCCTACTTATGTTAATTGCCACTATCTACATACAAAATTTCAGTTCGATTGCTGTAATAGATTCGTAGATATTGAGAACCGACTAAATATTTCGGATGGCTGCCATGTTGGATTTTATGTATGTAGGACCTAGAGTTATGTACTGTTACATGAAGATTATTGTGTACGTGTAACATTCAAACCTCAATTGCATGATTAGGGCACAAGAAGTAACAAGGAGATTTTAAAATTTCGTACATCTGCCATCTTGTGGTTATGGAAGCAATTGAAATAAATTAGATGCCAGTGGATTAATATTCGTATAAGGATTTACTGTACCAAGTTTCACTGCACTCGGATGGTTAAATTGCGAGAAACGTCCATATGAATATTTATACTTCGCGTCACCGCCATGTTGGATTTGTGATCACCAGGTTATTTAAAGTCCTATAGGTGAACTTAAGTTCTTAGCCCCTATGAACATTAAAAAAATCAGTTTGATTGCTATAATATATTCGTAGATATTCAGAGCCGTCTAAATATTTTGGATGGTCGCCATGTTGGATTGTTAAATGTATAGGCCATAGAGTCATGTACCATTAAAGGAAAATTATTGCGTAGGTTCATTATTCAAACTTTTACATCGATCGCATGATTACGACACAAGAAATAAAAACTTAATTTTAAAATTCGCAAAGCCGCCATCTTGAGGTTTTGTAAACAAATGAACTTTATTAGATACCAGTGTATTACAATGTGTATAAACATTTCCTGTACCAGATTTCATTGCGGTTGGAACATTAAATCGCGAGAAAGGTAGATTTAAAATTTTCAAATTCGCTTGGCCGCCATGTTCGTTTTGTAGTTAACCGGTTTTTGAAAGTCTTGCAAATGAACTTCCAATAGTGCCCTTTATCTCCGTACAAAATTTCAGGGTGATACCGCTAATAGTTTCAGAGATATAGAATGCCGGTGATATATTTCGCAATCCGCCATATTGTGGTTATGTAAACAATTGAACAAAGTTAGATGTCAGTGCATTACAATGTGTATAAACATATACTGTACCAAGTTTCATTGCGTTGGTTGGTGATATCGCGAGAAACGTCTATCTAAGAGTCGCAAATTCGCGTGGCAGCCATGTTGGTTTTGTAGTTACCATTTTTTCAAAAGTCACATCATCGTAAAAAATTCCAGGGTGATATCGGGAATAGTTTCGGAGATATTGAATGCTGGTGAAATATTTCGCACAGCCGCCATGTTGGATTGGTGAGACGTAACAAAATTTCAAGGGCACGGTCTGGGTCGTCCGGAATAGTGCTATGAACATACCGAGTTTCATTGAAATCGCTCCAACCGTTTAGAAGTTATTAGGGACTCACACACACTCTCCTCACACACACACACACACACACACACACACACACACACACACACACACACACACACGGACAGAAGGTGATCCCATAAGCCTATATTTTCAAAATTGAAAATAGGCTAAAAATGCCAAGAACGTTCCCTTATTTTACCTTATTCCGCCTCCCAAGATCATCCTTTGTACAGCTTCTCTTGTTCCTACATTTCTTCGATACCAAATTGGTCTTCACCCAACTCGGTTTCTATCTGTCTTTCCATACATTCGCAAAATTATTTTAGTCAGGATCTATGAAGCATGAGTGACCAAGCTGATTGTACGGTAATCTTCACATCTATCAGCTTCTGATTTCTTTGGTATAGGGATGATGACATTCTTCTTAAAATCAGAGGGTACCTCAGCTGTCTCATAAATCCTACATGCTAAGCGAAATAATCTGGCCAGACCTTCATCACCTATGCAACATAGCAGTTCATTTGGTATATCATATATTCCTTGTGCTTTGTTGCTGCTTAAGTCTCTTAGTGCTCTATCAAATTCTGATCTCAATATTAAATATCCTTTTTCATCCTCATCAATTGGAGAAGGTAGATGAAAGACCACACAAGTCCACTTTGGACCATACATGAGTTGAGACTGGAATAGAGTTCTGTAGACAGTTACGCACTATGTACAGTGCAAAACAACATAAGTTACTATGAAAAAGTCCTTATAATTTGGATGGTTGATTCTTAAGTTTAGGGGCTGCGACAACGCGGTCATGTAGTCCCGTGTACTTTGGGTGTGTGTAGAATCTGTCTGATAACCGGTGTTAATTGGGATGTCTGCATTAGTGTGTGTATCTGTTTCAATTCAAGTAAGGACTGCAGACGATCAATTTTCAAGTAGTTCCTACTTTTGCCGCCAAACGTCACCGTCAGCGACTACTAGTTCAGAACTTAGCTACCAGATGTCACCACGGTCGGCTCTTGGCAACGAACGCATGAACCTAAGAGCGTTGTTTACATTCTTAACCTATACAATTTAGCTTCACACAGGTGTAATTAGTGGAAGGTTCTTTAACATGCCATAAATCTATGACATGGGACCGCCGACTTTACTTCCCCTCCGAAGGAAGGCATACTGAGGGATTTTTAACGCTCTTAAGAAATCCGACGACTTTGGCCGGGTTTGAACCCGCGATCTTGGGCATAGAAGCTCCTTATAATTTGTTGGTAGTAAAGCAAGGCAGTTGCAAAACAGCACCTCTGAATGTGCCAAAAGAAAGATATGTAATGACATATATTGTATAGACAGTATCCCTAGTGAGTTTAAGTTATCGTATCAAGAGCTGGCAAAGAAATACGGAAGCCTTACTAGTGATAATACAGAGAATGATAGTGAACTTTGGGACACTAACAGTGGTTAGAAGTTCATAAATAACAAGTTTCTTATTGTATTTTGCTCAGAATCTTTGTTTTCTTATTTCAAAAGGTCTTCTACTTCTTGTTTCATACAGACCATTTAAGGACCACGACATTCAACTATTACATTTGGAGTGGGCTTTGATGATTGATGTTTGCCCAGTAGTTGCGCATCCTCTGGCTGTGTTGTTCCCTCCTCTCCTGGGTCCAGAGGGCACCTGTTTTCTTTCTTGGCGGTTTGTCCTGGAACCTCATTTGCTGAAGCATCTTCCTGAGGGATGTCCGGCATTTTAAGTCTCTTTCCGTCTCTTCAAGTTCTTGCAGATCTTTGCTCACTTCCCACAACCATGGTCATCATATTTTTAACCTATATTCAATTTTGAAAAAAAAAATAGGCTTATGAGATCACCTTTTATCCGTGTGTGTGTGCGTGGTTGCGTGTGTGTGTTTGTATGTCCCCCAAATAACTTCGAAACGGCTCGAGCGATTTCAATGAAACTCGGTAAGTTCATAGCACTATTCCAGACAACCCCGACCGTGCCCTTGAAATGTTGTTACGTCTCACCAATCGAACATGGCGGCTGTGCGAAATATTTCACCAGCATTCAATATCTCCGAAACTATTCCCGATATCACCTTGGATTTTTTTTACGGTGATAAAGGGAACTACTAGAAGTTCACCTATGTGACTTTTGAAAAACTGGTAACTACAAAACCAACATGGTGGCCATGCGAATTTCGGACTTTTAAATAGACGTTTCTCGCGATTTGACCAACCAAACGCAATAAAACTTGGTATATGTTTATACACATTGTAATGCACCGACATCTAACTTCGTTCAATTGTTTACATAACCACAAGATTGCGGATGTGCGAAAAATTTCACTGGCATTCTATATCTCTGAAACTATTAGCGCTATCACCCTGAAATTTTGTACGGAGATAAAGGGCACTACAGAAAGTTCATCTATAAGACTTTCAAAAACCGGTCAACTACAAAACAAACATGGCGGCCAAGCGAATTTGAAAATTTTAAATAGACCTTTCTCGCGATTTAATGATCCAAACGCAATGATCTGGTACAGGAAATGTTCATACACATTGTAATGCACTGGTATCTAATTTAGTTCAATTGTTTACATAACCTCAAGATGGCGGCTGTGCGAATTTTAAAATTAAGTTTTTATTTCTTGTGTCGTAGTCATGCGATCGAAGTGAAAGTTTGAATAATGAACCTACGCAATAAGTTTCCTTTAATGGTACATGACTCTATGGTCTATACATTTAACAATCCAACATAGCGACCATCTGAAATATTTAGACGGCTCTGAATATCTACGAATCTATTATAGCAATCAAACTGATTTTTTAATGTTCATAGGGGCTATGAACTTAAGTTCACCTACAGGACTTTAAATAACCTGGTGATCACAAATCCAACATGGCGGCGACGCGAAGTATAAATATTCACATGGACGTTTCTCGCAATTTAACCATCCGAGTGCAGTGAAACTTGGTACAGTAAATACTTATACGAATGTTAATCCACTGGCATCTAATTTATTTCAATTGTTTCCATAACCACAAGATGGCAGCTGAGCGAAATTTTAAAATCTCCTTGTTACTTCTTGTGTCCTAATAATGCGATTGAAGTTTGAATGCTACACGTACACAATAATCTTCATGTAACAGTACATAACTCTAGAACCTACATATTATATAAAATCCAACATGGCGACCATCCGAAATATTTAGTCGGTTCTCAATATCTACGAATCTATTACAGCAATCAAACTGAAATTTTGTATGTTGATAGTGGCAATTAACATAAGTAGGATATATGAAAATATGCTGTATAGTTCTTCAGGGAACTACTTGTTTCAATGTTGAGACTTGCACATTGACATATGTCCGAGTACTTTATATAGGGCCTATTGTTTTAGAATTTATTAAATATAACAAACCTTTACCCTCACACAACCTTTCTGGGAGCCATTTCTAGCACTGGCAAAAATATCACATGTCTGTATACATTTAATAATGAAATAACTAAAAAAAAAAACACATTTTCTCAAATCTGAGTTCGGTGGACATTTGCTGTTTTGCATATGACTTCTTCAATTTCCTCTTCCCTTTCCATTACAGTACATGATTCTCAATCTCCTTACCATCATACAAACGCTCTATGTAAGCTTTCCAACTCTCAACCTTTTCTTCTCTCAGAGCTTTTCCATCTGAGTCCTTAATATGTCAGCGCTCAGTCTTCCTTTCCCCAAAAGTAGGTACTCTTAATCCTTAGATAAGCAATATAATAACCTGATTATAATTTTAATATAATAATAATATATGCACTAATGCCTCGGAAGCCCTGATCATTGGAGGCAGACGTATAGAAACAAGAATGGAAAATATTGAAGAAAATCATTGGTCCAGTCTGCTCAGAAGGAATCTGGATGAAACGAAAGTCTTAGGTAGCATACTGAGCTTCTATGCCTAAGGTCACGGGTCCAAACCCGGCCAAAGTCGTAGGATTTTTTAAGAGCGTTAAAAATCCCTCAGTATGCCTTCCTTCGGAGGGGAAGTAAAGCCGGCGGTCTCATGCCATAGATAGATTTATGGCATGTAAAAGGACCTTCCACTAATTACACTTGCGTGAAGCTAAATTATAGGTTACATTTGACTAACGCTCTTAGGTTCCAACGTTCATCGCCAGGAGCCAACTGCGGTGGCATCTAGTAACCAAGTTAAGAACTGGTTGTCGTTGACGGTGGCGTTTGGTAGCAAAAGTAGGAACTACTTGAAAATTGAATGTCTCCAGTCCTTACTTGAATTAAAAACAGATAACACACACTAATACAGTCATCACAATTAACACCTGTTATCAGACAGATCCTACACACACCCAAAGTACACGAGGCTTCATGACCGCGTTGTCGCAACCCCTAAACTGAGGATCCAACCAACCATTTATCAGTACCGTAGGCTCAAAAGATCACTGACACCTTCAGGATAATGTGATTGAAGTTCTACGGCCATACATTCAGAATGAACAATGCCAGGCTCACCAAAAGAATTCCTTACCTCGCTCTCTCAATGAATGTCAAGAACAACTGGCTTGATGAAATAGAAAAAGACCTTCAAGAAATTGGCATTACAGAGGAAATTTTACAAGATCGACTGCAGTTAAGAACATTAATCAGCAACCATTATTTCTCTGAGAAAATGACTGCCTGGACCAAGAAATCATGGACGGAAGAATGGAGGAATAATTTCAATGCCCAGATGAACAGATTTTGGGAGAAGAATAAAACATCATTAGCAAAATAAATTCTATCACACTTCACACATGGGCATAACGATATGAAGATAATAATAATAATAATAATAATAATAATAACAGGTGTGCGACAGGGTGATGGACTCTCCTATTCTGTTCAACGTCGTCCTAGACAAGGCTATGGAAGAATGGGAGAAGGAACTCAAGAAATGTGAATTTTGGAAGCCAATCCGACTGGGCTTTCCCAAAAACAACCTCTACATACTATACCTCGCTTTTGCGGATGATCTGGCGATACTAACCGAGGATGACGAGACTCCTGTCAGCTCGAGATACTTAAAGAAAGTGCAGAAAAGGTGGGACTACAGATCTCGTTTGAGAAAACGAAATTCTTCTGTCCAAAGACAGATATCACGAGCCTGAAAACAAAATATGGTAAAATCGAAAGGGTACCGCACTTTAAATACCTCGGTTAATTTATCGAACCGACAGTCCTTGAAAAAATCTCGCAACAAAATCGTCTCCAAAAAGTCAAAAAAGCATTAGGGTTATTCCAAAACATCTAAAACAAAAAATCTTTGTCAAAATCCACAAAAAATTCGGCACTACAACACAGTCATAAAACCAACAGTCCTTTACGCAAGCGAAACTCTGACACTTAACAGTAAACATGAACTTGAAGACATCAAAAAGGAAGAGAGGAAGATAATTAGGAAAATGTTAGGAGCAAGATATACGCAAGATGGTTACAGACTACAATCAATAAAAACAACAGAAAATTATTCAAACATCGAAATTGACATTAATAAAAGACGAACGAATTCTTTGGACATCTCACTAGATTACCAGAAAATCGATTGACGAAAAGGATAATAGATTATTTGACCACACTCAAGAACTCAACACCTTGGTTAGAGGAACTTCGAAAGGACCTCAAAAACGCAAACATAAGTTCAGCTGACATTTTAGAAAGGGATACCTTCATGCACAAAGTTAAACAAGAAGTTCCGTAAAGAACTATACAGCCTACTTTTCATGCCAATGATTATTCTACAGTATATGAACCTATCTAGAATAATGACAAAATTAAGTTGGTAATATCGAAATATCAAATTAGTTCAAAATATACCTGGTATAATGTAGCCTAATAGAGCACTACAGTTGGCAGCCCTGGTGACTGAATATATTCTTAGTTCCATCTCTTAAGGTACAAAATACAAAATTAGGTTGAAGTCCAATGGACGTTACATGCAGTTAGACACTGGATCTATCAGCACGCGTAAAAGCATGTTGCCAACAATACCATGCGTGTGTTGGTTAGAAATAATCTGAAATATTATGATATCTTATTGTGCCAATTTTGGATGAAATCCATTTGTTAGTATAGAAGTTACATGTATTTTAAAATTGGACATATCAGCAGGCATAGAATCATGTTGGCAGCACTGCCTTGTATTAATTACTCCAAATTAATGTACAATGTCAGGTGCTATACGTGTGCAAAGTATAGAGCTGTTGGCTTGCATACTTTCAGATATATTGATATTAGGGTAAAAAATATAGACATAATTTATTAACAGTTGGCAGCCCTGATTGCTCTTAACAATACTTACAGTCATATCTGTTATGGTACACATAGCACATACGAAATTTGGTTGAAATCCAACTAATAGCATCGAAGTTACATGTATTTAAAAATTGGTACTATCAGCAGGCTTATAATCATGTTGGTAGAACTGACGTATATAAGTTACTCCAAATTAATCTAAAATGTCAGAATATAAGTGTGCATAGTTTAAAGCTGTTGGCTTGCATACTTTCTGATATATTGGCATTTGAAAAAAAAAGAGAGAGCAATTATTACCAGTTGGCAGCCCTGGTGGCTCCTAAGAATACGCTCAATCATATCTGTTTATGTACAGATATTACATACTAAATTTTGTTGAAATCCAATTGATACTGTAGAAGTTATATGCATTTAAACATTGGACCTATCAGAAGGCTTAAAATTATTTTGGCAACACTGTCATTGTTGGCCTCCTGGAAATTAAACTGAAATAGTAATATCTGCATGTGTACCAATTTTGGAATAGCTCCCATGCATACTTTGCGAGATATCCAACATGGAGCTAAAATTTCTAGTGCGTTTTTCAGCAGTTGGTAGCACTGACATCATTTTCAAATATGGACGTGAGATATTCCGGTGCACATCTTTACTCATACTAAATTTGGTTTTGATTGCTGCAGCCGTTTAGGAGTTGATAGGGGGGACACACACACAGCCAGACAGACAGACACACATTTTCCCGGATCGATCTCATAAGTCTACTTTTTCCTCATTTTTGCAAAATGTGAAAAGTAGGCTAAAAATGGGAAGTTATATCAGAGCAACCACAACAAAAACAGTACAGACCAAAGTGGTCGGAACAACGCAAACAAGCCTTCTCGTAAAGAATGGAAGTCTATTGGAGCAACAAGAGGAACCAAAATAAAAGTTGATTGAGTCATTTGCTTAACGTCTTCTGTGTATTGGGAGAATTCGCTTCAAATTATAAATAAATAAATAAATAAATAAATAAATAAATAAATAAATAAATAATAATAATTATAATTGTATTTAATTTTTGATTTCCATGAAAGTAAAATCTGCTGTAGTAATTTACTTGAATTTCTCTCTGTAAATCCCCAGCTCGTCCAGCCGCGGTACCGTACAATGATATTATACACACATCAAAAAAAGTTTTGCATCACCTCGGTTCCAAGAGTTCCGGAACCTTTAAATACAAAGGGAATAGAGATCAACACAAACAACATTTCAGCTCGTTTTATTGCTCATGAGACCCACACATTGCATGTTGTACCATCATACAGCTAGACTTTCAGCATTTGTGGTCCAGATTGCAGTACACACCACTACCTCTAATACCCAGTAGCACGTCCTCTTGCATTGATGCATGCCTGTATTCGTCGTGGCATACTATCCACAAGTTCATCAAGACACTGTTGGTCCAAATTGTCCCACTCCTCAACGACAATTCGGCGTAAATCTCTCAGAGTGGTTGGTGGGTCAAGACGTCCATAAACAGCCCTTTTCAACATATCCCAGGCATGTTCGATAGGGTTCATGTCTGGCGAACATGCTGGCCACTGTAGTCGAGCGATGTCGTTATCTTGAAGGAACGCATTCACAAGATGTGCACGATGAGGTCGAGAATTGTCGTCCATGAAGACAAATGCCTCTCCAATATTCTGCCGATATGGGTGCACTATGGGTCGGAGGATGTCATTCAGGTATCGTAAAGCCGTTTCGGAGCCTTCCATGACCACCAGTGGCGTACGTTGGCCCCACATAATGCCACCCCAAAACATCAGGGAACCACCACCTTGCTGCACTCGCTGGACAGTGTGTCTAAGACGTTCAGCCTGACCAGGGTGCCTCCAAACACGTCTCCGACGATTGTCTGGTTGAAGGCATATGCGACACTCATCGGTGAAGAGAACGTGATGCCAATTCTGTGGGGTCCATTCAGCATGTTGTTGGGCCCATCTGTACCGCGCTGCATGGTGTCGGGGTTGCAAAGCTGGACCTCGCCATGGACGTCGGGAGTGAAGTTGCGCATCATGCAGCCTATTGCGCACAGTTTGAGTTGAAACACGACGTCCTGTGGCTGAACGAAACGCATTATTCAACATGGTGGCATTGCTGTCAGGGTTCCTCCGAGCGGCAATCCGTAAGTAGCGGTCATCCACTACAGTAGTAGCCCTTGGGCGGCCTGAGCGAGGCCTGTCATCGACAGTTCCTGTATCTCTGTACCTCCTCCATGTCCGAACAACATCGCTTTGGTTCACTCTGAGACGCCTGGAAACTTCCCTTGTTGAGAGCCCTTCTTGACACAAAGTAACAATGCGGACGCGATCGAACTGCGGTATTGACCTAGGCATGGTAGAACTACAGACAACATGAGCAGCGTACCTTCGTCCTGGTGGAATGACTGGAACTGATCGGCTGTCGTACCCCCTCCGTCTAATAGGCCCTGCTCATGCATGGTTGTTTACATCTTTGAGCAGTTTTAGTGACATCTATGAACAGTCAAAGGGACTGTATCTTTGATACAATATACACAGTCAACGTCTATATGCCGGAGATCTGGGAACCGAGGTGATGCAAAACTTTTTTTGATGTGTGTATGTGTGAAACACGTGCTGTTGGCCATCCCTCCACTTTATATTGGTTACAATATTTCTGATGCGCTTGCCAGATAAGCGACTGGTTTCTCTTCCCCTCCCCAATAGCTATTGTATGTCAGAAGTGAGAGAACCGAGCCGCATTGAGCCAATATTATAACCTCCCTTCTTTCTGCTTTATTTAACTCAAGCTGAACAAATATTTTACCACTTAAATGTGAGGGGGGTATTAGAATGAAATAAAGAAGAATTGAGTCTTAAAAAGAAAAGAGAGTAGACTGTTGTACCAAGGTTTTAACGAAAGAGAGAAGAGAACGGAACATTTTAAGTTGTTTGACGTAATTGTGTTTAGCGAGCGTCTGGTGTTACTCAACTGTCATCCCTTGCTGCTGCTGCTGCTGCTGTTGCTGTATAAAGCTCGACGTCACACTTACCCTTCTTCTGTTTCTCACGCATGCGCTTTGCTCCAGTTTGGGGAGCTCCCTTCTCGCCCCCTGTCGGCATCGCAGTCGAATCACCACAGAGAGCTGTGCCGACATTCAGTGAGGAAACATCATACTGTGTGCGTGTAGTACTGCGTTCATTGTTATTAACAGACACCTTCTTATCGTGCTATTTTAAATGATTTTTAATAATACATAGTTACTCAAGCGGGTGTTTACTGTTTTATCAAAGACTTTCAGCTTTGAAGATCAATTACTAACCAAGAATAAGATTGATTTTAACATTTCCAAGTGAGATTGACTTAACCAAAGAAAACTGACTTGATAGTGTATATTTTTCAGAAAATCTTACTCTAAAAATTGTCTATGAAGACCTGGTCGGGGGAAGGAGATATCTGCAAACCAATTTTCAACAATAGTAAGTTTTTAATTAATATTTAATTATAAGTTAAAAAACTTCTGCTAGATATCTCACATTAGTTACATGTGCATGTTGTAGTTTGGGCCTGTTGAACTTAGCAATGAATTTTGTAAATCATGTTGTAAACATTGAAAAAATTTAAAGTTTATAGAATTTCGTATAATTTGGTTATTTTGGCCAATAGTGTATATTTTTTAATTTTGCATTTGTAAGTGCAAATGTTTTCACGTGATTATTTAAAGGAAATACATTCGAATTTGAACGGGAAATATTTGACATTTAGTCTTAACCCATTTTGCTACGTAGAAGTTTAGTACCGGCATGATTTAATCAAAGAAGAATTGTGGTGTTGTCCAACATAAACAATTTTTCAGGTAATTAGTAATAGTCTATCATTTCGAGTAGACGCTTCTTTTTTTATGGTTACAGTTGACGTAAGATAAAAAGCACTGGTGTACATAACAGGCGTTATTATGTAGAATTACCGTGACAGCTGTGGAAACTGGTGCCTAGACGTCAAAATACGAGCTAAGAAGAAGATTGATTTTTGCTTTCGGTTTGTTTAGGGCATGAATCATCATGGTCATCAGACCCATACACTTGATTGCATGTGTGATCTGGTTGACAATCTGTCTTATAGTATTCTGGTGCCTATAATATTATTATGTATTTGGGGATACGATGCCATCGTGGTGAGCATTGGTATTCTCACACACGTGCACCCCTCCCTTCATTCAAATTGTTGTTTATGAGTGGCTTGTACAACGTGGTCATGCAGCCCCGTGTACTTGGGTTGTGTGTAATTTTGTCTGATAAGATGTGTTACTGTGATGGCTGTATTAGTGTGTGTAATTGAAATTCATGAGTGGATTGGGAAGGAGGTGACCGTGGTCTTAACTTAGGAACCAACCCGGCATTTTCCTGGAGTAGAAGTGGGGAAACCACGGAAAACCACTTCCAAGATAACTGATTGATTGATTTTATTTTCACGGCTACACTTAGAGCTCCTTTACAGTAGCGCCCTAAGGGCTTATAAAAATAAGACATTTCACTTACATTCACAATAAAAATAATAATAATCTAACAATTATAGTAACAAAAAGACAGTAATAATACTATAATAATAATAATAATAATAATAATAATAATAATGGATAATACGGGGCTGATGAAGCCGATGTTCCAAGCCCCTAAAATCAATTAATAACAACCATAATTTTGTGTAATTTTATATAATAATAATAATAATACTAAATTAAAATAACAATTGTTAAAGGAAAATATTCTACGAGTATTTGGATGTTTCTTTCAGAAGTAGCTATACGATTGAAGTGATAGAATCCATTTTTTCAGAGTTGCCTAGTTCTATTAAATTAATTAATTAAATCCAAATATGTACCCCCTATTTTTGTACATAAAAGCGTGTTATTTTATAATAATATCTCATTTCTTTCAGGTTAGGTTATAAAAATACTTGTTTTCCCGCCAAATATAATGGGGCACAATTTGTTTGACAGACTGGAAAGCTTTCTTTAGTAGTTATAAGAGTCTTGCCAAAATTCCTGTATATTTAATGTTGTTGTTGTTGTTGATTCTTTCTGTCATCGTGTCCATGTAGCCCCGTGTACTTTAGTGTTTGCAGAATTTGTCTGATAACCGGCCATTATGGATTGCTGTACTAGTGTGTGTGTGTGTGTCCTGTTTTTGTGTTTCGGGCTAGGATATCGTTAGGAGGTGGCGTGACCCTTAATTTAGGTACCAACCTGGCATTTGAAAAACCACACACAACTGTACTGTACCAGTAAAGATGTTACTGTACATTTCTGTAACAAAAACAGACGAACAATGACGTAAAACCAACGAACAGTAAGCACTAACAACTTCACAGTCGTATTGCACAAAACACGGACGACAGAAACGATACGAGAGATGTGTTGTTGTTTGAACCTTCAGTCTTTCGACTGGTTTGATGCAGCACTCTTATGACTCCCTGTCCTGAGCTAATCGTTTCATCTCTACATACTGTAGCTACCACACCCTACATCCGAGGCAATCTGTTTAACATATTCTAACCTTAGTCTACCCCTACAGTTCTTGTCCTCGACCCTTCCTTCCATAACTAAGCTTGCTATTCCTGGGTGTCTTAGTATGTGTCCTACCAAGCTATCTCTTCTCTTCATTAGCAGTCGCCAGAAACATCTCTCCTCTCCCACTTCTCTTAATACCTCTTCGTTTGTGACCCTATCTACCCATCTGATGTTCATCATTCTCCTGTAACACCACATTTCAAACGCTTCAATTCTCCTCTTTTCTGCCGCTCCAATAGTCAAAGTTTCACTTCCATAGAGCGCCACACTCCAGACAAAGGCTTTCAAAAATTACTTCCGAATACCTAAATCTATATTCGATGTCAACAGATTCCTTTTCTGTAGAAATGCTTTCCTTGCCTGAGCCAGCCTAATTTTTATATCCTCTTTGCTTCGTCCATCACTGGTTATTCTGCTTCCTAAGTAACAGAAGTCTCCTACTTCCTTCAACTTTTCACCTGCCAATTTGATGTCGATAGAGGTTTCTGATTTATTTCGGCTGCATTCCAGTATTTTTGTTTTACATTTATTAATTTTCATCATGCATTCTTTCCCTAAGACGGAGTCCATACCGTTCAAAAACTCATTCAAATCCTCAGGCATGTCGGCCAAGATGACGATGTCATCAGTAAATCTCAGAGTTGAAATTATTTCTCCTTGAATCTTCACTCCCACTTTAAATTTTTCTCAAATTTCCTTCATTGCTTGTTGAATGTAAAGATTTGAAAAGTATGGGTGAAGAGTTGCAGCCTTGCTTTACACCTTTCTGAATCCAGCTTCTCTCTCATGTCCTTCAGCTCGAATGACTGCTGTCTGGTTTCTTTATGACGGAGCACTAAAACGGACAAGCGATAACAGGTACCTGTAAACACCAATGGCGCGACTGGCATTGAATCGCCGCTGCGAGTAGGAGCAAGGTCGGCTCGAGCTCGGTCGGATCAACCGGAGCGGCAGAACAACCGAGGACGTACGAGAGGGATTCTACTGTATGTATAAGATGCGTTCAAAAAGTAACGAGCCTGAGGCTGGAATGCGCAAACTAGTGACGACATCGGCTAATCGTGGCGTGTGTAACGAGGTGTTGTTCCGACCAGAGCGTGGAAGGTCCCAGCCCGTCGCTAGAGGGCACGCGTGCACGTCACGTGACGATACAAAGCGAGCAGCAGCTTGCATCAATCGTCCAACCAATACCAAGACAGTGGGCCATTCGACATGCTTCCTGGTGTGGTGATGACTGTGGGGCAACCATTGGGCACACACTTTGCGCAAGTGCAGTCGTTCCTTTATGGAGGTGTGCACTCGTCCGACGCTCAATCCGACCACGGCGGCTATGGCGTTCACTGTCACTCGGTGGTCCTGGGTAATGAGTGCATCAACCAGCTGGACGTTGTCATCGGTAATACAGGGGGGTGCCCCAGACCGGGGATCATCGGCTAACGACACCCGTCCTTCCCTGAAGCGCTTTTGCCACGCCTTGACTCTTGCAAGGGACATTCAGGGTTCGCCGTACACTTGTGACATTCAGCGATGAATGTCCGTTCCCCCTACTCCTTTCGCTGTCAGAAACCGAACAACACCTCTTTGTTCTTCGTTTGACGCTTCCATGCCACTGTTTGCAATGCGACTGGCAGCGTTGGACGATTGATGCATGCTGCTCCTCGCTTTATCTCGTCACGTGAAGTGCACGCGTGCCCTCTAGCGACGGGCTGTGACCTTGAACGCTCTGGTCGGAACCACACCTCGTTTCACACACCACGAATAACCGATGTCGTCAGCGGTTTGCGCATTCCAGCCTCCGGCTCGTTACTTTTTGAACGCACCTTATATATTTAAAAAAATGCGACCATCGAGGTAAGAATTGAGACTCTGGATCCCTAGGTCTCTGGTTCGATTCCCGACTCTGCCATGAAATTTAATTCTGGTCTGGTTTTACCATGGTTTCTCCGGGATGGTTCATGTCTCAACGACGAGGCCGCTTCCTTCAAAATCCTATCCTGAATTGCAATTATATAGACAGAGCCATAATAATATTAATAATAACAATAATATCGTTTGGCCTCGGGTGCCGGGTGCAAGCTTTGTTATTTGACACCCAGAGGGTAGCTTGCATGTCGAATTTTTCGTCGTTCCTTTGGACGCTATGAAAGTCAAGGAGGTTAGATATCTCAGCTCCTTGACACTAGTCTATAGCCCTTTCTAGTAGAGAATGGAGGAACTTTGTGTTGGTGGAAAATCCCGAGATTAATTTCGCCATTATGAACACGGCCTACTGAATTAAAAATGGGTTATTTAACACGCCAACATCGTATGACATGCATGTCGTGATTTTTGCTGCCTTTCAAAAATCACTTACCACGGCCAGGAGCGAACCTGCAAGCTTGGGGGGTTGGTAGTCCGACACGTTAACCACTCACCCACCGTGGCAAGCAGTCATCACAATGGCACAAGTACACGGGGCTACATGGCCAGGATGTCGCAGAGCCCCTAAATTAATGAACGATGACATAAACTCTATTTTTATTTTAGTGCATAGCTAATAAAAAAAAGTTTGGTGCTTTTCAGTCGGTCAACACGATTGTACCCAAATGAGATGGGTTATTCCCTAATCCTGAACAAAATTACATGAGATTAATAAATACACTTGGATGACCAGTTTCGATCGTCAAGCGATCATCATCAGATCCATTACACTTAGGTTATAACATCTAAGTCTATTTTTAAGTGTAATGGATCTGGTGATGATCGCTTGACGATCGAAACCTGGTCAACCAAGTCTATTTATTAATCTCATGTAATTTTTCTCAGGATTAGGGAATAACCCATCTCATTTGGGTACACTCTTGTTGACCGACTGAATTGCACCAAACTTTTGTTTACCAAGGCAAAACTGAACAAGTAGTTCCGTGAAGAACTAAATACTATTTTAATATAACCTACTTATGTTAATTGCCACTATCATCGTACAAAATTTCAGTTTGATTGCTGTATTAGATTCGTAGATATTGAGAACCGACTAAATATTGCGGATGGACGCCATGTTGGATTTGATATATGTAGGTCTTAGAGTTATGTACTGTTACATGAATTAAATTCGCACAGCCGCCATCTTGAGGTTATGTAAACAATTGAACTAAATTAAATCCCAGTGCATTACAATGTGTGTAAACATTTGCTGTACCAAGTTTCATTGCGTTTGGATAATTAAATCGCGAGAAAAGTCTATTTAAAACTTTCAACTTCGATTGGCCGCCATGTTAGTTTTGTAGTTAACCGGTTTTTGAAAGTCTTATCGATGAACTTCCAGCAGTACCCTTTATCTCCGTACAAAATTTCAGGGTGATATATGGAATAGTTTCAGAGATATAGAATCCCGGTGAAATATTTCGCACAGTCGCCATCTTGAGGTTATGTAAACAATTGAACGAAGTTAGATGTCGGTGCATTACACTGTGTATAAACATATACTGTACCAAGTTTCATTGCGTTTGGTTGGTTAAATCGCGAGAAACGTCCATTTAAAAGTCACAACTTCGCTTGGCCGCCATGATTGTTTTGTAGTTACCAATTTTTCAAAAGTCACATAGGTGAACTTCTAGTAGTTCCCTTTATCACCATACAAATTCCCAGCGTGATATCGATAATAGTTTCGGAGATATTGAATGCAGGTTAAATATTTCGCACAGCCGCCATGTTGGATTGGTGAGACGTAACAAAATTTGAAGGGTACGGTCGGGGTCGTCCGGAATAGTGCTATAAACTTAGCGAGTTTCATTGAAATCGCTCTAGCCGTTTAGAAGTTATTAGGACACACACACACACACACACACACACTGACAGACACACGGGCAAAAGGTGATCTCATAAGCCTATTTTTTCATAAATGAAAATAGGCTTAAATTGGCTTCAAACACCTTAATGCATAGCTAAGCAATTAATGTACAGATATTTTGCCAGTTTTAAGTACAATAGATGAACTTTGGAAGTCCAATAAATGATCCATGATTTCTGAACGGAATACTTGGAGTTTCCACGCTATGTACCAATATTAGCATACCTTAATTGCTTCGGCATTGTTTACCAAATTACACAGCACGCGCTTGCTTGTTGACAAACATTAATTATTTAGACCAGTATAAATTAATATTTCTTAACATACACTCATGATCATTAAGTATAATTTTATTGAAAGCTATTTCACTTGCACCATTGATTTTGATTATGGTTGTTTGACGTTTGATGTCGCAGTTATGGCGGATTGGTTTTAACGCCCTGCGCGTGACTTGTGTTTTACGGCCTTTGAAGATGATTTAATGTTGTACTTTTATGGGAATGGCTCTGCAAATGATACCAGGGGAGAAAATTGGTTGTGTGAACTAGATTCAGAGTTCCATATGAAAGAGCTTTTCAGTTGGTCAACACTAACTGTGCCCAATTACATTTGGCGGGAAAACAAGTGTTTATATGCCCTAACCTGCAATAAATGGGACATAAGATATTATTCACAAAATAACACGCTTTATGTACAAAGAACGGGGATACTAAATTGGTTGGCGTGTTGTTGTTGTTGTTTTTGTTTGAGTCTTCTGTCTTTTGACTGGTTTGATGCAGCCTTCCATGCCTCCCTGTCCTGAGCTAATGGATTTATCTCTACATAGCTACCACACCCTACATCCGAGGCAATCCGTTTAACATATTCTAACCTTGGTCTACCCCTACAGTTCTTGTCCTCGACCCTTCCTTCCATAACTAAGCTTGCTATTCCTGGGTGCCTTAGTATGTGTCCTACCGACCTATCTCTTCTCTTCATTAGCAGTCGCCAGAAACATTTCTCCTCTCCCACTAGACATAATACCTCTTCATTTGTAACCCTATCCACCCATCTGAACTTCATCATTCTCAAGTAACACCACATTTCAAACGCTTAATTCTCCTCTTTTCTGCTGCATCAATAGTCCAAGTTTCACTTCCATAGAGCGACACGCTCCAGACAAAGGCCTAAACCTATATTCTATGTCAACAGATTCCTTTTATGTAGAAATGCTCTCCTTGCCTGAGCTAACCTACTTTTTATATCCTCTTTGCTTCGCCCATCACTGGTTATTTTGCTTCCTAAGTAACAGAAGTCTCTTACTTCCTTCAGTTTTTCACCTGCCAATTTGACGTCCATAGAGGTTTCTGATTTATTTCGGGTGCATTCCAATATTTTTGTTTTACATTTTTTAATTTTCATCGTGAATTATTTCCTCAAGACGGAGGGATGACATGTTTCCATCGTTAAGTGATCCTCATCAGATCCTGCTGACTTAAGCTTATTATTATTAGACTATTATTATTAATCGTATGGCATTTACACAACACTTTTGGAACACAAAGAAAAATATATACAATATTTACAAATTAACAAATACCTATTGGAGGACCTAGGAGGAGATGGCTGGACCAAGTGAAGGAAGATATCACATCCAAGGAAATCAACTGGGATGGTCTTGAAGAAGCAGTGGTACATGAATCGACTAAAATGGAGAGCGCTCGTAAACCACACCCGGGAACCTGGATTGGAAACTTGATGATCATGATGATTATTCACATAATCAATCGCATTTGCTGTAGCATGCATGAAGTCCAATCGGTTACCACAAAACAAGTTCTGAGGGCACTCTTCGACTATATGTCTGACGCGGGTATCCACATGTGCACTCAGGAGAGGCGATCTTTCCCCATTTGTGAAAATGATCACATCTCCCATGGTTGGTACACATGAATATTTGTGGGAGCAGTACCAAGCATAGCAAAAATGTTTATTCCCAGAGGATACCGGAAGGAAAATATTCCTCGCTGGTCTGAAGTCAGCGAGAAACTGTATGAAGACTTCCTTTCTACTGGTGAACAAGAAATAGCGGACGACCTGCTGCATAGCCTTGATGCCACGCGCCGACAGAAATGGCTGGACACTGTCGAAAATCTACACTGCAAACACTCAAGCAGGAAAGCCTGGTCCATCTTATGCAAATGTTGACTTCGATCCCATCATTAGTACACAAGAAATAAAAACCTAATTTTCGAAATTCGCACAGCCGCCATCTTGAGGTTATGTAAACAATTGAACTAAATTAGATACCAGTGCATTACAATGTGTATAAACATTTCCTGTACCAAGTTTCATTGCGTTTGGGTCATTAAATCGCGAGAAAGGTCTATTTAAAATTCTCAACTTCGCTTGACTGCCATATTCGTTTTGTGGTTAACTGGTTTTTGAAAGTCTTGCAGATGAACTTCCAGTAGTACCTTTTATCTCCGTACAAAATTTCAGGGTGATACCGCTAATAGTTCCAGAGATATAGAATGCTGGTGAAATATTTTGCACAGCCACCATCTTGAGTTTATGTAAACAATTGACCGAAGTTATATGTCGGTGCATTACAATGCGTATAAATATATACTGTACCAAGTTTTATTGTGTTTGGTAGGTTAAATCACGAGAAACATATATTTAAAAGTCGCAACTTCGCTTGGCCGCCATGTTGGTTCTGTAGTTACCAGGTTTTCAAAAGTCACATAGGTGAACTTCCAGTAGATTCCTTTAACACCGTAAAATAATCCGGGATGATATCGGTAATAGTTTCGAAGATATTGAATGCTGGTGAAATATTTCGCACAGCCGCCATGTTGGATTGGTGAGACGTAACAAAATTTAAAGGGCACGATCGGGGTCGTTCGAAATAGTGCTATGAACTTAGCGAGTTTGATTGAAATCGCTACTGCCGTTTAGATTTTATTAGGGGACACACACACAAGAATCACACACATACGAACACACGAATACACACACAGACACACGGACAAAGGGTGATCTCATAAGCCTATATTTTTTTTCATCAACGAAAATAGGCTAACAAATAACAACTTAAGTTGAATTATGAAAAAAGTGAGAGGATATGGGACGTTCCTTCCGTTTCCACTAAAAATAAAATCCTCTGTATCTCGGTGACCTTCTGCTTTATTTGAAATTAATATCAACTGATCTGTAGTGACGATGGCTGATCACCAGAAACCTCCATAATATCATTTCTGAAAAAAAAAATGGACTTACCCCGTTCTTTCCGTGGGGTCTTCAATAGTTATTGTGACGAACATCAAGAATGATGTTGTGTACAATATTTTGTTATTTAGGATTATAATTTAACCATTCCTAACATTAATAATAATAATTAACCGTTAACCGCAGGCTTATTTTTCATCAAAAATGCTTTTAGAACCTCTTTATGATCTGGATAGTATTATTTTAACTAGGTAAGACTTCTGCTAAATTTACAACTAAAACAATAATGACATTTACATTCAACTTAAAAGGTAAGACTTCTGCTAGTTTTATAAATAAAACAAAAATGGGGTTTACATTTAACTTACAAGGTAAGACTTCTGCTAGTTTAATAAATAAAACAAAAATGACCTTTTCATTCAACTTACAAGATAAGACTTCTGGTAGTTTTATAAATAAAACAAAAATGACCTTTACATTCAACTTACAAGGTAAGGCTTCTGAAAGTTTTATAAGTAAATCAAAAATGACTTTCACATTCAACTTACAAGGTAAGACTTCTGCTAGTTTTATAAGTAAATAAATGACCTTTCTATTCAACTTACAAGGTAAGACTTCTGCTAGTTTTATAAGTAAAAAAAAAGAACTTTCTATTCAACTTACAAGGTAAGACTTCTGCTAGTTTTATAAATAAAACAAAAATGACCTCTACATTCAACTTACATGGTAAGGCTTCTGCTAGTTTTATAAATTAAGAAAATGACCTTTACATTCAAATTACAAGGTAAGGCTTCTGCTAGTTTTATAAGTAAAACAAAATGACTTTTACATTCAACTTACAAGGTAAGACTTCTGCTAGTTTTATAAGTAAATAAATGACCTTTCTATTCAACTTACAAGGTAAGACTTCTGCTAGTTTTATAAGTAAAAAAAAAGAACTTTCTATTCAACTTACAAGGTAAGACTTCTGCTAGTTTTATAAATAAAACAAAAATGACCCCTACATTCAACTTACATGGTAAGGCTTCTGCTAGTTTTATAAATTAAGAAAATGACCTTTACATTCAAATTACAAGGTAAGGCTTCTGCTAGTTTTATAAGTAAAACAAAATGACTTTTACATTCAACTTACAAGGTAAGACTTCTGCTAGTTTTATAAGTAAATAAATGACCTTTCTATTCAACTTACAAGGTAAGACTTCTGCTAGTTTTATAAGTAAAAAAAAAGAACTTTCTATTCAACTTACAAGGTAAGACTTCTGCTAGTTTTATAAATAAAACAAAAATGACCCCTACATTCAACTTACATGGTAAGGCTTCTGCTAGTTTTATAAATTAAGAAAATGACCTTTACATTCAAATTACAAGGTAAGGCTTCTGCTAGTTTTATAAGTAAAAAAAAAAAGACCTTTAAATTGAACGTACAAGGTAAGGCTTCTGCTAGTTTTATAAGTAAAAAAAAAAAAAAGAACTTTCTATTCAACTTACAAGGTAAGGCTTCTGCTAGTTTTATAAGTAAAAAAAGACCTTTACATCGAACTTACAAGGTAAGGCTTCTGCTAGTTTTGTAAGTAAAAAAAGACCTTTACATTCAACTTGCAAGGTAAGGCTTCTGCTAGTTTTATAAGTAAAAAAAAGACCTTTACATTGAACTTACAAGGTAAGGCTTCTGCTAATTTTGTAAGTAAAAAGAAAAAGACCTTTACATTCATCTTACAAAGTAAGGCTACTGCTAGTTTTATAAGTAAAAAAAAGTCCTTTACATTGAACTTACAATGTAAGGCTTCTGCTAGTTTTATAAGTAAGAAAAATACCTTTATATTCAACATACAAAGTAAGGCTTCTGCTAGTTTTATAATTAAAAAAATACCTTTACATTCATCTTACAAGGTAAGGCTTCTGCTAGTTTTATGAGTAAAAAAATACCTTTACATTCAACTTACAAGGTAAGGCGTCTGCTAGTTTTATAAGTAAAAAAAAAGACCTTTCTATTCAACTTACAAGGTAAGGCTTCTGCTAGTTTTATAAGTTAAAAAAGATCTTTCTATTCGACTTACAAGGTAAGACTTCTGCTAGTTTTATAAGTAAAAAAAGACCTTTCTATTCAACTTACAAGGTAAGGCTTCTGCTAGTTTTATAAGTTAAAAAAGATCTTTCTATTCAACTTACAAGGTAAGGCTTCTGTTAGTTTTATAAGTAAAAAAAAAATGACTTTTACATTGAACTTAGAAGGTAAGGCTTCTGCTAGTTTTATAAGTAAAAAAAAAAAGACTTTTACATTGAACGTACAAGGTAAGGCTTCTGCTAGTTTTATAAGTTAAAAAAGATCTTTCTATTCAACTTACAAGGTAAGGCGTCTGCTAGTTTTATAAGTAAAAAAAAAATGACTTTTACATTCAACTTACGAGGTAAGGCTTCTGTTAGTTTTATTAGTAAAACAAAAATAACCCTTACATTCAACTTACAAGGTAAGGCTTATGCTAGTTTTATTAGTAAAACAAAAATAACCTTTACATTCAACTTACGAGGTAAGGCTTCTGTTAGTTTTATTAGTAAAACAAAAATAACCCTTACATTCAACTTACAAGATAAGGCTTATGCTAGTTTTATTAGTAAAACAAAAATAACTTTTACATTCAACTTACAAGATAAGGCTTATGCTAGTTTTATTAGTAAAACAAAAATAACCTTTACATTCAACTTACAAGATAAGGCTTATGCTAGTTTTATTAGTAAAACAAAAATAACCTTTACATTCAACTTACAAGGTAAGGCTTCTGCTAGTCTTATTAGTAAAACAAAAATAACCCTTACATTCAACTTAGAAGATAAGACTTCTGCTAGTTTTATAAGTAAAACAAAAATTACTTTTACATTCAACTTACAAGGTAAGGCTTCTGCTAGTCTTATTAGTAAAACAAAAATAACCTTTACATTCAACTTAGAAGATAAGACTTCTGCTAGTTTTATAAGTAAAACAAAAATTACTTTTACATTCAACTTACAAGGTAAGGCTTCTGCTAGTTTTATTAGTAAAACAAAAATAACCCTTACATTCAACTTACAAGATAAGGCTTCTGCTAGTTTTATTAGTAAAACAAAAATAACCTTTACATTCAACTTACAAGATAAGGCTCCTGCTAGTTTTATTTGTAAAACATAAATTACCTTTACATTCGACTTACAAGGTAAGGCTTCTGCTAGTTTTATTAGTAAAACATAAATTACCTTTACATTCGACTTACAAGGTAAGGCTTCTGCTAGTTTTATAAGTAAAACATAAATTACCTTTACATTCAACTTACAAGATAAGACTTCTGCTTGTTAAAACAATAATTACCTTTATATACAACTTATTAGGTAAGACTTCTGCTAGTTTTATTAGTAAAACAAAAATAACCTTCACATTCAACTTACAAGGTAAGATTTTTGCTAATTTTAAAAGTAAAACAAAATTGATTTCTACATTCAGCTTACAAGCTAAGGCTTCTGCTAAATTTACAAGTATACAAAAATAACCAGGGGAATACCCCTACGTCCCGCCGCCCGGTGGCTTCACTCACGCCTGTCGTGAGTGCATCTGGAAAGTCGCGTAGAGCGTAAAATTAGTTGATTATTGTTATTTGTTAAGTGATACGTATTCATTTCGTTTACCCCCTCCCTGCACATCATCAACGTAATCATAAGCTTCAACGCCGCCCCCTTTTGATTACGTAATACAGGTGGACGGCCTCTAACGGACGTGTAGCCAGCTGGTATCCAGGTGAAAGCCATGAGAAGAACGACATCTCGGAGGTGAAGAGAAGCCGTCAAAGTACATTTCTGTTCCTTGGCACGCGTCCCTTGAAACGTTGTTGCCAGACTGATTACAGAGAACGGTCTACCACTAAGTGATTGCACGAACATCACAGATATTATTTATTTATTTCGATATGCCGGACACGCGAAAATATTTGCCATAATAGCAAATTGTGTAAATCCGTATTGATAGAATAATAAAACTCTTACGTTATAATATTCGCCAAATCAATACTTATAAACTACATTAGAAGCCTTTTACTAGTTATTTAGAAGATGATATTTACCAAAAGAAAATTATTATTACTATTCAGCGACACACATGATAACCTACAATACATATTTTCATAGAAGTAAAGGGAGAAGACTTTTAATAGTTATTTTGAAGAAGTGGTTTACCAAATGAAGAGTATTACTAGCATTACCCGTCGTGGCTTCGCCCGCGAATATTCTAGTTGTAAAGAGTACACTTAGCAAAATCTCAGTCATGAATGCTATGACTGATTTATCCTTGGTATGAATAATCAGACTATCAATTCAGCTACTGGTGCAGTGGTTAAGGGTTTGTCATTCCTTCATAGGTTTATCAGATATAAGTTAGTTTTCTGGAAATATCACAGACACTGTTAATTTAAGGGCCTTTAAATGTGGTTTTCGGAGTCCCTTTATAGTCGGGTGAAAAATACCTTTCGTATCACACTCACACGTGAAAATTGCGTGAAAAAATTCCAGAGTGTCCCTTGACCCCCTTAAGCTTATTATACTGTATGTATTGATGCATTTTACAGCTTAATTTGGTTCAGTGATAACCTTATAACCGTCTGGAAACTTTCACAGTAATGTAATAATTGGAATTGCATTGCGTCTTACAGAAATAGATGGACTTGTGAGATTCTGTTACCGTGGTTACCGTGTTGCATTCTTTCATCATTTCATTGCAAATATACAATTTTTAAGGTATTTCTTTAATTGTGAGGCATTTAAAGGGTAAGTGAGAGCGTTTCGCTTACGCATTGGTTTATGCTGAACCTGTAGGTACCCCAGTGTGTAGGTTGGTGTTAATGGGACCTTATTTTCGGTATAAAACTGGAATGGGACCTTAGCAGAATAATATAGGGAGGGATACTATTCAGTGACAGCTATAATTACCTATATTAAAAATTTTCATAGGTATTTTCAAAAGATTATAATATGATTTTTCAAAGATATTTTCAAAGGATTATGTTTAATGTTTTTTTTCTTAATTAATTCTTAATTCTTATTTGTAAGGATATCTATTTATTGTCATTTAGACTTTCACGGCCCGTGTTACTATTCATAATGTTGAATTTTGGGCTTATGCCGTGTTTATTATATTATTGCTAAAATCCTACGTCGGTACAACATACGGACTGTATTTGGAACTTCTGTTAAGATTAGGCAACTCCTGCGACCAACTAAGGACGGTTTGCCTAAATTGCAACAACCGGGTATCTACAGAGTTCCCTGTACTTGTGGCAAGGTTTACATCGGGCAGACTTCGAGAACAATATGCACTCGCATTAAGGAACATAATAGATGTATCAGGCTCATTCAACCTGATAAATCAGCTGTTGCCGATCATGCATTAACACCTGGTCATGATGTCATGTTCCAAGGAGTGGATGTTCTTGCCCGTATAAAGCAATATCGTCCCAGAATCATCAGGGAGGCGGTTGAAATACGTAAACACCCAGATAATTTCAACCGCGACACCGGTTACAATCTCAGTGAATCCTGGCTACCTATTATCAGAACCCTGAGAAAGTAATTCACTGCTGCTTTCCGTTGTCCCTAACATGGGGCTATAATGGCGTCCATCTTTGGGCACCTTCTATATGTTCTTTGTTGCTTTCTCTTAGCAATCATTGTCGTATTCCAGATTATTCCTGACGAAGAAAGGCATGGTTTCTTTCGAAACGCGTCGAGTTGTAATATAATAAACACGGCATAAGCCCAAAATTCAACGTTATGAATATCTATTTATTATTTATATTTATATACTGTAGCAATACTGTATCCTCTGTATGTCATACGAAATATATAGCCTATATTAGAATAGTCTACTTAGGATACGTTATATTTATGTGCTGATGAAGAAACCAATGAGTTTTGTAACATGTACACATAGTCTGCAAAATATAGACAATTAAGTGTTTTTTAAGTATTGATTTGGCGAATATTATAACATAAGAGTTTTCAATATGCTGGATACATAATGCAATAGGGCGTACGATTAGTCTACTAGACATGTTTAAATAAAATCAAGTTTGGAGGCCATTTTTCATTGTTGCTTGTAAAAACTATACTTTTCAGTCTATCTAAACGCTATTTGCTCAATATGATTGGGCGGGGGTACAATACACAGGGTCTTTTTGACTCTGAGAGTCGCACATTTTTTCCGTATTGACTGAATTATATTAAGATTATAAGATTTAGGCTGATAAAGACGTCAATACGAGTTAGACGTTGAAACATGTACCATGTCTTAAAAGACAGGTGATTGTATCACGACATTTTAATAAACAGTATTGACGAGGCGGAACCATTTGGAACTTTGTTCTTAATATACACAGGATGTTTCTAAATTCCCATTACAGACTTTGAGGGCTTGTATTGGCATAGCATAGGAACTTGTGTCCGGAAACGTACCGTCTTCCCTCTACCCACAAAAAACCACCACAGCACACGTTCAAATCTCCTGCATTTTCGGCGCCACTGACAGGAGTATGTACGCCATTGAACGATCACCTGATGTCCCATATCCCCTGCATTAAAACCTTGATTTACGAGACCCCTGTGGAATCCGAGGAAGACCTACTGGTGCGGGTTGTGGCTGCGGTGGATGTTGGAGGACCAGGGATTGGTGATCCTGTGTACCAGAACATGGTACGGAGGTACCGTGTCTGTGATGACGTCGGTGGTCGTCGCATCGAGCCCCCAACTGTAATTAGACCCAGACGACAAGCAGAAGGAGTTGGACAGAGCGCCGAAAATGCGTGAGCATTGAACGTGTGCTGTGGTGGTTCTTAGCAGGTAGCGGGAAGACGGTACGTTTCCGGACACAAGTCCCTATGCTAAACTTAACCGTCTTGGTCCCCAATACAAGCCCTCAAAATTTGTAATGGGGATTCAGAAACACCCTGTATACAGGATGAGGGATTTAAAACTGTTTGTCGGAATATTTGGAAAAATACAAATCGGATTACAAAACAGTTGGAATAAAAGTTGTTCACCTCGAAGGGGAAATCCACTAACCTAAAGCTCGAAACCCGAGCCCCCCCCCCCCCGAACCCCCTTTTTTCAGATTTGGATTTTCTGTGAAGATATGTGTAACTTTTGTATGAAACATTTTTTTCGTTTCATGATAGATGGCGCTGTAAGCGGTAAAAATGAAACATTACTTTTTTAAATGAAAGGTAGGCCTATTCATGCACGGATTTGTATTCAAGTATTACAAATCACTTAACTTCCGTCTTCCTCAAATTATTTGATTTCTTGAACTTTTTCCAACTTTTTTTTCTCATTGAAGCAATCATATCCTTGGTTTTAATTGAGGTACGCAGGTCGTTTTAGTCTAAGAACACTCGGTGGATCACGTTCTTTCATTCGAGCTTTTAACTATTCAAATTGGCTGATTCTGAGGAAAGGTATGAGTGGACATTCAATATTATTTCACATTTTTCATTTTCTTGCACCGAAAGATGAACATTGCCATGAAATTATTAGGGTAGTATCTGATCTACTTCCAGGAACTTCTAGATTTTACACGAGTGTGAATACATTGGTAACTGAAGAAGAAAGTGAAGTTTGCAGTTTCCCACCGAATTTTTAAACAGGCTTGGGATGAGTGGTCTACCTCCCCATGTGCTGACTTTGAAAATAGGTGCTATTGCAATGCTCCTTAGGAATTTCAATGCAACTAAGGGATTACTGAACGGGACAAGGCTAATAGTTAGAAAAATGTACGACAATATCATAGATTTCTAAGTTCTAACTGGTGTGAACAGTGGGGAGCGAATACTGCTACCTCGCGTAGATTTGTCACCATCTGACACTACAATGCCGTTATCTTTTAAAAGAGGGGGCGTGGTGGCTCAGCGGTCTAGCTGTATGCCTCTCACCAAGGCGGACCGGGTTCGATTCCCGGTCAATGCATGTGAGATTTTCTATGTGAAATGCCATGTCCTGTGGTTCGGATTCCACGTAAAACGGAGGTCCCGTGGCTTATGATCGCGAGATTGACGGTCACGTTAAACTACAAGCTTCCTTCCTTTCTTTTAAAAGACGGCAATTTCCTATTACACTAGCGTTTTGTATTACGATCAACAAAGCGCAGGGTCAAACGCTTCATCGAGTTGGAATCTACTTGCCTGATCCTGTTTTTAGCCACGGACAATTCTATGTTGCCTTATCCCGACGAAAGACATTTAAGGATGTAAAAGTAGAAATTAAACCTAAGGGTCGACGCACAGCGAACATTGTCTGGAAGGAAGTATTGTGAAATAAATGTTATAAACTATTAAATAATGTCGTTATTTTTTAATTCCAGTGTTGAAAAATAATGCTGCGAAGCAGCCCGGGCGCCTTAGTATCTCATAAAATTCACGTCAGATTAGGAAAATCGAAGTCCATTTTTTGATATTTTTGAAACAACCTTCTTTTATGGTAACATTTTCCATGTACTGTAAGTCTTGCTTTTATTCATATTATTATTTTCACTGAGGAATCGGTACAATAAAAAGTACAAATTAATAATGACTTAAAGCTTTTAACCTTCAGGACTTATTATACTTCGTCATGTTTATGAAAACAATCTTCTTTTATGGTAAAACATTTTTCACATAAAATACATTAGACTATTTTATTTTATTCTTAATTGATTGCAATCTTAATTGAGCTGAAGAAGACCTCAATTTCAGGTCCAAACATGTACATTATATAATAGATATATTTGTGTGAGTACTGATTTATTTATCGTATGATGAATGTATGTACATATATACAATATATATAATTTCTGGACCAATGTGCATAGTCACAAGTTCGTAAGATCTTACGACTCTAGGTCTACTGTCGACCAAAATATTATGTGCAGTCGAGTTTGAAGGTTGTTTGTGAAATAACCAATATACCTACACAAAATCCAATAACATCATCATTTTCGTCGTTCTATTTTACGTTAGTTCATGTAGGTTTGGAATTTTAATTTATATTTTAATATTTTTTATCGCAGTTGAAACACAAAAAGTGCCCGTTTTTAAGCGTGTTTCAACCATGCGTCACATTTAAGAATTATTATCTCACAAACCCGTCATCAGATCGAATCCAAATTTTAACACAATATACATTGGAATGCTGTATAACTGGTTTATTAATTTCAAAATTTTGTGTTTTCAAGAACGAGAGATACCATTTTTGTAAGGTAACTTTTTCTCGGCTCGGGGTCGTTGGAAAATGTAGTTCTTGGTTGTGTTGTAATCCTTATATATCAAAAGGTTATGCTGTATGACTGTGAAATACGTAAATTAATTCACTTATTTTATATCGGTTTGTATTTGTACGGGGAATTAAGGCATGGTTCACAAGCTAGCCGCTCCGGGAAATGCTGTACAGTGTTGCTGATATGGAGCCCATCACTTCCGAGCGAGGCGTGCCATGACGCGTGATGGAGCCCGTCTTGGCAACGTTGTACAGCTTTCACCGGAGTGGCTAACTGGTGAACCATGTCTTAATTCGCCGTACAAATACAAACCGATATAAAATAAGTGAATTAGTTTACGTATTTCACAATCATACAGCATACCTTTTTGATGTATAAGGATTACAACGCAACCAAGACCTACATTTTCCAACCACCCCGAGCCGAGAAAAAGTTACCTTACAAAAATGATAACAACTTTGTTTCTTGGACACACAGAGTTTTGAAATTAATAAACCAGTTATACAACATTCCAATGTATATTGTGTTAAAATTTGGATTCGATCTTATGACGGGTTTGTGAGATAATAATTCTTAAATGTGACGCATGGTTGAAACACGCTTAAAAACGGGCACTTTTTGTGTTTCAACTGTGATAAAAAATATTAAAATATAAATTAAAAATGTCAAACCTACATGAACTAACGTAAAATAGAACGATGAAAATGATGATGTTATTGGATTTTATGTAGGTCTATTGATTACTTCACAAACAACCTTCAAACTCGAGTATACATAATATTTTGGTCGACAGTAGTTCTTTGAAAGATCGAAGAGGACAGTCAGCAACAATATGATGGATTGACTGTGATAAATGCACTGCAGTCGCAATTTGCAGAGCTAGCCCATCCCCATTTGTGCAATAGATAGCCACATCTTCCTTGTCCAGTTCGAATCCGGTTGATATTCCTCCACTGGCGCCTGGGGAGATGGAATCCTTGTATCCGGTTAGAAGGGTTGTCAACTAGATGTTTATTTACCACTGAAGACTGCTCCCATTGGATTTTCCAAGAGTTGTTAACTTGGAAGGAGCATCTTTCAAGGTTGCTGTACGCCATGGTGGTTTCCTTGATTTCAATCGTTGGTGTTTTGCTCGTGCTAATCTTGGTGAATGGGTAGCTGGGGATTCTGCCGAATGTTTTTCCGTACCTCTTGGAGAGCTTCTGATCTTCTTAGGACTGGAGGTGGAATGTTGATGAGAACAGGCAGCCAAAGTGTGTTCGTGCTCCGAATACAACCCGTGATTATTCCCATTGCTTGATTGGCGTATAATTTAAATTTTGAATTCATCTATCAATACGGTTATCTACAAACATTTGTGCTATCAATGGCAAATGTATTTGCATTCTACGGGACTATATGACAACGATGGTGCAAAGCTCTTAAGGGACTAACACTAAGTCACATACCAAATTTGAAAACAACTGAATGAAATGTAATTGATTTTTTACTAATTACTGTATATTATTAAAATATACCGTGTAATCAAAATGCTCCATGCGCATTAGAAATTGTGTAAAACGCTTGATATTTTCATTACATAAACATAAAACTATTCTAAATATTATAACATTGAGATATTTAAGGAAAGTGATACATGTATGCTGTCAGATTAATTTTTTCTTGATGTGCCATCATGTTTTATGAATTTTGATAATTTTTCATAGTTTTTTATTTTTTTTGGGTGAAATATACAAAGTGACTGGAGATATCGCAATGTTATCTTACAACACACGTGTCTCTTAATATCCAGTGATTTTTTAAGTAAAATTAGTGAATATCTCATGCACATGGAGCATTTTGATTACCTAAAAATGTTGTTTGGAGATAAAAGCATTTTTATAAAACCGCATGCTATATTAACCAGTTTGGCTCAACCAATGAAACTTTTTTTGGAAACAATATGGAAAATACAATGTTTTGTTGTAGAGATAAAGAGCATAGACATTTCGTTTGAATTAACCTAAGACTTTCTAGGATTTATAGTTTTAAAAGTATAGCCTACTTTCTATGATTTGCCTTCCATCTTCTTTTTACGCAGAGGATATTTAAAATTGTCGCTGAGCCTTACAAAATGGCAATGCACGAATTTTTTTTTACTGAAATGATCCACAGGGGTCCATAAGATATATATATATGGGAAAAACAAAATACAGTTATTTTGTCATTTTTGCCTAAAAACTCAGCCCTAGTGCCCCTTAAAGATTCAACAACATGTAACCCTGGCTGCTGGGTTGTACGGGTACTTTGTGATATTCTATTAAGCATAGCTCAGTTTAGTGGAGGAACTTGCCTGGTATCGAACCGGAGCTCGTCTGACCACTAATCCTCTCACAGCCAACCGTCTCCCAATTTCATTAATTATTGTTAGAGGCAAGAGGACAGCTATTACTGCCACAATAATCCCCGGCTCTCCATATAGCGCCCCCCTCCTTCCTCCCATCCCTTCCTGTAATAAGCCAGTCAGGGGAGCCAACTTCACAGCGATTAATGTTCCAGGGGACATTGCAGTCCTGTTTAAATTTAGCTAATGAAAATACTTTCAAACTCTTGATTACCTCCGAAAATCCTTAATCTTCTCTTAGAGATTGTTGTTGTTATTGGTTTTATTAGAGGCTTTGAGGTAGGATTTGAGTAGGAACCGGTCTTGTTATGGACTACAGAAGAGGGAGATACTATAGGATGACATGTTTCGGTCGTCAAGCGAGCATCATCAGATCAAAATATATAAGGTGCGTTCAAAAAGTAACGAGCCGGTGGCTGTAATGCGCAAACCGGTGACTACATCGGCTAATCGTGGCGTGTGTAACGAGGTGTGGTTCCGACCAGAGCGTGGAAGGTCACAGCCCGTCGCTAGAGGGCATGCATGCACGTCACGTGACGATACAAAGCGAGCAGCAGCATGCGTCAATCGTCCAACCAAGACAAAGACAATAGGCCATTCGACATGCTTCCTGGTGTGGTTGAAGACTGTGGGGCACCCGTTGGGCACACACTTTGCGCAAGTGCAGTCGTTCCTTCATGATGGTGTGCACACTTCCGACGCTCAATCCGACCACGGCGGCTATGGCGTTCACTGTCACTCGGCGGGCCTGGGTAATGAGTGCATCAACCAGCTGGACGTTGTCATCGGTAATGCAGGGGGGTGCCCCAGACCGAGCATCATCGGCTAACGACACCCATCCTTCCCTGAAGCGCTTGTGCCACGCCTTGACCCTTGCAAGGGACATGCAGTGTTCGCCGTACACTTGTGACATTCGGCGATGAATGTCCGTTTCCCCTACTCCTTTCGCTGTCAGAAACCGAACAACACCTCTTAGTTCTTCGTTTGACGCCTCCATGTCACTGTTTGCAATGCGACTGGCGCGGACGGGCGTGATAACTAACTAATACGAGAGGTGTTCAAATGAAAAGGTACGAAACGATACTGTGGGTACAATTAATACTTTATTCAAACTAATCACCACAGGCCTGTGCACAGGTGTCCCATTGCTTCACTAGCCGCAGGATTTCCTGTTCCCGGAAGTCTTGTGGTTGTGACAGGAAACAATCTTGTACGGTGTCCTTTAGTTCGTCGTCCGATTGGAAACGTTTTGCCTTGAGATTTCTTTTAACCGACCAAACAGATGGAAGTCGCAGGGTGACACGTCCGGGCTGTAGGGCGGATGCTCAAGTTGCTCCCACTTGAACGTGGCCAATACACCTTCTGTGACGTTAGAGACGTGTGGCCGAGCGTTATCATGGAGCAGAATCGGCTGGTTTAGACCCTTCTGCAGTCAGAAATCTGATGACACGTCCTCTCTGCTCCTCACTTGTCGAATTGTGCAATGTGAACGCCAGCACTGCTGCTGCTTCAACTTCAACTGGACGGGACGGAACGTCCAATTGACATCTTCTCTTCTGGGCAGTACCACGCCGGACACTATATCTCATAGGTGTCGGCCTACTTTATCCCAAAGCGGCATATTCAAATATCAACCGGCTTTGGTTTTACGACGATTCGTACTTCTTTATTCGAACACGCAATGAAGGAAATTGTAGGAAAATTTAAAGTGGGAGTGAAGATTCAAGGAGAAATAATTTCAACTCTGAGATTTGCCGATGACATAGTCATCTTGGCCGACACGCCTGAGGATTTGAATGAGTTTTTGAATGGTATGGACTCAATCTTGAGGAAAGAATTGATGAAAATTAATAAATGTAAAACAAAAATGTTGGAATGCGGCCGAAATAAATCAGAAACCCCTATGAACATCAAATTGGCAGGTGAAAAACTAAAGGAAGTAGGAGACTTCTGTTACTCAGGAAGCAAAATAACCAGTGATGGACGAAGCAAAGGGGATATAAAAGGTAGGTTAGCTCAGGCAAGGAAACATTTCTACAGAAAAGGAATCAGTTCACATCGAATATAGATTGTGGTATTAGGAAGTAATTTTTGAAGGCCTTTGTCTGGAGCGTGGCACTCTATCGAAGTGAAACTTGGACTATTGGTGCAACAGAAAAGTGCAGAATTGAATCATTTGAAATGTGGTGTTACAGGTGAACTATGAAGATCAAATGGGTAGATAGGATTACAAACGAAGAAGTATTAAGAAGAGTGGGAGAGTAGAGATGTTTCTGGTGACTGCTAATGAAGAGAAGATATAGGTAGGTAGGATACATACTAAGACACCCAGGAATAGCAAGCTTAGTTATGGAAGGAAGGGTTGAGGACAAGAACTGTAGGGGTAGACCAAGGTTAGAAAATGTTAAACAGATTGCCTCGGATGTAGTTCTACATAGCTACTACACCCTACATCTGAGGCAATCTGTTTAACATATTCTAACTTTGGTCTACCCCTACAGTTCATGTCCTCGACCCTTCCTTCCATAACTAAGCTTGCTATACCTGGGTGTCTCAGTATGTGTCCTATCAGCCTATCTCTTCTCTTCATTAGCAGTCGCCAGAAACATCTCTCCTCTCCCACTCGTCTTAATACCTCTTCGTTTGTAACCCTATATACCCATCTGATCTTCATAATTCTCTGGTAACACCACATTTCAAACGCTTCAATTCTCCTCTTTTCTGCTGCACCAATAGTCCAAGTTTCACTTCCATAGAGTGCGACGCTCCAGACAAAGCTTTTCAAAAATGTCTTCCTAATACCTAAATCTATATTCGATGTCAACAGATTCCTTTTCTCTAGAAATGCTTTCCTTGCCTGAGCCAACCTACTTCTTATATCCTCTTTGCTTCGTCAATCACTGGTTATTCTGCTTCCTAAGTAACATAAGTCTCCTACTTCGCTTAGTTTTTCACCTGCCAATTTGATGTTCATAGGGGTTTCTGATTTATTTCGGCTGCATTCCAACAATTTTGTTTTACATTTATTAATTTTCTTAATGAATTCTTTCCTCAAGACTGAGTCCATACCATTCAAAAACTCATTCAAATCCTCAGGCGTGTCGGCCAAGATGACGATGTCATCAGCAAATTACACCTGTGTGAAGCTAAATTATAGGTTAGATTTGACTAACTCTTTTGGTTCCAACGTTCGTCGCCAGGAGCCGACTGGGGTGGCAAATAGTAACCAAGTTCAGAACTAGTCGGACGGTGGCGTTTGGTAGCAAAAGTACGAACTACTTGAAAATTGAATGTCTGCAGTTCTTACTTGAATTAAAAATAGATAACACACACTAATACAACCATCACAATTAACACCGGTTATCAGACAGATTCTAGATAGATGAAACTTGAGCGGTCCAGATTGGAATTAGTGCTGAACTGACGTCTACAGTCTGCGGGTGCATATAGCCTATACATAGTAGGCTATATGGAAGGTTCCAGATTGGAATGTTCCAGATTAGAATGTTCTGGGCATAGCAACTAGAATGTTCGTGTTATCTCAAGTAAATACACAACAACAACAACGACAACAACAAAAAGTAAATATAAAGTTGGAAATGAACATAGGCAATATGGTATATTCCGCGTGTCGTCTGAGTCTTATAATTCACGAGTCTTATAATTCACGAGTCTTATAATTCACGAGTCTTATAATTCACGAGTCTTATAATTCACGAGTCTTATAATTCACGAGTCTTAAAATTCACGAGTCTTAAAATTGACGAATTTCTAGATGAGGGTTAGTAAAAGTAGGCCCTAGCCGGTTTCTGTACCTGGGCGAGTCTCAAAACTCACGAGCCAATTTCTTCTTTGACAACACAAAATAACGACCTCCATGATTCCAATGAAGTATTTTAGGCCTGCTTGATGTTACCAAGCAGAATGGCTGAGTTATACTTGGAGAATTTGGTCTGTGGTAGGTTGATAATTCCTGGTAAAACAATACAAACGTAATCCCGGGCAGTGTGAGTCACCGTACAGCTCATATTTCCTGTGGTTATCGCAGACACTTGCTCTCCGGTGTCGTGAGTTTTGAGACTTGTTACTATCGATTCGGGAAAATGTGTGTTTGTCTGTATGTCCTTCTGCCTGTCTGTCACCCCCCCCCCCCCCCCCCCGCTTTAAACTCCTGTAGCAATCGAAACCAAATTTGGTATGAGTAAAGAATATCTCAATGCCGTATAAAAATGATGTCAACGCTACCAACTGCTGAAAAATCGCAATTGAAATTTGAGCTCCATGTTGGATATCTTGGAAGGTACGCATGGGAGCTATTCCAAAATTGATACACATATAGATAATAATATTACAGTTTAATTTCCAGGTGGCCATGCATGACAGTGTTGCCAAATTGATTCTAAGCCTGCCGATAGGTCCAATTTTTAAATGCATATAACTTCTATACTATCGATTGGATTTCAACCAAATTTCGTATGTACTATGTGTACATAAACACATGACTGGGCGTGTTCATAAGAGCCTCCCGGGCTGCCAACTGTTAATAAATGCTCTCTCTATTTTTTAAATCCAAATTTCAATATATCATAAAGTATGGACGTGGACAGATTTAAACTATGGGCACATTCTAGATTAATTTGGAGTAACTAATATACGTCAGTGCAGCCAACATGATTCTAAGCCTGCCGATAAGTCCGATTTTAAAATACATGTAACTTCTATACTAACAAATGGATTTCATTCAAAATTGGCACAACAATAGATCATGATATTTCAGATTATTTCTGACGATCACATGCATGACATTGTTGCCAACATGATTTTAAGCGCGCTGTTAGATCCAATGTCTAACTGCATGTAATGTCCATGCTATCCATTAGACTTCAACCAAATTTTGTATTCTGTACCTTAAGAGATGGAACTAAGAATACATTCAGACTCACCAGGGCTGCCAACTGTAGTAAGTTACCCTAATAGGCTATATTCCAGGTGTATTTCGAACTGCAGTACTTAGAAATGTTAATATTACCAACTTGATTTCGTCATTATTTTAGATAGGTCTATATAGATTGGCATGAATCTTAAATTTTAAGAAAAGTAGGCTCTTTAGTTCGTCACGGAACTTCTTGTTAGCTCGAGAGTTTTGAGACTTGTGAGTTTTGAGACGTAACTATATTCCGGAGTCCCTTATAACTAAGGTTCGGAAGTTAAGGAAAAGTCGTATCTTTTTCCTGAGCTCATTTCACCCGAAATCTGCAAAATAAGTTTGAATGATGGGTCCCTGACCACGTTTAAAGCAATTTAATGTTGCCTATAAATGCATATTTCGACCATTTTTATTGTTTTGGTCATATTTGGTCATATTTTAGTGATATAAGGTCATATTTGGTTATAATTTCAGCATTTTCGTTTTAAATTGAGGCGTCGTTAATAAGGTACGCGTCGAGTTTCAAACACAGGATTTCCAAATAGTGTAGTAGATATATTTTTCTTTCTTTTCCCGGAACAGGCAGATAGCAGGTTTAGAAGACCTGATTTCAAGAAGGCGCTCCTCTACGGACGTCTTTTAGCACACCGTTCTGGACAAGTTAGATTGCGACACTGTTCGCATGAGATCACGGAACATGACGATAGTGTGCTTCCGCCTTTCAACAGGGTGTCACGCTTTGGCACTTAAGACGTTTACTATATGTTAGTGATACTCTACCTATGCCAAAAATTCATGTCGTATTTCATAGTTTAGGTCATATTTTATAGTTTTTAGGGCATATTTGCTTGCATTTTTTGTAGCGTACTTCTTCAGGTCTTAAATTTCCGAACCCTACTTATAACGATATCCAGATTCCCAGTTTTTCTTTGCCAACCTTTCCCCGTTATTCTGCCCTCTGTGCACAGTAGCGTGAATGAAACCAGAGCCTCCTAGACCCTGGTCATTGCACGTCAAGTTACTTCATTTAGCGCTACATTATACAATCAAGAGAGTACAAGAGCTCGTTGGCTGCTACTTCAATGCGATTCATTACCAGGAGGCTTAGAGTACAGCCCGCCCCAAGATCACTGCCTCACAAGGGAGAGGAAATTGGAAGTCATGAATAATGAATCTCTGTGCCTGCGAGTTTAATGTTGTTATTGTTAAACCGTCCGCTGGTTGGACATTTACATTTTTATTGCAACGAACAATAATGTCAGATCGCCTCTGATTACAGTTTGAAGAGTTAATATATTGTGTGATGGAAGTAATGAATGCGGCGAAGTCTTGAGGCTTGGGAAACTTTTGCTTAAGCCGAATCCATGCCAGGCAAGTTTAAGGTCATTCGAACTAACCTCCATAGCCGACCATGTTGTTTCATGTAAAATCAGATTTTTAGCCTACTTTTCACATTTTGCAAAAATGAGGAAAAAGTAGACTTATGAGATCGATCCGGGAAAAGTGTGTGTGTGTGTCTGTCTGTCTGGCTGTGTGTATGTCCCTATCAACTCCTAAACGGCTGCAGTAATCAAAACCAAATTAGGTATGAGTAAAGATATATACCTGAATATCTCAAGCCCATATTTGAAAAATATGTCAGTGCTACCAACTGCTGTAAAATCAGACTTGAAATTTGAACTCCATGTTGGATATCTTGGAATGCATGCATGGGAGCTATTACAAAATTGGCACACATGTAGATAATAATATTTCAGTTTAATTCCCAGGTGGCCGTACATGGCAGTGTTGCCAAAATTATTCTAAGCCTGCTGATAGGACCAATTTTAAAATACATGTAACTTCTACACTATCAATTGGATTCCAACCAAATTTCGTATGTGCTATGTGTACGATAACAGATATGACTATGCGTATTCTTAAGAACAACCAGGGCTGCCAATTGTTAATAAATGCTGGCTCGATATTTTTGCCCTAATATCAATATAGTGTGTTAGAAAGTATGCAAGCCAACAGCTTTTAACTTTGCACACGTATAGTACCTGACATTCTAGATTAATTTGGAGTAAATATACGTCAGTGCAACCAACTTTATTCTAAGCCTGCCGATGGGTCCAATTTTAAAATACATGTAACTTTTATACTAACAAATGGATTTCATCCAAAATTGGCACAATAATAGATCATAATATTTCATATTATTTCTGACCAGCACATGCGTGACATTGTTGCCAACATGATTTTACGCGCAATTTCTAACTGCATATAACGACCATGCAATCCATTGGACTTCAACCAAATTTTGTATTCTGTATCTTGAGAGATGGAACTAAGAATATATTCAGTCGCCAGGGCTGACAACCATAGTGCTCTATTAGGCTACATTGTACCAGGTGTATTTCGAACTAATTGGAAATTTCGATATTACCAACTTAATTTCGTCATTATTCTAGATAGGTCCATATAGATAGGCATGAATCTTAAATTTTAAGAAAAGTAGGCTCTTTAGTTCGTCACGGAATTTCTTGTTTTACCTGTCGTTATGAGGTTTCAGGGAATACGTGGAATACTCAGGGAATTATCAGGGTATTTTAATGACACATAGGGAATTTTAGTTTTACAAGGTCCAACCTTGAATAGTTGGAAATTAGGCATTTAAATTTTGATGGGGGGGATATTATTCTGGTGATGATAGTTATAGATGTAGGTTCTTACTGACCTTAAATCAGTAAGCTCTCATTTCTAGCAAGATAGAGCACACAAATTACATGTGTATTTGTATATAAATGTATAACTATGATTTTTAGAGAGCATTACTATTGACAAGCTACTTTGAATACTCGCAAGTTCAATAGCTTTTCTGAATGAAATATTTAGAAAATGGCAAAATATAGAAAAATATATTTTTCTGCTTTTTTTCTTCTGTCTTTTCAACTCTGTCATACCACACTTTATTGTTCAAGCACTTTTTGAAATACTCTTTAGGTACCGGTACAAACTCTGTTTTATATATTTATATTTATTTTGGCCACTACTGTTACTCAGGGAATTTTCTGATTTATCCTGGAAATATCAGGGAATTGTGTTAGTTGGTTTTGGTAGACATCCTGGGTTTGTACTCGAGGGGTAACACCACTACACTGAGAAATATCGAATTATGGGTATGTTATTATTCATCACCTTCATCATCATCATCAATTGCAGTTTTCCAGCCTGGGCCGGGTCGGAGCAAATATGACAACCCTCCACTTTATTCTGTCTGTCCACCTTCCTTCTTCAACCACTGGACTCCAGTCAGATCCGTTCCTTCACCAAATCCTCGACCGTACTCTAGGTCCTCCTCGTCCTCTCTTTCCAGTTGTCGGCTTCGGTGGCGTAGTTACTATGCCCAAGGTCGCGGGTTCAAACCCCGCCAAAGTCGTTGGATTTTTTAAGAGCGTAAAAAATCCCTCGGTATGCCTTCCTTCGGAGGGGAAGTAAAGCCAGCGGGCCCATGTTATAGATTTATGGCATGAAAAGGGACTTTCCACTAACTACACATGAGTGAAGGCAAAATTTGTAGGTTAGGAATGATAACGCTCTATTAGTTCCAATTTTCGCCGCAAGGTGCCGACTGTGATGCAATCTAGTAGCCAAGTCCGGAAGCTAGGTGCCGTGGACGGTAGTATTTGGTTGCAAAAGTAGGAACTACTTGAAATTATTGCCTCCAGTCCTTACTTGAATAAAATACCGGGGTTAGTTAGCCGTGATCGTTACGGCATGACTGCTGGCAGTCGCTCACATCCGAGAGGCGAGGAGTTTCGAATCCCCCCGCCGGCAACCTTGAAGGTGGTCTTCTGTGGTTTCCCATCTTCCTTCCAGGCAAATGCCGGGGTTGGTCCCTAACTATAGGCCACAGCCGCTACCTTCCAACTCCTCCACCTTCCATTCCCACTTTCCTCCCCAACGGTACTTGTAGCTCACCCATTGGGTGACCGTCTCGAAGCAGCTGAAAAACTGGCGAGCCGAACATGACCTCGGACACTCCCGGCACTAAAAGCCATACGCTAAAAATAAAATAAAAAAACTTGAATAAAAAGAAAAGAAACAGATAAAACACACTAATACAGTCATCACAATTAACACCGGTTATCAGACAGATTCTACACACATCCAAAGTACACGGGGCTACATGACCGCGTTGTCGCAGCCCCTAAACTGAGGAACCAACCAACCAACCAACCAACAATCTCTTTCCAGTCATCCGTCTCTCCTTCACTTGTTTCAGCATTCATTCATCATTCATCCTTTTCACATGCCCTTACCATCAAAATCTGTTCTATTCCGGCTTATCATTCGGCTTCTGTACATTGACGTCTTTTCGAATGTCTTCATTTCTCACTCTCTCTCTCTCTCTCTCCTTGTCTTCTGTCTGTTAGGTAGTCAGCCCAGAGGTAGATTGGATCCTCAAATAGTACCGCCATAGGTTAGGTCGGTAGATACCCACAAAACCTCAAAGCAGCACTATAATGATGTGTACTAGGCAAGATGAGGAGTGAGGTAGTTTGTCATTGCACAGTGGGTCAGAATCGAAATCTAGGGGGACAAAATTATTTTTACGTTTTAATCATGATTTTAGAGTGAAAATAACGTATATAATTCGTTTACTTCATAATAAACATCAGTTAAGACCTTTTTAAGCTACGTCTACACATGCAAGAAATTGTCTATGACTAGGAGTTGGATAGAGCATTCAGTTATCCCTTCAGAACAATTTTCTACCACTAATTTACTTTTAACAAAGTCATAAAGTTCCACTTTTGACATAATCGTCGAATCCAGTGTTTCAAACTGTTGAAAACGTGTGAGAACTGGTTGCGAGGCTTCTTCTAAAACGTAAAATAACTTAAGTAAGTTGCAAAAAGATGCAAGAAATCTTATAACAGGCATAAACTACAAGACTTTATCTACATTTTAACATTAAGTAGAAAGTGACGCAGAGTGACGCGACATACTAAAAATCTAAGTGAAATATAGTTTTAAAAATAATAGTTAAATATTATATAATGCAAATATAGCTAAAATTACGTAACAATTACGCGCATTAATAACTGAAACACGTTACAAAGATCATACCTTCAGCTGCATGTTCCATCTTAAAGCATCACACTAACCACAAAGACTACCAAACCACAGCCACTTACATTCACCCTCCGATTCAGACTGCTCGAACAGTGATGACAGATTTACACTAAGATGCGTTTATATCCCAGAATAGTGAGCGGTAATTATATGAGAATGCTGTAGAAGTAATAAATTTTGATTTTTGATTATGAAAATAAATAATTTTGTCCTCCTAGATTTCGATTTTGACCCATTGTGCATTGCTTTCCTCACTGAGTCAGAACAATAGCACTGACCCTATGAGTAGAATAGGGTCATTATCTATGTGCGCCCCGTTAATATGGCAATCTAAGCAGGCTGTGACAGGCGCAGATCACGGGCGCGCGTACCCGGTTCGGCCGGTGGTGGCGCGCACTTTCAAACTTTTACTAAACATGTTCAGTAATGTGTACTTGCAGTGCTCATAGGCGATGCTGAAAATGTCCTCCCTCTCTTGTAACACACACCTGACATCCTCTGATGAAAGAATGTCTGTCAACTCTTTTATTACTGAGCCTGTTTCCTTATCGTTTAGCGAGCCTCGTAATTGTACTGGCATTAGGCACAGGTTTTCCTGGAAACTTGATTCGAAATGTTCGTCTCGTTTCAGAACAAGATCTTCTGCATTTCATATACGAATTATGGATATACACACGTTCGCGCAATGTGAATAGGGTGAAATGCCACGTCCTGTGGTTCGGATTCCACGTAAAAAGGCGGTCCCGTGGCTCATGATCTCTAGGTTAACGGTCACGTTAAACTACAAGCTTCCTTTTCCTTCAATGTGAATTGGTGTCTAGGCATGACCGACAATTACAATACTCTCTAAACATGCAACACTAACGTCTAAGCTTTGCAGATACACGTCCATATGAATGCCAAAACACGTGTAAACTAACGATATGAGTCAGCGGATCGTGCCACCGCCGGCTGAACCACGTACGCGCGCCCGCGATCTGCGCCAGTCACAGCTGGCTTAGCTTGCCGTGTTTATCGGGGCGCACATAGATAATATCCTGTACCTTTCACAGAGAGCCTAGTAGCTTCTTCTTCTTTAAGTGCCATCTCCTCTCAGTAGGTTAGCAACCATCATAGAGACTCTTGCTTTAGATCAGTGGTTCCCAACCTTTGTCAGTTGACGCCCCCCTTTTCAGATACGGGAGTTCATCCCCCTCTCCCCCCTCACCCTCTCCCCCCACTCATCGCTTCTATAACCTCTTCAGTTGACGCGGAGGATATAGATCTAACCTAACAACACTACAGTACATAATGGAATAGGCCTATCTATTACATACTAACTTCATTTTAGCACAATACAAAGAACACACTTTTACAACAAATCCTTAAATTAGTCAACAAATGTCAGTGAGAGGGTTGACACTGTTTTCTCTTGGTAAGACTCGGTATGTTTTGTTTGATATTTGACAGAGCACAGTGGAGATCACTTGCAACATCAAGCCGACAGCGCTGCTTTGTTTCTATGACACTCAGCGTTGAAAATGCCGACTCGCATCAATATGTCTTTGAAAATGTAAGTTCAAACTGTTCAAAGCTTCAAAGAAATCACAAAGATATGCCAACTAGACGATAAAATTGGCATAATTTAGCTCCTTACAACACAGCAAATTCCTTATTTCACCTCCAACCTCGCGGCTCCGCTGAGGTTTGTGCCGACAGTTGGCAATTACCAGTAATTTTGAACGATTGACTTGGTGCGCCAATCACTTGGGGAGATTCAAAAGATGTTTATTTTACAAAATTGTAATATTCAAGTTTTAAAAACTTAATTCGGAAATCACTTCACGCCCCCCTTGATAAAGCCCCACGCCCTTCTAGGGCGCGCCCCCCAGGTTGAGAACCCCTGCTTTAGATGATGCAGCACGAAACAGCTCAATAGTGGAACAATTGAACCAAGTTTTCAGATTGTCGATCCAAGAAATGCGTCTTCTTCCAGGTAACCTATATAAATCTTTTTGCGGGCGCTTAAGGCTTTAGTAGGCTATTTTACCAGTTTTACTACGTTTCTGACGTTTTTTGTTTGTTTTAGAGGGTAGTGACTGTTAGTGACATTGTAGTTTTGATAGTGTATTGTAGAGCTATTTTGTCTTGTATATATTTAATCTGATGATGCTCGCTTCACGACCGAAACATGCCAACCCTCCTCTCTAGTCCATAACGAATCTATAGTAATACAGTGGAACGTGGCTATAATTCGAAATCTTCTTTAATTCGAATTTTTCTCTTGGTCCCTAGCATTTTATATAATATCAATGCTAAAAAATCGTGGTTAATTCGAATTATATTTTGGATAATTCGAAGATTTTACGTGTAAAAAGCCGACCGGACGAAAATGTCTCAGTTGTGGTGAGCTGACCGACGCACAAATCATCGCCGATGTACTGAACTCCGAAAAACAAGATGGTGACGATGCATCTGGCGGTGAACTCGTGGAGGAAGTTCCCGAAAAAACTGTCCCGAGTGCAGCCCAAGCAACAAACCACATCACAGAACTTAGGCGTTATTTTTTAAGTAGAAATGACGTAAATGATTCTGTTTTCCGTTCATTAAATTTGTTAGATTCTTTTGTGATGGCCGAGAGACTTAATTGTAGGAAACAGGTAAAAATCTCAAACTTTTTTGAAAAACAGTAGATTTCTCAAATACTTAACTAGATTGTTGGATTACTACTGTCGTTAAATAGGCGAATAGAACATTTTGGTTTTATTTTTTCATGTGAAACTTTTGATGTTATTCACGATACAGTCATTATACAGTACCGTTGTCTATTAATCTGCTTTGTTCCACGTAAATCATGTAAACGTAATACAATATCTTTTCTCTACCCTTTTCAAAGAACTTTCTTAATTCGAATTTTTGAATAATTCGAATATTTTTACTGGTCCCTTTAGGTTCGAATTATCCAAGTTCTACTGTATCTACAGTACCGGTCAAAAGTTTAGGATCACATAAGGAAATCATGATATGTCACCTAAAACCTAAATTTGTGGCACTATAGCTCTGTGTTTTATTACTGAGCTCTTACATCTGATATTATCCCTCCCTATTTTATTCTGCTAAGGTCCCATTCCAGTTTTGTACCGAAAATAAGGTCCCATTAACACCCACCTACACATATGGGGTACCTACAAGTTCAGCATAACCCAATGCGTAAGCGAAACGCACTCACTTACTCTTTAAATGCCTCACAATTAAATAAATACCGTACCTTAAAACATGTATATTTACAATGAAAGAATCCAACACGGTAACCATGGTAACAGAATCTCACAGGTCCATCTATTTTTAGCCTATTTTCAATTTTGAAAAAATAGGCTTATGAGATCACCTTTTGTCCGTGTGTGTGTGATTCGTGTGTGTGTCCCCCCCTAATAAAATCTAAACGGCAGGAGCGATTTCAATGAAACTCGGAAAGTTCATAGCACTATTTCCGGCGACCTCGACCGTTCCCTTCAAATGGTGTTACGACTCACCAATCCAACATGGCGGCTGTGCGAAATATTTCACCAGCATTCAATATCTCCGAAACTATTACCGATATTACCCTGACATTTCCTATGGTGATAGAGGGAACTACTATAAGTTCACTTACGTGACTTTTGAAAACCTGGTAACTACAAAACCAACATGGCGGCCAAGCGAATTTGCGACTTTTAAATAGACGTTTCTCGCGATTTGACCAACCAAACGCAATGAAACTTGGTACAGTATATGTTTATATACATTTTAATGCACCGACATCTAACTTCATTCAATTGTTTACATAATCACAAGATGGCGGATGTGCGAAATATTTCACCGACATTCTATATCTCTGAAACTATTAGCGGTATCTCCCTAAAATTTTGTACGGAGATAAAGGGCACTACTGGAAGTCCATCTATAACATTTTCAAAAACCGGTTAACTACAAAACGAACATGGCGGCCAAGCGAATTTGAACATTTTAAATAGACCTTTCTCGCGATTTAATGTTCCAAACGCACTGAAACCTGGTACAGGAAATATTTATATACATTGTAATCCACTGGTATCTAATTTAGTTCAATTGTTTATATAACCTCAAGATGGCGGCAGTGCGAATTTTAAAATTAAGTTTTTATTTCTTGTGATGTAGTCATGCGATCGAAGTGAAAGTTTGAATAATGAACCTACGCAATAATTATCCTTTAATGGTACATGACTCTATGGCCTATACATTTAACAATCCAACATGGTGACCATCCGAAATATTTAGACGATACTGGATATCTACGGATCTATTTTAGCAATAAAACTGCATTTGTTAATGTTCATAGGGGCTATGAACTTAAGTTCACCTATAGGACTTTAAATAACCTGGTGATCACAAATCCAACATGGCGGTGATGCGAATTATAAATATTCACATGGACGTTTCTCGCAATTTAACCATCCGCGTGCAGTGAAACTTGGCACAGTAAATCTTTATCCGAATGTTAATCCACTGGCATCTAATTTATTTCAATTGTTTCCATAACCTCAAGATGGCAGCTGTGAATTTTTTTTAAATCTCCTAGTATTTTATTGTGTCCTAATTATGCGATTGAAGTTTGAATTCTACACGTTCACAATAATCTGCATGTAACAGTACATAACTCTGGGACCTACATATATAAAATCCAACATGGCGACCATCCGAAATATTTAGTCAGCTCTCAATATCTACGAATCTATTACAGCAATCAAACTGAAATTGTGTATGTTGATAGTGGCAATTAACATCAGTAGGATATATGAAAATAGGCTGTATAGTTCTTCACGGAACTACTTGTTGAAAGACGCAATGCAATTCCAATTATTACATTACTGTGAACGTTTCCAGACGGTTATAAGGTTATCACTGAACCAAATTAAGCTGTCTTCAATACATACAGTACAATGCGCTTAAGGGGGTCAAGGGGCACTCTAGAATTTTTTCACGCAATTTTCACGTGTGAGTGTGGTACGAAAGGTCTTTTTCACCCGACTATAAAGGGTCTCCGAAAACCACATTTAAAGGCCCTTAAATTAACAGTGTCCGTGATATTCCCAGAAAACTAACTTCGCTCTAATGTATCTATGAAGGAATGACAAACCCCTAACCACTGCACCAGTAGCTGAATTGATAAAGTCTGATTATTCATACCAAGGATAAATGAGTCATAGCATTCATGATTGAGATTTTGCTAATTGTACTCTTTACAACTAGAATATTCGCGGGCAAAGCTGCTAGTATATACAAATTCCGGAAAAATGCAGGATCTCATTTTTCTGCCGGGTTATACTTTTTCAAGCCAGCGATAAAATGTTCGATTTTCCCTTGTTCTTATCACGCTTGTCGTAAGACTTCCTTGCTACCTACCCGCTGCTAAGTTGTCGTGTTTAGTAGTTCCAATTTCACTCAACAGATGGCATCCAAGCACTGATTTCTGGCTTTTGGGATTTTGCCGTGTGATTATTTTGTTGTCATCAGTACATCGACCATTTTAGCGCTGGCTTGAAAAAGTATAAACCTGCAAATAAAAATGACCTGCATTTTTTCGGAATTTGTATGACTATACCAAAATGCTCCCCAAATATCGCTAAGTCTAAAGACGAAAATTGAGGGCAACACCTGTAACCAGTTGGAATATACAATACATTATACCTCTGAAATTGGTGACTTTTGGTGTGACCTTCCAACAGTTAAGAAATCATAACTCCTAGATTACTTGGTCCAATTGAACGAAATCAGGACGTAGTCTATACATTCTATCAGATGTAAGAGCTCAGTAATAAAACGCCACAAATGCCACAAATTTAAGTTTTAGGTGACATGTCATGATTTCCTTATGTGGTCCTAAACTTTTGACCGGTACTGCATACTAATATACACTCCTCACAAAAATTAGAGGATATTGTAAGGTCAGCTCATAATGGTGCAATAATATACGAGATCATTTAGTTTTTCAACCATTTATTACTTACATAATGTTATACTGACAGATACAGCAGCCCATGATTCCAGAGAGCCCCTGATGAGTGTTTGAATCAAATGACATGAATGATGAGAGAATATGCCAAACAAACAAAGCAACATTAACACTACCATAATCGTGGGCCATGGGTGAATATTGGTCTCCAATATGGTGTATGGTCTCCTCGAACGGCTGCACACCTGTGTGCCATTGATGCAATGAGATGATCAATGAGTTCTTGGGGGATACGTGGCCACTCGTCCATAAGAGCAATCTGCAGCTGTGGAACAGTTGTGGGAGGTGCTGGTCTGCCTGCAATGCGCCTGCCTAATGCATCCCACACGTGCTCTATCGGATTTAAGTCCGGCGAGGAAGCTGGCCACTACATACGCTGGATACCCTCCTCCTCCAGCATGTAGTCCACTAACGCAGCTCTGTGGGGACGTACATTATCGTCCATAAACACAAAGGAAGCGCCTATGGCACAAGCATATGGCACGACAAATGGTCGGAGAATCTCGTCTCTATACCTTACAGCGATCACAGTACCACGTGGAATGATGTAGAGGTCCGTACGTCCACCCAGGCTAATTCCAGCCCACACCAGCAACCCACCACCGCCATATGGGGATCTTTCTTGTACAAAAGATGGTTTTTTTCGTGTCCCTTGTTCCCTGCAGATGCGAACAGGTTGACAATCGGATTCCACGTTGAATCGCGACTCATCAGAAAACAGAACTGAGGTCCATTCGGCGTGCCTCCACCCACGATGCTCCTCCGCCCAGTTTCTGCGATCTCTACGGTGTTGTGGAGTTAACCTGGTACACACCATCGGCCTCCGGACATAGAGGCCACGTGCATGAAGTCGGTTACGGACAGTTTGGGTTGATACTCTGCGTCCTGTTGCTGTTAGAAGGACGCTTCTCAGTTGAGTTGCATTCTGCTGTCTATTCTGGCGGGCTATTAACACAAGGTAACGGTCATCCCTTGCTGATGTTGCCCGTGGGCAACCTTGTCCTACCCTTCTGTGAACAGTAGCTTTTGTTTGAAAACGATTCCACAGTTTTTAGATCACACTTTGAGACACCCCAAGGGCTCGAGCTCTGTCCAGCTTCCATCCGTCCTACGGCCCTCTAAGTCATTGATTCAGTCACGTCATTCACTAACTGACAACGGGAATGGAATGACTCGGACCTCAGCAACAAACCACCTCCGTGTGACCCTTTGACAGCAACAGTGCGGACCGTGCCCTCCGTCACGTGGTGTATGTGCAGGGGTGACGCAAACACATATTTACCTTCTCTGGGAGGAAAGAAAAGCGATTATATCTAATGCGGTACGAAAGAGCATACATAGCTGAGTTTACAATATCCCCTAATTTTCGTGAGCAGTGTATAATGATGAGATGGTGTGTGTCTGTGTATTACTCAATCACGCAAGAACCACTGGTTACATGGAAGTAGCTGATTTACCTAGTTAACATACAGTAGATGCTACTTTTGATTTCGATACTTTGCGCTATTTAAATACGGGGACCAATTTAGGGACGTCACTATACCCTTTGGTTTCTAACTTTGATATTTCCATTTCAAATAAAAAGAGAACGCTAAGAAATAGCAATTTTTTGATGGCATAAACGAGGTTTAAAATTTAATTTTATATCCGAAAGGTCCTTATCACTTTTCGTGTATCTCCAACGGTGAGCGAGTAGAACCTAAATTTGTGCTATAAGACACGGACAACGCCGAGCGGTGTAGTTGGACTAAATGTTCCATCTTATTCTCCCTCCGCGCAGCACCTCGCCTATCCCCTGTTTTAACAGTCACCTTCACATTTTAATTTATTTACGACCCGTAGCAAAGCACGGGTACTTCAGCTATTAATTAAATACAATGAACGAATGAATGAATAAATAGATAGAGGGATGAGAGATGAAATAGATAAATATATCTTAATCACATGTAATTGAAGGGTTCATAAAAAAAAAAAAAAAAAAAAAAGCAAGTCCAAAAATTGACTTTTTGAGATAAATACATCTTCTTCCTATTTAAGTTCAGCTCTACGTGTAGATATTATAGATATTATAGCTGTCTCCAAAAAGCAGACAGGTCGGGTTATATATGAGTGTGAAATATTGGGGATTCTACAAAAATAAGACAAGCCCAATGGTTTTTCAAAATAATTAATTGCCTGGAATGTTTGGCATTCAATAATGATTTGTACTTGGTTAGGATTTACATAAAAAATACTCGTATTTGAGAATTAAAATATTTTTCATTTTTAGCCTATTTTCATTTATGTAAAAATAGGCTTATGAGATCACCTTTTGTCCGTGTGTCTGTCTGTGTGTGTGTGTGTGTGTGTGTGTGTACCCCCCCCCCTAATAAAAACTAAACGGCTGGAGCGATTTCAATGAAACTCGGTAAGTTCATAGCACTATTCCGGGCGACCCCGACCGTGCCCTTCAAATTTTGTTACGTCTCACCAATCCAACATGGCGGCTGTGGAAAATATTTCACCAGCATTCAATATCTCCGAAACTATTCCCGATATCACCCTGGACTTTATTATGGTGATAATGGGAACTACTAGAATTTCACCTATGTGACTTCTGAAAAACTGATAACTACAAAACCAACATTGCGGCCACGCGAATTTGCGACTTTTAAATAGACGTTTCTCGCGATTTAACCAGCCAAACGCAATGAAACTTGGTACAGTATATGTTTATACACATTGTAATGCACCGTCATCTAACTTCGTTGAATTGTTTACATAACCTAAAGATGGCGGCTGTGTGAAATATTTCACCGGCATTCAATATCTCCGGAACTATTACCGATATCACCCTGAAAGTTTGTTAGGAGATAAAGGGTACTGCTGGAATTTCATCTATGAGACTTTCAAAAGCCGATTAACTACAAACTAACATGGCGGCCAAGTGAAGTTGAACTTTTTAAATAGACTTTTCTCGCGATTTAATGATCCAAACGCAATGAAACTTGGTACAGCAAATGTTTATACACATTGTAATGCACTGGTATCTAATTTAGTTCAGTTGTTTACATAACCTCAAGATGGCGCCTGTGCGAATTTTAAAATTAAGTTTTTATTTCTTGTGTCGTAAACATGCGATCGAAGTGAAAGCTTGAATAATGAACCTACGCAATAATTTTCCTTTAATGGTACATGACTCTATGGCCTATACATACAACAATCCAACATGGCGACCATCCGCAATATTTAGTCGGTTCTCAATAGCTACGAATCTATACAGCAATCAAACTGAAATTTTGTATGTTGATAGTGGCAATTAACATGAGTAGGATATATCCAAATAGGCTATTTAGTTCTTCACGGAACTACTTGTTGTATTCAACTAAGATTTCGGCAAAAACCAGACTAGTTCAAAGTTTTTTTTCCTAGCTTTCCTCAACTATCCTCATAAAAATATTTCCTTTATGTGCAATGTAAAGCTGTTAGTGAGACCATAGTAAGTCTAAAAGCATTAATTTCTATTTCATTCAGCACAAATGAAGCTATACTGTTATTTTTTTTAAGTTTCTGAACAATGTAATTTTTAGACTTGTCTGATTCTTGGAATGAACCCTTCAATTATTTTTTATGTTATTTTCTCGCTTATTCCAGTAATTAGAATTACATTATGTTGACTGAGCATTGTCCCTGCCATAGCCCTTATGGGATTTGTAAGGTTTTTTTAAAACTTGCGAATTGACCACTTAGAATCACGCTACAGCTGCACTGTTTTTGTTGTAATTTCCTCTGCCTCCAGTACTCCTTCATACGATCGCTGTGATGCTGCCGTCCAAGCTCTTCCGATCATTGTAGCTCGTCTTTCGTCATGAAACCCTTCCAAATTTGGCATACTGTTTCAAAACGTATCCCTTTCCAACATTTGGTCCTCCGGGATGTTAGATCTTTCAAGGTCTTTCTGAGTCTCTTTAATCCATGATGTAGTTGTGTTGTTGTTCCAGAAGTAGTCAAATAACTGCTTGGTTAATCTGGATTTGTCCAATCTGTACATGTGCCCAAGGAATATTAGCCTCCGTTCCCTCATGGTTGCAGAGATTGTTTCAACATTCTCGTAGACTTCGGCGTTGCTCCGAAGTTTCCATCGGGGTTTCGTCTGTATTGGGCCCATAATTCTCCGCAAGATTCTCCTTACCAAGACCTCCAACTTCTCTAGCCTGTAATTCATTGAAAGGCATTCACAGGCGTACAGGCATTCTGTTTTGACTGCAGTGTCGTAGTGCTTTATTTTGGCGTTCCAGGAAATGCATTTCTTGTTATAGATTGTTTTTTGTAAGCCCATACGCTCTCTCCATTTTTTAGATCCTATCGCCTACCGCAGCTTTCTCTAGACCGTTGTCCTGTATCGTCACCGAGATATTTAAATTTCTTTACTCTCTTTACGGACTGAAACATTTACAATATCAATTGTCAATAGGGCAACACTGCAAAATGGCTTAAGAGTTATCTCTCTATATATAAGAATGAAAGTTTGTCTGTTTTTTTCTGAATTTCTACGGAAATTTGCGTTATTTACGCGCGAAAATATTTTTTTTGTCTGTCTCTCTGTACCGTATGTCTGTCTGTCTGTGGACAAAGTTGTTCCTTTATAACTCGAGAACGGCTGGGTGGATCAACGTAAAATTTGGTACAGATATCCTTCAGAGGCACGACACTAATCATTGATGTAACTCTTCTCTGTACCTCTCATAAAAGGGGGGCCTACCCCCTTAAAATACTTGCTGAAATAGGCGTAGACCGGCGAGACTAAGCTCATTTTCAGCCCCTCAATGTGAGAAACGAAACTCGGGCTTAGGGCCCCCGAAAACCACATTTTAAGACCCTAAAACCAACAATTTTTGTGATATTTCCAGAAAACTAATTTCATTTAATACAATAACGAAAGAATGCAAGCCGGTTACCATGGCAACGGAATCTCACAGGTCCGTCTATTGCTGTAAGACGCAATACAATTCCATTTATTACATTACTGAGATAGTTTGCAAACGGCTATAAGGTTATAACGGAACCAAATTAAGCTGTAAAATTCATCAATGTCATATAATGCGCTTAAGGGGGTCAAGGGGTACTCTAGATTTTTTTCACGCTATTTACACGTGCGGGTGTGGTACGGAAGGTCTATTATATCCCTATCCCTATATTGTTATATTATTATTATAATAATAATTATTATACTACGGCCTACAACGACGAGACAAAGCTTATTTTCAGCTCCTTGGTGTCAGAAACAAAACTCGGTTCCCCTAAATAGCAGTAAAGGGTCCCCGAAAAGTACATTTTAAGGCTTTAAAACCAACAGTTTCTGAGATATTCCCAGAAAACTAATTTCATTTAATAAACTAATGAAGGAATGCAAGCCAGTAACCATGACAACAATATCTGAAAAGTTGACATCCAACTTTCCATCTATTTCTGCAAGAAGTAAAGCCACTCCATTTATTAAATTTCTGTGAATGTTTGCAAATGGCTATAAGGTTATTACGGAATCAACTAAAACTGTAAAATTCATCAGTGCGCTTAAGGGGGTCAAGGAGTACCCTAGAATTTTTTCACACGACTTAAATGTGTGTTATGTCGTACAGAAGGTCTATTATATCTCCAAACAGAAACATTACTTTCAAAAATTCCTGAATTGAAATACGGTAGTTTTTTTCTTTTAGGAATTTGGGCAATTGGAGTCTAAAAATCCTGAATTCTCATGCACCACAAGCCTTTATAATTTATTAAAGGGGTCTTCCTCTGGATGGGGACTTGACCCAACAGTGAAGGTCAGTTTTATTTGACGTGTATTGCGTTTCGTCTACGAGGTTTTCAATTTATTTTTCACGTCAGGAAGTACACGTTAGGTAAAATTAGTTTCAGAGCATATTTTAACTAATCATTTTTCTTTGTCGACAAACAGGTTCCAAGTCTCTAACCATTGCAACAGTAGCTCAATTGATTACGTCTGGTTATTAATACCGAAGACCGTTCGAAGAATGGGTACTTCTGCTAGTCTATAATATGAGCAAAGTCAATGGAATGAACCAGGCGCGGATTCAAGGGGGTCATGATCCCCCCCCCCCCCAACGGAGACCAAATTTTTTTGCAAATTCAAAACACGAAAACACAATAACCTGACAAATAAAACTTAACGAACTTTAAACTGAAAAACAGTTTTTTTCATTTTATTCAATACTGAAAATATATTTATTGCAATTATTATGTTCTGTTACAACTGTGCATATTTACAACTTCATACCTGTTATATAAAAACCATTATTTATGTAACAAAATCAACTCGTCTATTTTGTTTAGCAAACCTTGTGATTACTGAATCGATGTTTATAGTGATGTCACGATGAATGTGCAGCAATGCACAGATAGGAATTTGGGGCTTTATTCGCACCTAAAAATTTTGCCGACGTCCCAACTACAAGCTTGGTTGGCAATTTAAGCTGTGACTTTCTCCCTTTGTCGGTAACAACTCGACTTGCCGAAACTGAAACGTTTCTTGATACTTTTCTCGAAGCTCAATGTAAAATTCGCAAAACACGCCGTTGCTTTTGTACGAATATTTTTGGTGCGCTAAACGCATCAAATTTCTATCCATGTAGCTTGCAAAAAATTGGTCTGGTTTTGTACGTTTGGTTATTTTGTGATTGCGTTTTTAGTGATACCATTTTTCTTAACTATTTCGATTCTCTGACCCCCCCCCTCCCCCCCAAAGCCAAACTCTAGATCCGCGCCTGGGATGAACGGTTTCCCTTGCGCTGTTGTATCCTTACACACTATGCCCCACCACAGTACCTGTTGACCAGGCCATGCTAGCCCAACGAGTGTGCCGATAATACCACATTACTGGGAATCATCATCATCATCATCATTGGTTTGCAGTCCTAAGACTGGTCAGTTGCCATAAAAACATGTCCAGATCGTCCTGTCAATTGCCGCTTCCTTCATTGAATTATAATTCTGTGCTTGGGTGTCGTTTAGAATTTGTTTAAGGAAGGTATTTCTAGGTTTTCCTCGAGGATGTTTTCCCTCAATGAACCCTTCTGCCACAGTTCTCATCAAATTGGAGTGGCGCATTGTGTGACCCCACCATGCGAGACGACGTTTACGGTTTGTGCGTAGGATTGATCTCCGTTGGTTCACGGTGTCGAGGACCCTTGTGTACGATATCCTGTCTCTCCACGTCACATTTATCATCTTACGATAGCACCACATCTCAAAGGCTTCAAGACGGTTCTATTCATTTTTAGCCTACTTTTCGCATTTTATAAAAATGTGGAAGAAGTAGACTTATGAGATAGATCCGGGGAAATGTCTGTCTGTCCTTCTGTCTGTATGTGTGTGTGTGTCCCCCCCCTATCAACTCCTAAACGGCTGTAGCAATCGAAACAAAATTTGGTATGTGTAAAGGGCTGAATATCTCAATGCCGTATTTGAAAATGATGACAGTGCTACCAACTGCTGAAAAATCGCAATTGAAATTTCAGCTCCATTTTGTGTATCTTGGAAGGTATGCATGGGAGCTATACCAAAATTGGCACACTTATAGATAATAATATTTCAGTTTAATTTCCAGGAAGCCATACTTGACAGTTTTGCCAAAATGATTCTAAGCCTGCTGATAGGTCCAATTTTAAATGCATATAACTTCTACACTATTACTTGTATTTCAACCACATTTCGTATGTACTATGTGTAGATAGACATATATGACTGAGCGTAATCTTAAGAGCCCCCAGGGCTGCCAACTATTAATAAATGCACACTCTATTGTTTTATCCAAATACCAATATACCAGAAAGTATGCAAGCCGACAGCTTTAAACTATGCACACGTATATTACCTGACATTCTAGATTAACCTGGAGTAACTAATGGACCTCAGTAGTACCCACATGATTCTAAGCCTGCTCATAGGACCAATTGTAAATACATGTAACTTCTATACTATCAATTGGATTTCTACCAAATTTCGTATGTGCTATGTGTACTCTAACATACTGTATATGGCTAAGCGTATTCTTAAGAGCAACCAGGGCTGCCAGCTGTTAATAAATGCTGTCTCTATTTTTTTTACCCTAATATCAATATATCAAAAATTATTCAAGCCAACAGCTCTAAACTTTGCACACGTATAGTTCCTTACATTCTAGATTAATTTGGAGTAACTAATATACGTCAGTGCTCCCAACATGATTCTAAGCCTGCTGATTGGTCCAATTTTTAAATACATGTAACTTCTATACAAATAAATGGATTTCATCCAAAAATGGCACAATAATAGATCATAATAGTTCGGATTATTTCTGACCAACACATGCATGACATTGTTGCCAACATGATTTTTCGCGCGCTGATAGGTCCAATGTCTAACTACATGCAACGTCCATGCTCTACATTGGACTTCAACTAAATTTTGTATTCTGTACCTTAAGAGATGGAACTAAGAACATATTCAGGCACCAGGGCTGCCAACTGTAGTGCTCTATTAGGCTACATAATGCCAGTTATATTTCGGACTAATTAGAAATTTCGATATTACCAACTCAATTTCGTCATTGTTCTAATTAGGTCCATATAGATTAATCAATGGAACGAATCTTACATTTCGAGAAATGTAGGCTCTTTAGTTCGTCACGGAACTTCTTGTTATTTAGGGTCCACGTTTCACAGGCATACAACGCAAATTTAATCCGATGACAATGTGATGTTCTCTGACAAGCGGCATTCGTGTTGAATGAGGTACCTCCGTGTTACCGCGCAATTGAATATAGTTTCTCTCTGATATCAAGCAGACTTTTTCCCTACCATCTGCCCCACCCTCCTTAATGAAAATTGTGCACACCCAGATCAATTATTCGCCAGCCGCCACTGCAGGAAACCATAATTTCCGTTCTTCATTCTCGCCTACGAAATCGATCGGAAGTGAGGAGTTGTTTGCCCGACTGTGGCTTGCTAGGTTCGATACCCGAGGCTGCAAGCTGGCCGCCACGTGGCGATGCAAGCATGGCAAGGCAAGGCCCTATGTCTGTGATAGCACACATCACATCACAATGCGAGGGATGTCATTCAGCAGGCTTTTCTTTGGAGCACGTCGTTAGTGGGGACTTGTCTGGTGGGGGGAGGCGTAATCCCACGATTAGGACTCTAACTACCAGTGGTTCATAACTTGCGGAGCGTGGAACCCTTGGAGCAGTGTGTACTCATAGTTAGTGGAGTCATAAGCCCACAGTTAGAGCAGTACCAATGGTTCATATTTAGAGCTCTGCGCGGATACATAAAACGTTATCCGCATTATCCGTACGACTGTTATCCGCATCCGCCCCACATCCGCACGCCTGTTATTCGCATCCGCCCCACATCCGCACGACTGTTATCCGCATCCGCCTCGCATCCGCCCGACTGTTATCCGCATCCGCCTCGCATCCGCACGACTGTTATCCGCATCCGCCCCGCATCCGCACGACTGTTATTCACATCCGCCCCACATCCGCACGCCTGTTATTCGCATCTGCCTCGCATCCGCACGCCTGTTATTCGCATCCGCCCCACATCCGCACGACTGTTATTCGCATCCGCCCCACATCCGCACGACTGTTATTCGCATCCGCCCCACATCCGCACGACTGTTATTCGCATCCGCCTCGCATCCGCACGACTGTTATCCGCATCCGCCCCACATCCGTACGACTGTTATCCGCATCCGCCTCACATCCGCACGACTGTTATCCGCATCCGCCCCACATCCGCACGACTGTTATTCGCATCCGCCCCGCATCCGCACGCCTGTTATCCGCATCCGCACGCCTGTTATCCGCATCCGCCCCACATCCGCACGCCTGTTATTCGCATCCGCTCCACATCCGCACGCCTGTTATCCGCATCCGACCCACATCCGCACGCCTGTTATTCGCATCCGCCCCACAACCGCACGACTGTTATGCGCATCCGCCCCACATCCGCACGACTGTTATCCGCATCCGCCCCACATCCGCACGACTGTTATCCGCATCCGCACGCCTGTTATTCGCATCCGCCCCACATCCGCACGCCTGTTATCCGCATCCGCCCCACATCCGCACGCCTGTTATCCGCATCCGCCCCACATCCGCACGCCTGTTATGCGCATCCGCCCCACAACCGCACGACTGTTATGCGCATCCGCTCCACATCCGCACGCCTGTTATCCGCATCCGCCCCACATCCGCACGCCTGTTATTCGCATCCGCCCCACATCCGCACGCCTGTTATGCGCATCCGCCCCACATCCGCACGCCTGTTATTCGCATCCGCCTCGCATCCGCACGCCTGTTATCCGCATCCGCCCCACAACCGCACGACTGTTATGCGCATCCGCCCCACATCCGCACGACTGTTATTCGCATCCGCCCCGCATCCGCACGCCTGTTATCCGCATCCGCCCCACATCCGCACGCCTGTTATTCGCATCCGCCTCGCATCCGCACGCCTGTTATCCGCATCCGCCCCACATCCGCACGCCTGTTATTCGCATCCGCCCCACAACCGCACGACTGTTATGCGCATCCGCCCCACATCCGCACGACTGTTATTCGCATCCGCCCCGCATCCGCACGCCTGTTATCCGCATCCGCCCCACATCCGCACGCCTGTTATCCGCATCCGCCCCACATCCGCACGCCTGTTATTCGCATCCGCCCCACATCCGCACGACTGTTATTCGCATCCGCCCCGCATCCGCACGCCTGTTATCCGCATCCGCCCCACATCCGCACGCCTGTTATTCGCATCCGCCTCGCATCCGCACGCCTGTTATCCGCATCCGCCCCACATCCGCACGCCTGTTATTCGCATCCGCCCCACAACCGCACGACTGTTATCCGCATCCGCCCCACATCCGCACGACTGTTATCCGCATCCGCACGCCTGTTATTCGCATCCGCCTCGCATCCGCACGACTGTTATCCGCATCCGCACGCCTGTTATTCGCATCCGCCCCACATCCGCACGGCTGTTATCCGCATCCGCCCCACATCCGCACGCCTGTTATCCGCATCCGCCCCACATCCGCACGACTGTTATCCGCATCCGCCCCACATCCGCACGCCTGTTATCCGCATCCGCCCCGCATCCGCACGCCTGTTATCCGCATCCGCCCCGCATCCGCACGCCTGTTATCCGCATCCGCCCCACATCCGCACGCCTGTTATCCGCATCCGCCCCACATCCGCACGCCTGTTATCCGCATCCGCCCCGCATCCGCACGCCTGTTATCCGCATCCGCCTCGCATCCGCACGCCTGTTATCCGCATCCGCCCCACATCCGCACGACTGTTATCCGCATCCGCACGCCTGTTATTCGCATCCGCCCCACATCCGCACGGCTGTTATCCGCATCCGCCCCACATCCGCACGCCTGTTATTCGCATCCGCCCCACATCCGCACGCCTGTTATCCGCATCCGCCCCACATCCGCACGCCTGTTATCCGCATCCGACCCACATCCGCACGCCTGTTATTCGCATCCGCCCCACAACCGCACGACTGTTATGCGCATCCGCCCCACATCCGCACGCCTGTTATTCGCATCCGCCCCACAACCGCACGACTGTTATGCGCATCCGCCCCACATCCGCACGCCTGTTATCCGCATCCGCCCCACATCCGCACGCCTGTTATTCGCATCCGCCCCACATCCGCACGCCTGTTATTCGCATCCGCCTCGCATCCGTACGACTGTTATTCGCATCTGCCCCGCATCCGCCCCACATCTGCACGACTGTTATCCGCATCCGCCCCACATCCGCACGCCTGTTATTCGCATCCGCCTCGCATCCGTACGACTGTTATCCGCATCTGCCTCGCATCCGTACGACTGTTATCCGCATCCGCCCCACATCCGCACGCCTGTTATTCGCATCCGCCCCACATCCGCACGACTGTTATCCGCATCCGCCCCGCATCCGCACGACTGTTATCCGCATCCGCCTCGCATCCGCACGCCTGTTATCCGCATCCGCCTCGCATCCGTACGACTGTTATCCGCATCTGCCTCGCATCCGTACGACTGTTATCCGCATCTGCCTCGCATCCGTACGACTGTTATCCGCATCTGCCTCGCATCCGTACGACTGTTATCCGCATCCGCCCCACATCCGCACGCCTGTTATCCGCATCCGCCCCACATCCGCACGACTGTTATTCGCATCCGCCTCGCATCCGTACGACTGTTATCCGCATCTGCCTCGCATCCGTATGACTGTTATCCGCATCTGCCTCGCATCCGTACGACTGTTATCCGCATCTGCCTCGCATCCGTATGACTGTTATCCGCATCCGCCTCGCATCCGTACGACTGTTATCCGCATCTGCCTCGCATCCGTACGACTGTTATCCGCATCTGCCTCGCATCCGTATGACTGTTATCCGCATCCGCCTCGCATCCGTACGACTGTTATCCGCATCTGCCTCGCATCCGTATGACTGTTATCCGCATCTGCCTCGCATCCGTACGACTGTTATCCGCATATGCCTCGCATCCGTATGACTGTTATCCGCATCCGCCTCGCATCCGAACGACTGTTATCCGCATCTGCCTCGCATCCGTAGACTGTTATCCGCATCTGCCTCGCATCCGTACGACTGTTATCCGCATCTGCCTCGCATCCGTACGACTGTTATCCGCATCCGCCTCGCATCCGCACGCCTGTTATCCGCATCCGCCTCGCATCCGTACGACTGTTATCCGCATCCGCCTCGCATCCGTACGACTGTTATCCGCAACCGCCCCACATCCGCACGCCTGTTATTTGCATCCGCCTCGCATCCGCACGACTGTTATTCGCATCTGCCCCGCATCTGTCTCGCATCCGCCGATTTGTTATCCGAATCTACTGGCTTTATAATTATAGTTTTAATTATACAGGGTGTCTTTTATGTACCTTCGGAAAATGATAGGTCGTGTAGGGGACGGGTATAGAAGTAATTTGAGATAGGGAACTTGGGGTCGGAGTGGCCTCCTTGATCCCTAAAATAAGGGTTGATTCAGGCCCTCCACCCTATAAGTTAGGCAACCGACCCCAGCCTCTATTACTTTTCTCAATCCTTTAACTCTTGGCAAGATTCATTTCACCATGTGGCGCTGGCGTAATGGATATCGTTGTGGTGCGAAATGCCGGTTGTCCCGGGTTCGATTCCGGGCTTGGTAAGGTAAGGTTTTTAAACTTGATACCTTCGGTAAATTAAACCGATCTTTGTGAACTTCGTAGCATTAAATTGTTTAAGTCCGTTATTACGTTTAAATCACGTTGATTTTGCAAGAGAAAGTAAGGTTTAGCTAGGCTAGGCATGCTTAGCTTAATTTTTGCCGTAGTGTAATCATTAAAAGGCACGATCTTAAGACTACCGCAGTTCCGTACTTAGTCACAAAGTTCCTTTAATAGGCAATACAATTACAAAGCCACAATAATTACACAACAGCAGTGATTGTTTCAAATACTTGTGAAAACAGAATGATTGAGTATTTTTGTGTCAGTTCATGACAAGATTACGGTACTTTTCGAGGATTCAAATCACAGCTGAACAACTGGTCATGTTACAAAACGAAGGTAGTGTTTGAATTCATCACAACAATTGCCTGAATCAACCCTTATTTTATAGGTTAAGGAGGCCGCTCCGACCCCAAGTTCCCTATCTCAAATTACTTCTATACCCGTCCCCTACACGGCCTATCATTCTCCAAAGGCAATTAAAAGACACCCTGTATACTAGCGTACCCGTGCGAGAACTCTCGCATAATGGGTTGTGTGCGCCCCATGTGTACAGACTACCCGCTCGGCTCTAGTGCTATGCGGCTGTACGCGACACAGTTTTACCAGGGGCTATCGTCTTGTTTATTTGTTTAAAAGCACCTTATAAGCAATTAAATATATTTCCGTTGACTTTTCAAGAAATGCAAGATTTTTCCTGTACTATTGAGACGATTTGGAAGATTTTGGTACAAACCACACCTCCTAACTTCCTCTGGTTTAGGAGCTTGAGTTTTGTGAAACATACTCCTTAGCGTATTATATAATAAGATAAGATAGCATAAAGTATTAAAGCATCACTTTGAGGAGAAAGTCGTTCCCTTAGGCTTTGTATGTCATATATGCTATGTTTAAAATGAATGTTATAAAACCAGAATTGCAAACCTTTTAGCTCGGTGTGTTAATTATGTTTAATGACATCATTTAAATGAGATAGTTGATTGGTTGGTTCCTTAGTTTAGGGACTGCGACGACGCGGTCATGTAGCCCCGTGTACTTTGAGTGTGTGTAGAATCAGTCTGATAACCGTTGTTAATTGTGATGACTGTATTAGTGAGTCTTATCTGTTTTTAATTCAATTTTGCTACCAAATGCTACCGTCCACGACACCTAGCTTACAGACCTGCCTACCAGATGGCATCGCAGTCAGCAACTGGTGGAACGTTGGAACTAATAGAGCGTTATCAATTCTAACCTGCAAATTTGGCTTCACACAAGTGTAGTTAGTGGAAGGTTCTTTTTCATGCCATAAATATATGACATGGGACCGCCGGCTTTACTTCCCGTCCGAAGGAAGGCATACTGAGGGATTTTTAACTCTCTTGAAATTGAATGAGATAAGCTTTAATCATCATCTTATATTTGTCATGAAAAATATGTCATAAACATCCGGGTCCTAGTAATGATATTCAACAAGTTCAGATTGTATTCTAAGAAAAACTATCCGCAAATTTACTCCAAACATTATCTGCAGCTTATCCGATATCCGCACAGCCATTCATAACTTGAGGAGCGTGGAACTCTTGGAGCAGTGTACCCGTAGTTAGCGGAGACGTGATCCCACGATTAGAACTCTTACCATTGGTTCATAACTTGCATCACAAACCGCTTCATCAGTGGCGAAACGTATAGAGAAACACGATCAGCATCAGGACAGAATCCTACACAGAGGAGGTGAATATCTATAGACTTTCTCGAACTGTCGTCTGTCGTTGTGATTGTATTATCCAATACATAATGTGGTTGTATGTTTAATTTGAACAAGCCTTTGTTCCCACAGCCTGTGGCTTGGTAAGCCTGGTCTGAAGTTTGTCAGACCTCACACCATGGGAACGTAAATACTCGTTATTACTCGGGTTGGCTCGAGGTGGCTCGGCCTTTCCCGTGTATTGTCGGTGTCTCCCTCCGACATCAAAGGCTTGGGGCTCTACGGTTGACAAGCCCCAGTACAGCTCGAACACCCCTTCCCACGATCTGTTGTGGTTTGTGCAGGTTTATTCAGTTTTCTGAACGTTTTCAGTGCTTTATTACGGATAATTATGGAGTGGTACCTTGTACCAATGGTCCAATGTAGTGGTTATGGAGTTTTTAAACTACATTTCTCATTTTTCAAAAATGAGGGAAAAGTAGACTTATGAGATAGATCCGGAAAAACGTGTCTGTCTGTCTGTGTGTCCCGTCCCCCCTCTATTAACTCCTAAACGTCTGCAGCTATTGAATCCAAATTTGGCAAGGGTAAAGATCTATACCTGAATATCTCACGACCATATTTGAAATTGACGTCAGTGCTACAAACTGCTGAAAAATCACAATTGTATTTGAGCTCTATGTTGGATATCTCAGAAGTTATGCATGCGATCTATTCCAAAATGGGCACACATATAGTCTATAGTAATGCCATCATTACTTCCGACTTGACATTTCACTGTTACCCTAGAGGAATCTAGCGGTCAGAAGGAAAATCACTTTAACTAGCCAATCGCAGGCAGTCATTCAAATCAATAGTCTATACCACGACAAATCGAGTTTCGTTCGCGATGCCGCGATTTAGGGAACGAAACTCTAGCCTAGCACTGAAACGTCAAGTCGGAAGTAATTGGCTTTATAGATAATAACATTCCAGATTAATTTTCAGAAGTTCATACATGCCAGTGTTGTCTACATGATTCTAAGCCTGCCGATAAGTCCAATTTCTAAATGAATGTAACTTCTATACTAGCGATTGGATTTCAACCCAATTTCGTATTTACTATGTATACTACAACAGATATGACTGTGCGTATTCTAAAGAGACACCAGGGCGGCCAACTGTTAATAAATGCTCTCTCTATTTGTTTGATCCTAATATCAATATATCAGAAAGAATGCAAGCCATCAGCCCTAAACTTTGCACACGTATAGTACCTGACATTCTAGATGAATTTGTAGTAACTAATATACCTCAGTGCTGCCAGCATGATTCTAAGCTTTCTGATAGGTAAACTTTTTAATTAACAAATGGATTTTTATCCAAAATTGGCACTATAATAGATTGTAATATTTCAGATTGATTTTGAGCAACATGACATTGTTCCCAACATGAGTTTACGCGTACTGATAAATCCAATATCAAACAGCATGTAACTAACGTCCATACTATCCATTAGACTTCAACCAAATTTTGTATGTGCCTTATATACCTTAAGAGATGGAACTAAGAATATATTCCGAGTCACCAGGGCTACCAACTGTAGTAAGTTACTCTATTAGGCTACACCAATTTAGGTATATTTCAAACTGCAGTACTTAGAAATGTTAATATTACCAACTTGATTTCGTCATTATTCTAGATAGGTCTATATAGATTGGCATGAATCGTAAATTTTAGGAAAAGTAGGCTCGTTAGTTCGTCACGGAACTACTTGTTAGATCAGTACAAGGGAGCACCTTCTATCCGGAACCTGCAAAGATAGAAACGAGATATATGATGCTTGGAAGGGAATCCAAGGTAGCATCAGCGTTGAGTGTTCTGTAAAAGAGATATATGATGCTTGGAAGGGAATCCAAGGTAGCATCAGCGTTGAGTGTTCTGTAAAAGAGATATATGATGCTTGGAAGGGAATCCAAGGTAGCATCAGCGTTGAGTGTTCTGTAAAAGAGATATATGATGCTTGGAAGGGAATCCAAGGTAGCATCAGCGTTGAGTGTTCTGTAAAAGAGATATATGATGCTTGGAAGGGAATCCAAGGTAGCATCAGCGTTGAGTGTTCTGTAAAAGAGCTGAAAAAGAAGAAATAATATTTAGTAAGAATTTATTAAACACAATGTGTACATTTGTTTACATATTTACTTGTGTTTTTCACCAGTCTTTCGTTAGCGTGTTCAGCGGCTGGGAGTTTCCACATTTCAGCAAGTGATACTTGGGGCATGGTTTGTTGCATAATTCACAGACGCAGTCGTTCTCCGGTTCGTGGTAGGTTTTGTTCCGACATATCTTCCCATGGAACCCGTGGGCGGCGAATCTTGTGTACAGATGGCGAAGTTCATAGTTCGGTCCCTTCCAGGCTTCTGTTTTCATCGCTTCTGTGTCCATTATTTGCTCCGGGACCTCGTTGGCTGTGTTCTGTCTTTCCTTGATGACTGTTTTGAATGCGTGTGTTTCCGGCAATTCGAAGCAGAGTTTTATGTCCTCTATGAATAGGCTTGCCATATTTTTGGTGAGTGAAACCGGGACACATTAATATGGGATGGAATCACCTGGGGGTCTGCGAGGTATAGAATACCCCCCAGTACAGCGGGGGGTCCGGGAAATTTTTGAAAAAATAGAAGCCTTTTTTTTAAGCCTCGCAAGTGACGGGAGGGGGAATTTGGCACCCTAAATTGTTAGTTCTACACACCTTTAAAAATAAAAAGTAATTTTTGCTACTTAAAAGATATAATTTTTTCCTTTTTAATGATAATTTTTTCTGGTCCACCATCCAGAAAGAAGTGTAATAAAATACAATTCAAAATACTTCATAAAATTGATTGATTGAACAATTACTAAGTCTTATTATTTCTACAAAAACAATTACAACAAAAAACTTTTTTGTCAAACTAAAAGAACAATTAATTAAAGAGTTAACATTGTTAATCTTTGCTCTCAAACCACTCATATTTTTTACTTGAATGTACTTTTTTCAAAATGTCTTTCTTAAGCTTGACCTTTTCGTAAAATTCATAGCAAGAAAGGTCGAAGTTGATACTTTTTACGTCTTACAAACTTTTTCCGGGACATTGATAAAACCGGGCGGAACACCGGGACAAGAGCAAAATACCGGGACTGTCCCGGTCAAACCGGGACGTATGGCAAGCCTATCTATGAAGAATGACTCTCGTGCTATTGTATACGCGTAGCTGTTCCTTGTGAATTTAGGGATCGAGAGGGCTCGTTTTAGGAATCTGGCTTTAATGCTTTCTATTTTCCTAAGGTTGTTTGCCATCAGGTAGGGCCATGTTATTTGTATTCCGTACGTTGCAGTCGGAGAAACTTTCAGTTTGAACAGCGCGATCGTGGTTGGCAGGGATAGCTTCTGGAGCTTAGGGATGTCGTAAGTTGGAACCAACTTCTCTCTGCATACACAAGAGAGAGTGACGGCTGCAGCGAAAGAAATAACATTTGATGGCGACTTACAGGAAGCTGGCGTTGAAGTTAAAAAGCACAGTACGGAAACTGAGATTGGAACTAAAGAATTGTACAAGCCACTGAACACTGTACGTACTAGCTTTGGTGACTCTTCTAGACTAGTGGTCGCTCGAGATTCGTCAATCCACGCGTCTTTCCGCTCCGTGGGAACGGCTTCAGGTCGGAATATGACAGAGCACGACAGACTACAAGTCACAGGCCGTGGGAACAAGGCTTTAAAATGGCTGTTTTTTTTTTCAAGTTTCGATGGACTGTATAAAAATAACTGATTGACATACCAATCTGATTTTACTACTAAATGTTTGCTTATTTTATTCTCATGTCTTAATATTATCGCCAAAACGATTGAAACATTTGTCGTATCGTTACACCAATGCCATCGGCAAAAAGTTCTGCCACCACTGAGGTGGGTACGTGTGGAGAGTCTCCTGAAGTGTTTTTCCTTTTTTGGCGAGGTGTTGCCGCCCAACCATACCTTCAGTTCTTGAAAAGGGTGACAATCATTCAGTGCTGGTTTGGACTAAGCGGCAGATGGTCCAAAACTTCACACTTGAATTCTTTGAAAAAGTCGATCGTAACGTTAGCACAGTGCGGTCGTGAAGGAAGAACTGGAGAGACCACGTCAACAGAATGCGTAGGGAACGAGTCCCTAAGCAGATGGTACGATACCATCCAAAGGGGGTTTGATCTATTGGACGTCCAGCTAAAAGATGGAATGAGACCGTAACAGGCCACATGGCCTGATACTTGACTGGCAGATGATGATGACTATCACCCGAACCATTAGGGGCCGATACCTGGATGACATCGTCATCTTGGCCGACAAGCCTGAGGATTTGAATGAGTTTTTGAATGGTATGGATTCCGTCTTACGGAAAGAATTCATGATGAAAATTAATAAATGTAAAACAAAAATACTGGAATGCAGCCGAAATAAATCAGAAACCTCTATGGAGATCAAATTGGCAGGTGAAAAGCTGAAGGAAGTAGGAGACTTCTGTTATTTAGGAAGCAGAATAACCAGTGATGGACGAAGCAAAGAGGATATAAAAAGTAGGTTGGCTCAGGCAAAGAAAGCATTTCTACAAAAAAGGAATCTGCTGACATCGAATATAGATTTAGGTATTAGGAAGTCATTTTTGAAAGCCTTTGTCTGGAGCGTGGCGCTCTATGGAAGTGAAACGTGGACTATTGGTGCAGCAGAAAAGAGGAGAATTGAAGCATTTGAAATGTGGTGTTACAGGAGAATGATGAAGATCAGATGGGTAGATAGGGTTACAAACGAAGAGGTATTAAGACGAGTGGGAGAGGAGAGATGTTTCTGGTGACTGCTAATGAAGAGAAGAGATAGGTTGGTAGGACACATACTAAGACACCCAGGAATAGCAAGCTTAGTTATGGAAGGAAGGGTCGAGGACAAGAACTGTAGGGGTAGACCAAGGTTAGAATATGTTAAACAGATTGCCTCGGATGTAGGGTGTCGGAGCTATGTAGAGATGAAACGATTAGCTCAGGACAGGGAGGCATGGAGAGCTGCATCAAACCAGTCAAAAGACTGAAGACTCAAACAACAATTACTACTACCACCGTCACCTTATTGCAGCGGTCAAGGGGTACGGAGAATGGGTTCGAAAAAGCAGCTGTTGGAGAGTGAATTCTAAAAAATGTAAAGAGCATATTGATTAACAAAAAATATCTACAACAAGAAGTGCATCTCCTGAAATACCAAAATAAGGCATTATAACACTGTTGTAAAAGCGGAATATCTCTTTGCCGGTGAATGCCTCTCGATGAACTATAGCCTCGAAAAGCTAGAATTCCTTGGAAAGGACAATTCTAAAGAGAATCATGGGTCCAGTTCAGACTGAAGACTGATGGAAACTGCGAAGCAACAGAGAAGTCTACCAGAACGTGGAAAGAATCTGAGACTATGCGGAAGAGGAGGATGACATTCCTCGGACATCTATAACTTACAGAATGCACAAACATAGATTAACGAATCAAATATTCGACTATCTCTGGAAGAAGAAGTCCTCTCCAACGTGGACTAAGGAATTTACGAAAGATGTTGAAAAGTTGAACAAATGCTAGAAAGAAGTGCATTTTAGGGTAAAGTAAAAAAACTGGAAGGGTTTCAAGATGAAGGAATGCCTAAGAGAAGTGGACGAACTTGGACAGAAGATCAAAGGAAACGTGCCAGTGAACGCAAGAAGGAATATTGGAGACAGAGGAACTCCAGGCAAAGAAAAAGAAAAGAAGTTGTTGCGTGATCCTAAGTGGTCAATATACTTGAAAGAAAAAAAAACAAGATGTTCAGTAAAGAACATATAGCCTACTTTATGCTAAATGCATGGGTATTTGTCCTTTTCAAGGAGTATAATTGAAAGTTGGTTGTAGTAGCTTGTTGAAATACAACGTGTTATACGGATATTAAACGTGAATATGAGGTGCCCTTTGCTAGTGCTACCTCTGCACAAAATTTATTTCAATTCGGTTTCACCGTGTTTGAATATAGAGGGGGAATCGATTTGCACACATACATGGCCGCCACCCGCAAATTATTGGGCTGATAACCTTGTAATTCGGTCAAAAGATTCTTCGTACATAAAGGTATAATGTTGCAAAATTTGGTAGAGATCAAATGATTAGGTTGGTCGTAATTTGATTTAAGCTTTGAACATTTGGGTGGCCGCCATTACTTTTCCGTCAAAATGGTGGCGATATAAAACGTGACACTGAGGTGTCCTTTGCTAGTGCTGCCTCTGTACCAAATTTCATACGAATCGGTTTCACCGTGTTTGAATTGATAGCGGGAATCGATTTGCACACATACATGGCCGCCATCTGCAAACTATTTGGCTGATGAACTTGTAGTTTAGTCAAAAGACGCTCGCCTTATAAATATATGTTGTTGAAAAATTTGGTAGTGATTGGATGATTAGGTTAGTCGTAATTTGATTTAAGCTTTGAACATTTGGGTGGCCGCCATTACGTTTCCATCAAGATGGTGGCGATATAAAACATGACACTGAGGTGCCCTTTGTTAGTGCTACCTCTGTTCCAAATTTCGTTCAATTTGGTTTCACCGTGTTTGAATTGTATCTACATTCCGAGTACACACACTCGCACACAGACTCACACACACAGACAAGACACACAATTTTTCGCCCTTTGTTGATCTCATAAGTCTAGTTTCATTTTTTTGCAAAAATCGAAAGTAGGCTAAAAAGGAGTACGGCACGAAAAAAGTAAAATTATTGAGAACCGCTGCCTTAGTGTATTGGAAGCGAGTGTACAAGGATGATTGGCGGGAGACGAACACCAGTAATATGCGAGAGTGTTTGTTCTGAGCCAGGCCACGGATGTCTCGTATATTGAAACATTCTTAACCTACTTTATTTTAAATTTGAATTTGAGTCTGCTCGGCCACCCTAAGAGAGGATATGGAGTGAAATTGCTTTTCAATCCCTGGGACTTGTTCTCCACGAAGAAAGAAGACACATCCAAAGATTGCAGATTCGTCTGGCAATGCACATATACACGGGCTGTACGCATAGCACCGCACTGTACTGCATCATCTGTTCTGCTACCTAAATATTACTGAATATTGAGCGAGCACTCGATGTTTGAAAAGTTATACAGGGTGTCTCAGAAAAATGTAGGCCTACTAACACTTTGAATTACTATAAAATGATTTATGAACATAGAGACACGTTTAAGGGCTTCAATTATAGAGGAGAAATGTAATTAAAGACTCATGTTCGCAAATGTTCAAATTGATGACCGTCAGTGTCCAGATAAAAATAATAATAATAATATCGTATGGCCTCGGGTGCCTGGTGCAAGCTTTGCTATTTGACACCCAGAGGGTAGCTTGCATGTCGAATTTCGTTGTTCCTTGACTATGAAAGTCAAGGAGGTTAGATGTTAGATATCTAAGCTACTTGAACACTATAGCGCTTTCTATTAGAGAAATGAGGAACTTTGTGTTGTCGGAAACTCCCGAGATTAATTTTGCCATTATGAACTCGGCCTACTGAATTCAAATGGGTTATTTGACATGCCAACATCGTATGACATGCGTATCGTATTTTTGCCGCCTTTCAAAAATCACTTACCACTGTCAGGAGCGAACCTGCAATCTTGGGGTTAGTAGACCGACATGATATCCACTCACCAAACGTGGCAAGTGTCCAGACAAATCTGATAACGCGAAGCAATGGATTCGCAAACGTTACGACCAAGTTCATTTGGAACTTCGTGACATTGTCTGTCAATTTCCAATTTCGTGTTGAAATGCAGGATTTCTAGCGCAGACGCTTCATGATGCGATGGACGCTATCTTTTGAGATGTGTGTCTCTCGTGCCGTTTGTCGTAGTGATTTCGGTGGGGATCCAGTGAGGGCTTCCTGCACCTGTTCTACTTTTCTAGGACTTGTGGATGTCCGAGGGCCTCCAGAACGTTTCTTGTTGACGTTGTGAACGGTTCCATGTGCTTCAAATTTATCTCTGATGCGAGAAATGGTCCGGTGCGTTGGTGGCGGCTTGTCGAACTCCTGGACACTGACGGTGATCAATTCGAACATTTGCGAACATCAGTCTTTAATTTACATGTCTCTTGTATAATTGAAGCTCTTAAACTTGTTTCTATGTTCATAAATGATCATTTTATAGTCATTCAAAATGTTAGTACATTTTATTGAGATACCCTGTATTGTAAGCATTACTCGTTTAACCCTGTCAAAAGCACAATTTTTAGCCTGTTTTTATTTATCACCTTTTGTCCGCGCGCGCGCGCGCGCGCGTGTGTGTGTGTGTGTGTGCGTGTGTGTGTGTCCCTAATAAAATCTAAACGCCTGGGGTGATTCGAATGAAACTTACAAGGGAACGGATTGTGGTGTAAAATTCTAATCTGGTTGAAATGTAGTACACAATATTCCTACAGAGTTGTACAATGACGTAATGAAAACCACACGGGCCACTTTCAATTTTGAACACCAATATTGAACGTCGAAAACCTGCCGGCGACGGCATTAGCGAGGAGGTGGGAAGAAGTAAAGCTGACCTTGAATCCTAGCAGCACGCGAAGGCTCCCGGTCACCGGCCTTCATAGCGATCACTTTCAGCAAAGCAGCTTTGTAGACAAACTACCACATTCCAAGGATTACAATTTGGAAGGTGTTGAAAACCTTCGTTGTCACTTTCTGACCTTTGTGAAGTTAAGTTTAACATTAATTGTTGTCTGTGCCAGTAAAATTAAAACCAGACAAAATTAAATTGTCACCCTTACATGGCTTGATGAAGAGAAGCCTCCGTGGCTTAGGCGGCAGCACGCCGGCCTCTCACCACTGGGTCCGTGGTTCAAATCCCGGTCACTCCATGTGAGATCTGTGCTGGACAAAACGGAGGCAGGTTTTTCTCCGGGTACTCCGGTTTTCCCTGTCAAAATTTCATTCCAGCAACACTCTCCTCTATCATTTCATTTCATTTGTCATTCATTTAATCATTGCCCCAGAGGAGTGCGTCAGGCCTCGGCATCCGGCACAGTTCATATCCTCGCCGCTAGATGGGGGCTTCATTCATTCCATTCCTGACCCGGTCGGACACTGGAAGCAGGCTGTGGATTTTCATTTTCACATGGCTTGATGAAGGAATGATTTGGGACCTGTTCATCCAAAACATCACTTTTGTTTTGCATAGTCCTACCGAACTGATAAGGGACTGTCGGGATGAGGGGAAGGTGGAAGGTGGGGAATGCAACGCAGCACGACAGGTCGCTGCCTCGTGGCCGGGACCCATCGCGTGCTGCTTGGATTCAAGGTCAGCTTTACCTCTTCCCACCTGCTCGCTCATGCCATCGTCCGGCAGGTTTTCGGTGTTCAATACTGGCGTTCAAAATTGAGAGTGGCGCGTGTGGTTTTCACTAAGTCATTGTACAACTTTGTAGGAATATTGTGTACTAAATTTCAACCAGATTAGAATGTTACACCGCAATCCGTTCCCTTGTCAGTAAGGTACTATCGTGTCCGACTCCGACCGTGCCCCTGAAATTTTATTACGTCTCACAAATCCAAAATGGCGGATGTGCGAAATATATCACCGGCATTCTATATCTCCGAAACTATTACTGATATCACCCTGAAATTTTGTACGGTGATAAAGGGCACTTCTAGAATTTCATCTATGTGACTTTCAACAAGATGTTCAGCGTGGTGGTGCAGGGGTTAAGCTGTTGGCCTCTTACCACGGTGGACCGGGCTCGTTTCCCGGTCAATGCATGTGAGATTTTTGAAGTGAAATGCCATGTCCCTTGGTTCCGATTTCACGTAAAATGGAGGTCCCGTGTCTCATGATCGCAAGATTAACGGTTACGTAAAACTATAAACTTCCTTCAACAACTACTACTATTAGTTCCATAGCCTACATATCAAAGTAATCGGGGCTGTTGAATTCATGTTTAAATCCCCTAAATAAAACAGAATATAAAAAGAAAAGTGACAAAGCAGTTTTAATATTGGCCACGCATTTTGAACGGGTATTATTTTCTAATTACTTGTCCATGTCAGTATATTTGAATACATCATTAATAACTGTGCAGTTTTGTAAATCAGTAAAGGTTGTTCGATTTCATTTACATAATTAATCTGTCCAGTGTTATTAATCCTAAATGTCATTAATGTGCGAAAATCAGGATAAATTATTGTTGTGATTAAAGCTTTTGACACTGCGTTGTTTTTGTTTTCGTTCCATTATTTGCTCGCAATAGATATGGCATTAATATTGTGTTGCGAATATCTAGAATACCCCGCTATTGACATGCGGGTGATTTGAACTGAGGTGGCACAATTATATGGATGGGAGTGGCCGAAAATAAGACTCCACTCATCAAGGTGCCTGCATACTGGACAGCTTTTGCCCTAGCTAGAGCGTAGAGTAGCTCTATCTAGGGCACTCGAAGCTCCTCTCCAGTGTACACAGGTGGTAGAGAACCCTAGCGGAGACTGCTCTAAGCTCTAGCTAGGGCCGGCTGACTACGGTGTAAACAGTATTTGGGTGCCCTAGCTAGACAAGTCTAGCTCAATTCGTTCGGTTGAATATTGGAAAGTGCTCTATGTAGAGTCAGTGGTGGATTGTTGGGGTTATTTGTTTGTTGATAATTATAGTGTTTGAATATGGCTGAATTTGTGTGGAGTCGCGAAAAACCAATGACATTAATTGAAAATATTGAAGCCCATCCAGAAACTTTGAATTGTACTCGGAAAGAATACAGAGACAGAACCTTGAAGGCACCGTCGTTTCAGGTGATCCCTTTTGCTGATCCTGGGGGGTAATTTTGGCCAAAATATAATCAGAGCCATTTTTGCTCATTCTTAAAAAGTTCTTGTACGCTTCAGAATCTTCTGAACATAACTCTTGCAATAATTTAGCGTGCATTCCCTCGTATTCTCTTTTTGATATGCAATTCCTCACCCACAACCTTCTTTTCCTCTTCATAGTTTTTTTTAACAAGGCACACACAATCACCACAGATGCTAAAAGCTCTCTTGAAGACATTTTAACTTCACAACTCACATTGCTCTCAGAATGTTTTAGCGCTGCTCTACCTAGTGCATTTACGTTTGACAGTGTACACAGGTTCAGAGAGTGCTCTAGGTAGATTTGTCTATCTCCACTCTATGAATGCTCTACCTGGGGAAAATTACTCTACAGTGTACACGCACTCAGTTTAGCTAGAGCGGTCTAGCTAGACTTGCTCTATGAAAATCACTCTCCAGTGTACAGGCACCTTAATTACACTTTCTACAGGGTATTTCTATTTATTTATTTATCGTGTCAGAAGTACAAATTAAACAATAGAAATATTAAACTCTGGTTGATCAATAATTTGCCACGGGTCAGATTTACCCATGGCGCCAGTCCTCGCGTGACAATTTTCGGCTTACATTAGTCGGGACAATCTGTAAAAAAATAAGGGAAAAATATTTATACTTCGCGTCGCCGCCATGTTGGATTTGTGATCACCAGGTTGTTTAAAGTCCTATAGGTGAACTTAAGTTCGTAGCGCCTATGAACATAAAAAATCAGTTTGATTGCTATAATATATTCGTAGGTATTCAGAGTCGTCTGAATATTTCGGATGGTCGCCATGCTGGATTGTTAAATGTATAGGCCATAGAGTCATGTACCATTGAAGGAAAATTATTGCGTTGGTTCATTATTCAAACTTTCACTTCGATCGCTTGATTACGACACAAGAAATAAAAATTAATTTTAAAATTCACACCGCCGCCATCTTGAGGTTATGTAAACAATTGAACTAAATTAGATACCAGTGCATTACAATGTGTATAAACATTTCCTGTACCAGATTTCATTGCGTTTGGAACATTAAATCGCGAGAAAGGTCTATTTAAAATTTTCAAATTCGCTTGGCCGCCATGTTCGTTTTGTAGTTAACCGCTTTTTGAAAGTCTTATTGGTGAACTTCTAGTAGTGCCCTTTATCTCCGTATAAAATTTCAGGGTGATACAGCTAATAGTTTCAGAGATATAGAATGCCGGTGAAATATTTCGCTCATCCGCCATCTTGTGGTTATATAAGCAATTGAACCAAGTTAGATATCGGTGCATTACAATGTGTATAAACATATACTGTACCAAGTTTTATTGCATTTGGTTGGTTAAATCGCGAGAAACGTCTATTTAAAAGTCGCAAATTCGCGTGGCCGCCATGTTGGTTTTTGTAGTTACCAGTTTTTCGAAAGTCACATAGGTGAACTTCTAGTAATTCCCTTTATCGCCGTAATAAATTCCAGGGTGATATCGGTAATAGTTTCGGAGATATTGAATGCTGGTGAAATATTTCGCACAGCCGCCATGTTGGATTGGTGAGACGTAACAAAATTCGAAGGGCACAGTCGAGGTCGCCCGGAATAGTGCTATGAACTTACCGAGCTTCATTGAAATCGCTCCAGCCGTTTAAAAGTTATTAGGGGGGACACACACACACACGCACACAGACACGGACAAAAGGTGATCTCATAAGCCTATTTTTTCAAAATTGAAAATAGGCTAATAAACCTCATTTTATATTGGGAATAATTCATAGGAAGACACCAGGTGTAAAATTGCTTAATTAAAATCCGCACGACTACGGCAAAAAGGGAGTGACACACTATGGGTCAAAATGACCCGGCGCCAGCCTCGTGTTATATTTTTTTCACGCAAGTTCTCAAGGGTTAATGAACTAAGTACCTCCAACTTACTGCTGTGTAGTAAAGAATTACTGCTGTATTGTAGTATGAAGGAAGGTCACGAGCACAACAGCAGGTACAACACGTCTCCGTGCGAATCACACACTCAACTGAATGGCATGGAATGTCAACAAACCTATAGGACAGGCTGTTTCAAATCCACGAGTTTGAGTATGGGTACACGCGAGTACTCAGCAGTGTTGCTCGGAGCACGGTTGGAGAGGGACTGGGGGTGAGAGCCAATACGTCACTGGTCGAAGGTCATAACACAAGTCCATGGGCTACCTGCCAGTCTTACTGTATCCACCGCGCAGTGATGGCAGCCCCCACAGCAGAGCTGTATTGCAAGTTGCAGGTTTACTCACGCAAGGCGGCGAGTACTCATCTGCTCCCTGGCGAGCAGCTCGGCTGGATCAGCCTGATGTAGGAGATATGGGACATTAGGTGACCGTTCAATGACGTACGTACTCTGGTCAGTGGCGCCAAAAATGTGGGAGATTGGAACATGTGTTGTGGTGTGAGGGTAGCGGGAAGACGGTACGTTTCCGGACACAAGTTCCTATGCTAAACTTGGTCCCCACTACAAGCCCTCAAAGTCTGTAATGGGAATTTAGAAACATGCTGTATGACAGAACATTGAATTAAATCCGGGCCAAACAGGTGGAAAGCTACTACACTTGAAGTGCTTCTTTTAAAATAGATTGTTGTCCATTTTTTCAAAATTTGTGGTAAATTAATTGAAAACCTTGCATCATTTTCATGTTTATGTAGTGCAGTCGTTATGTTCGAGGACTGGCGCCCGAATGAAGACCACAGTAGAATCCAGATGTCTTAACAGTAGCCGCACAATACTAAAAGATCCTCATTGTCCCTGAAAATAGTCACTTTGGCAGATCCCTTTTGCTGTTACGAGGTCACCTGCGGTTTGGCAATCATTTGTATGCTCCAGCATTGTCACTTCCTCGATCTTGCGTTCAGGTTGGTTTGTTTATGGCCAAGCAATTCGATCTTGCGTTCAGGTTGGTTTGTTTATGGCCAAGCAATTCCCTTGTAATCCTCCAAACTGTCTCGCCCTAGAGAAAACCGACAAGGCCTTTTAAACATGGCACTGCTTTGTCACCGTACACTTGCTCGAACATCAAAAACATTTCTTCAATTTTCCAAAACTTGATGTTTGCTCGTTGCTCAAACCAATTATTGCCCTTCACAACAGAGACCATAGTTCTGCCTCTTGCTAGGACATGACATTTACTCGAGGTGTATTTTCTTCAATGGTATTATGTCATGGAGACCATTATTTCGCCGCCAGATGATGACTGCAATGTCATCTAGTAGCCAAGTCCGCAAGCTAGGTGTCGTGGCCGGTAGCATTTAGTAGCAAAAGTAGGAACTACTTGAAATTATCGTCTGCAGTCCTTACTTGAATTGAAGCAGATAACACACACTAATACAGTCATCACAATTAACACCGGTTATCGGACAGATTCTACACACACCCAAAGTACACGGGACTACATGTCCACTTTGTCGTAGCCCTAAACTAAGGAACGAACCAACCATGTAATACCGGATTCAGCGGTTACAGCAGAGTCCCGTGGTTGACAACCCACTAGTTGTGATCCCCTGAGCGATGGGGTTAGATGTCTGACGAGATGGAATTCTGTGCACCATTTTCAATTGAAGCCCTGTTGTTCGGTTTTCTTTGGTGTCTGTCTCCTGCTATATATTACAACTGCGTGCGCTGCGCGGTTTATTCCCCCTATGGTGCAATATCCAATAATTGAATTGCTTTCCCAATAGCCCATAATGCACTAATACTGGACGAGGCGATATACATCACAGCGGCAAGATGTTATCAGTTCCAACTTATTACGAAACTACTAACAAGAAAAATACAAGAAAAGAATTTAATAATAATAAAAAAAATAATACAACCTAGCTTTTAACGGAATAACATGGGTTTGGAAGGAAAAGAAACTTGGAGATCATTTCTCTCGAAGGGGAAAAGGAAGGTATCTTCGTGAAACATCTCAATTGAACAAGGTAGAAGAATAGAAAGCAAACAGAAGACAATCTCTGTTTACACGATATCCAAACAGTAGGTTTATCTCTTGTTTTCTCCTCTCTCTCGATACGTTTGCCTTTCCAAGGTCCCCCAGGAGCTCACGTCTAGTGGGACGTGGGTTGGCGACCCCGGGACCCAAGCTGAGTTCGGCATTGCTTCCACTTACTTGAGCCGGGCTCCTCTTCGTCTTCTTTCCTGTCGACCTCTCTTGGTCAACTCTTCTTGTTTTACGACCCCGACAGTATTTGAGTATCCGAGGCCTAGGGAGTGTCTTCCTTTCCTGCCTTAATTGGCCCTTCTCTCAATTTTGGATTAGATCCATTTGTTAGTATAGAAGGTTTTTTTTTCATTTAGTCGATTTACCCTCTAGGTCGGTGGTTCCCACGGACTCAGCGAGGGAACTCACCACTACCGCCTCTACGGGCAGTGTCCTGGAGCTTGGAACATCTGGTCGGGATGGATACAACTGGGGAGGTGTGATCAGCACGTCGCCCAGGCGGCCTCACCTGCAAAGCGAACAGGGGCCTCATGAGGGCAGGGATTGGAAGGTTAGGATGGATAGGCAAGGAAGAGGGAAGGAGGTGGCCGTGGCCTTGCAGTAGGTACTGTCCCCGATAATCCGGATAGTAGGCTGTCAGAAATCCGCCCCCTCAATCGGATTGCCAATAATCAATCGCACCGGCACAGCTACATCAATAAAAATGGCACTGACAGATACTACCGAGATTAGAGCACAGTAGTTAACAAGAAATTATTGTGGAACACACCAAAATATACGGGGGTTCATACTTACCTTTTACTTACCTTTTCAATTTAATCTCGGGTCTGGGTTTTCAACTGGATCACTTAATAGTATGCCCTCACAATAACCTCCACCACGATATTTAAAATGAACCAAAACGGAGACAAGAAAATTTAAACTGCACAATAATTTATTTCACATAAAGAAAATAATTTAACAAAATTTAACAACAAAATATACGTGGCAATCAGAAGCCATTGTCCATGTAACCATGTCCTCCTGTAGGACTTGTAGACTTCACATACAAAATTTCAGCTTTCTCTAGCTCAAAAGAACGTAATAATAATAATGCACTTCGGAATGGATAAGGGAGTTGGGACGAGACATATAGCAATTGTTTCCTTGTTCATGAACTTCACATTTTATTTATAAGCGCAAGGCTGCTATGTAGATGACCTTGGCCTCTACCATACAGTTATCTGGCCACCTGCGATACACCCTGCACCGTGTCGCATGCTTGCATCGTCAAATGGACGCACCTGTCCATCCAATGTTAGCATATGCTAGTTACCTCAGAGCCTAGCTCCTTTTCAAAACACTTTAAATGTTCACATCTCAACTCAAATATTATCACGCAAATCTTTTAAATGCTCCGTTCAAATATCAATGGATTACTCTAATAATCCCAAATCTTGTTTAATTGTATAATCCAATTGTTGAACTAGCGTTGTTTAGAGTATAATAACGAAAACGCTTAATGTTTATAACAAAATGTTCATTAATTATTTATAACATTTTAAATTGTTTATAACATTGTCAAACGACAATTGAAAAATTTATACACGCCTCTATTAATCCCGTTCGTTTCAAATTATTATTAAAGATTTTTACATAGTTATTTACATTATTTATATTATTTATATTATTTATATTAGAAATACATTAAACCACACGTTTATCCGGTTGATAATTACTTAAATCGTGGTGATATAATCGACCAATGAAGGTTAGTTATATTTAAATTTTAGATTCAGGTTTAATAAGATTTAATAATTATTATTATTTGTGACGGTAACCTCCATTCAAAATCGTTATCTCAAATTATTTAAACACTCTTGTTAATTTTAACAGTAACTTCACATGAATACATTTTAAAGGACCTGAACAATACACTCAGCGGAAAAAATACCTCGCTCAAAACGCACAAAATTGCACCAAAATTGGCCCATAATTCATCATATATCTCATTATATATGGCATCAAAATCTTCCACAATACATACAAAAAACCTCCACTTACAAATTCATCAACATCATCAATATTACTGTGGGAACCTCCTTCACTTATTACAGGGCATTATTCATCAGCGACTTTTACACGTCCACTGAACCAACGATTATACATCCATAGTTCCTCTTTAAAAATTCTTATATTCATCAATTGTATCAAAAACTGTTATTATATTTAACCTTCGTGGGTTTCATTCATGAATCGATATGAAGTAAAAATTTGCCAATCACAAATAAATTTAATAGCAAATACGATTAGACACGCCTCCCTGGTCTATCAAAATTGAGATTAATATCATCAAAGTATCGCAGTATAAAAATACTATCTTCAATCAAAGTTCATCTAAACTGCATAAATAATCGAATAGAATACAATTAGACTGTGGAATGCAAACATTATTGTTCCAATCTAGAATTGAGAAAAACTCCTATCAAATGTTCATTACTATAGTGTACTCAATAAATCGTACTCAAAGTTCATGTTTCATAAAATTGTCTATAATGCAATGGTATTTCAGAACTGACGATAAATGTCTATGTTGCAATCATGTTCATAAAACGACTAGTATTTCCAAGATCGTCAATAAAGTAGAAGATTTTAACGCTCTAAAATCTTTTAATCATTCTTCCTTCTTGAGGATGACAGAAAATTGGTCAAAGTAATTTACTGAATAGAATTACTTTAATAAAATGACATGCTGTCTGAATTCAAATTTGCCATAGAAAATCGTTAACATTACAGTTAAATCGTGACTACAAAAATATGCAAATTACTGGAAGAATATAAATAATATCAGTCTCAACTGATCCAAAATTATATAAATATGCCAATGACATACTAATGTCTCAATAAATCGTAGAAAAAGGCATAAATCATCAAAGTGTACAGAGTACAGAAATATCAAGCAAGAATATGGGGCAAAATATATGGGACAGAAAATATGGGAAAAATGGTTGCTCAGATATCGCTAAATGGCTTAAATAAAACAAGAAACGTTCACGACTACCTTATCTGTTGATTGAAGTTCTAGAGGAAAATTTCCAAAGAAGACTGCTGTTGGTTCCATTTCACCACCGTAAAGATGTGCTCCGACCTCGAACCTGGAACCTGCGCCCTCGGAGAATAGAACAGTTACCTCCTCCGGAAATAGCACTGCTCCGTGTAGACGATAGACATCCTTCTGGCAAAACTCTTCTGTGTGAGCCGGGTCCACCCTGGCCTCTCTTGAAAATTCCCTGAAGTTCTGGTAGAAATTCACCATGAAGTTTATTGCAATTATTTCCGCAGAAATGTTCATAATTGTGGAGTATGAAGATATTTCCACTGCCATTTGATGTAATTCAGCGATGGATTACGATGCATGAGTGTAGTTGGATGTTCACTACATGCTCGCTTTTGTAGAATGACGATTAACGAAGTTCCATGCTGCTATTTCACTCCATTGATATATGTCCCAATTGCATTAAAGTTTTAGTCTTCCATCTCCACTTCCGTTATAATAATAGTCGAAAGTACTGCCAGATTATATTGTTCCGTAGTAGAATGTAGCGTTGTATCACCAAATGTAATCTTCAGTATCACGGTTGCAATACATGTGTCAGCCGTAGCGTAGAATGTGGTATTATAAAAGTGATTCTCAGGTGTCGAGAAAATAACTTTTGTCTGCAGTCTTAAAATGCGAATATCTTCCAAAGTATAATAGTGAAAATGTTCAACTTTCGTACACGCCTCAATATTGTAATGCACAATTGAATTAGCATAAATGCAGTAGCTAACTCTTGATAGATAATCTTGTAGACTCGTTTATGTGTGCGCTCCAACTTCGCCTAGTTTCAGTAACCGTAAAATTGTACTGCTGCACGCTCAGTGCTTGTTCGATGCTGTGGGCTCTACCACACTTGCTAATGACGACTTGCTTCACTTAAGAACTCGAAGTCTGACAATATGAGAATCAGAAAAATGAGCCATGAGAACCTTGAGACATGAGACATGAGAGCCTCCTCTCTGCTGTGCAAGGCCTTTTATCAACTTCTTAAGGGGCGTATCCATCCCTACCATAGCTTGTTCCTCCGTCATTGCTAGAAGTTCTAACTTTGGCTATACTTGACGGATTTTCAAATTTCAAAAACTCATAATTAATTTCTTCAAAATTCCAAATCAATGCCATAACTGAAAATAGTTTTCCACAATTCTGAATGCCAAAAGTAATTAAATATGGTAGTTTCAGTAATCTCCGTCTCCCTCCGAACTATCATTCATTGGTTCGAGCCTCTCCTCCAATAGCGTAACTTCTTCCTCAGCACAATTCCTTGTTTCCCTGCGACTGCGTCGTAAATCTCAGATCCTTCTCGAACAAAATCATGACGTCACCAAGAATCTCAGCTCATCCAGCCTACTTGCATGAAGTCTGCGTCATCCGTGCCTACGTCATGAATATACACGTCACAACTATGACAGCCATAACTTTATTCACATATGCCAATACAGCCACCGTGGTCTCAATATAATTCAATTTACGGGGGCAGTACCATCGTGACATTTGCCCGAAGACGAAGTGGGAAACCACGGAAAACCACTTCGAGGATGGCTGAGGTGGGAATCGAACCCCCTTTACTCATTTGGACCACCCGAGGCTGAGTAGACCCCTTTCCAGTCCTCATACCACTTTTCAAATTTCGTGGCAGAGCCGGGAATCGAACCCAGGACCTCCGGGGTGGCAGCTAACCATGATGACCGCTACGCTACGGAGGCGACTTTAGTATAGAAGTTACATGCATTTAAAAATTGGACCTATCAGCAGGCTTAGAATCTTTGTTGACAGCACTGATGTATATCAGTTACTCCAAATTAATCTAAAATGTCATGTACTATACGTGAGCAAAGTTCAGAGAAGTTGGCTTGAATTTCTGATTTATAGACATTACGGTGAAATATAGGGAGAGCATTTATTTACAGTTGGCAACCCTGCTGGCTCTTAAGAATACGATACAGGCATAACAACTATGATACACTAAGCGCATACGAAATTTCGTTGAAGTATACTTGTTAGTATAGACGTTACATGCATTTAGTACTGGACCTATCAGCAAGTTTAGAATGATTTTGGCAGCACTGACGTATATTAGTTACTCCAAATTAATGTACGTGTGCAATGTTTCGAGCAGTTGGCTTGCATTTGTTCTGATATATTGTTATTAGGATACAAAAGTAGAGAGAGCATTTATTAACAGTTGGCAGCTCTGGTTACTATTGAAATACGCATAGTCATATCTGTTATGGTACAGATACTACATACGAAATTTGGTTGAAATCGAATTGATAGTATGAAAGTTATATGCATATAACAATATGACCTATTAGCAGCCGTAGAATCATGTTGACAACACTTGTCATATATGGCCTCTTGGAAATGAAACTGGAATATTATTTTCTACATATGTGCCAATTTTGGAATAGCTCCCATGCATACTTTCTGAGATATTCAACATGTAGCTCAAATTTCGATTGTGATTTTTCAGCAGTTGGTAGCACTGCCAAAATTTTCAAATATGGCCGTGAGATATTCAGGTATAGATCTTGACTGATACCAAATTTGGTTTCGATAGCTGCAGCCGTTTAGGAGTTGATGACACACACACGGACAGATAGAAGGACAGACAGACACATATTTCCGGATCGATCTCATAAGTCTACTTTTTTCACATTTTTAGCCTATTTTAATTATGAAAAAATAGGCTTATGAGATCACCTTGTGTCCGTGTGTCTATCTGTGTGTGAGTGTGTGTGAGATGGTGTGTGTGTGTGTGTGTCCCCTAATAACTTCTAAATGGCTGGAGCGATTTCAATGAAACTCGCTAAGTTCATAGCACTATTCAGGACGACCCCGACCGTGCCCTTCAAATTTTGTTACGTCTCACCAATCCAACATGGTGGCTGTGCGAAATATTTCACCAGCATTAAAAATCTCCGAAAGTATTACCGATATCACCCTGGAATATTTTACGGTGATTAAGGGAACTACTAGAAGTTCACGTATCTAACTTTTGAAAACCTGGTAACTACAAAACCAACATGGCGGCCAAGCAAATTTGTGACTTTTAAATAGAAGTTTCTCGCGATTTAACCAACCAAACGCAATAAAACTTGGTACAGTATATGTTTATACACAGTGTAATGTACGGACATCTAACTTCGTTCAATTGTTTACATAACCTCAAGATGGCGGCTGTGCGAATTTTAAAATTAAGTTTTTATTTCTTGTGTCGTAATCATGGGATCGAAGTGAAAGTTTTAATAATGAACCTACGCAATAATTTTCCTTTAATGGTACATGACTCTATGGCCTATACATATAACAATCTAATATGGCGACCATCCGAAATATTTAGATGTATCTCAATATCTACGAATCTACTACAGCAATCAAACTGAATTTTTTTAATGTTCATAGGGGCTATGCACATAAGTTTACCTATAGGACTTTTAATAACCCAGTGATCACAAATCCAACATGGCGGCGACGCGAAGTATAAATATTCACATGGTCGTTTCTCGCAATTTAACCATCCGAGTGCAGTGACACTTGGCAGACTAAATCCTTATACAAATGTTAATCCACTGGCATCTAATTTTTTTCAATTGTTTCCATAACCACAAGATGGCAGCTGTGCGAAATTTTATAATCTCGTTTTTACTTCCTGTGTCCTAATCATGCGATTGAAGTTTGCATACTACACGTACACAATAATCTTCATGTAATAGTATATAACTGTATGACTTACATATATAAAAATCTAACATGGCGACCATCCGCAATATTTAGTCGGTTCTCAATATCTACGAATCTATTACTGCAATCAAACTGAAATTTTGTATATTGATAGAGGCAATTAACATGAGTAGGATATACGGACATAGGCTGTATAGTTCTTCACGGAACTACTTGTTACAAAATGTGAAAAGTAGGCTAAAATGCCGGACATATTCCATGAATTAGAAATGCCGGCCGGACATAACCAAAATGAATGAATAGCAGGCACAATCGTGTTTGCCGACTGAAAATTATGACATTTTGGTTAATAATAATGTGTGGCGAAAGACGGTTACTATCATATGGTTCACCCTTTATAGGGCAAAACTATTTTTAGCCTACTTTTCACATTTTGCAAAAATGAGGAAAAAGTAGACTTATGAGATCGGGCAAATGTGTGTCTGTCTGTCTGTCTGTCTGTCCTTCTGTCTGTCTGTCTGGCTGTGTGTGTGTCCCCCCCTATCAACTCCTAAACGGCTGCAGCAATCGAAACAAAATTTGGTAGGAGTAAAGATCTATACCTGAATATCTCACGGCCATATTTGAAAATTATGTCATTGCTATCAACTGCTGAAAAATCGCATTTGAAATTTGAGCTCCATTTTGGATATCTTGGAAGGTATGAATGGGTGCTATTTCAAAATTGGCACACGTATACATTATAATATTCCAGTTTAATTTCCAGGAGGCCATACATGGCACTGTTGCCAAAATGATTATAAGCCTGCTGATAGGTCCAATATTTAAATGCTTATAACTTCTACACCATCAATTGGAATTCAACCAAATTTCGTATGTGCTATGTGTACATAAACAGATATGACTGAGCGTATTCTTAAGAGCCACTAGGGCTGCCAACTGTTAATAAATGCTGTCTCTATTTTTGTCATCCTAATATCAATATATCAGAAAGTATGTAAGCCGACAGCTTTAAACTATGCACACGTATAGTACCTGGCATTCTATATTAATTTGGAGTAACTTATATACGTCAGTGCTTCCAACATGATTCAAGGCCTGCTGAGAGGTACAACTTTAAATACATGTAACTTCTGTACTAACAAATGGATTTCATTCAAAATTGGCACAACAATATATCATACTATTTCAGATTATTTCTGACCAATACATGCTTGACATTGTTGCCAACATGATTTTACGCACGCTGTTAAATCCAATGATTAACTGCATGTGACGTCCATGCTATCCATTGGACTTCAACCAAATTATGTATTCTGTTCCTTAAGAGATGGAACTAAGAATATATTCAGTCACCAGGGCTGCCAACTGTAGTGCTCTATTGGGCTACATTATGCCAGGTATAGGCTACAGTATTTCGAAATAATCAGAAATTTAGATATTACCAACTTAGTTTCGTCATTATTCTAAATAGATCCGTATAGATTAATCATTGGCATGAATCTTACATTTTAAGAAAAGTAGGCTCTTTAGTTCGTCACAGAACTTCTTGTTTATTTTTGTGTTTTTACATTTAATTTTTTTAAATTATTATAGATTATTAATAATGTTATTTTTATTTGTATAATTTTAATGTTTGTGTACTTATTAGCCTACTTTTCACATTTTGCAAAATGAGATCGATCCGGGAAAATTTGTGTCTGTCTGTCTGTCTGGCTGGGTGTGCCCCCCCCCCCCTATCAACTCCTAAACGGCTGCAGCAATCAAAACCAAATTTAGTATGAGTAAAGATGTGCACCGGAATATCTCACGTCCATATTTGAAAATGATGTTAGTGCTACCAACTGCTGAAAAAACGCACTAGAAATTTGAGCTCAATGTTGGATATCTTGCAAGGTATGCATGGGAGTTATTCCAAAATTGGCACACATGTAGATAATATTATTTCAGTTTAATTTCCAGGAGGCCAACCATGACAGTGTTGCCAAAATAATTTTAAGCTTTTTGATAGGTCCAATGTTTAAATGCATATAACTTCTACACTATCAATTGGATTTCAACCAAATTTTGTATGTAATATCTGTACATAAACAGATATGACTGAGCGTATTCATAAGAGCCACCAGGGCTGCCAACTGTTAATAATTGCTCTCTCTATTTTTTTTTATCCAAATACCAATATATCAGAAAGTATGCAAGCCAACAGCTTTAAACTATGCACACGTATATTCTGACATTTTAGATTAATTCTGGAGTAACTTATATACGTCAGTTCTACCAACATGATTATAAGCCTGCTGATAATACCAATTTTTAAATACATCTAACTTCTATACTATCAGTTGGATTTCAACCAAATTTCGTATGCACTATGTGTACCATAACAGATATGACTATAAGTATTGTTAAGAGCAATCAGGGCTGCCAACTGTAAATAAATGCTGTCTATATTTTTTTTACCCTAATATCAATATATCAGAAAGTATGCAAGCCAACAACTCTATACTTTGCACACGTATATCACCTGACATTCTAGATTAATTTGGAGTAATTAATATAAGGCAGTGCTGCCAACATGATTCTATGCCTGCTGATATGTCCAATTTTAAAATACATGTAACTCCTATACTAACAAATGGATTTCATCCAAAATTGGCACAACAAGATATCATAATATTTCAGATTATTTCTGACCAGCACACGCATGGTATTGTTGGCGACATGTTTTACGCGTGCTGATAGATCCAGTGTCTAATTGCATGTAACGTCCATTGGACTTCAACCAAATTTTGTATTCTGTACCTTAAGAGATGGAGCTAAGAATATATTCAGTCACCAGGGCTGCCAACTGTAGTGCTCTATTAGGCTACATTATACCAGGTATATTTTGAACTAATTAGATATTTGGATATTACCAACTTAATTTCGTCATTATTCTAGATAGATTCATATACTGTTGAATAATCATTGGCATGAAAAGTAGGCTGTATAGTTCTTCACGGAACTTCTTGTTAATTTTCAATTTAAGTTCTTATAGATTTAATTTTTAAATATTTTTTTATTGAATGAATTAACTAATTTCGAATTGATTTTTACTATTATTTTCATAATTTTTGTAGTTATGTTTATTATTTTAATTTTATATTTGATTTTTAGAAATACTAGCACTTTAGCATGAAAATTCTCCGAAATTTGACTTAAGCCTTAAGATTCAACCTTCAGCATCTTTGAAAGCATAAACTGTCCTTATGACAGGTGGTTAACATAGTGACCACTATCCCATAATGGTTCATTATGCAACGAGCCTATAATGACTATAATTAATACACGAGTATGTTTATGAATCGAGCGAAGCGAGTTTTATAATTTCCATAAGAGTGTCTTAATTACCATTATACGCGAGTTGCACACGACTGTTTATGTTCGACGTTAATTATAACTTTATTTAATTTAATTTTATGTTCGAACAGAAATATTCATAAATGTCTGTCGAGATTCAGTCACTTGAATTTGGTGATCGGAGTGCAAGCGCCGAGTTTGCTCTCTGTGCTTTACAAGTTCGGTGACCCACGCATGCGCTCTGTCTGCTTGGCAATGCCATATGTTTACAGCCTGCCGATCTGCACCAGCATTCACTCAAACTGTCACCGGAGTTGTATGAAAGAATGCCCTGTGTAGAAATTGGAGTTGGGGATATTAAGGTACAGTGCTATTTCTTTTCTCATATTCGCCAGTTTATTTACGTGAACATATGGGACGGTGCACTTTCCATGTCGGTAATTTATATAGAAGGATGCTGTGTTGCAATCTTCTGGACGTAGATTCCTAAATTTCTTGCATGTCATAGTATTTTCTTATTAGGCCTACCTTAAAGGTTCGTGCTGATTTTGTTTTTGTGTTTGCCGTTATAACTACGATGGTTGATCGGATATCTTTTACATTGTCAACTTTCAAATCATGTAAGTTAATTCATGTCCGACATGTTGGATTCTGTGTTCAAGTGCGAAGCTATCAAGTACCTAATTGGTCACACATCGTACATAAAGGAAGGAAGGAAGCTTGTAGTTTAACGTGACCGTTAATCTAGAGATCATGAGCCACGGGACCTCCTCTTTACGTGGAATCCGAACCACAGGACGTGGCATTTCACTTCGAAAATCTCACATGCATTGACCGGGAATCGAACCCGAACCGCCTTGGTGAGAGGCATACAGCTAGACCGCTGAGCCACCACGCCCCTCACATCGTACATCTTGAGCTCTGATTGGTTGGATAAACTGTATCATAATGAAAACTAGTACTATAATGACTAGGGCCCAGATGTTGAAGCCGTAAAAAAGTTTAAAAAATGCACTTAAAATTTTCAAAAATGACTCTAATAAATTACCTAAAATTCGAAAAATGCACTATAAAATGGAGAAAATCATCTTACAATAATAAACTCACCAATATTTCAAAAATGACATCTGAAGCTCAAACTGAAAAGTCAACCAAAATAGATTTCTAGCACTTAACAAAAGGTTTATGTTCATAGCTACTAGCTTCTTCTTAACTCTGAGAGACGTAACTCCCTCATATAAAGCTGTGACATGACTAAATTGAAAAAAAAAATGACCTTGAAAGGCTGATTTCTCTAAAATATGACCAACAAAATCTACCAAACTTAACAAAATGCTCTTAAAATGGAACAATAGCAAAAAATGCAAAAATATGCAAAATAAAAGTGACATATTTGAAGACGGGGTGGCCCGTCCGGAGTTTCTATGTACTACAGCATTGTTTTAGACAGCTCACTAAAAAGATGACATGTCATCAGCATTCGGGTCCTAATAATGACCATCATTATGATACGGTTTTCTGACATATAATAATTACATTTCGACATGGTCGAACATAAAGGGTTAAACAAGAGGACAAAAGGAACGCTAATTATAGAGCTGATATTGGTACTTGTCGGGGAACGCGCAGGTGAAGAGCTCTTGGAGGGTCGTGTTGTAGCCAAGAGCCCGGGAGATGTATCTGGGAGTGGAAGCGACACGGCTGTCTGGAAGAAGGATTTGCTCCGAATTGCCAATCCTGTTAGTGAAATTGAACCGTGACGTAGGCAAGGGAGAAACAATGCTGGCTGGCCATTTGCTTGATTGTGTCCGGGACTGGCTGGGCTCCGTTCGTTCAATTTAGGTAATGGTCGAGGAGACTTGAGGAACACACGGTACGAGCACATATCAACATTTTTAATTGCTACGTCTTGTCAACTCCTTTTCTGGTGGTTCTTGGAATAGTGGCAGACATAGAGAGAGAGAGGGTCTTTCTATAGCAGGCGTTGTCAACCTGTTTGATATATCTTTCCTGTCGACCTCCCTTAGTCAACTCTTGTTCTCTTCCGACCCCGACGGTATTAGGGTATCCAAGGGTGTCTTTCACTTTCCCGCCTTAATTGGCCCTAGTCTCATATTTGCTGATCTCTCATTCTTCAAGAGCTCAGACCTCTTGTTTCCTCTTCTTGATATCTCCTGTCTTCTGCTCAAGATCCTTAAGTGGCAGGGTGTTTGTAGCCCCACCACTTATGGTGCACCCTGGATAGTGCTACACCCTCAATGGCTCACGGATGGTGAGTTTGGGGGTTAGCGACCCTGAGGGATTCCTGAACTGGCTCCGTGTTTTCCCCATTTTTCCATTGCCTCCGGGGTGAACTCTCTCCTCTTTCCTATCTCCCTTTCATGGCTCTCCTTCCTTCTAAGTCCCTCAATCCTCGAGGGTTGAGCATTTCGTTTTCTCCTGTCGTTTATGTACCTTCTTCTTCTTCTTTGTTTGATTTCCATTTCTTACTCTAGTATGTAAGTGTGTATTACCTTTAAGGTAATAAGAAAATACTATGACATATGCAAGAAATTTATGAATCTACGTCCAGAAGATTGCAACACAGCATTCTTCTACATAAATTACCGACATGGAAAGCGCACCGTCCCATATGTTCACGTAAATAAACTGGCGAATGTGAGAAAAGAAATAGCACTGTACCTTAGTATCCCCAAGTCCAATTTCTACACAGGTCATTCTTTCATACAACTTCGGTGACAGAGTGAATGCTGGTGCAGATCGGCAGGCCGTAAGCATATGGCATTGCCAAGCAGACAGAGCGCATGCGTGCGTCAGAGAACTTGTAAAACACAGAGAGCAAACCCGGCGCTTGCACTCTGACCACTAAATTAAAGTGACTGAATCTCGACAGATATTTATGAATATTTTTGTTCGAACATAAAATTAAATAAAAGGAAGTTATAATTATCGTCGAACATAAACAGTCGTATGCAACTCGCCTATAATGGTAATTAAGACTTTACATTTCATCATTTTTACTGTCCGGCTCCGTGGCTAAATGGTTAGCGTGCTAGACTATGGCCCGAAGTGTGCCGTGTTCGATTCCCGGCCGAGCCATCAGGGATTTTAATCTCCTGGGGTTAATTCCCGTGGCTCGGGGACTGGGTGTATGTGACGTCTACATCATCACTTCATCCTCATTACGACGCGAAGGTCGCCAACTGCCGTCAACTAGAAAGACCGGCACTCGGCCTCTATGGAGGCCACACGATCATTATTATTATAATAATTATAATTTTCACTATCGCCCAAACCATTAGGGACAGATAACCTTTCTGCTAGGCCCTTTAAAACAGAAATGGCTCATAATCATCATCAAAATTAGTTTCAATGACTGACGCAGTGAAATAATGCGTGGCAATGCTGAGCATTATTTCAGGCTTTGATCGCATGACGTCATTCTCCAACTTGAACGTAGGTTTCGTGAAATTTAGGCCGTGACTTTCACCTCAATCCCTCCCTATATTATTCTGCTAAGATCCCATTCCAGTTTTGTACCGAAAATAAGGTCCCATTAACACCAACCTACACATATGAGGTACCTACCGGTTCAGCATAACCCAATGCGTACGCGAAACGCACTCACTTACTCTTTAAATCCCTCACAATTAAATAAATACATTAAAACATGTATATTTACAATGAAATAATTAAAGAATGCAACACGGTAACCATGGTAACAGAATCTCACAGGTCCATCTATTTCTGTAAGACGCAATACAATTCTAATGATTACATGACCGTGAAAGTTTCCAGACGGTTATAAGGTTATCACTGAACCAAATTAAGCTGTAAAATTGATCAATACATACAGTATAATGCGCTTAAGGGGGTCAAGGGGCACTCGAGAATTTTTTTCACCCAATGTTCATGTGTGAGTGTGGTACGAAAGGTCTTTTTCACCCGACTATAATGGGTCTCCGAAAACCACATTTAAAGGCCCTTAAATTAACAGTGTCTGTGATATTCCCAGAAAACTAACTTCGCTCTGATATATCTATGAAGGAATGACAAACCCCTAACCACTGCACCAGTAGCTGAATTGATAAAGTCTGATTATTCATACCAAGGATAAATCAGTCATAGCATTCATGATTGAGATTTTGCTAAGTGTACTCTTTACAACTAGAATACTCGCGGGCGAAGCCGCGACGGGTGATGATAGTATTAATTAATTGCCGTAAAATGATGAGTGCAAAATATCGGAAAGCTTTTCCACCTTGTTTCTCATCTGATCCGGTGATGGTGACGTTCACAAAGTCTGGAGAGTGTTTGAGATGGCATCTCGATGTATGAACACACACATCACGGCAGTGACAACAATGACGATGACGACAACAACAAGTTAAAGATTGTTAGTGGCAACTTTGAAAGCAAAGCTTCAAAAGTTTGTCTCAATTCCATTAAGGCTGTTTCCACACCACTGCGCGGCTGACATGAGACTCAGAGCTTGTTGACTCTGCGGTACATGGACGATCAGTCTGTCACATCCTCCTTGGTAGTCGCCATTGATGCCTTTCACGCTTCTGCGAAGAAACAAAGTTCCAAATATATTCAATTTTGAATTCTTGGTTTTATTTTCAAATATTTATTTGACTATTTCATCATTTCATTATCATTTACATTTACCTCACTGTTAAATGTGCGGTGGTTATGTTACGTTACGTTTTGGCTATTACCATGAATTATTTCATATTAACACTATCGTATGAACCAACTGTCCAAATAATGCATAAATAAAGAAATACAGGAAAAGAGAAAGAGAGATAACGAAATAAAGAAGGTGAGAGAGAGATAACGAAATAATGAAAAAGAGAGGGAGAGAGATAACGAAATAAAGAGAGAGATAATGCAAGAAGGAAATAAAGAGAAAGGTAACTTACGAAGGAAATAAAGAGAGAAATAATGAAATAAAGAGGGAGAGATCGAAAGAGAGAGAGAGAGATAACGAAAAAAATAAAGAAAGAGATAACGAAAGAGAGAGATAACGACACGAAAAAAAAGAAAGAAGGGAAGAAAGAAAGGAAGAGAGAGATAACGAAACAATGGAAGAGATAGAGATAACGAAAGAGAGAGATATCGAAAGAAAGAGAGCTATCGAAAGAAAGAACGAGATAACGAATTAACGAAAGAGAGAGAGAGAGATAGAGAGTGATGACGAAATAAAGAGAGAAAGATAACGAAATAAAGAGGGAGAGATAACGTCATAAAGAGAGTGAGAGATAACGACATAAAGAAAGAAAGAAAGAAAGAAAGAAAGAAAGAAAGTAAGAAAGAGAGAGAGACAAAGAGAGGGAATACCAAATAAAGAAATAACGAGAGAAAGAGAGCGAGAGATAAAGAAAGAGAAAGTGAGAGAGAATGATATAAAGAAAGAGAGAGAGATAACGAAAGAAAGAGAGAAAAAGATGAAGAGAGGTACCGGTAACTAAATAAAGAAAAAAAAGAAAGAAATTAATAAATCAAGAAAGAGAGATAACGAAAGAAAGAAAGAAAGAAAGAAAGAAAGAAAGAAAGAAAGAAATGACTTTGGTCTCAAAGACGACAAACACAGAGCAATCTAAGCAACCAGACTTTGTTTTTTAAAACATAGAAATTGATTTAGGAAATAGCTCTCATGGAGCGGTCATAATTGTTGAATATTTCTTTCTTTCTTTCTTTCTTTCTTTCCATGAAACCTCCTGTCATCTGTATGAAGCCCTAAACGGGCAGGATAAGTGTAGCCCCACGACACTCGGTGCATCCTGGATAGTGCTACACCCTCGTTGGCTCACGGCTGGTGAGCTTGGGAGTTGGTGATCCCGAGGGATTCCTGAACTAGATCCGATTTACCTAACCCCTTTTTCTGTTGCCTTTGAGGCTGATCCTCTGCCCTTTCCCTTAGATAGATACATACATACATAAATTAAGTATACAAGTTTGAACTGGCGGTAGTTTTGAGGTCTGGGGCATGTGAAACGCGATGATATGTTGACATATTCCGGAAGTCGCACCATGGTCCCCATTGCAATAAGTAGTTTTCTAATGAATTCTACCTAAAACGGGAAAATGACCTTGGGATATTAAGCAAGTATAGGAGCAGTACTAACGCGATAATACAGCAGACACATTTCATCACGCAAACTAATGAGTAACAATACCTATCGGACCCATCAAGGCCGAAATAGACGTAAGATAACTAAGTGTTTCCTTATTTACTAATTACTCGGAGCTAAATTTGTCTCCTGTGATGACATTTTACTCGATGAGACATCCACACAGAAGCTTTTTCTCGGAATCAGGACTTCTAAACCTGCAATCTGCCTGTTCATGGAATGCCGAGAAAAATACATCTACTGCCCTATTTTACAAATCCCGTGTTTGAAACTCTAGCCAGATAACATGAACCTAGTCAAATTGTTCGCATAAATGCTCAAATTATAACAAAATATGACTTTTTTCCACTAAAATTTGCAAAATATGACATGAACCATAAAATGGGGACAAAATATGCATTTATAGCCAAATCAAGTAGCCTTAAACAGGGTCTATGCGTGAGTAATAAAAAAAACCATTAAGATATTGTGTCACTGAGATATAGTATCACAAAAATTAGACTTATCATAATAATGTATGAATCGCAGCCAATGGCCATAAGCTGGGCATTTTTGATTGAACGCCCGAGGGCTCCCAACAAGTTCAATTTCAAGTAGTTCCAACTCTGGCTACCAGGTGGCACACTAACAATAGCGGCAAACGTTGGAACTTGATAGAGCGTTTCTTAACCAGCCAAATATAACCTACAAATTTTGCTACACACCACCAATTGTAGTGGTAGATTAATTTAAGTGCCATAAATCTATGACATGGGCCCGCTGGCTTTACTTCCCCTCCGAAGGCAGGCATACTGAAGGATTTTAACGCTCTTAAAGAATCCGACGTCTTTGGCTGTGTTTGAACCCGCCATCTTGGGCATGCTACCAACTACGCTACCGAAGCCGCAAATGGATCAGGGGCAAATGATTTTGCTTAATTTGTCAATCCGGAAATTTGTCCAATTCGGAAAAGAAAGAAAAACCTTGGACCCTTGCGATTCCGTTTTGAGCAAGTATTACTGTAGTCTGCGCCAGCCCCGTGGTGTTGGGGTTAGCGTGCCTGCCTCTCACCCGGAGGCCCCGGGTTCAATTCCCGGCTCCGTCAGAGATTTTAGAAACTGACGTGAGGACTGGAACGGGGTGCACTCAGCCTTGTGAGGACAATTTAGTAGCTGTCTGACAGTGAGGCAGCGCCCTATTCACGAAAATCAAGATTAACGCCCGAGGGGACCCGACGCGCTGACCACGCGTCACCGCAATATATGCAGGACAGCGGTTGCTTGGTAGGCCTAGGCCCTCCTTGGGCTGTAGTGCCAGGGGTTATTATTATTATTTATTACTGTAGTCTACTAAAATAAATAGTTCCTTTCTCGGGTGCTAATGTTGTTGTTGTTGTTGTTGGAGGGCAGTAACCGTTTGTGGGTGGCATGGAACATTACATTTTGGAGTATGTAATGTGATCGCTAATGAACAAGAAGGAATACCTCGTGGTGTAGTAGTTAGCATTCTTTGCTGTTGCCAATTCCCGTCTCTGCCAAGAAATTTTAATTCTGGTGTGAGAGCTGGAACGGGGTACACTCAGCCTCGCAAGGAAAAATTGAGAAAGGGAGAGTTTGATTCCTACCTCAGCCATGCCGGGAAGTTACTAAATGTATCATCACGGCCGCCTCCTACCCAAGTTCTACCTTAATTACAAATACACACATTAGTACAGACATCAGTGATACAGGGCGGGTATCAATTCCTCTCGATCGAACATCAATTCCCCTCGATTTTCCTTAATTCCACTCGGTCCTCCAAGGGACCCAAAAATGAGTTCCTCAACTCCGCTCAGGCTTTGTCAAGGGGTCGCCAAAGGGGTTATCCCCAATGACGTAAACAAATGTCATAACCTTCCTGCTCGCATTATGGCACATTATAACTTATATGGCAGAACATACAAGTGATTTAAAATTAATCATAATTTTCTTTTAAATAAGTCTGCCAAGCTTTAATTTTTTTCTACAAATTTTATGCATTGTTTTTAACATGTGCATAATTAAATGTTTGTATGTTTTTTAACCTAGTCAGACATTATAAAATTAAATTTAGATAACAGGTGTAGCCTATAATTTGTACCTAAAAATACTTTCGATATCACCTGCGGATGCTGAAAATACTGTTTTCCAATCTAGAATGGAAAAATCAGCTGCATTCAAGAATTCGCTCATTCGCTGCAGAAGGTGTTCGACCCGGCCCTTGATATGCGAGCAGGAGGGTTATGCCATTTGTTTACGTCATTGGGGATAACCCCTTTGCCGACCCCTTGCCAAAGCCTGAGCGGAGTTGAGGAACTCATTTTTGGGTCACTTGGAGGACCGAGTGGAATTATTAAGGAAAATCGAAGGGAATTGATGTTCGAACGTGAGACAGGTTATCAGACAAATTCTACACGTAAGTACACGGAGGTACATGGCCACGGTGTATACGAAACTAGGCATAAAACCTAAAACAAAAATTATTTTTAAACTTAAAAACAGTAAAAGGGTTGAAAAAATAGTTTTGTTTATAAAGGCTTAAGCCAATATCTATAATAATTCGACCAAATCTGTAGTAGTTTGATGTTATTTTCTATATCATTCATATGATTAGGGGAAGATGACCTAGATGTTTTGTCCCTAAAAGCAAACAATCACCACGGACGGACAGAGAGTGCTAGAAGCAACAGGATTGGAGTCTGCGAGACGCGACAACTCTCCGTGTGGGCAGGCCACTCCGACAGACAAAGATATACAGCACTTTGCTTTCCTATTCCACTCAGGGGATTAGTTCTCAAGACAGTGAAAGAAAGAAGGTGACGTCGAAAGTAGCAGGAAGCTAACCCTTTCAGGGGAATGTGGCAGTATCATCTTCTGCCATACCAAGATATGTTTATACTGTATCTGAATATATGTTGGTAAACAATGGTTATTAGAATTGTACAATATCTGCGTAAGCACCTCCAAGTTACCAGTGTGTGGAGGAAAGCTAGAGTAATTGCAATTCTCAAACCAGGAAAAGATCCAAATGATCCGAAAACTTACTGACCTATCTCACTGTTGTGTCATCTATATACGATCCTAGAACGGATGATCCTTGAAAGAGTTACAGCGATCATAGAAACTCTCCTCATTCCAGAGCAAGCCGGATTTCGTAAAGGAAAATGTTGTACCTCATAGGTCCTCCATCTGACACAATATATTGAAGATGGGTTTGAAAATCATAAAATCACAGGGGTGGCTTTTATCGATTTATCTGCTGCATATGATACAGTTAATCATCGTATACTGTTGCGCAAATTATATAACATGACAAAGGACTACAAGATGACTCAAGTCATTAGTAATCTTCTTCAAAATCGTAGGTTCTTTGTCGAATTTCAAGATCAGAATAGTCGATGGAGGAAGCAAACGAATGGCTTGCCACAAGGCAGTGTTCTTGCCCCAATGCTCTTCAATATTTATACGAATGACCAACCTCTTCCAGTTGATACCAAAAGCTTCATATACGAGGATGATCGAGCTATTGCTGCTCAAGCAAACAGCTTTGAGACTATAGAAGGTAAGCTATGACTTGAGTCATCTTTCGACAAAAAATTGGCTATACTTTTTTGGCTACTTTCGTATTTGTGCCTCAGTAAGTTTGATGTGCCTGATTTGTGTCCTGAGTATGAATACACTTTTTACAGGTAAAACATCCTACTATAGCATTCACCTTTTCGTTTCCATTGAAAACGTAACCAAATGTGTGCCATATCGTTGACTTGAGCTTTGTTTCACGCGCTATTGAATATTCACCTTGTTTTATTTTAATATACAGTATAGTTAATCCATGTTGGTGAAATGATGTTCATACTCACGGTCGCGGTAATATTCACTAAGTGTTCTCTTTACGCTTGGAGAAAGGGATTGACATTTGGCCGGAAATTCCAAGTCAGTCATCATCCTTCTGCTTCTTGACCCATCCACGTTCACATAGTTGATGTCATAACTCTCTCTGTTGCAATATCACAGCCAACGTGCTTCAGTGCCATGTTGGAAATAAATGTCCAGATAATCCTGGAACCAGATGTTTCAGGATAGCTTAGACGGCGAAGTAGCTGACACGAGGAATGCTAACGATGTCACCACGATGAGCTAACAAGCTTATTGACAGCATTATATCTCGTACGTATAGTAATAATGGCAGTGAGAATTGATGATGATGAGATGTCAAGACCATCTACTACAAACATTCACCTTGTTTTATTATAATATACAGTATAGATTAACCTGTCTGTCTGTTAGGTAGTCAGCCCGAAGGCTGGTTGGATCCTCAAAAGCACCGCCGTTACGTTATGTGAGTAGATACCCACAAAAACCCAAGGCAGCGCTATATTGAGGCGTTCTAGGCAAGAAGAGGAGTGAGGTAGTTTGCCATTGCTTTCTTCACTGTCAGAACAGTAGTCATAACCCTATGAGTAGAACCTTTCACAGCATTCACAGGCACTGACTGTGCCCTGAATGCCATTACTAAGCACCACCCATACCTCAGTAGCTTCCATATAATCACAGCCATGAGTGAGACTGAGACATCGGTGAAAAGCCACCTTTTACTCTAGCCTGTGCCAACTGACAAATGCAAATGAACTGTATTCATCAAGAGATGGCAAACAGGCCATGTTGGTGAAATGATGTTCATACTCACGGTCGCGGTAATATTTACTAAGTGATCTTCTCTTTACGCTTGGAGAAAGGGATGTAGTTGAAAGCATATGAGTAAAATAATATCTCTGTATAAGTGCAATACGTGCCTGAATATTTCGTACGCAATAGGCTATAGGAGTATTCCTCTTTTAAGCTTTTAAGCATGAAGCTGTAGATTAGCTTATCAAATATGTAACATTATCGTAAGTTTGTATTCCAAAAACTATCTGCAAATTTACTCGAAATATTATCCGCAACGTATCCGCTATCCGCACAGCCATGCAAACTATATCCGCATGGCGAAAATATTTGCGGATATCCGCTGGTTTATCCGCGGATATCCACATCCGCGCAGGGCTTAAGTTATAATAAGGTCGATATCTGTGCTTGTATGTACTTTTTATTATTATTATTATTGTTATTATTATCGTGTTTCATGTGTAATACCATACGCTAAATAAATAAATAAATAAACCCCCAGGGGCTCACATCTAGTGGGACGTGCGTTGGCGACCACGGGACCCCAGCTAATCCGGCATTGCTTCCACTTACTTGTGCCGGGCTCCTCTCTATTGCCTTATCTTTCGGCCTCCCTTGGCCAACTCTTGTTCTCTTCCGACCCCTACGGCAATGTATTAGGGTATCCGTAGCCTGGGGTGTCTTTCACTTTCCCGCCTTAATTGGCTCTTGTCTATCTTTCCTGATCCCTCATTCTTCAAGGGTTCAGACCTTTTGTTTTCCTAAATTTGCCCCATTTAATAGTGATAATTAGCTAATACTTGTTTTTTTTAGCCTATTTTCAATTTTGAAACAAAAATAGGCTTATGAGATCACCTTTTGTCCGTGTCTCTGTGTGTGTGTGTGAGGTGTGTGTGTGTGTGTGTCCCCTAATAACATCTAAACGGCTGGAGCGATTTCAATGAAACTCGGTAAGTTTATAGCACTATTCCAGGCGGCCCCATCAAATTTTGTTATGTATCACCAATCCAACATGGCGGCTGTGCGAAATATTTTACCAGCATTCAATATCTCCGAAACTATTACCGATATCACCCTGGAATTTTTTACGGTGATAAAGGGAACTACTAGAAGTTCACCTATGTGACTTTTGATAAACTGATAACTACAAAACCAAAATGGCGGCCACGCGAATTTGCGACATTGAAATAGACGTTTCTCGCGATTTAACCAACCAAACGCAATACAACTTGGTACAGTATATGTTTATACACATTGTAATGCACCAACATCTAACTTAGTTGAATTGTTTACATAACCACAAGATGGCGGGTGTGCGAAATATTTCACCGGCATTCTATATCTCGGAAACTATTAGCGGTATCACCCTGAAATTTTGTACGGAGATAAAGGGCACTACTGGAAGTTCATCTATAAGACTTTCAAAAACCGGTTAACTACGAAAGGAACATGGCGGCCAAGCGAATTTGAAAATTTTAAATAGATCTTTCTCGCGATTTAATGTTCCAAACGCAATAAAATCTGGTACAGGAAATGTTTATACACATTGTAATGCATTGGTATCTAATTTAGTTCAATTGTTTACATAACCTCAAGATGGCGGCTGTGCGAGTTTTAAAATTAAGTTTTTATTTCTTGTGTCGTAATCATGCGATCGAAGTGGAAGTTTGAATAATGAACCTACGCAATAATTTCCCTTTAATGGTACATGACTCTATGGCCTATACTTTTAACAATCTAACATGGCGTTCATCCGAAATATTTAGTCGGCGCTGAATATCTACAAATCTATTATAGCAATCAAACTGAATTTTTTAATGTTCATAGGGGCTATGAACTTAAGTTCACCTATAGGATTTTAAATAACCTGGTGATCACAAATCCAACATGGCGGCGACGCGAAGAATAAGTATTCACATGGACGTTTCTCGCATCCGAGTGCAGTGAAACTTGAAACAGTAAATCCTTATACGAATGTTAATCCACTGGCATCTAATTTATTTCAATTGTTTCCATAATCACAAGATGACAGCTGTGCGAAATTTTAAAATCTCGTTTTTACTTCTTGTGTCCTAATCATGCGATTGTAGTTTGAATGCTACAGGTACACAATAATAACAGTACATAACTCTAGGACCTACATATATAAAATCCAATATTTAGTCGGTTCTCAATATCTATGAATGCATTACAACAAACGAACTGATATTTTGTATGTTGATAGTGGCAATTAACATAAGTAGGCTATATGAAAATAGGCTGTATAATTCTTCACGGAACTACTTGTTTTATATTTATATCTCGTACACCGACCTTTCATTGGGCATAATCATGTTGACCGACTGAAGTGCTACAAATGACAATTTGGTATAGGCAACACTGTCCTATCAGAGGCTCTTTCTGAACTATCCTACTACTACAGAGGAAACCAATTGAAGCCTAATCCATCTAAAACTCAGGTATGTGCCTTCCATCTTAAGAACAGACAGGCGTCAAGGAAATTGCAGGTAACATGGGAAGACACTCAACTAGATCACTGCTCAACATCTAAATATTGAGGTGTAACATTGGATCGTGCTCTCACCTATAAACAGCATTGCATAAACGTCAAGCAGAAAGTGTCAGCCAGAAACAACATCCTTCGCAAACTGTCTGGAAATAATTGGGGTACACAGCCAAAGACGATGCAGAGTGCGCTTGTCCAGTCATGCTAAGCAAGTTGACACTTATTTTAATGAAACATGCCGACTTATCACTGTAGCATCTACGGTGTTGTGTTTTTATGTTTTGTGGCTTCAGCTATGATCCGATTTAGCGTTTTAAACATCTACGATGTTCAGATTTATTCTTTTGTGGCATCTACGATGATCCGTTTTTGCGTTTTACAGGCCTAGGATTTACAGATTTAGCATTTTGTGGCATCTGCGATGTTATTTAGCTCTTTGTAGCACCTACGTTTTCAGATTTAGCGTTTTGTAGCATCTACGATTTTCAGATTTAGCGTTTTGTAGCATCTACGATGATCCGATTTTGCGTTTTACAGGCCTAGGGTTTACAGATTTAGCATTTTGTGGCATCTGCGATGTTATTTAGTGCTTTTTAGCTTCTACGTTGATCCGATTTAGCGTTTTATAGCATCTACGATTTTCAGATTTAGCGTTTTATAGCATCTACGATTTTCAGATTTAGCGTTTTATAGTCTCTACAATTTTCAGATTTAGCGTTTTGTGGTCTCTACAATTTTCAGATTTAGCGATTTGTAGCATCTACGATGATCCGGTTTTGCATTTTATAGGTCTAGCATCTACGATGCTCAGATTAGGGTTTTGTAACATCTACGAATTCTCTCCCTTTGACGGAGTGTCCATCGACATCCCTTTCTCTCCAACTGCGCTGTTGCCTCTCTTCCACTATCACCGTCTCCTCTTTCTCTAGGGGCGTGCTGGCGCAGCGGTCAAGCTGTTGGCCACTCACCACGGCGGACTGGGATCGATTCCCGGTCAATGCATGTGAGATTTTCAAAGTGAAATGCCATGTCCTGTGGTTCGGATTCCACGTAAAAAGGAGGTCCCGTGGCCTATGCACTCGAGATTAATGGTCACGTTAAACTACAATCTTCCTTCCTCTTTCTCTATGATATTGTCTCATTCAGCGCAAAATTGGGACAAATATTTTCTCATGCAAAACCTTTTGTAGGTGATGACAGGTGAAGAAGGTGGAATGAGGATTGAAGCAGCTGGTTCCCTGCTTTTCCGTCAGAGTAAGAGCATATTTGCCTTTTCGTGCTCCGATAGGGGCATTTTTCCTCTGGTTCCCTTCTATTTCTTGCTACAGTAGGACATGCTGCTTATGATTTACGCGTTGAAATAGGATAACTTTGAACCATTGTATCTCCGCAACGGTTATCGATAATAAAACAAATTTTGGTGTTCCCTTAAAACAGGCCTGTTCATGAAAAATGCCACGGTGGGAGTCGTCTGTCACGCTAGTGCCACGGCCTCTCCTTGGTGAATCGGTGTCGTGCCGGATGCGATCCGTGCCGCAAGTGACCCACCAATTTGCCATCTTGCCACTAGCGACCGATGCACCAATGTATTGGTGGAATATTGGAATTTCTAACACATCTGTCTGTGCTAAAATTCCGCTTAGGTTTGGTTAGGCGCCGTAAAATTTGAAGAGCTTATTTCAATATTAACAGAGATCTAAAAACTAAATTTATTTGCAAAGTTACGTAGCTCCAACGTGTATTTGTTTCCAATGTGTCTTATATCCATGTTGACCAATCCGATGACTCTCTGGACATCACGTGACATCAAGGCCATGGCTAACTTTGAAGAATGTGTAGAGCATCAGTTTGTGTTGTGTTTAAACCATTTAAATGTTGATAATTGTCGCTCAAAGCGTATGTCAATATATGATTTATTTCCAAAACGTCCTAACTTCAACTTACAGGAGACGACTACCACAATTTCCAGTGTTAGAAGATTTTCAAAACACAGTGTCAGGATGTGCATCAAAGTAATTAATGCAATTACATTATATTCATAATCATATCTGAATGTACGGAGTAAGGAATCAGAGAGTCAGAGAGATGGTGAGAGAGGAACCATTGCAAAATAGAATAGAGCGATCTAGGCTACAATGGTATGGACATGTGAGGAGGATGCGAGAGGAGAGGATACCGAAGAAGCTGTTTGGAATGGAAATGAAGGGAAGGAGGCCAAGGGGAAGACCAAGGGACAGATGGACAAAAGGAGTTAAGAAGAGTGTGGAGGAAAGAGGAGTGCGCTGGGACACAGTGGAAGATGAGAGATGGTGGATGGACAGGAAACGATGGAGAGGCTGATGTTCCAAGCAGACCTGACCAGCGGTCGGAAACTGCTCAAGATGATGATGATGATGATCTGAATGTAATTATACGAAGATACAAAAACGCGATTTCTGCAGTTTTGCATTTCATGGATTTACGTCACTTTGGAAATGAGATCTTCAAGTCTTCTCTCGAGCAATGGGTCGCATGGACCACTGTAAGGTATTAGCAGGGTCGCTACAGCAACGATATGTACAGGGTCGCATCCGACACGGTCGCACTTGGCATGTAATCGGTGAATCGGGGGTTGTGAGGGGAAGGTGCTTAGGACAGGGGTGTGTTGGCGGGGAGGGGGCAGGTCCGTCTTCTCTCTAGCACAGGGGTACATAACCTTTTTGTAAGTGGGGACCAAGTTTATTTTCACATAATAAGTGGCGGGCCGCAAGTTACCTTTTCACATAGGCCCTTGCCAAACCCTACCGCTAAAGCTAACTTGACTAACCTATTTTACCAACAGAAAAAATGTTTCAATACCATTTTTGTGTCCTCTACTAAATGGTTTAAATCCATTTTTGAAGTCTTTTGGCAAATTGCGCTATTAAGTTATCAAATTACTGATATAACTTAAAATCTGTCCAATAATCGTTTACTTTTTAATTTATTTTAACGAAACATTTTTATAAGTTTCTTATTTCAACTAGGGCCTACAAAAATGGGAAAAATCTCATCATTCACGTTTTCAATAGTATAACATATTTATCCACGGGCCACATAACCTGACTTTGAGGGCCGCGGGTTGTGCACCCCTGCTCTAGCAAGAGAAGAAGGCGGTGAGAGGAGAAGCTGGCGGAGCGGGGAAGAGTGGGGTTTAGTCTGCCAAGTGGAAAACCGTGGCGCCACAGCCACCAGTGGCATGGCTGGACAGGCCTTCCTTAGAACATCATCTTAGAAATATATGGAAAAACTCTGAACAATTTTCTGAGAATAGAAGGTACAGAAGTGGATGGAGCAACATTTGCTACATTAGGTATACCGTGCATCACGCGTTTTTGTTTTTCTCAGGAACCACTCATGAACTAATAGGGCCCACTTACGAAGCCTCATAATGCCCACCACATCCAATGCAAAAATAACCAATCGATTTTGTGAATTTGCCTGGGCTGGAGGAAGCGTGTAATGTGTAAACTGTCACCCTGTACTGTAAGGTAGCTACCGTAATCCGATTGTTTTGATGGACATAAACAAGGTCGCTGACCCAAGGGATATCCAAAACATTTGACACCTTGTTTGTACAGCTAATGGAACCCAAGATATGGGCTCTGAACGTCACCTAGGTACGCTCTTATTTTGCAATCTTCCACAATGTGCCTGATGGTCTGGCCGCTTCCCTCATTTGTGGAGGTTGAATGCACAAACTCCATGTCATGTACCGATGCGGTTAATGTCTTCCATATATGTCGCGGTTGTCCAAAGCCCTTGGTTTTCTTTACGGGATAAATGAGGTCACGTACTTCGGGTGGGGCATTTCTAGTCCATGTTTCACGCCATTTAGCTGCAATGTTGAAATGACTATCAGCAAGCTGTTGAGCCAGTCGCAGGAGTGGATTCCTAGACCGGAGCCGGTTTATTGTCAGAGTGGGAATGTCATCATGGATTGGAAGTGCAGGGTTGTTAATTATTCTAGAATATTCCTTCCTCAGTGCATCTTCGTCTTCTTAACACAGGAGAAGCTATGTGGCCGAGTGTTGGGAGCCAGTAGAGTGGAGTAGATCTTATACAACAGGAGATGGTTCTCATGGCTATGTTGAGCTGAGTGTCTACCTTCTTTACGTGGGGGCTGTTCGTCCATACCGGTGCACAATATTCAGCTGTAGAATACACTAAACTGAGCTCAGACGTTCGAAGCGTATCTGATGATGCTCCCCAACTAGTGCTGCAAAGTTTTTGGAATAGGTTACTGTGTTTCGTGTGCTTACTTTTTGAGATGAAATTTCCAAATGTTTCTTGAATGATAGTCCTATCCAGAGTCACTCCCCCTGGGTGGGGGGGGGGGGGGGTGAAGTAAAAGAACAACCAATGAGATGATGATGATGATAATTGTTTTTAAGGGGCCTAACATCTAGGTTATCGGCCCCTAATGGTTTGGGTGATCGTGAAGATGATAATGAAATGTAAACTATAACTAAAACTAACTACTAACTTATAAACTAGAAGAAGACCTGGAAACGAGAAGGAGAATAAGGCAAATAAATAACAGGAGGAAAAGAAATGCCCTCAACCCTCGAAGAATGCAGATTGAGGGACTTGGAACGAAGGAGAGCCATGAAAGGCAGAGAGGAAAGTGATAGAGGAGAGGGTCTGCCCCCGAGGTAAAGGATAAAAAGGGGGAAAACAGGACCCAGCTCAGGAATCCCTCGGGGTCGCCAAGTCCCGAACTCACCAGACGTGAGCCCCAGAGGGTGTAGCAATATCCAGGGTACACCAGAAGTGGTGAGGCTACATACACCCTGCCTCCTTGAAGGCCTTGAGCAGAAGGCAGGAGATAACATGAAAAGAAGGCTGACCCCTCGAAGAATGAGGGTATCAGGAAAGATGAGAAAAGGGCCAATTAAGGCGGGAAAGGAAGAGACTCCCTAGGCCTCGGATACCCTAATACCGTCGGGGTCGAAAGAGAACAAGAGTTGACCAAGAGAGGTCGACAGGAAAGAAGGCGGAGAGGAGCCCAGCACAAGTAAGTGGAAACAATGCCGGACAGCTGGTGTCCCGTGGTCGCCAACCCACGTCCAACTAGATGTGAGCCCCTGGGGAGTGTAAGGTGTGGTGTCTATGTAGAGATGAAACGATTAGCTGAGGACAGGGAGGCATGGATTGCTGCATCAAACCAGTCAAAAGACTTAAGACGCATAGAACAATAATCTCGTACTTCTAAGCCCAAGATAGCGGGTTCAAACCCGGCCGAAGCCGTCGGATTTTTTAAGAGCGTTCAACATCCATCAGTATGCCTTCCTTCGGTAGGGGGGGGGGGGAAGTAAAGCCGGCGGTCCCATGTCATAGTTTATGGCATGTTAAAGAACCTTCCACTAATTGCACCTGTGTGAAGCTAAATTGGATAGGTTAAGAATGTAAACAATGCTCTTAGGTTTCTGCGTTCGTTGCCAAGAGCCGACTGCGGTGGCGTCTAGTAGCTAAGTTCTGAACTTGGCCTAGTAGTCGTTGACGGTGGCGCTTGGCGGCAAAAGTAGGAACTATTTGACAAATTCTAAGTTGCAGTACCTAAATTAAAAAAACAAAAACAGATAACACACACTAATACAGTCATCACAATTAACACCGGTTATCAGACAGATTCTACACACACCCAAAGTACACGGGGCTACATGACTGCTTTGTCGCAGCCCCTGAACTTAAGAACCAACCAACCAACCAATCTCGTACTGAAACTGAAAACCCCTATGTACAGGAATATAAAACACATCGACTTGCCTTTTCTTGAGGTTAGCCTTATACAACAGCTGTGATTTGCTTGGCTGTCATTGTAGTGGAAGAATTCGACATGTGAGTTGATTTGCCGTCTCCTCTCGAACATACCGAGACAAACAGAGTAAGACAGGGAATTAGAGGGTGGGGTAGGGTGCGAGAGAGAGCGAAGAAAACCACTTTGCTGTACTCTGCGGATTGGTTCTGAGCGAGAGGGCCCGGCCCGCTCGGCCCTGCTAGCATTAATACAAGCAGCTTATATTTTACGGAACATCGCTCTTCAGTTTTTCTATTAACAAGATACCATCAAGTGTAGTAGTATAGGCTTCTCCCAGCCAATCGCTCACCAACCAACTTTATCACAAAGTGGAAGAAGAAGGAAAGTATCTTTACTGCAAGTTATTTGATATCTGCAACAGATAAAACACACTAGTGGTATATCTTTGTCTTTCTTGTTCTTTTTATACATTGTTATGTGGGTTGCGGTCTTATGATATATTGCTGCAGTAAGATGTCAGGTGTGTGGGTGATGTTATTATAGCTAGGGACCAATTTCATAAAATGAAACTGTAATTTGTAGGACGAATTTTACCGGCCAATGGGGGACGTTCGGGTTAATAATAATAATAATAATAATAATAATAATAATAATAATAATAATAATAGAAGAAGAAGACGAAGAAGAATGACATCCATTATACAAAATTCAACAAAGAAGTCTACAGTGACAGAGAAAATTACAGAAACGATCCGCAAGAGGCGGGCACGGTATTACGGTCATCTCAAACGAATGGACGGAAAAAGGCTGACTTAACACATTTTTCATTTTCTTGACTCCAAACCAAAAATCACAATGCCCTGGTTTATGAATACCAGAGCCGACCTCAAAATGCTGCATCTAAAACACGACGACGCCTTCAATAGAGATCTCTTCCGCAAAAGATACTGACTAATGGGTTAACCCGAGATGAGACACCGAGACCGAAAAGGGGACAAGGTAGGCTTACCACCTGGACAGCGGAGCGCAAGATGGCCCACTCACACAGAATGAGGGAATTCTGGGCTCAGAGGAAGGCGAAGAAAATTGTCAAGTGCAACAAGACTTAACGTGGTCCTCAACGAATTATATATAATTATATTATTATAATAATGAGAAAGATATGAGACAGGTGGGCATTACGGAGGATAAAATCAAAGACAGGAATAGTTTCAGAAGGATGGTGAAAAGCTATCAGGGTTTTATGGTGGAGACAGAGCCCAGAAGACGAAGAGGCCCTTTGCCAGAGGAGCGGAAGAACAAGCTGATAGATGGGCTCAAGAGATACTGGCAAGATGTCAAAGCCGGCAAACGAACAAGACGCAGACACTGAAATGAGTCGTTGTTAACACGCAGTCCGTAGAGGCTCAAGTCGACAGTAAAAAAAATAAAAAACAAATAAATAATAATAATAATTCTAACTAACTAGGAATGTTTATAATGAACGATCAGTGTCCCTCAATACCAAGCTTAGACATTGTTCAGTTATTCGTCAGGAAGTCCTGTACGCAGCAGAATGCCTTGCATTGAACAGGAAAGGCAAAAGTAGAAAAATCCTAAGAAAGATACTGGGACCAATCAGGGAACATGGAGAGTTCAGGAGACGGCACAACTAACGAAGTGTGGAAAGGATAACAGACATCATAAGGAAAAGGAGGATTAGTTTCTATGGCTACAAAACACGCATGAACTCTCGGAGACTGACCAACCACATCCTTTTCTACTTCGTAAACAAGAAAACGAATGGACCTTGGTTCACCGAGATTGAAAGAGATCTTCTAGAAGTAGGGATCACGTTTGAAGACATCCAGGAACGTGCTCCCCTTCAGAGAAAACTTGGAACACACCAGCAATTCTCGGAAAAACCAAAGCTGAAAAGAGGAAACAAAGTGGACTGATGAAAGAAAGGAGGCTCATTGAAAATTCATGTGGGAATACTGAGATAGAACTAAAGCTCAGTAACGTGATCCATAGTTGGCCAGATCGAATAATAATAATAATACCTGGAAGAAGTCATCCAACGTTCCGGACTGAATCGTCAAGCAAACAAAGAAAGGACCTCTAAACTGCAAAAAGCTTACAGACTGACTTGGAACAGATATAATACAAAATCAATATCAAGAAATGCAAAATTACGGCATTACAACACTGTAATCAAGCCTGAAGCACTATATGCTTCTGAAACGCTGATTATTGGAGGCAGATCATTAATTAAAGCAAGAAAGGAAAATCCTAAGAACATTTTTTGGACCAGTTTCTGGAGGGGGAATCTGGATGAAAAGAAAATCCCAAGACTTATACCAGCACTCGGAGAAAATCTCAGACACATTTATGAACGGACGATTGAAATTTTACGGGCATATCCTCAGGATGGGCAATCAGAGACTGACCAAAAGGATTCTTAACCTTGCCCTGTCAATAAAAGTTAAAAACACCTGGCTGCTTGAAGTTGGAAAAGATCTTCACGAAATGGGCATCATAGATGACATTGTACTTGACAGAGCGAAGTTCAGATAATTAGTCGATAATCACCGCTTTGCAGACCATCCTAGCATTATCACCAACAAAACCTGGTCAGAAAATCGCAAGAGAAGCCACAACGAGAAGATGAAGAGATTTTGGGAGAAGAGAAAGGCAATGGCATCAGCTAAATAAGTTCAATCGCGCTCCTTAGTCGGGCATGGCGAAGAAAAAAGAATAATAATAATTCAATGAAAGCAGGAACGAAAATTCTCAGGAAGATTTACTGGACAGTCAATAATGGCATTTGGATGAAGATACCTCAGAACAAACTCTATTAAAAGACCAACACAAAAAAGGAAGAAATCAGAAAACGCCGAGCAAAGTTTTACACGCACATCTACAGGTTGGAAAACTCCAGAAACGACGAAGATACTACTCAACATCATAACAAAGAGTAAATGCGGCTCGGAATGGCTGACAGAAGTCCAGAGGGACCCACAACAGATCAACATAGAAAATCTCGAGGACCGCACCGAGTGCCGGAATAAAATCATTAAATGTTAAGTTTGAGTAAAGAACATCACGACAACCTGAATAAATATGGACAGCTGAGTGGAAGAAGGAGCATTCCGAGAGGATGAAGAGATTTTGGGAAGAAAAGAGGGAAAACGCCCGAAGATTAAATCGTGAATTCAAGTTAAATCGCTCTCCTAAAGGAGAACAATCGATAAAATAAAATAACAAGTAGTTCCGCGACAAACAAAAGAGCCTGCTTTTTCTTTAAATTCATGCCAATGATTTCGGCTAGAATAAAATAATGAGGAAATTAAGTTGGTAATACTGACATTTCTAATTAGTATACCTGAAATAGAGTAGCCTAATAGAGCACTTCAGCTGGCAGCCCTGGTGTCTCTGATTATATAATTAGATTCATCTCTTAAGGTACAGAGTGCACATACAAAGTTTGGTTGAAGTCCAATGGATAATATGGACGTTACTTGCATTTAGACATTGGATCTATCAGCGCACGTAAAATCATGTTGGTGACAATGTCATGTATGGTAGATTGGCTTTCACGGCCAGTGAATTAAAACTCAGCAAATTTTTCTAGGGTTGTGCCGTGTCTAGTGTGTGGCCTAATAAATACAATGATAATAACACACTATTGTAATAATAAGCCACTCACAAAAATGAAAATAGGCAGGAAAAATCAAAACAACTGCCTTGGTTTCGCAGACGACTTGTCATTACTAGCAAATGGCTTGAATGAAGCAGGAACACACATATCAGAAGTTCAAACAATCTCTACATAAAATAAAACAAATTTCCCGATTCTTGGATGTCACGGGCAATCTCGAAGACCACTGGATGGATTTTGATGCGGGTTTCACCATTCTGTAAAGGATATCTCGAGGAAGGTTTCTGTAGAAAATAATTTATTTATGGCCAAAGGAAGCCAAGCAGTAACGATTTCAGTGAAAAAGTCAAAGGAAAACCTGGCGTCCATGCACCTTTTAAGCTTACGCTGAGCAAACCGTTAAAAATATCTATATACTATGAGTTTTTTTTAGCGTATGGCTTTTAGTGCCGGGAGTGTCCGAGGACATGTTCGGCTCGCCAGTTTTGTAGCTGCTTCGAGACGGACACCCAATGGGTGAGCTACGAGTACCGTTGGGGAGGGAATGAGGGAAGTCGGAATGTAAGGACGAGGAGTTGGAAGGTAGCGGCTGTGGCCTGTAGTTAGGGATCAACCCCGGCATTTGCCTGGAGGGAAGATGGGAAACCACAGAAGACCATCTTCAAGGTTGCCGGCGGGGGGATTCGAACCTCCTCGCCTCCCGGTTGTGAGCGACTGCCATCAGTCATGCCGTAACCACCACGGCTAACTCACCCGGTTATACTATGAGTGTAATAATTGTTCAGCATTAAAGCTCTACAAAAAAACGTCCGCGAGAGTATACCTCTATCTTCAATACATCGCCCACAATAAGTGCTTTTACGTTTTCATTTCTTCCAACAATCTCCATTCAATTACTGAGGCGACAGTTTACGAGCTAGCTAGGGGAGAGCCTATCACCCCAGTTACATCCTAGCTAGCGGGCGAGCCTATAACCTCAAATACAGCCAGCAGCAAACTGTCGAGTCGTGTTAAGACTTCAGAGAAGAGTGGTTGTGTTTGGAGTTTGCCTGGAAGTTCAACTCGGCTTTTCTTCATTTCGCCTGTGAACGTTTCGTTCTACAAAATACACAATCAAGTTAAGAATGGACGGAAGAGAGATTTGGGTTTCATGCACCTCGCCATTCTTAAATTACGTTTGACAAGAATTCGTTGCACATGCATCTCCATGATAATATAATTAAAAGTCCAGTCAGTGATATTAACCCATCATGCCGAGACGTAAAACGGACATAGATTGTAGTTCATTGACATCGAAAAGAACACCACGGGGCCGGCTATAAATGTATGTCTACCCCTTATTAATCCCGTTTCCAACTGGGTCGGGGATGCGATGCGATGAAACTCTATGTGGCAGATATTTTTTACGGCCGGATGCCCTTCCTGACGCCAACCTCATGAGAGGAATTGATGAGAGTTACAATGAATGAGACTGGGCAAGGATTTGCAAGGAAGCGGCCGTGGCCTGTCAGAAGGTACGGTCGCAGCATTTGCCTGATGTTGAAAATGGACAACCACGGAAAACCATTTCAAGGACGGCCGACGGTGGGGCTCGAACCCACGTGCCTACCGAGTCGGCAGAGAGCTTGGCCCCATGGCATAACGCTGCGCTTTAGTGAAAGTAGCCACCAAATAAAATAATAAAATTGGTCATTGGACCTAATGTTCCGGTTTGGACTGGTGGTGAGTATTCAGGCTGCTAGAAGCAGCTTCCCACTTCCCACATTCGTTGCCGTGATGGGTGGTGAGACCGAATGCCCTATCTCGCCATTGTTAATTTTGTGTACTTTATATTCATTTTTCTCAGAAACTGCTAAAGAAAAATGCATGAAATGTTTACAGTATATTCCTCAACTCTTACTAAGTGCTGGGATCTACAATTGGAACTGTGGTTCAATAAATGTGGGAGTAATGATTTTTTGTTTGAAAATATATATTCCAATAAAATAAATCATGAACAATGAGGCATAACTCTCAAGGTATTAGTCACAATGACCTGATTGTAAATCCCCAGCTGTATTGTATAGGCTACACATTAAGTACTGTACCCATGTGAGTAATCTCGTTGGATAATATGCATCTGTCTCCAACTAGCATCAGCTCTCAGGCGTGTACGGTAACCCCAATTTTGCAGTGCATATTTTGGATTTGAGGCTAAAAGGTATCAACTCTACAATGATAAAGCACAACTCTATTCTAACACTTTAATTCATTAAAATAAATCATGGCTTCAAACACAAAATAATACCAAAAAAACATAAAATCAAACAAACAAAATTTTTACTTCCACAATCCATAAGTAAACAAATATGAAATCACAACAAAGTCATATCTAGCCATAATGCTTTACCCTTCTGTGAACTTCACAAGGATATACTAGTGCGCTGATGCACCTACGACTTCAAAACAAATGTACATTAACATAACAGTCATACAATGTGACTTCTTTAATATTACAACAAGGATTATTCCTTAAACCTCTTTATGTTAAACAATTATGTGTGCCGTGCGTGTTTTAATATTTTTCTTCTCACCAATGAAATGCTTTGCATGCATTTACCTATTTGGACGTTGCACCAAAATCAACGTGCAACTCCATAATTATGTAAGCTACCCCCGACACATCCTTCAATTATATGGTTTCATCGCATGCTGTCTGTGATTCCTAGATAAAACGTAACGTTATAGCTTATGTCGGATTGTACAATAGACTACCTCGCGCTCATGGCGATTGGCATCTAGTAACCAACTACATGACTTGGTTCCAGTGACAGTACAAATATATCATGTAACTATTCGTCAGATAGCTAAATTAATGAACCATCAGGATGAGCTATAATTATCCATGTGTTCACAAACCACATGGCTATAATACTCAACATAACAATCTCGCATTATATGTCATTTTTAACAAGGTCTAGAATCTCTTCCCTTTATAACTTGCCTGAGCGGTTCGAGTGGTTGGCACCGACCCTCGGCTAAGGAAATCGCTACACAATAGAAAGTGGGATGGGTCGTTCCACCAATTATCTCGACCTTTCTAAAAGTTTGAAAGCTTCCCTCTCTAAGCAGTGGAGATTTACAAGACAAATACTGTGTCCTAACCGGCACACATGTTCCCAAAGGATCTTAATTGACTATTATGCCAACAGGTATTGAATGAGCTTTTGTAATTATTCCTACGTCGAGGATAACGATTAATTAATGGCCTCACATGGGTCCATTCAACATGAAGGTTCGGGGTTCGTAATGCATGAGCTTGGCGGTGACCGATGTCTCAAGTATAATATAGGCGCACAAAACCACTGTCGCCATGAGTTTTTCGCTGCCCACGAGCGTAAATAACTCATCATAAGTTCTCGGGAAATCATAGAGCTGCGAGGTGTCCTTGTTATCCTCGACTCTTACAAGATTCCAGCCCGGAACACATTTCAATCCTTCTTCAGAGCTAGGGTCCATTCACTAAAACTCTGGCAAATAATGTCTCCAACAATGTCCACGACATAGGAGAATTCATACGTAGAATAGACTATCTGGCCCCTAATGCTCCATGCTACGACACACCGACCTATAATATTAAGAGAAATCTAACATTTACTCTATAAGCTTCTCAATTAAGCTGCAAATTCAATTCACTAAAAGCTCTTTCATTACTGGTATCATTACTGAATATATGCAATATTCTGATATAAAACTTCTTTCCATAATTACTGCAATGTAATCTCATTGTAACATCTTCCTGCTTAGATTGATAAGTCTTGCACTTAGCGTTAATAATTCTCGCTTACAACAATTTATTTGTTTCCTGATGTGTTCATTCATACTCTTAATAACCATTATTATTATTATCATCATTTCTCACTGACATAAATGACCAAAATCGTAATTTACCATTATTATTATAAATCTCATTGACATAAATGACCAAAATCATTATTTATTATTATTCTCATATAAATTACCAAAATTTTCCGACATAGCTAGACGTTTTAAACTCGAACAATCGCGTTCGTTACCTTTACATAACTGATTGCCATTCTTAATTCATAGTGGGAATAATTACTCCACTTAATGATGCAAATCATCATTTCAACTCTATCAAAATCAACTCAATACTGATTAAACATGGAGGATCAGCCTCCTAACTGACTTTTACTGGCATCTATAAGGAATTCACAATACCTTTACGGAATCACAGACATGCATCGGTCCATACTTCTACATAATTATAACCATAATTTGTGGGGTACTTACATCTCTATAGGCATCTAAGGTGGCTCCAACCAATCATATTCTTCCATGTCGCCCGCCATAATGGGTTTAACGCGACATATTTCTCTTGTTTACACACATTTGATTATACATAATTTCTATCACCAACACGACACGTTGCATACCTTTTAGGAAGTTATCACTCCCCAAACATGTGAAACACTTCATCAAACACTACTTTAAATGATATTTTACATATACATTACACTGAACACTCGTCACTTATACACACTTCAATGCTGAAATTCCCTAGCAGAGATCGAAATTGCAGGTGTCGACGGCATCTTACGTTATCAACTCCTGATTGAAAGTCTGGTTATCTGCTCTCGGAACTCTCCAACAGTTTTTGTGACGATCATTACTCCTACAGTAAGCGTTACCATCTGGTACTCTCATGGCAATACCAAACACTTAGTAAAGTTTCTTTAGCGCATTCTATCGTAGTTACACATATACGATTAGTTCATACAATACACACTGCGCTTAATAAAGTTCAACACTTTCACAAATAATTATATACAATAATGCTACCGTTAGTCTATACGGTGCTTCATAACTGAACACGTCATAGTTCGTGCGGCTGATTATGCCTGTATCACGACTATTATTCATACAAGCATGTTTACTGTTTCTTTTACACATACCAGTCCTTGTTCGGCGTCTCGATGAATAGATCCGTCATGCGTTATGCCTTGACGAACTGCTTCAACCTGGCTGTAGCTGACTGAAGTTTCACTCGAAGACTGCACGTAGCTTATTTGAAGACTTCTGTCTGCGGCTTACACGCTGTCTCGTACTGCTGCATATTTGCTGCATACTGATTGCAACTTATTTCCATTGTGCTACAATTGACAATTGATTAAGACAATAACTGGTTGTAACTGCGCTTGGCGGCATGTAGACTGCACTTGGCTGCGTCTCGACTGAGCTTCAAGTGAGTTAGAACAGAGTAACACTGAGAACAGAGTAGGACTGAGATTCAAGTACTGAGAGCAGCGGTTCAACTGAGAGCTCCTCCTGGGGTCTACTCCCTTATATCGGATTTCCACAGAAAGTAGAGCAACATCTTCCCGCGTAATCTTCGCTCCTCTCACAGCATGATTCCGGTCTTCAAACCATGATCATTGTGTTCCTCTCTCTTCACAGGTCCCAAAACTATATGTGTGCAAAGGAATCGCTCGTTCAATTAATTTATATTAATTCCTTTCTCCATGGCGTGGGACGCTACCTAACCGGGAACTCCCCGTCAACATCTTCACATCCCTCCGCGAACAATGGTCGCTTCACAGTCCTTACGCACATCACTAAATATGCACCAATTTCGCATGTAAAAGACTCTAAAATTATCTTCTTGCCAAGATATTCACCTGTGTGCAACTCTCATCTCGATTCGTTACTCCAATCACGAGTAATCAATGATTTTTCTGGGCATTTCTCCGCCCCTCCTCTAAATCTATTCTCCGTCGGGGAATAACTGTGTCATTTTTCAGGCCTCTCCCCTGCTCCAGACGACATAATGGGGTGACAGAGATGGACGTGGCTCCACTGGGACCAACCCACAATTCTGGGCCGATTAGTAAATGTCAGCTCTGCCCTCTTCTCTGCTTCAAACCTCCAATAGCTTACACCAAATCGTCTTATAATGATACAATCTGCTCATTATTTCCTACATTATTTTAATAAATAATGCCATTTCATCAAAAATCACACCAGTGATTAAATATACATCTCTTTCGAGGGGTTTTTACCAAGAAACTCCCTGTACAGATCTCTGGTTCGCTCCCTGGTGGAACCTTTTTACTGAGATCACAGTCTCTGAGAACCATGTTCGATTCCAGTCAGCATAACCCCATCGGGTTCATGTTCCCCTTGCAAAACTTATAAAAGTCCAATACAAGTGGCTTATATAAGTAACCAGCTGACTGTCGACCACCGTCTGTGTTTACGTCTGGGGTCCTTCACCTTGTCTGGCTACGAGTGGGTTAGTAGTGTTCCCCCTTCCACACTCGGCCTTGTTTCTGAGCTGTCTATTCTCCCTGCGAAGGGTCGCGTTTACAGCCTCAACCTCTCTGGCTACCCTGACCATTTCTTCATAGAATTCTTGCAAACACTGGCATTCTTTCTGCTCTCCGCTTACACTGGGTAAACTGTCTGTTTCTTGTCCCGTCTCGCCGTTCCAACATTCAGGTCTGCCTGCTTGGCTGCCTCCGCTCTCCACGTTGAGTTGGGTGTGCGTTACTAATTCTTCTTCTGGTTCATCGAATTCTTCTGGCGAGTAATAAATTTTCAAGTTGGCTATGTTCATAACGACCTCGTTTCCATTCTCTAAATGCCTTAACCTGTATGCATTGTTCTGGAGGTCTCTTATCACCTCGAACGGGCCGTGGTAAGAAAAATTAAACTTCTTATACTTCCGTGCCTCTGGATCTGAACTGGCGGGTTTCTTAATTAAAACTTTCTGTCCCACGAGAAGCGGTTTATGATACCTCTTCGCACGATTCCTTCTCTGACGTCTCTCCGCCTGTGCTTTTAGATATTCAAAGGTTCGTTGGATCCTCAATTCTCTACCGAGCTGTGCGTCTACTGGTAATGGAATAACACCATTCCACGGTCTCTCTGGTCTCTGATCCAGATGTAGAGTAACGGGAACCTGACCTGTCGCCTCATGTACAGTATTATTTATACAGTATTCAATGACTTCTAGAAAGTCAATCCAACGCCAATTCGCTTCAGAACAGTAGATCTTCATGTATTTCTGGATCTCTCTCATTACTCTTTCAACGGGACTTGCCTCAGGATGGCGAATGGTAGATAAAATCTGCCTAATTCCTAGAGTTTCCAGTTCTCGACGAAATTCTGCACTAGTAAAGCAACTTCCGTGGTCCGAGAGAATGTTATCCGGCTTCCCAAGAATCGGAATAACTCTCTCTTTCAGGCGCTTCAAGACCTGTTTTGAACTTGTCTTTTGAATGGGGCACAACACCACCATTTTCGAAAATACATCCATGGCTACAAAAATGTGTCTATTGCCTCTACGTGCTCTAGGCAATGGTCCAAAGTTGTCGATACTCAATAGCTGCCTTGGCTTCTCTGGTAATAACGGGATAGGTCGTTGCCTCATTAAAAAGGGATTCGGCTTTACCCTTTGGCAAAGATCACATGTTCTAATAGCATTTCTCACCGTTTCTCTCAATTTTGGCCAAGTAAATGCTTCCTTCAACAGAGCACAGATTTTATCAATCCCCGGATGACCAAATGCTCTGTGGGCTAGCCATACTAACCTCCTCTGCAAAGATGCAGGAATTACAATCCTTTGACGTGTGTGATCCACATCGTCCCACTTGTGTAATATCTGATTATACCATACATATTCTGTTGCCAATGCCTCCGCCTCTCTGTAGATCGCAGTTCCCCTTGCTAATCGTCCCTCAAAGTAATCGATTATCATCTTCAACCATGGGTCTTCGCGTTGTAGGTTGGTAATGTTCCTTAAGTCATCCAACGTCTTCTGATCTCGATTCTCAATCTGGACCGCTAGTACTTCTTCTTCTCTAGGGTAACGACTTAATATGTCCGGTATTACATTCTCTTTCCCTGGACAATATTCTATTTCCACATCAAATTGCTGGATATACAGGGACCATCTTGTCAATCTCTGACTAGACAAATCTGTCTTTAACAAAAATGTTAAAGCTTTATGGTCTGTTCTCAGGACTATTCGGAAGCCGTACACGAGTTTGTGCCACGATTGCAACGCGTACAAAATTGCGAGCAATTCTATCTCTGTGATCGTGTAATTTTTCTCATGGGCTCTCAGTCTTCTGCTGATAAAGGCGATAAAAACTTTCTTCTCAGGCTGGTCAACATTTTCCTGGAATAGCATCGCTCCAATCCCAATAAGTGATGCATCCGTCTGTATGATGAACTTCTGGGTATAATCTGGGTATCCCAGTTTCACATATTCCAAAAGCATTTGTTTTGACCTCACGAATGCTTCCTGACATTGCTCCGTCCAATTCCATCTGCCGCCTTTCTTCAATAGGTCCTGCAGTGGTGCTACTGTCGCAGTATAGTTTGGGCAGTGGTTCGAAAAGAATCCAATTACTCCCAAATACTGTCGGACGTGCTTAACTTTCGTGGGTCGAGGGAAATTCCGAATTACCTCCAATTTATCTGGGTTAGGCTTCACTCCATTTGCATCAATAACATGCCCTAGGAATTTAACTTCCCTCTGACAGAAGTGCGATTTCTTGATATTGACCTTAAAATTAGCCTCTCGAAGGTCATCTAGCAACTTCTTCAGGTCTCTCATGTGCTCCTCCAGAGATTCTGATGTGAGTAGAATGTCGTCTACATATCTGATGGTACTCTCTTTAACCTCATCTGATAGATTGCGATCTAACGCTCTTATCAGGGCTGAACCAGCTGTTTTCAACCCAAAAGGTAGCCTTAAAAATGTGAATGTATGTTGATCAAACATAAATCCTGTCAACAGACTAGTTTTCTTCTCCAATTCAAGATGGTGGAAACTGGATGTGATATCCAAGTTTGAGAATATAGTTTTCCCTTTAAACTTCCTGAGGATCTCTTTAATAGGTGGCACTTGGTCAAATTCCGGAATAACTCTCAAATTTAAGCGTCTCAGGTCCAAGCAGACTCTGACAGATCCGTCTGTCTTTGGTACAATTACCAATGGACTTACATAAGGCGTAGGTGTTTTCTCAATAACACCGGCCTCCAACATCTCCTGAATTGCCTCTTTCACTTTAGCATAATGCTTTTCAGCTATAGGGTAGGGTTTCTGCCTAAATGGTGTCCAATCACTGACTTGAAAAGCATAAGTGAAGTTCTTTATCCGACCAGGTCTCGAATCAAAGACTTCCTTCTGTTCCAGCAATAACTGCTTTAAATTTTCCTTCTCTTTTAGCCCAATTTTCGCTTCTTCTAGCTTCTCCGAAATGTAGTCTTCCAATTTGGGTTCCAGATCTTTTTCCAAGTCTGTGGCTAGTGTTTTGAGCTCCGCTTCTAACTGCTCAATAGCTAACACTTCTTCATCAGCCACATCTCTGTATGTATGCCATACTTGTTCACTGGATCCTGGTTCAATTTCATTGAGTGCGACCTCTAAGCCTTCAGCTTCTTCATTCACATGGAACATAACCCTGTCCTGTGCTAGGTCAATTATCACTCTGTATTCCCTTATAAACTCTGCCCCAATAAGTAGGTTATAAGGTAGTTTGTTTACTAACAGAAAACTCTGTGAGAAAATAGAGCCTCCTATCTGTAAATCTAGGAATACCTGGTATTTACATATCATTGTTTTGTCTGGAATTACCCCTTTAATTTTGACACTGGAGATCGGTATCTTCAAAATGTTCTCTCTCCGGGCTATTTCATTATATAGAGCTTGTGTCATCAGGCTCACTGTTGATCCTGTGTCTAGCAGACTTCTGACTTTTAATCCTGCCACTCTCACAATTATAATAGGCAATTCTCTCTTGACCATGACCTGTGGTCCTCCTGTATCCTCAATCAATTCTTCTGGTTTGGCTATCCAATTGACGATGTTAATAGACTTCCATCCATCAGTCTCGAGCTCTTCTAATTTTGGCGTTTTTTTTTTCTTCAGCGCCCGCCCCTTTGGAGTTCCTTCTCTCCTGTTCGCTGCGCTGTAGTTCCAAACTCTTGGCTCCATCTCCATATCTGTCTGGCGATGTCCTGTTCTGCATGACTTCTTGCCAGCGGACTTGTGCTTTCTGGGGCTCATCTCCCCTTTCTTCGAGGTATCGCAAAGAAGCATGATATCGCTCTTCTGCCTCGTCATCGAAGTTATTTCTTCTCTCTTGGGGTCTCCAATTTCTATTATTGCCTTCCTGGCCATTATTACCTCCATTGTTATGGTACGGTTTGCCCCTGTTATTGTGTTTATTCCACGAACTTCGACCTCTTCCTGCTTTATTAGCATTTCCTTTGTACCTTGACTGCCATTTTCTGGGTTCTTGTTCCCATTGCCGTCCATAGGAATCTAAAGTTTCTGTGCTCGTGGCCTTGTTGTTCCTTGGAGCTTGCTGTTGGTCAGTCTGTGTGTTGGTCACGTGGACTTGTTCCACGGTTCGACTCTGACGCATAGTATTTGCTGTGGTGAGGTCCAGTTGCCTTAGAACTGTCTCCATTTCCATAGCCGTTTTCGCATTAGCCGAGATTAGTAGCCTTTGGATCTCGTATGGAAGCTGTTTGGCGATAGCAATGCATAGCTCCAGTTCACTAGGTTTTTGATCCAGCTCTTTAAAACGACACATCTGCGATATGAAGAATTCTGCGTACTTCGTCGGGTTGTTCGTGCTGTACTTTTTGGCATACAAATCCAGCCGTAAATTCTGCTGAGTCGCGGCGTCCCAATATCTTTTCAAGAATGCCTCGCGGAATTCCTCAACAGTATCAAAAGTGTAACGGAAGCTGCGAAACCATAATGCGCACTCCCCCTCTGTTAACTTCTCTATAGCACGTAGCCTACGCTCCTGCGGTATTCGTGCATCATTGAGATATTCGGTCACTTCCTTTAACCAATATTTTGGTGTCATACTACAGTGACTACCTGAAAACTTCCTAGGTTTTTCTTCACTTGCCCTAATGACGTTTATCACCTGGGTGTGCATCGCGTTTTCATGTGGCGTCGATGCCGCAATTGGTACACCTGGCGTCATGTAAGGACTTTCTCCTGCGCCTGCAGCGTTCCTGCTTATAGGTTGGGTTTCTAGGTCTGCCCACCTTGTTTTTCTTATATCCTCTATGCTGCCTTCACTTGACTTAGGATATTTCAGAAGTGTCTCCTCCTGTGCTATTATCCTAGTCTCCATTTGGTTATGGCGCATTTCTGCTCTTTCTAGGCGAGTAATGACTTCTTTTTCTATTCTCGTAAGCCTATCTCGGTTTTCCTCGGCTACTTGAAAGATTTTCACCTTGTCTTCTTTCAGACTTTGTTTGATATGGGATATTTCATCCTCTACGTCCTCTTTAATTTGAGCAAGGGTCTTGTCGCTTGCCTCTGTTTTCTGGCCTTCTCTTATTTCGAGTTCTTCTCTCAGACCTTTAATTTCATCTTGAATGTGTCCATTGACTTTAGACAATTCATTCCGGACCTTGGTGATCTCGCCTCTGTTTTCCTCTTGTCTTTTATTGACTATGACAATATCACTTTGCACTTGGTCCAGTTCTTTATGAACTTTACCCATCTGACCTTTCACGTTGCCTACCAGCTCCTTATTTTCCTGAGCGATAGCCTTATTTTCGCCTATTTCCTGGCATTGACCTAATATATTCTGGTCCTGTTTCTTGAGGTCACCGTTAATTGCTCTAGCGTAGCTTTTCAATTTCTGATCCCATTTGGAGTCGTTCTCCTCTAATCTCTGGTCTACTGTTTTCGTAAACTCTGCGAACTGTTTCGCTTGGCGTTCGAGATTCGCCTCGTTTTGGATCTGAATATCCTTAATATCGTTAGACAACGCCTCTAATTTACTGTTGGTTTGCTCCTGAGCATGCCTACACGCTTGCAAATTACCCTCAAGTTTGGCTTCTATGGCCTCGAAACGTTTGTCAGTATTTACCTGCATTTCCGATACAATGCTTACAACAGTATCTGTTACTTCGGTCTTAATGACTTCTTGCATTTGACCTAGCTTATTGTTTAATTCAATCTGGTTATTATCCATTGCAACCTGATTTGCCTTAATTGCCTCTAATCGATTGTTTATACTCTCCTGGAAAGCCTTTGTTTCCAGTTTATTCTGCTCGTTAGCAGCATCAAAATGTTGTTTCAGTCCTGCAATAACTTGCAAGATCTCCTCCGTACCTGACATTTTACAATAACACACTTAAATATGCAGGCAGGCTTCCTGGAAAAATATGTGGATACGTTTCGAAGAGAAACATCAAACACTGCACACATATTGTGAAGTCGTACAAAACCTGATAATATTATGGTAGATTGTGGATTGGGTATGTAACGCTAGTACCCTTAGGCCATTCTCTTCTCAATAGAGAGATTCTGCGTTACCTCAAAAAGCCTACTGAATTCAAAAATCACTCAAACACAGTTTGAGGCAAAACAATTACTATGGTTTTCCCCATGAAATACCATAAAAAATCTATGGGTTTTCCCTAAATCCCATAAGTTCCACGTATTCTGGGCGCCATGATAAATTAATATCCATGAGTCGTGGTATTAGTAGGACATCGGCCATATTCTAATTTACTATAAAAACTGTTCAGGGAGTGGTTTTTACTGCCGAAAGCCCCACGTTGGGCGCCATGATAAATTAATAGAGCTTTTACTACCATAGACTCCACAGATGGGCGTCATGATAAATTATATCTGTATCTATCGTTGCCCGGTTCGTGCAATGCCAACATCGCTCATATTGCACTGACGCAGGCGGTTCCATAAAGAGTTAATACCGTCCCACGCTGCTTGGGCCATGATAAATGAGTAGTGATAAGCACAATCTATCAAAATTTATATATACGTATCGGAACTTAGCTATGGATTAGGAGCGGTCACACCCTACTTCGTTAATTCTTACTTTAATAGAGTTGTGTGCATTAAATCTGACCGACTTTAGTCGTACCTTTAGCTCAAATCACAGTATAGGACATCAAATCCCATGTACCCATGTGAGTAATCTCGTTGGATAATATGCATCTGTCTCCAACTAGCATCAGCTCTCAGGCGTGTACGGTAACCCCAATTTTGCAGTGCATATTTTGGATTTGAGGCTAAAAGGTATCAACTCTACAATGATAAAGCACAACTCTATTCTAACACTTTAATTCATTAAAATAAATCATGGCTTCAAACACAAAATAATACCAAAAAAACATAAAATCAAACAAACAAAATTTTTACTTCCACAATCCATAAGTAAACAAATATGAAATCACAACAAAGTCATATCTAGCCATAATGCTTTACCCTTCTGTGAACTTCACAAGGATATACTAGTGCGCTGATGCACCTACGACTTCAAAACAAATGTACATTAACATAACAGTCATACAATGTGACTTCTTTAATATTACAACAAGGATTATTCCTTAAACCTCTTTATGTTAAACAATTATGTGTGCCGTGCGTGTTTTAATATTTTTCTTCTCACCAATGAAATGCTTTGCATGCATTTACCTATTTGGACGTTGCACCAAAATCAACGTGCAACTCCATAATTATGTAAGCTACCCCCGACACATCCTTCAATTATATGGTTTCATCGCATGCTGTCTGTGATTCCTAGATAAAACGTAACGTTATAGCTTATGTCGGATTGTACAATAGACTACCTCGCGCTCATGGCGATTGGCATCTAGTAACCAACTACATGACTTGGTTCCAGTGACAGTACAAATATATCATGTAACTATTCGTCAGATAGCTAAATTAATGAACCATCAGGATGAGCTATAATTATCCATGTGTTCACAAACCACATGGCTATAATACTCAACATAACAATCTCGCATTATATGTCATTTTTAACAAGGTCTAGAATCTCTTCCCTTTATAACTTGCCTGAGCGGTTCGAGTGGTTGGCACCGACCCTCGGCTAAGGAAATCGCTACACAATAGAAAGTGGGATGGGTCGTTCCACCAATTATCTCGACCTTTCTAAAAGTTTGAAAGCTTCCCTCTCTAAGCAGTGGAGATTTACAAGACAAATACTGTGTCCTAACCGGCACACATGTTCCCAAAGGATCTTAATTGACTATTATGCCAACAGGTATTGAATGAGCTTTTGTAATTATTCCTACGTCGAGGATAACGATTAATTAATGGCCTCACATGGGTCCATTCAACATGAAGGTTCGGGGTTCGTAATGCATGAGCCTGGCGGTGACCGATGTCTCAAGTATAATATAGGCGCACAAAACCACTGTCGCCATGAGTTTTTCGCTGCCCACGAGCGTAAATAACTCATCATAAGTTCTCGGGAAATCATAGAGCTGCGAGGTGTCCTTGTTATCCTCGACTCTTACAAGATTCCAGCCCGGAACACATTTCAATCCTTCTTCAGAGCTAGGGTCCATTCACTAAAACTCTGGCAAATAATGTCTCCAACAATGTCCACGACATAGGAGAATTCATACGTAGAATAGACTATCTGGCCCCTAATGCTCCATGCTACGACACACCGACCTATAATATTAAGAGAAATCTAACATTTACTCTATAAGCTTCTCAATTAAGCTGCAAATTCAATTCACTAAAAGCTCTTTCATTACTGGTATCATTACTGAATATATGCAATATTCTGATATAAAACTTCTTTCCATAATTACTGCAATGTAATCTCATTGTAACATCTTCCTGCTTAGATTGATAAGTCTTGCACTTAGCGTTAATAATTCTCGCTTACAACAATTTATTTGTTTCCTGATGTGTTCATTCATACTCTTAATAACCATTATTATTATTATCATCATTTCTCACTGACATAAATGACCAAAATCGTAATTTACCATTATTATTATAAATCTCATTGACATAAATGACCAAAATCATTATTTATTATTATTCTCATATAAATTACCAAAATTTTCCGACATAGCTAGACGTTTTAAACTCGAACAATCGCGTTCGTTACCTTTACATAACTGATTGCCATTCTTAATTCATAGTGGGAATAATTACTCCACTTAATGATGCAAATCATCATTTCAACTCTATCAAAATCAACTCAATACTGATTAAACATGGAGGATCAGCCTCCTAACTGACTTTTACTGGCATCTATAAGGAATTCACAATACCTTTACGGAATCACAGACATGCATCGGTCCATACTTCTACATAATTATAACCATAATTTGTGGGGTACTTACATCTCTATAGGCATCTAAGGTGGCTCCAACCAATCATATTCTTCCATGTCGCCCGCCATAATGGGTTTAACGCGACATATTTCTCTTGTTTACACACATTTGATTATACATAATTTCTATCACCAACACGACACGTTGCATACCTTTTAGGAAGTTATCACTCCCCAAACATGTGAAACACTTCATCAAACACTACTTTAAATGATATTTTACATATACATTACACTGAACACTCGTCACTTATACACACTTCAATGCTGAAATTCCCTAGCAGAGATCGAAATTGCAGGTGTCGACGGCATCTTACGTTATCAACTCCTGATTGAAAGTCTGGTTATCTGCTCTCGGAACTCTCCAACAGTTTTTGTGACGATCATTACTCCTACAGTAAGCGTTACCATCTGGTACTCTCATGGCAATACCAAACACTTAGTAAAGTTTCTTTAGCGCATTCTATCGTAGTTACACATATACGATTAGTTCATACAATACACACTGCGCTTAATAAAGTTCAACACTTTCACAAATAATTATATACAATAATGCTACCGTTAGTCTATACGGTGCTTCATAACTGAACACGTCATAGTTCGTGCGGCTGATTATGCCTGTATCACGACTATTATTCATACAAGCATGTTTACTGTTTCTTTTACACATACCAGTCCTTGTTCGGCGTCTCGATGAATAGATCCGTCATGCGTTATGCCTTGACGAACTGCTTCAACCTGGCTGTAGCTGACTGAAGTTTCACTCGAAGACTGCACGTAGCTTATTTGAAGACTTCTGTCTGCGGCTTACACGCTGTCTCGTACTGCTGCATATTTGCTGCATACTGATTGCAACTTATTTCCATTGTGCTACAATTGACAATTGATTAAGACAATAACTGGTTGTAACTGCGCTTGGCGGCATGTAGACTGCACTTGGCTGCGTCTCGACTGAGCTTCAAGTGAGTTAGAACAGAGTAACACTGAGAACAGAGTAGGACTGAGATTCAAGTACTGAGAGCAGCGGTTCAACTGAGAGCTCCTCCTGGGGTCTACTCCCTTATATCGGATTTCCACAGAAAGTAGAGCAACATCTTCCCGCGTAATCTTCGCTCCTCTCACAGCATGATTCCGGTCTTCAAACCATGATCATTGTGTTCCTCTCTCTTCACAGGTCCCAAAACTATATGTGTGCAAAGGAATCGCTCGTTCAATTAATTTATATTAATTCCTTTCTCCATGGCGTGGGACGCTACCTAACCGGGAACTCCCCGTCAACATCTTCACATCCCTCCGCGAACAATGGTCGCTTCACAGTCCTTACGCACATCACTAAATATGCACCAATTTCGCATGTAAAAGACTCTAAAATTATCTTCTTGCCAAGATATTCACCTGTGTGCAACTCTCATCTCGATTCGTTACTCCAATCACGAGTAATCAATGATTTTTCTGGGCATTTCTCCGCCCCTCCTCTAAATCTATTCTCCGTCGGGGAATAACTGTGTCATTTTTCAGGCCTCTCCCCTGCTCCAGACGACATAATGGGGTGACAGAGATGGACGTGGCTCCACTGGGACCAACCCACAATTCTGGGCCGATTAGTAAATGTCAGCTCTGCCCTCTTCTCTGCTTCAAACCTCCAATAGCTTACACCAAATCGTCTTATAATGATACAATCTGCTCATTATTTCCTACATTATTTTAATAAATAATGCCATTTCATCAAAAATCACACCAGTGATTAAATATACATCCATACCTGCCAACTTTTACGGTTTATCCGTAAAATTTACGGAAATTGCAGCATTTTACGGTTTTACGGATGAACGGTGTCATTTTACGATTTTGCGGACAAAAATTTGAAACGATAATTTACATTCGATAATACCGCCCACTTCCGTACAATCGATTGTTTGCGTGGGTCGAAGGCAAGTCCACGATAGTCGATAACTCGTTCTTTGATATGATTCGTACTTTTAACCGTGTGATGGTTGTGTCGTCATTTGTAATTGAATTTGAAGCCGGGATAACCGTTCTTCCATGTGTCGACAGGCTCTGCTTCGCATATTCTTTGTTCCGCTCCGTTCGCTCGTTGCGATTTAAACCATATTCTTTGACCACGTTAGTTGTTCATTGTTCGCGAATCTGGCGTTCCTTGAATGTTTTCGTCTTTTAAGGTTATGGCATATTTTAATGAAGCGTTCGAGTTTTTGTGCTATAACTTCGTGCTTCGCAGTTTCCTGTATTCCTTGGACTAATTACATTCGTTCCACGTGTGTGTGTGTTTTTTTTTTTTAACCATGTGCATATTCTTTCTTCACGAGGTTGGCGTCGTTTTCATTTAATGGCTTTGTGTGTCATGACATGTTTTAATGAAGTGTTGGCTGTCTTAAGTGTTTTATGTTATAATTTTATGTGACGTTCAGTGATCCAGGTTCCTTTCGATGTTTTAGTAGATATCGAGAATGAACAAATCCAGCAAGAAACAGTACTTCCAGACATTTAAAGAATCATACTCAGTTGATTTTCCGTGCATACTAAAATCAAGAAAGGGAGAAAAATTTGCCTTTTGCACGGTATGTGGGTGTGATATTAATATTGCACATGGTGGAAAAAACGATTTAAGTAATCATGTGAAGTGCGGTAAACACATTAGTTATGTTAAATCGAAGGAAGATAGCAAGAAAATCAACACCTTTTTTGCTAAGTCTGGAAACGTTGACAGTGACGTAATTAGGGCCGAGTGTCTGTTTACTTCCTTTTTGGTGGAACACAATGTGCCCTTAAGTGCGGCTGATCATGCTGGTGCTTTATTTATGAAGATGTTTCCCACATCAGAAGTTGCAGAGAAATATAGTTGTGGTCGCACGAAAACGACATGTATTGTAAATAAAATGGCAAAAAATGCATCATCTGAAGTTGTTAAGGCCTTCAGAACGGACCGGATACAGATAAATCCCTTTTCTTTTCATCAATGAGAAACTACTTTTATACTGCCTGTGACTACATCATCAATAAGTTTCCACTCAAGGATGACGTGTTAAAGAATGCTCAAGTTGCTAGGTTAGACAAAATTGAAGATGCACAGTTATCTTCCATTCGTTTTTTTCTTGGAAAAGTTTCCTATCATGTTATGCAAGGAAGAGAATGAAACTACAGATGAGGTGGTGAATGAGCTTCAGAGGCAGTTCACAGCTCTTGCGGTAGATGACACTTTGGCTGCACATCAAGATGCTGCAAGTGATTCCAGTTGGGCACAAATATCAAGAATTCGTGGAGCCGATGGACTTCTTAAGTATAACCGAATTTCTAGAGTATTACTCTCTATTCTCACCATACCCCATAGCAATGCAGAATGTGAACGTTTTTTTAGCCTTGTGAAGAAAAATAGAACACAGTTCAGGTCATCCATGTCCAATGAATCTCTGGAGTCTATTTCTATTTTGAAGACCAGGAGTTCTGGTCCCTGTTATGACAAAACATTTTCTCAAGACTGTTTGCAGGAAGCTAAAAAGGCCACAACCATGACTTAAAAGTCGAACTAGCATGTGATTTGCAGTGTGTATTATATTATTTCTTGCCAAGTTTTATTGTTTAAAGCCTTTTTCAATTATCGTATATCAGCTTAATCTATCAAGGAAGTCCTGTTATGTCTGCTCCAAACCAATATTCACCACGCCTGCTGCTGATTAACATGGATTTCTTCTTGATTGTTATGTTCATCTACAAATCATGTAAGTAGATATGATTTCATTGAAGTATCCTGTTTAAAGCATGAATTATTGTATTTTGTAGCCCAGAAGTATTATTATTTTCGTCAAGCCGGGGTATGTCGAAAATCGTTAATTTTTTTGTCGCGCGTGAGTTTTACTGATAGCCCTTTTCAAAAGTTGGCAGGTATGTACATCTCTTTCGAGGGGTTTTTACCAAGAAACTCCCTGTACAGATCTCTGGTTCGCTCCCTGGTGGAACCTTTTTACTGAGATCACAGTCTCTGAGAACCATGTTCGATTCCAGTCAGCATAACCCCATCGGGTTCAGTACCTGTCAAAAGTTCATGGTTATACCTTGCATAGTTTTGAAGAAAAAGGAACATTTATTGAGATTTGTTAAGTTTCAAGAAAATTAACTCCAAAGTTGAAGAGTGAAAGAAGTATCTTAAACTTACCGTATAGCTTACGTTTTCCTAGACTAATTAGAAGCATCCAGCACCTTAATCTGACTCCTCCCTGGCTAATCTGCTCGGTTTTTTCTTTCTTGCTTCTTTTGTTGCCAGGTTTACCGCAAATTCTGCTTTTAGCACCCCTAACCTGTCAAGCACTTTCAATCCAGATGCTGTATGCTTTCCTATTTCTACTCCCAGTTCTTCAAGAACCTTAAGTCTGCCTAAATTCCCACGATTGAAGGTTATTACAGCATGAAGTGTTTTTACGTTCTCATTTCTTCCAACAATCTCCATCATTGAAAATTTAAATACTAGCTTCGGAGCGAGCCTAGCTTCGGCCAGCATCAAACTGTCAAGTCATGTCGCGCAACAGTATAGCCAACTTCCCGAACTTTGGAATGAACCAAATCACAGCCTTCTAGGTCAAGATATTCCTGATATATCAATGACTATACCAATCGGTGCAACATTAAACCAAAATCCATAAATTAAAAATATAATACAAAATACTTCTAGGATGAATTTCCATATAAATGATACACCGGAATGTTCCTTAAAGTACAAATTGTAACATAAGTCAATACAGGAAAAAAGTATTATTTTTTCAGATTTTGGAGTTATGTCTTACCTTATGGCTGGTGGTGAGTATTCAGGCTGCTTCTAGCAGATTTCCACTCCCCACATTCGTTGTCGTGATGGGTGACTTAACAAGCATGGCTATGCTAAGGGGTCGTCTCTTTAATACGTGGGTGGTAAAATGGGGTTCAGGGTTAGTGAACGTTAGCAGAGGGATGCCTTTCTCTGTTGCAATGGTTGACGTGTGATAGGGAAGAAGGAAAGAGTGCTAATGGATACGTCATGGGACAGATGATTAGGAAACACGAATATAACAACAACAACAACCCCATCATAATGTGATCTGTTTAGGAGCCGGAAGCACGCATTACACTGCACCGCAGGGGGCCATGAGACCAGTCACTCACTTCCTGTGGCTCAACTGCCGATACCACTCCCTCTCATTCTGACAGACACATTTCGCGATAACTGACTTTCTTACACATCGTGATCTTCAGCCGTGTGTGTAGATAACCTGTATTAGTTTCTGTCTTCCAAACTGTACATATTTATTATTTACGTAGAAATCTTTGGAGTAATTTTCAGCGTTGGCTTATTAACAACTAGCAATCCTCCCCGGCTTCGCCCGGGAACAGTTATGAATGCATTACGTGATCATCATCATTTTCATTTCCCCTTTTCCAGCTGACACCGGGTGGGGGGCAATTATGGTTCCTCTCCACTTTGTTCTGTCGTTCCACCATTCCTCTTCCGACACGGTGTTCCAATCCAGGTTCCGTTTTCTAATGCTATACTTCACCGAGTCCATCCAACGCATTCTTGGTCTTCCCCGTCATACGTCGTTCCAGTGCTCGTCTTGGTAGCCTTTCTTCATTCATCCGTTTGACATGTCCAAACCATCTAAATCTGTTTTGCTCCAGTTTGTCATTTAGTTTCTGTACTCCCAGTTCTTTCCGTATATCTTCATTTCTCACTCTGTCTCTCCTCGTTTTCTCGACCATACTTCTCAGGAATCTCATCTCGGCTGCCTGCATTACGTGATAAGCGCTTATTTTTCGATGTCAATGAACTACGACCTATATCCATTTTACGTCTCGGCATGATGGGTTTAAATCACTGACTGGAGTATTAATTATATTATCATGGAGATGCATGTGCAACGAATTTTTGCCAGGCGTAATTTAAGAATGGCGAGGTGCATGAAACACAAATCCCCCTTCCATCCAATCTTAACTAGACTGTGTATTTTGTGGAACGAAAAGTTCCCAGGTGAAATGAAGAAAAGCCGAGTTGCACTTCCAGGGAAACTCCAATCATAACCACTCTTCTCTGAAGTCTTAACTTAGCACCACTCGACACTTTTCTGCTGACTGTATCTGGGATAATAGCCTTGCCCGCTAGCTAGGCTGAAACTGGGGTGATAGGCTCTCCCCTAGCTAGCTCATAAACTGTCGCCTCAGTAATTGAATGGAGATTGTTGTAAGAAATGAAAACCTAAAAACACTTATAGTAGGCGATGTATTGAAGATAATGCCCTCGCGGTGGTTTTTGTTGAACATTTCATGCGGAATAATTCTTACACTCATAGTATATTGGTATTTTTAACGGTTTGCCCAGCGTAAGCTTAAAAAGCGCACGGATGTCAGTTTTATTTCGACGTTTTCACTGAAATCGTTACTGCTTGGCTTCCTTTGATCATAAATAAATTATTTTCTACAGAAACCTTCCTTGATATATCCTTTACAGAATGGTGAAATCCGCATCAAAATCCATCCAGTGGTTCTCAAGATTACCCGTGACATCCAAGAATCGAGGACTTGGTTTTATACTAAGTAGAGATTAGTTGGACTCTACCTGAATAAACAATATATATGCATAATTTGTATCCCCCTCGTAATCTGAGCACTGCTATGGTCATGACACACATGTACTTGTTTTAATAATAGATCTTATTATAATTCACATAAAAATAGTAGCCCTTTTTTAACGTACTATAATTTGTTTGTTTGTTTTTTTCAATAGATTTACTAATACATTAGGTAGGCTATTTATTTAATTATAATATTATAATATGTATTATTCATCCTGTAAAAAATGTTTGCTAATTGGCTTGTTTAGTTATAAGTGAAAATGAAAATCCACAGCCTGCTTCCAGTCTCCGACCGGGTCAGGAATGGAATGAATGAAGCCCCCATCTAGCGGCGAGGATATGAACTGTACCGGCTGCCGAGGTCTGACGCACTCCTCTGGGGCAATGATTAAATGAATGACAGATGAAATGAAATGATAGTGGAGAGTGTTGCTGGAATGAAATTTTGACAGGGAAAACCGGAGTACCCGGAGAAAAACCTGTCTGCCTCCGTTTTGTCCAGCACAGATCTCACATGGAGTGACCGGGATTTGAACCACGGACCCAGTGGTGTGAGGCCGGCGTGCTGCCGCCTAAGCCACGGTGGCTTCGTTTAGTTATAAGTATTTTTTTATATTTTTAAATTATTTGTTAAGCTAGGTTTAGTTTCTCATTACAAACTCCCCCAGGGGCTCACATCTTGTGGGCGTGGGTTGGCGACCACGGGGCCCCAGCTGGGTCCGGCATTGCTTCCACTTACTTGTGCCGGGCTCCTCTCTGTCTTCTTTCCTGTCGACCTCACTTGGTCAACTCTTGTTCTCTTCTGACCCCGACGGTATTAGGGTATCCGAGGCCTAGGGAGTCTCTTCCTTTCCCGCCTTAATTGGCCCTTGTCTCATCTTTTCTGATACCCTCCTTCTGCGAGGGGTCAGCCTTCTTTTTCTCTTCCTTTTACCTCCTGCCTTGTGCTCTAGGCCCTTAAGGAGGCAGGGTGTATGTAGCCCCACCACTTCTGGTGCACCCTGGATAATGCTACACCCTCAGGGGCTCACGGCTGGTGAGTTCGGGAGTTGGCGACCCCGAGGGATTCCTGAGCTGGGTCCATTTTCCCCTTTTGTCCCTTAACTTTGGGGCGGACCCTCTCCTCTTTCACTTTCCTATCTGCCTTTCATGGTTCTCCTTCCTTCCAAGTCCCTCAATCCGCCTTCTCCGAGGGTTGAGGGCATTTCTTTTCCTCCTGTCCTTTATTTGCCTTATTCTCCTTTAGTTTTACATTTCTTCTTCTAGTATCTAGGTTGGTAGTTAGTTTTAGTTTTAAGTTCGCATTTCATTTTCATCTTCACGATCATCCAAACCATCAGGGGCCGATAACCTAGATGTTAGGCCCCTTAAAACAACAATTATCATCATTATTATCATTACAAAACTTCAATCCAGACCATTGCATATGCTATATAAAAGGGCTCTTTAGCCTCCGTGGCAGTTCTCTATGAATAAATTCAAATTCAATGGTCATGTGTCAGTTGTGAAGGGTCACATGACCGCCTGGTACCAGTACAACACCATTTACAGCGCTCCAAGGAGACTAGCGTGCTCTTTCAAGGGAGAATCTTTCAGTGGCCCCGAGTTACATTTTGATACTTGTGGTACAAAGGCCCTGGGTTTGATTCCCGGTTCTTCCCCTGATCTAGGGGATGGAATGGGTTACACTCAACCTCGTGAGGCAAATCTTGATAAAAGGTGGGTTAAATTCCCACCTCAACTGTCCTGGAAGTGGATTTCTGTGGTTTCCCCACTTCTATGCTAATCCACGGCTGCCTCCCTCCTAATCCTAGTCTTAATTGTTAATACACACATTACCACAGCCATCACAATACATAGGTTATCAGGTGGATCGGGCTACATGACCATGATGTCTCAAACATAGTTAATAGGCTAAATTAACAAATACAACAATCTTACAAAGGGGTGACTAATTTTATTTTGCCTGGTATAAAGGTGGGCAGTGCACTGAGGGGTATTCTTCTAAGGAGAACTGAGGGTTTTTCATACACTAAAACTGTTGTTGTTGTTTGAGTCTTCAGTCTTTTGACTCGTTTGATGCAGCTCTTCGTGCCTTCCTGTCCTGAGCTAATCGTTTCATCTCTACATAGCTACCACACCCTAAATCCGAGGCAATCTGATTAACATGTTCTCACCTTGGTCTACCCGTACAGTTCTTGTCCTCGACCCTTCATTCCATAACTAAGCTTGCTATTTCTGGGTGTCTTTGTATGTTTCCTTCCAACCTATCTCTTCTCTTCATTAGCAGTCGCCAGAAACATCTCTCCTCTCCCACTCGTCTTAATACCTCTTCATTTGTTACCCTATGCACCCTTCCGATCTTTATCATTCTCCTGTAACACCACATTTCAAACTCTTCAAATCTCCTCTTTTCTGCTGTGCCAACAGTCCAAGTTTCACTTCCATAGAGCGCCACGCTCCAGATAAAGGCTTTCAAAAATGACTTTCTAAAGGTGGGTATACACTTGCGCGCCGCGCACTGCGCGCGGTGCATGCGCGGCGCGTGTGTTGCTCGACCAGAATTGTTATTTAAACGAACCTCTCGCGATCCATAGGAAACTCACGAACATTCACTAGTCAGTTTGGAGTGTGGTAAATATAATCATGTCTCCGCCGCACGAGGAAAACCTCGCGATTGCGGTGATGAGTGGTGCTGCTGTTTTAATAGCACGTTTGTGCAAAAAGAAAAAGAAACGACGACCACGTTGGTGGCACACTGACTTGTTTAAAAAAGGAATGGTGCGGAGCTAATGATGGACTTGAAGTCACAAGAAATAAGCGGCCAGTGAAAGAATTTTACTCGAATGTCACCTTCTGACTTTGAGAATCTGCTGCAGAAGATTGGACCCCACATTTCCAAAGAAGATACGTATTTCCGCCCTGCGATTTATTTTACTTTCTCACGCCGGTAGGAAGACAGCAGAGATATCACCTTCTTCTTGCATTGGTCCGCAGATATATCCATCTCAGCTCCTATTTCCCTCCAGGCATCTGCTTTTAGTCTATTGGTTTCTTAAAATGATCCTTATGTTGAGGATCCCACAGAAGAGGCTTTTTGCGATAAGCATCGAAAATTTTATCACAGATTCGTCAGACCACTCCATTATCACCACTCAAAACGCACAAATATTGCAATCAGATGCGCGCGAAAAACAACGAACTTCTCACAATCCCGTCCAAATCTGAACTGCGAACACTCAAAGTGCGCGTGGAAAAAACCGACAGGAGATGGATCGTCGTGCGCCGCGCGCGCGCAGCTTCGAAGCCCCGTACTAATCTAGCGAATTTGCTGCGCGCGAGCGGCTCGGCGCGCAAGTGTATACGCACCTTAATACCTAAATCTATATTCGATGTCAACAGATTCCTTTTCTGCAGAAATGCTTTACTTGCCTGAGCCAACCTTCTTTTTATATACTCCTTGTTTCGTCCATCATTGGTTATTTTGTACTGACATTGATATTTGAAATTATGTCTTGTGTAGTGAAAGGTCTTGGCTTGGAACACACAGTGCACATAGTTATTTAACGAACATGATCTCAATATAAAAGTAGGCCTGATAATCCATTCGGGTTCAATATAGATCTTGGATTGATTTATAACACACTGCAATTTCCCTTGAAATTCACTCCACACATATTGTGAGACGTCACAATGTGCCAATCTATACTGTATATTGGTGAACTCAGACTGTACTAACCGGGGCTCGAACTGCCGGAAAGCCGACTTGATGCGCCGTATTTCCGGACTATGAAATAACAATGAGTGCCTGTAATGAGTCCCCGTCTCTACGTGAGTCACCAGAGGGGACAGCATGTGCACTAAACAAGCGCCAGCCAATCAGGAGTCGTCTTTCTAATTGGAAAAGAGAACGAGAGGGGAATATGCATTTATTGTATATCGTCACAGCAATTCCTTGTTTGTGTGCATTTCGCCATTATCTCGCAGTTGTTTGCTTAATGCGTTATTATAATTCTTGATGCTAGGGGGCCATGGATTCTTTTGTGCCTAACCCCACCGCCGACGCCGCCGCTCCAGGCTAAGTAAGAGTCTAGTTGGGTTTTCAAAGAATACCGGTCAGACGGTAATAATTGATGCAGTTTGATTAAAAAAGGAACAGTAATAATGCCCGTATCACACGACACTCGTTAGCATAGAAGCTTCTACCAGTACTGGTATACACGCTGGTATAGACGCGTCTAGCACCGTGTGATTTGTACCTTCCATGCTAAGTTCTGCCTTCCATGATATCTTCCATTCAACTCACGATATTGAATAGGTGCCATTTTTCCCGGCAGTTTGTATGGAAGATGAGTACAAGAGCCAATCGGATTGCTTTTCTCGTTCTAGTAGAGATCCTAGCGGCAACAAAAACAAATAGATTTGTTTGTGGGTAGGCTCACGAATAAATACTATATTTTCTTTAAACGGTTTTTGTGAAAAGCGCTTGCTATAAACATACAGTAAATACAAATAATAATAATGCTATTGGTTTTACGTCCCTTTTAACTACGCTGGCTTTTAGACGCCCGAGTCCCAGAATTTTGCCCCCAAGGGGTTCTGTAACGTGCCAGTAAATCTACTGACACGGCTCCCTCGCAGTTGCGCACCCTCAAATGCCAGATGACTGCGCCAGGATTCGAACCCGCAACCGTGGGATCAGCAAGCGAGATCGTTACTGCTGAGCCACGCAGCCAGACAGTAAATTTAGAACGTGTCATTTTATTATTATTCTGGGATAAATATTACAATTCTAATAGTAGAAGACAAGAGAACGTTCATGGCTTTTGTAGACTTAGAAAAGGCTTTTGATAACGTTGATTGGACTAAATTGTTTGACATTTTGAAATCGATTGGAATAAAGTACAGGGATAGGAGGGTGATATACAATCTATACAGAAACCAGACAGCAGTCATTCGAGTTGAAGGACATGAGAGAGAAGCTGGTATTCAGAAAGGTGTAAGGCAAGGCTGCAACTTATCACCCATACTTTTCAATCTTTACATTGAACAAGCAATGAAGGAAATTAGAGAAAAATTTAAAGTGGGAGTAAAGATTCAAGGAGAAATAATTTCAACTCTGAGATTTGCTGATGACATAGTCATCTTGGCCGACACGCCTGAGGATTTGAATGAGTTTTTGAATGGTATGGACTCCGTCTTACGGAAAGAATTCATGATGAAAATTAATAAATGTAAAACAAAAATACTGGAATGCAGCCGATATAAATCAGAAACCTCTATGGAGATCAAATTGACAGGTGAAAACCTGAAGGAAGTAGGAGACTGCTGTTACTTAGGAAGCAGAATAACCAGTGATGGACGAAGCAAAGAGGATATAAAAAGTAGGTTGGCTCAGGCAAAGAAAGCATTTCTACAAAAAAGGAATCTGCTGACATCGAATATAGATTTAGGTATTAGGAAGTCATTTTTGAAAGCCTTTGTCTGGAGCGTGGCGCTGAATGGAAGTGAAACTTGGACTATTGGTGCAGCAGAAAAGAGGAGAATAGAAGCATTTGAAATGTGGTGTTACAGGAGAATGATGAAGATCAGATGGGTAGATAGGGTTACAAACAAAGAGGTATTAAGACGAGTGGGAGAGGAGAGATGTTTCTGGTGACTGCTAATGAAGAGAAGAGATAGGTTGGTAGGACACATACTAAGACACCCAGGAATAGCAAGCTTAGTTATGGAAGGAAGGGTCGAGGACAAGAACTGTAGGGGTAGACCAAGGTTAGAATATGTTAAACAGATTGCCTCAGATGTAGGGTTTGGTAGCTATGTAGAGATGAAACGATTAGCTCAGGACAGGGAGGCATGGATAGCTGCATCAAACCAGTCAAAAGACTGAAGACTCAAACAACAACAACAACAATAGTTATCACAAATATTATCATTCCATGGCTTTGAACAGTATTTGGGGAAAATAAAAAATTAAATGAGTGAAGAAAACAACTTTCCCTACCGTCCTCGTAGATCATGTGAACAAAACTAAGTTGAAATCTTGCTATACGAGGTAAGGAGAATATAATGTAATTTAAAAAGAAGTAAAATTTCTATTGTAGGTATCACGAATAGTAACCATCGATGGGTTTTGAACAGGAAGTAGGGAAAATGCAAATTTTAACAAGGGGCAGATTAACTCGTAGTTCCGCCCCTTAAAACAACAATAACTAACTAACACATTTTAATAAGAGAAAATACAATTTTCACTACCAATGTTCATCATTTAAATTGTCCTCCTAGACCATGTGAATAAAACTATGCAGAAAACTTGCTCTACGAGATAGGGAGGATATACTAAAATAACTAAAAAGAAGTAAAATATTCCACCGTTGTACAGCCTTCAACCCGGGATCTTTATGTTAATAAGCAGTCGCTATACAACTCGCACATTTTTCCAGCAAACTTTGGTGCTCATCGTTGCACAACTTGTTCACGTATATATGGTTTAATATCCAATTATTATATTAGATGTTAAATACTGATTGGAATGCATTCATTCAGTACCTGGCGTGTTTTCAAACTTACTTAAAGCAAGTTTCACGACCGCTTTGCGTTAATAATGCGAATCGACCGTAAATATTACCCTCAAACGAAAACCGTCCTCCATGTTTAATTTCTTACAACTTGGTGCACTTCTATCATACTGACGAGGATGAACAGAATCTAACATGATTTTGTACCACTGATCACAACTGCTTCCTTACCAGCGAGTGTCGTGTGGTACGGGCCTTGGCATGTAAGGTATATAATAATATCGTATGCCTCGGCTGCCGGGCCCAAGCTTATTTCTTTGACGCCCAGAGGGCAGCTTGCATGTCGAATTTTTGTCGTACCTTGGAGCGCTATGAAAGTCAAGGAGGTTAGATATCTAAGCTCCTTGACACTATAGCGCTTTCTAGTAGAGAAATGAGGAACTTTGTGTTGGTGGAAAATCCCGAGATTAATTTTGTTATTATGAACACGGCCTACTGAATTCAAATAGGTGCGTACCGAGATTTTTGCCGCCTTCCAAGAAAAAAATAAATCACTTATCACGGCCAGGAGCGATCATGCAAGCTTGGGGTTGGTAGTCTGACACGATAACCACCGTGGCAAGCCTGGAAGGTAAAAATCACACGGTAATAGACACGTCTATACCAGGTATCATACCCATACTGGCAGAACCTTCCATGCTAACGAGTGTCGTATGTAACGGGCTTAACCGTAGCCCAATCAACGAGGCACAAATGAAAATAATATTCGTGCGTGTGCATTTACGGGGATTGGTACGGCTGAACACCTTCAAAAGTTAGCAATTTTATCACCGGTGAAACACTTTACATGAAATATATTTTCAAAACTGTCATCAGCACAGTTAAACGTGTGTTTGAGTCTTCAGTCTTTTGACTGGTTTGATGTGCAGCACCTCATGCCTCCCTGTCCTGAGCTAATCGTTTCATCTCTACATAACTACCACACCTTACATCCGAGACAATCTCTTTAACATATTCTAACCTTGGTCTACCCCTACAGTTCTTGTCCTCGACCCTTCCTCCAATAACTAAGTTTGCTAATCCTGGCTGTCAGTATGTGTCCTACCAACCTTTCTCTTCTCTTCATTAGCAGTCGCCAGAAACATGTCTCTTCTCCCACTAAGTTAGTCGTAATACCTCTTCATTTGTTACTCTATCTACCCATCTGATCTTCATCATTCTCCCGTAGCACCACATTTCAAATGCTTCAATTCTCCTCTTTTCTGCTGCACCAACAGTCCAAGTTTCACTTCCATGGTCCACCACGCTCCAGACAAAGGCTTTCAAAAATGACTTCCTAATACCTAAATCTATATTTGTTGTCAACATATTTCTTTTCTGAAGAAATACTTTCCTTGCCTGAGCCAACCTACTTTTTATATTTGCTTCGTCCATCACTGATTATTTGTTTTCCTACGTAGCAGAAGTCTCCTAGTTCCTTTAGTTTTTCACCTGTCAAACTGCTTTGTTAACAATAATAAATTTAACACTACCATAACAATAGCATTATTATTGTTTAAATTTCAGTAGTGCTATCATCAGATATATTATTTCAGTAGCTACATGGATAGAAATTTGATGCGTTTAGCGCATCAAAAATATTCGTACAAATTGCAACGGCGTGTTTTGCGACTTTTCCATACTACTGCGGCCCTCGCAAGCGACAGATCGTAACAAATGATCATTCAAATGAAAGAGAATAGACATTACCAGGGACGAATTGCACTCTAATTTCATAAATATCTATAATTTCTTTAAAAATTGACCTTTGAAAAATGTACGAAGTGTGCGATTTGCAGATACTTTTGCTGTAGGAAATACGCTCCATAATTGCTATCCACTTCCAATTTTGGCCGCTGTGACGCCTGTTTCATGTCATTTTAACATTCTGAGGGCTTTCCTTTATCATTTTGCATAGATTTCAGAAACAGTAAATCAGAGTAATGAGTACTCAAATCGCATAATTTCATAAATATCGAATAACCGGTGAGTGTTATGATGATCCAATTTTCAGTGATTGCCTCCTTGAGTTAGGGAACGTAGAACTTGGAATTCTAACTGAAATGTAAATAGTGTTCTATAATCATTTGGTTGAAATAAAAACATAACAACCTTTCTCCTTAAGTCTCTCATTATAAACCTATTGGGGAAAGTGTGGTTTATGAACATGCGAGATTTCTCGCCCGGGTCCGCTAGTTACTTATACTATAGCCAGTACAGAAAAACTAGTCGAAAACGCACCCAAGCATCCGGGCCAGATAACCAAGATATTCTAAGCCGTGAAAACAAAGAACAGGAACAACGATCTTACTAGTAGTTTTCTATACTGACTTGTTGGCACAACTTTTGCTATTACCAATACAAAGTGTAATCAAGACTTGTATAATAGTTCCACCGAACATTGAACCAACGACTCCCCTCTGCGTCAGTGGTATTACGTCATTAGAACAAGCCGACTGTCAAATGTTTTCCACCGTCTCTAGCGCTGTCTCACTCGTACCATGGCCGGTCGGCCGACTGCCTGGCTTGTAATTGAATTCGATTGTCCAGGTTAAATCAGGGGTGAAGCGCTGGAAATTGGAAATCCCGCTAATTTCCCCCGTCCCCCGCCCCCAATCCCTCCTCCACCACCCTCACAGCAGCGGTATGGCTGACTGTGTTCAAGATATGGTGGAGTAGAGTAGAGCTCGCACTCAGGGTTGTAGTCGCAAGCATTTGGAACCCGAAGAGACGGATTGAATCTCCAAAAATATGTCTTCACAACGTGGGACTATCATGTGTCTTTTGAGTGAAAAGTGACCATATGGCGCCCCACCGCGGGGTTCAGAACGAGGAAACTCAACAAACAATTATTAGTTCCGCGACGAATTAAAGAGCCTACATTTCTTAGAATGTAAGATTCATACCAATTATAAGCTTATATAAATCTATCTAGAAAAAGGACGAAATTAACTTGACAATACTGGAAATTATAATATTTTAGAAATATACCTGAAATATTGTTGACATGAATATCACTTTGAGGGGGGCTGAAGACTTTGTTTCACGTCGTTTATATCGTATGTTAGGTACCGTTATAAACGGAATGGCACGCCCATGAGGTACAGAGAGAAATGTAAGGTTGAGCTGCGGTTGCCATGGTAACATTGATATGCTTGCCATGGGGAGGACAGTATTTTTGAAATATCTCGAAAAGTGGAGGTTTTAGGCCCTTAAATGTGTGTTTCGACCCTGGAGTACTGTTTCTCGTACCTGGGGGCGTAAAATAAGCTATGTCAGATCTTTGTACCTTTTGCCTATGCTCATTGCCAAAGGGCCGAATAGGCTCACTTAGGTCTTGAATTTTCTAAACCCCTTTATTAGAGAACACCTACAAGCTTAAAGCAACCTACATGCTAAATTTCAACTTTCTAGACATAGTGGCTTCATAGCTGCGATGATGAGTACATGATTTTTGGATTATACCAGTTGGCTGATTTACCCCGTAAATCTACTGTTAGGTGTCTCGCATGTACTAATGATGAATGGGAGGTCTAATAACTGAATTTTCAAGGGGTATCCTCTAATGCAGACAGGTTACGTCAGACTGCCAAGAGATAACAATCAGAAGGCCGCTCCCTACATGTTCCTCAGTGCTGTCGTATAATTTGCCCCATTGCGTTATGTAACCTCGAGCTTCGACGGCATGACGACCGGCTTCTCCATAGATTAGTATTATGTCCGTGTACTCGTTGTTGCTGAATACACCGGCCCTTGTCCGTATGTTGCCAGCAACTATCGTGCTGTACCACATATGAGCCTATTGCGCTCTCAAATGCAAAGTTTCATAACGCAATGGGGGCGCATTAGCACTGAGGAACATTCAGTGAGCGGCCGTCCGATTGTTATCCCTTCGTATTCTGACGTAATTTGCCAGCATGCAGTGTGACCCCTGTGGAAATCAGTGATTATATATCCCATACAGCAGTAGTGTATGCGGGACTCTTATAGGTAGATTGTACGGGGCAAATGAGCCACCTGGTGTATATGTAGGCAAACATTTCTGTGGGGGTCCGGGTGGGGACACCAAGAGCCCACTGATGAGCCAGCTTGGTGTCCTAGGCGAAACCCCTCACAAGACACGACACAAACCTAGAAGAATTACTGAGTTTTAATTCACTGGCCGTGAAAGCCATTATACCATGTTTTTGGAAGCCTTCATAGGGAGGTTAAGGCTGCTTGAGCTTTTAGTTCTAAGAGTTAACAGATGCAGGTGTACTTTATATAAAGGGAGGTAGCGCGTAGTTCGCTACTCCTGTGGGGGTCCGGGCGGGAACACCAAGAGTCCGCTGATGACCCAGCTTGGTGTCCTACGTGAAACCCCACACAAGACACGGCACAAACCTAGAAAAATAGCTGAGTTTTAAATCAGGGCCGTGAAAGCCATTATACCAATTTATTACAGCCTGAAATACAGCATCCCGCTATACTAATGTGTTATGTGTGTAGCCTGCATTAGGGCTCTCATTTCTCACAGCCTTCCAAAATACGGAGGCAAGTACTCGGACTATCAGACAATATTCACAAGGGAACAAGTATAAGGTGCTGGATAACTTTCAGCCCAATACGGGGACAAAGTTGTACTTGAAGAGAGTATGAAGGGACCGGGTGAAACCCCACACTCAAGATGGGCACTGTCCGTGACGGGTTTTATACCTCCGTTCTCCGCAATTGCTGCAGGTCCAAATTGCAATCTTGGAGCATGACTCAACGCACATAAGCAATTCCTTTTATAAGGCATCTATGAATTTCCGCTCCTGGTAAGCCCTCTGCCCACAAATACGGATTACGGAACTCTGTTCTTCCTTAGTGCAAACAGAGTAGCGCGGTCATCTTAACGCTGCAACAGTATAAGCTGTTCTGATCTGAAAACGGTATTATAATAACTAGCATTACCCGTAGCGGCTTCTCCCGCGAATATTCTAGTTGTGAAGAGTACACTTAGCAAAATCTCAATCATCAATGCTATGACTGATTTATCCTTGGTATGAATGATCAGACTTCATCAATTCAGCTACTGTTGCAGTGGTTAGGGGTTTGTCATTCCTTCATAAATACAGGGTGCTTCAAAAAAATGTATACACACTTTGAACTTCCATAGAAAATTTATTTACCGTTCTACAAAGTTAAATTTCAGGAAATTAGAAAGCTGAAAGTCCAATGTAAATGAAACATAAATAACAAATGTTAATACTGTTCAAATTGGCGACCTGCAGCATCAATACAATTCTGAGTACGAGTCACCACTGATTCTGTACATCGTATCAAAACGTCCAATGAGATTTCTCTACACACGGCTTGAATCTCATTCCAAAGAATGTCTAGGTTACGTGGTTTACGTTTGTACACCTCATCTTTTACTGTGCCCCATAAGAAGAAATCCAGTGGTGTAAGGTCTGGAGAGCGTGCTGGAAACTCGATTGGCCCCCTGCGTCCTATCCACTGGCCCGGCAAATTTTGATCCAGGTAAGCTCGTACGTCCCTGTGATAGTGCGGCGGGGCACCATCTTGTTGAAAATAAAAATTATCATTACCGTATAATGCATGAATGGCAGGAAATATGGAATCAGCAAGCATTGTTAGGTAAGTTATACCAGTTAGAGTGCCTTCAAATCGAAAAGGTCCAATGAGTCCCCTTGAAGACAAACCGCACCACACATTTACACCAGGCAAATTTACAGCTTTTTCAATTGTAATGTGAGGATTTTCTTCACCCCAGTAAACACAATTGTGCCTATTGACAGTTCCATTAAGTTTGAATTGGGCTTCATCCGACCAAATGATGCTACCCATAAATCCCGGTTCACGTATCACCATCTCCTGAACCCATTCACAAAATTGCAACCTTCGATCTGGATCGTCGTCACTTAGCTGTTGCACCAGCCTTGGAATGTAAACACGATACTTGCCTCTCTTTAGAATGCGTAGCACGCTGCTAGCACTTACATCACTTTCACGTGCCCCTTGCCTTGAAGATTTGTTAGGAGAGCGTTGAAACAGTTCCAAGACTGCCGTTGATGACTCATCACTTGTAGCTGTTCGAGGTCGATCTGAATGACCTTTATGCACATCACACACTGTTCCATGAACTTCGAATTTGTCTCGTATGCGTGTAATTGTTAATCTTGAAGGTGGTTCTGTATCATACTCCCTTCTCCACTGTCTTTGAACTTCATTTACATTCTCAAACTTCCAGTACCAATTAATAACCTGCTTACGTTCTTCAAAACTCAAACGTACGTCCGCCATGTTGATATTACAAATTCCAACTGACAATATAACATAGAGGGACGATTATGCTGCCACCTGGCGAAGAAATATAACATTAGCCTTGTAGAGCGAGAAAACTACGATAGTTTAAAGTGTGTATACATTTTTTTGAAGCACCCTGTATATCAGAGCGAAGTTAGTTTTCTAGGAATATCACAGACACTGTTAATTTAAGGGCCTTAAATGTGGTTTTCGGAGACCCTTTATAGTCGGGTGAAAAGACCTTTCGTACCACACTCACACGTGAAATATGCGTGCAAAAATCTAGAGTGCCCCTTGATCCCCTTAAGTGCATTATACTGTATGATGAATTTTACAGCTTAATTTGGTTCAGTGATAACCTTATAACCGTCTGGAAACTTTCACAGTAATGTAATAATTGGAATTGCATTGCGTCTTACAGAAATAGATGGACCCGTGAGATTCTGTTACCATGGTTACCGTGTTGCATTCTTTCATTGTAAATATACATGTTTTAAGGTATTTATTTAATTGTGAGGCATTTAAAGAGTAACTGAGTGCGTTTCGCTTACGCATTGGGTTATGCTGAACCTGTAGGTACCCCATATGTGCAGGTTGGTGTTAATGGGACCTTATTTTCGGTACAAAACTGGAATGGGACCATAGCAGAATAAAATAGGGAGCGATAACTAGCGCAGTATGCCCCATGTGTACAGCCTACCCGTCCAACACTACTGTCGACCAAAGTATTATGTGCACTCGAGTTTGAAGGTTGGTTGTGAAGTAACCAATAGACCTACATAAAATTTTCGTCGTTAGGTCACGTAGGTTTGGAATTTTTAATTTATATTTTAATATTTTTTTTATCGCAGTTGGAACACAAAAAGTGCACGTTTTTAAGCGTGTTTCAACCATGCGTCACATTTAAGAATGATCTCAAAAACCCGTCATCAGATCGAATCCAAATTTTAACAAAATATACATTGGAATGTTGTATAACTGGTTTATTAATTTCAAAATTGTGTGTGTCCAAGAAACAATGTTGTTATCATTTTTGTAAGGTAACTTTTTCTCGGCTTGGGGTGGTTGGAAAATATAGTTCTTGGTTGCATTGTAATCGTTATACATCAAAAAGTTATGGTGTATGACTGTGAAATACGTAAATTAATTCACTTATTTTATATCTGTTTGTATTTCTACGGGGAAATAACACATGTTTCACCAGCTAGCCGCTCAGGGAACAGCTGTACAGCGTTGCCGAAATGGTGCCCTCACGCATCATGGCTCGTCTCGCTCGGAAGTGATGGGCTCCATCTCAGCAACGCTGTACAGCTTTCCCCGGAGCGGCTAAATGGTGAACCATGTGTTATTTCCTCGTACAAATACAAACCGATATAAAATAAGTTAATTAATTTACGTATTTCACAGTCATACAGCATACCTTTTTGATGTATAACGATTACAACGCAACCAAGAACTATATTTTCCAACCACCCCGAGCCGAGAAAAAGTTACCTTACAAAAATGATGACAACTTTGTTTCTTGGACACACAAAATTGTGAAATTAATAAATCAGTTATACAACATTCCAATGTATATTGTGTTAAAATTTGGATTCGATCTGATGACGGGCTTTTGAGATAATAATTCTTAAATGTGACGCATGGTTGAAACACGCTTAAAAACGTGCACTTTTTGTGTTCGAACTGCGATAAAAAATATTAAAATATAAATTAAAAAATCCAAACATACAGAAACGAACGTAAAATAGAACGACGAAAATGTTGATGGTATTGGATTTTATGTAGGTCTATTGGTTACTTCACAAACAACCTTCAAACTCGAGTACACATAATACTTTGGTCGACAGTAGTGCTATGCGGGCTGTACGCGATTCAGTTCCGCCAGGGGCTATCGTCTTGTTTATTTGTTTAAAAGCACTTTGTAAACAAATAAATATATTTCCGTTGACTTTTCAAGAAATGCAGGATTTTTCCTATACTATTGAGATGATTTGGAAGATTTTGGTACAAACCACACCTTCTAACTCCCTCTAGTTTACGAGCTCGAGTTTTGTGAAACATACACCTTAGCGTATTATATAGATAATATCGTATGGCCTCGGGTGCCAGGTGCAAGCTTTGTTATTTGACGCCCAGAGGGCAGCTTGCATGTCGAATATTTTTGTTGTTCCTTGCAGCACTATGAAGGTCATGGAGGTTAGATAGCTAAGTTCCTTGACACTATACCACTTTCTAGTAGAGAAAGCAGAAACTGTTGTGTTTGCGGAAAATCCCGAGATTAATTTTGCCATTATGAACATGACTTACTGAATTCTAACGGGTTCGTTAACATGCCAACAACGTATGACATGCGTGCCGTTATTTTTGTCGCCTTAAAAAAAAATCACTTACCATGGCCAGGAGCGAACCTGCAAGCTTGGGGTTGACAGTCCGATACGATAACCACTCACCCTATCACAGACGTGGACAACGATGCCATCTAGTGGCTGGTGAGCACAACGCCATACAGCCAATCTAACGACACTTAGAACACAATTTCAGATACATATTTAGAATAGAATAGAATTAATTAAGAACAATCAATATTACATCCAGCAATACAAGAAAATATAAGTACAGTAAAAACTCGATTAACCGTCATCGTCGGGACCGTGGTCGTGGCGGATAGACGGATAACAGAAACACTGTATTATTCCTCCAAAACATGACCTCAATCAATTATATTATAGAGAGATATCACTCGCACAGTAATGTAATATATTTCGGAGAGAAAATAAATTAAACACGATTGTAATAGCTAGGGACCTGAAAATTTAGCATCTATTATTTTCTTAAAATAGCATTTATTTTTTCCTATTTAGCATCTATTTTTGGAAAATTAGCATCTATTTTCTTTCCGGATTCTTACGAACTAGATGACTTTATTGGCGACACTTGAGATACAATTTAATATTCAAATGAAAGCATTGTAAAAAAACTCTGCGTTGCACTCTTTCAAGTTACACCTTCTGTCTGTAACAACTGTATTGTAGTGCGACAAAACACGCTCACTGTCCACATTGTTTGTTGGTGTCCACAAAAGATCTAAAGAACTCTTGGCATATTTTCCCTCTTCTCACACCCAACACGGCAGTTACAATATTTGCAAAATACTGTTGCAGAGTCGGAACAATAAAAGCCATGATTAGCGTACTCCTGTGCTCTTTCATGAGCAGTTACAGCAGTACGTCCCATTTCTAAAAAAAAAAACTTTGAACCTTGAAGTGCTTGAAGGTTACAAAAAGAATAAGGTTATTACTCAAGCGGCAAGTCGCAAAATTTTCCGTTTTGCGAAGTTCACGTGTTCGACAAACCACCAGTCGCCACGTTACCCCAAGTAGGCCTACACAAACGAGTTTCGTTCGTCAGCTGTCTGAATAAGTTATAGATAGTCGAAAGTTCGTATCGATACAGAAATCGATTGTTATATCGACCAATATGCGTAGCACACTGCGAGTCCGAGATGAGGTATCGCTAGCGAGCGATTAGGCCACCTACTAAATATTTTCTTTTCTTTAATAAACAAATTCGCAAATAAATTAGCAGATTTAAAGTAATTTCGCTATAAAATCGCTCTTATTTGGTATTTTCGCATTTTGGGTCACAATTCGCATTTTGTCGCACATTGATTTACGCGTAAAAATGTTTTTTTACATTAAAATTAACGTAGGCTTGGATTCTGTACGAAATTTAAAAATTCGCATTTATCGCAAATGCGATTTTTCAGGTCCCCTGTAATAGCAAATAAAACTATTTATTTCATGATAAAAACATCCGAACAGTAGCTACAAATGTGGCAAGATAATGTACAGTACAGTAATATAAACTTACAGGTGAAATAGTTCATGTAGCTTGAAAATAGTCAGTCATTTTCTTCTGCCTCTTTGATGCTCAAGCATTCACCGCGGCAATATTTCGTATTTTTCGGAGCAGTAGTGTCTGCGTTGCATTGGCCTCTTCTTGACTTTCAAACCATTGTATACACATGGATAGCATTGTTTCAGTCTCTGAGTGGCTAATAGTTTGTTTTACGTCATGGTTTGAACACTATGGTGGGCAGATACACTCACTTCCCACTAAAATAGAGTAAGTAAACAAAGCGAACACGTCATTGCACCTTAAAGCACTTTGTTATTGCAGTATTATTATGCTATTACAGCAATGACGGTTAACAGAAACTGACGGTTTAAAGAGTGACGGTTAAACGAAGTTTTACTGTATACATAGATTTTTAAGTATTAAGACATACCCGTACATTGTTCAAGCAATCGCGTGTGCTATATAGACAATGTCCTTGTCACTACAACTCTGTGTAATTCACTTGTTCTCTTGATCACTGGAGTCCCGTTATTTTAAATATGTACACTCTTCATCATATCGTAACTTTAGTCTATTTCTGATTATTATCTAAGTAAACGTATTAGCCTAAAAATGCACATTCTTAGGTCTATGAGATGAATATCAAATTCAGCCGAGTAAGGGAAGAATACATGTAAGCTATACCACGTAAGGCAAAGCCTTGTGTGTGGCATATTAGGTCTACTTACCTAATTATAACGTTAAGTACTCACGTTATATATTACATAATTATACTGTATATATTAAAATAAGCGTTGTGAAATAGGTAAGTAGCAATGGTAATTTATAGATCAAGCTACTTTAATATATCTTGAATGACATTTTTATTCTCTCGAACAAATATCTTTGCGTTACGTATTAACTTTGTAGATTTATGTAACTGCTTTTTTATGGCTTTAGGAAGGATATTGTAAAATTTAGGAATAAAGTATTGAAAATTACGCTTTTTAATAGTTAGATTTGGTTTGAAAAGGACTTTGACTTGCCCTCGTATATGTAGAGATATAGATTTGCCGTGCGACAGAACCGCACCCTTGAACCACCTACTTGGCCTGATACGACCCTGCTTTCTTCATCCACCCCTCCCCTCAAGCCTTACCTTCTCCACACACAACCCCTTCCCCCACCCCTTACCCCTTTGTTAAGAGAATTTAATTTCGTTGGTTTGTTTGCCGAGTAGAGTCTTTGTAATCCAGTTAGAGTCATTATAGGGGGGTAGAATGAAAAGAACACGACAAAGATATTGCGTTTTCGAAATGAATTCCTTTCATCGGCGAAGATTAGTTTCTGGAATAACACAGGCAGCGTGTAATGGTATTGCAGTAATGATAATCATAGTCTGTATATTAATGTGGGGGTGTGTTTTTCAGACTCTTGATTGAGTGGGGGATTGCGCTCTGGAGTAGGCCCAAGATAAGGACGAATCTAGTCTGTGCTCTTCGACAGACGTAATAAAATGAAAATTATCGAGGCTATTGCAGTTTTTTGTTGCTGTATACACTGAACCATTTCATTAAAATCCTACGTTGGAGAATGTGGTGATGAGAAAAGTGCTCTTTCCCTAACGTCGGCATCTATACTGAGTGAGTCTTCCGCCCCTTATTTTTCTAGTTTTCGGCCACACTTCCACGCCTGATGCCAGCATGGTCGATAGTTGCACCATAGCGTTTGGTTGTACAGTTGTTTATCAGTATGCCACTGTACCCTGCGTTAATTTAGTATCCAGATGAAACCGTATAACCGGCATGCTCTTTCTGCATGCCCGTATGACAGTTTGATGCATTGAATAATCACTTGTCGCACACATGTTTTTGTAAAGGTCTTGCTTCTATGTTGTCATAAATCTTGTAAAGTCATTTAGGGTCATTGTTGCTTGGCTCTAGACGAGGAGCTGTCGACCATCCTGGCATCAGACGGTGGAAGTGTGGCCGAAAACTAGAAAAATAAGGGGCGGAAGACTCACCTGGTATATATAAAGCTCAATGTTTGTCTGTCTATCGGTCTGTCTGTTATTTATACAAATCTACATAGTTTCACCGATCTGAAACAAATTTTACATACTTACCCTTTGGTCAGGGGCGTATGTATAATTTTTCCGGGGGGGGGGGGGGCGACTATCCTGGAAAATTTTGAGTATATTCACAGGGGATTGTCACCACAAAATACCCAGAAATATCAACCAATATCTTAGAGCATATAACTTTGTGTCAATATTTTAAATAAGAGTTAATTGTAAAATTCTAAGTGGGGTGATGGGAAAAGTGCTCTTTGCCTAACGTCGGCATCTATACTGGGTAAGTCTTCCGCCCCTTATTTTTCTAGTTTTCGGCCACACTTCCAACGTCTGATGGTCGTTGGTTGTACAATATATAGTGGTAGTATAAAAAGTTGTAAAATACAACCCAACACACAAATAAAATGTTATACTTTATGAATTTTCTGCTGAACAAAGTCATCAAGGAATGGGAGAAAGAGCTGAGACTTCAAGGTTACTGGAGGCCAGTGCGACTAGGACGACCAAAGGACGAACTGGAGGTTGGATGTCTAGCCTTCGCGGATGATCTGGCTCTACTCTCAGATAACGAAACCACATCAATCAGACAGATAGAAGTACTCCAAGAGTGCGCCGAAAAAGTAGGACTACAGATCTCGTTCCAAAAGACAGAGTTTTTCTGTACGAAATTCGACATACAGAATTTAAACACGAAATATGGCAAGATCAATAGAGTCGCCCACTTTAAATACCTAGGTGAAGTGCTTGAACCGACGGGAAAAGAGAAAATCGCGCAGAACACTAGGTTAATGAAAATGAAGAGAGCCTTATACAAGACATAAGAGTGTCTACAACAAAAAATGTCTGTCCACATTCACTAAACTTCGTCATTACAACACGGTTATTAAACCTGAGGTGCTTTATGCTAGTGAGACGTTGACGTTACACACTAAGGGTGACTTGGAAAAAATCCTCACAGAGGAAAGAAAAATAATAAGGAAAATAATTGGACCAAAGCACACAGATGAAGGATACAGGCTTCACTCCAGAGACACCACAGAGAAATTGTCCAACCTCGCAGCAGACATCAGAAAGAGGCGCCTAAAATGTTGCGGCCACATCAGCAGACTCTCACAAACCAGACTCATCAACAAAATTCTTAGATACATACAGCGGCTCAAGATTACTACACCCTGGATGATGCAAGTCAAAATTGATCTAGTAAAAGCACAGGTCGACCCAGAAGACGTCATAGACAAAAGCGTATTTAGACACAAAGTATACAAGTGGGAAGTGTTGTCAGAGAGAGCTGCACTTACATCCCAAAGACCAAAGTGGACCGAAGAAAGGAAGAGGGCCTTTAGTGCACGAATGAAAGAGTACTGGAAAGACAGGAAGAACAAAAAGTCATGATTGCTTCGCGTGGTCTAATAGGCCTGTAACGTGTAAAATAAATAATAATAAATATAATATTGTATGGCCTCTGATGCCGGGTGCAAGCTTTGTTATTTGACACCCAGAGGATTGCATGCATGTCGAATTTCGTTGTTCCTTGAAGCACTATGAAAGTTAAGGAGGTTAGATATATAAGCTCCTTGAACACTATAGCGCTTTCTAGTAGAGAAATGAGGAACTTTGTGTTGGCGGAAACTCCCGAGATTAATTTTGCCACTATGAACTCGGCCTACTGAATTGAAATGGGTTCCTTGACATGCCAACATCGTATGACATGTATGTCGTCATTTTAGCAGCCTTTCAAAAAAAAAACACACTTACCACGGCCAGGAGTGAACCTGCAAGATTGGGGTTAGTAGACCGACACGTTAACCACTCACCCACCGTGGCAAGCTATTTTCTATGATGATCTATGGTGTATGAATGGCAAATATCTAAACATTTGTCAATTTATTAAACAGAAAGGTAAATAATTCTTTTTTTTACGAAATGATTGTTTATTTCTCAAAAGTACCGTACTGTGGAATCCTCAGTTTTGCTTCACAAGGCTGAGTGTACCCCGTTCCAGCCCTCACACCAGAATTGAAATTTCATGGCAGAGCCGGGAATCTAATTCAGACCTCCGGGGCGGCAGCCAAGAATGCTAGCCACTGTACCAAGAGGTAGTCTAATTTCAATCTTAATATTGTTTATAACTCTGCCAATAAGTTAAGATTAGGGGAACAACCAAATAATGTACAATTATTTTATATTTTTACCAAAGCAACACTTTCTTAATATGTATTGGCTTTTTTCGGAGGGAGGGAGATGCAGCCCCCACTGCTCCCCCCTTATATACGCCCCTGTCTTTGGAACCCGACGAATAACACTATCCACTTTTCGAACAGACTTCTCCATTATCTTCATTTAGGCCCTTTGGCCCTAAACCAGAAGTACTGTAGTTAGTAAATAGCCATTTCCCCGTTCATCATTATCATTATGAGAAAATGACCTGGATGTTACGTCCAATATACTGTACTGTGCCCGTTTAGACCGGAGTCCGCACGACCACATATGCATTTCACCAATAATCAGTCAGCACGAGAGTCAAAATATCCTGGAGCGCCAGATGGGTTAAAGCAAATCGCAAAAACGACATCAAATTAAAAAAATGCTTTACTGATTTTTGGCTCAATGCAACAATAAGGATAGAAGGAGATTTAATTGGGAGAAACACATCTGGTAAAATTATCTCAGTTTATTTAAAGTTAAAATCTGACTGCAAGGATGCTCAAAGCAGCATCATCCACGTGTGGCGATCCACACTCTTATTTACACACAATATACAGAAATTTTCCAAACACATTTGACAATCTTTTTGAAAACACAAGTCCGATTAATAGTCCTGTGGACTGTGTTCCAAAATTATTAATATTTAATTCCAGTTCAAAATTAATTGTCCATACTGGAAATAACGTAGATCACTGTTTGACTATTTACATGATATTAACACTCGTAGAATAAATGTTTATAGAATTCTTAAACTTTCACTTGTTTTTCCAGTTTCAAAAATATGTCGTCGAAAATATTATCATCATTGAAGCAATACAAATTATTAACACATATTAATAACATCTGAAAAGTATCTGACCTTGAGCATAGCATCGAAGAACTGTGCGAAGCACAACAACAATTAATTGTTCTTCTGACATTAAACATTCGAGAAGTGACTCGATTATGAACTTCAAGTTCCAAACAAAATATGATTTCTGAATCATCAACTTGATCAATAAATGGTTGAACCATTCAACTATTAGATTTTCCACTTGGGAACAATATTATAAAAATATTTATAATCATGGCCATTTCTAGTAACTTTCACAACTTGCAATTCTTCGACAGAATGCGGAAATAAGAATTGTAGCTTCATAATGAATTCATTTAGTTCATGGCACTAGGATTGAAAATATCCTTCAAATTATTCGTGGTTAAAGAATTATTTTTAATTGGCAGTGGCCCATTCTACTATTTGTGTAAGAACACAATATTACAACAACAACAACGGCAAAGGTCTTCCTCTGAAGAAGAATAAACTACTATCATGACAAATCCGGGTTCTAGCAAAATCAAAGTCTAAATGGAATTCGTAAACAAGGTTGAAATAAGAACTGATGGTTTTAAAGAAATAACCTTCGGGTTATTCATACGACGAAATGTGTGGCTCCAATACTCCTACTATAAACCTGAGCCATCGAACCTGCTATTTGATTGATGCTCGAAAAAACCTTCATTCCTGCGACTTAACATGCGCACCTGGGAATGGCATTTCAACTACTCCACACATAAATTATCTTCCCAAAATTTATACAATAAATCAAGCCTCTGCTTGTTATCAACACTGGAAGATTAATAAACTTACAAGTTTATTTTATTTTACCATTCAGTTCAACCCGTGAATTTACCATACTTATGAAAAGCTTTATTTCACTTTCGAGTGTATTTACGTCATGATTTTATATAAATACAAAAATATCCTATTTGATACAAATATCAATTGCTTCCCGTTTCATGCCTCTCCGTGTTATATGAAAAATATACTTTGCTCATTGCAAATATCAACTGTTCAACCAGAACTGAAATGTTGGTTGAATGCGGGCTTGCGCTAACCACTCTCCTTCGGAAAATCTCCTGTTCCAGACTAGAAATGATTAAACTACTTCATAGGCTCTTTCTCAATACATATGATTATTAGAAAATATAATATCCAAAAATTATTTAGAAAAATTATAAAAATTATTATTATTATTATTAGTGGATTATTATTATTATTATTTGTTATATATTTAATTATCATCTCATTATGTGAGAATCCACATGTTCGAACCTTCGAATATGGAAAAAATATCCATTCCTCAACAAAAATAAATTTAACTTTTACAGTTACATCGGGGGTTTTCCGTGGTTTCCTTAAAATATGAAAAATTCAAATAAATGCTCGAAATGCGCGGTCATCGATCCTAAACTGTTCTGAGTGCTGAAAATACTCAGAATAACTCTAATAAGTCTTGCGTAAATCATTGCAAGCTTTAAATACGACGAAAAAAATGTGTTGGTCATCTGCAGAAAAATAGTTTGTTCCAATTAGCTAGGCATAATATAATTCAAATGTGGCTTACATTTCTTGATGGTCTTGAAGCGTAGTAAACCTGGTCTGTACCAGATTTATCCATAGACATGCCCTATCGGACAAGCACGTATAATCCTTGTATCGGCCGCCATTATATACCCACAATTCGTCTAGTCAGACATAGTGGTAGTATCTTTTGACGTTTGAATAAACTGTTGTTCCATTTTAATATGGGCTTCTATCAAAGCCATAACAGTTTGTTTAAATAGGGTCAGATCTAAGTGATCTCTTCTTAGATATGTCAGTTGTAACATAACTCACTGTAATCTCATCAGTACAAGAAAAACATTGACAGTCTAAGCAATTAACGGCTGTTCTGAAGATCGTTCCCTGGGCATGGTTTGTATATCACCATCTGCCATGCGCTAGACAACCTGCAGTTTCCCTTGCGTAGACTAATGAACGCCACCGTTATAGACTAGTCTTCAGTGTACTGACAGATCGAAGTGGTTAACTAGTTACAAAAATGAAAACTGACTTGAAATGGATTTAAACATCCAAGTATTAAGTTACTACTGGACTGTGACAAAATACTATTTTCTAGACAAAGTCTAGCATATGCCCTTTTAGAAATATAAATATTTCCACCAATGTCTGTAGAAAAACAATCACCTCAGTGATTCTCCTCACCAGAAACTTACTAAGTTCCAACTCGTTTGCGCAGCACTTCTCGTGACTATCACGACTTGAAAAGAACTTCTGCGTAGATCTGGCAACCATGTGCCTTGGCTCAGCGTAGATGCAACTTGCTTGCCAAGTGCTTGTGTTAGAATGAGCTAACCATGCCTGCTCCAGCTGGCTTTTATTCAAAACGGTCAGGGTCACGCGTCATCACCTGATATCTGGAAATCCTCATATCTCTTGAATCCCTGGTCCGATTTACTTGATACTAATTGCATTCTCTTTCATTTGGCAGTGCCAGTAATCTGATCCCAGTCTCAAGTCTCTACTCCATGGTTAACTATTTAATCAATAAATAGCCTCCACCTCTGCTATTACTCGCTACGTCACTTGACATCCAACTATCGGTAAAATTCTTCTAAATGCTTCTCGAAGCATTGTAGCGCGATATTCAAATATCTGAACTTTCAAAAGCGGCTACAGCCTTTCCCTTGATATCTAGGTGTCTGAAACTTGGAATACCCATTCCTAGAGTTGGGCACAGTACTAGTCTACTTAGTATCACCACCATGTTGTTCTGTTAGTTTGTAAGCAACAGTTCTGTACTAGTACAGTATTCATTATCACCCATAAAACAAATACATAAATCCACCGGGCGAATCCGGGTTCTACTGCTAGTATCTCTATAAATAAAATAAGCTTCTTGTTTGAACATTTTGAATTTTTGACTAAAACTTCTAATAATCGATTAATTCGACGACTTCGAGGTACAGTTGAAATTCTGTAAGTCGAACTTCGATATCTCGAGGTAATTTTAATTTCCCGGCTAAGTTCTACACATTTTTAATTCTATAATTCCAAGTTATATTATTGGAATATATCGATAACTCGAATGCTATTTTGTTCCCCAGACAAAAAATATGTGTCTTTATTTCGAAGTTGGGGTGAAAATGCAGTTGAGTTACGTTCTTTAGGTGTGATATGGGAATTACAATATGGATTCAGTTGTGTCGGGCAACTGGACTGTGTATTTCTATCAGTAGGTTATCATGCTATTTAAGGCTGGTTGATGATGATGACGATTAGGGCTCGGATTTTCAGGTAACTAAATCAATTTTTATGTAACTTCATATTTTAAGCATTTCTTCTATAAATACATAAATTCCTGCATTTCACATATTAGCACATGTAAAGACATAATATTTAAATGTTTTAAATCAGTATGCTAGATCTTTCAGTTTATTCCACTTTTGTTCAGTGTTACTTCAACGGGGAAGATTCTGTGAGCTATCTAATCTTCATTGCAGAGCGTATATCAGCTTGCAACTGTGTTATTCTTAACTTGTCGCCCCGTGCCACTCACTGTGGAAGCCGTGGATTTCCTTGTCCATAGCCATATTGTCCCACGTGTTAGACCTCCCCCTCCCCCAGCTACCAGGAACCAGTGTCACTCACATGCAGTTAATTTCTGGCACTGTTAAATGTAGGGCAGTTATACGGTGCCTAAAGTAAAAACAACTACAAGTTATCGTCTATTGCAGAATTTAAAGATAATTTTACTTCTGATGGCGACGTTTTGTTCGGTCAACCATGTGGGAAAGCAATCAAGGCTGAACAGCGATCTCAAGTTGCACAACACCTCAAGGGCAAGAAACATATTGCCGCAGTTTCGCGCCTTCAGAAGAAGTGTTTCGCGATAATCGTCCGTCATTTGTGATGGACAACCTGAAGGTGTATCTCGTTGTGTATTGTAATGCTTCAGCAGTCAGTGAGACATAGCATAAATATTACATTCGTGAATACTGCATATTGTTTATATTCACATTAATAAACTAAATTATAATTAAATATTTTTACTTTTTTGTCACATATTTCAGGTTGCCTACTTTCAATTTTTGCAAAAAATGAAAGTAGACTTATGAGATCACTACAGGGCGAAAAAAAGTGTGTCTGTCTGTGTGTGTGTATGTGTGTGAGTGTGTGTGTGTGTGTACTCTGAATGTCTGTCCCCCCCTATCAATTCGAACACGGTTAAACCGAATTGAACGAAATTTGGTACAGAGGTAGCACTGGCAAAGGGCACCTCAGTGTCATGTTTTATATTGCCGCCATCTTTACCAAAAGGTAATGGCGGCCAATCGAATGGTCAAAACTTAATAATGCATTACGACCAAACTAATCATCGGATCTTTACCAAATTTGGTAACAACCTACCTTCATATGGGACGCGTCTTGTGCCCAAACTACAAGGTCATCAAACGTACCATTTCAGGATGGCGGCCGTGTGAATTATGCAAAATTTATAATCCATAACATGGGACCCACCAGTTCCGATTATCGAACCAAGAATCGTTTAATCTGTTCTAAGCGATGTGGTTCGTTCGAAATTAAAAGTTTATATTGTAATATTATAATCTAGAAGTGACTTTAAAAATCTGAATCGTCTCGGCTATTTGACAAGATGGCAGCTGATCTCTCGTTCTGACCTATATTTTATTAATTTCAGTATGTTGCATGCAATATAGCCTAGTGGTAACACATTTATGAACTTTCTATGAAATGAACTCGGTTTGAAATATACTCCAGTGAAGAAATCTTCAGTCCAAGTGATTATTTGCTAATACAGTACGTTATATGTATTTAATCGATAACGCGTGAGTTATGAGTGTACGATTGGCTGTGTGGTTAGAGCTCCCGTCTCTCATGTGGCTGGCCGGGGTTCAAATCCTATCATAGTAGAACTTTTTTGCTTGATTTTTTTATATTTATTGTTTCTTGAGTACTGAGACGTTATAAAATAAAGCGTTATATGGTGCGTTTTGCAATGGAAATTATATATTAAAAAGAAAAGACATTCTCCACCGGAGTGACATCTACCAGCCTTCAGTTGTACTATGCAGAAACTATAGATTCGAGCAGCGCTCTGTACCGGCCAGTTAGTGAACCCAGTCTTAACGACTGCTTGGAGTAATAATACAGTAACATTCGTTTATTCCTTGTGCACAGAGGCGTTGTTGATAACCTCAAAACTTGCAATATGGATGATTTGGAGATGGATTATTTTGTTATACCGTGTATTTAAGATTAGCCTATAAATTAACGGGTTGCGAAGTTACTTCACTTAGTCCTATATCATTCGTATACAACACAGAACAACAACGTGACGTCAGTTTCTGATCTGCTCTGATTGGCTATTACATTGCTGCAGTCGGGTAGTTGGCAGTCAAGGATAAAATTCGCGACTGCCAACTGCCAGCTACCAACTGCAACTTCATGTTGTGTATGGTGCCTATAGTATACACGGAGTCGATTGCGACTGCCGACCGAGGACTACCAACTACGGACTGCCGACTGCGCATTGTAGATGGGCCTTATTAGAGCAACGAAGTTTCAATCATTGTAAGTAGTCGGTGTTTGGAGTGTTTGCTGATGAAATTGCAAAATGCTGGGGTAAATTATAAACTATGGTTTGAACGCCACTGTTCAAATCCTGTGTGCCAATTTGCACTTCAAATAGGAAGAAATTAGGAGATGATAAGGACAGAGAGTTATAACTATACCCATACATTTAGGAGAAAGTAGGCTATATGTTCTTTCCCGAACATCTTGTTTTTAATACATAAAAAATAAACATTTCCCCGATTTTTAGCACCTAGCCCTAATGATTGTTTTAAGGGGCGTAACATCTAGGCTATCGACACCTAATGGTTTGTGTGATCGTGAAAATGAAACTACAAATAAAACTAACTACAAAATCTACGGGCTAGAAGAAGATACTAACAAAAGAAAGGATTAAGATAAATTAATGACAGGAGGAAATGAAATGCCCTCAACCCTCGAAAAATGAGGACTGAGTGACATGGAAGGAAGGAAGGAGAGCCACGAAAGGCAGATAGGAAAGGGAAAGAAGAGAGGGTCCGCCCCCAAAAGGCAATATAAAATGGAGAAAAACTGGACCCAGCTCAGGAATCCCCTAGGGTTGCCAACTCCCGAGCTCACCAGGCGTTAGCCCCTGAGGGTGTAGCAATATCCAGGGTGCACACCCGAAGTGGTGGGGCTACATACATCTTGCCTCCTTGAGGGCCTTGAGGACAAGGCAGGAGATAGCCTACAATGAAAAGAAAACAAGAGCTCTGACCCCTAGAAGAATGAGGGTTCAGGAAAGATGAGACAAGGGCCAATTAAGGCGGGAAAGTGAAAGACTCCCTAGGCCTCGGATACCCTATAACCGTCGGTGTCGGAAAAGAACAAGAGTTGACCAAGAGTGGTCGACAGGAAAGATAACAGAGAGGAGCCCGGCACAAGTAAGTGGAAGCAATGCCGGACTCAGCTGGGGCCCCGTGGTCGACAACCTACGTTCCACAAGTTGGGAGCCCCTGATGTCAATTTGTACCTCAGACGGTGAGAGTAAATGGATCAAGCCAGCTAACGACAGTAGGAACAGTTAAATATTTACAGTATATACACTGGTGTCCAAAATTGAAGCAACAAAGGGAAATATGCCCAAGATCGCGGGTTCAAACCCGGCCGAAGTCGTCGGATTTTTTAAGAGCGTTAAAAATCGCTCAGTATGCCTTCCTTCGGAGGGAGAGTAAAGGCGGCGGTCCCATGTAATAGATTTATGGCATGTTCAAGAACCTTCCACTAATTACACCTGTGTGAAGTTAAACGCTCTTAAGGTTCCTACGTTCGTCGCCGGGAGTCGACTGCGGTGGCGTCTGGTAGCCATGTTCTGAACTAGTAGTCGTTGACGGTGGCGTTTGACGGCAAAAGTAGCAACAACTTGAAATTCAATGTCTGCAGTCCTTACTTGAATTAAAAACAAATAACACACACTAATACAGACATCACAATTAACACCGGTTATCAGACAGATTCTACACACATCCAAAGTACACGGGGCTACATGACCGCGTTGTCGCATCCCCTAAACTGAGGAACCAATCAATCAACAAAGGGAAATGTTGCATGGTTACGTTTATTTTGCCACAAAACAGTGTAAACAGGTGATGGTAAAGTAATAATAATAATAATAACAGGATATCACTTGTTTTCGAGTGAGACGTCTTCTAAAGGTGAGTTCTTAGATGACTATATAGACCAATCATGGAAACACAAACTCTCCCACAGTAGCGACACACGTTGTTCGGAGCAGCCACTGGCTCTTGTGGGTTGATCCTCCTATAAACCTCACGCTCATTCCTCGCATTGTACTTCTCAGTCTCACGGCTTCGTCGATGTTTTTCGAAACATAAGGGTACAATACCTGACGATTTGATGCCATAGCATCCCATTTGTTGTTATTTGAGTCTTCAGTCTTTTGACTGGTTTGATGCAGCTCTCCATGCCTCCCTGTCCTGTGCTAATCGTTTCATCTGTACATAGCTACCACACCCTACATCCGAGACAATCTGTTTAACATATTCTAACCTTGGTCTACCCCTACAATTCTTGTCCTCAACCCTTCTTTCCATCATTAAGTTTGCTATTCCTGGGTTTCTTAGTATATGTCCTACTAACCTATCTCTTCTCTTCATTAGCAGTCGCCAGAAACATCTCTCCTCTCTCACTCGTCTTAATACCTCTTCGTTTGTAACCCTATCTACCCATCTGATCATCATTCTCCTGTAACACCACATTTCAAATGATTGAATTATCCTCTTTTCTGCTGCACCAATAGTCCAAGTTTCACTTCCATAGAGCGCCACACTCCAGACAAAGGCTTTCAAAAATGACTTCCTAGTACCTAAATCTATGTTCGATGTCAACAGATTCCTTTTCTGTAGAAATGCTTTCCTTGCCTGAGCCAACCTACTTTTTATATCCTCTTTGCTTCGTCCATCACTGGTTATTTTACTTCCTAAGTAAGAGAAGTCTCCTACTTCCTTCAGCTTTTCACCTGCCAATTTGATGTCCATAGAGGTTTCTGATTTATTTCGGCTGCATTCCAGTATTTTTGTTTTACATTTATTAATTTTCATCATGTATTCTTTTAAAACGGAGTCCATACCATTCAAAAACTCATTCAAATCCTCAGGCGTGTCGGCCATTTATCCGTGTTGATTCGACATCTGGTTAAATTGTATTTTAGGACGTCTTTGAAGCGTTTCTGTTGCCCTCCTTGCTTTCTATGTCTAATCTGCAACTGGCAGTACATGATTTGTTTTCAGATACGTCGTTTAGGGATGCGAACAACATGTCCTGCCCATCGAAGCTGATGCTTTAATATTATACACTCAAGGCTGGTAGTATTCGCTTCCTTCACGACACTGATATTGGTGCGTTGGTCCTGCGAAGTAAAGTAAAGTAGCAACAGTGTAAAGAATACATAAAGATGCCGCAGCATCTACGCATCGAAGTTCCTCTCGAAAACCCTAAAACTCAGACACTACAATTCAGTAGTAAAACCATCTGTTCGGTACGCCTCAGAATGCCTCGTGATGGCCAGGAAAGGCCCACTCAGGAAACTTGAACTCAAGGAGAGGAAGATCCTGCGGAGGATACTCGGACCTATACGGGAAGAGGGAGGCACCTACAGAATTCGGCACAATGATGAGCTTTACAGACATCAAGAAGACATTGTTACTTGTATAAGAAAGAGGCGCTTGGCCTTCTATGGACACTTGACCCGCATGATCCCTTGCCGGCTCACCAGTAAGATCTTCACAGTGGCAGGAAGAGGGAAGGCCTCTAGGTCCAAGTGGATCTCTACGGTCAGGACGGATTTAGACCACCTAGGGATCCCACTTAATTCCATACAGGACCGCCAACAATTCCGGCAAGCCATCCGTCAGGGAGTTTTTCCTGTATCACTGACAGGTAGGAAGAACACTGGTGTCAGCAGACCACCATGGACGGAGGATAGAAAGCTGGCTCATAGTCAGATGATGAAATTGTACCGGAAGAAGAGAAAAGACACAGTGACGAGGAGATACGAGCCCCGTGGTCCTCAGTAGGCCCAAATGACGAAGAAGAAGAAGAAGAAGTAAATAATACAGAAATTAAGACACTACAATATGCATAACAGTAGACATAAATGTTCTTCGTTCTTTCCAACGTCATGGATTTGCACTCATATTCCGACAACAGGTTAATGTGCTCAGTATGGGATGTAACCACCTTTGGTAGCAATACAGGCCTGACAAAGGCGGGTCATGCTGCGAATGAGGTAGCATGCGGAGTTTCTATATCCAAGAACGCGGGTTCAAACCCGGCCGAAGTCGTCGGATTTTTTAAGAGCGTAAAAATCCTTCCGTATGCCTTCCTTCGGAGGTGATGTAAAGCCGGCGGTCCCATGCCATAGATTTATGGTATGTAAAAGAACCTCCCACTAATTGAACTTGTGTGCAGCTAAATTTCAGGTTAGATTTCGTTGAAACGCCCTATTAAACTTCCAACGTTCACCAGTAGCTCTGGCGAGCCGAACATGTCCTCGGACACTCCCGGCACTAAAAGCCATACGCTAAATAAATAATTAACCCGGCTTAAATCGTCGGATTTTTTAAGAGCGTTAAACATCCCTCAGTATGCCTTCCTTCGGAGGGGAAGTAAAGCCGGCGGTCCCATGTCATGAATATGACATGTTAAAGAACCTTCCACTAAGTACCTAAGTACACCTGTGTGAAGCTAAATTATATATAGGTTAAACATTCGACAAACGCTCTTCGGTTCCGACGTTCCTCGCCAGGAGCCGACTGCGGTGGCATCTGGTAATCAAGTTCTGAACTAGTAGTCGTTAACGGTGGCGTTTGGCGGCAAAAGTATGAAGTATTTGAAAAAATTCAATGTCTGCAGTCCTCACTTGAATTGAAAACAGGTAACACACACTAATACAGTCTTCACAATTAACATCGGTTATCAGACAGATTCTACACACACTCAAAGTACACGGGGCTTCATGACCACGTTGTCGCAGCCCCTAAACTGAGGAACCAACCAACCAACTAAATAAATAATTAAATAAATATCATGTTGAGGCAATAACACCTGCAGAGCAGCTCGCAAGTTTTGGAGAATGGTTGGTGGATGCTGACGTGATGCAACTCATCTCCCTAGTGCGTCCCAGACAAGCTCTATGGGATTCAAATCGGGAGAGCGAGCAGGCCACACCATGCGTATCTTCCGATTACCTCTATGAGGTCGGGCATTATCATCCATCAGTACGAAGTCTGGATCCACAGCACCTCGCAACAACCGAACATGAGTTCCCAAGATCTCGTCACGATATCTGACAGCGTTAAACCTTGCTGATTTACCCGTACAATTTACTGAAGAGGTATTCGAGTAGTCAACATAATCCCTGCCCACACCTTAAGGGATCCTCCTCGATATCGGTCATTTTTCACAATGTTTGGGTCCCGAAATCGTGTTCCAGGTTCTCTCGAGATATGAATCCCCCGAGAATCACTCTCCAGATCGAATCGAGACTCATCTGAGAAAGGAACATTGGCCCACTCTTCGACCATTCAGTTTACATGTTGACGACTCCACTCTAGACGTTCCCTTCTGTGCAGACACGTCAGGGGTACACATACAGCAGGTCTCTGACAATAAAGGCCACTCTACCGAAGCTTTTGGCTGTCACTGCGGAGGCTCGGGTTCAATTCCCATCTCGGCCATCCTTAAAGTCGATTTCCGTAGTTTCCCCATTCGCACTCCTTGCAGTTGCTGGAATGGTTCTTACTTTAAGGCCATGGCCGTCCAAATCCTCACCTAAATTACAAACCCACAGAAACCTCAAATACACAGGTTATCAGAAAAATTACACACACACGCCCAAGTGCATGGGGGCTACATGGCCACGACGTCGCAAAGCCCCTACATGAATCAACAACAACATATCTTCTCTCTTCTCTTCCCTACAGCCGTAAAACGAAACACATTATCACATAAATTTAAGACATATTAAAGACATGGGACTGACGACAAAGATATCCCAAAATCCTAAAATGAATTAATTGTAATAGTGTAGAAATATGATGGGAAGTATTAAGAAAATCTTCGAGGCATGGGAATTTTTATTACATGTTTATCTCTGATTTGAAATGAAAAGAGAAAAAAAAGAACCTTGAAGTAACTCAACCATCTGGTGCGGACACAGACGTAGTAGATGATGGATTAGTAATCCGTAATTTAATTAAAACAACTTAGAATCTCTCCCCGACCAAATTTGTTCTCCGTGGAGATTTCTGGACTAGTGTTCTTTATTCGATCAAACTGACATTCATATGCATTTAGAAATGGCTTTCTAAATTGGGTTTCATAATTTGGTGGAGACGGTGAAGGAGGAAAGGGGGGGGGGGGGGGGGGGAAGCTATAAGCCTTGGCGCGCCGGACTGGGGCAATCAACGCGTCAATTATTTGGTGCAGCGAACAGGCAGCAAGCCCTCCTCCCTAGAATCAATCAAAAAGAGTAATTGAAAACCGGCTCCATGTGCAGAATCTCTAACACAAGAAGAGCAGACCTGACCGCCTTCCTCCCGGGTCGCACCACTCGGTATCAGTGCTCTAGCAGGGTATTGTTCAAAACAGAAGTATTTCTTATATTGTCCACCTCCTTCTTTATGAATACAGAGGATTGTAATTCTCAAGACAACCCTATTTTATAATGAGTCTATGGTCCACCGCGTTCCTCTCGGGTCGCACCGCTTGGTATCAGTGCTCTAGCAGGGTATTGTTCAAAACAGAAGTATTCCGTATATTGTCCACCGCCTTCGTCGCAGGTCACACCGCTCTGTATCAGTGCGCTGAGAGAGTATTGTTCAAAACATAAATATTGTTCACCGCCTTCTTTATGATTATAGAGGATAAACTATTTCTCAAGACGAACCTTTTTGAAATGAGACTATTGTCCACGCCTTCTAAAGGATATAATTCATGTTATACTTATTTCCTGGAGAGTCTATTGCCAAACGTCTTCTTTATGATCACATAGGATAAGGTATTACTCAAGATTTTGAAATGCGAAGTTGTTCACCGCCTTCTAGAGGATATTAATCGAGATAAACTTCTTTCAAAGAGAGCCTATTGTCCACCGTCTCTTTTGTAGATGCACATACAGAATATTACTCAATATAAACGTATTTCCTAGAGAGCCTATTGTCCGCTGCCTTCTTTATGATTACACTTATACGATATTCCACAAGATAGACTTATTTCCTTGAGGGCCTAAAAGGCAGAAAGTGAAAAAGGAAACCCTTATCATAGCATATTCTTGAAAAGGACATTCCGCGTGACAAACGTAGGCTATTTCCCTCAGAATATTTTGCTTGCTGTATTCTTCAAGGCTACACCTACAGAATATGTTTGTGGAGCTCATATTGTAGGGTGTAGAAACTCCTAGAGAAAACGCACGGAAACCCTAGCGTCTTCTCATGGAACTTCTAGTGATTTACTACGGAAACCCTAGCATACAAAGTCTCCAGTCCATTCTCACGGAGTCTTCAGTAACGTCTCATAGAACTCGCATGAAACTTCTTGGTTACCTCTCTCCTAGCGTTCTCGCACGGAACTTCTAGTTATTTTTGATGTGTAACATCTTTCCGCTCGGTTGCTGGCTAGTTTTGTGGGAGTGATTTTGAAAATTGGGGACGGAAGTGAATCGGGCGGAAGTGGATCGAACGGAAGTGAAGACGCACTGCCAGAAAAATGGGACGGAAGTGAATCGGGCGGAATTGGATCGGACGGAAGTGAAGACGCACTGCCAGCTGGATGTACAATTGAAAATGTGTGTATTGGAAACAAGGCAGTGTGTGCTCTGTAGCGCGAGAATGTTATGGCAATACAATAGGCAGTGCATTTAGCAGGCAGAGGTTTGACGAGCATAGTGGCAAATGTTTCACTGACTTTCATTTGTCATTGAGCGGTTTATGAAGCTTCACGTTCAAGGTGAATATCACATGGGGTAGGACAAAGACGACAAATGACATTTAAGTAAGCGGCATTATTGTCAAGCTGTGGGTGAGTAGTCAAATATTAAATGCATAACAGAATGTTGTTATATGAGTGGAATAAAAGCTGTATTTTCATCATATGTGAGACTAGGTCATTTCATGATTGTAGGAAGCCATGTTTTGATTGTTTACGACGAACTGTATGAGAGCCTTGAGAATAATGATTGTTATAGTTACTGAGGAATGTGCTCACAGTATTTGAGAGTACTGTCGACGTTGTGTGTCACTTTGTTATTATGAATTATTAATGTAGAAGGAAGGAAGGAAGCTTGTAGTTTTGCGTGTCCGTTAATCTCACGATCATGATCCACGGTACCTCCCTTTTACGTGGAATGTGAACCACAGGACATGACATTTCAATTCGAAAATCTCACATGTATTGACCGGGAATCAAACCCGGTCTACCTTGGTGAGAGACTAACAGCTTGACCGCTGCGCCACAAATGTGACAGTAGCATATCTCCAATTCAATCTATACATTCATCATAGTACCAGTATGAAAATGGAGTGTAAATGAACATTTTAAGAATGTCCAAGCTGTGTAGTATACGAGTAGGATAACATGTCAGATGTTATACATCATATGCGACTGCTGTAAGGCTCGTATTTTCTTTTAAATCATTACGAACCTATTTTATAATGAGTCTATTGTCCACCACTTTCCTTCCGGGGCGCATTGCTCTGTATCAGTGCTCTAGCAGGGAATTGTTCAAAACAGAAGTATTCCTTAAATTGTCCACCGCCTTCTTTATGAATACAGAGGATAAACTATTTCTCAAAACGAACCTTTACGACATGAGATTATTGTCCACGCCTTCTAAAGGATATAATTCAAGATACACTTATTTCCTAGAGAGCCTATTGTCTATTGCCTTCTTTATGATCACATAGGATAAAGTATTACTTAAGATTTTGAAATGCGAAGTTGTTCACCGCCTTCTAGAGGATATTAATTAAGATAAACTTCTTTCGAAGAGAGTCTATTGTCCACCGTCTCTTTTGTGGATGCACATACAGAATATTCCTCAATATAAACGTATTTCCTACAGAGCCTATTGTCCGCTGCCTTCTTTATGATTACACTTATACGATATTCCTCAAGATAGACTTATTTCCTTGAGGGCCTATAAGGCAGAAAGTGAAAAAGGAAACCCTTGTCATAGCATATTCTTGAAAAGGACATTCTGCGTGAAAAACGTATTTTCCTTAGAATATTTTATCATTTTAAATGATCTTGTCGACCTCGTCGTTACGCTGAGGTCTGGCGTTACGTTACGGCGACGGGACGAAATATACCGAGAATGCACTGAGGTGTGTGACGTCATAGTACCGCTTGAGCTCCCTCCATTCCCCGCGCGCTCCGGTGAGCGTGACGTCATCCGGCCAGCTACCTCCTGTGACCTTGGTTTGCACTTGCTAATAGACTTTGAGTTTACGCAGTTCGCTGCATGATCATGAGGCTTTCACCCAGCATTTTTCAGCATTTGTAGCATTTGTAGCATTTAAAATGGTATAAAGTCTAGTCTTTCAGACTGACTATCAGTCTTTTACTTACTGTATTCTTCAAGGCTACACCTACAGAATATGCTTGTGGAGGTCATATTGTAGGGTGTAGAAACTCCTAGAGATCCCGCACGGAAACCCAGCGTCTTCTCATGGAAATTCTAGTGATTTACTACGGAAACCCTAGCCTTCAAAGTCTCCAGTGCCCTCTCACGGAGTCTTCAGATCATTGAACTCGTAGTAACGTCTCATAGAACCCGTATGAAACTTCTTGGTTAACTCTCTCCTAGCGTTCTTGCACGGAACTTGTAGTGACTTTTTATAGAACTTCTAGTGAATTTGCAAGGAACTCGTAGTGACTTCTCATAGAACTCGCATGGAACTTCTTGTTACTTCTCTCCTGGCGTTCTCGTATGGAACTTCTAGTGACTTATGATAGGACTTTTAGTGAACTCGCGCGGAACTCCAGTGAATTCTCGTAGAACTCTTGCGATCTCCGAAGGAACTCCAGTGAATTCTCGTAGAACTCTTGCGATCTCAGACGGAACTCCAGTGAATTCTCGTAGAACTGTTGCGATCTCGGATGGAACTCCAGTGAATTCTCGTAGAACTCTTGCGATCTCGGATGGAACTCCAGTGAATTGTCATGGAACTCTTGCGATATCGGACGGAACCCCAGTGAGTGCTCGTAGAACTCTTGCGATCTCAGACGGAACTCCAGTAAATTCTCGTAGAACTCTTGCGATCTCCGAATGAACTCCAGTGAATTCTCGTAGAACTCTTGCGATCTCCGAAGGAACTCCAGTGAATTCTCGTAGAACTCTTGCGATCTCCGAAGGAACTCCAGTGAATTCTCGTAGAACTGTTGCGATCTCGGATGGAACTCCAGTGAATTCTCGTAGAACTGTTGCGATCTCGGATGGAACTCCAGTGAATTCTCGTAGAACTCTTGTGATCTCGGATGGAACTCCAGTGAATTCTCGTAGAACTCTTGCGACCTCAGACGGAACTCCAGTAAATTCTCGTAGAACTCTTGCGATATCGGACGGAACTCCAGTGAATGCTCGTAGAACTCTTGCGATCTAGGATGGAACTCTAGTGAATTCTTGTAAAACTCTTGCTCTCTCGGATGGAACTCCAGTTAATTCTGGTAGAACTCTTGCGATCTCGGACAGAACTACAGTGAATTCTGGTAGAACTCTTGTGATCTCGGGCGCAAGTCCAGTGAATTCTGGTAGAACTCTTGCGTTATCGGATGGAACTCCAGTGAATTCTGGTAGAACTTTTGCGATCCCGGATGGAACTCCAGTGAATTCTGGTAGAACTCTTGTGATCTCGGACGGAAGTCCAGTGAATTCTGGTAGAACTCTTGCGATATCGGATGGAACTCCAGTGAATTCCGGTAGAACTCTTGTGATCTCGGACGGAAGTCCAGTGAATTCTGGTAGAACTCTTGCGATATCGGATGGAACTCCAGTGAATTCTGGTAGAACTCTTGCTATCTCGGATGGAACTCTAGTGAATTCTTGTAGAACTCTTGCTATCTCGGATGGAACTCCAGTGAATTCTCGCAGAAAATTTTGCGATCTCGAACGGAACTCATAGACTCTACCGTTCTTGCACGGAACTAGTATCTTCACATACAGCCCTTAGTAATCGTGCACATAACTCTATTGACTTCTCATACTACTTCTGGTAATCACGTACTTGATGAACTCAAAAGGATCCAATGTGTTTTATCGAACTCTTACCGACCATCCACTGAATCCGTGTTGAGAAATTCACAGTTTGCGGTTAGTTGATGTTGGATTGAGAATTAACGACAGAGCTTGGCGGAGATGTGTTAATTTATTGAGGGACATTGTAGTTAATTGAATCTATTGAAGTAGGGAGTATCAGTAGTAAACTCCAGATTACTCGCACACACATGCCGTGGTTTTTATTTGTTTGTATGTGTGTGTGTGACTCACGCTTTCACTCGCTTGCTTGCTCACAATTTAGCGCATTTCGAGTGAACAGCACTTTGGGCTGCGCGAATAGCGACTAAATTGCTTCCGCTTGAGTTGTGGGAATTTTGCAGGTCAGTTGGACGTGTTGGTGGCAGTAGATAATATGTGTGGGAGTCCACCACCGCCTCGAACTCTAACCTGCGTCAGTGACACACTGGAGTAATAAACAAATACACAGCATTGCTCTTCACTTCAGCTAGCATTTGAATAACAAACTGCTTCTGTTACACGTAATGCCGTGAACAGAGGTCAGGATTCCTACTATAATGTATACGAGGGGCATTCCAAATGTAAGTTTCAACATATACCCCGTTATGGATGGGAGTTGAAAAAAAAATAGAAAGAAAGAATTATAATTGTGTGAAGGTAAATTTGTAGGTTAGATTTGATTAACGCTCTAATAATTAGGGCTCGGATTTTAGGTAAATAAATATTTTTTTATGTAAATACATATTTTAACATTTTTTTCTATAAATACATAAATTCCTGCTTTTCACTTATTAGCACATAGAAATACATAATATTTACATTTTTGAAAATCAGTTTCTAGATCTTTCAGTTTATTGCATTTTTGTTCTGTGTTACTTTGACGGGGAAGAACCTGCGTGCTATCTAATCTTCACGCAGAGCGTATGTCAGCTTGCAACTGAGTTATTTTTAACTTTTCGCCCCGTGCCACTCACTGTGGAAGTCGGGGATTTCCTTGTCCATAGCCTTATCGTACCACGTGCTAGACCTCCCCTCCCCCAGCTACCTGGAACCAGTTTTACTCACATGCAGTTCATTTCTGGCACTGTGAAAAGTAAGGCAGTTCTACGGTGCCTAAAGTAAAAAAAAAACTACAAGTTATCGTTCTGTTGCAGAATTTAATGATAATTTTACTTCTGATGGGGGCGGTCTGTTCTGCCAACCATGTGGGAAAACAATCAAGGCTGAACAGCGATCTCAAGTTACACAACACCTCAAGGGCAAGAAACATATTGCAGCAGTTTCGAGCCTTCAGAAGAAGTGTTTCGCGATAATCGTCGGTCATTTGTGATCGACAAACTGAAGGTGTATCTCGTTGTGTATTGTAATGCTTCAGCTGTCATTGAGGAATAGCATGAATTGTATTTGTGAGTAGTGCATATTGTTTATATTCACATTAATAAACTAAATTATAATTTAATATTTTTACTTTTTTGTCACATATTTCAGGTATTTTTAATACATAAAAAATAAATATTTTCCCAATTTTTAGCACTTAAAAATCCGAGCCCTACTAATAAGTTCCAACGTTCGCCGCCAGATGGCGGTTGTGGTGGCGTATAGTAGATAAGTTCGCAGCTAAGTGTCATTGACGGTAGCATTTAGTAGCAAAAGTAGGAACTACTTGAAATTGATCGTCTGCAGTCCTTACTTGAATTACAGATACACACACTAATACAGCCATCACAATTATCAGTCAGATTCTACACACACCAAAGTACACGGGGCTACACGACCGCGTTGTCGCAGCCCCTAAACTGTGGAACCAACCAAACAAACTCCACTTATAAATAATTCATGTTTTTTTGGCTAATGCCGTGTGTATTTAAATTAGTACCATACGTTTCGGAGAAACCTTGCCTCCTTTTTCAATGGAATCAAACAATGTGGCCAAAGAAAGTATATCAATGATATTACAAAAAATATAGATACATTCCTCTATGGCTACCGAGCCTGGAATTGATCTCCTTTGTTCGTCACTGGAGGAGTTTCCATCTGTTCTTTCGCCGTTGCCTGTAAGACGTTAGGTATCGTTCAGATACACTTCCCTTTTTTTTATGTTTCCTTATATCCATCTAACCCTCTCACCTACCCCCCCCCCCCCTTCTTTTCGACATCCTCATTCTTCGAGGAGTCTCTATATTTTCACCCCGCCCCCTTTACCTTCTCCTTACTTACTACTCTGTCCGCCGTTCTACCATGGTCCATTCAGTAATTTCTGGCAGCTGCTCTCTGGTGACGAACCGAGGAATTTACCTATATTTTTTGTAATTTTTTGTAATCTCATTGATATACTTTCTTTGGCCACAATGTTTGATTCCATTGAAAAAGGAGGCAAGGTTTCTCCGAAACGTATGGTTCTAATTTAAATACACACGGCATTAGCCCAAAAAACATGAATCTACTATATAAAGCTCAAATAGCCTACCACTGACTGACTCACTCACTCATTCATCACGAAATCTCAGAAACCACTGAACGGATTGGAATGAAATTTTGGTAAGCAGCTTCCTCAAGGGCCGCAAACACCCACTAAGAAAGGATTTTTGGATATTCAGGTTCTAAAGGGGTGTTAAGGGGGTAGACCTGCATTTCATTGAATATCAATATCTCCCGATTGGTTTCATTGGGGGATGTGATACTCGGCATATAAACTCATCATTAAAAATAAGAAGACATGTGTCTGAGGGTTTTTCGATGTGGTGTATATTATGAGGTAAAAGGGGCGAAAAGTGGGGGTTGAATGATTCCTAACGGAGCGTGTATCTCTTAAACGACATAGGCGAGGAGTTTGGAACTCAGCCGAAAATATCAGCATAAAAATAACTAAACAGGTGTTTGACCGTTTTTTCATAAATCCAATTTAAGGGGCCCATGGGGAGGGGTGAAATTATGGGGGAGGGGGAGAAACTTAATATGTCTGAGTGTTAAATTATACATTGCCTATGTTGTAGACAATAACACATTACATCTTTTTTGTCTCTTGCTATTTCATCATACGACGAATACGTAGGGAGTTATTAATGATTTTGTACTTTTTGGCCGGAATTTTCTAAGTCCCAGGAATGACATAAAAATTGATTCGAATGAAATTTCAAAAAATAGTTTTTTTAATACTTTTATTATATTTTTCACGTCTTTTAGGGTCCGAAACCAACATGATATTTTGATGTTTTTTTTCGTCCCATGCATTTTTGGTTTCAGGTGATAGAATTATTTTCCACTAGGACCCATGCTTATCTATCTATTTAACTAATGTTATAACGGGATTCCAAATGTTATTGCGGGCGAAGCCGCGGGTTACAGCTAGTTATTTATATAGTAATCCGGGCCGTGAAAGCCTTAATATACCAACTCCACTTAGTTTATGGAACATCTCCACAAAGGAGTTCTCTTTGGAATGTGATGTGCAGTTCTGCCACTAGGTACCGTTATGTCTTATTTTGGAAACGGGTTGGTACCGAGCTGAGCATTTTATTGAAGGAAAGTAAAGGCAAAATATTTTAAGATGGAAAGCTCCTGGTTGGGAGAGGGTGATTTACCCAGAAGGAAATTTGACTCTTTTCAGGTTTATTATGGAAAATCAATAAGACAAACAACACCAATGTTGAAGCTATGAAAACAGCTGTTTGGCCTACTTTTTAGCATACTTTCGATTTTTGCAAAAAATGAAAGTAGACTTATGAGATCTACACGGGGCCAAAAATTGTGTGTCTGTGAGAGAGTGTGTGTGAGTGTGTGTACTCTGAATGTCTGTCCCCCTATCAATTAGAACACGGTGAAACCGACTTGAACGAAATTTGGTACAGAAGTAAAAATAGCAAAGGGCACCTCAGTCACATGTTTTATATCGCCGCCATCTTGACGAAAACGTAATGGGCGCCATCCAAATGTTCAAAGCTTAAATCAAATTACGAATAACCTAATCATCCGATCTCTACCAAATTTTGCAACAACATATATTTATATGGCGAGCGTCTTTTGACTGAACTACAAGGTCATCTGCCCAATAGTTTGCAGAAAGCGGCCATGTATGTGTGGCAAATTGATTCCCCATATCAAACAGGGTGAAACCGAATTGAATGTTTTTTTTACAGAGGTAGCACTAGCAAAGGGCACCTCATATTCATGTTTAATGTCCGTATAGCACGTTGTATTTCAACAAGCTACTACAACCAACATTCAATTATACTCCTTGAAAAGGACAAAAAATTATAACAATACCCATGCATTTAGGAAAAAGTAGGCTATATGTTCTTTACTGAACATCTTGCTTTTTCATAAAATATCCACCGACAATAATCCAGTGAACTAATAATAATGTTTGTTTGCCATCCCTTTTAACTACTGCGGCTTTTAGAGACGCCGGGGTGCCGAAAGTTTGCCCCGAAGGGGATCTTTAACGTGCCAGTAAATCTACTGACACGGTTCCCTCACATTTGGGCACCCTGACTGCACCAGGATTCGATCCTGCAACCTTGGGAACAGCAAGCGAGAACGTTACCTCTGAGCCACGCAGCCAGTCCATCCAGTGCCCTAAAGAAGTGTGGTAAATACAACTGAGGTAGCCATAATATACAAGAGTTGTGATGTTACCCATCAAGCCCATATTTAGGTCTCTTGTAGTTTCAGAACGTCTCAAACGTTGTTTTCCGGGCATAACTCATAACGATAACGAAAGTTCTAATAATTTGGTTTGCTATTGTATATAGCAGTGTATGATGCTGTTATGTAATTGAATGAAGGAAACAAGGGTATGATTGAGGTCCTGAATTCTATGCCCAAGATCGCGGGTTCAAATCCAGACGAAATCGTCGGATTTTTAAGAGCGTTAAAAATCCCTGAGTATGCCTTCCGTCGGAGGGGAAGTAAAGCCGGCGGTCCCATGTCATAGATTTATGGCATGTTTAAGATCCTTCCACTAATTACACCTGTGTGAAGCTAAATTGTATAGGTTAAGAATGTAAACAACGCTCTTAGGTTCCTACGTTCATTGCCAAGAGCCGACTGCTGTGGCGTCTAGTAGCTATGTTCTGAACTAGGCCTAGTAGTCGTTAACGGTGGCGTTTGGCGGCAAATAGGAATTATTTGAAAAATTCAAAGTGCAGTCCTTACTTAAATTAAACAAGTAGTTCCGTGAAGAACTATACGGCCTATTTCCATATATACTACTTATGTTAACGGCCACTATCAACATACAAAAATTCAGTTTGATTGCTGTAATAGATTCGTAGATATTGAGAACCGACTAAATATTTCGGATGGTCGCTATGCTGGATTTTATACATGTAGGTCGTAGAGTTATGTACTGTTACATGAAGGATATTGTGTACGTGTAGCATTCAAACTTCAATCGCATGATTAGGACACAAGAAGTAACAAGGAGATTTTAAAATTTCGCTCAGCTACCATCTTATGGTTATGGAAACAATTGAAATAAATTAGATGCCAGTGGATTAACATTCGTATTAGGATTTACTGTTCCAAGTTTCACTACACTCGGATGGTTAAATTGCGAGAAACGACCATGTGAATATTTATACTTCGCGTCGACGCCATGTTGGATATGTGATCACCAGGTTATTTAAAGTCCTATAAGTAATCTTAAGTTCATAGCCCCTATGAACATAAAAAAATTCAGTTTGATTGCTATAATCGATTCGTAGACATTCAGAGCCGTCTAAATATTTCGGATGGTCGCCATGCTGGATTGTTAAATGTATAGGCCATAGTCATGTACCATTAAAGGAAAATTATTGCGTAGGTTCATTATTCAAACTTTCACTTCGATCGCATGGCTACGACACAAGAAATAAAAACTTAATTTTAAAATTCGCACAGCCGCCATCTTGAGGTTAAGTAAACAATTTAACTAAATTAGATACCAGTGCATTAAAATGTGTATAAACATATCCTGTACCAGATTTCATTGCGTTGGGATCATTAAATTGGGAGAAATTTCTATTTAAAATTTTCAAATTCGCTTGGCCGCCATGTTCGTTTTGTAGTTAAGCGGTTTTTGAAAGCCTTATAGATGAACTTCCAGTAGTGCCCTTTATCTCCGTACAAAGTTCAGGGTGATACCGCTAAAAATTTCAGAGATATAGAATGCCGGTGAAATATTTCGCACATCCGCCATCTTGTGGTTATGTAAGCAATTGAACGAAGTTAGATGTCGGTGCATTACAATGTGTATAAACATATACTGTGCCAAGTTTTATTGCGTTTGCTTGGTTAAATCGCGAGAAACGTCTATTTAAAAGTCGCAAATTCGCTTCACCGCCATGTTGGTGTTGTAGTTACCAGTTTTTCAAAAGTCACATAGGTGAACTTCTAGTAGTTTCCTTTATCACCATAAAAATTCCAGGGTGATATCGGTAATAGTTTCGGAGATATTGAATGCTGGTGAAATATTTCGCACAGCCGCCATGTTGGATTTGTGAGACGTAACAAAATATCAAGGGCATGGTCGGGGTCGCCCGGAATGTTGCTATGAACTTACCGAGTTTCATTGAAATTGCTCCAGCCGTTTAGAAGTTATTAGGGAACACACACACACAGCTCACACACGCACACACACACACACACACACACACACACACACACACACACACACAAGGTGATGTCATAAGCATATTTTTTCAAAATTGAAACTAGGCTTAAAACAGATAACACACACTAATACAGCCATCACATTTAACACCGGTTATCAGACAGATTCTACACACACCCAAAGTACACGGGGCTACATGACCGCGTTGTCGCAGCCCCTAAACTAATGAACAAACCAACCAACCAACCAACCTCCGGCATTGCTTCCACTTGGGCTACTTGTGCCGGGCTCCTCTCCGTCTTCTTTCCTGTCGACCTCACTTGGTCAACTCTTATTCTCTTCCGACCCCGACGGTATTAGTGTATCCGAGGCCTAGGGAGTCGTTTCCTTTCCCGCCTTAATTGGCCCTTGTCTCATCTTTTCTGATACCCTCCTTCTGCGAGGGGTCAGCCTTCTTTTTCTTTTCATGTTATCTCCTGCCTTCTGCTCAAGGCCCTCAAGGAGGCAGGGTGTATGTAGCCCAACCACTTCTGGTGCATCCTGGATAGTGCTACACCCTCATGGGCTCACGGCTGGTGAGTTCGGGAGGTAGTGACCCCGAGGGATTCCTGAGCTGGGTCCGGTTTTCCCCCTTTTATCCATTACCTGAGGGGCGGACCCTCTCCTCTTTCACATTCCTATCTGCCTTTTATGGCTCTCCTTCCATCCAAGTCCCTCAATCCGCATTCTTCGAGGGTTGAGGGCATTTCTTATCCTCCTGTCCTTTATTTGCCTTATTCTCCTTGTGTTTTTCAGTTCTTCTTCTAGTAGCCTATATAAGTTAGTAGTTAGTTTTAGTTATAGTTTACATTTCATTATCATCTTCACGATCACCCAGACCATTAGGTGCCGATAACCTAGATGTTAGGCCCCTTAAAACAACAATTATCATCACCATCATCACTTACCCACATCACAAACCATGGCGCTAATACATACTTACAGAAACCCAAAGGTGAGGTCTGTAACCAAATAAATTCGGTTACACATGGGACCTCCGGCTTTACTTTCCCTCCGAAGGAAGGCATACTGATGGATTTTAACGCTCTTAAAAATCTGAGACTTCGGGTTTGAACCCGCGATCTTGGGCACAGCAGTTCAGCATGCTACCAACTATGCAAACACCATTAAACAACTGTAAAATGTTTCAATTTTTAGCCAATTTCGATTTTTGAAAAAATGAAAGTAGACTTATGGGATCAACACAGGGCGAAAACTTGTGTGTCTGTGTGTGTGTGTGTGAGTGCGAGTGTGTACTCTGAATGTCTGTCCCCCCCCCCTATCAATTCGAACACGGTGAAAAAGAATTGAACGAAATTCGGTACAGAGGTAGCACTAGTAAAGGGCACCTCAGTCTCATGTTTTATATTGCCGCCATCTTGACGGAAACGTAATGGTGGCCACCCATATGTTAAAAGCTTAAATCAAATTACGACCAACCTAATCATCTGATCTCTACTAAGTTTTGCAACAATATTCCTTTATGTAATAGGAATCTTCTGACCAAACGACAAGGTCATCAGCCCAATAGTTTGCAGATAGCGGCCATGTATGTGTGCAAATTGATTCACCATATCTATTCAAACACGGTGAAACCGTATCGAATGAAATTTTGTACAGAGGTAGCACTAGTAAAGGGCACCTCATATTCATGTTTAATATCCGTATAACACGTTGTATTTCAACAAGCTACTACAACCAACATTCAATTATACTCCTTGAAAAGGACAAAGTTATAACAATACCCATTCATTTAGGAGAAAGTAGGCTATATGCTTTTTACTGAACATCTTGTTTATGTCTTATATTGTGGACTCAGTGAACTTTTAAAGCCATCTATGCATTCTCGGTTACATTCCCCTTAATACCACTACAACAACTGGAATGAGAAATACCGCCCAGGCGTAAATACTGATGAAAGGAAGGTTGTTTATTTTGCCGACAATAACATCACGGTGAGTTAATTAAATTGGGAGGGCAAAAACTAAAGGAAGTAGGAGACTTCTGTTACTTAGGAAGCAAAATAACCAGTGATGGACGAAGCAAAGAGGATATAAAAAGTAGGTTGGCTCAGGCAAGGAAAGCATTTCTACAGAAAAGGAGTCTGTTGACATCGAATATTGATTTAGGTAATAGGAAGACATTTTTGAAAACCTTTGTCTGGAGCGTCGCGCTCTATGGAAGTGAAACTTGGACTATTGGTGCAGTAGAAAAGAGGAGAATTGAAGCGTTTGAAATGTGGTGTTACAGGAGAATGATGAAGATCAGATGGGTAGATAGGGTTACAAACGAAGAGGTATTAAGACGAGTGGGAGAGCAGAGATGTTTCTGGCGACTGCTAATGAAGAGAAGAGATAGGTTGGTAGGACACATACTAAGACACCCAGGAATAGCAAGCTTAGTTGTGGAAGGAAGGGTTGAGGACAAGAACTGTAGGGGTAGACCAAGGTTAGAGTTTGTTAAATAGATTGCCTCGGTTGTAGGGTGTGGTAACTATGTAGAGATGAAACGATTAGTTCAGGACAGGGAGGCATGGAGAGCTGCTACAAACCAGTCAAACGACTGAAGACTCAAACAACAACAGAAAGGGTAATGAAACAAATTTCTGTGAAAACTGGCTGTGACAACGCGGTCATGGGTGTGTTTAGAATCTGTCTGATAACCGGTGCTAATTGCGATGGCTGTATTAGTGTGTGTTATCCTTAATTCGGGTAAGGACTGCAGACAATCAATTTTCAAGTAGTTCCTACTTATGCTACCGTCAACAACAACTAGTTGTGAACTTGGTTACTAGATACCACCGCAGTCGGGTCCTGGCGACGTTGGAACTTAAGAGCGTTAGTCAAATCTAACCTATAATTTTGCTTCACACAATTGTAATTAGTTGAAGGTTCTTTTACATGCCATAAATCTATGACATGGGACCGCCGGCTTTACTTCCCCTCCGAAGGAAGGCGTACTGAGGGATTTTTAACGGTCATAAAAAATCTGACGACTTCGGCTGGGTTTGAACCCGCGACCTTGGGCATAAAAGCTCAGCATGCTAACAACTACGCCACCGAAAACTGGTATAAGAATCGTTTAACCTTTAAAATCATAAAATGGTTTACACAAATCTATTAATTACAAAACGATTTGTTGAAAATGTTTTGCAGTTTATTTATTAAAATAATCGTTGAAATTTTTCTCAAGAAAACGTTCAGGGATCTCTGGTATCCATCCCTCCATACCTCATTCACTGAGACACTGTAGCGTGAACCTACTCCAGTCATCTTGGAATGAGTCCCTGGTTTGTAGGCAGCACCCAATACGTCTTGTCTGTGCGGGTTGTACACACTCGTTCCGCAGGCGTTCACAGAGGCCACAATAAAATAATATTATAGCCAGTGCTAGTGTTAAATCATTCTAATTAGAGCTGTGTATCCATTAAAAATTGTAGTGGAATGTCCCAAGAGACGTTTCAGTGGTGACTGGAAGGATGTCTTCAATGCTTCTCCAACAGCATTGGAATGGATAGACTCACTCGACATCACTTTTTAAAACAAAACTCTTGGATATTCAATATGTATTTTGTATACATTGTTGTAATATATACATAAGATAATAATAATAATAATAATAATAATAATAATAATAATAGCCTGATTAAGACAAAGGTGAATATAGACGCTGGCATAACCATTAGCTGTAGATTCATGTCCAAAAGATCTCTGATGTTATGAGAAAAAGGAGAATTGCATTTTATAGCCACTTGCTAAGAATGAAACCTACACGATTGACGATCCGAATCTTTACCTGTTTTAAAGATAAGAAGACCAAGCCTGCCTGGTTCGAAGAGGTGGAAAGTGACCTGTAAGAGATGGAGATTACTTGTGGAGATATTCAAGAACGCAATTCCCTCAGGAAGAAACTAAATGACCAGCAGGGGTTTCAAGAAAAAACAAAGGTGAAGACGGAAATGATGTGGATGGAAAAAAGGAAAGAGCAACACCAGCAACGTATGAAGGCGCACTGGGCAAAGATCAAAGCCCAGAGAAGACAGTTGAAATGGCGTGGTCCTCAGTAGGCCGATAGATTAAAGACGTGACGAGAAAGCGAAGGATTGTGTTCTATGGTCAATTAACAAGAATGAGCCCAATGTGATTGTCAAAGAGAATCTTTACTTACTTTCATGGTAAGAAAACCAAGGGAGCGTGGTTCTCAGAGGTAGAAAAGGATTTAAAAGAAGTGGGAATTACATACAACGATATTGAGATCCGTACCCCCCTTAAGATGAAACTAAAAGAACACCAGAGTTACAGGAAAAGCCTAAACCAGGCTGTTTCAAATCCACGAGTTTGAGTATGCATACACGTGAGTGCTCAGCAGTGATGCTCGGAGCACGGTTGGAGAGGAACTTGGTGTGATAGCCAATATGTCACTGGGCGAAGGTCATAGCATAAGTCCATGCGCATCCTGCCACTCTTGATGTATCCGCCACGCAGTGACGGCAGCCCCCACAGCACAGCTGTATTGCATGTTGCAGGTTTACTCACGCAAGGCGGCGAGTTCTCCATTGCTCACTGTTACAGCTCGAGGAAGAGTGCAGTTGGTCCATAGCTGGCCGAAACGTCAACATTTATTTATTTATTTATTTATTTCTGTTATAATTATTGTCCGGCTCCGTGGCTAAATGGCCAGCGCGGTAGGCATTTGCCCGACGTGTCCCGGGTTCGATTCCCGGCCGGGATTTTAATCTTCTGGGGTTAATTCCCGTGGCTCGGGGACTGGGTGTATGTGCAGTCTTTATCATCACTTCCTCCTCATTACGATGTGCAGGTCGCCCACAGGCGTCAATTAGAAAGACCTGCACTCGGCCTCTCAGGAGGCCACACGATCATTATTATCCCTCCCTATATTATTCTGCTAAGGTCCCATTCCAGTTTTGTACAGAAAATAAGGTCCCATTAACACCAATCTACACATATGGGGTACCTACCCAATGCGTAAGCGAAACGCACTCACTTACTCTTTAAATGCCTCACAATTAAATATATACCTTAAAACATGTATATTTACAATGAAATAATGAAAGAATGCAACGCGGTAACCATGGTAACAGAATCTCACAAGTCCACCTATTTCAGTAAGACGCAATGCAATTCCAATTATTATATTACTGTGAAAGTTTCCAGACGGTTATAAGGTTATCACTGAACCAAATTAATCTGTAAAATTCATCAATACATACAGTATAATGCGCTTAAGGGGGTCAAGTGGCACTCTAGATTTTTTTTCACTAATTTTTACCTGTGCGTGTGGTACGAAAGGTCTTTTCCACCCGACTATAAAGGGTCTCCGAAAACCACATTTAAAGGCCCTTAAATTAACAGTGTCTGTGATATTCCAATACAACGAACTTCGCTCTGATATACCTATGAAGGAATGACAAACCCCTAACCACTGCACCAGTAGCTGAATTGATAAAGTCTGATTATTCATACCAAGGATAAATCAGTCATAGCATTCATGATTGAGATTTTCCTAAGTGTACTCTTTACAACTAGAATATTCGCGGGCGAAGCCGCGACGGGTAATGCTAGTATAATTATTGTTATTATTGTCCGGCTCCGTGGCTAAATGGTCAGCGTGGTAGGCTTTTGCCCGACGTGTCCCGGGTTCGATTCCTGGCCGGGCCATCAGGGATTTTAACCTCCTGGGGTTAATTCACGTGGCTCGGGCACTGGGTGTATGTGCCGTCTTCATCCTCACTTCATCCTTATTACAACGCACAGCTCGCCCACGGGCGTCAACTAGAAAGATCTGCACTCGGCCTCTCAGGAGGCCACACGATCATTATTATAATTATTATTATCCTTCAGGAATTTAACTCTACATAATTCCTCATAATGGAAACTTAATTAGTAAAACATACTCAATTTATATTACTAGAGCAGCCTTACAAATTAATTTAGAATTACGAGTACCCGAATTAAATTGTTATCATGTACAGCATACATCATAAAATCGGTAGAACTGATATAAAAATTTGTCTGGGTTTAATATCAGTGCACATAATTCAATTTGGAGCTGATGCCTTATCTATTTTATGGCAGAGGGATTAATTTAAACTTGACTTACAGTAAACTAGCGATAGAATCGACCACGTTGCTATCAAGGTAATAAAATAAGAAAATTACTCCTTCTCTGTCTTTTTTTTGAACTGGTGAGGAATCAGAAAAAAAACACATTAATTATGCCTATTTATTTGGTCGTGTTCTCTTCTCCCTTGTGTTATCAACGTTTCATTTATTCTGTGGATACATCGTGAAGGGACACAATGCATGAGCAGGAACAATGGTTTATTATACAACTTCCATGGCAGACAGGGTGGCGGGTGTGACTGTCAACTATCAATATCCTCTCTGGCACACTTGACCGCATCATTATATCAGGCGGGTTTGACTCTACGCTACCCCTAGCGCTCCTGGTGGCAGGTTTGTCTAATCTCGCCAACCAGCGAGTGAGTGAGTAAGCTACTCTGAGATTGCCATCAAATCAAAATGCGGCACGGTGTCGAGAGGGGGGGGGGGGGCAGGAGAAAGGGGTACACCCCCCTACCCCCTATCGTTTTCTCTCTCTCATACACCCCCTACAGTGGGGGCGACAGAGAGGGGTAGAGAATTACAATCACTGTTGAACGCACGACAGCACAACACCCCTGTGTTCTCTCTGACAAAACAGAGATGGAGATAGTTTGTAGTATTTCAATGCGCAACGTCGACATTCGTTTGTTAATTAAAGATAGCATTTCGACACAGCTCATCACTCGGATCAACATGGCTAGAGCGCGCACCTTGCGTTTAAGAGTCAGTGACAGGGACGTCATCAATTGGACATTTCCTGGATCCTAATGGAGTGTTATGTTGTTGTTTTGGTTCTCATGTTAGGGGCTAGGGACGTGTTGGACTTCAGCCCCCTTTACTTAAGTGTGCCCCCAGCGGCTCTCAACTTGTGGAATGTGAGTTGGCGACTATGGGACCCAGGCGTGGATCTAGAGTTTGGCTTTGGGAGGGGGGGGGGTTAGAGAATCGAAATTGTTAAGAAAAATGGTATCACTAAAAGCGCAATCACAAAATAACCAAACGTACAAAACCAGACCAATTTTTTGCAAGCTACATGGATAGAAATTTGATGCGTTTAGCGCACCAAAAATATTCGTACAAATTGCAAAGGCGTGTTTTACGACTTTTACATCGAGCTTCGAGAAAAGTATCGAGGTACGTTACAGTTTCGGCAAGTCGAGTTGGTACCGACAAAGGAAGAAAGTCACAGCTTAAATTGCCAACCAAGTTTGCTTGCAGTTTGGAAGTCGGCAAAAAATTTTTGGTGCGAATAAAGCCCCAAATTCCTATCCGTGCATTGCTGCACATTCATCGTGACATCACTATAAACATCGATTCGGTAATCACAAGGTTTGCTAAACAAAATAGACGAGTTGATTTTGTTATATAAATAATCGTTTTTATATAACAGGTAGGGGAAGGGTGGGCATAGTGGCCACGGCGGGCATAGTTGCCACGGGCTATTTTTCTACTGTACATAGCTGCTACCTGGCTGCAAGCGCCTCAACTACTCCACTAGACCGCCATTAGTGTTGTGTTGAGCCTAGAAGCTGATCAGATTACACTTTTAGAAGTTGTCATCAATTTTGTTGTTTTTCAAGTTGCAGATGTAAGGTAATTGTACTGCATTAACTATCATAACTAGGTATATGATTCTGGTATGTATTGATGACAGTAATACCTGAAACAAGTGTGATTTAAGCTTTAAATTCATCTTTGAAAGTAAGTCCTGGTGTAACTGGTTGGGCCTTCAGAGTCACATTTACATAATGGCGTAAAAAAGGGCAAAGTGGCCACGCCCATGGTCACTTTGCCCGACACTACATATTATATTTTGTATGTAAAGTATTTATATGAAGCCTAGACCAAACAAAGTCTGTGCTTTTAAATGGGATACATATTGAACCATTTAAACATCTCCTTGCATGAGCAGGGTGGTAGCACAGTCAGTTAAGCGCCGGCCTTCAGAATTGTGTGGTTCCAGGATCGAGCCCCACTGGGCTGAGGTGATAAGGAAAGAAGGTATTCAGGAGAAAAGGAAATCAAAAGAGGCAAAACCTGCTTTGTTACTAAAGGTGATAGTAACTCCGATAGTGACGAGAGTGATACAAATTGCCTTTACTGCCAGGACTTATATTCAAAGTCCAAAAGCAATGAAGGGTGGATCAGATGCTCTAGTTGCCTGCAATGGCACACGAGGATTGTGCTGGGTGTGATGAGGAAGACAATGAATTCATATGTGAAATGTGCAATTAAACAAAAATAGGCTAAACACAATATCCATAAAATGTTTTGAAGCATTTCAACTTTTGTATTTTTTATTGTACTCAATAAAAATTCAGAAATTAGTTTTATAAAATGATAAGGACCTTCAAACATGTGTGGAGAATTATAACAATACTTTAATTTGTAAAAAATACCCTCATAAATTTTTGTTAAATGCATTTGCAGTGCTATTTGTAACATCGGGTATAATGGCCACCTAGTGGCCATTTTGCCCTTCGCCATAGGGCAAAGTGGCCATTTGGTAGAGGTTTGAAAAAACATTTCTTGTTCAAAAAGTAACTAAGATAGAGTTAAAATGATTTGTTTAAAGATACATAACTAAATAAGCTAGAGTATGGCCAATTTTCATTTGTTTTTAACAATTTTATCTTATTGAAAACAATGTTTTCCCGTTAGCGTGGCCACTATGCCCACCCTTCCCCTATGAATTTGTAAATATGTACAGTTGTAATAGAACATAATAATTGCAATAAAGATATTTTCAGTAATGAATAAAATGAAAAAAAAAAAACCAACCTGTTTTTCAGTTTAAATTCGTTAAGTTTTATTTGTCTGGTTATTGTGTTTTCATTTTTTGAGTTTGCAAAAAAAATTGATCTCCGTTTGGGGGGGGGGGGGTCATGACCCCCGTGACCCCCCGTGAATCCGAGCCTAATGGGACCCCAGCTGATTCCGGCATTGCTTCCACTTACTTGTGCTGGGCTCATTTGAGTTATCTTTCCTATCGACCTCCCTTGCTCAACACTTGTTCTCTTCCGACCCCGACGGTAGTAGGGTATCCGAGGCCTAGGGAGTCTTTCACTTTCCCGCCTTAATTGGAACTTGTCTCATCTTTTCTGATACCCTCATTCTTCGAAGGATCAGCCTTCCTTTTCTTTTCATGATATCTCCTGCCTTCTGCAAAAGGCCTTAAAGGAGGCAGGGTGTGTGTATCCCCACCCTAGATAGTGCTACACCCTCAAGAGCTCTCGGCTGGTGAGTTTGGGAGTTGGCGACCCCGAGGGATTCCTGAGCTGGATCTGTTTGTTTCCCCTATTTCTACTGTCTTCGGGGTGGGCCCTTTCCTATTTCTCCCTTTCATATCTGCCTTTCATGGCTCTCCTTCCTTCCAAGCCCCTCAATCCTCATTTCTTTTACACCTGTCCATTCATTTATTTCTTCTTTTCGTACGTAGGTTTTTTTGTGAAGTGAGTAAGTTTTAGTTGTAGGTTTCATGTCATGATCATTCATTATCGCTATCACCCAAACCATTAGGGGCCGATAACCTAGATGTTAGGCCCCTTTAAACAACAATTATCATCATCATATACTTAGGTGTATGTTCAAGATGTCGGATAACTTGTGTTTGTAGTGGTATTAGGGATGCCGTAGATGCTCACGGATTTGTATTAAGGTATCTCGGTGTTTTCCTGGAGGGAGTGTGAAAAAAAAACTGTAAAAATCCCACCGAGGAAAGGTGCTTATCAGTGATAAGGATTCGAAACCGTGATCTTCGGACTTATTGCAGCTTATTGCCTGCCACGGTGGGTGAGTGGTCAACGTGTCGGTCTACTAACCCCCAAGCTTGCAGGTTCGCTCCTGGCCGTGGTAAGTGATTTTTGAAAGGCGGCAAAAATTACGACACCGTGTCATACCATGTTGGCATGTCAGAGAACCCTTTAGAATTCAGTAGGCCGTGTTCATAATGGCAAAATTAATCTCGGGAGTTTCCGCCAACACAAAGTTTCTAATTTCTCTACTAGAAAGCGCTATAGTGTTCAAGGAGCTTAGATATCTAACCTCCTTGACTTTCATAGTGCTTCAAGGAACAACAAAATTAAACATGAAAGCTGCCCTTTGGGTGCAAATAACAAAGCTTGCACCCGGCACCCGAGGCCATACGATATTGTTATTATTAATGATAATTATTATTGTATTTGAATTGCAGCCAATAGTCATTTTAATTGAACGCCCGTTGAATTTCAAGTAGTTCCAACTTTGGCTGCCAGAGATGCCACTGTCACTGACACCTAGCGGCGAACGTTTGAACTTGATAGAGCGTTTCTAACCAAATAACCTACAAATTTAGCTACACACCACCAATTGTAGTGGTAGGTTCTTTTACATGTCATAAATCTATGACATGGGCCCGCCGGCTTTACTTCCCCTCAGAAAAAACATAGCCTATTGAAGGATTTTAACGCTCTTAAAAAATTCGACGACTTCCACCGGGTTGGAACCCGCGATCTTGGGCATAGCAGTCCAGCATGCTACCGAAGCCGTTTTCACACGTAACATTATTACAACCTTCAGACAATGAAATGTTAGATTTTGCAACATTGCACACAAGGGGACAGTGATACGCGGATGGGATGGTAGGGGCTCAATATTATTATTATTATTATTATTATTATTATTATTATTATTAATAATAATATATATATTTTCGTAGTCAGTTTACCCTCCAGATAGCTTTTCCCACGGACTCAGCGAGGGATCTCACCTTTACCGCCTCTATGAGTAGTGTCCTGGAGCTTGACAATGGCAAGGGGGATACAACTGGGGAGGCGGGACTAGCGCCTAGCCCATGTGGCCTCACATGCAAAGCGAATAGGGGGATGGGATGGGGCGGGATGGGAAGAATCGGAGGGATAGACAAGGAGGAGGGAAGGAGGCGGCCGTGGCCTGACGGAAGGTACCATTCCGGCGTTTGCCCGAATACGAAGTGGGAAACCACGGGAAAACCACTTCTAGGATGGCTGAGGTGGGAATCGACCCCCCTCTACTCATTTGGACCACCCGAGGCTGAGTAGACCCCGTTTCAGTCCTCATACCACTTTTCAAATTTCGTAGCAGAGCCGGGAATCGAACCTCGGACCTCCGGGGTGGCGGCTAAGCACGCTGACCACTACGCAACTGAGGTGACATAATAATAATAATAATAATAATAATAATAATAATAATAATAATATCAAACTTACATTTTTCATTTGAAACTGTTTTGTTTTTGAGCGTCCAGCCAAGCCTCTGTTTTCGAACAAGTCGCCTCCGAGATCTCCTATTAGCAGTTGGCCCTGCGGCATTCTCACGCTTTGAAATCGTTCACACTGAATCTAACCATCGGCTACTAGGTATCTGCTTCTCTAACCCTCTAGACTCAGCCGTAACGTTCTCACCCACTGTGCCCAACGTTGCAGGATCGAATCCTCATGCAGTCAGGAGGCATTTGAGGGTGCGCAAATGCGAGGGAGCCGTGATTTACTGGCACGTCAAAAGATCCCCTTCGGGGCAAAATTCCGGCACCCCAGCGTCTCTAAAAGCCACAGTAGTTAAAAGGACACAAAACAATTAATAATATTTTTAGCGTATTTTCAATTTTGAAAAAAAAATAGGCTTATGAGATCACCTTTTGTCCGTGTGTGTGTGTGTGTGTGTGTGTGTGTGTGTGTGTGCGTGTGTGTGTGTGTGTCCCCTAATAACTTGTAAACGGCTGGAGCGATTTCAATGAAACTCGGTAAGTTCTTAGCACTCTTCCGGACGACTCCGACCGTGCCCTTCAAATTTTGTTACGTCTCACCAATCCAACATGGCGGCTGTGCGAAATATTTCACCAGCATTCAATATCTCCGAAAGTAATCCCGATATCACCCTGGATTTTTTACGGTGATAAAGGGAACTACTAGAAGTTCACCTATGTGACTTGATAAACTGGTAACTACAAAACCAACATGGCGGCCACGCGAATTTGCGACTTTTAAATAGACTTTTCTCGCGATTTAACCAACCAAACGCAATAAAACTTGGTACAGTATATGTTTATACACATTGTAATGCACCGACATCTAACTTAGTTCAATTCTTTTCATAACCACAAGATGGCGGATGTGCGAAATATTTCACCGGCATTCTATATCTCTGAAACTATTAGCGGTATAACCCTGACATTTTGTACGGAGATAAGGGGCACTACTGGAAGTTCATCTATAAGACTTTCAAAACCCCGTTAACTACAAAACGAACATGGCGGCCAAGTGAATTTGAAAATTTTAAATAGACCTTTCGCCAACCACAATGAAATCTGGTACAGGAAATTTTTATACACATTGTAATACACTGGTATCTAATTTAGTTCAATTGTTTACATAACCTCAAGATGGCGGCTTTGCGAATTTTAGAATTAAGTTTTTATTTCTTGTGTCGGAATCGTGCGATCGATGTGAAAGTTTGAATAATGAACCTACGCAATAATTTTCCTTTAATGGTACATGACTCTATGGCCTATACATTTAACAATCCAACATGGCGACCATCCGAAATATTTAGACGGCTCTGAATATCTACGAATCTATTATAGCAATCAAACTGAAATTTTGTATGTAGATAGAGGCAATTAACATAAGTAGGATATATGAAAATAGGCTGTATATTTCTTCACGGAACTACTTGTTATTATTATCTACAGCCGAACTCATTAACCTCTAAGGTAATATCTCCTCCCCCATTCTCTTTATATGACCCCACCATGTGAGTCGGCTCATACAAACAGCTTCATCTAGCGCAGGACTGCCTAACCTACGGACCGTCGCTCCGCTCCGCGCCCACGCTGGGCTGTGTCGCGAAATCTTTGAAACCACTAAATCCATCTGGACAATAAAGTGCGCGCGCATCCCTACCCAAAGCAGTTCCAGTCGTCGCACTGAACTAAATTATGAATGAAAATCCACAGCCTGCTTCCAGTCTCCGACCGGGTCAGGAATGGAATGAATGAAGCCCCCATCTAGCGGCGAGGATATGAACTGTGCCGGCTGCCGAGGCCTGACGCACTCCTCTGGGGCAATGATTAAATGAATGACAGATGAAATGAAATGATAGTGGAGAGTGTTGCTGGAATGAAATTCTGACAGGGAAAACCTGAGTACCCTGAGAAAAACCTGTCTGCCTCCGTTTTGTCCAGCACAGATCTCACATGGAGTGACCGGGATTTGAACCACGGACCCAGCGGTGAGAGGCCGGCGTGCTGCCGCCTAAGCCACGGAGGCTTAGTCACTGAACTAAATTATCATGAACTTTATTTCATAATTTGAATAATAATTGTGTCGAATGAACATAAATATTAACTGTTTGTCATATATGCTGTATGAGTGCATTGAATATCATCGTACTTCTATTTTAAGGGGATGTATTAAAAATATGAAATGTATCTTTAGTATTTTAGTTTTTATCCACTACAAATAAATATAGAAAAAATGCAACAATACTAAGATAGCTAAGATCAGACAGCCACAAATCTCACCATATTGCACCTATATATATATATAAAAAATCCAAAACCCCCAAACCCCAGGACCCCGAACTATTAACAATGTGGCCCTTATTTAAAAAAAGGTTGGGCACCCCTGTTAGCGTGTTCATTTCTAACTTAGCCTTTATCTCTTCATTAGAAGTACCCTCCCGCCATTGCTCCCATCTATTTGTCCCAGAAATCATTCTTGCTACCCTCATATCAGTTACCTCTAGCTTATGTATCAGATATACTGAATCTACCCAGCTCTCACTTCCATACAGCAAGATCGGTCTAAATACTCAGTGATATAGGGAGAATTTCGCCGCTATACTAACTTCTTCCTTGCAGAATACAGTAGATCGCAATTTAGAACTCACTGCGTTGGCTTTTCTACATTTCGACTCCATTTCTTTCTTCATACTCTCTGCATTCCACGAGCTACTAGCCGGGTTGTGCCGCGCTGGCACTCGAATCACCTTTCTGTGGCTTCCAGACCACATGAGAATTGCGGGAAATGAGTTAGCCGATCGAGCTGCAAAAAAGGCGGTATCACTACCACCTCGACCAATGGACGTATCCGCTGGAGATATTCTCTCTCAGTTACGCCGACAAGTACTGGCATTTTGGGAGAGTCAGTGGCTAGCTGACCCAATGCTCAGTAAACTGAGAGCGATCAAGAGAACTACTCACGTGTGGCGGAGCTCTTTCCGGTCACGGAGGGAGTCCGTCTTTTTGTGTAGGCTAAAGATAGGTCATACAAGATCCACCTACTCATACCTAATAAGAAGGGAAGACCCCCACTTTGTACCTGTGGAGCCGTTTTCACCGTGGCCCACATTTTAACCGAGTGTGTGGATCTTGCTGACTTACGGAGAAACCTTGGTTTGCAGATGACATTCAAACTTATATTAGCCGATGATGCGGTGGCTGCTGATCTCGTCATCCGCTTTATAAGTGAGAGTGGATTAGGGCCAGCAATCTTCCAGTGTACATTGTCTCAAAGACTTGTTCTTATTTGAATTCTGAACTTTTGTTTATTCCGTAAATTTTGTTTATTATTATTATTATTACATAATTTTTGCCCTTATGGACAGTGTTTGAACTTAAATATCCCATGATGTCACAATTTTCACTTCTTTCCCCTCTTCTCTTCCCAAAATCTCTTCATCCTTTGACTATGCTCCTGTTTCCTTTCTTCCGTCCACAATGTTCCTATCTTCTTCCTTTCACTTACTAAAAATTTGGCGTTCTTAATTTTGTTTCTGAATTTTTCTCTGTCTTCTATCATTTGCTTGTTGATCCCTAATTGCTTTAAGTCGTCTTCTATTTCATGATACCAATTTGTTTTCCTTTTTGAACTGTTTACTACATCAAAGATTTTCGTTGTAAGTCGTTTATTGTTCATTCTCTGTACGTGCCCGTAGAAAGTTAGTCTGCGTTTTCTAATGATATCTGTGAGTCTGTCTGTGTGCTCATATAGCTCTTTGGTAGGTCTTTTCATCCATATCCCATCTCTGTGTACTGCTCCAAATATTTTTCTCTGAATTTTACGTTCAATATTTTCTGTTTCTATGATGCCAGATGCTCCAATTGTGGTCGTTTCTGACGCATACAATGCTTCTGGTAATACAACCGGTTTGTAGTGTCTATGTTTGGCCTGTCTTGATATGCTTTTCTTATTATAATGTGACCATGTAAGTTTGTATGCTTTTTGGAGTTTTTTCCGTTCGTTCTATGTTAGACACCTTGTTTGATCCTCCTATTTGTATATATTCTCCTAAGTACTTAAATTTTTCAACTCTTTGTATGGATCCATATATGGTATGCATGGTTTGTACATTGTTGGTGTGTCGTTCCATGTATTGGGTCTTCTCATAAGATATCTGTAAACCTGTTTTAGTAGCTATTTCATGTAATCGTACCAGTGCTTCCTTTGCCTCCTGTGTGTTATTGCTGAGTAAGGCTACGTCATCTGCAAATACCAGATATATTATGATTGTTTTTGTTTCACGGGTTCTTCCTATCTGTATTCCTTTAACTTGTTCCTCCCACTGCTTAACAATTTTGTCTAAGACCATGTTGAACAAGATTTGTGAGAGGCCGTCTCCTTGTTTGACACCTGTGCGTATATGAAAGGGTTCTGAAATTTCACTCATGAACTTAACTTTAGAGGTGGTGTCCGTGAGTGTTAGTTGTATAAGTGCCCTGGTTTTTTGTCAATGCCATATTCTTCCAGTACTGCAAAGAGCGTTTGTCTATCAATGCTGTCGTATGCTTTTTTAAAGTCCACAAAAGTAACTACAGTGTTTTTTGTCGGTCTGACTTTAAGTAGTGTTCTCAAGTTCCAGATCTGTTCGATGCATGATCTCCCTTTTCTGAAGCCTGCCTGGTATTCTCCTATGTGTGGATCTGCTTGTGGTTCTAGTCTGTTCAATAACACTTTAGAGAATATTTTGTAAGCGACTGACACTAGAGAAATCCCTCTGTAATTATTTGGATCTGACTTATAACCCTTTTTATGTAATGGGTGGATCAATGCACATTTCCATTCCTCTGGCATTTTCTCTGTGATCCAAATGTCTGTGATGATCTTATGAATTGTTTTGGTGATATTTTTATCTTGAAGCTTCCATACTTCAGCAATAATGCCATCTTCTCCTGCCGCTCTGTTATTTTTCATTTGTTGTATGATCTCCTCTATTGTAGGTGGAGTAGAATCGGGATTCGATGTGGTTCTTTGGAAGGTCAATTTCTCCGTGGGTTCTGTACAATTGAGAAGATTATTAAAGTATTGTTTGAGAATTGTACAGTTTTCTTTCGTGTTCGTTTCCAGGGACCCATCTGTTCTTCGAAAGCAGAAGCTAGAAGGCTGATAACCCTTAATATTTTCTTTGGATGTTCTGTAAAAATATCTTGTGTTATTTCTCTTAAAATCTCTTTCAATTTCTTTTAGCCTGTTGTTGTCGTACGCTCGTTTTTCTCTTCTGATTTCCTTTGATCATTGTTTTTGAACTTCGTGAAATTCCTTCCATGTTTCGGATGTTCTGTTACTGCTGAACTTCATCCATGCCTGTGTTCTTCTCTCAGTGGCTTGATCACAAATTACGTTCCACCACCTATGTTTTCGTTTTCTAGGAGGTTGCGCCCAACGCATTGCCTTTTGAACTGTGGTCGCTAGATCTGTCCAAGTGTCTGTTGGATGCCTATTAATTTCTTCAATGATTTTGTCCCTGTTTATCTTCAAATATTCTGGATCAGGCTTCACTATTTTGTTTTTGTTGTCTTTTTCTGTCTTGGAATTGGTCTAATCTTGACTTGTAACAAATAATGGTCAGACTCGAAGAACCCTTTACGCGTTCTGACATTTAAAATTTCCTGTGCATTTTTGTTAGAAATGGCCACATGATCAATCTGGAATTCTCCCCATACGGTGTTGGGTGCTTTCCATGTTGTAAGTTTTCGTCTTGGATTTTGAAATTGTGTCGACATAATTTTGAAGTTAAAATTTTGACAATATTTTATGAGGTGTTCCCCATTTTTAGCCTACTTTTCACATAATTTGCAAAAATGAGGAAAAAGTACACTTATGAGATCGGGCAAATGTGTGTCTGTCTGTCCTTCTGTCTGTCTGTCTGTCTGTCTGTCTGTCTGGCTGTGTGTGTGTGTCCCCCCCCCCCTATCAACTCCTAAACGGCTGCAGCAATCGAAACAAAATTTGGTAGGAGTAAAGATCTATACTTGAATATCTCACAGCCATATTTGAAAATGAAGTCAGTGCTACCAACTGCTGAAAAATCGCAATTGAAATTTGAGCTCCATGTTAGATATCTCGGAAGGTGTGAATGGGAGCTATTTCAAAATTGGCACACGTATAGATAATAATATTGCAGTTTAATTTCCAGGAGGCCATACATGGCAGTGTTTCCAAAATGATTATAAGCCTGCTGATAATTCCAAATTTTAAATGCATATAACTTCTACACTATCAATTGGATTTCAACCAAATTTCGTATGTGCTATGTGTACATAATCAGATATGACTGAGCGTATTCTTAAGAGCCACCAGGGCTGCCAACTGTTAATAAATAGACTACTCTCAATTTTTTAAATCCAAATACCCATATATCAGAAAGTAAGCAAGCAGACAGCTTTAAACTATGCACACGTATAGTACCTGCCATTCTATATTAATCTGGAGTAACTTATGTACGTCAGTGCTACCAACATGATTCTAAGCCTGCTGAGAAGTCCAACTTTAAATACATGTAACTTCTATACTATCATTTGGATTTCAACCAAATTTCGTGTGTGCTATGTGTACCATAACAGATATGACTATGCCGATTCTTAATAGTAACCCGGGCTGCCAACTGTTAATAAATGCTGTCTCTATTTTTGTTACCCTAATATCAATATATCAGAAAGTATGCAAGCTAATAGCTCCAAACTTGCACACGTATAGTACCTGGCATTCTAGATTAATTTGGAGTAAGTAATATAGGCCTACGCCAGTGCTGCCAACATGATTCTAAGCCTGCTGATATGTCCAATTTTAAAATGCATGTAACTTCTATACTAATGGATTTCATTCAAAATTGACACAACAATAGATCATATTATTTCAGATTATTTCTGACCAATACATGTATGTCATTGTTGCCAACATGATTTTATGCGCGCTGTTAAATCCAATGTTTAACTGCATGTACGTCCATGCTATCCATTGGACTTCAACCAAATTTTGTATTCTGTACCTTAAGAGATGGAACTAAGAATATATTTAGTCACCAGGGCTGCCAACTGTAGTTCTCTATTAGGCTAAATTATGCCAGGTATACAGTATTTCAAACTAATTAGAAATTTTGATATTACCAACTTAATTTCGCCTAGGTCCATATAGATTAATTATTGGCGTGAATCTTAACTTTTATGAAAAGTAGGCTCTTTAGTTCGTCACGGAACTTCTTGTTGTTTGTGCGATAGTGTGCTGAATGAGGGCCTGTGATTTGTCTGTATTTTCTCTCCTTACCTAATTGCGCGTTAAAGTCTCCCATTAAAATTTTAACATGCCTTTCTGGTATGTTGTTGGTTACTCCTTCCATGTCTTCCCAGAAGTCTTCAACTTCTTGTGGTTTCTTTCTATTATGCTCATTTGTAGGTGCATGTGCATTGATAATCGTGTAACCTTTATTACCTGATTTGAAGGAGAGTGTGGAGATCCTTTCTGATATGGAATTAAAGTCAATAATGTTATCCATGACTGATTTGTGTACTGCAAATCCTGTTCCAAACAATGATGGTGTACCTCTTCTGACAGCAGGTTTACCTTTTATAAATCCTATAATTTTCTGTGTTGAAATGATTTTCATCTTGAAAACGAGTCTCCTGAATCGCAAGAATTTTTATTTGAAATTTTTCTAACATGTCTGTGAGTTATTTTAGTTTTTCAAGTTTGAAGAGAGTATTAACATTGAGAGTGCCAATGTAGTGTTTGTGTAGAGATTTTGAGAAGCTCCGACTCTTCTCCTCATGATGTTCCTGGTCCCCCAGAATCCGATGACCAGGAAAGTCCAGCACGGTGACTGGGGCCTGGGGTAGCGGATTTCTTTCCTTTTGTTCCATCATGAGTACTTCAAGTTGAAGGTGGTTGTGGCGATCTTAAAGAAAGATCACGATGATTGCTGACTTGATTGTTGAGATCAGGACATATTTCACTGCCGCACCAACTAGGTGAACAGACGCTGACCAATAATCGCTGGATACCAGAACAGACACTATTGGATTTTGTGTCTTTGGTCCGCGAGAGCTATTTTATTTCGCTCAAGGCCGCCGGCAAGCCGGTGAGGACCCCCCTATCCGCCACTTGGGACGCGCCACGTCGGAGTATCACCTCTCCGCCCGCTACGACAACGTAGTAGGTTCGTGGAAATTTTGTTTATTATTATAAGTATTAGTGGTGTTGGGGTAGCGCGCCTGCCTCTCACCCGGAGGCCCCGGGTTCGATCCCCGGCTCCGTCAGGGATTTTAAAACTGACGTGAGGGTTGGAACGGGGTGCACTCAGCCTCGTGAGGACAATTGAGTAGCTGTCTGACAGTGAGACAGCGCCCCGATCACGAATACCAAGATTAACGGCCGAGGGGACCCGACTCGCTGATCACGCGTCACCCCAATATCTGCAGGCCAAATGGCTGGGCAGCGGTCGCTTGGTCGGCCTTAGCCCGTCATGGGCTGTATAGTGCCAGGGGTTGTATTAGTTACATTTAATTTTTTGTTTTAATAATTTTTTAGGTGTCCACCTCTAAATTTTAAATTCCATTCCAAATTTGTATACTTTATTCTGTGTTAAGAAGGGCAGGTGACCTCGTAGTTCCGCCCCTTAAAACAACAATAACTAACTACTAACTAATACTCTGGACTGTTATAATCGCTCTGTCCAACTGTACGCTACACGTGCTGATCGCTCTGTTTTCCATACAATACTTGATGGTCTGCACTCTCTGAACTCTCAACCTTCTTGTCCTGCTGTACCCTACACGTGCTGATCGCTCTGTGTTCCATACGATACTTGATGGTCTGCACTCTCTGAACTCTCAACCTTCCTTTCCAGCTGTACCCTACACGTGCTGATCGCTCTGTTTTCCATACAATACTTGATGGTCTGCACTCTCTGAACTCTCAACCTTCTTGTCCTGCTGTACCCTACACGTGCTGATCGCTCTGTGTTCCATACGATACTTGATGGTCTGCACTCTCTGAACTCTCAACCTTCCTGTCCTGCTGTGTCCTACACGTACTGATCGCTCTGTGTTCCATACAAGTCCTGAATATCTCCACTCTCTAACTCTCAACCTTCCTGTCCAGCTGTACCCTACACGTGCTGATCGCTCTGTGTTCCATACGATACTTGATGGTCTGCACTCTCTGAACTCTCAACCTTCTTGTCCTGCTGTACCCTACACGTGCTGATCGCTCTGTTTTCCATACGATACTTGATAGTCTGCACTCTCTGAACTCTCAACCTTCCTGTCCTGCTGTGCCCTACACGTACTGATCGCTCTGTGTTCCATACGAGTCCTGAATATCTCCACTCTCTGAACTCTCAACATTCCTGTCCAGCTGTACCCTACACGTGCTGATCGCTCTGTGTTCCATACAATACTTGTTGGTCTGCACTCTCTGAACTCTCAACCTTCCTGTCTTGCTGTGCCCTACACGTGCTGATCGCTCTGTGTTCCATACAAGTCCTGAATATCTCCACTCTTTGAACTCTCAACCTTCCTGTCCAGCTGTACCCTACACGTGCTGATCGCTCTGTGTTCCATTCAAGTCCTGAATATCTCCACTCTCCGAACTCTCAACCTTCCTGTCCAGCTGTACCCTACACGTGCTGATCGCTCTGTGTTCCATACAAATCCTGAATATCTCCACTCTCCGAACTCTCAACCTTCCTGTCCAGCTGTACCCTACACGGGCTGATCGCTATGTGTTCCATACAAGTCCTAAATATCTCCACTCTCTAACTCTCAACCTTCCTGTCCAGCTGTACCCTACACGTGCTGATCGTTCTGTGTTCCATACAAGTCCTGAATATCTCCACTCTCCGAACTCTCAACCTTCCTGTCCAGCTGTACCCTACACGTGCTGATCGCTCTGTGTTCCATACAAGTCCTGAATATCTCCACTCTCCGAACTCTCAACCTTCCTGTCCAGCTGTACCCTACACGTGCTGATCGCTCTGTGTTCCATTCAAGTCCTGAATATCTCCACTCTCCGAACTCTCAACCTTCCTGTCCAGCTATACCCTACACGTGCTGATCGCTCTGTGTTCCATACAAGTCCTGAATATCTCTACTCTTTGAATAATGCACACACGACAGCCCTATGTTTGCTTCTAGAAATTGAAAACTGCTGCTCAAGTCGCAAGGAGAATTATTTCTTCCCTCCCTCCTTGCAGCCCCGACACCAGAAACTTTGTTGACGGCCCATACAAGATCGTAAAACAGTGTTGTATAGCTCATGCAGAAAACATTGCATTTTCTCCTTTAAGCTGCTTTACAACTGGATGAGGAGAACATAGACACACTCGTACGATCCCTCAAAGCTTTGTCATTTTCTGAGTAGTAGTGGAACTACAATGAGGTCCCGAGCTGAGTCTTGCCTACATTTCCAATAAAATGGATTGTTTATTAAATACTATGTCACGTTGTTATGGATAGCTGCAGTGAACTAGGAGGTCGATAGTTTTAATCACAGTGCTGTCAACTGCTATTCTGAATGTGGTTTATTCATACTCTCCTCCTGGAGAATGCTGGGATAGTTCCTAATATAAGTTCCAGTGCATCTACTCAATCTACTCCATTCGCTGCATTTAGGCCCTTTGGCACAAATCTACACCGTTTCACCGATCTGTACCAAAATTTGCATAATTACCCTTTGGAACCCTGCGAGTAACACTGTTTACATGAAACTTCGGACAGACCACTCCATTCCCTGCATTTAGGCCCTTTGGCATAAATCGACATCGTTTCACCGATCTGAACCAAAATTTGTATACTTACCCTTTTGAACCCTGCGAGTAACACGGTCTACATGAAATTTCGGACAGACCACTCCATTCCTTGCATTTAGGCCCTTTGGCACAAATCTACACCGTTTCACCGATCAGAACCAACATTTGTTTACTTGCCCCTTGGAACCCTGCGAGTAACACGGTCTACATGAAATTTCGGTCAGACCACTCCATTCCCTGTATTTAGGCCCTTTGGCATAAATCGACATCGTTTCAGCGATCTGAACCAAAATTTGTATACTTACCCTTTTGAACCCTGCGAGTAACACGGTCTACATGAAATTTCGGACAGACCACTCCATTCCCTGCATTTAGGCCCTTTGGCACAAATCTACACCGTTTCACCGATCAGAACCAACATTTGTTTACTTACCCTTTGGAACCCTGCGAGTAACATTGTCTACAAGAAATTTCGGACAGACCACTCCATTCCCTGCATTTAGGCCCTTTGGCACAAATATACACCATTTCACCTAATTGCAACGAATTTTACATACCTTGCCAAGCAAAAATATAGACCCTGTATGTGTTCGAGGGTTTCAGTTTTGTTTCGGCACTTTCGGCAAGAATCTGTTGATGTTTTGTCTTTGATGATATACCGTCTGAAGTTGAGGGTTTTTATGACACTGTCCTGAATGACCATCATAAATCCTTCTGTTTCGGGATGTAGTACACCTTCCTTCTTTCTTCGTTTAGGCCAGTTATGGACCACGTCATTTCAACTGCTTCCGTCTTTGGGCCTTGATCTTAGCCCAGTGTTCACGCATTCGCTGCCTGTGAAACTCCTTTCTTTCTTCAGACCACTTCTTGCCGGTTTTTAATTTCGCTTTTTCTTGGAATTGGTGGAGTGCTCCAAGCTTTTCCTTCAAAATATCACGTTCCATAATGTCTGCGTGGGTGAGCCCTACTTCGTGTAAATCCTTGTCTACCTCACAAATCCAGGGGCCCTTGGTTTTGTTGTTGTTAATAAAATAGGTAAATATCCGATTGGCGATTCTCTCGGGTTTCATACGAGTTAAGTGGCCATAGAAAGATATTCTTCTCTTCCGAATTACTTGAGATATCCTTTCTACATGATGGTACAGCTCATTGTTATGCCGTCTCCTGTATTCACCCTCGCCTCTCAACAGCCCTAAGATCTTCCTGAGGATCTTCCTTTCCTTGGCTTTCAATTACTCAACCAGACCCTTCCTATTCATTGCCAGGCATTCTACTGCGTACAGCGCCTCAGGTCGGATAACTGTACGATAGTGTCTTAGTTTGGCATTGCGGGACACTGTTCGCTTGTTGCACACTCCTTTCGTTAGCTGGTAGACCAATTCCATCTTGTTCATTCTTGATGTGAAGGCTTCCTTCTGTGATATATTGGGCTCGATCCACTCCCCTAGGTATTTAAACCTTTATTATTATTAATAATATTATTATTATTAATATTATTATATTGTTATGCCCATCGGTGAAGCGCGATACAAGTTATTTAGTTAATTATGTTTTTGTTATTATTCTACGAGGGACATACTATATTATTTTTCACTTTAATTTTTGGACCCAAATGAGGTACATTACACGTCAGTTGTTACGTCCACCTTCTCAACATAATCTCCTTGTAACTTTATGTACTTTTGCCATCGATGTGTCAGTCTCTCCAGACCTTCCTGAAACTATTTTTTCGGAGTGCTGCGTACCCATGCCTTGGCAGCGACCACGCAGAGGTTTTTTCATGTTTCCGAACAGGTGATAATCACTTGGTGCCAAGTCGGGAGAATATGGTGGATGAGGCAGCACCGTGAATCCCATTTGATCAAATGCAGCGGTGTTCTCTCGGCTAGTGTGGGGGCGGGCATTGCCATGTTGCAGAAGCACACCTTTAGTCCATCTTCCTGGCTGCTTAGTTTGAATGGCTGCCACATATTATGCTGCACTGTTAATCCTGGGCCCCAATTCCAGCCAGTCAATGAGGATGATGACCTTTGTATCCCTGAACACTGTCGCCATTCTCTTGCCAACTGATGGCACTGTTCGACATTTCTTTGGCGGTATTAGTCTGTTACCGACAGTAGTGGCTACGCGGGCTAAAGCCCTGCGTTAGGTCATGGGGCCAAGCTCTCTGCTGACTCGGTAGACGCGTGGGTTCGATCCCCACGGTCGGCTGTCCTTGAAATGGTTTTCCGTGGTTTCCCATTTTCAACACCAGGCAAATGCTGGGACAGTACCTTCTGACAGGCCACGGCCGCTTCCTTCCACATCCTTGCCCAGTTTCATTCATCTTCATCCATTCCATCTCTAATCCCGACGCGCAGATCGCCCACGGGCGTCGAATAGAAAGCCCTGCACTCGGCCTCTCAGGAGGCCACACGACAAAAAAAAAGCGTATGGCAAGGAAATTATATACATAATATATACAATATATACACAATAACAAAAAAAACATTGATTGACTTCAGGCATTAGTGTTATCCGTTATAGCTGAATGTCCAACTTTTGAACCTACTGCAGTTCCTCCGCTGTTGGTGATAGAAAGTCTTCCAATCTACCTGGATAAGCCCGTAGTTGACACTCGCTTAAAATGTGGGGAATGGTCTGGCGAGGGGCTCCTCAATCACATTCTGGAGATGGTACAAAGTTCCACATATAGAGGAAATCCCTGCACCTTCCATGACCTGTCCTGATCCTGTTCAGTCTGGACCAAGTTGCACGCGGTAGTTGGAATCCGTTAGAAATTTTTTCCCCTCTGAAGATGTTATGTAGGGGCAAGTCAGTGGACTTATTCCAGCGGCGTTTCCATTCCTCCAAAGCATCGAAGTTAGTGGATGTCTTCAGAGCAGCATCACAAAGAGGTGGATGTCGTGATTTCAATCTTTGGAGACTAAGAGTTGGTATGTCGCCTAGAACAGGTAGCAGAGGATTCTTGCAGATCTTTGGCGGTGGACTGTCCCTATGCTTCCATTGCATGGATTGTTGTTTCGTTTGTGGCTCGTGGTAACGGAGCCATGTCTCATCACCAGACACAAGCCTACCCATGACGTCAGCTGGATCTTGTCTGGAGAGACTGACACATCGATAGCAAATGTGCACAAACTTACAAGGAGATTATGTTGAGAAGGTGGACGTAACAACTGATGTGTAATGTACTTCATTTGGGTTGAGAAAAATAAAGTGTAAAACAATAAACACCCTCTGTCTGAAAAGTTCGGTGAATGGGTGTATATTACGAACGGATTGTTGTCTTACCTGAAACAGTCGTTACTATCCTTCGAAGTAATCCCCGTGGATGGTTATGCACTTCTTAGAACGGCTGTACAAGTCCTGGCATAGTCTACCTGAGGGATAGCCTTCCGTTGGGTCGTCACATTACGTTGGATGTCCGAAATGTCCGAAAACCTCTGGCCCTACAGGGCTTTTCGGTGACCCTGGATCCCGATACTCCATACTTGGACGCTTGCCTCAGGCACCAGGTCTCGTCACTCATGACGATGGTTTTCAGGACCATTCCATTCCACGGAACATTCACCCTGCTCACGTTGGGTTGCATAAATATACCCTTCTCACTGCCACCCGTCTATCAGGTGTGCAAGGCAGGTTGCATAAATTCACTCTTCTCTCTTGCTTTCAATTTAGAGTTTTGACGACTCAAACTGAAGGCTATTCCTAAATAAGACTATGCCAGGAGTTTCCAGGACTTGTTCAGTCGTTGTCATTAGTGCATAACCATCCACGGGGATTACTTCGATGGACAGTAACGGCTGTTTCAGGTAAGCCAACAATCCGTTCATAATATAGACCATTCACCGAACTTTTCTGACAGAGGGTGTAGTACTCCCTTCGTAATCTTAATCTTATTTTTCGTTAGTTATCAAGCAATTATTAACATACGCTGAGTATAATTTTTGTAGCTGCCCGCTATAAGCGCCCTCTCCCCCTTCTCAGCCCCCAGTCCATAAAACCCATGTCACACCAGCGACTTGCGTTGACATTTTTATTAAATTTTGTGAAACTACTGCTCGAGGCTGTGTCATATTATTTATCGGGTCAAGACGTGTGGGTCCGCGTCAGGTGCTATTGGAATCGATCGATACGTATCGATAACGCAATCGAAAACTGTATTTACTAGGCACGTGTTAGTAGCATTATTAGCAGCCACACCAATCTGCTACACGAATTGAATTCTTAACTTGTCAGTAAAACTTATTTTTACAACGCTGGTCGATGACGTGTTCATAAAATGAGGCAAGTCAGATCATGGGGTTATGTTTCCGCTGTTGTTGTTGTTGTTGTTGTTGTATTAGGTTGATTTCATTAGAAAGCTAACTATTGCAATGGGAACCATGCGTTGACTTCCAGAAAATTTCGAAATATCTTCGCGTTTCACATCCCCAACACTGCAAAACCACAGTCAGTTCAAAAGTTTATACCAGTTTGCCCCGTACAATCGCCCCTAAGTGTCCCGCATACACTGCCGCTATGTGGGGGTTGTCTAATAACTAGGGACTGGATTCTTAGGATTTTACCTACTTTTTCCTTACTTCTGAATACAGATAGTACATTATGCAACGAGCCTATGAAAATGAAAATCCACAGCCTGCTTCCAGTCTCCGACCGGGTCAGGAATGGAATGAATGAAGCCCCCATCTAGCGGCGAGGATATGAACTGTGCCGGCTGCCGAGGCCTGACGCACTCCTCTGGGGCAATGATTAAATGAATGACAGATGAAATGAAATGTTAGTGGAGAGTGTTGCTGGAATGAAATGTTGACAGGGAAAACCGGAGTACCCGGAGAAAAACCTGTCTGCCTCCGTTTTGTCCAGCACAGATCTCACATGGAGTGACCGGGATTTGAACCACGGACCCAGCGGTGAGAGGCCGGCGTGCTGCCGCCTAAGCCACGGAGGCTTCATGCAACGAGACTATAATGGCAATAATTAAGACACGAGTATGTTTATAAAACGAGCGTAAGCGAGTTTTATAATTTCCATTCCAGTGTCTTAGTTACCATTATAGGCGAGTTGCTTACGGCTGTTTATGTTCGACGATAATTATAACTTTATTATATGTTTTAACATAAATATTCATAAATATCTATTGAGATTCAGTCACTTGAATTTTGTGCAGAGTGCCAGCGCTGGGTTTGATATCTCTGTTTTCCAAGTTCTCTGACCGATCGACGCATGCGCTCTGTCTGTTTGGCAATGTCATATGATTACAGGCTGCCGAACACCGATGAGCAGCAGCATTCAGTCAAACTGTCAGCGAAGTCGTTTGAAAGCAATGCACTGTGTAGAAATTGGAGTTGGGGTATTAAGGTAAGGTGCCATTTCTTGTCTCATATTCGCCAGTTTATTTACGCGAACATATGGACGGTACACTTACCATGTCGGTAATTTTTATAGAAGGATGCAGTGTTTATATCCGACATGTTAGATTTTGGGCTCATGCGCGAAGGTATCGTTACCTAATTGGTCAATGAAGAGCTCTGATTGGCTGGAGAAACTGTATCATAATGGAAAACAGTACTATAATGACTAATCATTATGATACAGTTTTCTGACATATAATGTTCACATTTCGACATCGTCGAACATAAACTACTTCAACACTTCTCTGAATAACGCTCAAAAGAGCCCGTATTCATGAATTCTGTAGTACCTTAAACAGCTAAATGATATTCGAGTACCTAAAAATATCTAAATGCAGGTTTGTTCCATTTATTATAGTTTATTTGAATTTTCAGACCATAATTCTTTAAAGGAAAGCACAAGACGTTGTTTATTCCTAACTCTAGTTGATCGAAAGAAATCCTACCTGTCTGAAAATGCAAATAATTTCACCACTCTTGAGCTTATATCTTATTGCATGGTTATTTACTTAACACATAAAGTGATAAAAATGTCCTGCATAACTCAAAAAATTGCTAATGTTTCGCCCCAGTGTGCCAATTGGGCTCTTCAGTTGGTAAAGGCACGCCTACCAAGACGCGTAGCAGGCACGCACTGAGATGGCCATGCAAGACGCTTTGCTAGATATGCAGCCACGTCACGAGCATGCCAGTGCACCACGGGAGTCAAAAACTCCACTCCAAAACAATAAACCTTGCTTTGGCATTGACTATAATCAAATGTTCTCGGAGGAGAATCAAAATGAATATTGTCCGTTGAGCCATTATAATTAACACATAAGGTGATAAAAATGTCCTGCCTGCTACGCGTCTTGGTAGGCGTGCCTTTACCAACTGAAGAGCCCAATTGGCACCCTGGGGCGAAACGCTAGCAATTTGTTGAGTTATGCAGGACATTTTTATCACTTTATGTGTTAATTATAATGGCTCAACGGACAATATTCATTTTGATTCTCTTTCGAGAACATTTGATTATGGTTATTTACTGTCAGGAAAGTGGGAATAACTCTCTTATTGTTTCAAAGTTCCCTATATTCTAAATAAACAAAGTTAATTAAACGAGCTAGAATGTGAAAATCAGCTCTGATATGCTTGGTTTTATTGAATTTGAATAATTAACATATTTGAGGAGAGTAAATGTTCCTTGAGAGTGTGAAGTTCTTGGTAACAATTTGATAAAAGAGGTATCATTGTGTAAAATATTTACTCTCGTTACAATCAGATTTTCTGTCAGCAATTAGGTATTAATTTTAAGCTTTGCCCAGTTGATGTCAATTATTGCTACACTATTCTACCTATTTTATGTTTTTGAGAATTAAACAAGTAGTTGCGTGAAGAACCATACAGCCTATTTTCATATAACCTACTCATGTTAATTGCCTCTATCAACATACAAAAGTGTTGTGATAGATTCGTAGATATTGAGCACCGTCTACCCAAAATATTTCAGATGGTCGCCAGGTTATATTTTTATTTATGTACTATTACATGAAGATTATTGTGTACGTGTGGTATTCAAACTTCAATCGCATGAATAGGACACAAGAAGTAAAAACGAGATTTTAAAATTTTGCACAGCTACCATCTTGTGGTTATGAAAACCATTGAAATAAATTAGATGCCAGTGGATTGACATTTGTATAAACATTTAACGTGCAACGTTTCACTGCACTCGGATAGTTAATTCGCGAGAAACATCCATTTAAATATTTATATTTCGCGTCGCCGCCATGTTGGATTTGTGCTCACCAGGTTACTGAAAGTCCAATAGGTGAACTTATGTTTATAGCCTCTATGAACATAAAAAATTGTTTGATTGCTGTAAAAGATTCGTAGATACTGAGAATCGTCTAAATATTTCGGATGGTCGCCACTTTGGATTTTTATCTGTATAGGCCATAGAGTTATGTACCATTAAAATAAAATTATTGCGTAGCTTCATTATTCAAACTTTCTCTTCGATCGCATGATTACGACACAGGAAATAAAAACTTAATTTTAAAATTTCGCACAGCCACCATCTTGAGGTTATGTAAACAATTGAACTAAATTAGATGCCAGTGAGTGCATTGCAATACTCATAATCATTTATTGTACCACATTTCACTGCGCTCAGTTGGTTAAATTGCGTCAAAAGTCTATTAAAATATTTCAAATTCGCATGGCCGCCATGTTCGTATTGTAGGTTACAGGTTTTTGAAAGTTACACAGATAAACTTGTAGCAGTGCCCTTTATTACCGTACAAAATTTCAGGTTGATATTTGTAATAGTTTCGGAGATATAGAATGCCAGTTGAATATTTCGCACAGCCGCCATTTTGAGGTTATGCAAACAATTTAACTAAATTAGACGCCAGTGCACTACAATGAGTATGAACATTTGCTGTACCAAGGTTCATTACGTTTGGATGGTTAATTCGCGAGAAATGTATATTTAAAAGTCTCAACTTCGCTTCGCTGCCATGTTGGTTTAGTAGTTACCAGGTATTTGAAAGTCTCATAGGTGAACTTCTAGTAGTGCCCTTTATCACCGTACGAAATTTCAGGGAGATATAGGTGATAGTTTCGGAGATATTGAATGCTGGTGAAATATTTCGCACAGCCGCCATGTTGAATTGGTGAGACGTAATAAAATTAGAAGGGCACGGTCGGGGTCGGCCGAAATAGTGCTATAACCTTACCGAGTTTCATTGAAATCGCTCCAGCCGTTTAGAAGTTATTGGGGGACACACACACACAAACACACCAATCACACACGCACACACAGACACACGGACAAAAGGTGATCTCATAAGCCTATGTTTTCATAAATGAAAATAGGCTAAAAAACTAATAATCTGGTCCCTGCTGATAACTGATTTCCACCGAGGTCACATTGCATGCTGGAAGATTACGTCAGATTACGATAGGATAAAAACTGGATGGCTGCTCGCTATATGTTATCAGCGCTACCTGTCTAATGCGCCCCATTGCATTATGAAACCTTTCATTTGAGTACGTAATAGGCTCATATGTGGTACAACACAATAGTTGCTGGCAACGTATGGACAATGGCTGATGTATTCAGCAACAACGAGTACACGGACATCATACTAATCAATGGAGAAGCCGGTCGTGTTGTTGACGAACCTCGAGGAGCAATGGGGCACATTGGACGCGATTACTGAGGAACGTGTAGCGAGTGTGGCCTTCTGGTTGTTATACCTTGGCATTCTGACGTAACCTGCTTGCAGTAAAAGATATCCCTTGTCATTAGACCTTCCGTTCATCATTAGTATAAGGTGCGTTCAAAAACTAGCGAGCCGGAGGCTGTAATGTGCAAACCGGTGACGACATCTGCTAATTGTGGCGTGTGTAACGAGGTGTGGTTCCGACCAGAGCGTGGAAGGTCACAGCCCGTCGCTAGAGGGCATGCGTGCACGTCACGTGACGCTACAAAGCGAGCAGCGGCATGCATCAATCGTCCAATGCTGCCAGTCGCATTGCAAACAGTGACATGGAGGCGTCAAACGAAGAGAAAAGAGGTGTTGTTCGGTTCCTGACAGCGGAAGGAGTAGAGGGAACGGACATTCATCGCCGAATGTCACAAGTGTACGGCGAACACTGCATGTCCCTTGCAAGGGTCAAGGCGTGGCACAAGCGCTTCAGGGAAGGACGGGTGTCGTTAGCCGATGATGCCTGGTCTGGGGCACCCCCCTGCATTACCGATGATAACGTCCAGCTGGTTGATGCACTCATTACCCAGGACCGTCGAGTGACAGTGAACGCCATAGCCACCGTGGTCGTTCCACAACAATGCAAGACCTCATACGGTCAACACAGTCGCGGCACTCCTGCAGAAATTCAAATGGGAGGTTCTCGGCCACCCTCCATACAGTTCAGACCTCTCTCCCTGTGATTACGCCATGTTTGGTCCCCTGAAAAGGGTTTTGTGGGGCCAACGATTCACCTCGGACGCCGACGTCCAGCTGTACGAGCGGAACTGGTTCACATCGCAGCCCAGGGAATTTTATGAGGCAGCCATTCACCGCCTCGTGTCACAGTAGGACAAGTGCCTCAACAGCCAGGGCCAATACTTCTAACATACAGGTACTGGTTTCTGTAATTATGCCTCCGGCTCGTTACTTTTTGAACGCACCTTATACTTTTAAGTTAGGAACCATCCCAGCATTTTCCAGAAGTGGGGAAACCATTACCAGGATGGCTGAGGTGGGAATCGAACCAACCTTTTCTGTGTTTTACCTCCAGCCATCTCACCAGAATTAAAATTTCTTGCAAAGTCGGGAATTGAACCCGGACCTCCGAGGCGACAGCCACGAATGCTAGCCGCTGCACCATGAGCTGGTGATTCCAATTCAAAGCAGTAATAAACAACTATCATTTTGCTGAGAATATGAATACCAGGATCAATAAATTATGGACTAACAAGGGAACGGATTGCGGTGTAAAATTCTAATCTGATTGGAATTTAGTACACAATATTCCTACAATGTTGTACAGTGACATAGTGAAAACCACACGGGCCACTTTCAATTTTGAGCACCAATATTGAACGCCGAAAACCTGCCGGCGACGGCATGAGCGAGGAGGTAGGTAGAGGTAAAGCTGACCTTGAATCCTAGCAGCACGCGATGGCTCCCGGTCACCAGGCAGCGACCTGCCGTGCTGCGTTGCATTCCCCACCTTCCACCTTCCCCTCATCCCATTTCTCCCTTATCAGTTCGGTGCTGCTATGCAAAACAAAAGTGATGTTTCGGATGAACAGGTTCCAAATCGTTCCGTTATCAAGCCATGTAAGTGTGTCACTTTATTTCGTCTGTTTTTAATTTTACTGACACAGACAACAATTTATGTTGAAAACTTTACTTTACAGTCAGAATATTTACAATGAGAAGCTTATTTCCAAAAGATACCAAATCCAAAAAAAAATCGAAATTGAGATTATGATGGAAAACGTACGTTGGTAGGAAGCTCCATCATATGAAAGAAAAAGAAATTGCCAAAACGACCTAAATCCATAACAAACAGGGCATTAAAAATCCCGTTTGATGCCAATAAGTACCAAATCCATGCAACCAATGAGAGACATTTCTTTTAGTACTGGATAATATTATCCACTGTCCAGTTCACAAGTTATTTACCATATTCATGTTCTTTAGACACAAACTACAATCATAATTCCATAAGTTAAGCACTGCTAAGTTACTTTGCATAATTTTCATTGTTTTGTTCAATTTTATTTAATATTACTCAAATAATCTATGCCTTCATTGTAAATACCTTAAATCTAATTATTGTACAACTAAATACAATCAGTTTTCTCGTAGATTCTGATGACTGCAGTGAAATTTATGTCTTTCCGTTGCAAATATTTAGAGTTTCAGTGCCAAAAAATACCAAATTCATAATTTTCTTTGAATATTTCCTAAACTGCAAAAGCCTAAACAGAAATACTTAGTATAACAATGCATTTATTCTATCTGAACATAAAAAAAAGTTGCTCAAATGGATTTTCAGTTGAAATTTTACACTCTGGGGGTTTTTCCTCTCTCCTGTAAAATATTACTTTTTGGATTTGGTACCTTTTGGAAATATGCTTCTCTTAATGTCAGAAAGTGACAACGACGATGTTCAATTGGAACAACTTCCAAATTGTAATCCTTGGAATGTGGTAGTTTGTGTACAAAGCTGCTTTGCTGAAAGTGATCGCTCTGAAATCTGGTGGCCGCGAGTCATCGTGTGCTGCTAGGATTCAAGGTCAGCTACACCTCTTCCCACCTCCTCGCTCATGCCGTCGCCTGATAGGTTTTTGGCATTCAAAATTGAAAGTGGCCCGTGCGGTTTTCTCTACGTCATTGTAAAACTTTGTGGCAATATTGTGCACTAAATTTAAACCAGATTCGAATGTTACACCGCAATCCGTTCCCTTGTGAGGTAAATATTCAGTGCCCAAATGAAGAGATTTTGGGAGAAGGAAAGATCAACATCATCAATAAGTGAAATTTTTAGTGCTTACTGTTGGTTGGCTTTTCGGCATTGTTCTCCTGTGTTCGTTACAGTACTGTACAGTAATTTGATTTATGTACATTGTGTGTACTGTACAGTTGGGTGTGTCTTCAACATGTCAGGACTGAAACGTAAACACGTTACTCTTTCATTAAATGACAAGTAGTTCCGTGAAGAACTATACACCCAATTTTCATATAACCTACTTATCTTAATTGTCACTATCAACATACAAAATTTCAATTTGATTGCTGTAATAGATTCGTAGATATTGAGAACCGACTAAATATTTCGGATGGTCGCCATGTTGGATTTTTATATAAGTAGGTCTTAGAGGTATGTACTGTTAAATGAAGATTATTGTGTACGTGTAGCTTTGAAACTTCAATCGCATGATTAGGACACAAGAAGTAAAAACGAGATTTTAAAATTTCGCACAGTTGCCATCTTGTGGTTATGGAAACAATGGAAATCTCAGTGGATTAATATTTGTATAAGGATTTACAGTTTCACTGAACTCGGATTGTTAAATTGTGAGAAACGACCATGCGAATATTTATACTGCGCGACGCCGCCATGTTGGATTTGTGATCACCAGGTTATTGAAAGTCTTATAGGTGAACTTATGTTCATAGACCCTATGAACATAAAAAAAATTGCTATAATAGATTCGTAGATTATCAGAGCCGTCTAAATATTTCGGATGGTTGCCATGTTCGATTGTTGTATGTATAGGCCATAGAGTCATGTACCATTAAAGGAAAATTATTGCGTAAGTTCATTATTCAAACTTTCACTTCGATCGCATGATTACGACACAAGAAATAAAAACTTAATTAAAAAATTCGCACAGCGGCCATCTTGGGGTTATGTAAGCAATTGAACTAAATTAGATACCAGTGCATTACAATGTGTATAAACATTTCCTGTACCAAGTTTCATTGCATTTGGATCATTAAATCGCGAGAAAGGTCTATTTAAAATTTTTCAACTTCGCTTGGCCGCCATGTTCGTTTTGTAGTTAACGGTTTTTGAAAGTCTTATAGATGAACTTCCAGTAGTGCCCTTTATATCCTTACAAAATTTCAGGGTGATATCTTAAATAGTTTCGGAGATATAGAAGGCCGGTGAAATATTTCGCACAGCCGCTATTTTGAGGTTATATAAACAATTGAACCAAGTTAGATGTCGGTGCATTTCAATGTGTATAAACATATACTGCACCAAGTTTTATTGCATTTGGTTGGTTAAATCGTGAGAAACATCTCTTTAAAAGTCACAACTTCGCTTGGCCGCCATGTTGTTTTTGTAGTTACCAGGTTTTCAAAAGTCACATAGGTGAACTTCCAGTAGTTCCTCTTATCACCGTGAAACATTCCAGGGTGGTATCAGTAACAGTTTCGGAGATATTGAATGCTAGTGAAATATTTCGCACAGCCGCCATGTTGGATTGGTGACACGTAACAAAATTTGAATGGCACGGTAGGGGTCGTCCGGAATAGTGCTATGAACTTACCGAGTTTCATTGAAATCGCTCCATCCGTTTAGAAGTTATTAGGGGGAACACACAAACTCCATCAAACACACACACAGACAGACACACGGACAAAAGGTGATCTCTTAAGCCTATATTTAGGCTAAAAAATTAGCAGTGCTACGAAGACTGGACAAACGGGAATTACTCCAAAAAAATCGCCAAGTAACTCCATGAAGGCGATATGACAATAAAAGATTGGAGAAGGAATCGGAAAGACATTGAATCATGTACTGTGAAGACAGATGGTGAAAACTCTCTTAACCTTTGAGGCCCCTCTGCCTTTTTTTTAACCGGCATTATTATTGGAAATGACAACGTATGACCTTAACGCGTTCAATAGCTTCATGTTTTGGGGCAAGGAGCTTAGTTCAGTAGTTGGCTCACTGTTGCCAAGTAAGGCAGTCTGTGGGGAGGTGTGACGAAGCCTAAAAGACCCCTAGCGAGTAATTGCGTATGGAAATTAAACAAGGTAAACTTTTCCATATTCTTCCTTATAAGAACTTATATTTTTCATTATGATGGTGATAGCGTGTATTTACACATATTTTGGCAAGTATCTGGCCCTGTGTGTCAAGTCTGGGATTTGTTGGTATACATAATATAAGCATATATGACGCTCCTACTTTGAGGGTATGAGAGGGTTGAACGCTCTTTGTTTTCTACCATCTCTTCAATGTGGTTGGTATCAATGAATTAGTTGTGTGAAAATTTAATTCCAACAATGAGAAAAACATGCCAAAGGGAGATAATTCTGAAAGAGATGGCGAAACAAATCATTAAACCTTGGTTGTTGGTACATGCTGCTATACCTAGATTACCTAGAAATCTCAAGAAAAGACTCGCACAAATATAAGGTGCGTTCAAAAATTAACGAGCCGGAGGCATAATTACAGAAACCAGTACCTGTATGTTAAAAGTATTGGCCCTGGCTGTTGAGGCATTTGTCCCACTGTGACACGAGGCGGTGAATGGCTGTCTCATAAAATTGCCTGGGCTGCGATGCGAACCAGTTCCGCACGTACAGCTGGACGTCAGCGTCCGAGGTGAATCGTTGGCCCCGCAGAGCCCTTTTCAGGGGACCAAACATGGCGTAACCACAGGAAGAGAGGTCTGGTCTGTATGGAGGGTGGCCGAGAACCTCCAATTTGAATTTCTGCAGGAGTGCCGCGAATGTGTTGGCCGTATGAGGTCGTGCATTGCCGTGGAGCAGAATGACCCCACGGGTGAGATTGCCTTGTCGTTTTGTTTTGATCGCTTGGCGAAGGGTGGTCAAGGTTTGCGAGTAACGCTGGGCATTCACTGTTGTCCCGTGCGGGATGAATTGTATCAGAAGGGGGCCATCTTCTTCAAAGAAGAACGTCAGCATTACTGGCAGCGTTGGACGATTGATGCTTTGTATCGGCACGTGACCTGCACGCGTGCCCTCTAGCGACGGGCTGTCACCTTCCACGCTCTGGTCAGAACCACACCTCGTTACACACGCAACGATTAGCCGATTTCGTCACCGGTTTGCGCATTACAGCCTCCGGCTCGTTACTTTTTGAACGCACCTTATAAATGTGACAAGGAAGATGCAGAAGAGCCTGGAAATTCAAGATGTGTCATTTGTCACAGGTTGAAGGATAGAAAAGTAAAAAAAGGGTGGAGAATGCAATGAACATGCTTGTGAAGAACACATGAAGATACTATGTGAAACGTATCCATGAAAAGAACAATCTCATTAGCATTTTATTGTTACTTGACGTGTTGTAAATGAATTATCTTACGTTTTACAGTGTGTCCAATAAAATTATGTGCAATTGTTTTGTAATTAGATTATTAATTTAACGCATACTATAGGGTGTCAGGGAATGTACTTCGCAGTGCCTAGGCACTACTACGTTAGAAGAGAGCCGGAGTTTACTTGGCAGCACAGCACAGCTCACACGTGTGTTCTGATATCCTGTCGACCTTGGAGAAGACAAGCTCGGCGAGTGAGCGAAAGGTCTGACCATGGAGGAAAGAAAGGAAGGAGATGCCTTCGCTACGCTGCCTAGCGCAAGCTTCTGAAGCCAAACGGCTCGCCCACTTTGGTTGCAAGAAAATGGCTGTCCCTATGCTTAAAGCCGAACACCACTCCAACTAGTAATGGATTTTAGTGACATAAAACTGCAATGACAAGTCAAGATTTTTTCTTGGATAGGCAGAATACACTCTGTACATCACGATACTTGGCACAAATAAGCTGCGTTATCGTTTTAAAAGCCAATTTAAATATAAATATTAGAGCACCTTTGCGAGACTAGTTTTGTAAGGAAGACGCGGAAAAACGTAATAATACGCTGAAACACTGATTAAATTGAATGCAGGTGTCTGAAGATGGAGTTATACCAAAGAAGGAACATCTTGGGAATGAATGATGCCGAACTAATTACGGTATTTACACCAAATTGAGTTTTATGTTCTTATTGGTGTTGAGGCATTCATCAGTTTTTAGGCCTAATTTCGAGCACAGCTAATTTCACTCATTGGTCGTACACATTTTGATATTCAAGAATACGAACCTCAAAATTAATAAACAGAACAATTAAAAAAGGACGCATATTTGCACAAAAATACGGTATAGCCTATACGTTTCGGTACCGTACGGTATTTTCTTTGTGGGGGGTAGAAACTTGACGATTAGCCTCGAATTGATGAATTATGTAGGCCTACCGTAATTATTGACCGACAGCCGTTTGATTATTTGGGATTTCCAGAGGAATGATTTTTATTTTTTTTGGTATATAGGGTAGGCCTACACATGCTGCGAGTAGAATTGAGAGTTTTTTTAAAAATAACTTATCACTACTGTTATTACGTTTCCAAAGTTGTATAACCGGAGCACGATAAAAACCAGGGCCAAAATAAGGTTTAGCCATGTACAATGCCCCATGCAAGTCACAGAACACCGAATACGAGTTAAGGTTACGCCCACTTTGGTTGCAGCGCTTGGCTTCACTCATACGAGCTCAGGGCATCTCCTCTTATTCTTTCCTCCATGGGTCTGACACCGCGCTGCCAACTTAACTCCGAGTCTCACCTAACGTAGCAGTGCCTAGGCACTGCGGAGAACATTCCCTGATGCACTGTACTTCAAAGGCCTTAATGACCCCACGCGAGAATTTGAGGGGGGAAACTGAGTGCGAGTATCTAAAGGTTAAGAATCGCAAAACATTGAAAATGTTTAATCTTGAACTGCTTGATAACGCATTGTGGATGTGGTTCTACCAAGAAAGAAGGAAAGAAACCCCGATATCTTTAGTTCAGAGATTGTTTGTTTTAATGTAAATCCGTATTTTTCGTTACTTTCTGAAAATATGACTTTTTTTTTTGTTCCGACCATACCCTCAGTCCCAAAGAGGACGGATTACAGGGGTTGTACTGATAATAATTATTTTATTTATTTTTATGGTATGGCTTTAAGTGTCGGGAGTGTCCGAGGACATGTTCGGCTCGCCTGAGTCTGTAGCTGCTTCCATCGGACACCCTTAGAGTGAGCTACAAGTTCCGTTCAATTTCAAGTAGTTCCAACTTTCGCTACCAGATATCAGTGATACACTGAAGAAAATGGAAATTACAACACCAAGAAGGCATTGGTCGTTTGTGTTGATTTTCGAGGTATTGAACGAAGTCATGTAGTTATGTAATCTATCAAAGTTTCAGACCCATTGGATTGTTGCTACAGGTCTCCCCACGTGATTGGTCGCGGAGGAATCAACTCCAGTATACGGACTCTGGTGTAGCGTACTTGACTTGCAGTCTGTGCAGTGAAGTGTTCCCCGTCAAATATACCTCGACGACAGAGAAGAGCACGCTATCAACAACTGTCGCCGTTTGAGAGGGCTCGGATAATAGGGCTGTGTGAGGCTGGATTATCGCTAGGACTGTCGCTGCACGTGTTGGCCGACAGGCATCTACGGTACAACGTGTATGGCAGCAGTGGTCAAATGAAGGTACCCACACTCGTAGACCTGGCACAGGCCCAGCCCGACAGACAACTGTGAGAGAGGATCGTTGCATCATTTGGATGGCCCGGATGGAACCCCATGCAACAGCAGCGCAAATTCGAGCAGCTGTGACACCCCACGTTACACAACAAACAGTTGGTAATCGCCTGTGTGCAGCTGGCTTACGATCCCGTGTCCCTGCAGAAGGTGTTCCATTGACCCCACAACAGCGACGTGTAAGGCTAGCCTGGTGTGGATAACGATCGACTTGGGTCGACGAATGGCATAGGTTAGTCTTTAGTGATGAACCGCGCTTCTGTCTTGCCCACAGTGATCGCCGGAATCGTGTGCGCCGACGTACCGGGGAGAGGGGCCACCCAGACCTTATTGTCGAGAGGCACACAGGGCCGACACCAAGCATTATGGTCTGGGGAGCTCTTGGCTTTAATGTGAAATCACAATTAGTGCTTGTTGAGGGCACTATGACTGCTCGACAGTAAGTTGATAGGGTACTCAATCCAGTGGTTGTCCCTATGATGGCGAACATTGCTAAAGGGATGTTTCAGCAGGACAATGCCCGGGTTCACACTGCACGCATCTCCAGGGAAGCTCTCCACGACATCACAACCTTAGAATGGCCCGCCAGATCCCCGGACCTCAGTCCTATTGAGCATGTGTGAGACATGATGGGTCGACAACTGGCCAACCGTCCTCAGCCACCCACAACTCTGGAACAACTGACCCGTGCAGTGCAGCAAGCATGGGCCACAATTCCTCAGGAAACGATCCAGGGCCTTATTGACTCCATGCCTCGCCGAATTCATCAATGTATTGCAGCTCGTGGAGGGCACATCCTGTATTGATTGTTGTCCAAACTTGCGGTCAGAGGGACCTGAAAGTGTAATCATCGAATCACAACCGAACACTCGTCCTGCATGTTCAATTGCAGGAATGTAGCACCACTCCTTCTGGATGTTGCAATTTCCATTTTCTTCAGTGTACCTAGTGGTGAACGTTGGAACTTTGATAGAGCGTTCCGACGAAATCTAACCTAACAATTTAGCTTCACACATGTTTAGACTGTGGAAGGTTCTTTTACATGCCATAAATCTATGACATGGGACCGCTTGCTGGCTTTACTTCCCCTCCGAAGGAAGGCTTACTGAAGGATTTTAACGCTCTTAAAATATTCGACGACTTCGGCCGGGTTTGAACCCACTATCTTGGGAACAGCAGTTCAGCATGCTACCAACTACGCCACCGAAGCCGCGTTAATAATAATAATAATAATAATAATAATAATAATAAAACTTCTATAGAACTGATTCTGATGAGAGCCCTATTGAGTTGCGGGTTTGTTTGCCAAATGTCCGATCTGTTAAATTGACAAGTGGTTTATTTTAGAGTTTGCTACTTTTCTTGTTAACACGAACACTTCTTGTCTGGTGGCTACTCTAGGGCTAAGGACAAAAGAGTAGGCACTTCTATTACCATCAATCTCCTCCCCACCCCCTACAAACTCCCCACCTTCATTCGCTTTGATGTGATGGCGAATCGTGGCTGATTGCTAAACTTCGGGTCAGCTTTTTTAATGTCCTTAAGTGCAACCTCCACTCCATTACTGCAAGACAAATACAGAGAGAAGTTTACAGACGTTAATAAAAGGAGTGTGGAAGTTTGTCGAGGTAGTGTATTATAGAGCCATTCTTTTGCCGCCATCCTAGTTCTCTTGGCTCTCTGGACATTTGTCTCACTGCCAATAAGAAATATTTCTGGCCATAGGGTGTTTCAACAGCAGTGTTCACACGCACTCTGCCAGGTCGATAATACATTAATTGGTAGTTATTCGACACACGTTTACGCTATGCTCAATTTGGTGAGGTGGCTTTCGTGGCGTAGTTGGTAACATGCTGAGCTTCTATGCCCAAAGTCGTGGGTTCAAACCTGGCCGAAATCGTCGGATTTTAATGAGTGTTAAAAATCACTCAGTGTTCCTTCCTTTGGAGGGGAAATAAAGCCCGTGGTCCCATGTCATAGATTTATGGCATGAAAAAGAACCTTCCACTAATTACACTTGTGTGAAGCGAAAATGTGTAGGTTAAAATTGATAACGCTCTATTAGTTCCAATGTTCGCCGCCAGGTGGTGACTGAGAAGCCCTCTAGTAGCCAAGTCCGCAAGCTAGGTGTCGTGAACGGTAGCATTTGGTAGCAAAAGTAGGAAGTACTTGAAATTATAGTCTACAGTCCTTACTTGAATTAAAACAGATAACATACACTAATACAGCCATCACAATTAACACATGTTATGAGACAGATTTTACACACAGCCAAAGTACACGGGGCTACATGACCATGTTGTCGCAGCTCCTAAACTGAGGAACCAACCAACCATCAATTTGGTGACAAATGCGGCATAAGATTTTAACGGAAAATGTTAATGTTGACAACATTTTTTAATTGACACTAAGAGCCCTCCGACTATATTACTGTATTATAATTGAATCATCCACTCCCTTCCCATCCCTCGTAAGGCCCCTGTTCGCTTTGCAGGTGAGGCCGCCTGGGCGAGGTGCTGATCACACCTCCTCAGTTGTATCCACTCCGACCAGATGTTATTTTAATTTAACGCCCGTAGGCTCCCCATCAAGTTCAATTTCAAGTAGTGTAGAGATTTGAAGCCATTATTTTTCAGTGTTGCTTATATAGTTCCCTCACTTTCCTCGTTAACGAGCGGTTCGCCTATGAAATCTAGCTGAGCGGATATGTTAACATTCCATGGCTGACTGGAGTCAAGGCCTTCCCAGCGCTAGGCACAGCGTTGCCAACGTTCCACCGTAGCCACTGAGATCAAGCAGTGAGACTGGACAGCACTACGTGCAGATGTGCAACACTGGAAAACTGATACCTGCGTGAGACATGATCTGGCTGCCAGGGCGGGACTTTGGAGTCCTGGTGGAGTGATAAAGGAAGCATTCTATTGGTCAGTGCTACTGCCTTACGTTAGAGTCGGCGCTGGTTATCCAGGAAAGTGAGGGAACTACACAAATCGTCATTTGTAACTTTTCAGTCGGTCAACACGATTGTGTCCAATGAAATGGGCGGGATACAAGATATAAACAAGATGTTCAGTAAAGAACATATAGCCTACTTTCTCCTAAATGCATGGGTATTGTTATAACTCTTTGTCCTTTTCAAGGATTATGATTGAATGTTGGTTGTAGTAGCTTGTTGAAATACAACGTGCTGTAGGGATATTAAACATGAATATGAGGTGCCCTTTGCTAGTGCTACCTCTGTACCAAATTTCGTTCAATTCGGTTTCACCGTGTTTGAATTGATAGGGGGAATCGATTTGCACACATACTTGGCCACCATCTGCAAACTATTGGGCTGATGTTCTTGCAGTTTGGTCAGAATATGTTTCCCACATAGAGATATGGTGTTGCAAAATTTGGTAGAGACTAGATTATTAGGTTGGGCGTAATTACATTTTAGCTTTTAACATTTGGGTGGCCGCGATTACGTTTCCGTCAAGATAGCGGTGATATAAACATGACACTGAGGTGCCCTTTGCTAGTGCTACCTCTGTACCAAATTTCGTTCATTCGGTTCCACTGTGTTCGAATTAATAGGGGGAATCAATTTTGACATAAAGATGGCCGCCATCCGCAAACTATTAGGCTAATGACCTAGTCATTTGGTCAAAGGATGCTTCCTCTATAAGGGTATGTTGTTGCAAAATTTGGTAGAGATCGTATGATTAGGTTAATCGTAATTTGATTTAAGCTTTGAACATTTGTGTGGCCGCCATTACGTTTCCGTCAAGATGGCGGCGATATAAAACATGACACTGAGGTGCCTTTTGTTAGTACTACCTCTGTACCAAATTTCGTTCCATTCGGTTGCACCGTGTTCGAATTAATAGAGGGAATCGATTTTCACACAAAGATGGCCGCTATCCACAAACTATTACGCTGATGATCTATTAGTTTGGTCAAAGGATGCTCCCCCCATAAAGGTATGTTGTTGCAAAATTTGGTAGAGATCGGATGATTAAGTTAGTCGTAATTTGATTTAAGCTTTGAACATTTGTGTGGCCGCCATTACGTTTCCGTCCAGATGGCGGCGATATAAAACATGACACTGAGGTGCCTTTTGTTAGTACTACCTCTGTACCAAATTTCGTTCTATTCGGTTGCACCGTGTTCGAATTACTAGGGGGAATCGATTTTCACACAAAGATGGCCGCCATCCGCAAACTATTACGCTGATGACCTATTAGATTGGTCAAAGGATGCTCCCTCCATAAAGGTATGTAGTTGCAAATTTGGTAGAGAAAGGATGATTAGGTTAATCGTAATTTGATTTAAGCTTTGAATATTCGTGTGGCCGCCATTACGTTTCAGTCAAGATGGCGGCGATATAAAACATGACACTGAGATGCCCTTTGCTAGTGCTACCTCTGTACCAAATTTCGTTCCATTCGGTTCCACCGTTTTCGAATTAATAGGGGGAATCAATTTTGACATAAAGATGGCCGCCATCCGCAAACTATTAGGCTAATAACCTATTAGATTGGTCAAAGGATGCTCCCTCTATAAAGGTATGTTGTTGCAAAGTTTGGTAGAGATCGGATGGTTATGTTAGTCGTAATTTAACTTAAGCTTTGAACATTTGTGTGGCCGCCATTACGTTTCTGTCAATATGGCGGCCATATAAAACATGACACTGAGGTGCCCTTTGCTAGTGCTACCTCTGTACCAAATTTCGTTCCATTCGGTTTCACCGTGTTTGAATTAATAGGGGGAATTGATTTTCACACAAAGATGGCCGCCATCCGCAAACTATTAGGCTAATGACCTATTCATTTGGTCAAAGGATGCTTCCTCTATAAGGGTATGTTGTTGCAAAATTTGGTAGAGATCGGATGATTAGGTTAGTCGTAATTTGATTTAAGCTTTGAACATTTGTGTGGCTGCCATTACGTTTCCGTCAAGATGGCGGCGATATAAAACATGACACTGAGGTGCCTTTTGTTAGTACTACCTCTGTACCAAATTTCGTTCCATTCGGTTCCACCGTGTTCGAATTAATAGGGGGAATCGATTTTCACACAAAGATGGCCGCCATCCGCAAACTATTACGCTGATGACCTATTGGTTTGGTCAAAGGATGCTCCCCCCATAAAGGTATGTTGTTGCAAAATTTGGTAGAGATCGGATGATTAGGTTAGTCGTAATTTGATTTAAGCTTTGAACATTTGTGTGGCCGCCATTACGTTTCTGTCAAGATGGCGGCGATATAAAACATGACACTGAGGTGTCCTTTGCTAGTGCTACCTTTGTACCAAATTTCGTTCAATTCGCATTCACCGTGTTCGAATTGACAGGGGGGGGGGGGGACAGACATTCAGAGTACACACACTCACACACACACAGACACACACACACACAGACTCACACACACATACACACACACACACACACAGACTCACACACACACATACATACACACACACAGACAGACACACTTTTTTCGCCCTGTGTTGATCTCATGTCTACTTTCATTTTTTGCAAAAATCGAAAGTAGGCTAATATGTAAATACACTCCTGGAAAAAATACACAAGCCATTAAGTCATTCCAACATCATTTAGTTAGGTTCCGGTACAACGATAATTCTTTAAAAACCTCAGTTACAATTTCCGATAACAGATGGTACCCAGGATGTTATGTGAACTGAGTTAGACATAGAGCTCACAGCGTCAGTAGCGGTGTGAAGGACGAGGAGTACTTCACCATGTTCAACTTCAACTTAATTCCTGCCGCTCCTTCCGGAGCATAGGGCCTTGGCGAAATTTCTCCACGCAGTCCGGTTCCTGGCCATTCTCTTCACTTGACTCCAGTTCTTGTCCACCTCTGCAATTTCATTTTCGATCGTCCTCTCCCAGGTTTTCTTAGGTCGACCTCGCTTCCTGGCGCCTTGAGGATTCCAGTCTAGTGCCGCCCTCTCAATAGCTCCGTCCGGCTTCCTTAGTGTGTGACCAATCCAGCGCCATTTCCTCTCCTTGATCTGGATGCTAATCGGTTGTTGATTGGTGATGGTCCAAAGATCTTCATTTGAGATTATGTCCGGCCACCTCACATTCATGATGCGACGCAGACATCTGTTATAGCTCAGCAACTTGAAGTGTGACCCTGCGTGAGCGCTAGCTCCGACAGCCAGAGTGACAGAGAGTACAGCGGGCTTGTAATTCGCATTTTTTCCGGGGTTTCAGTTGGAGTTGCTGCGCTCTAATGAACACCTGTAGCTGGTTGTTGATCGGTTTTGTGACTTTTCATATTTCACAGCCGTAGAGAAGAATCGACTTTACGTTGCTATTGAAAAGGCGGAGCGTGGTCTTCCTGGAAATGTTTCTATTTCTCCAGATGGGGTAGAGCTGGACAAAGGCACCATTTGCCTTTCTGATACGGCTTCGAACATCTTCCTCTGCTTCACCAAGTTATGTAAACATTATAATTAGATGTTTCTAGTGCATACTAAATTTGTTAATTAATTTATTATTATTACAGTGTGTTATTCTTCATTGTATACCACGCGTATACACCTTTACTCGTGTAATTCACAAAACCTTGAGGACAAAACAAACCTAACGTGTAACTAGAATCAAATTTTGAATCGTATTATAATCCCCTAACGACTATACTATGCAATAGTAGTACATTTACATTGGTAAACATTTAAACTTGATCACAGTAATCAGGATCTAATGATGGCACTTGAGGGTCCAAGCGTGTAATACTAAACTGCCCCTGAGAGGTAGGTCTTTCATGTCGACGCCCGTGGGTGACCTTCGCATCGGGATGAAGGTTGGAATGGATAAAGATCAATGGAAAATCTTTTGAGTACAGTGAAACCCCTCAAATCCGAACCCCGGAAATCCGAAATCCCGGGTAATCCGAACGAGTTTTCTTCGACAATTTTATGTTTGAAAAACACACGCAAAACAGAGAAACGTATTTATTTAGTCATAAAACAATTACATATTCTACATTATAGTGTAAATGTGCCGCATACTTATCTCATTCTGGATTGAAAATTGGAAACGTTGGTTATTGTAATTTCTTAGCTTAATCACTTTGCAAGAACAATGAAATAACACTAGAAACACACAACATATCACTTAATCTTTCACTTGAAATCAGTTATCTTCAATTGTCGAAGTGACGAAAACCTTCCCGCAGAGGCAATTGCGCACGAACTTGACATCGTTTGGCGTGGCTGCTTCGTGTTCTTCTACGAAGGGCAATGCGATGTCCAGAGCAGATAAGTCACATTGTCTGTCCAAGTTTCTTCTTCCTCACTGTCACTAGCTACATTGCTGTCATCTTGACTCACTATTTCATGTTCGGTGCATTCTTCATTGACATCAACTGTCGTCCACTACTCTAGACAACCTTCTGCAGCATCCTCACAACCTGCTATATGGATATTTTTTGGCTAATCCGAACAAATTCAAATCCGAACTGACTACAGCCCCAATTAGTTCGGATTTGAGAGGTTTCACTGTAATTCCAATTTCTGCTGCATCCCTCTTGGCCTTATCTACCCCACTTAGAGATGGCCTTTAATATCATGGTATATCTATCGTCGAATTTTAAAAAAAGTACTCTGGTGGGTTTACTAAAAGGACGCAGAATTTTGTGGAAGTGTAAGAAAATTAGCCTCAGAAATGAGATATTATAAAATAAATGTGCAATTAGAAAGCTAAAAGCCCGTAGATTAATATGGCATCATCGCAAAATATTGTAAATATTGAAGATTCTGTACGTTACGGAGTCCCTTAAGTCACGTTAACAAAATAGATGTGAATTTCTTTATTAATTAAATAAGAATGAAATTCCGCAAAAGAAATAGTTCCCTCACAAAGTAGATGACTAATATAGTGTGTTTGTTAAGTACTGTTGTCAGTGACGTCCTGAAAAGTAGTCAAAACTGACCAGAGAACCGGAACATGTGAATCGATAGAAAATGTAGCTCCCGATATCTCAGAAACTACAATAGATATTTCCTTGAATGTTCTTTTGGTATATTCAGAGTGCATTCATTCTTATTTGGGTAGAATTTGAAGCTCTTATGTTGAATATTTTGTGTCAGAAAGACCATTACAAAAACAATCTTAAGAGAATATTTTTCTAAAAATTCCCTTAATTCACGTCCCTTTTTCTAAGCAAATATTGAAACCAGATACAACAAACTTTGCATGCATAATATTTCAACCATTTTTGAGCTATTGATGTAAAAGTATTGTCCTATTGTTTACAGGAGTTGAGTTTTTAAAAATTTTTACATTCTTGTTGAAAACTAAAACTTTCTGTAAAATTGTCAGTGCTTTTCAAGCTGGGCTCCATGAACTAATCAAGATACCTGAATAAATTTACTTCCATTAGTAGATCTATATAGTATATTAAAGACTACCACGGTTCAAATACATTGATCAGATAGTTTCTGAGAAAATGGTACATGACTTTTCACAAAACATGACTTACGGAAAACACAAAAAGAATCTTTGACTAGTAGCTCCAGTATAGCCTTAAAACATTATGTTTAAACCTATTTTTATTGCATCACATAACACTTCAGCACAAAAATTGACACACCAAATTCTTCAGGAAAGATGGGAGATTTTTTAAGCTAAAAAAGATCATTGACATTTTTGAGCCTTATCAATAAATGATAAAAATGGTCCGGTTAGCTCAAACAATGCCAGCGTTTCACCCCAGTGTGCCGTTGGGCTCGTCAGTTGGTACAGACACACCTACCAATACGCGTGGCTAGCACATACTGAGAAGGCCATGCAAGACACAAAATACAAGCAGTATTGACGTCACGAGCATGCCAATGTGCTACGGGAGTCAAACTCCCTTTCATAAAAACAAAAGCCTTACCTTGGCAATCCAATATAAGGTTTTGAATATTCCCAAAGGGAATATGATGTAGTTTCCATTTGAGCCCAACGGCACACTGGGGTGAAACGCTGGCATTGTTTGAGCTAACCGGACCATTTTTATCATTTATTGATAATTCATCCGCTCAAATGGAAACTACATCATATTCCCTTTGGGAATATTCAAAACCTTATATTTTTGAGCCTATCACGCGTTCCGGTTCCCTTAATACTTTCTGCTCCGGCCGATTATTGTTGATTTAGGTAACGCCGAAAATGGTTTATACGCTTTCATATTTATCGATAATAGAGAATCGACTGCTAATGTGTATTTGTTTGTCCTCAGGGTCCAGCATGACGATGGATGTGAAGGCCGAGACGCAGAAGAACAGCTCCACTCCTCAGGAGTGTGCTGGCTGCGGGAAGAAAATAACAGAGCGGTGAGCACAGTACTTGTCTATCCCTACTCTTATTATCATTTCAAAATATGATCTTGTCGACTTCGTCGTTATGCTTGGGTCCAACGTTATGCGTTACGGAGACGGAGACGGAAGTGACGTCATGCAGCCGCGCGGGAAGTGACGTCATGCAGCCACGCGGGAATCAGAAGCTAATAGTTATTGGAGTCTGTTGAAAGAGTCCTGGGGCGTCGAGCGACCTGGGGCTTTGAGCGAAGCGAACACAAGAATGTCAGAGCAAAATACAGGGTGACTCCTAAAGAGATGTACAAGATGTCACACAAGAATACAGGATGACTTCTAAAGAGATTTACAAGATGCCAGATAAGAATACAGGGTGCCTCCTAAAGAGGTGTGCAGGATGTCGGAGCAAATTACAGGGTGACACTTAACGAGGTGTACAGTATGTTAGATTCAATTCGAATACAGGGTGACCCTTAAAGAGGTTTGCGAGATATCAGATTCAAATAATGGGTGACTCTTAAAGAGTTATAAAAGATGTCAGACTCAAATACAGGGTGACCCTTAAAGAGGTGCCCGCGCGGGAAGCCTAAGTTAATGGGTAATGGAGTCTGTTGAAAGAGTCCTGGGGCTTCGAGCGAAGCGAGAAGCCCTCCTGAGCCTTTCTAACATGTGTAGCATTTGTAGCATGCGTCATTTGAAATGATAAAACGTCTAGTCTTTCAGACTGACTGTAATTATTTTTTATTTATTTATCGTATGGATTTTACTGCCGGGAGTGTCTGAGGTCATGTTCGGCTTGCCAGAGCTTGTAGCTGCATCAAGCGGACACCCATGGGGTGAGCTACACGTTCAGTTCAATTTCAAGTAGTTCCAACTTTCGCTACCAGATGTCACTGATACCTAGTGGTGAACATTGGAAATTGTAGCAAATTGAAAGGGTGTGGTGATAGAACCCTGATTAATGAAAAACCAATGAAAAGGCTTGCCTTGATTTGAGAAAAATTGGACTTGAAATATAATTTACACAATAATAAAAGAACCATAAAATGATGAAATGTATGATATGAGTAAAATTTAAATTTATCTTCTCAATTTGTAGAGCCAGTGCGTTAAAAGTTCCTGCTAGCATAATGCTGTTTGAGAAGTCCTTCGCAGTTTCTTCCGAAGAAGGCGTTCATGGCCTCAAGATACATATGCCGTAAATATAAAGGTTCAACTCTTCTTTCCTCTCTTGCAAGGGTTTGGCACCTGTAGTGTACAGGCGGTGACTCAGTATAAGTTGAAATTGATTGTCAGCCGGGAAAAATGGTGCTACCTTGAAGTATGAATTTAAGTACACCATCTAAGGAGTGGCTTGCAGAGTACTACAGCTGGCAATTATTCCTGCCATCTGGGGCGATGTGTCAGAGTGAAGGTCTCGTGACGTAACTGCGAGGTAGCGTAGCTACTGGCGATAGCGCCATGAGGTGTAGCAGCGATGATCACCAGAAGTGAGATCAGAAGTGAGAAGTGATCCGAAGTGATGCAGAACACCAGCAGGCAGTGTCTTATACATTGAGTCCGAGAATGCTCGCCGCAGCGCCTACATACGTCTGCGAGAGCTAGCTACAGCAGTTACGTTGGTAGCACGGCTGCCGCTTGCATCATCTCTATCTCTACTTAGTATAAAACAAAGTCCCCGATTCTTGGATGTTACGGGTAAACTCGAGAACCACTGGATGGATTTTGATGCGGTTTTCACCATTCTGTAAAGGATATATCGAGTATGATTTCTTTAGAAAATTATTTATTTATGATCAAAAGAAGCCGAGCAGTAACGATTTTTGTGGAAAAGTCGATGAAAAAAACCTGGCGTCCGAGCACTTTGTAAGCTTACGCTGGGCAAACCGTTAAAAATATCTACATACTATGAATGTAAGAATTGTTCAACATGAAAAATTCTACAAGAAAGTCCGCGAGAGCATATGTCTATCTTCCGTACATCGCCCACTATAAGGGAACAACTGAAGCTTGTCTCTTACATCTTTATGTGCTGTCGGCTTGGAGATTCCTGTTTGTTGAGCTAATTTTCGTGTTGATTTACTTATACTACGCAGCATTATGTCGGAGATTTCATCAAGTTTTTCGTCTGTTAAAAGCAAGGGCCTGCCTGTTTCCGGTACATCGTGAACTGAGCCAGTCACACGAGATTTACTTACCAAATCCCGAACGGTATCACGGTTTGGACACTTTGAATTCGGAAAAAAAAAACTCTCTCTTCAGTAGTAAACATTACCGCCTGTATAGTGTTGCACTCTTCCAATAATAATCTATCTGAACGCTTGCTTACACGCTGAAGACATGCAGTCTCGCGTGCTTAATGCGATACACACCGACAGCTCACTCGGGGAAGTCCCGCTTTGAAGGACACAGTGCAGTGCAGCCAACTAAAACTCATGACTCAACCACTCACAGCTGCACGTACCCACTGCGGAGAACATTCTCGGACGCCCTGTATATGGTGGCCATGGAATCATCTCGAACGAAGAGACCGCCTGACCAAAGTCCTGCCATTGGCTGAATGAAGGTCATGCTGACGTCACTTGCCACCGACAAGCAGCAAAGCGCTAAGCACATCAGTAGTTGCTCTGTGTGCCGGAAGTAAGGATTGCTGAGAGAACGGAGCGCTGTAACACTCGAGGTATGAACTTAGAAAAACTGTATACAGAAGCTTAATATATACACAGTAGTGGAGTAGTACGGGTTCTGCTTCACTTGACACTCCTGTGCCCAATAAACCAACATGGCCGCCGCGCGAAGTTGAAACATTTAAATAGACTTTTCTCTCGAACCCATGGTCGGAGTTTCACGAATGAGGTGTTCATAGGACTTGAGGTGACGCCCCTTTGCTATGGACCACTCGTTATACTTTTGAAAAAAAAAAATGAAAATTTTTGTTTTTGAAACTAGGTGATAGTTTGAAAACTAAACATGATAGAACGTTGTGCCATAGCTCAAACGAATGGTCTTTATGCCCTTTATTTTCTATAATGAAACTTTTTTATTTTTTATATTTTTTTGAAAACACTCGAATTTTGAAAATCCTATATTTTGGAAACTAGGAACTCTACAAAAAAAATTGTTTAACGTAAATCAATGGTCCCTACCCCCTCTACCCCCAAAATAAATTTCAAGTCTCTAGGATGAAAACCTGCAGTAGTGTGGTAGTGGGGGAGCTGTCTCACTTAGGAAGTTGTGAGCCCCTGCGACCTTGGAATGGAAGGAGCCATGCTAGGAGGGCGTGCTTGGATTCGTTTTTTTCGTCTCGTTGTGCTCTTTACGGGAATGTAGGTGTCGAAAAGGTGAAAATCTGGAAACACGGTCTTTTTGGGGTAAAAACGTGATTTTAGACTTTTTGCTATATCTCGCGAACCAAGTATGCTAGAGACATGAACGAGGGGTCCAAGGACTCGGAGTGACGTCCTCTTTGCTATGGACCACTCGTTATATTTTTAAAAAAAAATTGGAAACGCGATTTTGGGGTAAACACGTGTTTTTTGGGATTTTTGCCGATATCTCACGAACCAATAACGCTAGAGACGTGTAGGAGGTGTCCTAGGACTCGGGGTAACGCCCCCTTTCGAGTGTGGTAGATATTTTTTCCAAAAATAATTCACAAAGGGCCTAACGCCATACATGTTGAAAAAACGTTTTCTTTTTCTTTACCTGTTTATAATGTCCATGAAGCGTGGTGGTTGAGAGAGACGATACGGCTGGGTGTGTGTGTGTTTCAACGAACCTGTCGCTGACCACGGTGGCTGTGCTCAATAGATCAATCGCTATTTCGGCGGGTCGGTGTATGACAGAGCGAGGGTGCGTTTTCTGATATTTTACCTTTAACGTGTAAACGGTGATGAGAACTAGGTTCTATGTTGGTCGAAGCGAGTAGAGAAAATAAACTTGCCGACGAGCAGGAGGTGAAGGTCATTTGAGATTATTGGAAGGCGTTGATCTGACTTGACAACAGGTGACGCTTGAAGGTGAAATAATCTTACCATCGTGGTGGCAGGGGAGTGTGAAAGGCGTGCACACATGTGTGAAACCACAGGCACGCTAAACCAGTGACATCCTGTTTTGCTTCGTACGTGACAAAATGCAAGTTCATGTGAAATTTGATCTTTCACAGGTGTTCGCTTGGGTGTTAGCTGTCCACGTGCGCGATAACTGTTAACAAGTTACATCCTGTCTTGCTTCGTACGTGACAAAATGCAAGTTCAGGTGAAATTTGATCCGGCACAGGTGTTCGCTTGGGTGTTATCTGTCCACGTGCACGATAAGAGAATCTTCAAAGCGTGGGAAAAATGATTATACATGCAACATAGCATATATAAAGACATGTCGTTATCATTTCCACGCTCACTTAAGTGACTACCTTTGAACACACTGCGTTGCAAGAAACCCCTGGTCTTGTTTATCAGTTTTGGTGTTGGTAGAAAATACTTAACCTTGTTGTGGGGTAGGTATATATTTATTTATATATTTATTGATTTTTATATAAATACATGCAATTATTTATTGATTAGGTAATTAATGATTTTTATTTATTTATTTGTTTGCAGATAACGTGTATAGCCTACCTGTCGTGTGTCTGTGGGAAATATATATTAAAGAAAGAGAGAAAGACAGAAAAGAAAACCATTTCCACACTAGCCCACGAGACGGGAATATAGCAAAGCATTATACGTCAAGGTGAGATTTGTTTTATTATATAATATAACCTGTTTGATTTTGTTTTGTTTATGAAATACATAAACTATATGGAATGGATATACTTATGGTGGTTTATTTTATTTCTTTTTAGATATTTGGAGAAAAAAAAAGGGTTCACTGCTACAGCAAATACAGTTGAAAACCAAGTGGCTTTAGAGTGGAACCATTGTCAAGCAGTCTACAGCTGAAAACTCAGGTGAGAGTGTTCTTTCTAAAATAATGTCATTTGCTACTGCTACCGATAGCCTAACTTGGGAACCTCTAAACAGTTGTTTCAAATCACGTGTGTGCTCTGGCCGCGTAGTCAATGTTAGAAAAAGTTTGATTCCCAAAGAATTTTTACAATCTTGTTTTGAAATTTTTAAAATTGAAATTTGCACAGCGCAAAGGTTGCATACGGCTTTAAAGGTGAATACAGAACTAGTGTGCGATTTCATATATAAAAAGAAGGACGTAGAGCATAAAGAGACATTTTATATTTGCAGTAAAATGCAAGAGCTATTCATAGCCCATAATTTGGAACAGTGGTATGAAACCCACGTGGTGAATGCCTTGCTATCAAAATTTGATAAACTGCAACAAGGACCGAGTGGCCTTGCCTTAGACAAAATTCACCATTTACAAATCAACATTTGTCATTTCAACCCGTTGAATGCTGGGTCTAGCTTTATTAAAACACCACCAGCAATAGCATTGAAAAAGGCTGTGGTGAATATTAAGAATTATGACAATGATTGCTTTCTGTGGTCCATGGCCGCGTATTTGCAGCCAGCACAAGACCGTAATGGTTCTCGACCAGGAAAGTACAAGGCCAAGTTTGATGAATTGAAACAAACGTTAAATTTAACTCGAGTGTCGTTCCCTATGGACTTAACCGAGATCCATAGGTTTGAACAAGACAACCAGGACTTTTCGTTCATGGTGTATGGCCTTGATGGTGATGAGATTGTGGGTCCTCTTTATGCCACAAAAGAACCGAAACGACACCACATTCATCTTTTATATCTGTCTGAGGGAGAGGTGAATCACTATTGCCTTATTAAGAGCCTAAGTAGATTGCTAAGCAGTCAAATGTCAAAGGACAAGTGTGCAAAACATATTTGTGACCGTTGCTTGCAATATTTTACAACCTCCATGCTCTTAGAACGTCATAGGGTAGATTGTGTTACTCAGGAAGCGGTGAGACTGATATTGCCACAAGGGGACAAGGCTGTGTTAAACTTTAAAGACATTCATAAGCGTGACACTGTTCCCTATGTGGTATATGCAGATTTCGAAGCACTCACCACACCCATGGCGGGATGTGAACCAGATCCCACCGTTAGCTCAACCACACCCATTCAAAAACATGAACCCTTTGCCATAGGATTTAATGTGGTGTGTGCCTACGACCCCACGCAATCCGTTTACAAATACCGCGAGGGGCCAGATTGTGCCAAATGGTTCTTGGATGAACTTGTCAAGTTGGCCGACCATGTACAGGAATTACTGGACCACCCAGTACCCATGAGCCTATCTCCAGAACAACAGCAGCAGTATGAGCATGCCATGACATGCCATATCTGCGAAAAGCCTATTTTAAGTGGAGAGGAAAAAGTCAGAGACCACTCGCATTTTACAGGGGAGTTTCGTGGAGCTGCGCACAGCAAATGCAACTTGAGCTTTCCAGCTCCTCGTTTCATCAGTGTCTTTTTCCACAATCTGGCGAATTATGACATTCAGTTTTTGATTCGTGAATTGGGCCATGTCAATAAGGGCTCGTTTACCATTATTCCCCAAAACCATGAGCGTTTTACAGCCCTGACATGGTGGTTGGGCGACTTTAGCATTCGATTTTTGGATTCCTTTAAGTTTATGGCATCCTCGCTAGACAGCCTTGTGAATGGCTTGAATGAGGAGGAATTAAAAAATACTAGAATGCATTTTAATGATCCTGAGCAATTTCAGTTGTGCATTCGGAAAGGTATATTCCCGTATGATTTCTGCAACAGCTGGGACGTGTTAAAGCAAAGAAAACTCCCTCCACAAGAGAAATTTTACTCGAAACTAACACGCAGTACCGTTTCCGATGAAGACTATGCACATGCATGTCAAGTTTGGCGAGTGTTTGGCATGAACACGCTAAGTGAATATGCTTTGCATTACCTAAAACTGGATGTATTGCTGCTCACTGATGTGTTTGAAAAATTCCGTGAGTTGTGTCAACACATTTACGGTCTTGACCCGGCTCACTATTATACGAGTCCTGGACTCTCGTTTGATGCCGCTTTGAAATACACTCAAGTGGAATTGGATTTACTCACTGACGTAGACATGGTTCTATTTTTTGAAAAGGGCATTCGTGGCGGCTTTGTGTCACTTAACCAACGCCATGCCGAAGCGAACAATGTCTACATGCCTGATTATTCACTAGACAAACCAGAATCGTACTTAATGTACTATGACGTGAATAATTTGTACGGTTACGCCATGAGTCAGCCTTTGCCCTATGGAAAGTTTGCTTGGCTGACAGAGAAACAAGTGTCAGAATTTGATGTAATGAAGGCTAGCCAAGAAACAGGCTGTGGATATGTGCTAGAAGTGGATATTGAATATCCCTCATTCTTGTATGATGAACATGCCGATTTCCCATTCTGCCTTGAGCAAATGGTTCCCCCTGACAGTAAAGTGAAGATTGAAAAACTCATGGGCACACTTTACAACAAAAATCGGTATGTGCTACATATCCAAATGTTGGTGCAATGCCTCGCCCAAGGCTTGGTGTTGAAGAAAATCCACAGGGGTATTTCTTTTGCTCAAAAAGCATGGCTTGAGCCATACATGCGACTCAACACAGAGCACCGACAAATGGCAACACAGCAGTTTGAAATTAATTTTTTTAAATTAATGAACAACTGCATCTATGGCAAGTCCATGGAGAATGTCCGCAAATACCGTGACATTAAATTGGTGAATGTCTGGGAGGGGCGGTGGGGTGCCCGGCGGTACATTGCCAAGCCAAATTTCAAATCGATCAAAATTATCGATGAGGATTTAGCTACTATTGAAATGAGTAAGACCAGCGTGACCATGGATAAGCCCATTTACTTGGGTCAAGTCATTTTAGACTTTTCTAAATCGGTCATGTATCGATTCCACTATGAGTTTGCCAAACGCCATTTTGAGGACGTCTCTCTTTTGTATATGGACACGGACTCATTCATTTACCACATTCGCCACTGCAACCCCTATGACGTCATGAGGCAACATAGTGACTGGTTCGACACCTCTTGCTATAGCGCTGACAACGTGTTTCAGCTGCCCATAAAAAACAAAAAGAAAATGGGCGTTTTAAAAGATGAATGCGGTGATTCCATTATGACGGAATTCGTAGGTTTGGCCTCAAAAATGTATGCTTACCGCACACTCGACTGTAAGGAAGCCAAAAGAGCAAAAGGTGTAGGTAGGGCAGTGGTAAAATCGCTACGTGTAGACGATTACCTAGCGGTTTTACGCACGGGCAAAGCTATGTCTCATACACAGTGCAGGATACAATCCAGCAACCATCATTTGTATCTTGTGGAACAGAGAAAACGCACCCTCGCCTCCATGGATAACAAACGTGTGTGGGCTAATGACCTGCTCACCAGCCTGCCCTGGGGTTATGATCGCAACGAGGAGGAGGTGTGATTTCATTGTTTAATCGTTTATGGGACATAGCTTTATGTAACTTGTAGATTTAGTATTTTGTAAATATTGGTTTCTGTCATTGTAAATAGTAGATTTTGTAAATAGTGACAACCCACTTGGACCTTTTGCTCTTTAAAATGTTCTATGCAACCTTATTTTTTAATTTTTTTTTTGATTGGTTAATAGTGTGATTATTTTAACGCTGTACAAAGTTGAGTTTTTTTGTAAATATGAAATAAGTAAGATTTTTAGTAACTTTAATAACTAGTATTTAATTATTTTCGTAATGTAAATGATAAACTAAAAAGTTCTTTTGGGATGAGTGTGCATGTCGAGAATGTGCTTTTGGGAATAAATAAAGTGGTTGTGTTTGTTCCCAAAGACAGGTGTGAATGTATGAGTGGAGAGAGAAAACTGATGTATATGGTTGACCAGAGCAAACACGGTGAGGTAGGGTGGGTGGGTGGGGAGGGGGTAAATGGTCACTTATATACTCATTTTGTTTTAAATAGTTTCGTTTTTTCATTGAAATGTGGCAGTCAAAAGACATTATTTTTGTAAAAACAGTCTTACCTGCAGTAGTCGTAGACCTCGACGTTTCTCCAAACACACATTAACACATTGCAGTATTATCAAGGTCAAGCACTCGCATCAACATCATTGTCAAATCTCAACTTTCGACATACACCAAATGGAAAAAATGTGAAAACAGCAAAATGAAAAATCCATGTTTCCATATCACCAAAAACAGGAAAACTTAAAACGGACATTTTTAAAAACTGGAAATGGCCACGTGTGAAATTTGAAAATTTAAAAACTTCAAACAGACATTGTTTAAAATGTGTCATCAACAAAATGGAAAAATCCATTTCATCAAAATCATAAAACTTGAAACGAACATTTTTCACATCTGTAAATTGCAAAATGACAAATGGCAATGTGTGAAATGTGTAAAATGAAAAAAATCAGCCATCAACATCACGATTTCTTAAAATTAAAAATAACAAATCATTATGCTCTGGTATACCTTTGTTTTTATTTCATAGTCATAGTGAATTGACAAAAGAAAAATAGAATACAAACAAATCCCAATTCCTCACTCCTCAATGTTTATGTCCATGCATTATCAACTTTCCTTTCATAGCACTCATGACAATTAGGGCTGCCATCCTTTCACCCACTGAGGCATCACTGGATGTGAAACGTTGTTTAGCTTTCTTTAATAACAATTTATCTGCCACATGTCTTAAACCAGGATGACTATGGCGATAAGAAAGGTCATGTTCCTTGCATGCTTGATCCAAAAGATTAATGGGTACATCACCACGTTGTAAACGTTTTTCGAGACGAGTTCCAGGGCCGCAAAAACGATAACCTGGAAGATGGATTTCGAAAGGTAGGTATTGAATCACTTTGTCAATGACGCCATTGCCAGTACAGGTCTGGCATATCCTTTTCCATCGATGGTAAAAAGGTTTGGTCTTCCTCCTCCTCTGTGGACGATGTTTGTGTTTGTTGTTGTTGTTGTTGTTGTTGCTTTTTCTCGCCATGACACCCATGGAATGATTCAACAAAGTCTTTACATGGACTTTTATGACCGTGATACAGTTTCACTAGCTGGCAAGTCGCACACTGACGCATAGACGGTATTTTTGCCATGGCCACTTGCTTATGGTGATCGTAATCCGTACAGGGTTGCAATTCACTCAACACAGGGTCTTGAGTCCATGATTTTGGTACATGTTGCCAGATTTCTTTCACTGCATTGGCGGCCACATAATAAATGAACGACTTGGGCAGCGCCAAGAGTTCCTCTTTGGTAAAACTGTCTAGTTTCTTTTTGCACACAAAGAACTTGCCTATGGCTTTGTCCGTAGCATTGCCTTTCTCCATGGTATCACGTGCTGTAGATGTTTACACGTCGCTTGTAGAAATCTCACTGACGTCATTCACAGGTAAATCTTGAGTTATAATTTTGTTCAACAACTCCCAGCAGGCATGAGTGGTTAACCAATGAAAGAGATGCCACGCATGCGATAGGGCTGTATGGGTAATGTTGCCACAGGAACAAGTATCCATGAGCGTTTGCAGGGAGGGGCAGCCCAACTCCATGAGGTCGATACATTGGCAGTAAGACGCCAAAAATGGTTGCAACCATTGACGTTTTTCATTACCTTTCACAAATACCACATTGGCCGAGGACAAGTGTGCTTTCATGACCACGTCCAAATATTTATAGGAAATGGTTCCCTGATTCCAGTCTAGTTGCCTATGATTTTCAATCCACTGGGTTTGTTTACGGTCTTTTTCACACAACAAATCAAAAGCATGGGGTGGTTTAAATAGCAAATGCGTAGCTTGCGATATCCAAAACGTGGTACAATCGATCATGGCCACTTGTTTAAATATAAATTTGTTGTCACCAATTTTAAACCCTTGGCAATCCACAATGAGTGTGCGCAACATGTTGACGCTTGCCTGGACCAAGTTCAACTGACGACTGACTGACGATCAGGTGTGATCATGACATGGACTTACCTGCCATGCTAGTTTCAAAAAAGAAGGTTAGGGTAGGACAGGGGGACCTGCAAAAATTAGAATTTAAGAATTACATCATTTTATTATCATAACACGTCTTACAGGCTTTTCTCATTTTAGGATAAGGACGATAGCAACTGATACAACAATATAGTCTCTTGTGTTTGTAACGTCCATAACACCGATGATGTCCCAATGTCTCTAAACTAGGCGTTTTTGATGGTGAGCTGCTCACCGAAGCACCATGGATACCATACGGCCCACATGTATCATAACTTGTATTTTTTTCATCACCCAGAGACACAAGTGAGGGATAGCTTGAATGACAGGGTATATTTCCCACTTTCATTCTGCACAGGTAGGGGCAGGTGGGTGACCAGCGCTGATGTTCCTGCATGGGTTCATCGCCCTCCTGCCATTGGTCTATGATGATGGGACAAAAGGCACATTTCACTTCATCTCTTGTTTTTAAATAGTAGAATCCAGCAGCCGCCAAGGCTTGAGGGTTTATGAAAGGCACTGGCCATGTGGCAAAAGTCTTGAAACGTTGTTCCTCAGAGTTTAAATTCATGGATGTAACGTCTCTTGAGGCTTTAAAGCAAGACATGACTGAGCGACTTGACGTGGGTTGAGCTGTTATTTATACACTCGTCACTTGGTTGGACAGTGGATAATAGTTGACTTGTTTGTGATGAATAATTAAACAGTAGGCTGTCGTATTGGCTGGTACATTGTCATGCGTTTCAAAATCTAGTCGAATGTCGATATTGGATGGCTTGACAGACTCTTCCAGGTAAGAACAGTCAAAAACAATCAGTGGTGCTCTTGCCTTAAACGCTTGGGGTAGTAGCATGGGACCGTTCTCTTTTTGATAATACGACCATCGAAATTTAGAAAACAAGTCGTACAGGGGGCCAAACTTATTTTTTGAAAAATCCAAATCCAGTCCTTCATAGGGAAACACAGCTCCGTTGAGGAAAAGACGTGCATTTCTCAATTGCAGGTGATCAAATTGCGTGGCATCTTTGGTTTGTTGATACTTGCGATTCGTTTGAAAACCCACGATCAGGTAGAGAGGTCTCTCTGTATAGCGAGCTGTTTTTACAGACCAACTGTGTGTGTTGGTGGTGGGCAATAGCGGATACTCATGGAGTGCCCAGCTTCTAAATTCCATGGGTAGAGGCATATCTCTCTTTACCATTTTGAGTATGTCCAGTTTTTTGCTATCGTTAAGGGTCACATGAGGCACTTTCCATAGCAAGCGTTGTAGTTGAATTTTTGAATCGATGGGGGCATTGTCGGCCCCCTTGAGTGCATTGTTATCACTCCTGTCTCTCACTAGATAAAGCACTTGCCTTGCGTTAACCACAATGCGTTGGTGATCTTCGGCAAAGCCTAGAACCAGTTTAAGAGGTAAATATCCAGTAAAGGTCCCATCGGTGTGTACCATCCAGTCATTGGTCGAGTCAGGGCACCAAGCTGCCATGCAAAGTGTTTTACCTTCTTCCTCACTATAAGAGGGGTATAGTTTCATGACACTGGAAATACCCACATTTCGAGTGCTATCCACCACGATATCGTTAATGACATAACGTACTTCAGAAAACAGAAAGGCTAAACCATGGTTGGCCAACTTGGATGTAGTGGGTGTAGAGCCATCGGCTTTGGTGAGCCGACCTTCAATCTGAATAACACTTTCATGCGGTAGGGTGTAAATATCTTGGTTGTTGATAACAAATTGAATTTCATCATTGTTATTGAGTCCAGGTGTTTGAGCTTGATAGGAATGGAGATCAATTCTTACCACTCCTGGTTGCTCCTCGATGTGGTTCGCTATCTCTAGGATAGAATTCATTATAAGGGTTGACGTGGTAACCCAAATGCTGTAAAATCTGCTTGCCTTGAGATGTTAACGTGTATTCACGTGGCAAACAACTAACACTGTTCCTAGACGGTGTTGTTGCTTTATACACAAATTTCATAGTGGCTTTAGCACCAACTTGTAAGTCACTGGTGTAGTGGAATCTAGATCAATGAGTTGTTGATCTCTATTGATCAGTCTTAATGTTATATTACTAATACTATCAACAGCCACAGCATGAAAAAGCACCACTGGAGGGTTTTCACGAATAATATACCCATTGGGCGATGTCACAATAAAGTCATAAAGCGAATGCGATGGTTCTTGATTGGTGTACACTTGGCTAATAATATTACACGTCACCGACACATGATGGTCCTCAATGAATTTCACTTCATGGTCCGATTCATGTTTTTTGTTGGGCTCCAACACACGTGGTTTAAATCCGAGTAATGGGCCAATGGAATCGGGGTGTGTTTTAAAGTCAATGTTGAAGGTAGAGAAAATACTGCAGCGATGAGTGTTAGTATTGCCTACAAGTTCAAACTTGTGCGTTCCGTCGAGAAATGACTTTAAACCATACTGATTGATCAACACCACATAAATGTGTTCATAAATATCATCGATCGTGTATCCACCAGAGTTCAGGGTGAGCACAGAATCATCATAGTAAAACTTGTTGTTCACATTTTCACGTATGTTGTATATTCGATTGTACGTTTCAAGAGAAACAAGTCCTAAACCATAGGGTTTTTCACTCAATTCGATAGGCGGGTAAAAGTCTAGGCTGACTTCAGGTCCACGTCCATGCACTGTAAACGTTTTACTTTCTACCGACATACTGGTGGCGTTTTTGCTTATGCTGCGTCTTATATAAAAAAATTAAACACAAACGTCCACACTGTTGGCTGTTAAACGTTTGCTCACGTTTCACATTATAATATATCTTGATCCTGTTTCCAAAATAGGTCACTAGTTCCATGGGCGGGGGCAAATTCCCAAAACTGTCAAAGTACCATACCGTGGATCCCTCTTTGACATAAGCTACATAATGCGTTCCTGGTCCTCGGTGATCATCCAAATTGACAACAGCACATTCCTGTTTCCAGGGTCGTGGGGGTAATTGGTTTCGCATAAACACACCTCGAAAATGAGAAAGCTTTAGTTGTTTAGCATAGCTTTCCACTTGTTGATGCGTCAGGGCATGTCTCGCTATGGCTGAGGTTAAATTTTTTTTTTTTTAATATTTCGAAATGGTGAAATCCCAAATCCTTGTTGATAAAAGGCTGGCTTTAAATTGGCATTTCTAGCCCCCATGGCAATCGCTTCCATCGTTTCATTGTGTCGCTGACTTTCTTTGAGTTGTTGCTTGCCCTGCTGCGCGGCTTTAATGGTTTTCGCCACTGCACTGGCACCGCCCAAAAGTGAGCCCAGAGCAGCCAAACCAGCAAATAATGCAGGTAAAAATCCCGCTCGTTTGGGAACGGGAATCACTCGCCCTTGGTTTGAAACCTGTCGCCGACGTTTTGGAATAACCTGTCTCTGTGCTGCTCGAAGGGCTTTCCTTATGGTCAATACATTATTTTTTCTTTTTTTCTTTCGCAAGGGCTTGTCCTCGAATGTTGTAAGCCCTGGCTTTGCCAAGGACAAAGTCCTTTTTTTAGTCTTTCTCACTGCATACCTTTGTTTCACCATGATGATAATGACCCACAACCTTTCACAAGAAAGTTTAAATCACAACTAACGTCAGATGGTTATTTCATGGCTGTATATTCCAATTCCACATAAAGTGGGAAGTCGTTTATGGTTTTTCCCGCTTGCTTTTCATCCCATGTCAACATGAGATAAAAGGATAATTCGTCACCTGCATTGACCATTTCATGGTTATGAAGCAACATCCTATGACCATTTATCTTTATTTGTAAATGGTTCTCATCAGGTATGGCATATTTGATGTGAATGGTTCCATCATAGTGTAATCGATAGTGGCTTAAACCCGAAGCAAGCGCATAGGTCAAGTGCTGATCATGGACTAGCGGTAAATGGTTTCTGTCATTCACAGGTTTTTCATTTGTCAGATACACTAAAAACACAGATGGGATAAATTTATAAAGCCTTTTCATTTCATGGGTCACGTAACGCTTGGTACAAACATCGTCTTCGTCTTGTGGGTCTTCCACGTGAATAATCCGATGGTGATTAGCGCTATAGCCATTCACCATAAGCTGGGGCACTTTGTCATAAAACTCATACACTTTGTTATCCACATACTTTTTCGTAGTAACGTCTGTAGACACTTGAGGATGTTTTACATGGGTTAACCGCTTTCCCTTAAAGTCATAATCTCCCTGTTTTGTGCGTGGCACTACTGACCTATCCACATAGTGTTTATTAGCAGGATCTGTTTCCTGTTTAGGATCATGTATGGGGACAGGCCTAGCTTTGGCCATCAACGCACGTCCAAAGACATCCATCGTCAACCTGTAGTACCAGTCTACTGTTTCTATGACAAGGCTCGGTGTCCTGTATATAGACAGCCTGCTAGCCTTTCTAAGCCTTAGTTGAAATGAAGATTATTAAGCAGCAAGAGTCATTCCCCGTGGGGGACATGGTTTCCCATCTCTGTCCCACATCACGTGAACAACGCCATGGTTCACTGTTTCCATCTTCCATTCGCTGCATCATTGTGGGGCCTTCCGGCTGTGGAAAGACTAATCTTTTGCTAACGCTCATTACAGCGCCCAATGGTCTGCGTTTTCAAAATATTTATATTTTTGCAAAATCTCTCTACCAACCCCTCTACGTGTTTCTGGATCAAGTCATGTCTGGATTACAAAAAGAGAATATGGGTTATTTTACATTTTCCATGCAAGAAAATGTGATTTCACCGGATGAGGTAAAGCCTGATTCACTCATGATTTTCGATGATGTATCCACTGAACGTCAAGGCATCATTCAAAGCTATTTCAGCATGGGTCGACACAAACATATCGATTGCTTCTATCTTGGGCAAACGTATTCAAAAATGTCCAAACAGTTGATTCGTGACAATGCCAATGTCATTGTTTTATTTCGTCAGGACGAGAGGAACAGTCGTCACATTTATAATGAACATGTGAATCCTGATATGACCTTTCAAATGTTTACAGAATTGTGTGCCAAATGCTGGAACACTCAACGTCATGCCTGTTTAGTGATTGACAAACAAAGTGAACTCAACCAAGGACGGTATCGCTTAGGGTTTGATCATTTTATTGCTATTTAAGGACCTGTCTCATTCCCCATCAAGTCATTTGTCAAGACACCATGGCCTTAGCAGAGAGTCAATTAAAAAAGCATATTATTAGAGCAAAAAATACTATTCGCCAAAAGTTTCGTCAATTGAAACAATCACGTGCCAATCATGCTTTGTTTATTCAGCAACATTTAGCACCTCCACTAAAAGCCATGTTGAAACCCTCTTTCAAGCCATCTGAAACGCTACCCACCGTTTCACAAGCCACGCAGACGCTGCACGAGGACCCTGAGGAAGAGGAACAGGAAGATTTGACTAGTGTTAGTGAAGTTGAGGATGAGGAGGAACAAGTGTTTACGCCTCAAAAAAAGGCCGCACCCCTTGCAGAGTTTTTGAGAAAAAAGAAATCCTTGGCCATGGTCGAAACACCTTGCCCTTCTAGAGCGTCTCCGTTTTCACAACTCTTGGCCACCCCTCAACATAAAGCTCAACTGAAAACCATTTTAATAAAATATTATGGATCAACATTGGAACCCTATTTCACCGATCTATTTATTGGAAACACAGATACCACGTATGGTGTTCGCTATGAGGATGATAGTTTTAAAATTGGCGATTCATCCATTAAATTTGCTCGTACTAAAGCTGTCATTAAAAACATCAACTATAAATTAACGCCAGGACTGTTAAAACTGCTCTTTTCTCGGACCCCCTCTTCCCATGATTATACGTCAGAGGATCTTGACAAATATAAATCCATTTTATTGGATACCCATGCTCACAAAAGACAGTATGATCCCACGCAACAAGTGAATGCCAATATATCTCAAAAATATAAAACCATCATTGCAAAAATATTTCCCACTAGTCAAAGTACTCGTCGTAAAGTGTCCGCTTCGGGAGTGACATTTAAACCGTTAAAACCCCTTGTGGATGTTACCTACTGGCACAATCCCAATAAGCTCGTCCAGCGGCTACAGTTGTTGCATGCCTCACGTCAAGCTGGCCATACCGGTCACGATTGGGAAATTCAAGAAATTGAACAAGAACTTCGAAATGCCAAAATTATTGTTTAAGCCCTCACCCATTAAAATGGGTATTGCTCACGAGTTGCATCGCCCAGCTAGGCGTCACTATCCGCGACTCAAGGTGATTTCACGAGGTGTGGATGAACTTTGGCAGGCTGACTTGGTTGAAATGATACCCTATGCTGGCGTTAACGACGGTGTACGCTATATGTTGACCGTCATTGATGTCTATTCCAAAATGGCCTTTGTTGAACCTGTGCGTCGCAAGTCTGGCCCACTAGTTACCAAGGCCTTTCAACATATTATTCAACACTCCAAACGTCAACCTCAGCTGCTACAAACCGACCAGGGGAAAGAATTTTTCAACAAGGATTTCTCCAGTTTTCTCAAATCTAAGGATATTCACCATTACACCACGTACAGCAATCTCAAAGCCAGTGTGGTCGAGCGGTTCAACCGAACATTGAAAACCCATATGTGGAAAGCGTTTACCGCTCAGGGCACGTATCGCTGGTTGGACATGTTACCTGAGCTAGTATCACGTTACAATGACACCAAACATAGAACGATTGGGACCAAGCCACGTCTCGTAACTAAAAATATTCAGCGATTGGATAAACTGTTTAACCCCATAAAAACAGCCGATCCTAAACGTCACCGACTGAACATTGGGGATTTTGTTCGTGTGAGCAAATTTAAGTCTGCCTTCAATAAGGGCTACACGCCTCAGTGGGGGACTGAACTATTTCGAATTCGTCGAGTCTACTTGGACAGTCCAGTCACCTATTTACTCGAGGACCTCAACCATCAACCCATAAAAGGTAGATTTTATCTACATGAACTTCAGAAAACAGCATTTCCTCAGCACTATCTTGTGGAAAAAGTGTTGAAACAAAAAGGAAATAAACTCTACGTCAAATGGTTAGGGTTTAACTCTACGTTTAATTCCTGGATCAATAAATTACATGTTGTGTGAACCTGTGTACTTTTTATTTATTCACACATGTTGTACACCACCTATAGCTCTATGTGTACAGCGCTCCGCGCTTCATGCATGTTCATACATGTTTGTCTTTCCCTTTCCTCCTGTGTTCTCTCATACATCACCCCCTCCCCTCTCCCTCCCTTCACCTCCCACCACTGCTGTTTGCAGCTCTTGCCTATCTATTGGTTGTGACATCATTCCGACAAGTTGCATCATACTTTTTACTGATTCAGCGATTCCCACGCTTTGAACATTCTCTTATCGTGCACGTGGACAGATAACACCCAAGCGAACACCTGTGCCGGATCAAATTTCACCTGAACTTGCATTTTGTCACGTACGAAGCAAGACAGGATGTAACTTGTTAACAGTTATCGCGCACGTGGACAGCTAACACCCAAGCGAACACCTGTGAAAGATCAAATTTCACATGAACTTGCATTTTGTCACGTACGAAGCAAAACAGGATGTCACTGGTTTAGCGTGCCTGTGGTTTCACACATGTGTGCACGCCTTTCACACTCCCCTGCCACCACGATGGTAAGATTATTTCACCTTCAAGCGTCACCTGTTGTCAAGTCAGATCAACGCCTTCCAATAATCTCAAATGACCTTCACCTCCTGCTCGTCGGCAAGTTTATTTTCTCTACTCGCTTCGACCAACATAGAACCTAGTTCTCATCACCGTTTACACGTTAAAGGTAAAATATCAGAAAACGCACCCTCGCTCTGTCATACACCGACCCGCCGAAATAGCGATTGATCTATTGAGCACAGCCACCGTGGTCAGCGACAGGTTCGTTGAAACACACACACACCCAGCCGTATCGTCTCTCTCAACCACCACGCTTCATGGACATTATAAACAGGTAAAGAAAAAGAAAACGTTTTTTCAACATGTATGGCGTTAGGCCCTTTGTGAATTATTTTTGGAAAAAATATCTACCACACTCGAAAGGGGGCGTTACCCCGAGTCCTAGGACACCTCCTACACGTCTCTAGCGTTATTGGTTCGTGAGATATCGGCAAAAATCACAAAAAACACGTGTTTACCCCAAAATCGCGTTTCCAATTTTTTTTTTAAAATATAACGAGTGGTCCATAGCAAAGAGGACGTCACTCCGAGTCCTTGGACCCCTCGTTCATGTCTCTAGCATACTTGGTTCGCGAGATATAGCAAAAAGTCTAAAATCACGTTTTTACCCCAAAAAGACCGTGTTTCCAGATTTTCACCTTTTCGACACCTACATTCCCGTAAAGAGCACAACGAGACGAAAAAAACGAATCCAAGCACGCCCTCCTAGCATGGCTCCTTCCATTCCAAGGTCGCAGGGGCTCACAACTTCCTAAGTGAGACAGCTCCCCCACTACCACACTACTGCAGGTTTTCATCCTAGAGACTTGAAATTTATTTTGGGGGTAGAGGGGGTAGGGACCATTGATTTACGTTAAACAATTTTTTTTGTAGAGTTCCTAGTTTCCAAAATATAGGATTTTCAAAATTCGAGTGTTTTCAAAAAAATATAAAAAATAAAAAAGTTTCATTATAGAAAATAAAGGGCATAAAGACCATTCGTTTGAGCTATGGCACAACGTTCTATCATGTTTAGTTTTCAAACTATCACCTAGTTTCAAAAACAAAAATTTTCATTTTTTTTTTTCAAAAGTATAACGAGTGGTCCATAGCAAAGGGGCGTCACCTCAAGTCCTATGAACACCTCATTCGTGAAACTCCGACCATGGGTTCGAGAGAAAAGTCTATTTAAATGTTTCAACTTCGCGCGGCGGCCATGTTGGTTTATTGGGCACAGGAGTGTCAAGTGAAGCAGAACCCGTACTACTCCACTACTATACACACATCGAAAAAAAGTTTTGCATCACCTCGGTTCCAAGAGTTCCGGAACCTTTAAATACAAAGGGAATAGAGATCAACACAAACAACATTTCAGCTCGTTTTATTGCTCATGAGACCCACACATTGCATGTTGTACCATCATACAGCTAGACTTTCAGCATTTGTGGTCCAGATTGCAGTACACACCACTACCTCTAATACCCAGTAGCACGTCCTCTTGCATTGATGCATGCCTGTATTCGTCGTGGCATACTATCCACAAGTTCATCAAGACACTGTTGGTCCAAATTGTCCCACTCCTCAACGACAATTCGGCGTAAATCTCTCAGAGTGGTTGGTGGGTCAAGACGTCCATAAACAGCCCTTTTCAACATATCCCAGGCATGTTCGATAGGGTTCATGTCTGGCGAACATGCTGGCCACTGTAGTCGAGCGATGTCGTTATCTTGAAGGAACGCATTCACAAGATGTGCACGATGAGGTCGAGAATTGTCGTCCATGAAGACAAATGCTTCTCCAATATTCTGCCGATATGGTTGCACTATGGGTCGGAGGATGTCATTCAGGTATCGTAAAGCCGTTTCGGAGCCTTCCATGACCACCAGTGGCGTACGTCGGCCCCACATAATGCCACCCCAAAACATCAGGGAACCACCACCTTGCTGCACTCGCTGGACAGTGTGTCTAAGACGTTCAGCCTGACCAGGGTGCCTCCAAACACGTCTCCGACGATTGTCTGGTTGAAGGCATATGCGACACTCATCGGTGAAGAGAACGTGATGCCAATTCCGTGGGGTCCATTCAGCATGTTGTTGGGCCCATCTGTACCGCGCTGCATGGTGTCGGGGTTGCAAAGCTGGACCTCGCCATGGACGTCGGGAGTGAAGTTGCGCATCATGCAGCCTATTGCGCACAGTTTGAGTTGAAACACGACGTCCTGTGGCTGAACGAAACGCATTATTCAACATGGTGGCATTGCTGTCAGGGTTCCTCCGAGCGGCAATCCGTAAGTAGCGGTCATCCACTACAGTAGTAGCCCTTGGGCGGCCTGAGCGAGGCCTGTCATCGACAGTTCCTGTATCTCTGTACCTCCTCCATGTCCGAACAACATCGCTTTGGTTCACTCTGAGACGCCTGGAAACTTCCCTTGTTGAGAGCCCTTCTTGACACAAAGTAACAATGCGGACGCGATCGAACTGCGGTATTGACCTTCTAGGCATGGTAGAACTACAGACAACATGAGCAGCGTACCTTCGTCCTGGTGGAATGACTGGAACTGATCGGCTGTCGTACCCCCTCTGTCTAATAGGCCCTGCTCATGCATGGTTATTTACATCTTTGAGCAGTTTTAGTGACATCTATGAACAGTCAAAGGGACTGTATCTTGGATACAATATACACAGTCAACGTCTATTTGCCGGAGATCTGGGAACCGAGGTGATGCAAAACTTTTTTTGATGTGTGTATATATATAGTGGAGCTTGGTTAAATCGAACCTCCAGGGACCAGTAAAAAAAAAAAAATTATCCAAAAATTCGAATTAGAAAAGTTTCTTGAAAAGGGTAGAGAAAATAGATTGTACAGTGTGTCCGCTAAGTCTCTCCGCAGCGGCTACTACTGAAGAGCGTGTGTTTTTAGTGGAAGAGGTTTTGCGTGCTGGTGGAAACTTTAGGGAGCACAGTGTGATAGTGGTGAGTACTTGATTTACTTAATTTAATGTAATTGTTTTCCTTGTACGCCAACCCAACACGTCCGTCCAAGTGAGACACGAGCTGCGGAGAGACTTTGCGGACACACTGTATTACAGTACGTTTACATAATGATTTACGTTCAACAAAGCAGATAACAGACAACGGTACTTTATGAAGACTCTATCGTGAATAACCTCAAATGTTTCAAATGATAAAATAAAACCAAAATGTACTATTCACCTATTTAACAACAGTAGTAACCCAGCAATCTAATTAAGTCTTAGAGAAATCCACTGCTTTTCAAAATAGTTTGAGAAATTTACCTGTTTCCTACAATTAAGTCTCACAGCCATCACAAAAGAATCTAACAAATTCAAGGAACGGAAAACAGAACTACTTACGTCATTTCTACTTAAAAAGAAGCACGTAAGTTCTGTATTTGGTTTGTTGCTTGGGGCTGCACTCGGAACAGTTTTTTCGGGAATTGTCCGAACTGTTTGGCATCCGATGGGCTTTTTACACTAAAACTTCGAATTATCCGAAATATAATTCGAATTAATCACGATTTTTTTAGCATTGATTGTATATAAAATGCTAGTGACCAAGAGAAAAATTCGAATTAAAGAAGATTTCGAACTATGGAAGTTCGAATAAGCCACGTTTCACTGTATATATATATATATATATATATATATATATATATATATATATAAATTAATTAATTAATTATAATACAATAAGGTAATTAACATATTTACTTGTTTGGAAGTTTTCGGGAGAGAGAAAAATAAGCGAACAGTAAAACAGGGCTGTCGCAAAGGAAGTAAACATACACAAAGAGCATACTGTCACGAAAGTGACCAGGTGTGGTAGCTATGTAGAGATGAAACGGTCAGCTCAGGACAGGGAGGCATGGAGAACTGCAACAAAACCAGTCAAAAGACTGAGGACTCAAACAAGAACAACAAACAACCCCGAGGCACTACAGCCCATGAAGGGCCTAGGCCTACCAAGCGACCTCGGCCTAGCCATTTGGCCTGCAGATATTGGGGTGTCTCGCCTTAATTGCACGCCGTACTTTCTCCAGTGTTGCGCATTACCGTTCCGTAGTACCTTGAAATCAATAAGCAATGGGCTTCAGTAATCAAGGAATGACCGTGCTTTTCGACAGACATATTCGTTATTCTCCTATGGTTGTCCACCGGTGTTTGTACTTCGGCAGCCAAGAAAAGAATAACAGCACGTTGGTCCTGTTTGGACGCATTTGGTAATAACGTCACCCTAGTTTCCGTTGCCGCATTTGGTAATAACGTCACCCTAGTTTCCGTTGCCGCATTTGGTAATAACGTCACCATAGTTTCCGTTGCCGCATTTGCTAATAACGTCACCATAGTTTCCGTTGCCGCATTTGGTAATAACGTCAACATAGTTTCCGTTGCCGCATTTGGTAATAACGTCAACATAGTTTCCGTTGCCGCATTTGCTAATAACGTCAACATAGTTTCCGTTGCCGCATTTGCTAATAACGTCACCCTAGTTTCCGTTGCCGCATTTGGTAATAACGTCACCCTAGTTTCCGTTGCCGCATTTGGTAATAACGTCACCCTAGTTTCCGTTGCCGCATTTGGTAATAACGTCACCCTAGTTTCCGTTGCCGCATTTGGTAATAACGTCACCCTAGTTTCCGTTGCCGCATTTGGTAATAACGTCACCCTAGTTTCCGTTGCCGCATTTGGTAATAACGTCACCCTAGTTTCCGTTGCCGCATTTGGTAATAACGTCACCCTAGTTTCCGTTGCCGCATTTGGTAATAACGTCAACATAGTTTCCGTTGCCGCATTTGCTAATAACGTCAACATAGTTTCCGTTGCCGCATTTGCTAATAACGTCACCCTAGTTTCCGTTGCCGCATTTGGTAATAACGTCACCCTAGTTTCCGTTGCCACATTTGGTAATAACGTCACCCTAGTTTCCGTTGCCGCATTTGGTAATAACGTCACCCTAGTTTCCGTTGCCGCATTTGGTAATAACGTCACCCTAGTTTCCGTTGCCGCATTTGGTAATAACGTCACCATAGTTTCCGTTGCCGCATTTGGTAATAACGTCACCCTAGTTTCCGTTGCCGCATTTGGTAATAACGTCACCATAGTTTCCGTTGCCGCATTTCACTCACGCACCCCGGCAAGACGCGACTGCCACAGTAATCCAGAGTTGCCAACCTCTCAAAGCTCTAAATCCCAACTTCCCACTCAGAATGTCCCTTTTCACTAAAAAATACCCCCACGTAAAAAATTATGTTGTTCAAGACAAATGTATAAGGTGCGTTCAAAAAGTAACGAGCCGGAGGCTGTAATACGCAAACCGGTGACGACATTGGCTAGTCGTGGCGTGTGTAACGAGGTGTGGTTCCGACCAGAGCGTGGAAGGTCACAGCCCGTCGCTAGAGGGCACGCGTGCACGTCACGTGATGATACAAAGCGAGCAGCAGCATGCATCAATCGTCCAACCAAGACCAAGAGAGCAGGCCATTCGACATGCTTCCTGGTGTGTTTGAAGACTGTGGGACACCCATTGGGCACACACTTTGCGCAAGTGCAGTCGTTCCTTCATAATGGTGTGCACACTTTCGACGCTCAATCCGACGACGGTGCCTATGGCGTTCACTGTCACTCGGCGGTCCTGGGTAATGAGTGCATCAACCAGCTGGACGTTGTCATCGGTAATGCAGGGGGGTGCCCCTGACCGGGCATCATCGGCTAACGACACCCGTCCTTCCCTGAAGCGCTTGTGCCACGCCTTGACCCTTGCAAGGGACATGCAGTGTTTGCCGTACACTTGTGGCATTCGGCGATGAATGTCCGTTCCCCCTACTCCTCCCGCTGTCAGAAACCGAACAACACCTCTTTGCTCTTCGTTTGACGCCTCCATGTCACTGTTTGCAATGCGAGTGGCAGCGTTGGACGATTGATACATGCTGCTGCTCGCTTTGTATCGTCACGTGACGTGAACGTGTGACCTCTAGCGACGGGCTGTGACCTTCCACGCTCTGGTCGGAACCACACCTCGTTACACACGCCACGATTAGCCGATGTCGTCACCGGTTTGCGCATTACTGCCTCCGGCTCGTTACTTTTTAAACGCACCTTATATAATGAATAAAAAATGTGCTCCAGAGTCTTGATAATGTATTTCTAATTGCCCTAAAATTGATTGTAACGAAACACAAAACTGTCTTGTGAACTATCATTATCATTATCTTAAACATTCCCTTAATACACGTTTTTATTCATTTACAGATTGAGTTGTTTATCTTTCCCTGTACAAGTTTTTGGATTTCTTAAAAAAATGAAGATTTCACAAAAACACAAAACTTAAGTTTTAATCTCCAAAAACACACAAAACTGTCTGTTATCGCTCAAGCAGCAGTTGGCGGTTGTAATGTAATACTTTACTTCCGGGAAAGGTTTATTAGCCTACTTTTCACATTTTGCAAAAATGAGGAAAAGGTAGACTTATGAGATCGATCCGGGAAAATGTGTGTCTGTCTGTCCTGTCTGTCTGTCTGTCTGTCTGTCTGTCTGTCTGTCTGTGTGTCCCCCCCCCTATCAACTCCTAAACGGCTGCAGCAATCGAAACCAAATATAGTATGAGTAAAGATGTATACCGGAATATCTCACGTCCATATTTGAAAATGATGTCAGTGCTGCCAACTGCTGAAAAAACTCACTAGAAATTTGAGCTCCATATTGGATATCTTGGAAGGTATGCATGGGAGCTATTCCAAAATAGGCACACATGTAGATAATACTATTTCAGTTTAATTTCCAGAAGGCCATACATGGCACTGTTGCCAAAATACTTTTAAGCCTCTGATAGGTCCAATTTTAAATGCATATAATTTCTACACTATCAATTGGATTTCTACCAAATTTTGTATGTAATATGTGTACATAAACAGATATGACTGAGCGTATTCTTAAGAGCCACCAGGGCTGCCAACTGTTAATAATTGCTCTCTCTATTTTTTATCCAAATACCAATATATCAGGGAGTATGCTAGCCGACAGCTTTTAACTATGCACACGTATATTCTGACATTTTAGATTAATTTGGAGTAACTTATATACGTCAGTTCTACCAACATGATTTTAAGCCAGCCTATAGGTCCAATTTTCAAATACTTGTAACTTCTATACTATCAAATGGATTTCATCCAAAATTGGCACAACAAGATATCATAATATTTCAGATTATATCTGACCAGCACACGCATAACATTGTTGCCAACATGCTTTTACGCGTGCTGATAGATCCAATGTCTAACTGCATGTAACGTCCATTGGACTTCAACCAAATTTTGTATTCTGTACCTTGAGAGATGGGACTGAGAATATATTCAGTCTCCAGGGCTGCCAACTGTAGTGCTCTATTAGACTACATTATACCAGGTATATTTCGAACTAATTAGACATTTCGATATTACCAACTTAATTTAGTCATTATTCTAGATAGGTTGATATACTGCAGATTAATCATTGGCATGAAACTTAATTTTAAGAAAAGTACGTTCTTTAGTTCGTCACGGAACTTCTTGTTTTTAATCTATCAGCTTGAATGAATGATACCTATTGTGCACATTTCCTGTGCAAACGAAGCTTTTATGTATTAACGGCAGCTCAGCTGGTGAAAGGGTAAAGGGAGGTATGTTCGTGATAAAATTACGTTTTTATTGATATGTCTGTTATTAACGAGTATCCATACTAGCCAATTTATAGCAGTAAAGTATGCTACTGTAGTATAACTGAAATAGCATTGTTATTTATTTTGAATCCATATTGTTCATAAGAAAGTATATTATATATAATAAATTATTCTAAATTTGGCAGGTAACTTCGTGACACTTTCGTGATAATGGTAAGGTAACTTCTTGAATGAACAAGTAGTTCTGTGAAGAACTGTACAGCCTAATTTCATATATCCTACTCATGTTAATTGCCTCTATCAACATACAAAATTTCAGTTTGGTTGTTGTGATAGATTCGTAGATGTTGAGAACCATATTATTTTCTAATGAACAATATGGATTCAAAATAAATAATAATGCTATTTCAGTTATACTACAGTAGCATAGTTTACTGCCAGGGAAATATTTCGCACAGCCGCAATTTTGAGTTTATATAAACAATTGAACTAAATTAGACGCCAGTGCATTACAATTTGTATAAACATTTGCTGTACAAAGTGTCATTACGTTTGGATGGTTAAATCGCTAGAAAAGTCTATTTAAAGTCTCAACTTCGCTTGGCCGCCATGTTGGCTTTGTATTTACCAGGTTTTTGAACGTCACATAGGTAAACTTCTAGTAGTGCCCTTTATCACCGTACAACATTTCAGGGTGATATCGGTAATAGTGTCGGAGATAATGAATTTGCTGAAATATTTCGCACAGCCGCCATGTTGGATTGGTGCGACAGAATACATTTTGAAGGGCACGGTCGGTGTTGGCCAGAATGGGGCTATGATCTTACCCAGTTTCATTGAAATCGCTCCAGCCGTTTAGATTTTATTACGGGGGGGGGGGGGCACACACACATGAATCACAGACGCACACACAGACAGACACACGGACAAAAGGTGCTCTCATAAGCCTATTTTTTTTCATAAAATGAAAATAAGCTAAAAAATACTCACTACTTTTAGTGTATATTAATTTATCAGATAAGAAATACAAATATCTTAGCAAAATTAATGATTGTCACAGTAATGCACTCTTCATTTTCATAGTCTTTACTCGGAATCAATTCCCATTTCATCAGTTCAGAAACCGTAACTGATAGGAATCTCTTGTTAACAAATCCTTCAAGGAGCTCCAGGGAACACATGCTAGTTTTGATGCGTGATAAACTGACATCTTCTGCTCTGTTACCATTTTAGCAGCTGTGACTAACTGTTTTGATTCATACTGCCCGTATTTTGTTTCTTCTTTTGGCATATTGACCGATAATGCAAAGGAGAATATAGGATTGCAAGAGGATCAGGTAATTTCGTGATGCCTTAAATTAGGAAAACATATGCAAATCTAGAGAATATGACATAGGTTAAATATCCCAAACTCACCTTACTTTTTGCACACACAAAAAAATCACTTATCCCTTTCCTAAAAATATTGTCAAGGGTACTAACACAATTCTGTTTGACATCTGGCTCTGTAATATGCGTGGACATTAACTATTATGTAGACGATATAGCGACCGTTAGATTTGATTGAATATCTTTATATATATAATTGGCCTGGCCTGACCCATGCAATCGGAGCCGGCTTCGATGCATTCTAATGTAGCCTGTCAGCCCGAAGGCCTTGAGAGCTCTGTCTAATTGTTTCGACCATATCAACTGTGTTAGGGTGATTGAGTGATTACTATGGTATCTTTATTGGCCAGAATATTACCTAATTATATATATAATTCTCATGGCTGGACCGACTTTGATGAATTTTTTAATGTATATAGAGCGGGTCCCTGTATGGTTTAGATTCACAATTTGACCCGGTAGGAGGAATGAACACAGTTTTAAAACCACAATTTACACACAATTTTAGAATCACGATAGCCTATATAGACAAAAACAGTCGTCATGGAAACTGCTAGCCTTAGTGTAAGCTTAAGTCTTTGGACTGTTTGTCCCTGCACGTTAGAGCCACCTGGTTGGAACCTGTGCAACTACCGCCCTACCTCACACTTCGCCCGTGGTGGAAAGTTATGTTTTGTACCATAGGTGGCGGTGATGTCGAATTCTTCTGTTTGTCTCTGCACGTTAGAGCGTTTCAACAAAGTCCCGTATGCGTTCATATACCATTCATCCGATTGCGATGAAACTTGGGTGAGATGTTGTGTACACTCCAGGAAAGGCTTCTGGATTAGTAAATCCATTTTACAATATGTAGCGCACGAGTAGATTCGACAAATGAGCGACGACGTGCGAAGCCTTTCAACAAAATACCGTATAAGTTTATATACCATTCATCGATTGCGATGACACTTTAATGAGTTGTTGGGTACACTTACGTGAAGGTTTCTAATTTAGTATATTCATTTCACAGGAGGTAGAGCACGAGTAGATTCAACAAATGAGTGACAGCGCACGAATCGTTTAACAAAATCCTGTATGCGTTCATATACCATTCATCCGATTGCAATGAAACTTGGGTGAGATGTTGAGTACACTCCAAGGAAGGTTTCTGGCAGATTAGTAAATCCATTATACAATAGGTAGCGCACGAGTAGATTCAAAAAATGAGCAACGAGGCGCAAAAGGTTTCAACAAAATTCCCGAATGCGTTAATGGTTAATATACAATTCGTCAGATAGCGATGAAACTTGGGTGAGATGTCGTGTACACTCCAAGGAAGGGTTTTGGCTTAGTAAATCCATTTTACAATAGGTAGCGCACGAATAGATTCAACAAATGAGCGACGACGCGCGAAGCGTTTCAACAAAATCCCGTAGGCCTATGCGTTCATATACCATTCGTCCGACAGCGATGAAACTTGGGTGAGATGTTGTGTAGACTCCAGGGAAGGCTTCTGCCTTATTAAATCCATTTTGCAATAGGTATCGCACGAGTAGATTCAACAAATGAGTGACGACGTGTGAAGCGTTTCAACAAAATCCCGTATAAGTTTATATACCATTCATCGATTGCGATGAAACTTTGATGAGTTGTTGTGTACACTTACGTGAAGGTTTCTAACTTAGTAGCCTAAATCCATTCCACAGGAGGTAGCGAACGAGTAGATTCAACAAATGGGTGACAGCCCACGAATCATTTAAAAGAAATCCTGTGTGCGTTCATATACCATTCGTCCGATAGCGATGAACCTTGGGTGAGATATTGCGTACACCCTAAGGAAAGTTTCTGGCTTAATGGATCCATTTTACAATAGGTAGCGCACGAGTAGATTCAACAAATGAGGGACGGGACGCGAATCGTATCAACTAAGTCCCGTATGAGTTCATATACCATTTATCCGATTGTGATAAAACTTTGGTGAATTGGTGTACACTCCAGGGAAGAATTCAGGCTTAGTTAATCTATTTTACAATAGGTAGCGCATGAGTAGGTTCAACATATGAATGACGGCACGCGAATCGTTTAAACAAAATCCCGTATGCGTTCATATGCCATTAATCTGATTGCGATGAAACTTTGATGAGTTGTTGTGTACACGCCAGAGAAGGTCTTCAACTTAGTAAATCCATTTTACAATATTGGTAGCGCACGGGTAGATGCAACAAATGAGTAACGACACGCGAAGCATTTCAACAAAATCCCGTATGCGTTCGTATACTATTCATAGATTGCGATGAATCTTGGATGAGTTGTTGTGTACACTTACGTAAAGCTTTCTAACTTAGGAAATCGATTTCACAGTTGATAATGCACGAGTAGATTCAACAAATGAGTGACAGCGCACGAATCATTTAAACAAAATCTCGTATGCGTCTTATGCCATGCATCCGATTGCGATGAAACTTTGGTGAGTTGTTGTGCACCCTCCCACGAATGTTTCTAGATTAGTAAATCCATTTCACGATAGTTTAGAGGCAGTTAACTGAAATTGAAAAAGAAAATGTGTATCCAAAAGCACCTCAAGAAACAAAATTACAACGCCAAGACTTTCTTTGATTGGCTTTGCAACGCATGCCGGGTACAACTTGTTAATCTATAATTATAAGTCCCGCCTTGTCAAACACTAGAAGGTAGTTTACTAATTGAAATATAGTTAGCCTACATGTGACGTTATTACATCGATAACTTCTTCAGAGTGAGAAAATCTTAGCAAACTCGATCAACAAAGAACCAAAAGGAAAATTATTATCCTTACAGAAATGCATTAATTTAAAATAATTGAATGGTCACAATAATAATAAACTCATAATATTATAAATAAATTAACCTTGAATTAAACAATTTGATGATTTGGGGAAACAAGGAGGAGGAGGTACAGGAACAGTTGGACGTGTGGGAAGGAATAATACGAGGATATGGGATGAAATTTAGCATAAATAAGAGTGAGATAGTGATCACAACAAGGAAGAAGGAAAGAACCAGAACGGGAATAACAATTGGTGGGGAACAGCTGAAGAAAGTGGAGAGTTTTAAGTATCTGGGAAGCCTGATACAAGATAATGGAAGAAACGATAGAGAAATAAATGAGCGGGGGAGACAAGCAGAAGCATTCCGGAGGAGTGTGAGAAGCACGTTATGGAGCAAGGATGTCCTTCAGAACAGCAAAAAGATCATATATCGGACGTACTATGTCCCTATCCTGACGTATGCCTCGGAGACCTGGGTTATGAAAGGAAGGGAGAAGAGCAAACTACAGGCCAGTGAGATGAGGTTCTTGAGAAGCAGTATTGGAGCTACAAAGATGGACAGAATAAGAAATGAGAGGACCAGAGAATTAATGAAGGAGGACCATTACAGGATGGTATAGAGAAATCTAGACTTAGATGGTATGGACATGTAAAACGAATGGAGGAGAAGAGGATACCCAGGCGAGTACACGAGACGAAGTGAGAAGGAAAGAGACCGAGAGGAAGACCGAGAGACAGGTGGCTGAAGGGGGTGGAAGAAAGCGTGAAGAAGAGAGAAGACTGAACAAGGGTGGAGGCTGAGAGATGGTGGGAAGACAGAAGACGTTGGAGAGGCTTGTGTTCCAAACAGACCCGGCCAGTGGCTGGAAACTGTGCAAGATGATGATGATGATGATGATGTATGATGGAAACGTATATAGGATGTTGTTGAATGTCACGGGTTAATACTTCCAGCCAGGCATTTATTTATTTATTTATTATCCATTACAGTAAATGGAACCCTATTACAAAAAGTACATTAGGGTTGTAGTTTGTTACAAAATAAACAAGTAGTTCCGTGAAGAACTATACAGCCTATTTTCATATAGGCCCATCCCACTCATGTTAATTGCCTCGATCAACATATAAAATTTCAGTTTGATTGTTGTGATAGATTCTGAGATATTGAGAACCGTCTAAATATTTCAGATGGTCGCCAGGTTGGATTTTTATGTATGTACTATTACATGAAGATTATTGTGTACGTGTGGTATTCAAACTTCAATCGCATGATTAGGACACAAGAAGTAAAAACGAGATTTTAAAATTTCGCACAGCTGCCCTCTTGTGGTTATGAAAACAATTGAAATAAATTAAATGTCAGTGGATTAACATTTGTATAAGCATTTAACGTGCAACGTTTCACTGCACTCGGATAGTTACTGTAACGTGTTTTTCGAGGGGTTTTATGCAACTGGCATAAGTCAGTAGGAAGCCATTCTATATTTATTTACGCGGCAAATTGTTCAGCCAAGAGAATTTTTCATGGTAATTTATTATTATTAATTTATTATAATTATTATTAAGGTATTTTCGGAGCATTTTATAAAAATTATTAGCATTCAGATAGGTTTTCTATGTCTTAGAAAACGCTATCAAGCAAATTATTACGAACGACAATATTATAGAAAATTATGTGATTACGGAATTTTACGGAGTTTTGTCAGTTAGGGTATTTGAGAGACATGACTCACTGGGAATTCGAATACAAGCTGATTCCTGTCGAGAAGTATTACGCAAGGCTGGGTCGCAAGGTCTAGAAAAGGCGAATTGTTGGAACGGATAACGACTTCTCCCTCTCGCGCGCCGAGTGTAATGAGGCAGAGGAGGGGAACTGGCGGCGTGCTCAGCCAATCAGGGAAGACAACGTAAGCTGGAAGACGGTACCGTGGTGGGGGAGCCAACAGGTGCATATATCGTTCGACGCGCCGTGAAACGGGGACTATCTGTGTAGAACTTGCGGAGTACGGTTGGAAGTGCGTGTCGCTCCGATGTTCAGTGGAGTTGAAGACTAACTTTTGCAAAACTTAACCAGTGCGGTTGTACGAGTGTTTGGGTCCGAGGTACGGACCATAGAATTATCTAATCTACCAGAATATCATCAAATTCCGACGGAGATGACGACGTCCAGGAGACTGTGGGAAGCTCACGGCATCATCAAGTACGAGGGAAATGCTTTGGCAATTTCCAGTGGTAAGCGCATATGACGCAGAAATACGCAATCTCTCATTTTTCTTTGTTTTACATTTCATATTTCAGTAACTTCATAGCTTGGAAATAAGAGTAAAATCAATTTATCAGACTCCGTTTTCACGTAATTTTCTATCGGTAATATTCAAATCGCAACGCTCCAATTTAAATTTTATAGTTATTATTATTATTAATTTTGCTATACTTGTTTTATATAATAAATTCATTTCTTTTACAAAAAATAAAAAAAAAATGTAGCAGTTTGGCTAGCCCACACTGTTGGGTGATAAATGTAACTGTTTACCTTTGCCTAAGCTATGTTGTTTTAATGGGCGCCAAGACCTCAATGCAATGTTGAAATCTAAATTTGTATTTAACAACGTCTAGCTCTGGCAGAACACCTTCAAGACTCTATTCACTCAGATCGTGGTATGATTTGATCATTAACCCAACAAACAATTGCTTTCAGTAGGTAGCATTAGATATAGACCAATTCCTTCTCCTGATACAATTGTTTGTTGGGTTAATGATCAAATCATACCACGATCTGAGTGAATAGAGTCTTGAAGGTGTTCTGCCAGAGCTAGACGTTGTTAAATACAAATTTAGATTTCAACATTGCATTGAGGTCTTGGCGCCCATTAAAACAACATAGCTTAGGCAAAGGTAAACAGTTACATTTATCACCCAACAGTGTGGGCTAGCCAAACTGCTACATTACTTCGCGAGAAACGTCCATTTAAATATTTATACTTCACGTCGCCGCCATGTAGGATTTGTGTTCACCAGGTTGCTGTAAAGTCCTATAGGTTAACATATGTTCATAGCCTCTATGAGCATAAAAAATCAGTTTGATTGCTGTAAAAGATTCATAGATATTGAGAACCGTCTAAATATTTCGGATGCTCGCCATTTTGGATTGTTATATGTATAGGCCATAGAGTTATGTACCATTCAAGGACAATTATTGCCTACGTTCAATATACAAACTTTCACTTCACTCGCATGATTACGACACAAGAAATAAAAACTCAATTTTAAAATTTCGCACAACCGCCATCTTGAGGTTATGTAAACAATTGAACTAAATTAGATGCCAGTGCATTACAATATGTAAAATCATTTACTGTACCACATTTCACTGCGCTCAGTAAGTTAAATCTTGAGAAAAGTCTATTAAAATATTTCAATTTCGCTTGGCCGCCAAGTTCGTTTTGTACTTTACAGGTTTATGAAAATTACATAGGTTAACTTGTACCAGTGCCCTTTATCAGTGTTCAAAATTTCAGGGTGATATCTGTATAAGTTTCGGAGATATAGAATGCCAATGAAATATTTCGCACAGCCGCCATTTTTAGGTTATGTAAACAATTGAACCGACTTAGGTGCCAGTGCATTACAATGTGTATAAACATTTGCTGTACCATGTTTCATTACGTTTGGATGGTTAAATCACGAGAAAAGTCTACTTAAAAGTCTCAAATTCGCTTGACCGGCATGTTGGTTTTGTAGTTACCAGGTTTTTGAAAGTCTCATAGGTGAACTTTTAGTAGTGTCTTTTATCACCGTACACAATTCCAGGGCGATATCGGTAGTAGTTTCGGAGATACTGAATGCTGGTGAAATAATTTGCACAGCCGCCATGTTGGATTGGTGAGACACAATACAATTTGAAGGGCACGGTCGAGGTCGGCCAGAATGGTGCTATGATTTTGCTGAGTTTCATTGAAGTAGCTCCAGCCGTTTTGAAGTTATTAGGGGGACAAACACACGGACAAAAGCGTATTTTTTCATGAAATGAAAATAGGCTAAAATGATAATTACACCATAAATTATGAGATTAATTTGAAAAATTAGCTGAATAAAAGCCAAAATCTGCTTATAAAAACGGAAAGAGTGTGGAGTTGCATGCAGTTATATCTACAAAACTTTGAGAGTTACTACGTAGCCTATATATGGCGGCTTGTTACCATTATTGAGTATACTTAAATTGCAGGCACTGCAAAGATCATAGAGAGTTTCCCCCGGGCATCCTCAATAGGGCAACCCCTGGAGCCATGCTTGCCATTAATGTCACCAGTAATAAGTAATGGTTTCCGTCTCAGATCGTCGCATATTTTCTGAATGGTATTCAGGTCCATAGTGATGTCTAGTTTAGAGTCAAGGTAAACGTTGCTCACATAAAGTTCCTGTTGGTTTAATGATGTACAGATGACAACCCTATCTGCAGAACAGTATTGTGGCAATAACATATCATTTTTGGATTTTGTGACAATAACCGCTCTAATAATTTCCACATGTGGAGTCTCCCTTAGTGCAAAGACGTTAAAGCCATGTTCGAAACCATTTATTAGCCTACTTTCGATTTTTGCAAAAAATGAAAGTAGACTTATGAGATCTACACGGGGCCAAAAATTGTGTGTCTGTCTGTGTGTACTTGAATTTTTGTCCCCCTGTATCAATTCGAACACGGTGAAACCGAATTGAACGAAATTTGGTACAGAGGTAGCGCTAGCAAAGGGCACCTCAGTATCATGTTTTATATCGCCGCCATCTTGACGGAAACGTAATGGTGGCCGCCCAAATGTAAAAAGCTTAAATCAAATAACGACCAACCTAATCATCTGGTCTATACCAAATTTTGCAACAACATACCTTTATGTGAGAAGCATTCTTTGACCAAGCTACAAGGTCATCGGTCGAATGGTTTGTATATGGCGGCCATGTAGTGTGCAAATCGATTCTCCCTATCAATTCAAACACGGTAAAATCGAATTGAACGAAATTTGGTACAGAGGTAGCACTGGCAAAGGGCACCTCAGTGTCATGTTTTATATCGCCGCCATCTTGATGGAAACGGAATGGCGGCCACCCAAATGTTAAAAGCATAAATCAAATTACGACCAACCTAATCATTTGATCTCTCCCAAATTTTGCAACAACATACCTTTTTGTGAGAATCATCTTTTGACTCTACTACATGGTCATCAGCCCAATAGTTTGCAGATAGCGGCCATGAATGTGTGCAAATTGATTCCCCATATCAATTCAAACACGGTGAAACCGAATTGTATGAATTTTTTTCTAGAACTAGAAAAGGGCACCTAATATTCTTGTTTAATATCCATATAACACGTTGCATTTTAGCAAGCTACTACAACCAACATTCAGTTATACTCCTTGAAAAGGACAAAGATTTATAACAATACCCATGCATTTAGGAGAAAGTAGGCTATATGTTCTTTACTGAACATCTTGTTTTATTATATCTGTAGTTCGGCTCTTGTATGCAAATGATTGAATTTTCGTCATGGTCAAAATTGAGGAGAAGTTCCTGCGTGGGTATTGATTTGTGTAAATTTTGTTGTTAGATTGATAGTTCAGCAGTAATTAATTTTAGCTTGCCACGGTGGGTGAGTGGTTATAGTGTCGGACTACCAACCCCAAGATTGCAGGTTCGCTCCTGACCGTGGTAAGTGATTTTTGAAAGGCGACAAAAATCACGACACTCATGTCATACGTTGTTGGCACGTTAAAGAACCCATTTGAATTCAGTAGGCCGTATTCAATGGCAAAATTAATCTAGGGATTTTCTGCCAACACAAAGTTCCTCCATTCTCTACTTGAAAGCGCTGTAGTGTCAAGGAGTTTAGATATCTAACCTCCTTGACTTTCATAGCGTTCAAAGGAACGACGAAATTCGACATGCAAGCTACCCTCTGGGTGTCAATTAACAAAGCTTGCACCAGGCACCCGAGGCCATACGATATTATTATTATTACCTTCCTGTGTTTTCCTAGGACCATAAATCCTTCTTAAAATGCTTCTTTCTATCTTGAGCAAATTCTCCATTCCGGTTATATTTGTAGTTTCCATGCCGTACAAGATGACTGGTCTAACAACTTGATATAGTTTTCTAAGATTTTCTCACGCTGAAGAAGTTATCGATATAATAATAATATAATATAATTTTAAGTGATTATGTCGACTTGGCTGGGGTCTGGCGTTACGTTACGGTGACGGTACGAAATTTACCAAGAATGCACTTACAAGGGGAGGATACGATGCATGGGTCACCGATTCGAAAGATCTTTAGTACAAAGGTAGGGCATGACCAGGCGTATATCAGGTGCAAGTAGTAAGGTGCGCTTCTCAGCCGTTTCCGAGAAATTAACTAATTGCAATTACAGTGCGGCGTAGATGTGCGTTGTACTGTACGCTAGCAAGCACCAATGAGTGCGTGGTGCAGGGATAAGATCCCTGCCTCGTAAGCGCGGGATCACTGGATCGAATCCCACCGGTGAGCCTTTGCAGTGTGTCTTTTTTTTTTGTTTTGTTTTTGTTTTTGTGTAACCATTGGCTATTTCCAACCACTACCCATAGCATGAGTCACTGCTTGCGGGGTATGGGGTGGTCTGATGGTTGACAGACCGGGCCTTCAATGTATAAATGTATACAACTAGAATACACCTGACCGATTATAATACCAATGTATTTGCAATGCAATTACTATACATTATGTAATGTCACAAACATTGACCCGGATACGATGATTTCAGAATCCCTTTTCCGGCTCACATAACACGTAATTACAATTGACTGCAAAATAAGCAGTATTCACGACACCTACAGTTGTACGAATTGCCAATGTTTACAAAAAAGAAATACAACGCAAAAGCTCACCAGTGGGATTCGAACCAGAGATCCCACGCTTACGAAGCAGGTCTCTTACCCCTGCACCACGAGTTCATTGGACTCGTACTAGCGTACAACGCGCATACAGCAGACGCCGCACAGCATTTATTGCAATTAATTTCTCGGAAACGACTGAGAAGCGCACCTTACTACTTGCACCTGATATACGCCTGGCCATGTCCTACACGTGTACTAAAGATGGTTCGAATCGGTGACCCATGCATCGTATCCTCCCCTCGTGAGGTGTGTGACGTCATAGTACTGCTTGAGGTTCCTCCTTTCCCCGCGCTTCTGTGAGCGTGACGTCATCCAGCCATACACTGTACCATGTTTCATTGCGTTTTGGTTGGTTAAATCGCGAGAAACGTCTATTTAAAAGTCGCAACTTTGCTTGGCCGCCATGTTGGTTTTGTAGTTACCAAGTTTTCAAAAGTCACATAGGTGAACGTCTAGTAGTTCCCTTTAACACCGTTCAAAATTACAGGGTGATATCGGTAATAGTATCGGAGATATTGAATGCTGGTGGAATATTTCGCACAGCCGCCATGTTGAATTGGTGAGACGTAACAAACTTTGATGGGCACGGTCGGGGTCGCCCGGAATAGTGCTATGAACTTACCGAGTTTTATTGAAATCGCTCCAGCCGTTTAGATTTTATTACGGACACACACACACACCTCTCTCTCACACACACACACGCACACGCACACACAGATACACAGATACACGGACAAAAGGTGATCTCATAAGCCTATTTTTAGCCTATTTACAATTTTGAAAAAAAGGGCTTATGAGATCACATTTTGTCCGTGTGTGTGTGCGTGTGTGTGTGGGGTGTGTGTGTGTCCCCCTAATAAAATCTAAACGGCTGGAGCGATTTCAATGAAACTCGGTAAGTTCATAGCACTATTCCCGGCGACCTCGACCGTGCCCTTCAAATTTTGTTACGTCTCACCAATCCAACATGGTGGCTGTGCGAAATATTTCACTAGCATTCAATATCTCCGAAACTATTACCGATATCACCCTGAAATTGTGTACGGTGATAAAGGGAACTACTAGAAGTTCACCTATGAGACTTTCAAAAACCTGGTGACTACAAAACCAACATGGCGGTCAAGCGAAGTTGAGACTTTTAAATAGACTTTTCTCGCGATTTACATATCCAAACGTAATGAAACTTGGTACAGCAAATGTTTATACACATTGTAATGCACTGGATTCTAATTTAGTTCAATTGTTTACATGACCTCAAAATGGCGGCTGTGCGAAATATTTCACTGATATTCTATATCTCCGAAACTATTACAGATATCACCCTGCAATTTTGTACGGTCATAAAGGGTACTGATACAAGTTAACCTATGTATATTTCATAAACCTGTAAAGTACAGCCTGGCTGCGTGGCTCAGGGGTAACGTTCTCGCTTGCTGAGCCCAAGGTTGCAGGTTCAAAACCTGGCGCAGTCAGCTGGCATTTGAGGGTGCGCAAATGCGAGGGAGCCGTGTCAGTACATTTACTGGCACGTTAAAGATCCCCTTCGGGCAAAATTCCGGCACCCCGGCGTCTCTAAAAGCCAGGGTAGTTAAAAGGGACGTAAAACCAATAACATTATTATTATGTAAAGTACAAAATGAACATGGCGACCAAGCGAATTTGAAATATTTTAATAGACTTTTCTCGTGATTTAACTCTCTGAGCGCAGTGAAATGTGGTACAGTAAATGATTTTGCAGATTGTAATGCACTGCCATCTAATTTAATTCAATTGTTTACATAACCTCAAGATGGCGGCTGTGCGAAATTTTAAAATTAAGTTTTTATTTCTTGTGTCGTAATCATGCGATCGAAGTGAAAGTTTGAATAATGATCCTAGGCAATAATTGTCCTTGAATGGTACATAACTCTATGGCCTATACATATAACAATCCTAAATGGTGAGCTCCCGAAATATTTAGACGGTTCTCAATATCTATGAATCTTTTACAGCAACCAAACTGATTTTTTTTATGTTCATAGAGACTATGAACATATGTTCACCTATAGGACTTTCAGTAACCTGGTGAGCACAAATCCAACATGGCGGCGACGCAAAGTATAAATATTTAAATGGACGTTTCTCGCGAATTAACTATCCGAGTGCCATGAAACGCTGCACGTTAAATGCTTATACAAATGTTGATCCACTGGCATCTAATTTATTTCAATTGTTTGTATAATCACAAGATGGCTGCTGTGCGTAATTTTCAAATCTCGTTTTTACTTCTTGTGTTCTAATCATGCGATTGAAGTTTGAATACCACACGTACACAATGATATTAATGTAATAGTACAAAAATAAGAATCCAACCTGGCGACCATCTGAAATATTTAGACGGTTCTCAATATCTACGAATCTGTTACAGTAATTAAACTGAAATTTTGTATGTTGATAGTGGCAATTAACATGAGCAGGATATATGAAAATAGGCTTAAAAGCATGTTTATAGAAAGATTATAAACTGTTTATTTCTGAATTTTAAGTCAAACAAAACTCATAGGCTACAATGGTATAAAGCCTAGGTGAAAAGAAGGGGAAGGAGTACGTGACAAGTGAAACTGTGACTGTGCTTCTAAAAGTTTTCCATAATCTGGTTGAAACTGGGATGAGCTGATTCTTAGTAGCGCAGCTAAATGGTGGTCTGTCAATCTATTTCTGACGCTATTTTTGCGAAGCTTCATTGTAGAAAACGCCTGTTCATAGTTATAGGAAGATGCAAACATGGCAGTTATTTTCTGTGCATGAGAATTCAAGTTTGGGAAGTTTCATTTTGGTAGGGCATTGAAGAACTCAATTTTCGATACGGTGAAGAATAGTTGCTTCAATTCATTGTCGTGTAACTCAATCAGTTCTAGTTGCAACTCCATTACACAAAACGCTTAAACACAATGCGATTGAAACAGTTTTTATCATTTTAAATGATCTTGTCGACTTCGTCGTTACGCTGGGGTCTGGCGTTACGTTACGGTGACGGGACGAAATATACCCAGAAGCACTGAGGTGTGTGACGTCATAGTACCACTTGGTGCATGTGTTCCCCGACAATCTCTACTTCGTTGTATAAGACAAAAATCCCTGATTCTTGGATGTCACGGGTGATCTCGAGAACCACTGGATGGATTTTGATGCGGTTTTCACCATTCTGTAAAGGATATCTCGAGGAAAGATTGTGTAGAAAATAATTTATGTATGTTGAAAGGAAGCTAAGCAGTAACGATTTCAGTGAAAAAGTCGATAATAAACTTGGCGTCCGTGCGCTTCTTAAACTCACGCTGGGCAAACCGTTAAACATATCAATATACTATGAGCGTAAGAATTGGTCAGCATGAAAAGTTCCACAAAAAAAGTCCGCGAGAGCATATCTCTATCTTCAATACATCGCCCACTATAAGTGTTTTTAGACTGGATGGAAGGGGCACGTCCCCGCGTGCTCTGGTGAGCGTGACGGCATCCCGCGCGCTTGACCTTGCTTTGCCCTTGGTTTGCACTTGCCGTTCGCGAGTAATTTGAAACAAGATGAGCAAGATAAGTGTTATGCAGATAATTTTCTAACATGTCAAGAGTCTTTGGCTTCGAGTGAAGCGTGAAGCCTCCAGCCTGTCTAGCATTGTTCATCATTTGTAGCATTTAAAATGATACAAAGTCTAGTCTTTCAGACTGTCTGTCACTTTTTCACCTACAGGTGAACCTACAGAACAGAAAATATGACCTATCTGTACAGTAATTGTAGGTAGTACGTATGAGATACGAAATCATATCGCGTGCCGGATTAGACTTTTCCCGCGGGCCGTACATTGCCCATGACTACTCTTAGCTCAGTCAAATTAGAATTTTTCGAGGAATTAATTTCCAGAAAGCTAGGAATCGTTTTAATAGCTTCGATTGGTCCTAAATGCGTGTAATCCGAGTTTGCACATCCCAGGAGGTGTGCATAACTTTTGGGACCCACATAACCTCAACATTTTTCCTCTTCTTTACGTCTTTTGCTTGTAGTTCGAGAACGTAACGTCGGACGGAACACATGAATCAGGTCAATATTAAAGAAGGTTAAATTCTCCGTCGAATGGACATCTAAAACTTGAAATTTGGTTCATTGGTACAGTCGTAATCAACGTTCAAAACTGGGAAAATTTCTCATTTAGGTGCAAATTTACATTTTGTGACTTTTCAAGACCACACATCTTTGAAACAGATTCTCCTTTTGGAAAACCCATATATTAAAAGTTGTAGATTTTTAGAGAATAACATTTCACGTTATATTGACAATTTTGATAAGTCCTTTTAATTTCAAATGACCAGTTAACTAATGTAATCACTACATTTATAATATTTAATTCAATTCCAAAAATAGCGACTCTTTCCGAAAAAAAAAATCGTGTTCATGTTATGACATAATGATGTAAGTACGAAAAATCAATCTACCTACTCTGATCACTGTAAGAACGTTTCAATTCAAATTTCTAAGATATACGCAAATCAGAAAACTAGTTATATAAATGTACACACTCTGAATAGTGATTCGGAGTAGTACGAATGAAAAACATTTTAATTAGAGCAAAGTTGTATATTGGCATTCTTTAATTAGTAACCATTATTAATATTAATTAATAAAGTAATAGGAACATTTAAAATTGACATTAAATTGATAAACTATGAATACAAACATGTTATAGAAACCAATAGTCTTGCAGCATAAAATAAGGCATCATTCATGCTCGCATTTTCTTAGATGTCGATGGCCCTTCATCTACAAAGCTCTCAAGCTGGGATGGCATGCCGAGCCCCTGTTCATCGAGTTCATCTTCAAAGGGACTGTCCTCACCTATTTCTGCTTCTGCGGCGATCGGCATGTGAAACACACTCGTCCTCGAATGGTGCTGAATTCGAGCAGGACTGGCCGTGGCAGTTGAACATTTCATTCCAACTTTCCAGCAGCTGCAACTCCCTGCACACCCCTTCTTACATCCGCAGGACACTGTGTTGAGGATTTCCTTGAGCTTGCTCCTTGGTGTTCATGATGGGGAGCAGGCCATGGTCCGTACTTTTCCAACCCCAGCTGAGAGGAGCCTTTGGTCTATCATTCCAGCCCTGGATTTGGTGGTAGACACGCAGAATATGTCGGGTGGCGACTGCGTTTGTTGGTGGTAGAGAGGCCAGAATGAAAGTTGGCTTTATGAGTGATTTTGAGAACATCTCGTGTCGGATTTAGTCCAAGGAGGTCTCATTGGCCTGAGGTGAATATAGGAATAGTTGACCTGCTGAAATGAGGTCCTCAGGATCAGCATCTGCATGGTGGAAAACCTTGATAGCCTCCTGTAAAGCCGTGTCGTTGTCAAGGAGTTTGACAAACTTCAACTTCCCTTAGCGATAGAATGCAGGGGTTGTATCACACCCACTGATTGCATGTAGGAACAGAAGATTCTGTTTGACAGCAGACGAGAAGTTGAAGTACCTCGGGGAGAAGAACGTGTTCTGAGAGGTCCCCTTTCCAGGTTTCATGACGTAAATGTTTGAATTTGGTGCTTTGGCGGTTAATAGGATCAATAGATCGGTGTCCTCTCCGTTTATTATGACCGTCGCAAAGTTCCCTGCTGCTTGAATGGCGGTATTGACGATGAGTGTGTCAGCATCCTCAAGAGCTTGCCTCACTTCAAACACCTGCTGTACTAATTTCTCAAGCAGCATGGAGATAAGCCATTCTTTGTTGCTGTCGTTAGACAAAAATTGTTCTTTCGGCATGGTTGCAGTCATCGTTTCAGGGAACACTACGTTAGAAGAAGAGTGCTTGCTTTTACGGCGAAGACGCTCAGCTGATTTTGTACTCTTTACTGATACTTCATCAGGGTGACTATCGAAAACGAAAAATGTACTGGCAGGTTTGTAGTATTGCTTAACGTTGTCAACATATTAGGAGAGAATTGTTGAAAAATTTTCCTTGGATTCCCAAACCACTCGATGTAGAAGGAACCCCCCATCAATTACAATGGCACTACCTGCAAGAGTTGGTAGATCAGCAACTGCTGAAAATAAATTGTAGAACACGGGTTCTTTGTTTTCCGCATTCCTGTTTCATCAAAGATAGAAAGGGGATAAGGAGCTAACTCAAACAAATAATAATGTTTGAACTGTTCCTCAGATTTTTTAAGAAGTGTATCTGTATTTACTAGTATATCTTCGCCGTGATCCTGACTTTCGTGCTGAAATCTTTAAGAGGAACCACTCTGTTTTTTTCGTTGAAACTTGACATTACTGAAGTCGTTGCCAATAATCTTAGCAATACAATGAATCCTTTTTTCAAACGCTTCATGGCAATCAATTTTCACATCGCCAGCTACTCCTGTGCTAATGGACTTCACAAATTGTCCAGTTGGGATGGGATAGTGAGATGAAAACCAGTCTCGAAGGGTCGCAACGTCTGCATCGCCCCTCTGTACCCTTGAAAACTCAAGCGTCGACGTGCTGCTCTGAAGTACCATACGTCACGCCACAAAAGTCTTCCACTTGTACCGCTATTTCCATGATGATGGTAGGTATTGTGGCAACCAAACCGTTATGCCTCGTCCATGAGTCAACCCACCTTGGGCTTTCAGAGACCTCATTACCACTTGCTCAATCGTCTGATCAGTGAGTTCACCAGACCAAAACTTGTCAGAACTTCTGATGAAAAATCAGCTGTTTCGTACATTTTGGTCGAGTAGGTATATCGACATTGTATGAATCAGCTGATTTTATTTTCACGATTTCAGAGTTCAATAGGAGAACCTATTCCGAAGATATGTGTTCTTGGAAAGTCGCAAAATGTAAGTTTGCACCTAAATGAGATATTTTCCCAGTTTTGAACTTTTGAATATGACTGTACCAATGAACCAAATTTCAAGTTTTAGATGTTTATTCGACGCAGAATTTAATCTTCTTTAATATTGAACCCATTGATATTTTCCGTCCGACGTACCGTTCTAGAACTTCAAGAAAAAAACTGAAAAATGAGTAAATGTTTTGAGGATATGTGGGTCCCAAAAATTATGCACACCTCCTGGGATGGTGCAAACTCGGATTACACACACTTAGGACCAAACGAAGGTATTAAAACGATTTCCAGCTTTCTGGAAATTAATTCCTCAAAACACTTTTTTTTAAAACCTAATTTGATTGGCCTATCTTTACTATAACATGATGTACTTTTGTCCTACAGGTTCCTCCTAAAAGCGCTCGACCTCTTCTGGCATGAGGACTGTCTCAAGTGCGGATGCTGTGATTGTCGACTGGGAGAGGTTGGCTCCACTCTCTACACCAAGGCTGACCTCATCCTCTGTCGCAGAGACTACCTCAGGTAAGCTTGATTTACTTCTCCCTGAGAAGCTAGATCCATTTACGTTTTGTATTAATTACTTTACTGGCTCCGTGGCTTAGGCGGCAGCACACCAGACTCTCACCGCAGGATCCGTGGTTCAAATCCCGGTCACTCCATGTGAGATTTGTGCGGGACAAAGCGGAGGCAGATAGGTTTTTCTCCGGGTACTCCGGTTTTCCCTGTCGCAAATTGCATTCCAGCAACACTCTCCACTATCATTTCATTTCATCTGTCATTCACTTAAGCATTGCCCCAGTGGAGTGTGACAGGCTTCGGCAGCCGCACAGTTCATATCCTCGCCGCTAGATGGGGGCTTCATTCATTCCATTCCCTGACCCGGTCGGAGACTGGAAACAGGCTGTGGATTTTCATTTTCAAACTGTATGTTCCGGCGTAAGAGAGAGATTTTTGATTTTATAGATAAAGATCAATACAGAAGTTTAAATACAGAGTGTGTGATTCGTTGTTGCAGGTTGTTCGGCAATACGGGATATTGTGCGGCGTGTTCGAAGATGATCCCCGCCTTCGAGATGGTGATGAGGGCTCGTAACAATGTCTACCACCTGGAGTGTTTCGCCTGTCAACAGTGCAACCATAGGTAGGACACCATACATATTGTACACAATCATATTGATTTAGCTTGTACAGTGATTCCTGATCTATGCTATATATTGTTAGAGTTGACGTCCCCCAGGGGCTCACATCTAGTGGGAAGTAGGTTGGTGACCATGGGACTCCAGCTCGTAACAATGTCTACCACCTGGAGTGTTTCGCCTGTCAACAGTGCAACCATAGGTAGGGCACCATACAGATTGTACACAATCATATTGATTTAGCTTGTACAGTGATTCCTGATCTAAGCTATATATTGTTAGAGTTGACGTCCCCCAGGGGCTCACATCTAGTGGGAAGTAGGTTGGTGACCACGGGACTCCAGCTCGTAACAATGTGTACCACCTGGAGTGTTTCGCCTGTCAACAGTGCAACCATAGGTAGGACACCATACAGATTGTACACAATCATATTGATTTAGCTTCTACAGTGATTCCTGATATATGCTATATGTTGTTAGAGTTGACGTCCCCCAGGGGCTCACATCTAGTGGGAAGTAGGTTGGTGACCACGGGACTCCAGCTGAGTCCGGCATTGCTTCCACTTACTTGTGCCGGGCTCCTCTCCGTCTTCTTTCCCGTCGACCTCTTTTGTCAACTCTTGTTCTCTTCCGACCCCGACGGTATTAGGGTATCCGAGGCCCAGGGAGTCTCTTCCTTTCCCGCCCTTTTCTCATCTTTCCTGATCCCTCCTTGTACTAGGGATCAGCCTTCTTTTTCTTTTAATTATATCTCCTTTTCTCTTTAAGATTCCCGCACTGTTTTTGTCAATTGGCTCCTCGTGTATCCAAATTACATTTTGTTAATGTTTTGAATCTACACTACATTTTGGAAGTATTTTCAATCTAAATTGCATTTTGCGAGTACTTTCAACCTCAATTGCATTTTGTAGGTTGGGTATTTTGTAAGTATTTCGAATCTCAATTGCATTTTGTGAGTATTTTGAATCTCAGTTACATTTTGTAAGTATCAGTATGCCTTCCTTCGGAGGGGAAGTAAAGCCGGCGGTCCAATGTCATAGATTTATGGCATGTTAAGGAACCTTCCACTAATTGCACCTGTGTGAAGCTAAATTGTATAGGTTAAGAATGTAAACAACGCTCTTAGGTCCCTACGTTCGTTGCCAAGAGCCGACTGCGGTGGCGTCTAGTAGCTAAGTTCTGAACTAGGCCTAGTAGTCGTTGACGGTGGCGTTTTTCGGCAAAAGTAGGAAATATTTGAAAAATTCTAAGTTGCAGTCCTTACTTGAATTAAACAAGAAGTTCCGTGACGAACTAAAGAGCCTACTTTTCATGCCAATGATTATTCTACAGTATATGAACCTATCAAGAATAATGACGAAATTAAATTGGTAATATCGAAATATCTAATTAGTTCAAAATATACCGGGTATAATGTAGCCTCATAGAGCACTACAGTTGGCAGCCCTGGCGACTGAATATATTCTTAGTTCCATCTCTTAAGGTACAGAATACAAAATTTGGTTGAAGTCCAATGGACGTTACATGCAGTTAGACACTGGATCTATCAGCACGCGCAAAAGCATGTTGCCAATAATACCATGCGAGTGCTGGTCAGAAATAATCTGAATTATTATGATATCTTGTTGTGCCAATTTTGGATGAAATCCATTTGTTAGTATAGAAGTTACTTGTATTTTAAAATTGGACATATCAGCAGGCATAGAATCATATTGGCAGCACTGCCTTATATTAATTACTCCAAATTAATCTAGAATGTCAGGTGCTATACGTGTGCAAGTATAGAGCTGTTGGCTTGCATACTTTCTGATATATTGATATTAGGGTAAAAAATATAGACAGCAATTATTAACAGTTGGCAGCCCTGATTGCTCTTAACAATACTTATAGTCATATCTGTCATGGTACACATAGCACATACGAAATTTGGTTGAAATCTAACTGATAGTATAGAAGTTAGATGTATTTAAAAATTGGTATTATCAGCAGGCTTATAATCATGTTGGTAGAACTGACGTATAAGTTACTCCAAATTAATCTAAAATGTCAGAATATACGTGTGCATAGTTTAAAGCTGTTGGCTTGCATACTTTCTGATATATTGGTATTTGTATAAAAAAATATAGAGAGCAATTATTAACAGTTGGCAGCCCTGGTGGCTCTTAAAAATACGCTCAGTCATATCTGTTTATGTACACATATTACATACAAAATTTGGTTGAAATCCAATTGATAGTGTAGAAGTTATATGCATTTAAACATTGAACCTACCAGAAGGCTTAAAATTATTTTGGCAACACTGTCATGGTTGGCCTCCTGGAAATTAAACTAAAATAGTATTATCTGCATGTGTACCAATTTTGGAATAGCTCCCATGCATACCTTGCAAGATATCCAACATTGAGCTCAAATTTCTAGTGCGTTTTTTCAGCAGTTGGTAGCACTGACATCATTTTAAAATATGGACGTGAGATATTCCGGTGCACATCTTTACTCGTACTAAATTTGGTTTTGATTGCTGCAGCCGTTTAAGAGTTGATAGGGGGGGGGGGGGACACACACACACAGCCAGACAGACACACATTTTCCCGGATCGATCTCATAAGTCTACTTTTTCCTCATTTTTGCAAAATTTGAAAAGTAGGCTAAAAACAGATACACACACTAATACAGCCATCACAATTCACACCGGTTATCAGACAGATTCTACACACACCCAGAGTACACGGGGCTACATGACCGCGTTGTCACAGCCCCTAAACTGAGGAATCAACCAACCAATCTAAATTGCATTTAGTGTGCCTTTTCAATCTTTTGTCGGTATTTTCAATCTCCGTTAGATTTCGTAATGGTCTCCGTCTCATTGTCATTTTCGCATCACCCAGACCATAAGGGGCCGATAACCCAGATGTTAGGCCCCTTAAAACAACAATTACCATAATCATCACGATAGAGTTGAAGATTTTGACCAATATTCCCCACTGTTATCCCAGAATAGTCAGGGAGACCATTTAATAGGTAAATAGATGGCAACTACAAACACGCAGTGGCAGAATGTTTACCATGAGATAATATTCAAACTCATCTTAGGAAGCGACAAGTGCCCAAACCGATATGGAGACTATGTCGAAAAACAAGATGTTCAGGAAAGAACATATAGCCTACTTTCTCCTAAATGTATGGGTATATTTATAACTCTTTGTCTTTATCACTTCCTAATTTCTTCCAATTCGAAGTGCAAATTGGCACACTGGATTTGAGGAGTGGCGTTCAAACCATAGTTTATAATTTACCCCAGCATTTTGCAATTTCATCAGCAAACACTCCAAACAACGTAGGTATTCCGTATATTAACACCGAACACTTACAATAATTGAAACTTAGTTGCTCTAAACGTATCACTGGGAGAAACATATTTATTATACCTATTACATAGCTAATTTGAAATCGCGCACGGGTAACGAGAAAGACAGGCCATGGCGCGTAAACCAAGCCCTTCTGTGACGTAGGCAATGTACTGCTTGATGGTGCTTGTACGTTTAAGTCGAGAGCAATTCCTAAGCAGCAGAAATGCAATATTTTATATCAATCTTCATAAAATGGACGCAGTTTTGATGTCCGTATGTTTTCAAACACGATAAATTATACTGTATAGGTTTGCAAAACTACGCCTGTTGAAGTTACTCGTTACAAAAATCCACGCGAACTAGGATTCAAGGGTTCGTTGTGTCTTTAATAGCTGCAACGAGTAGGCTACAGTAAGTTGAGTTGTAGATTCTGTGACCTTCGTTGTGAGTTAAATTATGTGCACTTGAGTATAATTAGATCAAAGAATCTTGCAGCACAGTATTGATATCATTAACTTATTGTTGTTTCAAGGGGCGGAACATAAATTAATATGTTTATAGAAGAGATCTGCGGAATACACTACCCACCGACTAACGACTTGTATGAAGACAAGTGATAAATGAATACCAACGTTTATACAGGTTCAATGATGTAGACAAGATGACTAGGTACCACACCGGCAGTAAAACGAAGACCAGCAAGACGAGCTGCGGTCACCTTGGCCGAGCTTTTGGCGCGCCAAGGCCCCCTGCTTTAAGCGTGTGTACAATCCTATATGATGCAGCGGCCTTGCTAGCGTGTGTACAATGCTGAAATCTTACTTTAGTTAGTTATTGTTGATGAAACCGAAACCCCGATAGTATTGAAAGCGCGCGCATAGTACATACGATGGCTGGTTTTTTTTTTTTTCAAGTTCCGATGGACTGTATAAAAATAACAGATTGACATTACCAAACTTGACCTTGCAATAAGCGTGCAGGTGCTCAGTCGCCATTCTAAAACTCAAGTGCTAACATGGTGAGACAGTTATCATTGCAACATCGTATTTTTTTATGTAAAACTTATTTTAAGTACGAGTCGGCTCGGCGGGTACGTGATGGATTTGTTCAGCAATTTTCTGATGAAGTGCCACCTTCACTAGCACAGATTCACGTAATTGCAAATAAGTTTGACACTACTGGCTCGGTGCTCAATAAAAATCATGCCCGCACACGAACAGTTTTAACAGAGGATGAGCTAGATGACGTTGGCGAAAATCTTGAACGGTCTCCGAATAAATCACTCTCAAAATTAGCACAAGTAGGGGTTTCGGTTTCATCAACAATAACTAACTAACTAACTAAAGTAAGATTTCAGCATTGTACACACGCTAGCAAGGCCGCTGCATCATATAGGATTGTACACACGCTTAAAGCAGGGGGCCTTGGCGCGTCAAAAGCTCGGCCAAGGTGACCGCAGCAGCGGTTAACAAAGCCGCCGCTTGGCGCTCTTATTTTATATGAAAGACCCTGTATACTGTACAGTGTAGGCAAAGTTTTTCTAAGTTTTCTTTTATAATTTACAGTAAATGTTTTCCTTGATTCTTCTGCAGTACTGTAATTGTAGTGGCTTAATCATTTTAAAACTTGTGTTTCTGTTAAAAACGAATAAATGTACTGCATTGCATTACTTTTTAACCAAAACAAACAGCTTATTTCTTATTTTTAACACATTTCCCGATAACCCGGCATTTTCGCGAACTTGACCACCCTTCGGTCCACATTAGGCCGATTTTGGGAGACTCTACTGTAGTTCCATATTGCTTGCTTAGTAACCTTAGTTTCTGAGAACCCCTTGTATTAGCTCAACAGAGGGAGTAATGGACGGCTGCATCAAACCAGTCAAAAGACTGAAGACTCAACAACAGAGATACCGTCAGTCTAAATGTCTGGGCAGGTCACGTCACGTGACGGGAAGGCTGTTATTGTTGTCAGCACTGCCAACTGCCCGAACCAATTCCAGCGCCTTTGTTCGTATCGGGCTTTTAAAACATTTAGTGGCCTGTTGGGAAATCACTGTGCAGACGCGGGGACATGCGAGAGCAAGGGACTCGTCTGCCAGACACTGGCTAAAACCAATTAGAATTATTGCTGCCAACGCGACAGATGATCATCTTGTTAACTTTCATTGTCTCAATAGAAACAGTAAGCAAACTTAAATGTTTCTTTGACAAGGCTCAGAAATCAAGCTGTTTGGCTCTTAACAAGACACCCCCTAGAGGCTCACATCTAGTTGGCGACCACGGGACCCCAGCTGAGTCCGGCATTGCTTCCACTTACTTGTGCCAGCTCCTCTCCGTCTTCTTTCCTGTAGACCTCTCTTGGTCAACTCTTGATCTCTTCCGACCCCGATGGTAGCCTATTAGGTTAACCGAGGCCTAAGGAGTTTTTCACTTTCCCGCCTTAATTGGCCCTTGTCTTATCTTTCCTGATACCCTCATTCTTCGAGCCTTCTTTTTCTTTTCATGTTATCTCCTGCCTTCTACTCAATGCCCTCAAGGAGGCAGAGTGTGTGTAGCCCCTCCACTTCTGGTGCACCCTGGATAGTGCCACACCTTCAAGGGCTCACGGCTGGTGAGTTTGGGAGTTGGCGATCCCGAGGGATTCCTGAACTGAGTCCGTTTTTTCCCCTTTTCGTCTGACTTTGGGGCGGGCCCAGTCCTAGTTTCCTTTCCTATCTGCCTTTCATGGCTCTTCTCCCTTCCAAGTCCCTCGATCCTCATTCTCGAGGGTTGAGGGCATTTCTTTTCTTCCTGTCCTTTATTTGCCTTATCCTTTATTTGTTTACCATTTCTTCTTCTAGTTTGTAGTTAGTATTAGTTATAGTTTTCATTCTCATCTCATCTTTCGCTATCACCCAAACCATTAGGGGCCGATAACCTAGATGTTAGGCCCCTTAAAACAACAATTATCATCTTCATCATCATCATCATCATCTCACCAAGACAGACCGGGTTCTATTCCCGGAGGATATACAGTAGATAGCTTTGAAGCCATTTTTCAGTGTTGCCTTATTGGTGATTGATAGGGTTCGGAAGTTTAAGACCTAAAGAAGTACAAAATATGACCTAAAAACTAGCTAAATATGCCCTAAAAACTAGCTAAATATGACCTAAAACTAGCTAAATATGCCCTAAAAACTAGCTAAATATGAACTAAAAACTAGCTAAATATGCCCTAAAAACTAGCTAAATATGCCCTAAAAACTAGCTAAATATGACCTAAAAACTAGCTAAATATGCCCTAAAACTAGCTAAATATGCCCTAAAAACTAGCTAAATATGAACTAAAAACTAGCTAAATATGCCCTAAAAACTAGCTAAATATGCCCTAAAAACTAGCTAAATATGCCCTAAAAACTAGCTAAATATGACCTAAAACTACCTAAATATGAACTAAAAACTAGCTAAATATGAACTAAAAACTAGCTAAATATGAACTAAAAACTAGCTAAATATGCCCTAAAAACTAGCTAAATATGACCTAAAAACTAGCTTAAATATGACCTAAAAACTAGCTAAATATGCCCTAAAAACTAGCTAAATATGACCTAAAAACTAGCTAAATATGACCTAAAAACTAGCTAAATATGCCCTAAAAACTAGCTAAATATGACCTAAAAACTAGCTAAATATGCCCTAAAAACTAGCTAAATATGACCTAAAAACTAGCTAAATATGACCTAAAAACTAGCTAAATATGAACTAAAACTAGCTAAATATGACCTAAAAACTAGCTAAATATGACATAAAAACTAGCTTAATATGCCCTAAAACTAGCTAAATATGAACTAAAAACTAGCTAAATATGCCCTAAAAACTAGCTAAATATGACCTAAAAACTAGCTAAATATAACATGAATTTGGGGATAGGTAGAGTATCACTAACATACAGTAAACGTCTTAAGTGCCAAAACTTGATCAGCGATAATACACCAGACACATTTAATCATACAAACTGACAGAGAGCTACAGTACATTAACATGTTCAACATTCATTCAGTATCATAGCCTTGAGATGCAGTTCTTGCTCGGTTTATTTACTACACTATTCGCAAATCATGTGTTAAACTCGACGCCTCAATTTAAACAAAAGTGCTGAAATTATAACCAAATATGACCTTATATTACCGAAATATGACAAAAAAACAACAAAAATGGCCGAAATATGCATTTATAGACAACGTCAAATTGCTTTAAACGTGGTCAGACACCAGTCATTCAAACTTATTTTTCAAATTTCGCTTAAAATGAGCTCATGAAAAAAATATGACTTTTCCTTAACATCCGAACCTTAGTGATTGATATTAGGCTACTAATTTTCAGGCGGACAACACTTCGTAATCGCAGTTACTGGGAAATGTGAAAAATAATCTTCTTCCCAATCCTATCCCCAATTTACAAATACACATACTAATGCAGCCGTTACAATAACATGGGTAGATGACCTCGTAGCAGTAGCGAATGCTGATTTTTAGCCTACTTTTCACATTTTGCAAAAATGAGGAAAAAGTAGACTTATGAGATCGATCCGGGAAAATGTGTGTCTGTCTGTCTGTCTGTCCTTCTGTCTGTCTGTCTGGCTGTGTGTGTGTCCCCCCCTATCAATTCCTAAACAGCTGCAGCAATCAAAACCAAATTTAGTATGAGTAAAGATGTGCACCGAAATATCTCACGTCCATATTTGAAAAATGTTGTCAGTGCTACCAACTGCTGAAAAAACGCACTAGAATTTTGAGCTCCATGTTGGATATCTTGCAAGGTATGCATGGGAGCTATTCCAAAATTGGCACACATGTTGATAATACTAATTCAGTTTAATTTCCAGGAGACCAACCATGACAGTGTTTACAAAATAATTTTAAGCCTTCTGATAGGTCCAATGTTTAAATGCATATAACGTCTACACTATCAATTGGATTTCAACCAAATTTTGTATGTAATATCTGTACATAAACAGATATGACTCACCGTATTCTTAAGAGCCACCAGGGCTGCCAACTGTTAATAATTGCTCTCTCTATTTTTTTTAAATCCAAATACCAATATATCAGAAAGTATGCAAGCCAACAGCTTTAAACTATGCACACGTATATTCTGACATTTTAGATTAATTTGGAGTAACTTATATACGTCAGTTCTACCAACATGATTATAAGCCTGCTGATAGGACCAATTTTTAAATACATGTAACTTCTATACTATCAGTTGGATTTCAACCAAATTTCGTATGTGATATGTGTACCATAACAGATATGACTATAAGTATTGTTAAGAGCAATCAGGGCTGCCAACTGTTAATAAATGCTGTCTATATTCTTTTCACCCTAATATCAATATATCAGAAAGTATGCAAGCCAACAGCCCTATACTTTGCACACGTATAGCACCTGACATTCTAGATTAATTTGGAGTAATTAATACAAGGCAGTGCTGCCAACATGATTCTATGCCTGCTGATATGTCCAATTTTAAAATACATGTAACTTCTATACTAGCAAATGGATTTCATCCAAAATTGGCACAACAAGATATCATAATAATTCAGATTATTTCTGACCAGCACACGCATGGTATTGTTGGCAACATGCGTTTACGCGTGCTGATAGATCCAGTGTCTAACTGCATGTAACGTCCATTGGACTTCAACCAAATTTTGTATTCTGTACCTTAAGAGGTGGAACTAAGAATATATTCAGTCACCAGGGCTGCCAACTGTAGTGCTCTATTAGGCTACATTATACCAGGTATATTTTGAACTAATTAGATATTTCGATATTACCAACTTAATTTCGTCATTATTCTAGATAGGTTCATATACTGTAGAATAATCATTGGCATGAAAAGTAGGCTGTATAGTTCTTCACGGAACTTCTTGTTATAATGTGTAGGATGTAATGTGATAGGCTACTTATTAACTTAAGATAATTATTATAGCTAGGCTAAATTGAGATATTAGACTCGGTGTAATATTAATTATTCAGTCACACAGCACTATTACGAACACATTACACAATACAATTCAATCAAATACCACTCCAAAGATGTGCACACGCAGAAAACAGACTACCCATTCTGACGGCACGAAATCGTAACCAATAAGCCCGTAGTGTTGGTTTACATTCAACCAATAGCGAGACTTTAGGATCTCAGTCGACGTCCTCAGAGCGTCATTAAACAGACCAAACCTGTCCCTTTCACCTCAAGGGCTCCCATACATTTCTTAAGTTATAAACACGTGCTTTGAGGATGCAAGGCTTCCTTCCTCAGCTTTCCACTCCGGGCGGTGAAGTTCACACTTCACCCATCTAGGGGTGAAATGTAGTTACAAGTGACAGTGAGACAGAGCTTACAGAGAGGGCGCACAAGGTAGCCCCAGTTACTATTTTACAAAACAATCAATTTAATTGTTTAAAACAGTTTGAGCTTAGAGCTGACTGTAGGATGATCCTAGCGTCCTACATGGAGGATTCGCCACTGCCTCGTAGTTCTGTCCCTTAAAACCTCAATAATTAACTAACATCACAATAACACAGGTTATCACACACAATCTACCCACAGACTAGTACACGGGACTAGGTGACCACGAGTTCACAATCCCCTTAAATAAGCAAAGGCAACAACAAACTGTTCAACCATCACAAATGTTATCGAATACTGAGAAGGCGATACTTCTGTTGAGTATGACAAATCGATTGTACGCATTCCTTTGTATTATCTTGTTATAATACGCACAAAACTCGAGCTCCTAAACCAGAGGGAGTTAGAAGGTGTGGTTTGTACCAAAACCTTCCAAATCGCCTCAATAGTACAAGAAAAATCTTGCATTTCTTGAAAAGTCAACGGAAATATATTTATTTGTTTATAAAGTGCTTTTAAACAAATAAACAAGACGATAGACCCTGGCGGCAGAACTTTTTCGCGTACAGCCCGCTTAGCACAAGGGCCGGGCGGGTCGTCTGTACACATGGGGCGCACCCAACCCATTGTGCAACCAGCAGCAGTGATGAATTACACTCTGATTGCATAAATATTGACAATTTGTTTAAAAAGTGCGTTTAAACAATTACACATATTTATAGAAGTCCGCATAACAGTAAAGCCAGGTTCCGCTAGTTGTTATTATTTCATTCATGTGACGTGTCGATTAGAGGAAAGTAGAATACAAGCAGAGGAGATGACATTTCTAAGAGCCATAGAGGGCAAGACCAGAAGAGATCGAGTTAGAAATGAAGAGATAGGTAAAGGACAGGAATCGTGAAGCTGCTGGACAGGATGGAAACAACAAAGTTAAAGTGGTATGGTCACATGATGAGGATGGTAGAGGAGAGAGTACCAAAGAAACGAAGAGACCACGAGGAACACCCCGAAAGAGATGGACGGATACAGTCTGAGAGTGCACAGAAAAGAGGGGAAGAAAACCTGAAGATGTACTTAAAAGAGGAGAGGAGTCGTGGATTTGTCGAACTTTTCATGCTGAACAATTCTTACATTCATAGTATATAGATATTTTTAACGGTTTGCCCAACGTAAGCGTAAAAAGCGCACGGACGCCAGGATTCTTTTTCGACTTCTTCACTGAAATCGTTACTATTTGGCTTCCTGTGATCATAAATAAATTATTTTCTACAGAAACCTTCCACGAGATATTCTTTACAGAACGGTGAAAACCGTAGTAGTTCTCGAAATGACCTGTAACATCCAAGAATCGGGGACTTAGTTTTATACTAAGTACTGTAGAGATGTATATTCTTGGTTTTGCGTAGTTTTATTTAGTAGCTGTTTGCATTTGAAAGTAGTCGCCTCCATTGTGTAGTGGTCATCGTTCTTAACTGCCACCCGGGAGGTCCACTGTTCGATTCTCGGCTCTGCCACGAAATTTGAAAAGTGGTATGAGGACTGGAACGGGGTCTACTCAGCCTCTGGTGGTCCAAATGGGTACAGGGGGTTTGAATCCCACCTCAGCAATCCTCCTTTTCCGTGGTTTTCCACTTCGTCTTCGGGCAAATGCCGGGATGGTACCTACCGTTAGGCCACGGCCGCCTCCTTCCCTCTTCCTTGTCTATCCCTCATGAGGCCCCCTGTTCGCTTTGCAGATGAAGCCGCCTAGGCGAGGTGCTAGTCTCGCCTCCCCAGTTGTATCCCACGATGCGATGTCAAACTCCCGGACACTGCCCATAGAGGCAGTAAAGGTGGGATTCCTCGCTGAGTCCGTTGGGAACGCCTACCTGGAGGGTAAACACTACGGAAAAACGATCGGAAAAAATGCATTTGAAAGTACTGACATAACTTATGGCTATGGCTCGGATTTTTAGGTGCTAAAAATCGGGAAAATATTTATTTTTAATGTATTAAAAATACCTGAAATATGTGACAAAAAATTAAAAATATTATATAATAATTTAGTTTATTAATGTGAATATAAACAATATGCAGTACTCACGAATGTAATTTATTCTATTTCTCGCTGACTGCTGAAGCATTACAATACACAACGAAATACATCTTCAGATTGTCCATCAAAAATGACCGACGATTATCGCGAAATACTTATTCTGAAGGCTCGAAACTGCGGCAATATGTTTCTTGCCCTTGAAGTGTTGTGCAACTTGAGATCGCTGTTCAGCCTTGATTGCTTTCCTACATGGTTGGCAGAACAGAACGTCCCCATCAGAAGTAAAATTATCTATTCTGCAACAGACGATAACTTGTAGTTGTTTTTACTTTAGGCATTGTAGAACTGCCTTACACTTCACAGTGCCAGAAATGAACTGCATGTGAGTGACACCGGTTCCAGGTAGCTGGGGGAGGGGGAGGTCTAGCACGTGGTGCAATATGGCTATGGACAAGGAAATCCCCGACTTCCACAGTGAGTGGCACGGGGCGATAAGTTAAGAATAACACAGATGCAAGCTGACACACGCTCTGCATGAAGATTAGATAGCTCACAGGTTCTTCCCCGTTGAAGTAAATCAGAACAAAAATGCAATACACTGAAAGATCTGATATTAAAAAATGTGAATATTATGTCTTTTTATGTGTTAATAAGTGAAAAGCAGGAATTTATGTATTTATAGAAAAAATTCTTAAAATATGTATTTACATAAAAAAATATCTATTTACCTAAAAATCCGAGCCCTACTTATGGCAGTACTGTGTAAAATAGTATTGACGGCAACAACAACAACTTAACACGCACGGCTATATAATAGAAGAGTGGTAGGAGGTAATGTTTTCATTAGGTCTGATTACAACATCCCAGTGCATATCCCAAGATAACAGCCAGACTGAATACACTAATTACTGGCACCAATAATACAAATAACAGTGAGATTTTGATGGAATTACAGTACACAATGAAAATTCCAACAGTTACAAATTCAATTACCATACAATTTATTTTGATTATTTATTAATTCGCGTTTATTTTAGCGTGAAGCTCAATATTAGCTTTCGATTCGCATTCAATTGGAGAGAAATTAATTGCTGTAAATTTAAGCCTAATTAATTTAGTGATCGTTGAATTACCATTGTTTTAAGGCTCTCTTATATAGGGGGTGTGACCGAGCTACACCAACCCTCACTTGTTTTCAATACAGTACTTACATAACATCGCCACCAAGAGCGCTGATGTCTATATTTCTAACGTTTCATTGAATACTCACCCATCGTTGACAATTCTATAGAGTAAAGGAAAGCCTTTTAGGACGACAACTACTAGGACATCTCCCCGTCATTGTAGAAAATTATTAAATATTAGTTATTGTTGTTTTAAGGGGCGGAACTACGAGGTCATCTGCCTATCTTAACACAGATTAAAGTATACAAATTGTTAATAAAATTTAAAATTTAGAGGTGGACACCTACATTTTAAAAGACCGAAAATTAATAAAACAAAAAATTAAATTAAACTAATAATTATAATATAAACAAAAACGAAGAGGATATAAAAAGTAGGTTAGCTCAGGCAAGGAAAGCATTTCTACAGAAAATGAATCTGTTGACATCGAATATAGATTCAGGTATTAGGAAGGCATTTTTGAAAGCCTTTGTCTGAAGCGTGGTGCTCTATGGAAGTGAAACTTGGACTGTTGGTGCAGCAGAAAAGAGGAGTACTGAAGCGTTTGAAATGTGGTGTTACAGGAGAATGATGAAGATCAGATGGGTAGATAGGGTTACACACGAAGAGGTATTAAGACTAGTGGGAGAGGAGAGATGTTTCTGGCGACTGCTAATGAAGAGGAGAGATAGGTTGGTAGGACACATACTAAGACACCCAGGAATAGCAAGGTTAGTTAAGGAAGGAAGGGTCGAGGACAAGAACTGTAGGGGTAGACCAAGGTTAGAATATGTTAAACAGATTGCCTTGGATGTAGGGTGTGGTAGCTATATACTGGTGAAACGATTAGCACAGGACGGGGAGACATGGAAAGCTGCATCAAATCAGCCAAAAGACTGAAGACTCAAACAACAACAACAACAACAACAACAAACAAAAATTACGGAAAAACAAAAATTCAGCATTCGAAAACGAACAAGCCTTTGAGTCAATGTACACTGGAAAATTTAGATTGCTGTCCCCAACCCACTCTCACTTATAAAGCGGATGACGAAATCAGCAGCCACCGCGTAATGGGCTAATATAAGTTTGAGTGACATCCGCAAACCAAGGTTTCTTCGTAAGTCAGCAAGATGCACACACTCGGTTAAAATGTGGGCCACGGTGAAAACGGCTCTACAGGTACAAAGTGGGGGGGTCTTCCCTTCTCATCAGGTACGAGTGGGTGGATCTTGTATGACCTATCCTTAGCTTACACAAAATAAATAAACGTACCTTAGAAAGCAGGAGGTGACAGATATGAAGATTAGCGGACAATCAGCTTGACCAGTCGTACTTCTGAGATCCTGACTAGAATAATTTACAAGGTAACGGCTTCAGTGGTGTAGTCGGTACCATGCTGAACTGCTATTCCCAAGATAGCGGGTTCAAACCCGGTCGAAGTCGTCGGATTTTTAAGAGCGTTAAAATCCTTCAGTAAGCCTTCCTTCGGAGGCGAAGTAAAGCCACTAACTACAATTGTGTGATGCTAAATTTGTAGGTTAGATTTGATTATCGCTCTACTAGTTCCATTCTACACCGCCAGGTGCCGTTTGCGGTGGCATCGATTAGCTAAGTTTGCGGCTAGGTATCGTTGACGGTAGCATTTGGTAACAAAAGTAGGAACTACTTAAAATTGATCATCTGCAGTCCTTACCTGAATTACAGATACCACCCACCAATACAGCCATCACAATAACACCGGTTATCACACAGATTCTACACACACCCAAAGTAGACGGTGCTACATGACCGCGTTGCCGCAACCCCTTAACTGAGGAACCAACCAACTAAGCTTGGACTATTGGTGCAGCAGAAAAGAGGAGAATAGAGGCATTTGAAATGTGGTGTTAAGGAGGACGATGAAAATCAGATGGGTAGATAGGGTTACAAGCGATGCGATATTAAGACTAGTGGGAGAGGAGAGATGTTTCTGGCGACTGGTAATGAAGAGAAGAGATAGGTTGGTAGGACACATACTAAGACACCCAGGAATAGCAAGCTTAGTTGTGGAAGGAAGGGTCGAGGACAAGAACTGTATGGGTAGACCTAGGTTAGAATAAGTTAAACAGATTGCCTCGGACGTAGGGTGTGGTAGCTATGTAGAGATGAAATGATCAGCTCAGGATAGGGAGGCATGGAGAGCTGCATCAAACCAGTCAAAATACTGAAGACTCAAACAACATCAGAGATTCTGCTGCATGTTTTATATACTTTTTTGTTGATGTGTAACATCTGTCCACTCGGTTGCTGGATATTTTTATGAGAGTTATTTTGAAAAATGGGACGGAAGTGGATCGGACGGAAGTGTTTAAGACTGCTTTAGCAGCCAGAAGGGATGTGATCCAGCTGGCAGTGGTACCATGTGGAATGTTTATCACATACGGATTACTTTGTAATAGCAGAGCATCATGAAGGCAGTGCGAGAGTAGAAATATCAAGTAGGCAGTGAAGAAAAAAAAAAGTCAGTGTCTGTTAACGTAACTTAGTTAGGCCTACTGGCAGGAGAGTGATGTAACAGCAGAGTATCAAGAAGGCAAGGCGAGAGTAGAAATATCAAGTAAGCAGTGAAGAAAAAAAAAGTCAGTGTCTGTTAACGTAACTTAGTTAGGCCTACTGGCAGGAGAGTGATGTAACAGCAGACCGTCAAGAAGGCAGTGCAAGAGTAGAAATATCAAGTAGGCAGTGAAGAAAAATAAAAGAAAGTCTTGGAATTGTTATGTAACTTATTATGAGAGTGTAAAAAATAAAAAGATTTGTTGTGTGTTGATGAATGTCAAGGATAATAAAAACGATAGCAACTTCAAGGTAGGATAACTCGTCAGATGTTACACATCTGTAAAGCTCGTATCTTTTTTACTACGTAACCGGTATGTGTCAGCACATTTTGTTGGTCCAAGAACTTTTCTTAAAATTTTTCGTTCCTTTTTTTCAATTATTTCTTCAATGCCTCTTTTGTTTATTGCAACTCTCATCAGCTTGTTAGTGAAAAACGCTGTGAATGTCCCAATGTACGTTTGACTCTCGAGCATACCAGTTATTTTTGAATAGCGCTGTATAATGATTATATAGTATAGTTTGCCTGTTAAATTTAATATTTGCCGTTGCGTGTTATGTGCATTTAATTATCATTGCAATGATTAAACATTATTATGTCAATTAACAGGTGTAACCAATTCAATTGAGTGAGTGTGTACTTGCACGGAAAAGAGAAAAATATGCTCTTTCAATTATAATAATTATACAATGACACCACATGAATTATGCTCTGCAAACTAATACGTATTAATGGGAGATAGCAAATTGGAAGTGAATAATAATAATATCTGGATGGATTTCCACGTAAAGTACAGTACAGTTGGTTGGTTGGTTCCTCAGTTTAGGAGCTGCGACAACGTGGTCATGTAGCCCCGTGTACAGGGTCATCGAAAAATAATACCAACATTTAAAATAACTGTTATAAAAAACTACTCGAGGTAATTCAATTGTTTTAATCTTAAAATGTGCGGAAAACGATAGATTTTTTTCATACCTTAGTATGTGCACCGTTCGTAGCTCTGCAAATGTCTAGTCTGTAGTCAATTTCTTGCCACGTACGTGCAATCATTTCAGGAGTAACTGTCAAGATGGCGGCAGACATTCGCTCCCGCAGTTGCTGCAAATCCAGAATTTTTTCTGCATACACAATGTTTTTAATGTACCCCCAGAAAACATGGTATAAACGGCGCGTTCGGGCGGTGCAGTTATGGCGCGCCTCCGGCCGACATTGGCTACTGCGCATCTAGTGTGCGCATAGCAAGGTCACGCCCGCTCCACAAAAAAACTTACTTTAACCAGCCAGCGTTCAGTGAAAGAATTGCACGTTTAACATAAAGGGTTTCGGTGCTATAATTTTTTTAAATGTTGCCATTATTTTTCGATGACCAGTATTTTGTGTGTGTGTAGAATCTGTCTGATAACCGGTGTTAATTGTGATGGCTGTATTAGTGTGTGTTATCTGTAATTCAGGTAAGGACTGCAGACGATCAATTTCGAGTAGTTCCTACTTTTGCTACCAAATGCTACCGTCAACGACACCTAGCCACAAACTTAGCTACTAGATGCCACCGCAAACTGCACCTGGCTGTGAACTTTGGCACTTAATAGATCGTTAATGAAATCTAACGTACAAATGAGTCGTCCAGTTGCAAACCTCGTTTAATCCACTTGTGAATAAGAATCATTTTCATGAGAAACGTTTCTCTGGACTTTGCCTCGCGTATCTTTTGTGTTTGTTGTTTTCTACTTTTTGCTTTGTGTTTTTGGTTTTTGGTTTTGAGTTTGCATGTGCTTTTGCTTTTGAATTTTACTTTCCGTTTTTCTTTCTTGTTTTTTTTCTGCTTTTGCTTTTTTTGAAATTTGCTTTTTGCTTTGCGTTTCTTGTTTTTTGCTTTCTGTTTTTGCTTTTGTTTTGGAATTTTTCCTTTTGTTTGTTTTCTGAAAAATCAAAATAAAATAAAACAAAATAAAATAGAACAAAATAAACAAAACAAAATCAAAATAAAACAAAACAAAATAAAACAAAACAAAGCAACAAAACAAAAAATTAAGTAAAACAATTTAAAACAAAATAAAAGGAAATAAAATAAAACAAAACAAAATAAAATAAAGTAAAATAGAATAAACCAATTAAATAAATAATTTTACGACATGATACTTATTCACAAGTGGATTAAACGAGTTTTGCAACTGGATGACTCAAATTTAGCTTCACCCAATTGTAGTTAGTGGAAGGTTCTTTTACATGCTATAAATCTATGACATTAGCGCGCCGGCTTTACTTCCCCTCCGAAGGAAGGCACTCTGAGGGTCTTTTAACGCTCTTAAAAAATCCGACAACTTCAGCCGGGTTGGAACCCGCGATCTTGGGGATAGAAGCTCAGTATACTACCAACTACGCCACTGAAGCGCCGGTGTTTCAGTTTAATGAATATTTACTTCGGGACATTGTGTGATAGCTAGAGCCCTGCACGGATAAACAAATTGCTATCCGCATCCGCCCCGCATCCGCACGACTTTTATTCGCATCCGCCCCGCATCCGCACGACTTTTATTCGCATCCGCCCCGCATCCGCACGACTCGTATTCGCATCCGCCCCGCATCCGCACGACTCTTATTCGCATCCGCCCCGCATCCGCACGACTCGTATTCGCATCCGCCCCGCATCCGCACGACTCTTATCCGCATCCGCACGACTTTTATTCGCATCCGGCCCGCATCCGCACGACTCTTATCCGCATCCGCTCTGCATCCGCACGACTTTTATTCGCATCCGGCACGCATCCGCACGACTCTTATTCGCATCCGCACGACTCGTATTCGCATCCTCCCCGCATCCGCACGACTCTTATTCGCATCCGGCCCGCATCCGCACGACTCGTATTCGCATCCTCCCCGCATCCGCACGACTCTTATTCGCATCCGGCCCGCATCCGCATGACTCTTATTCGCATCCGCACGACTCGTATTCGCATCCTCCCCGCATCCGCACGACTCTTATTCGCATCCGGCCCGCATCCGCACGACTCTTATTCGCATCCTCCCCGCATCCGCACGACTCGTATTCGCATCCGGCCCGCATCCGCATGACTCGTATTCGCATCCGGCCCGCATCCGCACGACTCTTATTCGCATCCTCCCCGCATCCGCACGACTCTTATTCGCATCCGGCCCGCATCCGCACGACTCTTATTCGCATCCTCCCCGCATCCGCACGACTCGTATTCGCATCCGGCCCGCATCCGCATGACTCTTATGCGCATCCGCTCTGCATCAGCACGACTCTTATTCGCATCCTCCCCGCATCCGCACGACTCTTATTCGCATCCGCCCCGCATCCGCACGACTCTTATCCGCATTCGCTAGTTTGTTAACCAAATCCGCTGACATTACGATAATTATTTAGATTTTTTTTAACAAACTGAATTTAGGTAGCCTACTTTCTCGAGCGTAGATTAGTCTTCTTCAGGAAATCTTACTGCTCGAGTCTAAGCTGCGTGGACCTGAGTGGAATGTGCATCGCAGACTATTATGAGTATTATGAGTGGCGGTGACGAGTGATGCGGTTTCTCGGTCCTAGCGTAGTAACAGAAGCAAATACATTAGTCGGTGACTCACTCACTCATTCCCAACGCCACACTGGTTTCATAAAAGGCCCATGTTAGCAGTATTGGAATAGACAAGAATGTCAGGTAACACGGCGGGCTGTCGACAAGCTTCTCAATTCACGCCTGCTCCTACTCTGCCTCTGCTATTCATCCCGCAAGTTCACAGAGCTTGGAACCGAGCAGTACTCAGACCAGAATTATATTTCTTTGCAGAGCCGGGATTCAGAGCTACCAATGTATACAAACAAGTTACTGAATATGAAATGAAATTAATCACATAATGAAGCACTTGAAAAGACTTGCATATTATAATAGTACATTATGCAACGAGCCTATAATGGCAATAATTAAGACACGAGTATGTTTATAAAACGAGCGTAGCAAGTTTTTTAATTTCCATACGAGAGTCTTAACTACCATTATTGGCGAGTTGCATACCACTGTTTATGTTCGACGATAAATATAACTTTATTATATGCTTTAACATAAATATTCATAAATATCTGTGGGATTCAGTACCTTCAGTTAGTGAACAAAGTGCGCTGGGTGGTTTGCTGACTGAACAGAGCGCATGCGTGGATCAAAGCACTTCGAAAGCAGAGACCATTTACTTTGCTTGGCAATTCTAATGTTTACAGCCTGCATGATGTCTAGTGCCGATCAGAACTAACATTCACTAATATTGTCACCGAAGTCGCTTGAAAGCAATGCGCTGTGTAGAAATTGGGGTTGGGGATATTAAGGTACAGTGCTATTTCTTGTCTCATATTCGTCAGTTTATTTACGCGAACATATGGGACGGTGCACTTTCCATGTCGGTAATTTATGTAGAAGGATGCTGTGTTGCTAACTTCTGGACATAATTCATAAATTTATTGCATATATCATAGTATTTTCTTGTTACCGTAAAGGTTCGTGCTGATTTTGTCCTTGTGTTAGAGATTTTAACTACAATGGTTGATCCAATATCCAATTTGAACTTTCAAATCATGTAATTCTTGTCCGATATGTTGGATTTTGAGTGCATGCGCGAAGGTATCCTTACCTAATTGGCCAATGAATGAGCCGATTGGCTGGAGAAACTGTCTCATAATGAAAAACAGTACTATAATGGCCATCATTATGATAAAGTTTTCTGACGTATAATATATACATTTCGACATCGTCGAACATAAAGGTCCATACAGTACTTTCTGGAGGCTGCACTCTGGTGACGAACAGAGGAATTTCTGTAGTTTTTTGTAATCTCATTGATACACTTTCTTTGGCCACATTGTTTTAATTCCCTTGAAAAAGGAGGCAAGGTTCCTTCGAAACATCTGGTATTTAAATTTTATTTTTACACGGCATTAGCCCAAAAAATGAATAATTGTAATAGTAATCCGGGCCGTGAAAGCCTTAATCTACAAATTATTAGATTATTTGAATGAATCGACTGGTTCATCGTATTATTCGATTATTGACACTTAATAGTCGGGTTATTTCACTAACGCCAATATTTCGAAATACGGATGTGCGTATAATTAGAAACGTCAACCTATTCGTATGCTCGAATCGAATATTCGTCCTTTCCTTGTTCATTTCCCGTTTCCAGTTCCCTGGATCGGGTTGCGAATCAAGGACCTCCACAGTTGTCCATCCCTCCACCATTCATTTCCTTCTTTCAATACTTCTTTTTCATTTACTCCTCTCTTCTCTATGCTTTCCTTCACCGTATCTATCCACCTCTTTCTGGGCCTTCCTTGTGGTCTTCTTCCTGGTATTTCCTCCATAAATATTCCGCTATTACCGGTTGGAATACCGGGTGAGTTAGCCGAGGTCGTTGCGGCATGACTGTTGGCAGTCGCTCACATCCGGGAGGCGAGGAGGTTCGAATCCCCCCGCCGGCAACCTTGAAGATGGTCTTCTGTGGTTTCCCATCTTCCTTCCAGGCAAATGCCGGGGTTGGTCCCTAACTATAGGCCACAGCCGCTACCTTCCAACTCCTCGACCCTCCCATCCAACATTCCTCCCCAACGGTACTTGTAGCTCACCCATTGGGTGTCCGTCTCGAAGCAGCTACAAAAACTGGCGAGCCGAACATGTCCTCGGACACTCCCGGCACTAAAAGCCATACGCTAAAAAAAATATAAAAAAACGGTTGGAAGCCCGGGGCCTCATCTCGCTAGCGATGAGGAAAGAGGAGTGGGAGGAGTATCAACCTCGTTAAAAAAACCAGTGTCCATCTGGCTCCGGATGGTAGCACCCTGTTATAGGGCCCCTTGCCAGGGTTACGGTGAAGACCTCAACGGCACCGGCGGCGGAGAAGATGGGCTTTGGTACGGCGTCGATGGTGGAAGAGGCAAACCCGTAGAGTCTGTACTCCAGAGGAGCGGCTACAAAAGGTGTCTGACTCCATTTTAGAGGCGGCCTAATTTAAACCTGGCAGTAGGTATAAAATGCCTTTGGGGCTGGCGAACCCATAGTACCAATAGCCTATAGAATGAGTGAAAAAAATATCGAATATTCGTATTTGAAATTATTTGAAGAATTAGATCTTCGGATATGCACAGCCCTAGACTCCGCCGGAAGACTAAGGTAGATTTCAACGGGCAAATATTTTTTTTTCGAATTCACTTAATTTTCCAATAGTTGTATACCGGTACCTTAAAAGTTTCACATGATTAGCATACGAGAAGCCCTATCTTCTTATAATTCTGAAAATATTTTGTTCATCCCTTGATAAAAGATTAGGTCATATCAAAACTTCTTCGAGATACAAGTTTTAGGTAATTATTTCTAGAGGACTATTAATAATTTTAAACGGTTTTGATGTTGTGCCTTTTAAGGAAGGTATGATTTTTTTCTCTCAAAAAACTCAATTTTTTCCTACTCATTTGGTTAATCAAAAAACTTGACCGAGATAAGTTTTTGGTACTTATCCGAAGAAGAGTTTGAACTTTGAATATATTCGATTTTTCACATAATAAGAGAGTTATATCGACGTTAAACTTTTTCGTAAAATCCCCCCCCATTTATAACCCCTTGGTCCTGTTTTCCCCATTAGCGAATTCGACCGAGATTTTGAACGGTTATATTATTTTATTACGGAATATATTAACTTTTGAACTGGCAGTGCTTTTGAAATCAGGGGGAAGTGAGACGCGATGATATATTCCGGAAGTTGCAACATGATGCCCATTGCAATAAGTAGGCTAGTTTTCTTATGAAATCTACGTATTCTTTGCCTAAGCCTGGCATTTGAAGACTCCATGGGAAAAACGGAGTAAATCACATTCTGTAATTTTTTCGGGAGAGCGAATTTAAACTTTCAACACTAAAAGTAATTACTTAAAACATCCCAATTGACGTTAAGCAATATAGTTTTTTGCCAAATGTATTTCTTATAAAGGAAGTACTTGTAAAACAAATAACAACTAAAGTTAAATTATGACAAAAGTAAGAGGATATGGGACGTTCCTTCCGTTTCCACTAAAAATAAAGTCCTTTGTCCTGCGCTTTATTTGAAATTTATTTCAACTGATCTGTACTGACAATGGCTGGCCACCAGAATGCGCCATAGGCTAATCTCATTTCCTAAAAAAATGGACTTACGCCGTTCTTGCCGTGGGGTTTTCATTTGTATACAGTGTCTTATTATAAATGTTTTTCATAACATGGAAAGCTCTGTTTGTTATTCTTCGTTCGTTCTTTCTTTCTTTCTTTCTTTCTTTCTTTCTTTCTTTGTTTCTTTCTTTCATTCTTTCTTCGTTTTGCCCACTTAGGGAGCGCGTTTGAACTTGCAGACTTGGGTTGATGGTGTTTTCCTTTAACCCCAAAATTAGATTCAAATCCAGGCAGAGGAACGCTTGTCGTACCGGTACCTGGCGTATAAGTCATTTTAGACGGTGTCCGGACAGTTCCCCACACTGACACTTCCACACACATCTCCCCTCTCCCCCAAGGCTACTATGGAAAAGATCAAGTTGACTACTCCGTTGACAACTGGCTAGATAACCAAGACATTCCAATCGAGATGTGGAACTGCCACCAAGCACGACACAGGACAACGAATGCTGTTGAGGGCTGGAACAACCGACTCAACAATCTTGTCGGGAGACCTCACCCCAAATTAAAAGAAGTTGTCAAAGTGTTAGACGGAAGCTGAGAAGACAAACTGCGCATTTTTAAAGGCCGAGCTCAACATGGAAGGAAAAAAAAGACGAATATATGTCAAACTGGACGGCCGGATTGAGAACATTCAGAAAAAGTTCGAAAATGACAAAAATATGAAAAGTTTTTTGAAGGCAGTTGCCTATTCACAGAAAATGGAGTAGGTTAATATTATTGTTAAACAAATATGACAAAAAAAAAACCACAAACAAATAAAAAAATACAAAACAACTGACGAAGCCTAGAAAGCTGATTTTAAACACGCCTAAATGATCGGTTTTGTTATTGCCTGGATAAAGTGTGATGGAAATCAGACTCTGCATTTATTTTATTTTGATGGAAATTACACTACATCACAATGATATTTTCGAGACCGTGTTAGTGATGAAGTAGGCTACATACACCGAGCGCTTTTCTTCACTCCAAATGAGTATTATGTTAAGGTGCATTGTCACAGGTGCGGCTGTAACGATGATCACTGAAGCCTATAGCCTTAGGGGTGGGGGGATGTGTGTGGAAGTGTCAGTCGGGAATATTTCTGAGTCATTAAACAGGTAGCCGCGTCCAAGGGCTGTGTGGAAGTGTCAGTATTTTGGGCAGTGTGTGGAAGTGTCAGTGTGGGGAACTGTCATGTAATCATTTGAGACTAGTTCCTCTTCTTCTCCTCCCTAAATCTCCTCATGAACTCGCTATGCCCCTTCTTACGTTCTTCCGTCCATTTTTTCAGTGGTCTTTTTAGCTTTTTCGGTGAAAGAGTGATTTGTAACCAGAGTTCCAAAAGCCTTGCGATACATGATGATATCTTCTGTAATGTTCATTTCTTATAAGTCCTGTTTGATTTCTTCTAACCAACTGATTTTGACCTTCTTTGAATTTATTATATCAAGCAGTTGTTTTGCATATCTGGTGTTGTCCATTCTGCAGATGTGACCATATAATTTCAATCCTGTCTTATTATTATTATTATTTATTTATTTAAGCGAAAATTCCCCTACAGGAGAGCGATTGAACTTGATAACATGATGTCATTTGGAGGTGTGTCTCCTCCGCTCCTCCCAAAATCTCTTCATTCGCGCGAAATGCACCCGCTTCCTCTCATCCGTCCAATTTTTCCCAGGTTGTCGTAATGATCTTGGTTCAAAATTAACATTCGCGTTTTTCGTCTGGCACTCAGTTCGGTCTTCGAAATTTTCTATATTGATTACTTGTAAGTCTCCCTGTACCTCTCTAAGCCATACTGTGCCGCATTTGCTCTGTGTTATGACACCAAGTAGTTTTTTTTTTTTGGCAATCTGGAGGTGGCCATCCTGTGTATGTGAGTGTAAAATTTGGCTCTGCGTTTTCTAATTTCATCTGTTATCGTATTGGTCTTTTGATAGAGTTCTGTACTAGGTCTCTTCATCCAAATACCGTTTCTGTTCATCGCTCCGTAGATCTTCCGGAGAATTTTTCCTTCCTGTTTTTCCAGTTCCTTAATCTTGGAATGACCATCGATTACTATTGTTTCAGCGGCATATATTGGTTCTGGCAGAATAACTGTTTTATAATGTCGTAATTTGGCGTTCGTCGAAATGCATTTCTTGTTGTAAAGGGCTCATGTTAGCCTGTAGGCCTTCTGGAGTTTAGTGATTCTGTCTTCATTGGCGATTCGATTAAGTCCCGAGGGTTGTATAATTTCACCAGGGTATTTAATAGTGCAGACTTGGGCGATTTTACCGTATTTGCTGAGGGGATTTATTTTCTGGCCTTCTCTCCATATATTTGGTCTTATCGTAAGAGATATGTAATCCGGTATTTTGTGCAATCTCATGGAGCTTTTCTACTGCGTAAGTCGCTTCCGATCTGTTGTCTGCGACAATTGCAATATCGTCCGCGAAAGCGAGACATTTGATTTTAGTTCGGTTCTCTTTTTTAATACCAATTTGAATGTCCTTTACAATAGGTTCCCATTCCCTAATTATTATTATTCTTCTTGCTGTCGTTTCGCCCATCTACGGACCACGCTATTTCAACTGCCCTTGTCCATGTCTTTGCGCCTGGGCCTTAACGTCCGCCCAGTATTCCCGCATTCGTTTCCTATGCTGTTCCTTCCTCGCTACAGTCCATGTCTTGACAGTTCTTAGTTTTGGCTATTCTTGGAATCCATGATGTTCTTGGAGTTTCCACTTTAGTGGAACACGTTTCTGGATATCCTCCTGGGTTATTTCCACTTCACGCAGGTCTTTTTCTACCTCAGTGAACCACGCCACCTTGGTTTTCTTGTTAAGAAGAAAAATGAAGATCTTTTTGCCCATCTTGTAGAACTCATGCGAGCAATGTGGCCATAGAAAACTATCCTTCTCTTACGAATGGTGTCCGTGATCTTTTCTACATGAGAGTAGAGTTCATGATTGTGTCGTCTTCTGAACTCACCATTTTCTTGGATTGGACCAAGGATTTTTCTCAAGATCTGCCTTTCTCTTATTTCTAGCTTCTCGATGATACCCTTTCTACTCATAGCAAGGCATTCGACACCATATGAAGCCTCCGGTCGTATTACTGTGCAGTAATGTCGTATCTTGGCGTTAATGGATATTTATTTCTTCTTGTAGACATTTTTAGTTAGTTGATATGCCGTTTCCAATTTTCTGATCCGTGATGTAAAGGCTTCTTTCTCCGAGGTGTTGGGATCTATCCACTCTCCAAGATATTTAAATTTCTTTGTTCGTTTGATTTTACCTTCTCCTACCTCTAGCACGTTGGCTGCTGAGTTAATGTTTGTTATAAATTTCGTTTTCTCGAAGGATATCTGGAGTCCCGCATTTGCTGCTTGTGCCTTCAGTTCACTGATTTGTTGTACGGCTGTTATTATTATTATTATTATTATCATTATTATATTATTATTATGTTTGTAGTTTAGGTACTGGATTCCCAAGTTGGCAAATGCAGAATTCCAAAGAGCTTGATATGCAAGGTAACTAACTCGTAACAAAAGGTTAGAGATACAACATTGTTTAACATCATAAAACACACGATACGCGTGCCCCAGGTATGATATCTGTAATGTGCCCACAAATATGTTACCTCGCTTGTCTGGCTAATTACATACGGAACCATATTGTTAGGGAGTCAACAGGATAACAGAAACAGCAAAGGGTTACTGTAGACTAGAAATCATCACGCACATTCACTATCTTTTGTATTACCTCTGAAACAAGGTAGCATCGTCCGGCAGAGTTGCATACATGCATGCATGTCAACTCTGTAATCCTGTTCACACAAATGTATTTGAATGAACGAATGAATGAATACACAAAGATAAAAAACAATGCGAATAGTTACTGCTTTTGTTTTCATTGTTAAACGGATAAAAAATTGTTCTCCCGAACCCAGTATTGTGGTGGAATGGTGGGTGGGGAGGGGGGGGGGGGGAGCGAGGGGAGGGAGGAGAAGAGAGAGAGACAGAAAAAAGAAATACATTTTGAAATGTACAGCAGTAGGTATTGTGTTTATAAATAATATCCTATTTGGCCATTACATCGCCACGACGAGCCTTTTGTCGTGGTTTCAAGCGGTTCTGGTTTTATGTTCGAGGGGGCCATGCTCGATGTGATGCAGTCCTTGTCCGGTAATGAGCACCTAACAATGGATTATATAGCAGGCTGTGGAATCATTGTGCGCATGCGTGAGTTCAATTCTGGGATAGGGCAGATAAATCGAATGGAAACATCATTGTTGAATCCGGTATCATCAATTAAGTTGTTACATGTTGATTCTACCATGACGCCGAATGATGGTTTTTGCTGCACTCCATTAAGTTTAACTTAACAGTTCCTCACCCATGCACTACGAAATAAAATTCATATTCTCCCAATAACTGTGTAAATATTTAAAATTGCCGAGTTAATCATAAATCATCATCGTAATATTATTCTGCATCCAGGAATAGCAAGTTCAGTTATGGAAGGAAGAGTCGAGGACAAGAACTGCAGAGGTAGACCAAGGTTAGAATATGTTAAACAGATTGCCTCAGATGTAGGGTGTGGCAGCTATATAGAAATGGAACGATTCGCTCAGGACAGGGAGGCAAGGACAGCTGCATCAAACGAGTCAAAAGACTGAAGACTGAAGACTTAAACAACAACGATTGTTTGAGAAACTATTTTTAAAGCTAGGACAAGACGTGTTGTTCAGGGCAGTCGGAAAGTCGCCTTCCCCCCGCAATATTCGTTCGTACGTGCACATACACAGAAGCCATAACTGAATACCTCGTGGTGTAGTAGGTCTAGCTAGCATTCTTGGCTGTTACCTCTGAGGTCTCGGGTTCGAATCCCAGCTTTGCCAAGAAATATAATTCAGGTCGGAGTAAGTTTCCTAAAGAAGAATATCCTACGCTGGAGCAAGTTGGCTACCAATCTTCAGTTTGTTAAAAAACAATTACTGGAAACTATCTGATTTACATAGAAGCATTTCCGTAAAACACAATTTATTTTGTGTTCTAGTTCTAATTTTCATGAATGTTTGTGGAAAACTGGCCGGCCCCGAGTTCAATTTCTTGCTTCATCAGGGGTTTTTGAAAGTGGCGTGAGGGCTGGAACAGTGTACAGTAAGTCTCGTGAGGACAACTTAGTAGTAGTCTGATCAAGGAGGCAGTGCCCTAATCAAGAAAGCTAAGAACAACGGCCAAATTTGACCGTCGCGTTGTCCACGCGTCACCCCGCAATCCGTAGGCCAAAATGACTGAGCAGCGGACGCTTGGCAGGCCAAGGCCCTTAATGAATTGTAGTGCTACGGTATTTTTGGTCCGTCTCGTAGCGTAGTGGCTAGCATTATTGGCTATCGCCGCGGAGGCCAGGGTTCGATTCCCAGCTCTGACCAGAAACTCAATTCTGGTCTGAGGGATGGAACGGGGTACACTCAGCCTCGTGAGGCAAAACTGAGAAGAGGTGGTTTGATTCCTACTTCAGCCATCCTGGAAGTGGTTTCCCACGTTTACTCCAGGCTAATTCCGGGATTGTACCTAACGTAAGGCCACGGCCGATTCCTACCCCAATTACAAGCACACACACTAATGCAGACATCACATTGATACAGGTTATATGACTTCTACATACACAAATGTACACGGGGCTACAAGACGACGATAGCACAAAGCCCCTTAAGAATAAACAACTCTAAAAGAAAACATTAGAACGATTTCTGAAAGCCCTACTAGACCTACCCAGCGCCCTTACATATTGCCACCAAACAAAGAGTTAAATCCTGTGAGTGACCGGTATTAGTGTTCTGTATCATTTGATCAATACAGCAGTTACTAAAGTAGCGACCGGAGAACCCCCCACGATAAAGTAGAATGTCAACGTATGCCCTTCTTTAAGAAGGTCAATCGACAGACACTAAGGTAGCAAAAAGAGAGCCTTTTACAACAAAGATGAATGTCTACTGAATGTCTACCCCTGGCCTCTTATATGAGGGCAACAACTACTGAGGTAGAAAACACAAAACCTCCCACACAAAGCTGAAGGGGACCTGGTAGGGTGAAATTTGGCAAAAAAATATTTTTACTCTTTCATTCCAAATAAATCTAGAGACTTTTTGAGCTATCATTCATGGTCATAACTCAATTCTAAGTGCTTTAAATTGCGTTTCCAAGACAACACTGCATGGTCTCGTTGTTGACAACGACAATACGTGTTTCCATGGATCACTCCTCATATTCACGCCCAATGGTGATACCGCTACTTGATCGACAGCTAAAAAACTGTCTAGTCTCAAAATAAATTTCAGCCTTTTTTTTTCAGATTTTTCCCAGAAGGCCTATCTACTGTACATCATAAAAAACATCTCGCGAACCAATAAGTGTAGAAAGTCGTGCAAGGATTCAAATTAATGCGTGTAACGCCCTCTTTGCCGTGAAACATTTTTAGGTAGGTCGCTTTCCCGACAGAGAAGGAGGTGCCCTGAGCGAGAGTGGGAAGTATCCTTAATTGGTCGATTCAGGATGACCGCTCAACATTATTGATTATTTATATATCTCGAACTAATAATCGTAGAGTCACACGAGAGCTCAAATTAAGGGGGGGTCACGCCTATATCTCCAGGACATGTAAGGTTTTTAGCTTTTGCCTAAGGGAATAACTACACATTTTAAATTTGAGTTTTTTTTGATATTTTTAAAAATGGTAAACGTTTTCAAGGGCAAGTTGGGGGGGGGGGCTCTTTCAAATGGCCCCTCACTTTAGCGTTATACTCCCACCGGTTTTCCTATCCCCCATCACGCTCAACCCCTAAATTTACCACAATTCCCAAAAAATCCTTAAATCAGCGGATTTTCCATACGAATTCTATCCCACCCATTTTATTTGAAAATCGATTGTGGACCGAAAAGGAAGGTTGAAAGTGCAGAAAAGGATTGTGTAGAACTGTCAAGACGAACTAAGAGAGCTGTGAGAAGAAGACTAGAGGATGAGATGCAAGACAACCCAGATGATCCATCATATGGGGCAGGATTACATTGAAAAATTTCGAAGGCTTGTTTCTGCAAGTTTACTTTTTTCAGAACAAAAGGAACATTTTCTCAAAAAACTATTCAGTATACAATCTTGAAACTTTCAGATGTTACATAAACCCACTATATACATACTTTAACACGACAGTTTTGGAGATAAGTGTTTAGTGCAGAAACAAGGGGGTAATAAGTGAGCGAATTTTTCCAAAAAATATTGCACTTAATAAAAAAAATCATAAATTTGGACGAATATCTCTGATGAATAAACCCGTATGTTAAAACATGCAAGAAGGTATAAGGAATGCACAAGAAAAAAACTGAAGCCTCTAGTATGAACCGTTTCCGAGAAAAATGTACCTATAAACAGTCAATTTAACATATGTATAGAGCCTACCGGGTCCCCTGAATAACGCATATTGAGGGCAAGAAACAAATACTGAAGTAGATAATACAGAGCCTCCTAGAACAAAGCAGAAAGTATACTCCTGGCCTCCTGAATAACGATTATTATTTATTTATCGTATGGCTTTTAGTGCCGGGAGTGTCCGAGGACATGTTCGGCTCGCCTGATTCTGTAGCTGCTTCCAGCGGACACCCTTAGGGTAAGCTACAAGTTCTGTTCAATTTCAAGTAGTTCCAACTTTCGCCACCAGATATCAATGATACCTAGTGATGAACGATGGAACTTTAGATTCACACAAGTTTAGTCTGTGGAAGGATCTTTTACATGCCATAAATCTATGACATGGGACCGCCGGCTTTACTTCCCCTCCGAAGAAAGGCATACTGAAGGATTTTAACGCTCTTAAAAATCCGACGACTTCGGCCAGGTTTGAACGCGCTATCTTGGGCACAGCAGTTCAGCATGCGACCAACTACGCCACCGAAGCCGCTTCTGTATAACAATAATGGTCACTAAAGGAGTGAATTCATAGCCTTCTACAACAAAGCTGTATGTATACCCCTGCCCCCCTGTGCAAGGGTAACTGTCATTAAAGTAGAAATACAGAGCCCCATACAACAAAGTGGGATGTCCACCACTAGTCTTCTGTATGACAATAACGAAGGAAGCTTTTAGTTTTACATGACCGTTAATCATGCGATCATGAGCCACGGGAGCTCCTTTTTACGTGGAATCCGAACCACAGGACATGGCATTTCACTTCGAAAATCTCACATGCATTTACCGGGAATCGAACCCGGTCCACCTTGGTGAGAGGCCAACAGCTAGACCGCTGCGCCACCACGCCCCCATGACAATAACGGCCACTAAAGGAATGAATACAGAGCCTCCTACAACAAAGCGGAATGTATACTCCTGGCCTCATGTATGAGGGTAACGGTCACTAAAGTAGCAATACAGAGCCCTATGCCACAAAGTGGGATGTCCACCCCTGGCTCCAGTATGAGGGTCGATAGCTGACCACTGAACTAATGAACACAACTATAGGTGAGCCTCTCTACAACTCAGGTGACGCTGTTAAATGTGCGACATCTACAATTAAGTGTGGCCTGCGGTCACTGGCATTAAATATCAAACAGTTGGCAAAGTGCTGCTCTATGTTCGCAACACACGGTCAATGGAGCAAAATGCACCGTGGGTGACACCGCGTGGAAACACATTTTAAATTTCGAAGTGAATTACTAACCCATTGCTGGAAATGTTTCGCATTAAGGTTACTGAATTTTTGAGAGATATTATGAAAATCAATTTTTTGTTTTTGATTTTTGGGCATAAATTAAGTCGTACTTCCCCGGATAAAAAAGAATATATCATCTACTATCCAACGCAAAGTTTCAGGACTCGACGAACTGTTTAAATATTCCTCAGATATTCCAACATCCTGTTCGCCACTTTCTCATGGCTTCGAAAAACTTCTATTGTATTTAGAAACTTACGCACACAGAGACACGCGTTTTTTGGGAGTGATCTCATAAGTCTACATTATCATCATTTTTGCAAACATGTGAAAAGTAGGCTAAATATGTGGTGCATGACTGACCTCGTAATGTGACTGACTGAAATGTCTATACATTTCATACTAACTTACTGTCGACCAAAGTATTATGTGCACTCGAGTTTGAAGGTTGTTTGTGAAGTAACCAATAGACCTACATAAAATCCAATAACATCATCATTTTCGTCGTTCTATTTTACGTTAGTTCATGTAGGTTTGGAATTTTAAATTTATATTTTAATATTTTTATCGCAGTTGGAACTCAAAAAAAGCACGTTTTTAAGCGTGCTTCAACCATGCGTCACATTTAAGATTTATTATCTCAAAAACCTGTCATCAGATCGAATCCAAATTTTAAGACAATATACATCGGAATGTTGTATAACTGGTTTATTAATTTCAAAATTGTGTGTATCCAAGAAACAAAGTTGTTATCATTTTTGTAAGGTAACTTTTTCTCGGCTCGGGGTGGTTGGAAAATGTAGTTCTTGGTTGCGTTGTAATCCTTATACATCGAAAAGTTATGCTGTATGACTGTGAAATACGTAAATTAATTCACTTATGTTATATCGGTTTGTATTTGTACGGGGAAATAACACATTGTTCACCAGCTAGCCGCTCCGGGAAAAGCTGTACAGCGTTGCTGAGATGGAGCCCATCACTTCCGAGCGAGGCGCACCATGACCGTCATGGGCTCCATTTCGGCAACGCTGTACAGCTTACCACGGAGCGGCTAGCTGGTGAACCATGTCTTATTTCCCTACTAATACAAACTGATATAAAATAAGTGAATTAATTTACGTATTTCACAGTCATACAGCATAACTTTTCGATGTATAAGGATTACAACGTGACAAAGAACTACATTTTCCAACCACCCCGAGCCGAGAAAAGGTTACCTTACAAAAATGATAACAACTTTGTTTCTTGGACACGCAACATTTTGAAATTAAAAAACTAGTTACACAACATTCCAATGTATATTGTGTTAAAATTTGGATTCGATCTGATGACGGGTTTTTGAGATAATAATTCATAAATTTGACGCATGGTTGAAAAACGCTTAAAACGTGCCCTTTTTGTGTCCCAACTGCGATAAAAATATAAAAATATAAATTTAAAAATCTAAACCTACACGAACTAACGTAAAATAGAACGACGAAAATGATGATGTTATTGGACTTTATGTAGGGCTATTGGTTACTTCACAAACAACCTTCAAACTCGAGTGCACATAATACTTTGGTCGACTAGTAGTTAGTTTACTGATTATAATTATGTAATCACATTATTTTACTCGCATGGAATTTTACAGGCATCGGTTTATTGCAAAAATAAAACATGATCAAAACACTGTCAATAATACAAATGGAAGATGAATTGGTTTAAAACCTCCAACAGTAAGCTTCATGAAATACTGTATCTACGAATTCTGTAATAGCATGATGTCCGTCACCTTCGCAGGCAAGACCAAATTCCGAATAAGGATAGGTCACTCCAAGATTACTCATAGCTACAGTACCTTCTTGAAAAGGAACAGCCTTCCATCTGCACAACATATACGTAAGAGCATGCTGACTGTGAAGCACATCATCACAGATTGTCTTCAGTTCAGCCAATGGTGCCAGTATCATGGTATTCCTGGGAAGATTAAAGAATCCCTCACATATCCTTCACTGTGTAACCAAATCATCAATTTCTTCAAAGACACTGGCTTATGTTCCAATATATGATTGTTCAATTCAGAGTACTTGTGTTTTTTCATATTCCTCTGGCTTGAATGTTCATATCATGTTTTGTTAATGTATCTACAATATTTCATGTAATGACTAAATATAAGACTCGCGATAAGACATCAAGTAAAAGCAACTAAAAACCCTCAATAAAAAAGAAGAGAATATAAATGCTTTTTTTTTCACTTTAAATAACATAAACGCAAAAATCATTAATGAATACCTTAAAATAATATTTGTATTATCAACACATAATATAGCTGACATTGACAGACAGACGAGCATAAGTAAGTTGGTTGGTTTGTTTCTCAGTTTAGGGGCTGCGACAACGTGGTCATGTAGCCCCGTGTACTTTGGGTGTGTGTAGAATCTGTCTGATAACCGGTGTTAATTGTGATGGTTGTATTAGTGTGTGTTATCTGTGATTCAGGTAAGGACTGCAGACGATTAATTTCAAGTAGTTTCCACTTTTGTTACCAAATGATACCATCAACGATACCTAATTGCAAACTTGGCTACTATAAGGTGCGTTCAAAAAGTAACGAGCCGGAGGCTGTAATGCGCAAAACCGGTGACGACATCAGCTAATAGTGGCGTGTGGGACGAGGTGTGGTTCCGACAAGAGCGTGGAAGGTCACACAGCCTGTCACTAGAGGGCACGCATGCACGTCACGTGACGATACAAAGCGAGCAGCAGCATGCATCAATCGTCCAACCGAGACCACGACAGTAGGCCATTCGACATGCTTCCTGGTGTGATTGAAGACTGTGAGGCACCCATTGGGCACACACTTTCCGCAAGTGCAGTCGTTCCGACGACGGCAGCTATGGCGTTCACTGTCACTCGGCGGTCCTGGGTAATGAGTGCATCAACCAGCTGGACGTTGTCATCGGTAATGCAGGGAGTGTCCCAGACCGGGCATCATCGGCTAACGACACCCGTCCTTTCCTGAAGCGCTTGTGCCACCTCTTGACCCTTGCAAGGGACATGCAGTGTTCGACATTCGGCGATGAATGTCCGTTGTCCCTACTCCTTTCGCTGTCAGAAACCGAATAACACCTCTTTGCTCCTCGTTTGACGCCTCCATGTCACCGTTTGCAATGCGACTGGCAGCGTTGGACTGTAAGCATGGTGAGTAAAAATGCATGTTACTGATTTTAAGCACCTTATTCTGGCGTACATACGCGCGCGTGGCAGCCGGCATTTGAGCCGTCACTGACGGAGCGCGTGAGCGAGAATGTCCTAGCCAAGCAAATATAAAGATCATGTATAAACAATTCGTGAACAAAGCAAATATAATATGCATTTGGCGCTTGACACCTCGGCATGGAATCATTCTTGCCATCTCATTAGTTTTTTTTTAAACTGCCACCATTTTTATTCATATCACACGTCTTGAATACGAGTATTTTGGAGAGAAAATGCGATATTTAATAGCATTGATTCCATCTGATATGTTAAATGTTGAATTAAACTCGGCGTACCATTAAAGAAAGACATCGTTCCAATCGTTTTCCAAAGTACTGTAGCTACAATAAAAGCACGGAAAGGAATTTATGACTTTTAAACAGGATATATTATTTAAGAGCGTGGAAAGAAAACAAGCAAAAATAAAACTCACGCAGGTAGTTTTATGTCAGTACTTAGCAGGCATTTGAATTAAATTGCATGTTTTCTAGGATAATTATTTACCATTAAGAACGTATTACCTGGCCTCTATGTTCCAGATCAAATGGTACGTGTGTACTGTCTATTACAGTGCACTTGCTTGGCCTCCTATTACACGAGCATTTAGCGTTACGTGTGTGTTGTAGGATGCATAGTCTATGAAGTGCATTTGCTTGGCCTCCTATTACACCGAGCATTTAGCGTTACGTGTGGGCTATTAGAGCAGGCAGCTTGTGCCTTGTGGCGACACAGCGGCCGATTACTGTGGCTCACTGCTACTCGATCCCTTCTGCCCCTTTGCTGACTGTTCAACTGTACTTAAATCCAGGACATTGCTTTGTTTAGCTCATTATTCCTTCAGCAATTCGATAAAACAATGACTCTTCACCGGGAACAGATGAATGCAAGGTGATTGGCTAATTTAACCGAGGTCTAATAAGATTTCCTTGTATACGAGATTAGTCGTTTTCCCTCAGGCAGTGAACACGAAAGCTAGCTCGTAAACTGTCGCCTCAGAAATTGAATGGAGATTGTTGGAAGAAATGAAAACCGTACCCTGGGGTAAGATTGGCCCAAATCTAAAGCTTTGTTATAGTTTTATCAGCTCCATATCTCTTGACACTGATTATATTAATTTGCAATGTATCTTACTGTGTAAACAAACTTTATATAATCAAACCAAAACCATATTGAGACCTCTCAATCATTTTACAATATTATACTGAATTGTTTTAATGTTTGGGCCAAAGTTGCCTTGAATTGGGGAAACATTGTCCCATACTTTCAAACCATATAAAACCTATGTTTAGTATTGGTTGGGCTACAGTTAGACAAGATAAAATTACCGCCCGACATATTAGTTTGTTGTTTTGCCGGCTTTTACTTCAAAAACATCCATGAAATTGTGAGAAATGGGAATAAATGAAACAAAACTTAATTTTAATGGGGAAAAAATTGTATTGTATAAAAAAGAAGTCATTTTACATCATACATACTAGTTGTCTAGTTCTGGCACATGGAACTGGTTCCTCTTTGAAGCAATTTTTGGAGGATTGATCTTCTGACAAACATCCGCTCAGTCGTAGGTCAGGCAATCTTGTTTTTTTTTGGCCGGTGCCAAAACTTGAGTCTCTTTTCCATGCATTCAACGGTAGGTCCTTCTTCAGATAAGCTAACAATTTTGCTAGGGTATTTCTGTCCATCATACTTAACAACTACAAATTTATCAATAGCAAAGTCTTCAGGTTTCAACTCAACTGGTGTTTCTTCATCATCAGGCCTGTGAACGGATATGCCTGCTTCTTCCTGTAATATTTCTTCCAGATCGGAAAATGTTTCGCTTTGCTCATCAGACTCTAATACCATCTCAACTTCATCTTCATCTGAAGAAGAGTTGTGCCTCTTTTTGTTTTTCTTCTTGGAAACTTTGGCAGAAGTGTTTTGTGTGTTTTTTTTTTGACGCACTGGTAGAAGGTTTGTTGGCTGCTTCAACCTCTTGAAATGTAATACTCTTACCAGCAGGCATTTGTAATTTCTTCTTCTTTCTTCTCGGGCCATCTTTAGTTAAAAACTCAGCTCTTTTCTTCTCCAACTGTTCCACTAAAGCTTCTCCTATAGACTCTTTATCCACGGGAACGTAAAAACAATTATAGTGGGCGATGTATTGAAGATATACTCTAACGGACGTTTTTGTAGAACTTTTCATGCTGAACAATTCTTACACTCATCGTGTATAGATATTATGTCGGTTTGCCCAGCGTAAGCTTATAAAGCGCACGGACGCCAGTTTTTTTTTTCGATTTTTTAACTGAAATCATTACTGCTTGGCTTCCTTTGATCATAAATAAATAAATGGAAGCCTTATTTATCGGCTTCAAATTGACAAATATTTCATGACGATATTCCATCTGTAGGTAGTTAAAAAGCTATTTTAAGGGGCTCGTGTGCATTGGCTCCACAGCAACTTACTTGCATCTAAATATCCCAGAATATCAATTAAGTAATGTAAATCATTAAAATGACACATATTAGCTAAGTTAAAGTGTACTGTAGGATCCCGATTCGTCACTGCTGAAAAAGTACAGTTTTTAATATGTTCAAGTTAGTTTCTTTGGTCATATCACACATGTGTAACTTCATTTACGTCATTCTCATGATTAAAATCTTTAACATTTTATGCCTTTCAAATTAATAAAATCAACATCAACAAGTAGTTCCGTGAAAAACTATACGGCCTATTTTCATATATCCTACTTATGTTAATTGCCTCTATCAACATACAAAATTTCAGTTTGATTGGTGTAATAGATTCGTAGATATTGAGAACCGACTAAATATTTCAGATGGTCGCCATGTTGGATTTTATATATGTAGGTCCTAGAGTTATGTACTGTTACATGAAGATTATTGTGTACGTGTAGCATTCAAACTTCAATCGCATGATTAGGACACAAGAAGTAACAAGGAGATTTTAAAATTTCGCACAGCTGCCATCTTGTGGCTATGGAAACAATTGAAATAAATTAGATCCCAGTGGATTAACATTCGTATAAGGATTTACTGTACCAAGTTTCACTGCAGTCGGATGGTTAAATTGCGAGAAACGTCCATGTGAATATTTACACTTCGCGTCGCCGCCATGTTGGATTTGTGATCACCAGGTTATTTAAAGTCCTATAGGTGAACGTAAGTTCATAGCCCCTATGAACATAAAAAAAAATCAGTTTGATTGCTATAATAGATTCGTAGTTATTCAGAGCCGTCTAGATATTTCGGATGGTCGCCATGTTGGATTGTTAAATGTATAGGCCATAGAGTCATGTACCACTAAAGGAAAATTATTGCGTAGGTTCATTATTCAAACTTTCACATCGATCGCATGATTACGACACAAGAAATAAAAACTTATTTTTAAAGTTCGCAAAGCCGCCATGTTGAGGTTATCTAAACAATTGAACTAAATTAGATACCAGTGTATTAAAATGTGTATAAACATTTCCGGTACCACATTTCATTGCAGTTGGATCATTAAATTGTGAGAAAGGTCTATTTAAAATTTTCAAATTCGCTTGGCCGACATGTTCGTTTTGTAGTTAACCGGTTTTTGAAAGTCTTATAGATGAACTTCCAGTAGTGCCCTTTATCTCCGTACAAAATTTCAGGGTGATACCGCTAATAGTTTCAGAGATATAGAATGCCGGTGAATTATTTCGCACATCCGCCATCTTGTGGTTATGTAAACAATTGAACCAAGTTAGATGTCGGTGGATTACAATGTGTATAAACATATACTGTACCAAATTTGATTGCGTTTGGTTGGTTAAATCGCGAGAAACGTCTATTTAAAAGTCGCAAATTCGCTTGGCCGCTATGTTGGTTTTATAGTTACCAGTTTTTCAAAAGTCACATAGGTGAACTTCTAGTAGTTCCCTCTATCACCGTTAAAATTTCCAGGGTGATATCGGGAATAGTTTCGGAGATATAGAATGCTGGTGAAATATTTCGCACAGCCGCCATGTTGGATTGTTGAGACGTAACAAAATTTGAAGGGCACGGTCGGGGTCGTCAGGAATAGTGCTATGAACTTACCGAGTTTCATTGAAATCGGTCCAGCCGTTTGGAAGTTATTAGGGGGACACACACACACACGGACAAAAGGTGATCTCATAAGCCTATTTTTTCAAAATTGAAAATAGGCTAAAAATTAAAATTCTAATATTATTGATACATAAAATTAAAGCTGTGAACAAGGGATGTTTGGATACTTTGAAAACTTTAGCCACCTTAGCAATGATAAAATAGCATTAAAACTCAGCAATTCTTCTAGGTTTGTGCCGTGTCTTGTGTGGGGTTTCACCTAGGACACCATGCTAGGCTCATCGGCGGGCTCTTGGTGTCCCCGCCCGGACCCCCACAGGAGTGACGAACTGCGCGCCACGTCCCTTTATATAAGGTGCAACTGCACCACTTGACTACGAGAACTAAAAGCTCAAGCAGCCTTAACCTCCCTATGAAGGCTTCCAAAAAGATGGTATATTGGCTTTCACGGCCGGTGAATTAAAACTCAGCAATTCTTCTAGGTTTGTGCCGTGTCTTGTGTGGGGTTTCACCTAGGACACCATGCTAGGCTCATCGGCGGGCTCTTGGTGTCCCCGCCCGGACCCCCACAGGAGTGACGAACTGCGCGCCACCTCCCTTTATATAAGGTGCAACTGCACCACTTGACTACGAGAACTAAAAGCTCAAGCAGCCTTAACCTCCCTATGAAGGCTTCCAAAAAGATGGTATATGGGCTTTCACGGCCGGTGAATTAAAACTCAGCAATTCTTCTAGGTTTGTGCCGTGTCTTGTGTGGGGTTTCACCTAGGACACCATGCTAGGCTCATCGGCGGGCTCTTGGTGTCCCCGCCCGGACCCCCACAGGAGTGACGAACTGCGTGCCACCTCCCTTTATATAAGGTGCAACTGCACCACTTGGCTACGAGAACTAAAAGCTCAAGCAGCCTTAACCTCCCTATGAAGGCTTCCAAAAAGATGGTATATGGGCTTTCACGGCCGGTGAATTAAAACTCAGCAATTCTTCTAGGTTTGTGCCGTGTCTTGTGTGGGGTTTCACCTAGGACACCATGCTAGGCTCATCGGCGGGCTCTTGGTGTCCCCGCCCGGACCCCCACAGGAGTGACGAACTGCGCGCCACCTCCCTTTATATAAGGTGCAACTGCACCACTTGACTCTTCTTCTTCTTCTTCTTTTGCTTTAGCGTTTGTCCCACCTCGTGGCAGGGTCCGCTATTTGAGTCCGCTGTCTCCACTTTACTCGGTCATGGGCCATGTCCGGATGAAGGTTGACGCCTTTCAAATCCCTGTGCAGTGTATCGGCCCAACGTTGTCTCGGTCGCCCCTTTGGTCTTTTCCCGGCGACCTCCAGTGTGTAGCCCTGTTTTGCAATGGTGTCCGCTCCTGACCGTAGCACATGCCCAAACCATCGCAGACGACCCTCACGCATTTTGTTACTGATTGCTGCGATACCAAATCGTTCCCTTATTCTTTGATTGGGGATGTGATCCAACCTAGTAATGCCAGCTGTCCATCTAAGCATCTTGGTCTCCATGACACTTAGCCTACGTTCTGCTTCCTTCGTGGTCGGCCAACGTTCGGTACTATAAAGCGCTACGGGACGAATGACAGTGCGGTAAATCTTCGATTTTAGGTGGTCTTTCATCTGGCGATCGCACATGACACCTGTCGTTGTTCGCCACTTCATCCACGCAGCATTAATTCTTATGTTGACCTCCTCGGTGAGACGACCTTCAACAGTTATCGTAGAGCCAAGATACTTAAATTTTGTCGTTCGAGGCAGATCATCGCCGTCGACTTGGATTGTTCCGATTTCTCCAGCATCCGTTGTCATATATTCTGTTTTAGCTTTGTTAAGCCGCAGGCCATATTGACTTAAACGATCACTCCATTCCTGGACTTGATGTTGGAGATCCAGCTTGTTTTGAGCGGCCAACATAACGTCATCAGCGTACAGAATGGTCCAAGGTAACGGTTGTTGTAGATCTGCAGTAACCGTGTCCATGACCATAATGAACAGCAATGGTGACAGGGCCGAACCTTGATGAACACCAACTGTTACACGGAATTTTTCTGACGCTCCTGCGGCGGCTTGGACGTAACTTCTTGGCTCCGCGTAGAGCAACTGTACCCAGTTGACAAGGTACTCTGGGATGCCATGTTGTCGGAGAGTCAACCAGATCAAGTCGTGCGGTACACGATCAAAAGCCTTTTCGAGGTCTAAGAAAGCAAGGTGCAACGGCTTATTCTTTTCACGATGCTTTTCAACTAAAAGCCGTGTGGCGTGGATTGCATCTGTTGTGCTGCAATTTTTCACAAATCCAGCTTGGTTTTTGGTCATCTGGGTGATTGCACGTATCCTCTTATCAAGAATGCGCACTTGACTACGAGAACTAAAAGCTCAAGCAGCCTTAACCTCCCTATGAAGGCTTCCAAAAAGATGGTATATTGGCTTTCACGGCCGGTGAATTAAAACTCAGCAATTCTTCTAGGTTTGTGCCGTGTCTTGTGTGGGGTTTCACCTAGGACACCATGCTAGGCTCATCGGCGGGCTCTTGGTGTCCCTCTTGGTGAAACCCCACACAAGACACGGCACACACCTAGAAGAATTGCTGAGTTTTAATTCACCGGCCGTGAAAGCCAATATACCATAAAATAGCATATTTATGAAAAATGAATAAAGAATTCCTACACTCTGGCTTTTGCAGATAACTGCACGATTCTACTTCAGAACATTATATGAGTTAAATAGAAGAACCCATTAAAAGAAATTTGATGATTAAATAATATTTAGTAATTTTAGGGCATTTTTAAATATTGTAATTTTTTAGCCTATTTTCAATTTTGAAAAAATAGGCTTATGAGATCACCTTTTGTCCGTGTGTGTGGGCGCGTGTGTGTGTGTGTGTGTGTGTGTGATTCGTGTGTGTGTCCCCCCCTAATAAAATCTAAACGGCAGGAGCGATTTCAATGAAACTCCGAAAGTTCATAGCACTATTCCCGGCGACCTCGACCGTGCCCTCCAAATTTTGTTACGACTCACCAATCCAACATGGCAGCTGTGCGAATTATTTCACCAGCATCCAATATCTCCGAAACTATTACCGATATTACCCTGACATTTTCTATGGTGATAGAGGGAACTACTATAAGTTCACTTATGTGACTTTTGAAAACCTGGTAACTACAAAACCAACATGGCGGCCAAGCGAAGTTGCGACTTTTAAATAGACGTTTCTCGCGATTTGACCAACCAAACGCAATGAAACTTGGCACAGTATATGTTTATATACATTGTAATGCACCGACATCTAACTTCGTTCAATTGTTTACATAATCACAAGATGGCGGATGTGCGAAATATTTCACCGGCATTCTACATCTCTGAAACTATTAGCGGTATCTCCCTAAAATTTTGTACGGAGATAAAGGGCACTACTGGAAGTCCATCTATAAGATTTTCAAAAACCGGTTAACAACAAAACGAACATGGCGGCCAAGCGAATTTGAAAATTTTAAATAGACCTTTCTCGCGATTTAATATTCCAAGCGCACTGAAACCTGGTACAGGAAATATTTATACACATTGTAATCCACTGGTATCTAATTTAGTTCAATTGTTTACATAACCTCAAGATGGCGGCAGTGCGAATTTTAAAATTAAGTTTTTATTTCTTGTGATGTAGTCATGCGATCGAAGTGAAAGTTTGAATAATGAACCTACGCAATAATTTTCCTTTAATGGTACATGACTCTATGGCCTATACATTTAACAATCCAACATGGCGACCATCCGAAATATTTAGACGATACTGAATATCTACGAATCTATTTTAGCAATCAAACTAAATTTTTTAATGTTCATAGGGGCTATGAACTTAAGTTCACCTATAGGACTTTAAATAACCTGGTGATCACAAATCCAACATGGCGGTGACGCGAATTATAAATATTCACATGGACGTTTCTCGCAATTTAACCATCCGCGTGCAGTGAAACTTGGTACAGTAAATCTTTATCCGAATGTTAATCCACTGGCATCTAATTTATTTCAATTGTTTCCATAACCTCAAGATGGCAGCTGTGAATTTTTTTTAAATCTCCTTGTTTTTTCTTGTGTCCTAATTATGCGATTCAAGTTTGAATACTACACGTTCACAATAATCTGTATGTAACAGTACATAACTCCAGGACCTACATATATAAAATCCAACATGGCGACCATCCGAAATATTTAGTCGGTTCTCAATATCTACGAATCTATTACAGCAATCAAACTGAAATTGTGTATGTTGCTAGAGGCAATTAACAATAGTAGGATATATGAAAATAGGCTGTATAGTTCTTCACGGAACTACTTGTATTCTGTTTTCCAAAAAATCAGAAAACTGAAAGCAGAAAAGAAACTATATGATACAAAATATTGATGGTTGGGTTTCATGTGTGGTGTGGTAAAAGTTTTAGAGGAATTGGCTCAGTGTACACTTCTTCCTAAACGTACTGTTTATACATACGTTATCTATTATATATAAACCAAAATAGACTCATCACCGCAGGGCTCAAACTACTAGACCTAGAAAGTTGAAATTCTGCATGTTGGTTGATCCGAGTATGTAGAGGCTCACTAAGAAACGGTTTTTGATAATTCAATTTGTAAGTGATTTTTTTCGGCCCTTTGGCATTGACCATCCAAAATTGACTCATCGACGCAGGGCTCAAACCACTAGACCTAGAAAGCTGAAATTTTGCATGTTGGTTGATCCGAGTATGTATAGACCCACTAAGAAACGGTTTTTGGAAATTCAATTTGTAAGTGACTTTTTTCGGCCCTTTGGCACCGAGCAAGGACAGTCGGTACAAAGGTCGGATTAGGCTCATTTTAAGCCGCCAGATACGAGAAACAATACTCGGAGGTCCTGTAGGGACCCCGAAACACACTTTTTAAGTTCCTAAAATGAACGGTTTCGGAGATGTTCCCAAATAACTGTGTTCCCTCTGAGAAACAGATCAACGTTACTATGGCAACCGCTGAAATTTCCCAGACCGGGGATAGTTTTCTGGCAATATCTCGAAAACCGTTCGTTTTAGGGCCTTAAAAGGCGGGGTTCGGTTCCCACTTCTAACCACGAACATTGCTCCTCGCATTGATACGCGTAAAATGAGATACATTTTATTTATAGTGGTGGCTTTTGGGATCGGATACGATTGTGATTTTGAGTCTAATTTTATACTCTTTGAGCTGGTTATTGTAAGCGAGCTTTCAGATCTTTACTCTAATTTACAATATTAAAATTCTTTCTATTTTGAACGGTATGCTTTCATTTTATTTATAATTTTTTTTGTTAACTGAATATTTTTGTTTGCCAATTTTGATCTGCTCTTTTTCGTTTTTTACCATGATCAGCAACCCATATTCACAGTCGAATGTGTCGTATTCTACCGGCTGTCACGTTAATTATTATTTTTTCTTAATTACTCTTACTGAGGAAAAATGTTGATATTTTGCCTATCACGGCCATTGAATCCCCGCACTAGGCACGGCTTAAACCTAGAAAAGTTGCTGAGTTGGACTAATGGACTAATGGTGTAGCAGAAAAGAGGAGAATTGAAGCTTTTGAAATGTGGTGATACAGGAGAATGTTGATCAGATGGGTAGATAGGGTAACAAAGGAGGAGGTATTAAGACGAGTGGGAGAGGAGAGATGTTTCTGGCGATTGCTAATGAAGAGAAGAGATAGGAGGGTAGGACACATATTAAGACACCCAGGAATAGCAAGCTTAGTTATGGATGGGAGGGTCAAGGACTAGAACTGTAGGGGTAAACCAGGGTTAAACAGATTGCCTCGGATGTAGGGTGTGGTAGCTATGTACAGATGAAACGATTAGCTCAGGAGAGGGAGACATGGAGGGCTGCATCAAACCAGTAAAAATACTGAAGACTCGAACAACAACAACAACAACAACAATCAGGAATTTTAATTACTTAGAGAGGCATGTGAGGCAAAAGGGTGGTTGGAGATTTCAATCCCTGGGATGTAACACTGGAAGAGACTGCATAATGTACATCAGCGACCAAGGTGAGAGATATTTAACTATAGGTCTATTAATAGCGATATGTTGACGTACAAATCATCAATAAGTATGGTCAAATTACATTCAGAATAGCTTAAGTAAGAATACTTTTAATTCCCCATATTCCGATAGATTTGCCATTCCAGTTTGCAAGAGTGCAGTTCCCTCTTCACACAATATTCGCAATTTCTTTAACAAAGCGCAATGACACACACTTAACAGTAGCACGTGTACATTTAGACAAAAACCATTTTTTTTCCCATGGGCAACTGTATGTGGCGTGCTCGCGAGCATCTGGACAACAAAATCGTTATGTCTCAGCAGAAGATGGCAAAACCAAAAACGTAATTTTAAAATGTGTTAACATAATGTAACATCGTACCCTGCAGACATTCACAACACTATAAAATTCCCACTTTGCTGCTCATATCAATATACTGTATGTATCAGAATATTCAGAATTAGAATGGACCCACCTGTAAGAGAATAGACCAATTATCAGCAATAATGCATCGTCCCCATTGTCTTGATCGCGGGCGAAGCCGCGGGTACCTGCTAGTATCTAACATAAAATCTACTCTAATTAAAACTTAGAGTAAAATATCTAAACTGTAAATAAATAAATAAATAAATAAATAAATAAGTAAATAAATAAATATATATCCTTACAAAATCATTAAATAAAAAAAATAGAAACAATATTTGAATTGAACTAAATATGTCAAAAAACTGATGAATGTTGTCAGATATTACGTGCAATCAGATATCAAGATGATGAGATACACCTTATTTAGATATTCAAGAAATTCTCATTTTGTTATCCGATTGCACGTAATTTTTGACAATAATTTTGACATCTTGAACTCAATTCAACGAGAGAGAGATAACGCTCGCTGTTGACCGTCTCTGGTGTTATCCTACAATATAAAACCATTTGTGACGGGTACGCATAGCTAGTCATTATTATTATTATTATTTTTTTCGGTCGTCTAGGGATCACGAGCCAATTTCAGTGCTTTGTCCTTTGCTATTACTTCTTCTTCTTTCTCTAGTATTCCTTAATCATCTCACTATGCTTCCTCTTCCTTTCCTCGGACCATTTCGAGCCGGTTTTCTTTCCCTTCCTCCCTTGGAATCCTTCAATTTTTAACACTTTTTGCCTAAAAATATCTCTCTGTGGTGTTTCTTCTTCTCTGATATTGTTTCTTTCCAAATCCCTTTTGACTTCTTGTACCCAGGTTGTTGATGACTTCTTGTTCCACAGGAATATGAAGATCTGCTTGGTTAACCTACTGTCATCCATCCTCTACAAATATCCAAAAAATGGCAATCGCCTCTTCCGTATTGTTTCTGATATGTTTTCTATTTTTCGACATATTTCATTATTATTATTATTATTATTATTAATATTCATTCATTCAATTTCGCTAATCGGCCAACTAGGGACCACGATAAGCCTCATTTTACATTCTGGCATTTGTTCATATTTCGCTTGATCCACATTGCCTTCATGAGCTCACTGTGTTTAGCACGACGTTCTTCTGCCCATTTCGCACCAGTTGTCCGTTTCTCGTCCCGGAAAGTCCCAAACGTCTTGATGGCTGCTCTATAAAGATTTCGGTCTTGTGCATCTTCTGCTCGTATCCCCATTTCTTTCAGATCTTTCTGGACGTTAACATACCATGGCATTGTCGTTTTTGGTTTTGAATCGAATATACTGAAGATACGTTTCGTCCGTCGGGAGTCGATCATCCGTCGTATATGACCGTAGAAGCAAACTCTTCGTTTTCTCATTGTGTCTTTGAACTTCTCTATCTTCGAGTATATTTCTTGCCTTGATTTTCTGATGTAGATGCCATTGTTGTAGTCTGGGCCGAGTATGATGTGTAGGATTTATCGTTCTTTTCTCTCTAAATTCGCGAGCAAACATTTCTCTGATAGGATAAGGCAATCAGATGAATATAGCGGTACTGGTTTGATGACAGTGTTGTAGTGACGAACTTTTGTGTTCATCGAAAAGCACATTTTGTTATATATGTTACGGGTGGTTTGGAAAGCGACTTCCAATTTCTTGATTCTTACTTCTATATTTATACAGGGTCATCGATCAATAATGCCAACATTTCAAAAAATTATAGCACCGAAATCCTTTATGTTAAACGTGTAATTCTTTCACTGAACGCCAGCTGGTTAAAGTAAGTACACATTAAAAACATTGTGTATGCAGAAAAAAATCGGGATTTGGAGCACCTGCGGGAGCGAATTTCTGCCGCCATCTTGACAGTTACTCCTGAAATGATTGCACGTTGGGGAAGCGTGCGTTCAATGCTGATGTTGATGGTCGGCCTGGCCTGGATTTTTTCTCTACAGTCCCTGTTTCCTTAAACTGATTAAACCATCGAATGACAGCTTTGTAATCAGGTGCACTTTGTCGGGCGGTGCAGTCATTGGCGCGCGTGCCCCCGGCCGACCTTGGCTACTGCGCATCTAGTGTGCGCATAGCAAGGTCACGTCCCCTCCAAAATAAAACTTACTTTAACCAGCTGGCGTTCAGTGAAAGAATTACATGGTTAACATAAAGGGTTTCGGTGCTATATTTTTTGAAATGTTGGCATTATATTTCGATGACCCTGTATATGGAATTTACATACAAAAATACATGTAAAATACAAAACCATCTCCGTTGGACTCCTTGCGAGCCAAATACACTGATGATAGCACTGAATCTCAAGAAGTTCAGAGCAAGTCACTGAAGAGACAAAACCTTTCCTACTATACTTGCAGTACCAAGGAGGGCAGCCTTTTTGTATTAACTGCATATGGTTCCTCTTCAAGCCAAGTTTCTCCTTTGCATTTTCCCAGTCCTTTTTGACTAAACCATTCACAAAGATAACCAAAGATATCTGGCTGAGCTCAGTGGCAGTGTCTGGTATTTGCGGCTATATTATTATTATTTATTTATTTAGCAAATATTCCCCTACAGGAGAGCGATTAAACTTGATCACATGATGTCATTTGGAGGTGTGTCTCCTCCGCTCCTCCCAAAATCTCTTTATTCTCGCGGAGTACTCCCTCTTCCTCTCATCCGTCAAATTTTCCCCACCTTTTCGTAATGATCTTGGTTCAAACTTAACATTCGCGATTTTCGTCTGGCACTCAGTTCGGACTTCGAAATGTTCTATGATGATTACTTGTTAGTCTCTCTGTACCTCTTTAAGCCATTCTGTGCCACATTTACACTGGGTTATGATACCAAGTAGTTTCTTTGGAAATTTGGAGGTGGCCATCCTGTGGATGTGAGTGTAAAATATTGCTCAGCGCTTTCTAATTTCGTCTGTTATCGTATTGGTCTTTTGATAGAGTTCTGTACTAGGTCTCTTCATCCAAATGCCGTTTCTGTTGATTCTGCGTAGATCTTCCGGAGATTTTTTTGATGTGTAACATATTTCCACTCGGTAGCTGGACATTTTTGTGGGAGTGATTTTGGAAAAGGGACGGAAGTGGATGGGACGGAAGTGCATGGGACGGAAACAATGAGCGCGCGTGGTGGCGGAGATCGGTACAACGACGTACTGTAGGCCATGTGGCTATGGGGAATGTATATAGCATACAGTTTAGTTCAAGGTTTGGAGACCACATTTAAGATATTCCTACAATAAATCATCTTCAAGTTGTCGTTCTTTGGTGTGAAAATATTCGTTTTATCATATTTGCTGAAAACAATTACGATTTATTAAGTCTTCATACTTTTGCTGTATTCTTATTTAATGTAAGCACTCGATGTACTGTCGGACATGTGGCTATGTGGAATCTATATCGCATCAACAAACACTCCAAACAACGTAGGAATTCAGTATATTAACACCGTCTACTAACAATAATTGAAACTTCGTTGGTCTAAACATATCACTGGGAGAAACACATTTAATATACCTTCCGCACACCTAATTTTTAATCGCGCCTATACTTGGCAGTGCGCTGATCGGCAAAACGAGGCCATTTTCAGTAACATCGCTGGCATGGGTTCACTAACTGGCCGGTATAGAGCGCAGCTCGCATCAAGTAGGCAGTGGATTGCTTCCGCCACGGCAAATAACAATTATGATTCATTACGGTCAGGATTTGGCACTGGAGTTTTACAAGTAGTTATTTCAATGACCAACAGAGTTCACTGTCAACAAGGGATTTGCGCTCCCGGGACACACATAGTAGGATAACATGTCACATGTTACACATCATAATTATGCGACTACTGTAAGGCTCGTATAATTTTTTTGCTCCTAATTTTCCAGTTCCCTAATCTTGGAATGACGATCGATTACTATTGTTTCAGCGGCATATGTTGCTTCTGGAAGAATAACTGTTTTATAATGTCGTAATTTGGTGTTCGCGAAATGCATTTCCTGTTGTAATGGGCCCACGTTAGCCTGTAGGCCTTCTGGAGCTTAGTGATCATACTAATATATAAAAATGAGATGGTGTGTGTCTGTCTGTCTGTTACTCAATAACGAAAGAACCACTGGTCCGATTTAAAATGAAATTTTGCATGGATGTAGCTGATTTACCAGGTTTACATATAGGATACTTTTGATTTCGAAATTTTGCACTATTAAAAAATGGCGACTATTTTAGTGACGTCACTAGACCCTTTGGTTTCAAAATTTCATATTTCCATATCAAATAAAAAGAGAACGGTAGGAAATAGCAAACTTTTGATGGCACATACGAGCTTTGAAATTTAATTTCCTATCCGAAAGGTCCTTATCACTTTTCGTGTATCTCCAACAGTTAGCGAGTAAAACCGACATTTGTGACGTCACTACACCCTTTGGTTTCAAAATTTCATATTTCCTTTTCAAATAAAAAGAAAACGCTAAAAAATAGCAAACTTTTGATGGTATACATGAGCTTTAACATTTAATTTTCTATCCGAAAGGTCCTTATCACTTTTCGTATATCTCCAACGGTTAGCGAGTAAAACCAAAATCTGTGCAATAAAACACGGTCAACACCGAGCGGTGCAGTAGATCTCTCTATATAGAAAAATGAAAATGTGTGTGTTTTTCTCTGAATTTCTACGGAATTTTGAGTTGTTTACGCGTTTCAGACTGTTTTATGATGGATGCGCGCGAAAATAATTGTTTTGTCTGTCTGTCTGTCTGTCTGTTTGTTTGTTTGTTTGTTTGTTTGTCTGTGGACAAATTTGTTCCCTTATAACTCGAGAACGGCTGGGTGTATCAACGTAAAATTTGGTACAGATATCCATCAGAGGCAAGACACTAATCATTGATGTAACTCTTCTCCGTACCTCTCATAAAAGGGGGCATACCCCCTTAAAATACATGCTGAAATAGGCGTACAAGGACGAGAAAAAGCTCATTTTTAGCACCTCATGTGAGAGACAAAACTCGTGGAAAAAACACAGTTTAGGGCCCTAAAACCAACCATGTTTTGAGATATTCCCAGAAAACTAATTTCATTTAATAAACTAATGAACGAATGCAAGCCGGTAACCAACGCAACAGATTCTCAGAGGTCCATCTATTGCTGTAAGACGCAATGCAATTCCATTAATTACATTAGTGTGAAAGTTTGCAAACGGCTAGAAGGTTATCACAGAACCAAATAAGCTGTAAAATTCATCAATACGTATAATACGCTTAAGGGGGTCAAGGGGTACTCTAGATTTTTTTTCACGCGATTTACACCTGCGGGTGTCGTATGGCAGGTCTATTATATTCCTATCCCTATATTATATTATTATTATTAGTATTATATTATGGCGTACAACGACGAGACAAAGCCCCTCGGTGCCAGAAACAAAACTCGGGGCCCTAAAGGGTCCTCGAAAACTAAATTATAAGGCTCTAAATCCAACAGTTTCTGAAATATTCCCGGAAAACTAATTGAATTTAACATACTAATGAAGGAATGCAAATCGGTAACCATGACAACATTATCCAACTTTACATCTATTTCTGTAAGAAGCAATGTCACTCCATTTGTTAACATTTCTGTGAAAGTTTGCAAATGGCTATAAGTTTATCATGGAACCAACGTAGACTGTATAATTCATCAATGCAATTAAGGGGGTCAAGTGGTAACCTAGAATTTTTTCATGCAATTTTCACGTGCGACATATAGTACAGAAGGTCTATTATATCTCCAAACAGCAACATTATTTCCCAAAATTCCTGAATTGAATCAGCATTTTTGTGGCTTTTAGGAATTAGGGCCATTTGAGGCTAAAGAACCTGAATTTTCATGCACCATAAGCCTTTATAATTTATGAAAGGGGTCTTCCTGTGTATGGGGACCTAACCCATCGTAGAGGGTAAGTTCTTACGTGACATGTATTGCGTTTCGTCTACGAGGCTTTCAATTCCATTTGACGTCAGGAAGTACACGTTAGGTGAATTTAGTTTGAGAGCACATTTTAACTAATCTTTTTTTTGGTCGACATACGGGTTCATCGTAAGGATGATTTTGTTTGATACGTATGGTAGATATACCCATATTTGGATATCTGGGTGATATGTTGTAGACAATAGAATTGTCTGTCTGTCTTTCTGTGTATCTTTATGTACGCCTATAAATCGTGTTCGGATGCTTGGTGCATCGTAAAATTAGGTATGGTAAACATGAGTCAATACACCAATCATTTATAAAAATCCTCACCGTACTTTTCATACAGTAGAAGGGTGGATATAGGGAAACTTCTCAAAATACATGCTGAAATAGGCGAAATACAAAATTATCCTAGAAGGACGATCAAAGCATATGTTGCGCTTCTCAATATGAGACACACAATTCGGGAGTCTATAAAGGGTCTCCGAAAACCACATTTTAAGGCCCTTAAATTAAGTGTGTGTGATATTCCCAGAAAACTAACTTCGTTCTGATAAACTTGATGGAATGACAAACCGCTAACCATTGCAACAGTAGCTCAATTGATAATGTCTGGTGTTAACACCGAACACCGTTCGAAGAACGGGTACTTCTGCTAGTTCTCTATATTATTATTGTTTATTATGCGCACGCGCTTACACATTCTCAGCATTAATTAATAATATCGTATGGTTTCGAGTGCCTGGTGCAAGCTTTGTTAATTGACACCCAGAGGGTAGCTTGCATGTCGAATTTCGTCGTTCCTTTGAACGCTATGAAAGTCAAGGAGGTTAGATATCTAAGCTCCTTGGCACTACAGCGCTTTCTAGTAGAGAATTGAGGAACTTTGTGTTGGCGGAAAATCCCGAGATTAATTTTGCCATTGAACACGGCCTACTGAATTCAAATGGGTTCTTTAACATGCCAACAACGTGTGACATCCATGTCGTGATTTTTGTCGCCTTTCAAAAATCACTTACCACGGCCAGGGGCAAACCTGCAAGCTTGGGGTTAGTAGACCGACACTAGAACCACTCACCCACCGTGACAAGCATTCTCAGCATATTTGCTGGAAAGAAATCATTCACAAACCCCGATACTGTCTGTATCATAAGGAGCAAGTTCTCGGTGACTGCATTGAGTAGTAGCTTTATACATTTCCCTCACTCCTTCAGGCCTGATTCCCCAAGAACAGCCTTACTACGCGATACGTAGAAAGTATGACTGGTTTCTGCATCAGTTTGAAAATATTTGGGTCTAATTTCAACTCTGTGAGCGATTCCTTTAAGTTGTTGGGAATCACGCCAGTGCTGGAGATGATAATAGGAACTGTCCTGACTTGTGCCATGTGCCATTGCTTCCTTATCAGTTCTGAAAGGACTGTGTTTTATGACAGCTTTTCAACATGCTTTGTTAGTATGTTGCCACTGTTTGGGATTGCCACATCTATGAATGTGGTGTGCCTCATGCATTTGTCAACAAGAACCAAATCAGGTCTGTTGTGCACAGCTGATTGGTCTGTCAATACAGTACGATCCCAGTACAACGTAGAGCTGTCATTTTCCAGTACACTTTCAGGAGCATATTTATAGTACGGCACATTCTCTTGGCTCCGCAGTTGATGGTGTATAGCCAGTTCTTGATGTACTATCTTGGCAACAAAATGATATCTCTTCCTATATTCTGTCCCTGCAAAATGGCGACAACCTGATATAATATACTGAACAGTCTCCGAGTTGGGCAACCGTATCTGCAATGGTCATCTTGCACAGATTATTAATATTATTATTATTATTATTATTGTAGACCAAGAGAGCATTAGATAAATCTTTTATTTTTATTTTGTTTTGTCCAGGTTCTGTGTCGGGGATCGGTTCTACTTGTGTGAGAACAAGATTCTCTGCGAGTATGACTATGAGGAGAGACTGGTGTTCGCTAACCTCGCCTACAACCCCAGCAGTCTGGCGCACATCAAGCGACAAGCGAGCCATCTCGCGGTGAGTAAATTTCCACACGAATTATAGTACCTCATGTTGAAAGGAAAATGTTAGGATAAAATCTTCTCTTTGCAAAAAGAAATAATCCATTTTAGGGCATACTTTACCGTGCCAATTTTAGTAACAAGTTCAAAGTACGGTAGTATTTAAATGACATCACACCCAGATGTTCTATAACCAAAAAAGCTTGGGATTTAAGAGGCACAGAAGGATAAATGAGAAATAGTTTCAACTCTGAGATTTGCTGATGACATCGTCATCTTGGCCGAAACGCCTGAGGATTTGAATGAGTTTTTGAATGAAAAAAAGGGAAGCTTGTAGTTTAACGTGACCGTTAATCTCGCGATCATAAGCCACGGGACCTCCGTTTTACGTGGAATCCGAACCACAGGACATGGCATTTCACATCGTAAATCTCACATGCAGTGACCGGGAATCGAACCCGGTCCACCTGTTTTTGAATGGTATGGACTCCGTGTTACGGAATGAATACATGATGAAAATTAATAAATGTAAAACAAAAATACAGGAATGCAGCCGAAATAAATCAGAATCCTCTATGGACATCAAATTGGCAGGTGAAAAGCTGAAGGAAGTAGGAGACTTCTGTTACTTAGGAAGCAAAATAACCAGTGATGGACGAAGCAAAGAGGATATAAAAAGTAGGTTGGCTCAGGCAAGGAAAGCCTTTCTACAAAAAAGAAATCTGTTGACTTCAAATATAGATTTAGGTATTAGGAAGTCATTTTTGAAAGCCTTTGTCTGGAGCGTGGCGCTCTATGGAAGTGAAACTTGGACTATTGGTGCAGCAGAAAAGAGGAGAATTGAAGCATTTGAAATGTGGTGTTACAGGAGAATGATGAAGATCAGATGGGTAGATAGGGTGACGAACGAAGAGGTATTAAGACGAGTGGGAGAGGAGAGATGTTTCTGGCGACTGCTATTGAAGAGAAGAGATAGGTTGGTAGGACACATACTAAGACACCCAGGAATAGCAAGCTTAGTGATGGAAGGAAGGGATGAGGACAAGAACTGTAGGGGTAGACCAAGGTTAGAATATGTTAAACAGATTGCCTCGGATGTAGGGTGTGGTAGCTATGTAGAGATGAAAGGATTTGCTCAGGACAGGGAGGCATGGAGGGCTGCATCAAACCAGTCAAAAGACTGAAGATTCAAACAACAACGAAGGATCTAGATGTACTTTTCTACCCTTTCTAGCGTCCTTCACATCCTTCACATCATTCTAAAGCCTAGGTAGGCGATAAAAGCCATGAAATACATACTTTTATTGGTTGGAAATAATAACCGTCGTGGGGGTTTATTAAAGATGAAGTTTATGTACAATCCATGCCATTTAATCTTGTTGAACTGAGAAATTGGATCCATGCGGCTGTAGCTAAAATAGACCAGGATATGCTCCCTCGTGTGTGGTGGGAGTTGGACTGCGGTATCGATATTTACCGTGTGATGCGAGGAGGGCAAATCGACAATTTGTAGCAAGCAGACTCAAAAAACTTGATGAGTTGCTCTTTTAATTGGTATGTGTGTCAATGCTGTAAGCTATATACTTTTAATGTTGTTGTTGTTGTTGTTGTTGTTTGAGTCTTCATTCTTTTGACTAGTTTGATGCAGCTCTCCATGCCTCTCTGTCCTGAGCTAATCGTTTCATCCCTACATTGCTACAACACCCTACATCCGAGGCAATCTCTTCAAACATATTCTAACCTTGGTCTATCACTACAGTTCTTGTTAGGGGCAGATGATCTCGTAGTTCCGCCCCTTAAAACAACAATAACAACAACAACAGTTCTTGTCCTCGACGCTTCCTTCCATAACTAAGCTTGCTATTTCTGGGTGTCTTAATATGTATCCTACCAACCTATCTCTTCTCTTCATTAGCAGTCGCCAGAAACATCTCTCCTCTCCCATTCGGCTTAATACCTCGTCATTTGTTACCCTATCTACCCATCTGATCTTCATCATTCTGCTGTAACACCACATTTCAAACGCTAATATTCTCCTCTTTTTTGCTGCGCCAACAGTCCAAGTTTCACTTCCATAGAGCGCCACGCTCCAGATAAAGGCTTTCAAAAAAGACTTCCTAATACCTAAATCTATATTCGATGTCAGTAGATTCCTTTTCTGTAGAAATGCTTTCCTAGCCTGAGCCAGCCTACTTTATATAACCTCTTTGCTTCGTCCATCACTGGTGCATGTGCATGAAATCGCTTAAATCATTTGTCTTAACCCTGTATTAGAAATTATATTGTTGCGTATCAATACGACAAAAATGACGCGTGTTATAGAATTACATCCAAATGGTAAGAAATATTAAGACTTTAACCCTTTATAGGGCAAAATTATTCTTTACTTTTATGGGTTTCAACAGTTTAATTGATTTTAAGTATTATAATTGTAAATAATGATATTTTTTGTTTCTCTAATTTTAATGTTTATACACACATCAAAAAAGGTTTTGCATCACCTCGGTTCCAAGAGTTCCGGAACCGTTAAATACAAAGGGAATAGAGATCAACACAAACAACATTTCAGCTCGTTTTATTGCTCATGAGACCCACACATTGCATGTTGTACCATCATACAGCTAGACTTTCAGCATTTGTGGTCCAGATTGCAGTACACACCACTACCTCTAATACCCAGTAGCACGTCCTCTTGCATTGATGCATGCCTGTATTCGCCGTGGCATACTATCCACAAGTTCATCAAGACACTGTTGGTCCAAATTGTCCCACTCCTCAACGACAATTCGGCGTAAATCTCTCAGAGTGGTTGGTGGGTCAAGACGTCCATAAACAGCCCTTTTCAACATATCCCAGGCATGTTCGATAGGGTTCATGTCTGGCAAACATGCTGGCCACTGTAGTCGAGCGATGTCGTTATCTTGAAGGAACGCATTCACAAGATGTGCACGATGAGGTCGAGAATTGTCGTCCATGAAGACAAATGCCTCTCCAATATTCTGCCGATATGGTTGCACTATGGGTCGGAGGATGTCATTCAGGTATCGTAAAGCCGTTTCGGAGCCTTCCATGACCACCAGTGGCGTACGTCGGCCCCACATAATGCCACCCCAAAACATCAGGGAACCACCACCTTGCTGCACTCGCTGGACAGTGTGTCTAAGACGTTCAGCCTGACCAGGGTGCCTCCAAACACGTCTCCGACGATTGTCTGGTTGAAGGCATATGCGACACTCATCGGTGAAGAGAACGTGATGCCAATTCCGTGGGGTCCATTCAGCATGTTGTTGGGCCCATCTGTACCGCGCTGCATGGTGTCGGGGTTGCAAAGCTGGACCTCGCCATGGACGTCGGGAGTGAAGTTGCGCATCATGCAGCCTATTGCGCACAGTTTGTGTTGAAACACGACGTCCTGTGGCTGAACAAACGCATTATTCAACATGGTGGCATTGCTGTCAGGGTTCCTCCGAGCGGCAATCCGTAAGTAGCGGTCATCCACTACAGTAGTAGCCCTTGGGCGGCCTGAGCGAGGCCTGTCATCGACAGTTCCTGTATCTCTGTACCTCCTCCATGTCCGAACAACATCGCTTTGGTTCACTCTGAGACGCCTGGAAACTTCCCTTGTTGAGAGCCCTTCTTGACACATAGTAACAATGCGGACGCGATCGAACTGCGGTATTGACCTTCTAGGCATGGTAGAACTACAGACAACATGAGCAGCGTACCTTCGTCCTGGTGGAATGACTGGAACTGATCGGCTGTCGTACCCCCTCCGTCTAATAGGCCCTGCTCATGCATGGTTGTTTACATCTTTGAGCAGTTTTAGTGACATCTATGAACAGCCAAAGGGACTGTATCTTGGATACAATATACACAGTCAACGTCTATATGCCGGAGATCTGGGAACCGAGGTGATGCAAAACTTTTTTTGATGTGTGTATATATATATAAATTTTCAATTTATGTTCCTATAGATTTAATTTTCATATCTTTATTGAATTAATTAACTAATATCGAATTGATTTTTACAATTATTTTCATATTTTTTATAGTTATGTTTATTATTTCAATTTCTTTTATTATTGTGTTTTTTTAATGATTTTGATTTCTATATTTATATTTTACTTTTACCCTTAAATTGTTAATGTTTATGGTTTTATTTTTTTTAAATTGTATACAATACATTACGTCTAGTAGATACGTATATAATATTTGATTTTTTTAAATACTAGCACTTTGGCATGAAAATTCTCTGAAATTTGGCTGAAAGTTTCAACCATCAACATCTTTGAAAGTATAAACAGCTGTCCTTATGATAAGGTGGTTAATATAGAGACCACTATCCCATAAAGGGTTAAATATCTAGCACAAATTGATTGGAGATCTGGTTCCATCTTGTGACGTGTCTTAAGAGAATATTGTATGTTCACAGCCTGGAGTGGTGAACGGCAGTACAGGCCAGACGACCCTCCGCGGTGCTACACCGGCGTCTTCAGGCGACCACAATAATAACATGGGACACCATCAGATGGTAGGTGGAGCGACGCACATCAAGTCACCCCCTGTACTACAGCTAGGGGCGGGCAGATGAGGGGAGATCAGTGGGTAAGTGCGAGTCGCGAGTGAATGAGTGACTTGACTCTTCCGAACTCTGAACACCAGTCTCTGCGCAAACTCATCGTTGTTTTAATGTTGGATGTTTTTGGTTATTTATTTATTTATTTATGGTCAGTTTTTCTCTGGATGAAATATTAAAGGGACATTGGTACTGGGTTGTTGTAGACATACCTATCAAAAATCCTAAATGTGTTTTTGAATAGCTTAGGATGTCACGGCCGGCGTTCATTTTAACCGTTCCGTTTCCTCTAAGGAAGGAAGTACAGGACGTTTTTCTTAAGAATTTCCCTAGCCTGTGATCTAGGCAGCCATTTTTAATTAACTGGTAGGCCAAAGAGGCTAATACTGTATATGAAAATGATGATGTTTTTTCTAAAACGTTTTGGTTATATTTTCAAAATATTCCATACGTATCATATTTTGTTTGAATGAAACTTTCCATATTTGTATTATTGAAATTTATATTACAGCTTAATCTCTGAAGCTATTTGGGATATTTTTCTTTAAAATTGTTTAGCATGTTTCAGGGTATTTAATATCAAAATACTATTTTGTTTAATTGCAATTCTAATACATGTGGAAAGTTTTCATTATTGACCATTTTTGAAAAGAATATGTTATGAAAACTACCTATATCTTGAAAAATTAATTTAAAAATTACAATAGAATTTTATTTACTTATTTATTTCTAGGTTTAGAGTTAACTGACAGATTTTCAGAAAATGCTTTTCAGAAATATGGAAACTTGAGAACTCAATACAAATAGCACATTTAATGAATAATTTGTTCTCAATCGAGGATTCAGAAATATCTCGTACTGTAAATTGTTGAGGATTGTTGTATTACAGACGTGGTCATTTCATTAGAATAATGTGCTACATAAGTTTTCCAAATACAGAAATTAATTATGTAGCAGTCAGGTAACAATCCATTTTCATACCAGCTTAAGGAGACCAAGCAATAACGATTTTAATATTAGGCCTATTACTGTGCCTATCATAGCTCTTGTTCAACAATTATATTCATTTCCAAGGAAACACATAGGCCACATATTTCTATTAGAAGCAACTCTTTAAATTTTCATAATGCAAACGTAACTAATTTTTTGATATATTTCTCAAAATTTGGTTCTCTGTGCTGTCCTTCGCCGCTTCTCTCATATCCCCCATGTTTATAGATATTTTTTTGACTTTTTTTTAAAGTGGATGTTAAAAGCCTCCGTGGCTTAGGCGGCAGCACGCCGGCCTCTCACCGCTGAGTCCGTTGTTCAAATCCCGGTCACTCCATGTGAGATCTGTGCTGGACAGAACGGAGGCAGACAGGTTTCTCTCCGGGTACTCCGGTTTTCCCTGTCAAAATTTCATTCCAGCAACACTCTCCACTATCATTTCATTTCATCTATCATTCATTTAATCATTGCCCCAGAGGAGTGCGTCAGGCCTCGGCAGCCGGCACAGTTCATATCCTCGCCGCTAGATAGGGGCTTCATTCATTCCATTCCTGACCCGGTCGGAGACTGGAAGCAGGCTGTGGATTTTCATTTTCAAGTGGATGTTATACCTTCAGCTACAAAATGAAACTCACTCAGACCTTTGAGGCTTTAAGAATCGCATGTTGTTGAAAGGCACTAAGTCAAAGTCCTTTTTTACCACGATTTTGCAACATAGGAAGCAAGATGCATGTTTTTGGTGTTGAATGGAACAAGTCCTGGCAGCGCTTGTGCTATTACCACAGCCGTCAAGTTAGTTATTTCGTGTTGAAAGGAACTTACTGTAGTCCAGCAGTTAGTGCGTTTCAACATGAAGAAAATAGCAGTTATGACATTCATGTTACCTTTTTTTTTCAGGCTCCCGGGTACATGTGTTCATTTAGAAATAAAGGAAATAAACTAAGAATGTGAATGATATTCCTCGCTCAAAGGTTCTGCTCGTTCCATGTTGAAAGGGACTAAGTCCAGTTACGTATTTTGTCAATAAAAGTGTTAGTAACATACGGACCAATGCTATTTTGGTTTTATTATATCGGCGTTTGTGTGCACTTTCCACATACAAAAAAATACGTCTTAAATTTTAGAACAAGAGCGTAAAATCAGGTTTTTGTGTTTATCTGAAAACTTTAATAATTGGACTGCCTTTCAACAACGAGTGATTCTTTATTAGTCTTTTTGTTCGGTTTCCTCTGAAACAACAACAACAACCCCTGGCACTATACAGCCCATGACGGGCTAAGGCCGACCAAGCGACCGCTGCCCAGCCATTCGGCCTGCAGATATTGGGGTGACGCGTGATTAGCGCGTTAGGTCCCCTCGGCCGTTAATCTTGGTTTTCGTGATCGGGGCGCTGTCTCACTATCAGACAGCTACTCAATTGTCCTCACGAGGCTGAGTGCACCCCGTTTCAACCCTCACGTCAGTTTTAAATCCCTGACGGAGCCGGGGATCGAACCCGGGGCCTCCGGATGAGAGGCTGGCGCGCTACCCCAACACCACGGGGCCGGCACTTCCTCTGAAACATGTAATAATAACGCTTAATTAATTAGCAATGTGTAAATTTAAGATATTCATTTTGTAATCGGAGGGGTTAACACCCACTTAAAAGAAAAGTCAAAAAATCGTATAAACATGGCATATATGAGGGAAACGGTGAAGATCAGCACAAAGCGAGAACCACATGTTGATAAATGGGTAAACATAGTTACAATTTGAATTTTGAACATTTAGAACTATGCTTCTAATAGCAAGATGTTTGTGTTTCTTTCTTATTAATGATAGTTCTAATTATCCCTCTGTCAACCTTCTGCAGTTGATCTGTCGTTCATTTGGTGTTTAATTTAAATAGTGTTTCACCAGCGCTTCAGTTTTAATGACGGAACAGTAATGTTGAAATTTAGCATTTATCTTCTTGTATGTTGGCCAAGTACGAATTTGTTGTGCTTTTTTTTAAATTTAAATGTTCTACTTTGTAATTATGTCACAAAGTTGTCAATGGTTGTTAATTTTACACTAAACAAACATCTATCCTTTCTAAGCCACCTGATAACAATAAATATGACATACTATTCTGATATTGTACAGGGTGTTCAAATACAAGATCATACAAAAAATCCTGAAATTTAAGATTTTAGAGATTCTGGTACACTTTTCTCAGGAACTACTTAAGTTATAGGCCTGATCTTTTATAATGTGTTGGTAACCATGTAGTTTCATAGAAAGAATGGACATATATTTAAAATAATCTTTATCTTTTCAATTTATAAATTAAAAATCATACATTTTAAGAGGCAAAAATATTTTGTGACTTTGTTAACTTTTAAACGGTTTAAAATAATTATTCTTGAAAAACTAATCCACTCATTTTGTCAAGCCACATGTTCTTTACATTCTATGGAAATAGTAAGTATCCTTGACAAGAAAGTTTCAAGAAAAGTGTACCAACTTGAGAAAAGTATATTGTAGAATTGTATTGTGTGACCTTTGTTTTGAACACCCTGTACAAAATCAGACAATATTATCTCATATGTATTGTTATCAGGTGGATTAGAAAGGTTAGATCTTTGTTTAGTGTAAAATTAACAATCATTAACCAAACGGAAATATTTACTGTACCTCAGAACCAGACGAACGTAAGTCCAAAAATTACGATTTTCAGGTTATTACATCATTGTATGTAGAATTTGATTCTACATTAATCCATTGCAACTTAAGTCCGGTGAAACATCGCGTTTTGTATTTACTAAGGGTTGTACGAACGTAAGTCCCAACTTATGATTGAGCCAGACAAACTTAAATCCACTTACGTTATTGTGGTTCTGAAGCGTTAAGAATACATTAAAACGCAAGTCCCATTAATACACCTTGTCATAGTGGTAAGTCCTAAACCTGGTTTTATAAGTACAGCCAATATAACGCATGTCCAGTCTTAAGTCCTAGAACGATTTTATAAGTACAGTCAATATAACGCAAGTCCAGTCTCAAGTCCTAAAACGATTTCATAAGTACAGCCAAAAAAACGTAAGTCCAGTCCTGACTGAATATTGCGTTAATTCTAAAGGAAATACCAATAAAGAGGTTAAGTATATACAACTTTAATAATGTCAATAGTCTTTTGCTGCCTAATTCAAGTGTTAGCCATGCAGGCAGACGTAGAGTTCATTTTCTACAGTTTTTATGCTCTTCTGAAAAGTTGGCACAATGTGACTTACGTTAGTCTGGTTCTGAGGTACAGTTAACAGAAATTTGTGTTTTTAATTTTCTCATTTAATTGCGTAAAATAAGCCAATGTCACAACCCAGTGTCCTTAAATGAAAATTTTATATGTGGTATGGCTGAAGCTGATGGTTTTTGACTGAGTCGCGTTGATATATACATATATGCTGAAGTTGAATTACAATAGGTGTTAATGTATGCGTTGGTTTATATAGTAGTGTTCATGGAAGATCAGATGAGATAATCAAACTTTAAACACCTTATCATCCTTGATTTTTAGTTTCACTATATTTAGATATAATATTTAAAAAAAACACCATTGACATTATTTTCATGCGATGAATAGTTTGCGCAGAACTGTAAAGCTATGACTTGGTGCGGGTGAATGTGTGTGAAGTGTTAAGAGACAGTGTTTTTTCATTGTTCACACAAGTTAATTCCAAGGTGGTGTAAATATTTCTTTTTCCGTGAAATGACAGTGAAGTTTTACAATTAATGATACTCCAAATCGTTGGTGAACTGACAGAAGTGCGTTTTTGGGAGGTACTTGATGGAAACTGGATGTAAATCACCATCTTGAAAGAAGTTTGGAAATCCTATTTATGATGTAAACAAGATCGTTTATGTAGGGTTCAAACGCTATACAAATTGTTACTGTTTACTTGATTGGGTCAGTTGCAAATCCCGCTGTTTCTATTTGTGAATAATGTTCAGTATTTCTAAGTTTGAGCCAATCAGTCTTCTTGGTTTGTTTCGTGTCTGAAGGTGCGATTTTTGGAAGCAAACCTTCGGCCCTGTTGAATTCAGAATCTCCAAGTAGGAGGAAATAGTACTCAAATAGAACATTATTCACAAGTTGAGTTTGTGGGTTTTGCGACCGAACTTTCCACTTGTATCTATTTCCTTTGTAGACTCAAGTTACGACATAATGCACTGTAAATTAGCGTGGAAATTACAAGCGCTCAATACCAAGTGGGACAGTAATGGAGGAAGTTCTGTCAACAACCCGAGGGGTAATTACATTATTTCATGCACTGTTTAATGTTAGATCTGGCAAATAATAACCATTAATGGCAGACGCGATTTGAGACAATGAGGTTTTGGTGGTTCTGTTACCTATACAAAGATTTTACGGCAAATTAAAGTCATTCCTATATATTCTGTTTGCATAGCAGTTATACGGTTTGTATAGTCGCTTGAACAAAAAATAAACGCACTTTTGGTAACTATTTCGGCAAATTCTAACGGTGGCTTTACACGAGACCCTGTACAGCAGTGTCATGGATTGTAAGTACATTATACTCTAGTAATTCCTTCGAGTAATATGGGATGTACTATTAAATTAATATTTAAAAAATTAACTAAGAAAAGGAATTGAATTGAATTAAGGGGGATATGGATAACCTCCGGGCTGATGACATGAGTGAAATCTCAACATTTTAAACTAAGAAAGCCATTTTTGTTGGTTCATATTAATGGTGATATAAGTAGAACTTATACCATATTTTACTGGTGTAGCTTCATTTGTTTGGATTTCATAGGCTAAATTAATGCATTTTTCACTACCTCGATTAAAAAATGCCATCCTTTGTGAACTTAATTATTTTGCTCATACTTTGACAAGTAAAAATTGCAGTGGGATTTATTGCAGCCATGGTTTTTAGGCCTGTGTACATTTTTTACAATTAGGTAATCAATCCCCTACATTACAATGCTATATTCTAAGTTTAAAAAATACTGAAATTCCTTTTACAATGAAAATCAGGGCATCATTTGAATCCTCATTCTATGAATGTGTGTAGCAAGATTTGTCCATAAATGACATTTTTTATGAAGAAAATTACAAAAAGTTATGAAAAGCGAGAAATCAACAATCAAAAATTGTATGCATATACCATTGACATTAAAATCCTCCTGGTTCATCTCAGTTCCTCTGCACTTGTTTTCTCCATCTTACGATTTTTTGTTGCTTATTTTCTTCAGCAATAAAAAGTGGCTTCTGTGGCGTAGTTGGCAGCATGCTGAACTGCTGTGCCCAAGATAGCGGGTTCAAACCCGGCCGAAGCCGTCAGATTTTTAGGAGCGTTAAAAATCCTTCAGTATGCCTTCCTTCGGAGGAAAAGTAAAACCTGCTGTCCCATGTCATATATTTATGGCATGTAAAAGATCCTTCCACAGACTAAACTTGTGTGAAGCTAAATTGTTAGGTTAGATTTCGTCGGAACGCTCTATCAAAGTTCCAACGTTCACCTCTAGGTATCATTGATATCTGGTGGCGAAAGTTGGAACTACTTGAAATTGGACGGAACTTGTAGCTCACCCTTAAAAAGGGTGTCCGCTGGAAGCAGCTACAGACTCGGGCGAGCCGAACATGTCCTCGGACACTCCCGGCACTAAAAGCCATACGATAAATAAAATAAATACATTCTGCAATAAAACGCGTATAAGTAAAAAGTTATCTAAGCCCTGAAAAAAATGGCATATAGGGATTTTCAAAATCTGAGGAATATTTAAACACGTTTCACAGACCTAAAAATATTTGGCCAGGATGCAAACAACGGACGGACTTTTTAAACACAGGACCATCCAATTTATTTTATATCGTAAGAAATAAGAGATGAGATTTCCATCATAGTCATGAGTACTCTTAAACAGAAAAGAAATGTCATGTAAAAGAACCTACCATTACAATTGGTAGTGTGTGTAACCAAATTTGTAGGTTATATTTGGTTGTTTAGAAACGCTCTATCAAATTCCAACGTTCGCCGCTAGATGTCAGTGACAATGACAGCTGGTAGCCTGAGTTGGAAATATTTGAAATCGAATTTGCTAGAAGCCCATGGGCGTTGAATTAAAAATACCCTGCTATGACCATTGGCTGCAATTCATATATCGTATAAAATAAATGTCATACGATGGGTTCTCACTATCGTAGTGTTTTTTTTTACCGTGATCTACATCCAGTTAAATATCCAGTGAGTTATGAAGGAATACCGACATTGGACACATTTACGTGCAAGATGAGTATATGGACTTTTAAAACGTGATAAGGATCATGAACAGCTAATACAGGTTGCGAGAAGGTGTACTAGAAATGCAGGGAGTACTGCCGTAGAGATGTAAGTATTGTATCATCAGGCAAAGAGTTGAAGAAATATGCTATTTCCTTCGATGTTGGTTTCTTTCAAAGGAGCTATGGGGCAGGGAGGATATCATGTTCGTTTGGCTAATTGAGCCTGAAGATGGACTCTTGTGTGTTACCGAGCACAAACATGGCCGCCTGTTCTGTACATAGTATGTAAATTGTATGTTCTGTGTATTCTGATGCTCAGTTTATCTCATTATTGCTTGTGACAATTCTTAATACTGTATTAGTAAAATGTTTTATGTTGATAGGCTGTGCTGAGGAATAAAATAAAAGTGGTCGTATAATTGATAATGTTAAGTTGAATTTTTGTTTATCGTCCTTACATCACTTCACAACCTATATGGCTCAAATCAAAATAATTTCATGTGTTTTTTTAAGTTTCGTTCTTCACTCAAATTGTTGGCTTTAATATAAGCATTACAATCTGATGGTGGCATGAATTCAATGTGTCTATATTAGGGCTTACGTTTTTGCGATGTCACTATTAAACGGTTTCGATAAATGTATAAAACCTTCTTAAATATAAAGGTTTAAACGTTTCGAGTAATGCTGTTTAATGTTGACCCTCAAACGATTTTGCATTTAAATTGAATAAATGTTTGTGACGACTGACGTTTTGACTGATTTGACGCAGCTCTCCATTCTTCCCTGTCCTGAGCTAATCGTTTCATCTCTACATAGCTACCATACCTTACATCCGATGGAGTCTCTTTTACATATTCTAACCATGATCTACCCCTACAGTTCTTGTCCACGACCCTTCCTTCCATACCTCGTAAGTTTGCTATTCCTCGCTGTCTTAGTATGAGTCCTACCAACCTATCTCTTCTCTTCATTAGCAGTCACCAGAAATATCTCTCATCACCCCGTTGTCTACTCCTTCATGTGATAATCTATCTACCCATCTGATCTTCATCATTCTCCTGCAACACCACAATTCAAGTGCTTCTATTCTCCCCTTGTCTAGACTACTGCACCAACAGTCAAAGTTTCACTTCCAAAGAGCGCCACGCTCCAGACAAACGCGTTCGAAAATGACTTCTTAATACCTAAATATAAATTTGATGTCAACAAATTTCTCTGCTGTAGAAATGCTTTCCTTGCCTGAGCCAACCTACTTTTTACATCCTCTTTGCTTCACCCATCACTGGTTATTTTGATTCCTAAGTAGCAGAAGCCTCCAACTTCCTTCAGTTTTCACCTGCCAATTTGGCGTCAATAGAGGTTTAATTGTAGTTTAAACTTAAATTATTTCCACTTCTTTTAATATTGAAATGAAGGTACTGCATGTACAAATCTTCGGAAAATTGTCAAAGGAACTGGTAAATTAAATCAATACTAGCGGACCCATGCGAGAAATCTCGCTTGTTCATAAACCACACTTTCCCCAATAGGTTTATAATGAGAGACTTACGGAGAAAGGTTATGTTTTTATTTCAACCAAATGATTATAGAACACTATTTACATTTCAGGATAAAGAAAAGACCTCAGAATGTTAATATGACATGAAACAGGCGTCACATCGGCCCATAAACAGCAATTATGGAGCGTATTTTCCTACATCAACGGTGTTTGCAAATCGCACAAATCGTACAATTTTTTAAAGTCATTTTTTAAAGAAATTATAGATATTTATGAAATTATAGTGCAATAAGTCACAGCTAATGTCTATTCTCTTTCATTTGAATGCTCATTGGTTCACGATCGGTCGCTTGTGAGCGCCGCAGGAGGGATCTATACTACTGAAATAATATATATGATGAATACAAATTTCAGACACCTTTCTCACTGGAAGAGAAAACTTGAATTTGCCTGATGATACAATATACTAGGTTAAGATTTGTATGTACAGTACAGTATTTATTACCAGAAGAAGGAAAAAAACATTTCTTTGGTCTAGTCTTTAAAGGATTTCATTATTCTGTCTTTGTACCAATAATTATTCTTACCAAAGCAGTTATGCCAAATAAATTGAACAATAGCCAAATATTAATTCTAAGTTATTGTACATAATATAATGTATAAAAATGAAGTGTATTATCTTTTTTTATTTGCTTTGATTTCTTTCTTCTTTGAATGAGAACAGAAAGAAAAAATAAAATAATAGAAGAATCTCTGTGCTTCCACAATCTTAGATCGATCGTTCTACTACGCAATATGAATAATGTAAGTTATTGTCATGTGTTGTTTGAAGCGACAGCTTAAATAAAAGCTCTTGTTAGTTGTTTTTGTAATCCATGTGTTGTGTACATTTTCTATCTCAAAGGTTGACTTATTTTCTTTTGTATTCTGTGTAATTTATTGTGCAACTCGATAAAATAATTTTTGAAATATTCTTTAATCATGAACCCATAATCCTTTGAGTGTAATGTATATGTCGTAGTCAGATAGTGAAATCCGTCATTCCATGAAAGGTCGGTATATGATGTAACAAGTAGTTTCATCAAGAACTAAATAGGCTCTTCATTATTAGGTCACAAATAATAAAAACTTAAGTGAGGAAAGCAATGGCAAACTATCTCACTCCTCATCTTGCCTAGTACGTCTCAATATAGCGCTGCCTTGGGTTTTTGTGGGTATATACCCACATAACCTAACGGCGGTGCTTTTGGAGGATCCAACCAGCCTTCGGGCTGACAACCTAACAGACAGACAATTTTAAAATTTCGCTCAGCCGCCTCTTCGTTTGTAACGCTATCTACCAAACTGATCTTCATCATTCTCCTGTAATACCACATGTAGAACGCTTCAATTCTCCTCTTTTCTGCTGCACCAATAGCCCAAGTTTCACTTCCATAGAGCGCCAACCTGAAGACAAAGGCTTTCATAAATGACTTCCTAATACCTAAATCTATGGCGGGTTCGGTGGCGTAGTCGGTAGCATGCTGAGCTTCTATGCCCAAGATAGCGGGTTCAAACCCGGCCGAAGCCGTCGTGTTTTTTAAGAGCGTTAAAAATCCCTCAGTATGCCTTCCTTCAGAGGGGAAGTAAAGCCGGTGGTCCCATGTCATAGATTTATTGCTTGTTAAAGAACCTTCCACTAATTGCACCTGTGTGAAGCTAAATTGGATAGGTTAAGAATTTAAACAACGCTCTTAGGTTTCTACGTTCGTTGCCAACAGCCGACTGCGGTGGCGTCTAGTAGCTAAGTTCTGAACTTGGCCTAGAAGTCGTTGACGGTGGTGCTTGGCGCCAAAGTAGGAACTATTTGAAAAATTGTAAGTTGCAGTACTTAAATTAAAAAACAGATAACACACACTAATACAGTCATCACAATTTTCACCGGTTATCAGACAGATTCTACACACACCCAAAGTACACGGCGCTACATGACCGCGTTGTCGCAGCCCCTAAACTTAAGAACCAACCAACCTACCTAAATCTATATTCGATGTCAGCAGATTTTTTTTTTTTGGTAGAAATGCTTTCCGTGTCTGAGCCAACTTACTTTTTATATCCTCCTTGCTTCGTCCCTCACCGGTTATTTTACTTCCTAAGTAACAGAAGTCTCCTACTTCCTTTAGTTTTCCCCCGCCAATTTGATGCCCATAGAGGTTTCTGATTTATTGCGACTGCATTCCAATATTTTTGTTTTACATTTATTAATTTTCATCATGAATTCTTTCCTCAAGACGGAGTCCATACCATTCAAAAACTCATTCAAATCCTCAGGCGTGTCGGCCAAGATGGTGGATGTCATCAGCAAATGTCGGAGTGTAAATTATTTCTCCTTGAATCTTCACTCCCACTTTAAATTTTTCTCAAATTTCCTTCATTGCTTCGGTGGCGTAGTCGGTAGCATGCTGAATTGCTGTGTCCAAGATAGCGGGTTCAAACCCGTCCGACGTCATCAGATTTTTAAGAGCGTTAAATTCCTTCAGTATGCCTTCCTTCGGAGGGGAAGTAAAGCCGGCGGTCCCATGTCATAGATTTATGGCATGTAAAAGATCCTTCCACAGACTAAACTTGTGTGAAGCTAAATTTCTAGGTTAGATTTCGTTGGAACGCTCCGTCCAAGTTCCAACGCTCACCACTAGGTATCAGAGGCATTGGTAGTGAAAGTTGGAACTACTTGAAATTGAACGGAACTTGTAGCTCACCCTATGGGTGTCCGCTTGAAGCACCTACAGCCTCTGGCGAGCCGAACATGTCCTCGGACACTCCCAGCACTAAAAGCCATACGATAAATAAATAAATAAATAAATAAATAAATAAATTGCTTGTTCAATGTAAAGGTTGAAAAGTAGGGGTGATAAGTTGCAGCCATGCCTTACACCTTTCTGAATACCAGCTTCTCTCTCTCATTTGGAGGTTATTTGGTTAGAAAGGCTCTATCAAGTTCCAACGTTCACCGCTGGGTGACAGTGACAGTGGCGTCTGGTAGCTAAAGTTTGAACTACTGGAAATCGAACTTTCATTCATCTTCATTCATTTCATCTCTGATTAACTCTTCTCGTGAATTTGGCGTCAGGAACGGCATCCGGCCGTAGAAACCATCATCCACTTAGAATTTCATCGCATCTCATCCCCGACCCCATTGGAAACGTGATTAATAAGGGGTAGACACAGAATAGGCCGGCCCCGTGATGTTGGGGTAGCGCCTGCCTCTCGCCCGGAGGCCCCGTGTTCGACTCCTACACCGTCAGGGATTTTAGAAACTGACGTGAGGGCTAGAGCGGGGTGCCCTCAGCCTCGTGAGGACAATTGAGTAGCTTTTTTTTAGCGTATGGCTTTTGGTGCCGGGAGTGTCCGAGGACATGTTCGGCTCGCCAGGTTTGTAGCTGCTTCGAGACGGACACCCAATGGGTGAGCTACAAGTACCGTTGGGGAGGAAAGTTGGAAGGGAAGGGCGAGGAGTTGGAAGGTAGCGGCTGTGGCCTATAGTTAGGGACCAACCCCGGCATTTGCCTCGTAGGAAGATGGGAAACCACAGAAGACCATTTTCAAGGTTGCCGGCGGGGGGATTCGAACCTCCTCGCCTCCCGGATGTGAGCGACTGCCGTTAGTCATGCCGTAACGACCACGGCTAACTCACCCGGTAATTGAGTAGCTGTCTGACAGTGAGGCAGCGCCTCGGTGACGAAAACCAAGAATAACGGCCGAGGGGACCCGACGCGCTCAGAACGCATCACCCCAATATCTGCAGGCCAAATGGCTGGGCAGCGGTTGCTTGGTAGGCCTAGGCTTTTCATGAGCTGTAGTGCCAGGGGTTATTATTATTATTATAGACACAGAATAGTGTCAATATTCGGTATGGAAGTCACCGTGGACGTTCAAGGGCTGTTCTTTTTGGAGGAGTATTTTTGCTAATTAACGATTTTTGTTATTTTTTGGTTCAATCTGCACTTTTTAATATAGTTCTGTTGTTCTATTATCCTAGTTTTATTGTTGTAAACTCATTTTCATCCAGAATGAAGAAGCATTCATTTATTTCTTGAAATACGAGTTCCTGTATGACGTCGAAACTTACATGTACGACTGCATAGTGAAGCGGCTTAGTTGGTAGCATGCCGAGCTTCTATGCCCAAGATCGCGGGTTCAAACCCGGCCGAAATCGTCGGATTTTTAAGAGCGTTAGACATCCCTCATTTTTTCTTCCTTCGGAGGGGAAGTAAAGCCGGCGGTCCCATGTCATAGATTTATGGCATGTAAAAGAACCTTCCACTAATTACACTTGTGTGAAGTTAAATTATAGGTTAGATTTGACTAACGCTCTTAGGTTCCGAAGTTCGTCGCCAGGAGCCGACTGCGGTGGCATCTAGTAACCAAGTTCGGAACTAGTAGTCGTTGACGGTGGCGTTTGGTAACAAAAGTAGAACTACTTGAAAATTGAATGTCTGCATTCCTTACTTGAATTTAAAAAAAAACAGATAACACACACTAATACAGTCATCACAATTAACACGGGTTATCAGACAGATTCTACACACACCCAAAATACACGGGGCTACATGACCGCGTTGTCGCAGCCCCTCCACTGAGGAACCAACCAACCAACGACACCATTACGTCAGTCATTTCGTGAAGAATCGAATCAACAAACAACGGATCTTCATGAAGTGCTTCGGCTGATAATGTAAAATCATTTCTTACACCATCTGCATAAATCAGTCCGTCACTTCATGAAGAAACACGTCAGATAAGAGCAACTATCCCTGTTTACATCACTTGCCGGCTTTTTATGACGTGCCTAGTATTTTCATGAAATGACAGATTCCACTGTAATTATGACTACGGCATATTCTTGGATCGCATGGTCTGTGGTCTGACATAGCAAGTGAGTATTCCTTACTGTAGGGGTTGCTGCGCTGGAGTTTTCACCGTGCTGATTGCTGGAGGTCGTTGACTCTATTTTGGAGACATAGGTAAGTGATGTGTTTTTGTTTCTTGCTTATTCAACAACAATTGAAGGGTCTGGTGCAAGAGGGAGGGGGGACATAAAACTGATTAACATATTTCATATATCTGACAGATATATAGGGAGCGGCAAAAAGATCTGACGGTTTTTAAATCACAACAACACAAACATTTTAAATGATACAACCTCCTTTATTAATTACAACAGCAAGTCGTACATGTCAATTAATGGAAAACATGAAAGAACAATGGATTTTCTTTTAAAGATTTGAAGATAACGTCTTTCAAATGATGCCCATCTTTGCCATGCATTCTTCCAGTCTTGCACTGAAGCTTTGCATAGTCATTAGGCTTCAACTGCTGGACAATAACCATTTTATACGGATGAAAATGCAAATCGAAACGCAATAGTCGTCTCACTGTTCGGTCAGACATTTGCAAAGCAGCAGCTTGTTTACGAGCCGGCCGCCTTGGACTGGTTTCCACAGCTTGTCTCACTCGCTCTGATCGAACAGTGAGACGAATATTGCGTTTCGATTTGCATTTTCATCCGTATAAAATGGTTATTGTCCAGCAGTTGAAGCCTAAGACTATGCAAAGCTTCAGTGCAAGACTGGAAGAATGCATGGCAAAGATGGGCATCATTTGAAAAAGGTTATCTTCAAATCTTAAAAGTTAAAATCTATTGTTCTTTCATGTTTTCCATTAATTTACATGTACACCTTGCTGTTATAAGTAATAAAAGAGTTTGTATCATTTAAAATGTTTGTGTTGTTGTGATTTAAAAACCGTCAGATCTTTATGCCGCTCCCTGTATTTTGAAGCGCTTAATTTAAGGCGGTAATGCATGACTACAATTTAAAAGTTTAGACCGTTGAATATCATTAAATAATAAAATAAATTTAAAAATGGAGTTACATCTCCAAAAATAATTTAAAATATCTGAGAATGTCTCTTCATTTAAAACAGTAACGTGTAAGTCGATAAAGCTAATGTAGAATAAAGGCTCTGCTCTTATAAAACAAACAATATTAAACAAAAAAGTCACCGTAGTAAGTTGAATATATAATTTAAGCTTTGTCTTCACCTTCTGCTAGGGACATACTCTTCAGGGCTTCATAGTACCACACGCTACCAATGTCATCATGACTTTGATTTTTGTGGGGTTTAATGGCAGCTACATGCTGGAGGTGCCTCTCTATTCCCCCAAATGCAAGAGGGAATACGTATTTAATCGCATACAGTATATTACTTCAGTTTCTAGGGGATCTGCCTCATTGTGGCACCAAAGATAATAAACAGTTTTCCACGAATTTTGGACTTACCTCCATCTTGCACCAAACCCTTCAATTGCCAAGTTTATTTGGCGCATTAGGTCTCCTCAACTGTTACCGACACACACACATTGACGTCACATTACTGTTACCAACATATGGGATACAATATACACCTTGTAATTATCTGAAAAAGAATTAATTGGAAAAACAATTGGTCTGGATAAAGATTAATTATGTGCAGTACCATATGCGCGGGGTTGGCAATATTGAATTTGTCCCATAATTCACACGGATAATGGCGGACACAACTGGAATTGTACTATGCTAGCGGACCTGTGCGAGAAATATCGCATGTTCATAAACCACACTTTGGTTGGTTGGTTCTTAAGTTTAGGGGCTGCGACAACGCGGTCATGTAGCCCCGTGTACTTTGGGTGTGTGTAGAATCTGTCTGATAACCGGTGTTAATTGTGATGACTGTATTAGTGTGTGTATCTGTTTTAATTCAAGTAAGAACTGAAGACGATCAATTTTCAAGTAGATCCCACCTTTGCCGCCAAACGCCACCGTCAACGACTACTGGGCCTAGTTCAGAACTTAACTACTAGACGCCACCGCAGTCGGCTCTTGGCAACGAACGTAGAAACATAAGAGCGTTGTTTACATTCCTAACCTATACAATTTAGCTTCACACAGGTGTAATTAGTGGAAGGTTCTTTAACATGCCATAAATCTATGACATGGGACCACCGGCTTAACTTCCCCTCCGAAGGAAGGCATACTGAGGGATTTTTAACCCTAAACCACACTCTCCCCAATAGGTTTATAATGTGATACTTAAGGAGAAAGGTTGTTATGTTTTTATTTGAACCAAATGATTATAGAACACTATTTACATTTCAGTTAGAATTCCAAGTTCTTCATCCCCTAACTTAAGAAGGTAATCACTGGAAAAATGGATCATCATAATTCATAACACTCACCGGTTATTCGATAATTATGAAATTATACGATTTGAGTACTCATTCCTTTGATTTACTGTTTCTGAAATCCTTGCAAAATGATAAAGGCAAGACCTCAGAATGTTAAAAAAATGTCTATTATGAAATTAGAGTGCAATTCCTCACTGCTAATGTCTATTCTCTTTCATTTGAATGCTCATTGTCTCTATCAGTCGCTTGTGAGCGCCGAAGGAGGGATCTATACTACTGAAATAATATATATATGATGAAAATTCATGATCTGAAAAGGGGGATGGTGCGTGGGTTATGGACAGACCACCCTCGTGGTGTAATGGCTAGCGTTCTTGGCTATCGCCCTGGAGGTGTAGGTACTGAGGTTTGTTATATAATTAATATTTTTTAATAAATAAGGAAATATAAATATTTAAAAAAAAGTTTTTTGCCACCCCATCTTCCGGGGTTCGATTCCCGGCTCTGCCAAGGAGTTTTTATTCTGGCCTGAGGGCTGGAACGGGGCACACTCAGCCTCGTGAGGTAAAACTGAGAAGAAGTGAATTCGATTCCCATCTCAGCCATCTTAGAGGTGGTTTTCCCTGATTACTCCCCCATCCCCTCAGCTCTACTCCAGGAAAATGCAGGGATGGTTCATAAATTAAAGTCACGGCTGCCACCTTCTCAATCCTCACCTGAATTACAAATACATACACTAATACAGTCCTCACAACAACATACAGGGTCATCGAAAAATAATGCCTATAGTAAAGCCATCATTACTTCCGACTTGACCCTCAAGGGCTCACGGCTGGTGAGTTGGGGATTTGGCGACCCCGAGCCATTTCTGAGCTGGGTCCGTTTTGTGCCCTATTCCCTCTGACCTTGGGGCGGTCTCTCTCCTCTTTCCCCCTTTCCTATCTGCCTTTCATGGCTCTCCTTCCTTCCAAGTCCCTCAATCCTCATTCTTCGAGGGTTAAGGGCATTTCTTTTCTTCCTGTCCTTTTATTTGCTTACCATTTCTTCTTCTAGTATGTAAGGCAGTAGTTAGTATTAGTTTTCATTCTCATCTCATCTTTCTCTAACACTGAAACCATTAGGGGCCGATAACCTAGATGTTAGGCCCCTTAAAACAACAATTATTATCATCATCATCGTCATCACTTCCGACTTGAAGTTTCAGTGCTAGGCTACAATTTCATTCGCTAAATCGCGACATCGCGAACGAGACTTAATTTGTCGTGACATATCGATTTGAATGGTGCCTGTGATTGGCTAGTTAAAGTATAATAATTTCCTTTCTGACCGCTAGATAACTCTAGTGTAACACTGAAACGCCAAGTCGGAAGTAATGCTGGCTTTACTAAAATTTTAAATAATTGCCATAAGAACCTATTAGAGGCAAAATAATGGTTTTAGCCTTAAAATGCGTGGAAAAGAAAACGTTTTGTTTTAATACCTTAGTAAGTTTCAACGTGAGCTCCGTTAATTGCTCTGCAGAGACGTGCGTCAAGTGTATCGCGTACCGCGCGAAGGTAGTCGGGCTGAGCCCCCCCCCCTTACATTAAAATGACACACTGTCCTGTCGGTTGTCCGATATCTTCTATTTGAGCGAACACAAACTGTTCAAGCATGTCGAGGTAAATTAGGCTTGTAATTGTTTTTTAATAACAGGACGCAGACCCTCTCGTATGAATTTTGTCACTCATTAGTAGGCTCAGATTTTTAGGTGCTAAAAATCGGGAAGACATTTTCTTTTATATATTAAAAATACGGTACCTGAAATATGTGACAAAAGAGTAAAAATATGTAATTGTAATTTAGTTTATTAATGTGATTATAAACAATATGCAGCACTCACGAACGCAATTTAAGCTATGTCTCACTGACTGCAGAAGAATTACAACACACAATGAGATGCGTCTTCAGGTTGTCCATCACAAATGACAGACGATTATCGCGAAACACTTCTTCTGAAGGCGCGAAACTGCGGCAATATGTTTCTTGCCCTTGAGGTGATGTGTAATTTGAGATCGCTGTTCAGCCTTGATTGCTTTCCCACATGGTTGTCAGAAAAGAATGCCCCCATCAGAAGTAAAATTATCTTTAAATTCTGCAACATACTGCTGCAGACGATAACTTGTAGTTATTTTTACGTTAGGAATCGCAGAACTGCCTTACACTTCACAGTGCCAGAAATGAACTGCATGTGAGCAAATAGCTTATAAGCTATTTGATGTGAGTGACACTGATTCCTGGTAGCTGGGGGAGGGGGTGGGAGGTCTAGCACGTGGTGCAATATGGCTATGGACAAGGAAATCCCCAGCTTCCACAGTGGGTGGCACCGGGCGACAAGTTAAGAATAACACAGTTGCAAGCTGACATACGCTCTGCATTACGATTAGATAACTCACAGGTTCTTCCCCGTTGAAGTAACACAGAACAAAAATGCAATAAACTGAAAGATCTAGCATATTGATTTTAAGATATGTAAATATTATGTCTTTTTATGTGCAAAAAAAGTTAAAAGCATGAATGTATAAGCGTGGCAAGTTAGACCTGGCCTGTCATGGCGGAGTATCGTCTAGGAGGGGAAGTGGTAGGATCACTAGGCGCAAATGCGATTTCCCCTCTTTGGTGCAACAGCTGTTTGGGGCTGCTCGTAGCTCGTCGTGGTTATTTTATGCAAGCATAAAGTATCGAATAGGAGCATTCTCAGTGACATAGCATTGGTATTGGTGGAAATGAACTGAGAGCGCGCCCACTTCACACACTCCTGACAGCAAGCTTGTTGCCATGCTTGTCAAAGAACAGAGCCGCTCAGTCTTGCTTCGCATGCCTTGACAGCATCTGTACCCTGCCAAGGTTCTGGGAATAATGACTACTTGGCAACATCTAACCAGCGCGTGATGAAGTATGTGCTCACTGGTTGACAAAGAATCCAGGCGGGGGGATGACGTAATGCAACTGCGCGCACATGCGCATCGGAAGGTTCAGATCTAACTTGTTCCGTTAAATATGTGTTTAGAGAAAAATGCTTAAGATATGTATTCACATAAAAAAACTAAAAATCCGAGCCCTACTCATTAGATACTCTTGAGAATCGAATTACTGCACGCACGGGACCATCCAGTATATGGGAATGGACCTGCAAAACAATCGGAAAAATTTTGGGAACCACCCTAACAAGGGGCGTAAAGGAGCAACGTTTACGTATGGAATACACTAATTGTCGTCCAAGCGCTTTGCACGCCGCTGTCATATGGCTGCACAGATACATTATGTGCTGGAGAAACGACCGACCGCACAGCACCCGAACCTGCATGACTACGAACAGTAGGCCTATCTACGGCGAGAACGTTGAAAATACATCAATAATAATACAAATTAACCGGCCTCTCATAAGTGCCCATTTACGTTTAAAAAAATTCCTCTCGGCACGCCGGAAGGCGGAGGTAGATTTCACCGGGCAACCTAAGGGATAGGCTATAATAGGCAAAATATGCAGGTTTTCGTAGAAGGATCAGACCTCATTTATTGCGAGAAAGTATTTTACAATGTAATTGGAGCTCAATTAACTTTTCTTTCGTCTTACTATGCATATTTTTAACATTTTATGTTGTTAGGGGGGCGGTGTGAGGAAAGCAATGCCAAACTACCTCACTCCTCTTCTTGCCTAGAACGCCTCAATACAGCGCTGCCTTGGGTTTTTGTGGGTATCTACTCACATAACGCAACGGTGGTTCTTTTTGAGGATCCAACCAGCCTTCGGGCTGACTACCTAACAGACAGGGGGACGGTAACCTTCTTGTCATTTGGGGTCCATTTTTAGCCTATTTTCAATTTTGAAAAAATAGGCTTATGAGATCACCTTTTGTCCGTGTGTGTGTCCCCCCCCCCTAATAACTTCTGAACGACTGGAGCGATTTCAATGAAACACGGTAAGATCATAGTCCCATTCTGGCCGACCTCGATCGTTTCCTTCAAATTTTATTCTGTCTCACCAATCCAACATGGCGGCTGTGCGAATTATTTCACCAGCATTCAGTATCTCCGAAACTATTACAGATATCACCCTGAAATTTTGTACGGTCATAAAGGGCACTACTAGACGTTCACCTAAGAAACCTTAATAAACCTGGTAACTACAAAACCAACATGGCTGCCAAGCGAATTTGAGACTTTTAAATAGACTTTTCTCGCGATTTAACTATCAAAACATAATGAAACTTGGTACAGAAAATATTTATACACATTATAATGCACTGGCGTCTAATTTAGTTCAATTTTTTACATAACCTCAAAATGGCGGCTGTGCGAAATATTTCACTGGCATTCTATATCTCCGAAACTATTAAAGATATCACCCTAAACTTTTGTACGATGATAAAGGGCTCTGCTACAAGTTTATCTATGTAACATTCAAAAACCTGTAAAGTACAAAACGAACATGGCGAAGTTGAAACATTTTAATAGACTTTTCTCGTGATTTAACCCTCTGAGCGCAGTGAAATGTGGTACAGTAAATGATTATACATATTGTAATGCACTGGCATCGAATTTTGTTCAATTGTTTACATAACCTCAAGATGGCAGCTGTGCGAAATTTTAAAATTAAGTTATTATTTCTTGTGTCGTAATCATGCGATCGAAGTGAAAGTTTGAATAGTGAAGATACGCTATATTTTTTCTTTAATGGTGCATAACCCTACGGCCTATACATATAACTATCCAAAATGGCGAGCATCCGAAATATGTTGACGATTCTCAATATCTACGAATCTTTTACAGCAATCAAACTGATATTTTTTATGTTCATAGAGGCTATGAACATAAGTTCACCTATAGGACTTTCAGTAACCTGGTGAGCACAAATCCAACATGGCGGCGACGCGAAGTATAAATATTTAAATGGATGTTTCCCACGATTTAATCATCCGAGTTCAGGATATATGAAAATAGGCTGTATAGTTCTTCACGGAACTACTTGTTATACTTGTGGTCACACCGTCCTTATGCAAGGTTTGGAACTGATGTGTTACTATCTAACAGTCTGTTACTTCTTCACGTCAAATTTTATCTCTCGCAGAGATGTTGGTTGATTCCTCAGTTTAGGGCTGCGACAACGCGGTCATGTAACCCCGTGTACTTTGGGTGTGTGTAGAATCTGTCTGATAAACGGTGTTGTGATGGTTGTATTAGTCTGTAATTCAGGTAAGAACTGCAGACGGTCAATTTCAAGTAGTAGTTCCTAATGTTGGTACCAAATATACCGTCAACGACACCTAGCTGTAAACTTGGCTACTAGATGCCACCGCAACCAGTAACTTGCAACGAACGTTGGACTTCCCCTCTGAAGGAAAGCATACTGAGGGGTTTTCAGCGCTCTTTGAAAATCCGACGACTTCGGCCGGCTTTGAACCCGCGACCTTGGGCATAGAAGTTCAGCATGCTACCAGCTAGGCTACGTCACCGAAGCCGCTTCCCACATAGTCAGATGGTTGGTTGGTTGGTTCTTAAGTTTAGGGGCTGCGACAACGCGGTCATGTAGCCCCGTGTACTTTGGGTGTGTGTAGAATCTGTCTGATAACCGGTGTTAATTGTGATGACTGTATTAGTGTGTGTTATCTGTTATTTTAATTTAAGTACTGCAACTTAGAATTTTTCAAATAGTTCCTACTTTTGCCGCCAAGCACCACCGTCAACGACTACTAGGCTAAGTTCACAACTCAGCTGCTAGACGCCACCGCAGTCGGCTCTTGGCAACGAACTTAGAAACCTAAGAGCGTTGTTTACATTCTTAACCTTAACACAGGTGCAATTAGTGGAAGGTTCTTTAACATGCCAGAAATCTATGACATGGGACCGCCGTCTTTACTTCCCCTCCGAAGGAAGGCATACTGAGGGATTTTAACGCTCTTAAAAATCCGACGGGAAATTGAATGTGATCTCGTTGTCATGGCAACCTTTGATAGCTCATCCCTCATCAATTTACAAGCGTTGTCATGGTAACCTCTGATGGCTCTTGGCATTTTCTTCTAATTCCGAAATCATTTTTCTCATCGCTTGGCGTAATGGTGGGTTGTATCAAAAATTCTTTCAGACGAAAGTTTTAGGTAATTATTAGGGGAATATCGTCCATTTTGTACGGTTTTGATATTGGGCCTATTAAGAGAGATATGATTAATGTTTCTCGAAAAACTCACTTTTTTCCACCCCATTGGCCAATGGTTGGTGCTATCAAAAAACTTTTTAAACATTCATTTTTGGCACTTATCCGACACATAATATGAACTTTGAAGGGATTCGATATTTCACATATTAAGAGAGTTATAGTGATATTTCACTTTTTGAAAAAAGCCCCCCATTTTTACCCCCCTTCGACCGATTTTGCCCATTAGCGAACTCGACCGAGATTTTATTGGGATACATATTATGTAAAAAATTCAAAGTGATTGGTGCAAAATTACGGCAGTTATCGTGTCCACAAGAAACTGGACATAAATTACATAAATTATATATAAACTTTTGAACTGACGGTGGTTTTGGGGTCTGGGGGATGTGAAACGCGAAGATATGTCGAAATTTTCCGGAAGTCGAAACATGGTACCCATTGCAATAGTTAGCTTTCTAATGAAATCTACCTAAAACCTACAGTTACAATCGTTTTCAAGAAAAGAAAAAAAAAAAAAAAAAGAAGAGTCTGCAAGCTGACCGTGTATGGTTGAAGTGTCTTATTATTTATTTCGTCTTCATCTCCATCGACTGTGTGTTGTACATGATGTACAGATTAGAAATCTCTATGGACATCAAATTGGCAGGTGAAACGCTAAAGGAAGTAGGAGACTTCTGTGACGTAGTAGGAAAAATAACCAGTGGTGGACGAAGCAAAGAGGATATAAAAAGTAGGTTGGTTCAGCCAAGGAAAGCATTTCTACAAAAAAAAAAAAGAAGGAATCTGTTGACAACGAATATAGATATACTGTAGGTATTAGGAAGTCATTTTTGAAAGCCTTTGTCTGGAGCGTGGTGCTCTATGGAAGTGAAACTTGGACTGTTGGAGCAGCTGAAAAGAGGAGAATTGAAGCGTTTGAAATGTGGTGTTACAGGAGAATGATGAAGATCACATGGGTAGATAGGGTTATGAATGAAGAGGTATTAACACGAGTGGGAGAGGGGAGATGTTTCTGGCGACTGCTAATGAAGAGAAGATATAGGAAGGTAGGACACATACTAAGACACCCAGGGATAGCAAGCTTAGTTATGGAAGGAAGGGTCGAGGACAAGAACTGTAGGGGTAGGCCAAGGTTAGAATATGTTAAACAGATTGCCTCGGATGTAGGGTGTGGTAGCTATGTAGAGATGAAATGATTAGCTCAGGATAGGGAGGCATGGAAGTCTGCATCAAACCAGTCAAAAGTCTGAAGACTCAAACAACAACAACAGTGCACTGAATGTTTGTAAAATAAAATAATATACTAAACTCAATAGAAAAGAAAGAACACAAACTGTTCAAGCACGTCGAGGTAAATTAGATTTGTAATTGTTTTTTCAGCATGAAAGAAAGGTCCAATAACTTGGTCATGAAGTAACCCGCACCACACATAAGATGTCTGCAGAGCAACAAACCGAGCTCACATTGAAACTTACTAAGGTATGAAAAACAATCAGAAACCCCCACTGACGTCTAATTAGTACGCAGGTATGATGGCTGGTGGAGCTAGACATCCCTGTGGCTAGGAGTAGTAACGAGGCGGGCCGTATTTGCTGACTGGAGCATACGGCTGCTTCCCACCGGTCTTGAGAGTACTTGGGTGGTCAGGGCTGTCCATTACTCGCTACCTCCCATTTGATTTATATGAGAGATTCGCCACATGATTTCGGAACCTTGCAGTTCAATCTGGCAGCTGATTTTCCACACGTTGTTCTCTTATAATACAACGATTGCGTCCACAAAGTTTGAAGATAAGTTTCAACCTGTCTTATCTGACACTTCCCTTGTTAGGAAGCAAAATAATCAGTGTTGGACGAAGCAAAGAGGATATAAAAAGTAGGTGTGCTCAGGGAAAACAAATCTGACATAAAATATAGATTTAGCTATTAGGAAGACATTTTAAAAAGCCTTTGTCTGGACCGTGCTGTACTATGGAAGTAAAACTTGGACAGCAGAAAAAAGAGGAATAGAAGCATTTGACATGTGGTGTTACAGGAGAATGATGATCAGATCGGTAGATAGAGTGGCAAATGAGGATGCATTTAGACGGTTGTTGTTCTTGTTGCTGTTGTTGATTTCTTTAGGGGCTTTACGACATCGTAGTCATATTGCCCCGTGAGTGTTAGTGTGTGTGGTGGGGGGGATTTGTCTGATAACCTGTGCTATTGTGGTGGCTGTATTAGTGTGTGCATTTGTAATTCAGATGAGTATTGGGAAACAGGCGGACGTGGCCTTAATTTAGGAACCATCCCAGCATTCGCCTGGACTAGAATTGGGAAACCAGTTCCAGAATGGCTGAGGTAGGAATCGAACCCGCCTCTATTCAGTTATGCCTCAGGAAGTTGAGTGTACCCAGTTCCGACCCTCAGACCAGAATTGAATTTTTTGGCAAAGCCGAGAATCGAACCCTGGCTTCCGCGGTGACAGACAAGAATGCTAGCCACTATGCAACGAGGCGGACACTGTATTTAGAGTAGGAGAGGAGAGATGTTTCAGGTGACTGCTAATGAAGAGAAGACATAGGTTGGTAGGACTCTTGGTATGACACCCAGGAATAGCAAACTTAGGTATGGAAGGAAGGGTCGAGGACAAGAACTGTAGGGGTAGACCGAGGTTTGGATATGTTAAACAGATTGTTCCAGATGTAAGGTGTGGTAGCTATAGTATGTAGAGATGAAGCTATTTGCTCAGTACAGGACGTCATGGAGAGATGCGTCCAACCAGTCAAAAGACTGATGACTCAAGCAACAACAATGTTGAAGGAGCGACTTCGGTGGCATAGTCGGTAGCATGCTAAACTGCTGTGCCAAAGATAGCGGGTTATAACCCGGCCGAAGTCGTCGGATTTTTAAGAGCGTTAAAAATCCTTCAGTATGCCATCCTTCGGAGGGGAAGTAAAGCCGGCGGTGCCATGTCATAGATTTATGGCATGTAAACGATCCTTCCACAGACTAAACATGTGTGCAGCTGAATTGTTAGGTTAGATTTCGTCGGAACGCTCTATCAAAGTTCTAACGTTCACCACTAGGTATCATTGATATCTGGTAGCGAAAGTTGGAACTACTTGAAATTGAACGGAACTTGTAGCTCACCCTAAGTGTGTCCGCTGGAAACAGCTACAGCCTGTGGCGAGCCGAACATGTCCTCGGACACTCCCGGCACTAAAAGCCATACGATAAATAAATAATAAAATGTTGAAGAGGTTTGTAGTTTTACGTGGCCGTTAATCTCGCGATCATGAGCCACTGGACCTCCTTTTCACGTGGAATCCGAACCACACGACATGACATTTTTAATAATATGTTTATTGCAGCAAAATTGCCATAAAAATTAACATAAACACTAAACACAACAAAACTTGATCAATGATACATATCTTTCCGTACATGTAACGATATGATATCTGTCACATAACTCTCCACAGAGACGACATATAGGCTACAGGTCGCGCATGGAATCTTTCTGTCCGGCATAACTTATGGTGGAAACCATGAACCGCAAGCCTTGTGACAAGATGTCTAAGATGGTAATTCGCCTCCTTCCAATCCTTTCTAGTCATAGCATTTGTACTGTAGAAATCGACCCAGATTTCTCGTTCCCCCCCCCCCCCCCCTTGGTGTTCAAGTACTACTTCTTCATAAGCTAGCGTGGATGATAGCAGCATTTTCAATCGTAGATCTTCAAGCAACATTGTTTCATTCGTCATCTCGTAAACCAGTCTGGATGGCGTAAATTTAGAAAGGTGAAGTGCTCGCTTCAGGAACGTCACCTTAATTTTCTCAATATCGTTTAAATTATTTCTTGTAAGGTACTGCCAAATTACTTGTATACCATAAGTGATTATTGGTATAATTTTGGTATTAAAAATCTGCATCGCAGTTTGGATTTAAATCTTGGAGAGGTGTTGAATGTCGTTCATGGCCAGCACAGCTGTTATGCCTTTGTCCTTTACATGGGCCGTATAGGATGTTCCTTGGGTTTTCAGTATAACGCCCAGGTATTTGAAATTATTCACATTGTTAAGAAGTTGGTGATCTAGGAAGATTACATCATCCATCGCTTTTCTGCCTCCTCTTCTGAACGACATTTTTATCGTCTTATTCCTGTCCATAGCTTGCCACGGTGGGTGAGTGGATAGCGTCTCGGTCTACTAACCTCAAGATTGCAGGTTCGCTCCTGGCTGTGGTAATTGATTTTTGAAAGGCGGCAAAAATACACGCATGCCATACGATGTTGGCATCTCAAAGAACCCATTTGAATTCAGTAGGCCGTGTTCATTTGGCAAAATTAATCTCGGGAGTTTCCGCCAACACAAAGTTCCTCATTTCTCTACTAGAAAGCGCTATAATGTTCAAGGAGCTTAGATACCTAACCTCCTTGCCTTTCATAGTGATTCAAGGAACAACGAAATTCGACATGCAAGCTACCCCCTGGGTGTCAAATTCCAAAGCTTGCACCCGAGGCCATACGATATTATTATTATTTATTTATTTACATTGTTTAGACCCAAAGGATCACATTAAGCAAATTATGTTCTGGTGCTGTTCTTCTTGTTCTTCCAGAACTCCTTCATCATCTCACTGAGTCGGACTCGACGTTCCTCCGTCCATCCTTTCCCTGGTCTCCTTGGTCGATCTTCATGTGTGACTTCCCAACTGTGGATCTTATGTCGGAATGTCATTCGATCGTCTATGTCGATTGGTATGATGTTGGCACTTTCGAGATCAATTTGGACTTGGGTAACCCAGACTGTTGTCACTTTAAGTTTTCGTAAGTAAGTTAGCCGGTCGTCATTCAGTCTCATAATGTGGCCGTAGAATCTCAGTCGTCGCTTGCGGAAATCTGACTCTATGTTAGAGTATCTCTCTGTGATTGTGTGTGATTGCAGACGATACCATCATCTGTGAGTTTAGGGCCAAATATTTTACGGATATTTATTATTTAATTATTATTATTATTATTATTATTATTATTATTATTATTATTCCTGTCCATAGTTAGGTCTGTTTCTTTGTCCCATGACGTCAACTTGTCAACAGCTGTTTGTAGGGAAGTTCTCGACATGACATTTCAACAATATTAATAATATCATCAGCACCTTTTCTGAACAGTGAACACGCCACATACTCACAGCGCGCTCATCACATTGTCAATGTGACTGTCACTATTGCTGAGCGCGCATCCGGAGCCGATTGCTCCTGCGTGTGCAACACTGTTCTACACACATCAAAAAAAGTTTTGCATCACCTCGGTTCCAAGAGTTCCGGAACCGTTAAATACAAAGGGAATAGAGATCAACACAAACAACATTTCAGCTCGTTTTATTGCTCATGAGACCCACACATTGCATGTTGTACCATCATACAGCTAGACTTTCAGCATTTGTGGTCCAGATTGCAGTACACACCACTACCTCTAATACCCAGTAGCACGTCCTCTTGCATTGATGCATGCCTGTATTCGTCGTGGCATACTATCCACAAGTTCATCAAGACACTGTTGGTCCAAATTGTCCCACTCCTCAACGACAATTCGGCGTAAATCTCTCAGAGTGGTTGGTGGGTCAAGACGTCCATAAACAGCCCTTTTCAACATATCCCAGGCATGTTCGATAGGGTTCATGTCTGGCGAACATGCTGGCCACTGTAGTCGAGCGATGTCGTTATCTTGAAGGAACGCATTCACAAGATGTGCACGATGAGGTCGAGAATTGTCGTCCATGAAGACAAATGCCTCTCCAATATTCTGCCGATATGGTTGCACTATGGGTCGGAGGATGTCATTCAGGTATCGTAAAGCCGTTTCGGAGCCTTCCATGACCACCAGTGGCGTACGTCGGCCCCACATAATGCCACCCCAAAACATCAGGGAACCACGACCTTGCTGCACTCGCTGGACAGTGTGTCTAAGACGTTCAGCCTGACCAGGGTGCCTCCAAACACGTCTCCGACGATTGTCTGGTTGAAGGCATATGCGACACTCATCGGTGAAGAGAACGTGATGCCAATTCCGTGGGGTCCATTCAGCATGTTGTTGGGCCCATCTGTACCGCGCTGCATGGTGTCGGGGTTGCAAAGCTGGACCTCGCCATGGACGTCGGGAGTGAAGTTGCGCATCATGCAGCCTATTGCGCACAGTTTGAGTTGAAACACGACGTCCTGTGGCTGAACGAAACGCATTATTCAACATGGTGGCATTGCTGTCAGGGTTCCTCCGAGCGGCAATCCGTAAGTAGCGGTCATCCACTACAGTAGTAGCCCTTGGGCGGCCTGAGCGAGGCCTGTCATCGACAGTTCCTGTATCTCTGTACCTCCTCCATGTCCGAACAACATCGCTTTGGTTCACTCTGAGACGCCTGGAAACTTCCCTTGTTGAGAGCCCTTCTTGACACAAAGTAACAATGCGGACGCGATCGAACTGCGGTATTGACCTTCTAGGCATGGTAGAACTACAGACAACATGAGCAGCGTACCTTCGTCCTGGTGGAATGACTGGAACTGATCGGCTGTCGTACCCCCTCCGTCTAATAGGCCCTGCTCATGCATGGTTGTTTACATCTTTGAGCAGTTTTAGTGACATCTATGAACAGTCAAAGGGACTGTATCTTGGATACAATATACACAGTCAACGTCTATATGCCGGAGATCTGGGAACCGAGGTGATGCAAAACTTTTTTTGATGTGTGTATAACATTCGGCGCTACGCCGGTAGTTGACACCAGGGTGAAGCACTAATGCTACTGGAATAGAATGCAAACAGTGTAGTTGTGGAATATTAGTAAATAACTTTATTATTTTTTGTATCTACAAAGTGTGCTCAGTGTTTAGCGTCTGTCGGAAGTTCCGGATGTGCTGGCTCCGGCACTTCGTCTGTAGCTGACGTGCCTGCTGCGATGGTGGTGTGACTCTGATTCTGTGCGGCCCTCGCTGGAACAGCACAGTAACATGGGTTATTAATACGCTGAGGGAAGTGTAGTGTTTAGTGTATGCATACAATAGACAGGAGAGTCAATAATAGGAAGTAACAAAGCGTTTTAGTACTTACTGTCGACCAAAGTATTATGTGTACTCGAGTTTGAAGGTTGTTTGTGACGTAACCAATAGACATACATAAAATCCAATAACATCATTATTTTCGTCGTTCTATTTTACGTGAGTTCATGTAGGTTTGGAATTTTTAGTTTATATTTTAATATTTTTTATCGCAGTTGGAACACAAAAAGTGCCCGTTTTTAAGCGTGTTTCAACCATGCGTCACATTTAAGAATTATTATCTCACAAACCCTTCATTGTATCGTATCCAAATCTTAACACAAGATACATTGGTATGTTGTATAACTGGTTTATTAATTTCAAAATTTTACGTGTCCAAAAAACAATGTTGTTATCATTTGTCTAAGGTAACGTTTTCTCGGCTTGGGGTGGTTGGAATATGTAGTTCTTGGTCGCGTTATATTCCTTATACATCAAAAAGTTATGCTGTATGACTTTAAAATACGTAAATTAATTCACTTATTTTATATCGGATTATATTTGAACGGGGAAATACGACCTCGCCTCGCTCGGCAGTGATGGGCTCCATCTCAGCAACGCTGTACAGCCTACCCCGGAGCGGCTGGCAGGAGAATCATGCCTTATTTCCACGAACAAATACAAACCAATATAAAATAAGTGAATTAATTTACGTATTTCACAGTCATACAGCATAACTTCTTGATGTATAAGGATTACAACGCGACCAAGAGCTATATTTTCCAACCACCCCGAGCCGAGAAAAAGTTACCTCACAAAAATGATAACAACTTTGTTTCTTGGACAGACAACATTTTGAAATTAATAAACCAGTTATACAACATTCCAATGTATATTGTGTTAAAATTTGCATTCGATCTGATGACGGGCTTTTGAGATAATAATTCTTAAATATGACGCATAGTTGAAATACGCTTAAAAACGGGCACATTTTGTGTTCCAACTGCAATCAAAAATATTAAAATATAAATTAAAAATTCCAAACTTACATGAACTAACGTAAAATAGAACGGCGAAAATGATGTTGTTATTGGATTTTAAGTAGGTCTATTGGTTACTTCACAAACAACCTTCAAACTCGAGTGCACATAATACTTTGGTCGACAGTAGTCAGTTATTGGGGTTTTAAGGGGCGGAACAGCAATGTCATCTGCCCCACTTAAAACAGATTAAAGTATACACATTTAGATGGGTCGCCTCTGTGGTGTAGTGGTCAGCATGATTAGCTGCCACCCAGGAGGTCCGCGGTTCGATTCCTGGCTCTGCCACGAAATTTGCCACGTGCTAGTCACACTCCCCAGTTGTATCCTGACTCATAGTCACAAGGGCGGCTTCGGTGGCGTAGTCGGTAGCATGCTGAGCTTCTCTGCCCAAGATCGCGGGTTCATATCCGGCCAAAGTCGTCGGATTTTTTAAGAGCGTTAAAAATCCCTCAGTATGCCTTCCTTCGGAGGGGACGTAAAGCCGGCGGTCCCATGTCATAGATTTATGGCATGTTAAAGAACCTTCCACTAATTACACCCCTGTGAAGCTAAATTGTAAGTTATAGGTTAAGAATGTAAACAACGCTCTTAGGTTCCAACGTTCGTTGCCAAGAGCCGACTGCGGTGACGTCTGGTAGCTAAGTTCTGAACTAGTAGTCGTTGACGGTGGCGTTTGGCGGCTAAAGTAGGAACTACTTGAAAATTGATCGTCTTCAGTCCTTACTTGAATTAAAACAGATACACACACAAATACAGTCATGACAATTAACACCGGTTATCAGACAGATTCTACACACACCCAAAGTACACGGGGCTACATGACCACGTTGTCGCAGCCCCTAAACTTAAGAACCAACCAACCATAGTCTCAAGCTCCAGGACATTGCAAGTGGCGGTAAAGATGGGATCCCTCGCTTAGTCCGTGGGAAAAGCCAACCCTGGAGGGTAAACGAGAAAGAAAGGAAGAAATTTAGAAGGGAATTATGAATTTGGAGGTGGACACCAAAGAAAATACCGAAAATTCACGGGTGATTTATTCCCCCTATAATTCGATTATTGTGTTCGGGAAGATTAGGAGACCTTAGCTTAATCTAATGATATAACCCTAAACCAAAGGGGCCCTATTTTGAGCACACTGCCGGGCACACCCCCTATAGATCGAATATAGTGCTAGGGCAATCTGTGGTTGTGTTTGTTGTTGTACAGGGTGGGCCAAAAGAAATCACCCTATTGAAATATGCTCTTTTTTTTTTTTTGCAGATGGCGGCCAATGTGAAATCTGTTTTGACATTTGTGAAACAGACAGATGTAAATTTTAAGTGAACAAGCCATGGAGCGATACACTCCCCAAGAACGTGGAATAATCGTGTCTACTTTTTTACGTAACAATTCGTCTGTGGTGTTGGCGCAGCGCGAATTCCGTCGCCGATTCCCCGGTCGTCCGGCACCGACTGGGCAAACACTGCGCCGTTTGGCCACCAACCTTCAAGAGTATGGGACCACACGAGACGTTGCCAAGAGTGGCCGGCCCCGGAGCACCCGTTCTGCCGAGATTATCGCCGCTGTTGCGGAGGATGTCGAGCTGTCGCCAGAAACATCGACCAGACGCCGTGCCTCGCAATTAGCCATCAGCCGGTCGTCCCTAAGGCGAATTTTGGTCAAAGACCTGCACATGTTCCCGTACAAAGTCCAGTCCGTGCATCAGCTGCTGCCTGTCGTCCGCCAAAAGCGTGTAACCTACGCCAAAGCCATCCTCAATCTCGAGCACGAAGTGGACGATTTTTCGACCAAAATCATAATGAGCGATGAGGCTCATTTCCACCTCAGCGGGTACGTGAACAAGCAAAACTGTCGCTTCTGGGGCACCGAAAATCCACGAGTGATGCCAGAGGAACCATTACACCCGCTCAAAGTGACTGCATGGTGCGCTGTTCACGCTGGAGGAGTCATCGGGCCATTTTTTTTTTTTCGAGGACGCCGCTGGTCAAACGACAACAGTGGACGGTGCACGCTGTAGGGCCATGTTAACCGAGTTTTTTCTGCCGCAATTGAATGAATTAGGACTGGAGGACATGTGGTTCCAACAGGACGGAGCAACGGCACACATTGCGCGAGCCACAACCGATATTCTGAAGGCGGCGTTCCTGGGTCGCCTCATCTCTCGTTTTGGCGATTTGCACTGGCCCGCAAGATCGCCCGATTTAACCGTTCCAGACTTTTTTGTGTTTTTTTTTGAAGTCCCGTGTTTACGTGAACAAGCCCGAGACCCTGGAAGCCCTTAAGGACAACATTCGACACGAGTGCGAGAATATGTCGCCCGAAGTTCTCGCCAAAGTGATGAAAAATGCCATAAAACGAGCCCGTATAGCAATCAATTGTGGCGGCGCCCATTTGGCCGATATCATCTTCTCGACTTGACCAATAAAATTGTAAAGGTTCAAATAAGCATAATCAGAAAACAGAATCAAGGTTTTTTATTTCAAAAAAAAAAAAAAAAAAAAAAAAAAAAACTGAGAGCCAAACAACATCGGATGACTTATTTGTGCCCACCCTGTATTAGTCACTGTTCCTAAGTATGTCGGCGGCTTCGGTCGCGTAGTTGGTAGCATGCTAAGCTTCTATGCCCAAGATTGCGGGTTCAAATCCGGCCGAAGTCGTCAGATTTTTTAAGAGTGGTAAAAATCCCTCAGTATGCCTTCCATTGGAGGAGAGGTAAAGCCGGCGTGGCGGGACCATGTCTAGATTTATGGCATGTAAAAGAACCTTCCACTAACTACAATTGTGTGAAGCTAAATTTGTAGGTTAGATTTTATTAAGTTCCAACGTTTGCCGACACATGCCGGTTGAAGTGGAATATAATAGTCATGTTAGCAGCTATGTGTCGGTGACGGTAGCATTTGGTAGCAAATTATAGAAAGCTTTCCACAAATTGTGGTTGGGTGGTTGGTTCCTCAGTTTAGGGGCTTCGACAATGCGGTCATGTAGCCCCGTGTACTTTGGGTGTGTGTAGAATCTGTCTGATAACCGGTGTTAATTGTGATGACTGTATTAGTGTGTGTTATCTGTTTCTTAATTCAAGTAAGGACTGCAAACTTTGATTTTTTCAAATAGTTCCTACTTTTGCCGCCAGACGCCACCGTCAACGACTACTAGTTCTGAATTTAGCTACTAGACGCCACCACAGTTGGCTCTTGACAACGAACGTAGGAACCTAAGAGCGTTGTTTACATTCTTAACCTATATAATTTAGCTTCACACAGGTGTAATTAGTTGAAGGTTCTTTAACATGCCATAAATCTATAACATGGGTGGGTTGGTTGGTTGGTTGGTTCCTCAGTTTAAGGGCTGCGACAACGCGGTCATGTAGCCCCGTGTACTTTGTGTGTGTGTAGAATCTGTCTGATAACCGGTGTTAATTGTGATGACTGTATTAGTGTGTGTATCTGTTTTTTAATTTAAGTACAAACTTCAACTTAGAATTTTTCAAATAGTTCCTACTTTTGCCGCCAAACGCCACCGTCAACGACTACTAGGCCTAGTTCAGTACTTAGCTACTAGACGCCACCGCAGTCGGCTCTTGGCAACGAACGTAGAAACCTAAGAGCGTTGTTTACATTCCCAACCTATCCAATTTAGCTTCACACAGGTGTAATTAGTGGAAGGTTCTTTAACATGCAATAAATCTATGATATGGGACCGCCGGCTTTACTTCCATCCGAAGGAAGGCATACTGAGGGATTTTTAACGATCTTAAAAAATCCGACGACTTCGGTTGGGTTTGAACCTGCTATATTGTTCCAGCAGTTCAACATGCTACCTACTACGCCACCGAAGCCGCTGTCAAAGAGATAAAAAATACATATGAAATTATGTGAAGTTTAGTTAGTTATATTTGCTTTAAGGGGTGGAACAGCTAGGTCATCTGCTCCCTTGGGAAGTTTATTTGGGAAATAATATATACTGTGTTAAAGAAAATATGAGTAATAGAGGTTCGAGATATCTAAGTTCGACTAACAAGGGGCCGCACTTACTCGTCATCAGTGAGTATATGCAGGGCTTGAAAGAAATGAAAGTGACTGATTTGGGTGCTCCAGATGGCCAAGCATTCAGAAACAAGTAGTTCCGTAAAGAACTATACAGCCTATTTTAATATGTCCTACGTACTATTGAACCCATGTACCATTGGCTCAAAAGGGGTCAAATCCATGTATTTTGTGAAAGGAATGAAAGAAACATACAGTCTCTAATGGAACGGAGAAAAATTTCAGGCAAGGATGCTAGCATAACGTTGCGCAAGAAGCTGGACCCATGTGTTCAGGAAATGAGATCATGCCTCTTGACTCATCGATAAGGAGCCGGTCATGAGTATTATTAGAATGAGTGGAAAGTTTTGGCTGTAAGACAGAGAAGCCCGACTCGGAAATCAAGCTTAGCTTGCAGTAAAACGGCAACAGCGCCGCAGTGCCAGAAGAATAATTAAATTTAACCCATTTGCAGGAATAAAAGTAAGTAAATAAATACAGTACTGGGAATCATTTCGGATTAGAAATTTTTGTGTAAAGAAAAACCTTTTAATAATTGCACAGGAAAGAAATGCAAACGCAGCATACGTCATCAGGGATTCACTGATACCCGAGGAGTGGGGAATTTAAAAATGAACAGCACCACCCACGCAGCTGAAGACTAAAAATTAATTAATATCTCAGAAATGCACGATCGATTCTTATGCGCAGTGAGATCATTTGACGTTTGGAAGACGAGCTTTCTGGAGATATAATTTTTATAATTGTGCGACAATTAGTTCAAAAGTTGGTCACGAAAAGGACTAGGTTTTTATCTTCTTTTGACTAAAGAGTATAAAAGTCCAGGCCAAGCCAGACCAATCATGCAGTATTCCGACAGTCCGTGAGGGGGCGTCACGCTGTAACACATCGAAGGCAGTTTACCAGTATTCCTTGAGGGGAAAATGCTATATCACATCGCATAGACAATATCCGACAGCCAAGGGCGTCGCGGTATCAATAACTTACGTGCATCCGTAAGGAGTTGCAAAGAAGAAATATTACAGTATCGCCGTGTTGAGAATTAGGAAAATCCTAGTTACAGGATTTAGGTCCGACAGTGTAAAGTTTACAGTGAAAAGTTCATTAAAATACAGTCAAAGCAGGCTGCGAACTTAGAACTCAGGGCGATAGGTCTTTAAGTAAACGACCAAAAGTATCATAACGTACGGAAGTACCGTGACAGCGAGATAAACATTTTATCAAATTTAAAGAACCCGAGCAGGGACAGACAGAATAAGGTTCGCAAAGTATTCTAGAAGATTAGAAGTTCGAGAACCGAATAAGCGAAGAAGAGAAGGAAACTATAGACATTGTTTCAAGGAAGCAGATGAACTATTAAAAAGTACTAAGACTCGAGAAGTATTAGTTGCTAAAAATCCATAGGTCACCGATAGATTATCGAGGGGACCGTGAACAGAACAGACTTTCGCTAAGATCAATCAATAGGATCTAAAAGGGAGCCGTTCGAGTCAGAGAAATAGCAGATCGTCAGGAACGGGATTTGAAGGAGTGCTATTGCAGGGAGGAAGTAGATGATTCGAGACTTTCATATTCGGAGAGGATAGGAAGCCGACATTACTAAATTTCACCCTTGGAGACGGGAGGTCAAGAGGTCACGTGTGATAGGCTTAATAGCAGCCTAGTGATCAGAATTTGTGAAGTGTAAATATATTAAGATTTTGTGTTAAAAGTAATATATTTTTTAGTGTTTTATTGTGTGTTCTAAACGGATACACCAGTGTATTTAAAATGTTATCAGTGTTAAATGTATACGTGTTAAATATGTGTCAAGATATGTCTCTACATGCAATGAATTTGTACAAGATGGAGTAATTTAAAAGAGTGGGCAAAATGACGCATCGCACGAGAAGGAAGGTCAGGGAACGACCTAAAACATGTGAGTAAAGATTTTCATTATGTTTTGGTGTCGGGGAAGTGTTTGTGTACAAATCCACCGGAGTTTTGAGTAAAGGGATGTTTCTAAATAAATAATAACAGAATAAGAACGCGATCTGAACAAATAAAATTTGAGAAATTATAAATAATTATGTGAAAGAATAAATCCTGTAGAGGAAATGTATGGAATAAAATGTCAGTGTATTTGACGAATGTTATAAAAGCAAGCGTACTAATAAATAAATAATAATAATAATAAAGGAAATATAAATAAAGATCAAATTGAATGATATTAAAATAAGAGCGTTGGAGCCTTAATAAAAGTATAAGACATGATGTTAATGCATGTTCTTAAAATAGAGCGATTATTGTCACGGGAAAAGATTAATATAAAAATTGAGATATGTATCAATTGTTAATATGGAATTTATCAGTTCTTTGGAAGACGCTAGGCTTTAAAATAATGTATAGCGCAATGGAGCGCAATTAAAATAAAATGTCACGCTAGGAATGCGTAGAATCTAAATGTACTTGGTAAATTACTTATGAGGGGTAGTTGATTGCGGTAAATTGAGCTATGTTGTAAGTCCTCCAATAGTGACGTAGATCACGAGGCCATGTGTGTGTTATTATATTGTAAAAGGGAGCAAATGTATGGCATTATCGAGCGTAGGTCATGTAGGCCACGGCCGACCCTAAATCGCGTCTTGTATAAGTCCTCCAATGTGGGAATGGTTCCCGAGGCATGTTAAGAGAGTCGAACCTAGACTCCTCTTGTTGTTGAAGCCCCTAATTATTCGTCGTAGAATGTGTATTACTCTTCCCAATCAATGAGGACCCTTCATAATTAATAAATGCCAAGGTTACGAAAGTGGTTTATGAACCTAAAATGTTGTTGAAAGTAAATAAGTGAAGTAAAATGCCAGGTCTCCCCAGAGAACTGAAAAGAAAGAAAGATTTGTTTTAAAAGCATTGAGTATAGCTCCCACACGCAGACTAGACGAGAGGTTACCCTCACAGTCATAAATCTCATTCAAGTGTACGGTCAGACCCTAGTAGGAGGAGGGTCGGTGAAGGCCGTCTGTAAGAAGTAATAATTACACCGTGAGTGTTTAAAAGTTGTTAATGACCCGGGGTTTGAACCGAGGTCCTTGTAGATGAAATTATCGCTTGCCAGTTCAGATCGTAGTTTTCTTATGTGATAATGGTCTTATAAGACAAATAAATAAATAAAAATCCCTATTGTAATGTTGTGTGGACGTAGGATTCCATGAGGTTAATGAAGATAACTAAATTCTGGGAGTAATCATAGTTTTTGACTTTGTCAAGTAATCTTTATAACTCTGGAGTACACAGGTATTTTCCCGATCACTATAGTGAATTTGTAAAACTTGAGAGAGATGGTAAATGTTGAGAACATGTGAAATGCCCAAATATTTAAGTAGAGATTTAACATGTATTTTAAATGTAATTATATATTTGTTTTGATGATAAGAAAATATAAAAATAGTTATTGAGGTGTACAAAAGAATGACACCGTTATTATTGGAAAGTATCGAGCCAAAGGAGCTCGTGGTTATATGGAACTTTAAGATAGATACTTTATGGAAGTGAAAATAATTTTGAATTTTTGGTTTAAAGGAAACCATGTATTTTAATATAATATTTGTTTAATTCTTAGATTATCCCTTGTTCACTTTGAACGAGTAGAAGGTTTTTGGTCAGTAGTTTATTTGTTTTATTGTTTGTAGCGCCATAATATTTGGTTAATTAAATGTGTTAAATAGGAGTTGATTTTGTTGTTATTTTTGCAAGGGTATCCTCTATTTAATCCAAAATGTGAAAGTCACAGAGTGGGAGAACATACTACAACCCCGAAAATCCCGAATTGAGCAATGCTGGCATACTGTGATTTGCATATTTCTTGCTGAAAGGGCACACTATCAACATACAAAATTACAGTCTGATTGCTGTAATAGATTCGTAGATATTGAGAACTCTCTAAATATTTCGGATGGTCGCCATGTTGGATTTTATAATTTTAAATGATCTAGTCGACTTCGTCGTTACGCTGGGACGAAATGTACCCAGATGCACTGAGGTGTGTGACGTCATAGTACCGCTTGGTGCATGTGTTCCCCGACAATCTCTACTTCGTTAGTATAAGACAAAAATCCCCGATTCTTGGATGTCACGGGTAATCTCGAGAACCACTGGATGGATTTTGATGCGGTTTTCACCATTCTGTAAAGGATATCTCGAGAAAAGATTCTGTAGAAAATAATTTATGTATGATCAAAGGAAGCCAAGCAGTAACGATTTCAGTGAAAAAGTCGAAAACAAACTTGGCGTCCGTGTGCCTCTTAAGCTTACGCTGGGCAAACCGTTAAAAATATCAATATACCATGAGCGTAAGAATTGGTCAGCATGAAAAGTTCTAGAAAAACGTCCGCGAGAGCATATCTCTATCTTCAATACATTGCCCACTATAAGTGTTTTAAGACTGGATGGAAGGGGCACGTCCCCGCGCGCTCTGGTGAGCGTGACGGCATCCCGCGCGCTTGACCTTGCTTTGCCCTTGGTTAGCACTTGCCGTTCGCGAATAATTTGAAACAAGGTAAAGTATTATAAAGCAAGATAAGTATTATGCAGATAATTTTCTAACATGTCATGAGTCTTTGGCTAAAAGCCTCCAGCCTTTCTAGCATTTTTCAGCATTTGTAGCACTTAAAATGATACAAAGTCTAGTCTTTCAGACTGACTGTCACTTTTTTATGTAGGCATTAGTGTTATGGTATTGTGTATGTATTATTCAAACTTCCGTCGCATGATTAGGACACAGGAAATGAAAACGAGATTTTAAAATTTCACACAGCCATCATAATTATTGTGGTTATGAAAACAATTGAAACAAATTAGATGCCAGTGGATTAAAATTTGTGTAAGCATATACTGCACCAAGTTTCACTGCGCATGGATGGTTAAATCCCGACAAACTTCCATTTAAATGATTAAATTTCGCGTCGCCGCCATGTTGGATTTGGGTTCAGTTTGTTTTTGTTGTTTTAAGGGGCGGAACTACGAGGTCATCTGCCCCTCATAACACAGATTAAAGAATACATATTTGGAATTGAATTTAAAATTTTGAGGTGGACACCTAAATTTAAAAAGACCAAAAATTAATAAAACAAAAACAAAAAAAATAAATAAAAATTATAGAAATAAACAAAAATTACAGAAAAACAAAAAAAATATCATTCAAAAACGAACAAGTCGTTGAGTCAATTTATACTGGAAAATTTAGATTGTTGGCCCTAACCCACTCTCACTTGTAAAGTGGATAACGCGATCAGCAGCCTTCGTAAGTCAGCAAGATCCACACACTCGGTTAAAATGTGGGCCACGGAAAGGATTAGTGCTCATCAGGTTATTAAAAGTCCCATAGGTGAACTAATGTTAATAGCCTCTATCAACATACACAATTTTGGTTTGATTGAGAACCGTCTAAATATTTCGGATGGTGGCCATGATGGATTTTAATATAAAATGTAGACCATAAAGTTACGGACTGTTATATGAAGATAATTGCGTAGGTTCATTTTTCAAACGTTGATTTCGTTCGCATGATTAGGACACAAGAAATAAAAAAATAATTTTAAAATTTTGCATAGCTGCCATCTTAAAGTTATGTAAAAAAAATTGAACTATACTAGATGCCAGTGCATTACAATATGTATAAACATTTGTTGTACCAACATGCACTGCGTTCGGATGGTTAAATCGCGAGAATAGTCTATTTATATGTTTCAACTTCGCTTGGCCGCCATGTTCGTTTTGTAGTTAACAGGTTTCTGAAAGTCCCAGAGGTGAACGTCTAGTAGTGACCTTTATCACCGTAAAAAATTTAATGGTGATATCAGTAATAGTTTCTGAGATATAAAACGCCCGTGAAATATTACGCACAGCCGCCATGTTGGATTGGTAAGACGTAATAAAATCTGAAGGGTGCGGTAGGGGTTGGACAAACGTTTTAAAGTTAATTTTGTAACGTTGCACCCCTTAATACACCAATCACCACCACTTAAGAGGCAATTATGCAGATTTATTTGTTGTTACTTTGTGAATATATTCACCTGTTATGTGGTAGACCTTCTCGGGACATCATGGCGTCCAGCTGGGATGGGTGGTGATTGATGTTTTAAGAGAAGGAACATGTAGGACATCAGCCTCACAAACAAAGAGTGAGGATTTCTGTAACATATTATTGGTATTTGATTAAGGTTTCATGAATATGATGTATCAATTAATAGAAATACTCTCAGTCAGTAAACACAAGATGTATTCTTATTTGAACGTGGCTTGTTCTTAATTCATTTTGGGGTCTTGGGTCATCGTGATCATCAGCCCCTTGTAGTTGGGTGTGTGTAGAGCTTGCTAACAACCTGCATCTATGTGATGACTGTGGTGGTGTGTGCAACTGTGTTAAAGAGAGGATTGAGTAAGTTAGATGCCCGGAAGACTCAAACGGATATAAAATATCGCAATAAATTTGGTAGATTACCACGGAGTTCCCACTCATGAACGGTGGAATGGATTCTGTACCACCATGAGGTGTCATAGGCATTTTCAAGATCGAACTAAACCGTTAGTTATTGTTGTTTTAAGGGGCAGAACTACGAGGTCATCTGCCCCTCTTAACACAGATTAAAGAATACAAATTTGAAATTGAATTTATAATTTAGAGATGGACACCTAAATTTGAAGAGACCTAAAATTAATAAAACAAAAAATTAAATGTATGTATGTCTACCCCTTATTATTCCCGTTTTCCAACGGGGTCGGGGATGAGATGCGATGGAAGTCATTGTGGCGATGGTTTTTACGACCGGATGCCCTTCCTGACGCCAACCTCATGAGAGGAGTTAATGAGAGATGAAATGAATGATGGTGAATGAAACTGGGCAAGGATGTGGAAGGAAGCGGCCGTGGCCTGTCAGAAGGTACCGTCCCAGCATTTGCCTGGTGTTGAAACTGGGAAACCACGTAAAACCATTTCAAGGACGGCCGACGGTGGGGCTCGAACCCACGCGTCTACCGAGTCAGCAGAGAGCTTGCCCCATGACCTAATGCTGCGCTTTAGCCACCGTAGCCACTACTGTCGGTTAAAACAAAAAATTAAATAAAAATAATAATTATAAAAATAAACAATTACGGAAAAACAAAAAAATTATCATTCAAAAACAAACACGTCGTTGAGTCAATGTACACTGGAAAATTTAGATTGCTGGCCCTAACTCACTCTTGCTTATAAAGCGGATGACGTGATCAGCAGCCACCGCGTCATCGACTAATATAAGTTTGAGTGTCATCTGCAAACCAAGGTTTCTTCGTAAGTCAGCAAGATCCACACACTCGGTTAAAATGTGGGCCACGGTGAAAACGGCTCCTCAGGTACAAACTGGGGCGTCTTCCCTTCTCATTTGATACGAGTGGGTGGATCTTGTATGACCTATCTTTAGCCTACACAAAATGACGGACTGTCTCCGTGACCAGAAAGAGCTCCGCCACACGCGAGTAGTTCCCTTGATCGCTCTCAGTTTACTGAGCAGTGGGTCAGCTAGCCACTGACTCTCCCAAAATGCCAGAACTTGTAGGCGTGACTCAGAGCTAATATCTCTAGCGGATACCTCCATTGGTCGAGATGGTAGTGATACCGCCGCTTTTGCACCTTGATCCGCTAACTCATTTCCCGCTATTCCCATATGGCTTGGAAACCACAGAAAGGTGATTCGAGTGTCAGCGCGGCACAACCCGGCTAGTAGTTCGTGGTTTCGCTGCACTAGGGGGACGAAATTGGTGATTACGAATTGATGTGGTCCCCTTGTGAGCAAGGCTACGGCCACAATTGCTTGTTTTCACGCTCACAGAGGCTTAACCGTTGGTTTGTGCCCACAGGTACCTTAACTCATATTTCTCCCCAGATCCACCCCCATGCGTGGTTTGATTTTCTACCTCTTATTTTCCGACAGCCTGTGTACGTATTGAGACAAATTACAATGTTGTTTCTTCTTCTTTTGCTTTTACGGCCTCATTGGACCACTTCAGTCAATCATTTCTTGGTCCTCTTCTTCAGTAAGTTTTCTCTTCCGAGTTTCCCAGTAACTTTTCATTCGCTCTGATCTTCTCAGGCGTTCCTCATCTGTAAATACCCCCTTTTTTTTTGTTGTATTACGTTTGTCTACTTTTGCCTGAAATCTTATTTTTATAACTTTCAGTTTTTTAATTTTTTTTGTTTGGTTTGCAAGTCATCCAAGGTTACCTCTAATTCTCTCTCATCTTCTCAAATTTCCTTAATCCATCCTACTTGTTGTTTCATATTCCAAAGTTTCACTACAATTTTTCTAGATAACCTGGTTTCTGGTGTCCTCATGATGTGACCAAAAAAAGAAATCCGTTTCTTCCGAATAGTATCAGTGATGGGCTCCAGTTCTCTGTATCCACTTCATTTGGTGCTATCCGCCACTGTACATCTTTCTGATTTCTTTAATTTATGCATGTTCTACTTAATCATCTTTCTACTTTAAAAATTTTGTCGATTCTGTTTTTCTGAGTAACTTAAAAAAGAGTTTCGCTTCCATATGTCACCTCTGGTTGAACCACCGTCCTGTAATGTTTAAATTTTGTTGCGATTGATAGACATTTTCTTTTATATGTAGGGGAGACTGTTGTACCAGGAGTATAATGTACCTTGGATCACAGTTTTATTTCTCAGTATATGCTGCTATCTAGGAGAAAATAATCACATAGTAGTATATGTACAACCCACCAGAGCGCAGTTATAACGTGTGTGTGATTTTCCTGCATGTTCGTAGAGCTGCTGAATTTCGAAACAAAATTTTGTGTGAATAAAGTAAGAGTTTTAGTTTTCAGTTATCGTTTTCCCAGTGCAAATTGGCAACGAACTATTAACACATACACACGCCTCTAGATTCTTTGTTATCTGGTGAGTATATCTACATGTTGTATTGCTGGTTTAAACATAAGCTGTAGGTTAGCCCGCCTTTTTTTTAATTTCAAAGAGCTCCCTCGTGTACCTCGGATCACAATTTCATCTAGTACCTTGGATCACTGCTCCAAGGTACACGATGTTCATACTCCTTGATATTTTGTTTTAGGTAACAATGCCAAGAAGTAAATCTGGCAATAAACAGCCTCCTGTTGATCCTGAGGCAATGCGGAACGCTGTTGAAGCTGTCCGTGCACCGCCAGATAAACAAATATCAATTAGAGAAGCATGCAAGGTGTATACAATGAAATGGCTACACTGATATGCCATTTGAAATCTTTCAAGGCTTCAGGAGATGACACACATGGCAACAAACGAGAAAACTCCTAGGCCTGCAAGTAGGCCTATACTAACACCAGAACAAATTCAACCATTTCCTGGAAAAATAAGATAAGGGGAAGGAAACCAGGCAGCACCAGAATTTTAACAGACACTCCTGCAAAGGTAGAAGTCCGGATACAAAAGTTAAAGAAGAGTTTAAAAATGGAGCCTAAAGTGTTGTCAAACCAACAAAAACCTCGGAAACGTAAGGTCATTAAGCAATTAATCTTTGACAGTGACTCTGACTTGAATGACGTAGATAAAACTACAGAAGATTCAACAGATGACGAGAATGAAGCTACAGTTGTAGTTTCTAAATCAAAAAGTAACTGAGGCAAATGATGAACTACAGTTCGAGAGAGAAACATTTCAACAGGATGATTGTATATAGGTTCAATTTTTAAAAAGGAAAGAAGCAACCGAACATTTTGTTGTAAAAATAATTTCCCAAGACCTTCACGGGTTTGAATTTCAGATAAAGTTCTATAAACGTATTGGAGGAAGCAGTAAATTTGTTTGTGAATCTGAAGATGTGTTTGACGTTAATGAACAAGATATATTAGTTAAACTTTCTAAACCAGTTGAATCAACAGGTTCTGCTCGAGTAGCTGGACAGTTATGGTTTCAAATAGATTTTTCGAACTACAATGTAAAATAAACTGATTTTGTTTACACAACCAGTCAAATGCCCTAGTATTGTTATGCAGTGATGCATGTTCACAATTGCAATCATATAAAATGTAAAACTATTGTGATGTGCAGTGTACAAAATAGTGTGATCCAAGGTACAAGACGTTGTGATCCAAGGTACACGATGGTCTTGTACCTTGGAACACTTCTACATCTTAAAGAAAAACGTGATTTAAAAATGTAATATTTCAATAATGAGGTTTGTGAGACAAATAAACTAAAAAAAAAAGAGGCTGCCATTTTAAAGATCTTTTGAAAAGTGATCCAAGGTACAACAGTCTCCCCTACACCATGTTAATTTTTGGACTTTTATAATTTTATTATTTCTTATATACTGTACTATATAATATGAAAATTGAAGAAACGTGATTCATTGTGGTACACACATATGCTTTAATATGCTTCCGGCTGCCGCGTTGATAACTGTGTGAGCTACGCGCGCGTCCATTGTTGACGCCTGTTACTTTCTGCATTGAAGTTGAAGTTATTGAAGGTACTGTATGACAAACATAATTCCAACAAACATTGCAGTAAATGATGTAGCATGTTACAAATATGCTCCCATTACATCATGTGACGTGGAACGGAGCTTATCATCATACAAAATTATATTGACTGACGTTACAGTTTGCTTCGTCAAAATTTAGAAAAATTGTTGGTTGTATATTGCAACACATACAATGTATGCAAACTTTGTCCTCTTAGAGGTTTCGGCCTTTGACCAATTCCAAAATTACAATATTGATTGCAAATAATCTCTACTTAGTATCAAACGAAGTCCCCGATTCTTGGATGTCACGGGTAATCTCGAGAACCACTGGATGGATTTTGATGCGGTTTTCACCATTCTGTAAAGGACATCTCGAGGAAGATTTTTGTAGAAAATAATGTATTCATGATCACAGGAAGCCAAACAGTAACGATTTCAGTGAAAAAGTCGAAAACAAACCTGGCATCCGTGCGCTTTTTAAGCTTACGCTGGGCACACCGTTAAAATATCGATATACTATGAGCGTTAGAATTGTTCATCTTGAATTGTTCTACAAAGAAGGCGCGAGAGCATATCTGTATCTTCAATACTTCGCCCACTATAAGTGGTTGGTTGGTTCCTCAGTTTAGGGGCAGCGACAACGCGGTCATGTAGCCCCATGTACTTTGGGTGTGTGTAGAATCTGTCTGATAACCGGTGTTAATTGTGATGGCTGAAGGACTGCAACTTTGAATTTTTCAAATAGTTCCTACTTTTGCCGCCAAACGCCACCGTTAACGACTACTAGGCCTAGTTCAGACGTCATCGCAGTCGGCTCTTGGTAACGAACGTAGAAACCTAAGAGCGTTGTTTACATTCCTAACCTATACAATTTAGCTTCACGCAGGTCTAATTAGTGGAAGGTTCTTTAACATGCCATAAATCTATGACATGGGACCGCCGGCTTTACTTCCCCTCCGAAGGAAGCCATACTGAGGGATTTTTAACGCTCTTAAAGAATCCGACGGCTTCGGCCAGGTTTGAACCCGCTATCTTGGGCATAGAAGCTAAGCATGCTACCGACTACGCCACCGAAGCCGCTCCATTATAAGTGATTTTAGATTGGACGGAAGGGGGATTTGTGTTTCATGAACGTCGCCATTTTTAAATGAAGTCTGACAAGAATTCGTTGCACATTCATAACTGTTCCCGGGCGAAGCTGGGCCGGGTTGCTAGTCCATTATATAATACGCTAAGTTCATCCGACAAACAACTTAAGCTCCTGAACCAGAAGGAGTTAGAAGGTGCCAAAATCTTCAAAATCGTGTCAATAGTACAGGAAAAATCTTGCGTTTCTTGAAAAGTCGTTGGCAATATATTTATTTGTTTAAAAAGAGTGTTTAAGCAAATAAACAAGAAAGCCCCTGGCACAACTGTGTCGCGTCCATCCCGTATAACACTAGAGCCGGGCGTGTAGTCTGAACACATTGGGCGCACACAACCCATTGTGTATTGAAAGGAATATTCAAACGGAATTACTCACAACATAGATGAATTGCACTCTGATATCATAAATATAGACAATTTGTTTAAACAAATAAACTTATTTATAGAAGCCTGCATAATAGGCTACTCTAGTAAAGCCGGGCGAGTGGTTAATAAACATGCGAGATTTCTCGCACATACACCTACTGTCGACCAAAATATTATGTGTACTCGAGTTTGAAGGTTGTTTGTGAAGTAACCAATAGACCTACATAAAATCCAATAACATCATCATTTTCGTCGGGGAATTAAGACATGGTTCACCAGTTAGCCGCTCCGGTGAAAGCTATACAACGTTGCCAAGATGGGTTCCATCACGCGTCATGGCGCTCCTCGTTCGGAAGTGATGGGCTCCATCTCAGCAACGCTGTACAGCATTTCCCGGAGCGGCTAGCTGGTGAACCATGTCTTAATTCCCCGTACAAATACAAACCGATATAAAATAAGTGAATAAATTTACGTATTTCACAGTCATACAGCATAACCCTTTGATGTATAAGGATTACAACGCAACCAAGAATTACGACCCCGAGCCGAGAAAAAGTTACCTTACAAAAATGATAACAACTTTCGTTCTTGAACACACAACATTTCGAAATTAATAAACCAGTTATACAACATTCCAATGTATATTGTGTTAAAATTTGGATTTGATCTGATGACCGGTTTGTGAGATAATAATTCTTAAATGTGACGCATGGTTGAAACACGCTTAAACACGGGCACTTTTTGTGTTTCAACTGCGATAAAAAATATTAAAATATAAATTAAAACTTCCAAACCTACATGAACCAACGTAAAATAGAACGATGAAAATGATGATGTTATTGGATTTTACGTAGGTCTATCGGTTACTTCACAAACCACCTTCAAACTCGAGTGCACATAATATTTTGGTCGACAGTAGTTATAAATTATAATTTACTTCATTACTTGTTGTAAATTACATAAGGCCTACTGGGTGCTGATTAAATAAACACAGTCTTAATTATTATTTAATAATTTTTAACTAAAAATTCAATTTAATAACCCCCCAAGGGCTCAGGGACGCGGGTTGGTGACCCCCGGGCCCCAGCTGTGTCTGGCATTGCTTCCACTTACTTGTGCCGGGCTCCTCTCCGTCTTCTTTCCTGTCGACCTCACTTGGTCAACTCTTGTTCTCTTCTGGCCCCGATGGTATTAGGGTATCCGAGGCCTAGGGAGTCTCTTCCTTTTCTGCCTTAATTGGCCCTTGTCTCATCTTTCCTGATACCCTCCTTCTGCGAGGGGTCAGCCTTCCTTTTCTTTTCATGTTATATCCTGCCTTCTGCTCAAGGCCCTCGAGGAGGCAAGGTGTATGTAATCGCACCACTTCTGGTGTGCCCTGGATATTGCTACAACCTCAGGGACTCACGGCTGGTGAGTTCGGGAGTTGGCAACCCCGAGGGATTCCAGAGCTGGGACCGGTTTTTCCCCATTTTCCATTGGCTTTGAGGAGGACCCTCTCCTCTTTCCCATTCATATCTTTCGTGGCTCTACTTCCTTCTAAGTCTCTCAATCCGCTTTCTTTGAGGGTTGAGGGCATTTCTTTTCCTCCCGTCCTTTATTTGCCTTATTCTCCTTTTGTTTTCCATTTCTTCTTCTTCTAGTATAGACCTATAAGTTAGTAGTTAGTATTAGTTATAGTTTACATTTCATTTTCATCTTCACGATCACCCTAACCATTAGGGGCCGAGAACCTAGATGTTAGGCCCCTTAAAACAACAATTATCATCATCATCATCATCAATCTTATAATTTTATTATATTGAATTTTCGCATGAATTCCCACCAATGGACTTTCAAGTATCCAAATTAAAACTAGCACAAACAACTTCATATAATTTCATATTTCGTCACTTTAAATTTCATACTTTTCATATTTTCATACATTTTATTTCATATTTTGTTAAAAATGTCTTCATTTTTTTTACTCGCTCTAGTAATAACTTTTAAATACAATGCTAGAGGAGCGTGTTTCCCCCGCGTGTGTGGCCTCAACATCTCTGAAACCAGCAAACGAATGGAACCCGGTGGATTCTCCAGTGGGTAACTTTGAAGATGCGCCTCCCTTCCCCTAGTCCGGCAGGAGATCATGCCGGTTCCGTCCAGGTTAATGTGATCCATATCGGTGTCTCTGAAAGGGCGCAATCGACATTTTTTCACATTTTCATTTTTTTTTAGCGTTTTGCTTTCCTTTTGGATAGAGCCATCTATTTCCTTCGAAAGGACGCCTGTGGAAGCGTTCTTTCCGTATAAAACTCATGTTCATAAATATTGAGTTTTTTTTGAAAGGGCGGGCGCTTGTCACACCCAAAGTACACGGGACTACATGACCGCGTTGTCGCAGCCCCTAAACTAAGGAACCAACCAACAATGACTTTCTTATGTTGTAAGTGGTTCCCTGTTTTTCAGATTTCTTGCAATGTTTGTGTTTAACAAATCCATTCCATCTGAACACAATGTCTGTGCTTTAGACTGCACTAATTTCTTAGCATTGCAAAAAAAATAATCAATTTAAGTCCTAAACTGATATTTAACAATGATGCATTACATTTTGTGTCCATCCTTGCCATATATTTGTGTAAATATCTGTCTCTAGCAAATAGATTGCATTTTCGAACAATTTAATGAATATTTTTGTGTATAATTATTCGATTTTTTTGAAAGGGCATAATAGTTGCACGATTTTCTTTTGCGCATATCTTCCGACAAAAATTTATACAATTATTTTAGCGAGTGGAACATGTTCCATAAAAGCATGTTAGTCACAAAATCCATCAAAATAAAAATCAAATTGAACATTGAGCCTTTGGGGAAGTTTCATTTAGTTTCCCAACAATTTACTTTCGTTCACCTATGCCCTTTCAAGAAACACTGATTCACTTGCGGTGGCGTGTTTTCACGCAGAAAATCCGCGTGTAAACACGCACGTGTGGCCGTAGCCTAAAAGGGAGGTCTGCGCTCTTTCCGGACTGCACAGAGTCGCAGTCGAAGCACGGTACCTGTTATCACCACGCTCACCACCTCTATCTGAGGGCGGCTGTAACTGTTGAAGTGCTCGCAAGATGGCATTCACTGTCTCAGGTGGTGACTGGCGAGGCTTGAATGGTGACCCCGGTTTGTGCTGTCTCATGTACATGGCCCCGGTCATGTCAACTGAAACCAAAAGAGCATACCAATATTATTTATTTATTCATTTAGCGTATGGCTTTTAGTGCCGGGAGTGTCCGAGGACATGATCGGCTCGCCAGAGGCTGTACCTGCTTCAAGCGGACACCCATGGGGTGAGCTACAAGTTCCGTTCAAATTCAAGGAGTTCCAACTTTCGCTAATAGATGTCACTGACACCTAGTGTGAACCTTGGAACTTTGATAGAGCGTTTCAACGAAATCTAACCTAGACTTTAGCTTCACACATGTTTAGTTAGGGGAAGTATCCTTTACATTCCATAAATATATGACATGGAACCGCCGCACAGTGGGTCAAAATCGAAATCTAGGGGGACAAAATTATTTTTACGTTTTAATCATGAATTTAGGGTGAAAGCAACGTATATAATTTGTTTACTTCATAATAAACATCAGTTAAGACCTTTTTAAGCTACGTCTACACATGCAAGAAATTGTCTATGACTAGGAGTTGGATAGAGCATTCAGTTATCTCTTCAGAACAATTTTCTACCCCTAATTTACTTTTAACAAAGTCACAAAATTCAACTTTTGACATAATCGTCGAACCCAGTGCTTCAAACAGTTGTAAACATGTGAGAACTGGTTGCGCGGCATCTTCTAAAACGTAAAATAACTAAGTTGCAAAAAGATGCAAAATATCTTATAACAGGCGTAAACTACAAGACTTTATCTACATTTTAACATTAAGTAGAAAGTGACGCAGAGTGACGCGGCATACTAAAAATCTAAGTGAAAATATAATTTTAAAAATAATAGTTAAATATTATAGGCTATAATGCAAATATAGCTAAAATTACGTAACAATTACGTCCATTAATAACTGAAACACGTAACAAAGATCATACCTTCAGCTGCATGTTCGATCTTATAGCATCACACTAACCACAAAGACAACCAAACCACAGCCACTTACATTCACCCTCCAATTCAGACTGCTCGAACAGTGGTGACAGATTTACACTAAGATGCGTTTATATCCCAGAATAGTGAGCGGCAATTGTATGAGAATGCTGTAGAAGTAATACATTTTGATTACCGTATTTAATTATGAAAATAAATAATTTTGTCCTCCTAGATTTCGATTTTGACCCACTGTGCGCCGGCTTTACTACCCCTCCGAAGGAAGGCATCTTATCTTATCTTAATTCCTGCCGCTCCTTCCGGAGCATAGGGCCTTGGCGAAATTTCTCCACGTAGTACGGTTCCTGGCTATTCTCTTCACTTGACTCCAGTTCTTGTCCACCTCTGCAATTTCATTTTCGATCGTCCTCTTCCAGGTCTTCTTAGGTCGACCTCGCTTGCTGGCACCTTGAGGATTCCAGTCTAGCGCCGCCCTCTCAACAGCTCCGTCCGGCTTCCTTAGTGTGTGACCGATCCAGTGCCATTTCCTCTCCTTGATCTGGATGCTAATCGGTTGTTGATTGGTGATGGTCCAAAGATCTTCATTTGAGATTATGTCCGGCCACCTCACATTCATGATGCGACGCAGACATCTGTTAATGAACACCTGTAGCTGGTTGTTGATCGGTTTTGTGACTTTCCATGTTTCACAGCCATAGAGAAGAATCGACTTTACGTTGCTATTGAAAAGGCGGAGCTTGGTCTTCCTGGAAATGTTTCTATTTCTCCAGATGGGGTAGAGCTGGACAAAGGCACCATTTGCCTTCCTGATACGGCTTCGAACATCTTCCTCTGCTCCCCCATCATTTGTGACTATACTCCCAAGGTAGAGGAAGGACTCAACTCGCTCAATTTCCTTTCCGTTGACTGTCAAGCTAGTCGTGACGTCAGAATTTATCCTCATCTCTTTGGTCTTGTTGGTGTTAATCATCAGTCCTGCACGTTCTGCTTCTCTCTGCAACCTCCCCAGCTTATCTTCTATGTCTCGGTACCGTTGTGCCATAAGACAAAAGTCGTACGCGAAATCCAGATCTTCAAGTCTGTCATTTATACCCCATTGAATACCCCTCTTCCGTCCTCCCATTACCTTCTTCATCACACTATCCAGGACCAACAGGAACAGAGTGGGGGAAAGGACACACCCCTGTCTCACTCCGGAACTGACCTTTATCTTTTCTGTTAATCTGCCTTCGTGTAGAACCTGGCACTCATACCCTTCGTACATCTCTTCCATGATTCTGATGATCTTTGTTGGAATTTTATATTCCTCGAGGGTCATCCACATGATTCTTTAATTTACGGAGTCGAAAGCTTTCTCGAAGTCAACAAATGTGAGGTAAAGGGTATTCCACCACTCCACACTCTGCTCCAGGATGATTCGGAGGGTGTTGATGAGATCCACACAGCTGCGATGTTGTCGAAATCCAGCCTGTTCCTTCCGAAGCCTTTTTTCTACGCAGTCTTTTATACGATTCAGGATGACTCTCGCCAGTACTTTGCTTGGAATGGACAGCAAGGTGATTCCCCTCCAGTTTTACAGTTTGTGGTGTCCCCTTTCTTCGGTAACTTGACGATCAACCCCTTCTTCCACCCGGTTGGTATTTTCTCCTCCTTCCAGATCTTCTCCAACAGCGGGTGCAGCAGATTGATCGTGATATCCAGGTCTGCTTTCAATACTTCCGCTGGGATATTTTCCAGACCTGGTGCCTTCCCGCACTTCATCTGCTTCAACGCTGTCCGTATTTCGCCCCGAGTTGGGGAGTCGAGGCTGATGTCCGGGTCACTTTCTGCTTCCTCTTCATCTCCTCCTCGCTGCTTACTTTCTGGTCCTCTATCTCTATTAAGAACCTCCGCAAAGTGTTCTTTCCATCTAGTCAGCTGCTGTTCACACGTCGTGAGGATCTCGCCCGTCTTGCTCTTCACAGGCCTAGTTTTATTAAAACCTTTCTTCGAAAGCATCTTTGTGATGCCATAGAGCTCCTTAACGTCCCCCCCCCTTCTTGCTGCTTCTTCTGCTTTCACCGCCTGCTCATCAATCCACCTCCTATGATCCTTCCGCACACTCCTCTTTACCTCCCTGTTTGCTGTTGAATACTCTGCTTGTGTGAGCGCCTTCTGCTGCCTAGTCTTGCAGGTGTTGATCTTGGCCTTAATCTCCTTTCTATAATTTATCCTGTCCCAGGTCTGATCGGATATCCATTCTTTCCGCAGGTAGTTCTTGTACCCGAGCGGCATCTTACTGGTTTCCACAAAGATATTCTTTACCTCGCTCCACACAGTCTCCACATCCTTCTCTGTCTCGGAGTCCAACACCTGGAATTTATTTCTGAGCTCCAATTTAAATTGGTCCAATCTCTGCTGGTTCTTAAGCTTGCCGACATCAAACTTGTTGTGCCGAGTGATAAACTTTCGGCGGACTGCCACGATCTTCATGCGGAAGTTGGCAACCATAAGATGATGATCACTACCGACATCCGCTCCTCTCTTGTTCCTAACATCTTCCAAGCTTCTTCTGAAACTCCTGCTCACCGCGATGTGATCAATTTGATTTTCTGTGACTTGATCAGGAGACACCCAGGTGACCTTGTGGCACCGCCGATGAGGAAACACCGTGCCACCCATCACCAAATCCTGACTGGCGCAATATTCCGTAAATTTCTCCCCATTGTTATTCATCTCACCAAGGCCATGTTTACCCATGATCTGCTCCAACCCCTCATTGTTTGATCCCACCTTCGCGTTGAAGTCTCCCATAACAATGAGAATGTCCTTCTTACTTGTTTGTCTTGTGGCATCTCGCAGCATTTGGTAGAATTCTTCCATCTTCTCTGGCTCCGATTGTTCTGTAGGCGCATAGCATTGGATGATGATCACATTCCTGATCTTTGTCTTGAACCTAGCAAACATGAGCCTGCTAGAAATTGGCTTCCACTCCATAAGGCTCCTCTTTGCATTTCTGTTGAGCAGCAACCCCACTCCATCCCTGTGTTCTTCCTCATCGGCCCCAGAATAGAGAAATGTAATTCCATCTGTTGTCTGTATTTCACCAAATCCTGGCCAACTCACCTCACTCAATCCTAGGATATCCAGCCCATAGTTCTTCATCTCCTGTGTCACTTGTTTCAGTCTGGTTTTCTCCATCAAGGTCCTCACATTCCAGAAACCGATTTTCGTAGTCCTTTTCATGCCAAAAGTCGTCATCAGGTTATCCGTCCGGTTTTGTAATTTCGCTTCAGTTTCAGTAATCAGTTTATTTAAGAGGAGCGAGTGATTAACCCACTGCCTTCGAGTGCCTTGGAGGGACTGCCACCTTAGGCCTGAGGCACCAGGCTGATTTTCTGTCAGGGTTTCTTCCCTTAGCCTTTGAAGAACCAACTCCAAACTACAAGGCAGCAGTTGTTTCACCAGAGCCCCGTTAGCCGTAATTTCTTCAGGGTTCCTGTAGGGCCTTCACAGCTACCGTAGCGGTCTTGAGGCACACAAAGTCCCCACTGTACTTCACCCCTACAGGCAATCCCCTACTTCATTACGTTGCCCATCTCCCACAACGAGGACGAGGGGTTGGATTTGTGGGAGACGAAGGAAGGCATACTGAAGGATTTTAACGCTCTTAAAAAATCCGACGTCTTGGGTCGGGTGTGAACTCGCGATCTTGGTCATAGAAACTCAGCATGCTACCAACTAAGCCACCTTACTGGTGTGTGTATTTGTAATTGAGGTAGGATTTAGGTAGGAAGTAGCCGTGGCCTTAAGTTAGGAACCATCTCAGCATTAGCCTGGGGTAGAAGTGGGGAAAGTATGGAAAATAACTTCCAGGATGACTGAGGTGGAATTGAACCCACCTCTTTTCAGTTTTGCCTCATGAGGCTGCCCCAAAAGAAAAAAAAACAGAATTAATTTTCCGGGAATTATACCTGGCTGATGATGATGATAAATGAACCACTGATTGGAAAAAGGGAATAACTCCACTTTTTCGGTAAAATAAACTGAATTAGCCATTTTGTTTCTTAAATGTAGGTGCATCTACTGAGCGGAAAAAAGAAATATATCTGTACTTCCATACCGGTTAAAATCACATGTTCGTTAGGCAGTGAATGGAGTAAGGGAATAACTCAATAATGTGACCTTTATGCATCTCTGATAGCATAAAGTCTACATATTATTCCAACAAGATTTAATTCATGTCTCAAAGCCGATGTGAGAATAGAAGTTGCTTGTGAAACTGGCTTGACAAAAGGATGGTTCGTACGTGACTTGAAGCAGCTTTCACTCAGCACAGACAAAGGCAGTAGAAGAGAGAAAATCCACATCTGGACACCAAATGCGCCCAGACAACACGCGAAGGTCGTTCAACTACGCGGGTAAATGCGAAAACCTCAACGATCACCTACCAAATAAACCCCGCCCATTTGAAAGGAATTAGAGCAGTAATTAGAATACAGAAACAGGAATTATACCATCGTATAGGGGACTATCCCAGCCTCTCAGAAATATCATCAAAATTTAAATTGGATCATTCTGTGATTTTTACCAGAATTAAAATGAAATCAGGGGGTGGATTTGAAACGACCAATGGCAGCGAGGGACGCTAGACGCGACCAAATCCCGCCGAAATTAAGGGACAATGAAGCAAATTACGGAGCTCATTATATAAGGATCCAACGATCGGATTTTGGATAAAAAGGAGTCATTGAGACATTGGAAATGAGGACGTTCTAAGGAGCTAGTTTGCATATTCATGTGAGTGTTATTTTGGAAATAAATTCTGAAACTCCCCTACTCCACGTCCCTCTAAGAGAAATCGTATAAATAATGGATTGAAACACAGCGAAGTCAGTCTACTTTGGGGCATCACGAGAGGCGGAAGCCTTGGCCCCGAGCGATCAGAAAGTACAGTGATTTTTACAAGTTCTATAAGTCTACTTGGGGGCATCGCTGAGGCGAGAGCCTGCGCTTGAGAACATCAGAAAGTACAGTGATTTTTACAAGTTTTTTATAAGTTCTAAATACGCGATGTAGAGGCGGAAGTCGAACCCAGTAGCCATCAGAAAAGTAACATTCTTTACGAGTTTATAAGTAGGAGTAAGTATACCTCTGAAATTTGAATATCGCTAAGTATTCGCGAGTGCGAATTAGAACAGTGCATATAATAACAGTACGACGCAGTTATAATGATAGGTATAGCCGCCTGAGCTATTAACAGACAAACCAGCAATCTAGGAAGCTATTGAACTGTCAGCCGAACTAAATAAGTTGATGATAGATACCGGAGATAGGAGCTTCATATGCGAGAACCGTGCATTGTGCTAATAATAATAATTCACAGTGGACCTTTGCTTTGGTGAAATTTTGAAAAACCGTGTGTAAATTATCCTCCTATCAAGATGAACCAACTAATGAAGAAGACTGATATCAAGGACCAGAACCGCATCAGGAAATATGAGAGATAAGTAAATAATCGTATGGGGCATGTTGGCCATAATGTTTCCCATCAAGGGGGTCGGATAAGTTTATCTCGATCATAAGCAATTATGATAAAAATAGATATTTTAGGCATAACAGGCATGTTTTGTGTAGATTTGTGTGTTTATCAGTAATGAGTATTTTTGTGTGTTTTATAACGTAATAAGTATATGAGCATCAAAGTTCTAATTTAAATATGGTTTTGTTTGGGATGTCATTAATCTTGCTGAATGCACAGTTAAGGGAATAATTGGTTTGATAGTGCTGATGCACGATGTGAAGGTAAAAGCTAATATGGGGAAGACCGCTCGATAATGTGACGAGACCAGTAAGTGACACTGAAATTATGTGAATAATAAGTATGGTAAGTGATTATCACACGAAGGTAAAAAGAGGTAAGACAAGAATGGCTGGAGGGTAATGTGATATATTCAGATAAGGCTGAGAGTCGATTCTGGGTCGAGCAGAATTAATAGCGGAGGTGATATTCCCGCGTTCTACGATGAGATAATGGTAAGTGAAATTAATAGCGGAGGTGATATTCCCGCGTTCTACGATGAGATAATGGTAAGTGAAATTAATAGCGGAGGTGATATTCCCGCGTTCTACGATGAAATAATGGAAAGTGAAATGATTGAGTTCATTATCTGATGAGAGTTCACTTTAGCTCCGTCGGAAAGGTATTGTACTGCTCGAGCCCAGGTAGTTAAAAGGGAGTCTTTAAGAGGCAGGTAGAAGTGTGGTAAGCCGTCTGAATTCTAAAAGCAGCCATGAAGGTTATTGCTAGCCAGCTGGTTAGGGCGATGAAAGTGTCTGTCACAACGTCGAGGGTGTCATTGTATTCTATGAAGGGAGGTAGCCCGACTTCCCGGGGTTTCTTCTTGTGTGCCGCTTTAGGAAGCGACGTATTCTAGTGTCATTATTTTTGAGTGCATTCATTATAATTGTTTGTTTACTAATAATCACGGGGCACCGGCTGCCGAAGTATTTATTTGTGCTTCATGTATGATGACTTGTTTATTTTACCATAATTAACGGAGTCATGACTCTGAGAGAAGTAATTGTTTTTAAGTTATAAATACACACATGCCCGTAACCTAGAATAAATCTATTGCCTTCATTATCTGACTCTTGTGAGGAAAGATGATGATTGTACGAGAAAAACATGTCCGAGTTCCCAAAAACCAATTTTGCAAGTTATAAACATGAGTGCGCATAATTTGGTTGGTTGGTTGGTTCTTAAGTTTAGGGGCTGCGACAACGTGGTCATGTAGCCCCGTGTACTTTGGGTGTGTGTAGAATCTGTCTGATAACGGGTGTTAATTGTGATGACTGTATTAGTGTGTGTTATCTGTTTGTTAATTTAAGTACTGCAACTAAGAATTTTTCAAATAGTTCCTACTTTTGCCGCCAAGCGCCACCGTCAACGACTACTAGGCCAAGTTCAGGACTGAGCTACTAGATGCCGCCGCAGTCGGCTCTTGGCAACGAACATAGAAACCTAAGAGCGTTGTTTACATTCTTAACCTATCCAATTTAGCTTCACACAGGTGCAATTAATGGAAGGATCTTTAACATCCATAAATCTATGACATGGGACCGCCGGCTTTACTTCCCCTCCGAAGGAAGGCATACTGAGGGATTTTTAACGCTCTTAAAAATCCGACGGCTTCGGCCGGGTTTGAACCCGATATCTTGGGCATAGAAGCTCAGCATGCTACCGACTACGCCACCGAAGCCGCTGCGCATAATTTGTTGTGATAGAATGGCTAGGTTATTTAAGCCATAGTTATTTGAACTAAGTCTGTTGACGTAAATTCTTGAACTTGAAGCAGTGGACTGCAGTAAAATAGACTATTTTTCTTTTCCTGGTTTCAGCCAGTGTGATAACATTTATTTTGCATTTTTGATGTTTTTGATTAGAGTAATTTAAGGGAGTTTATTTTGTTTTTATTTGTCTATGGATGGGAGAAAAGGGAGATGATGTTTTTGTGAAATAAATTATTTTATATTAGGAGTTCTCTGACATACTGATTTTAAGTTAAGCCTCCTGTGATCCTGTGACGATATTCCTAGGATGTTTAGAATAAGTTACAGCCACCCCGAACAGATCACTACCCGAGCAAGAGTCGGCATCCTAGAAGAACACGGAAGGGTACATATGGCTTGGATGATAACATAGTAGTTATTCATGTCCATATTAGTTTTCTTTTATTAATTAGTGGATCACAGTGATGGAGATTGTCAGAGAGTAGCTAGCCGGAGCCTACTGAAGTGTACGTGCCGCCTTGAGGTCATGTAAACAGATGTAGAGCATCCCCTGTAGTGGGGCTTGATCAGCAAGAGACATCATGGCGCCGAACGGTGTGGCCAAATTAACAAGTAATTCAGGGGAAAGTAAAGCCAGGAGTTTGTTTAAAATAAATAATCGAAAATGCTGAGTTTATTTTGCATAGTTAGGTAGAAGCAGCGTTTTCGTGGCGCCCTTATATTTGAATAATTAGTGGCAAACTCCAAATGTATGTTATAGGACGGCATGAACCGTAAGAGTGATGTCAGTACTTTATTGACAGAACTGGGAAGTTAAAATTAACGCAGAAGGGTAAACTGAAAATTTATTCACAAAAGCAAACATCAAATAGGCAGCTCTTCAAGCATATTAAAGTAATTAATGGGATTAACGTAGATTGGGATCAAGCGACTCATTTTATGATTGCAGAAGGTGGGGACGTGAGGCTGCATGCCCCAGTCTTCTCAAATAAGTATTATATTGTGTGATATGGCGTCAGTGGAGGAAATTCGATCTATTATTGAGAGTTAAGTAGCTAGAACAATGGAGCAGTTCGAACACTTAAGGAGGGAATGTAGGGAGCAGAGCGAAATCAACAATGCACCTGTTGCGGAACAGATAGCAAAACAGAGTGAAGTAAACAATGCACGTATCGCGGAACAAATTGCAGAACAGAGTGAATTAAACAATGCACGTATCGCGGAACAAATTGCAGAACAGAGTGAACTAAACAATGCACGTATAGCGGAGCAGAACGAAATCAACAATGCACGTATAGCGGAACACAGTAGGACAAATAATGCACTACTCGCGGAACAAAGTACAATTACTAATACACAGTTAATGGAACGAATTGCAGAACAGGGTAAGCGGAATAATGAGGTATTAAAAGAGGAACTGACAGATAAATTAGCAGAGCAAATAGCTAAAATCACGCTTGAGACTACCACACAGTTAGGTCAGATGGAGACGAACTTAAGGCAATCAATAGCGTTTAGTGAAGAAAAGACGGCAGCGAAACTAATACAACTGGAAGAAATATGTAACGCTAATACAGAAGGGATAAAGATAGAACAGTTAGCAATCCAAGCTACCATAAAAGGAGTAGACAACGAGGTTAAGTCTGCGGCAAAACAATTGCACAGCTTAGAAGGAGAGATGATAGAGATTAGAATGGAAATAGAAAGGCAGCTTTGACTTCAGCAGAACGATGGAGCATTCAAGAGAACGAGAATGATGCACTTAAAGAGAGTATACGTGAAAGTAATGAACTGATAGGAGGCAGGCTCGATCAGCTGGAAAGTGATAAGAAAGAGGGAAAGAGAAAAGAGGAAAATAGATGAGGCAATAAGAGTGGAAATAAACAAGACATGCCAACAAATTGGAATTGACGGGAAAGAGGATAGAAAGAAACTCTTAGAACAAATGGAAGAAAACCAGAAGAGGATAAAGGAGGTCGAACTGCAGTTACTTGGGAAAATGGAGGTACAAGAACGAAAGATTATTAAGACAGAAATACAGTCTTTGCAACAGCAGGAAATGCTTCTGGAACTAAAAGCCCACAATAGCAGCAAAGGGACGAGCAGTGTGACTAACCATTTCAACACAAGCCAGACTCAGGTAGAAGGAATGAATGAACTTAGTCCGGGCCGTGCGACCACAGGTAGCAAGAATAATGAAGGGTTTCAAACGTTTAGAGGACTTGCCTCAACACCTCAACAGCCGACTGGCAATAATAATAACAATAACCCAACTACACAGTATGTCCAAATAATTAGAATGCAGGAGGATCGCCCACGCAAATTCAACAATGATGGTTCACAAACGCCGAAAGCTTTTTTAAAAGACTTAGAACACTACCTTACAGACAATAACATTCCTGAGAATAAGAAACTCAGAATAACAGAGAAATTACTTGCGGATAGCGTTCTGACGTGGTTCAGAAGTTTTCGCTATACTTTTGAAGACATGGATACCTTCAAGCATGCATTTTTACGCCGTTACTGGAGCATGTCCATACAACATAGTTTAAGGATGGAATTATATAGTAGGAAGTATCATGCTTCACAGCCTACACGTTATTCGGAATATTTTTCGGCTCAGCTACTCAGATTAAAAGACATGGATATTTTACCACCGGAGTCAGAACTGGTGATGACAATCGGTAAACAGCTTCCATTACCAGTACAACAGTTTTTAATTGCGGCAAACGTCTCGAGCGCACTGCAAGCAGAGAAGGTGTTACGTCAGTTGGATGAGACGTCATTAAATAATCAAAATAGGCACGTCAGAGCGAGTGACAGCACAGCGCTGGTACACCAAGCCGAGCTAGTCAAAACTAGAGAGCAAAGCACCAACACGAATGTTAGCCATAGGAGCGGCAATAATAACGGAAGGTCAGACTTGCCAAAAGAGGAGCAAAGGAGATATGAACCAAGGAACGAAAGGAACTGGCAGCCACAACAGTACAGGAGAGATGAATAGAGAGGGCGTGGTCGCGAAGGTCCATATCATCATCGCAGATATGATAGAAGAGATAATAGAACGTGGAACCGAGGACGAGATGAGAACCGAGGATACATGGAAGACAGTCGACGGGAATTGCAGAACAGGCATGAGGCATCACAACGATACCTAGATGAGTTGCATCGCAGCCAAGAGACGGAAAAGGATCGCTGGCGAAGGACGATGGAAAATCGCGAGAACCCAGATATGGAGATCACTGGAGCAGAAAGTGAATTAGCGCAACAGCATCGCGAAAGTCAGAATGAGAAGAGGCACACGGGGGCTATTAAAAAAAATGTACTAGAGAGTGAAGGAGATAGGCTAATTTTCACGCCAGATAAGACACAGTGGTTGATAGCGAACATTGAGGAATGGGTCGCAACTCCTGAGGATTTTACACGTGAAATTATTCAACCGGAACAACATTGTTTGAGGAAATTACCAGTCATCATTACGAGGATAGAAGGACTAAGAGTAAAAGGATTAGTGGATACAGGGGCACAGCTATGTCTCGTATCAGAGGCATTAATTAAAGCTCTAAGCGAGAAACAGAGAATACCTACGATTCCAGTACCACAGGTCAAAATTAGAGAAGTAATTCCCGAAAAATCAGCTGTATGCAAATTTCAAGTGCAATTGGATCTAGAAATATTAGGACACACTTTCTCACACGTATTCATGGTGATGAACAAGATGAATGTAAATTTGATCCTGGGGGCGGATTTCCTATATGAGCACCAAGCAGTGATTGACCTGCGTAACAACGTAATTAAATTCAGAAATATGGAAGGATTATCAGCAGTGGAATTAAACATGAATAACCACGGCTTAGATAGAGATGCTGACATTTGGACGCTGGAGACCATTCCTGAGGAAGAAGAAGAGAGAAGTCAAGCAGATGAAGAGGACTCGAACACAGGACTCCTGGAGGGAAAGCAAGAATTGGAAGATGAAATGTGGTCCATGGCAGTAGAAGAAGATGGCAACAAAGACAGTTTTGAGGCACTTTTGAAAGAAAAATTAAGAGAAGCAAAGCTAAATGAGGATGAAAGAAATTGCTTGGCACAAATGCTATGTAAACACTCAGCAGCATTTAATACGCTACCGGGAAAAATATTAAATTTCAAGTACGCTATGCAGGTAGATGACTGGACACCATTTAAGAGCCGACTCTACCCAATTCCAGAAAAGCAGCGTGCAGCAGTTAGAAAAATTATAGACGAGATGCTTAGAGGGGGCATAATTAAGAAAGCTTCAACCCCATATTTGAACGCCATATTAGCGGTGGCGAAGCCCAATGGTTCTGTGAGGTTGTGTCTCGATGCTCGCACCCTCAATTCCAGATTAATAGATGAAACCGACCGTGCACCACTAATTAAGGATGTACTCATAAAGTTCCATAAGAAGAAAATATATTCGTCTGTCAATCTTGCGAATAGCTATTGGCACATCGAGTTAGAAGAGAAATCACAGCTGTTAACTGGATTTCTATTCGATAATCAGAGTTTCACCTGGTGTCGATTACCATTTGGATTTAAGACAGCCGGATCTGCACTAATCCGAGCATTGGATCGAAATTTAACAGAAGAGGTGAAAGACATGACTGTCAGATATGTCGACGATATCTTACTAGCATCAGAAAGCAATGAGGAACACATGCAAAATTTAAGCAAATTGTTAGAGAACCTAGAAAGGGCAAATTTCAAGATCAATCTAAAAAATCACACTTCTTTCAGCACGAAATTTTATATTTAGGACATATTGTTGATGGAGAGGGGATCAGGCCCAATCCAGTGAAAATTGAAGCCATTAAAATTTTCCTCGACCAACCAGAGTCAAGCACATAAGGATGTTCTTGGGAGCCACCAATTTCTTTCGTGAAAACTGTCCAGGATACACCGAAGTAGTAGCACCATTACAAGAGATGCTAAAAAAGAATAACCGTTGGTTTTGGAACGAAGAGTGTGAGAAGTCATTCGTAGCCACGAAGGAATTACTGTCAAATAACATTAAACTGGGTTACCCAGATTTTTCGAAGAGGTTTATAATTCAAGCAGATGCATCTTTAGTGGGCATCGGAGCAATGCTTTTCCAAGAAGACGCAGAGAGAACAGCAAGCCGTTCATACCTAGCATTCATCAGCAGGAAGTTGAGAAAACATGAGAAAAGTTATACCATCTCAGAGCTGGAGCTTTTGGCGATCATATACGCGTTACAACAATGGCGTCGTATTATCTATGGTTTCTCCATAACAATCCGCACTGATCACAAGGCGCTGACTTTCTTATTTAAGACCACCATGGTAAGCGAACGTATCAACAGATGGGCCATCTATGCACAGCAGTTTGATATACAAATTGAGCATATATCAGGAAAATTGAATGTAATCCCGGATATTTTGAGCCGAAATCCAGAAGAGGAGGCACAGAAAGAGGAAATGTTAGTGCAACACATTGAGCTGACAAACGAAGATCAAGACTTCTTACAAGAACTGAAGAGGTTACCGCAGGAACAGGAAAAGGAGCCATGGATGATGCAGATGATTAAATTCCTCAAGAGAGAGATAACACCTGATATCCCAGCATATCGAGAGATTGAAGCTCAAGCGAGAAGTTATTCATACTTCAATAATATGCTCCATAAATTTATAGATGAGGATCATGTCAAGTTACGAATATTGTTACCAGCTTCGTTACAGAGGAAATTAGTGTGGCATACTCACTATACGCTTGGTCACATTGGGTTAGACAAGACACAAGCAACAATAGGTGAAGCTTTCACTTGGCCACGGATGAGGATCACTATACGCGATGTACTGAAGACATGCGATATTTGCCAGCGTGCAAAACCCAATAACTTCCTCATGAGACAATACCCAAAGCCAATATTGCCACAGAAACCGTTAGAGCTCATTGCTACGGACTGTCTTGGTCCATTGCCGAAAGGACGTAGAGGAGTGCGACATGTCCTTGTATGTGTGGACGTCTTTTCTAAATTTGTTGTTTTATGTGCTATCCAGAAAACAACATCGAAACAGGTCCTAAGCCGCATCAAGAATCGAGTTATACCTATAATGGGAAAGCCTGAATTTATCCTTTCCGACCACGGAAGTTATTACACATCAGCAGAATTTAAGCGCGGATTAAATGAGCTAGACATCAAACATGTACTATCTAGCATACGCCATCCACAGGGAAATCCGAGCGAAAGAGTCTTACGTGAGGTCTCGAAGCACATACGGATGTTCATTCCTACAGAACACCATCGTTGGGCTGATAAATTGAAAAATATTGAGATTTGCATCAACATGACACGTCATGAGTCAACTGGACAAGTTCCATACACGTTACATTTGAACCAGCAACCACCGAGATCTTGGACAAGAGTACTAGATTGCCCAAGAGATCCGCAGCCAGCACCACAGCTGAGAGTCGAACGGACGGTCACCTACATGAGAGAACAAGCTGACAGGAGACTAAGAAGACTAAAAGGAAAACGCTTTCACAGAGAATTGAACGTCAATGAATTAGTTTTATTGAAGAGGCCACCTATCTCTGATCCAGCAAACAAAGTTTCCCATACATAGGACCTTATCGAATCATAAGAAATTTGGGGAATAATGCATATAAGATACAGGACGTAAACGGCGGAAGCACATCAGTTGTAAATTGCTCAAACCTCAAAATATATCATAAAAGGGAACCGTTTGATCAACCACGGAATACCGCGGGTGTCAACATTATGGAAATCGAATAAAAATGAGCCAAATGCGCGTGGAACGAGGAAGTAGTCAGTCATAAACAGACCTGGTGTTTACAGTGGAAGACCGTGAAGTAAGAGGACTGGGCGAGACAGGCGGACAATAGCTAGCTACCTGCACCAGACAGCCGAGACACTAATCTTAGCAAGAATGTGGAGAGGGAGACAGGAATCGTACCAAGGGAATCCCTGCGCGCGACAGCAGTGGCGAACCAAATAAACAATATAAGGAGTGACGGCGGAACCTTACAGCATCCGTGAGACGGATCGAGATTGAGAAAAAAATCATACGTTCCATATCGATTTTTTTCCTTTGCAGAAGGGTAATGTGACCTTTATGCATCTCTGATAGCATAAAGTCTACATATTATTCCAACAAGATTTAATTCATGTCTCAAAGCCGATGTGAGAATAGAAGTTGCTTGTGAAACTGGCTTGACAAAAGGATGGTTCGTACGTGACTTGAAGCAGCTTTCACTCAGCACAGACAAAGGCAGTAGAAGAAAGAAAATCCACATCTGGACACCAAATGCGCCCAGACAACACGCGAAGGTCGTTCAACTACGCGGGTAAATGCGAAAACCTCAACGATCACCTACCAAATAAACCCCGCCCATTTGAAAGGAATTAGAGCAGTAATTAGAATACAGAAACAGGGATTATACCATCGTATTGGCAACTCCAGCTATCTGATATGACATCTAGCGGTAAAAATGAGAAACTTACCAGGTAGGGTACATTTGTCACGTGGTGACTGTTTGTATATGGTTTCTTGTATTGGTAAACAGATCGTGGTAAATTGTTCGTGTCTTTATACATAAGTAATAAGTTTTACTCGTTGATAGAGTGAAAAAAAGAGTAAAAGCAAAGTGTACTGCTTAGTTTACGGCTGTAAGTCGATGTATAAGAGGGCTGCGGATATACGTTTTCATCACTTTCCAAAAGATGCAAATAGCAATAGCCGAAATGTGATGATACCTAATAATACCTAATAATAATACCTTTCCACCCCGGGAAGGATCTAACACTTGTCGAGGTAGACAGACAGAAGACCTGCGACGTAAAGCCGGCGAAGGTTATTCAGTTTAAAAACAGCTGTTACGATGGGCGCGCTGGTAAGATTGAATTTACTTGAATAATTAATTAAATAATTAATTAATTATTGGCTGCTTGGTAGGGAGAAGGGATGAGTTTAACTTGTATTAAAACTCGTGGGGCGACAGGAATTACTTGATTGATTGCTTGATTTGGATGATTAAAAGGTGGGTTTGGTGTTGAATATTTGAATGGTAGCGGAATCACTCATTCTACAGTGCCCACGGGGAGGCAAATTAGGCCTATATGACTCGTAGTGGAATAGCTCGAATATCGAAGAACTTAGCGATTACGAGGTGTAGGCTTGGCGGAAAGGCTGGCGGATCATCAGTTTGACATCAATTCACGATATAAGTCGGTGCTTGGAACAGTGGCGTCTGGTTTGCGTGGTAGTCTCGGAATGATAAAAGTAGCACAGCTTCGGTGTGTTATTTATTTGTTTATGTACCGTATTTCTCTATTTGAATGTCCTCGGCGTTGACTCAGGATCGACATTTACATTATATTGCGCATAATAGTACCGAAATAATGTCCGAAGTGTAGCCCTGTGTAAATTTGAATCAGCTGATCTACATCAACCATAAAAACTGATGCTTGATAATATGCAAATGACAGCAAAAAATCCAGTGGAACACACAAATTAGGTCACGTGTATCGCACAGTTATACATATATACAATTAAAAATAACACTGTCATTACTTTAGAGACCACATTTACTGATTATAACCGAAAAATAAAAAGTGCTCCATATCAAACGCGTGTTATTGAGTATTTTAAACCCTACTTATCCAGACCGACCGCAGCGCCCCAAGTGTTAGTTTGAGTTGCCAATAGGGGACTATCCCAGCCTCTCAGAAATATCGTCAAAATTTAAGTTGGATCATTCTGTGATTTTTACCAGAATTAAAATGAAATCAGGGGGTGGATTTGAAACGACCAATGGCAGCGAGGGACGCTAGACGCGACCAAATCCCGCCGAAATTAAGGGACAATGAAGCAAATTACGGAGCTCATTATATAAGGATCCAACGATCGGATTTTGGATAAAAAGGAGTCATTGAGACATTGGAAATGAGGACGTTCTAAGGAGCTAGTTTGCATATTCATGTGAGTGTTATTTTTGGAAATAAATTCTGAAACTCCCCTACTCCACGTCCCTCTAAGAGAAATCGTATAAATAATGGATTGAAACACAGCGAAGTCAGTCTACTTTGGGGCATCACGAGAGGCGGAAGCCTTGGCCCCGAGCGATCAGAAAGTACAGTGATTTTTACAAGTTCTATAAGTCTACTTGGGGGCATCGCTGAGGCGAGAGCCTGCGCTTGAGAGCATCAGAAAGTACAGTGATTTTTACAAGTTTTTTATAAGTTCTAAATACGCGATGTAGAGGCGGAAGCCGAACCCAGTAGCCATCAGAAAAGTAACATTCTTTACGAGTTTATAAGTAGGAGCAAGTATACCTCTGAAATTTGAATATCGCTAAGTATTCGCGAGTGCGAATTAGAACAGTGCATATAATAACAGTACGACGCAGTTATAATGATAGGTATAGCCGCCTGAGCTATTAACAGACAAATCAGCAATCTAGGAAGCTATTGAACTGTCAGCCGAACTAAATAAGTTGATGATAGATACCAGAGATAGGAGCTTCATATGCGAGAACCGTGCATTGTGCTAATAATAATAATTCACAGTGGACCTTTGCTTTGGTGAAATTTTGAAAAACCGTGTGTAAATTATCCTCCTATCAAGATGAACCAACTAATGAAGAAGACTGATATCAAGGACCAGAACCGCATCAGGAAATATGAGAGATAAGTAAATAATCGTATGGGGCATGTTGGCCATAATGTTTCCCATCAAGGGGGTCGGATAAGTTTATCTCGATCATAAGCAATTATGATAAAAATAGATATTTTAGGCATAACAGGCATGTTTTGTGTAGATTTGTGTGTTTATCAGTAATGAGTATTTTTGTGTGTTTTATAACGTAATAAGTATATGAGCATCAAAGTTCTAATTTAAATATGGTTTTGTTTGGGATGTCATTAATCTTGCTGAATGCACAGTTAAGGGAATAATTGGTTTGATAGTGCTGATGCACGATGTGAAGGTAAAAGCTAATATGGGGAAGACCGCTCGATAATGTGACGAGACCAGTAAGTGACACTGAAATTATGTGAATAATAAGTATGGTAAGTGATTATCACACGAAGGTAAAAAGAGGTAAGACAAGAATGGCTGGAGGGTAATGTGATATATTCAGATAAGGCTGAGAGTCGATTCTGGGTCGAGCAGAATTAATAGCGGAGGTGATATTCCCGCGTTCTACGATGAGATAATGGTAAGTGAAATTAATAGCGGAGGTGATATTCCCGCGTTCTACGATGAGATAATGGTAAGTGAAATTAATAGCGGAGGTGATATTCCCGCGTTCTACGATGAAATAATGGAAAGTGAAATGATTGAGTTCATTATCTGATGAGAGTTCACTTTAGCTCCGTCGGAAAGGTATTGTACTGCTCGAGCCCAGGTAGTTAAAAGGGAGTCTTTAAGAGGCAGGTAGAAGTGTGGTAAGCCGTCTGAATTCTAAAAGCAGCCATGAAGGTTATTGCTAGCCAGCTGGTTAGGGCGATGAAAGTGTCTGTCACAACGTCGAGGGTGTCATTGTATTCTATGAAGGGAGGTAGCCCGACTTCCCGGGGTTTCTTCTTGTGTGCCGCTTTAGGAAGCGACGTATTCTAGTGTCATTATTTTTGAGTGCATTCATTATAATTGTTTGTTTACTAATAATCACGGGGCACCAGCTGCCGAAGTATTTATTTGTGCTTCATGTATGATGACTTGTTTATTTTACCATAATTAACGGAGTCATGACTCTGAGAGAAGTAATTGTTTTTAAGTTATAAATACACACATGCCCGTAACCTAGAATAAATCTATTGCCTTCATTATCTGACTCTTGTGAGGAAAGATGATGATTGTACGAGAAAAACATGTCCGAGCTCCCAAAAACCAATTTTGCAAGTTATAAACATGAGTGCGCATAATTTGTTGTGATAGAATGGCTAGGTTATTTAAGCCATAGTTATTTGAACTAAGTCTGTTGACGTAAATTCTTGAACTTGAAGCAGTGGACTGCAGTAAAATAGACTATTTTTCTTTTCCTGGTTTCAGCCAGTGTGATAACATTTATTTTGCATTTTTGATGTTGTTGATTAGAGTAATTTAAGGGAGTTTATTTTGTTTTTATTTGTCTATGGATGGGAGAAAAGGGAGATGATGTTTTTGTGAAATAAATTATTTTATATTAGGAGTTCTCTGACATACTGATTTTAAGTTAAGCCTCCTGTGATCCTGTGACGATATTCCTAGGATGTTTAGAATAAGTTAGAGCCACCCCGAACAGATCACTACCCGAGCAAGAGTCGGCATCCTAGAAGAACACGGAAGGGTACATGAAGGATTTTAACGCTCTTAAAAAATCCGACGTCTTGGGTCGGGTGTGAACTCGCGATCTTGGTCATAGAAACTCAGCATGCTACCAACTAAGCCACCTTACTGGTGTGTGTATTTGTAATTGAGGTAGGATTTAGGTAGGAAGTAGCCGTGGCCTTAAGTTAGGAACCATCTCAGCATTAGCCTGGGGTAGAAGTGGGGAAAGTATGGAAAATAACTTCCAGGATGGCTGAGGTGGAATTGAACCCACCTCTTTTCAGTTTTGCCTCATGAGGCTGCCCCAAAAGAAAAAAAAACAATTAATTTTCCGGGAATTATACCTGGCTGATGATGATGATAATTGAACCATTGATTGGAAAAAGGGAATAACTCCACTTTTTCGGTAAAATAAACTGAATTAGCCATTTTGTTTCTTAAATGTAGGTGCATCTACTGAGCGGAAAAAAGAAATATATCTGTACTTCCATACCGGTTAAAATCACATGTTCGTTAGGCAGTGAATGGAGTAAGGGAATAACTCAATAAGTAGTTCCCTTTTTTCAGTCATCGCTGCGCTAGTGGCCGGCTTGGTAGCCATGTTTGTACAGCTCAGAGTCAAAATGATACATAAGTGCATCAGAGTTTATTGGTTTATTGGCGGGGGGGGGGGGGGGGGAAGAAGATACATTTAAACTTTTGAAGGTCAAACCAATGGACTTACATTTTCCATCCAACAAAGCATATGATGGTTCTGTGGGGATCAATGTAAAAAGTATTAATGATGTCAAGAAAATAATAAAATACATTCCTGAACAGCACAGGGAATTTTACAACATTGTATCATGGAAAACTAAAAATAATAGCACAGATGATTATGATAAACAATAAAGACTGATGTTAGTTAGGTGTATATTCCATGAAAGTTGTAATTTATGTAATAAGTAATTTGTGAGTAGTTTATTAATAATTTCAAACTTACAAAGTCTCACACCACCAAGACTCCATTCAATACCGGATAAATAAAAATTTTAATGATGCAAATTTATATTTATATTTATTTTTGTACCCAGTGATTGGAAAAGGGGAAACTTGAAACCATTCCAGTGGCGTTACGGTAAGATATAATTAACAGTTTCATACATATAATGGTTCCTTATGTATAAAAGAACATATCTTATGTGAAGTGTTTTGGTAAGTATATCAGAAACATTTTTATACAGTTCTTTCTTGATTCCTGAAAACTATGGTTATCATCAGTTACTCCCTTATTCCAATCAGTGGTTCAGTTGTTGTTTTAACGGGGCCTTGGTGCATTCTTGGAATACACGGTACCTGAGATTATAATTTTCAATGCTTTTGCATGTTCATTTCTTCCTTTCTCTTTGTCAAACACCAACAGTGATCTTTTGTTTTCTCCTTGATAAGCAAATCTCTCATGTCTTCATAAGTCTGTTCTAGATATATAACTTCTGTGACCCACCTAGCGTCACCTCGCAGCGAATCTCTGAAGCTCCTCAACTCTTCCTGGTGCTAGAGGACTTACTTATCCATTTGGCCACCTGATCCTGTTACCATCGTCAGCTATTTTCTCTTGGAGCAAGAGGACTACGTCTACTTCTTTACTCACCATGCTGCGCTAGTATCATCTGTTATCAACTCTTAGAAGATCAGCTCAGCAAGAGATTAATTTTTTGTATCAAAGTTGGCAATGTTTATATGTTCTCCTTTTGTCTCCTACCCCCCACTCTTTCCCCCCTTCTTGGTCCCTCCGTGCTCCGTTGAGCTGCTCTCACTTCTCAGTCTGCAGTTGACTCGTTCAGTCAAAGCTCCGCTCGAGCTTGCCTCCTCAAACCAAGAGGCTCACCCTCTTCTACGCCATGTTGGCTAAGTAATCATCAACGGAAACTTCGACTTCAACATGAAATCAAGATAAGTACCATTTTAAAAGTTTTAACCTCATCTTCATGGTTTTAACTTCCACGTGCTTTTAATTATAATTTATAGACAGTGTGAAATTATTTACTTTGGGGCAATAATCATTCTTCGTGGGATTTGCCATGTTGAGCTTTTGCTTGTATAAGCCAACCTTACTGAAAAAGAGCTTTTCTTAAGCTATTCAAACGAGAAATCCTCTCGCTACGTGGGATATTATCTAATACCCGCTGTCTATAATTATAAAGCTAGTTCCTCCGTTGGATTTTCTCAACCCCATTTTCTGCTAAGGTCGTTCTGGAACCTTCGAGATCTTGTTCTCTATCTGCGAGTCTTGCCGTCAAGTATTGTTCACGCACTTGTGAAAATGCTAGTTAAAATGAGGAATCTTCCTTACAAATTTTTGCAATAGCTAACTTTCCTCCACCGCTGGAACCTCTGGAACATTCTATGGCGCATTTAATTGTAAATCACAACTTTTTCAAGAAATAGACTCTCACCTATATAGTGCAATCAGTTATTTCCATAATTGCAATAACTTTCTTTTTCATGAACTTTAGTGTTTCTATAGTGAACTTTATATCCATCTTCATAGACTACAGTGATAAACAGTGCTTGCTCCACGTTTCTACCGCGTCGCGATCGTCCGGTTATATTAAATACGGCCATGAACATTGATCCTATATCCCAATGATCTTTCCTCAACCTTCTACTAACCACCATTATTAATAAAATTGTAACTTTCTATAAGGTGTCACTCACAAGGTGCCCTTCCCTCTTTGCTAGTTTAACATTAATTAAATTCTGCATAATTGCTTGTGTGATACAAGTTTCAAATTACATTGTTCCTTTCCTATAATCAGGGAAAACAATTCTTTAAACTCTTGAGCGAGTCATGTTCAGGTTTCACGAAATGGAAACCGTCCCATTTGGCTAGTGATTCCTGCTCAAGCTTGGGAAGTCTAGAACTTTCCCTTTCACTTTCTTCAGGTTTCACAGTAAGTGACCTGCCCTCTTTGTATAATTCTCACATATTAATTCTGTATAAATATAAGAAGTTGTAGGAACTTCTATCTTATTTTTCATGTTGTTATTATTGTTATTTTCAAAGTTGTCACTTTCTCTAGAACATTCTCTCCAGAATTTCTTAAGGTGCACTCTTTGTACTCCAATTCACGTTCAAGCTTTAATTATTTCATTGCTCATTTGTTTAAATCTTATAAAGATTTTAGAAACATGTAAGGTTTGAAACCTTGTAAATTGTCAATTGCCTGGAGCAACCGTTTAATGTTGAGAGGTCTGCGACCCCAAATTGTTTACAAGATTGCAAAATATTTAATTGTCAAAAATATTAACTCCTTTAAATTGTTAAATAAATTAAATATTTGTTTTTGGATTCATCATTTCTCTGATACTACAGTTAGGCAAGATCCTGGCTTTCCTAGCTCCTCCTAGGTTCATGCTCTCGTTAACACAAAATAAAGCTTTTACTATCTGTCTTGCTAGAACATCACCCTTCCCTATAGTACTTTTATTCGTGCTCGGGAGGAAATACACTAAAGCCTTTCTCTGGCAAACTGCCCAAGTCTTAGCTGCGGTTCCCGTTAGCTTCGACCAAGCTCGTATCCACTTTAGGTATCCGAGCAAGGATTTGCGGTGGCAACCGCTTCTAAATGTATTGAAAGTCAAATTCATAAATTTTGTGGGACTCTCCTCCTATTTTTCTATCCTTCTTTTCCAATCCAAAATCTACTTCCTTCTCTTAATCATCTTCCCTTGGTGGGTGGGTTATTCCTCAGCCAATAAACTACCCAGGCCTAACATCTTGGTTATCGGCCCCTAATAGACTGGATGATAGCGGAAATGACGATGAAATGGAAACCATAAGGAAAATTGAGACTGGAAATACTTACAAAATGGAACTCAGAATGAAACGACTCACAAAATGGAGAGTGCTAATACTTAAAAAAGGGAATTTAAAAGGAAAGTACTCACTAAAGGAATAGATTGAAAAATACTTATAAAATGGAGTTTAGATCGAAAATACTTACAAAATACAATGGAGATTGAAAATACTCACAAAAGGTAATTTTTAAAAAACTTTCAAAATGTAATTTAGATACACGGGGAGCCAATTCACAAAACAGTGCGGAAATCTTAAAGATAAAAAGAAAATATAATGAAAAGAATAGGAAGGCTGATCCCTCGAGGGATGAGGGATCAGGAAAGTTAGTTAGTTAAGATGAGAGAAGGGCCAATTAAGGCGGGAATGGAAGAGATTCCCTAGGCCTCATATACCCTAATACCGTCGGGGTCGGTAGAGAACAAGAGAGGTCGACAGGAAAGAAGACGGAGAGGAGCCCGGCACAAGTAAGTGGAAGCAATGCTGATCTCAGCAGGGGTTCCGTGGTCGCCAACCCACGTCCCACTAGATGTGGGCCCCTGGGGGGAATCAAACCTGGGTCTCCGCGGTGATAGCCAAGAATGCTAGCCACTACGCAACGAGACGGACCCTAGATAGAAATTCAAAAAAGAACAAGTCCTTTGAGTATTGGTATGCCCGACGCAATCCATGCTGTACGCCTACTTGTGAAAAACCATAGAGAAAAGAACCAACCTTTACATCTCGCATTCTTGGATCTCGAGAAGGCTTTCGAGAGGATGCCACATGAGCTGATCTGGATATCACTTCGAGCTCACAAAATCCCAGAAGTTTACGTCCGATGTACTCAGTCTCTCTACTCTACTCACCTGCTTTCCCTATCACTGTTGGAGTTGATCAGGGATCAGCACTCTCACCGCTTCTGTTCATTCTGTGCATGGATACGGTGACAGCTGACATTCAGACACATCATCCATGGACGATCTTATCTGCTGATGATGTGTTTCTCGCAGATCAAACTCGCGAAAATCTAGAAAATCGAACTCTGTGCTGGAAGGAATGTCTGAGCAAAAATGGCTTGAAACTCAACATAGGGAAAACTGAATACTCGCAAAGGTACCATCATCATTGAAAAGCATCATCTGACTAAAACTACACACTTTAAATACCTCGGTTCCCTTATCACTTCAGATGGCGAAACGCTTCTCGATGCTCGAGCACGAGTTAACACTGCGTGGATCAAGGGGCGCCAAGTCACAGGAGTGCTGTGCGATAAGACAGTACCTATTCCTTTGAAAGGGAAAGTTTACAAGTCCATGATACGACCAGTGGCACTTTACGGCACAGAATGTTGGCCAGCTTCAACAAAGCATGAACAAGCCCTACATGGAATGGAGATGAAAATGTTACGTTGGTCCATGGGTGTTACACGGCTTGATCATGTCAGGAATGAACATATCCGGAAACAGATGGGAGTTGCAGCCATTACCGATAAAATGAGAGAAACACGGTTTCGGTGGTATGGGCCTGTCACTAGAGGTGATGAGAACTCTGTGGCAAAAACAGCTCTCCAATACCGGGTGAGTTAGCCGAGGTCGTTGCGGCATGACTGTTGGCAGTCGCTCACATCCGGGAGGCGAGGAGGTTCGAATCCCCCCGCCGGCAACCTTGAAGATGGTCTTCTCTGGTTTCCCATCTTCCTTCCAGGCAAATGCCGGGGTTGGTCCTTAACTATAGGCCACAGCCGCTACCTTCCAACACCTCGACCCTCCCTTCCAACTTTCCTCCCCAACGGTACTTGTAGCTCACCCATTGGGTGTCCGTCTCGAAGCAGCTACAAAACTGGCGAGTCGAACATGTCCTCGGACACTCCCGGCACTAAAAGCCATACGCTAAAAAAAAAGCTCTCCAATACGATCCAGGAGGATTTTTTTTTTCGTGTAGCCTCCTGATAGGCCGAGTGCAGGTGTTTCTAGTCGACGCCCGTGGGCGACCTGCGCGTCGGAATGAGAGATGAGATGAATGGATGAAAGTGGGCAAGGATGTGGAAGGAAGCGGCCGTGGCCTGTCAGAAGGTACTGTCCCAGCATTTGCCTGGTGTTGAAAATGGGAAACCACGGAAAACCATTTCAAGGACAGCCGACGGTGGGGCTCGAACCCACGCGTCTACCGAGTCAGCAGAGAGCTTGGCCCCATGACCTAACGCCGCGCTTTAGCCAGCGTAGCCACTACTGTCGGTCAGGAGGAAATCGACCCCGTGGACGTCCAAAGAAAATATGGCTGGGCAGATTCAAGGAAGACTTGGTGATGTGTGGACTTAAACCTGAAGATGCCCTTGACAGGAACAAGTGGCGAACAGCAACCAAACAAGCGCACCCTGTACCATCGCGGGACACTCGCTAGGAAAGAAGGAGAAGAAGAAGAAAAAGAAGGAGAAGAAGAAGAAGAGGTTTAGATTGGCTGTGAATCTCTTTGGAGATAGGGAATCAAATGTAACTTAACTGGAACAGTGATCTCATTATGCAAGTTTTATTGTGAGTAAGACACATTATCTTTGTTGTAACCAATTGTGCGTCATTAATTTGAGTGGCAATAAACGAGTAGTATTATTGTAGGCTGTGGTCTACTGAAAGTTAACGATCTTGCAGAGTATAATTTATGATTGTTCCAACCGGGTAGTTAACTACGAGCGCTGAAACGCAAAGTAATGGGGCGAAGCTATCTCCACACACGATTAGGTTCGTACCTCACCGTCCGTGGTTTCCAGTGGCGAAGTTACGACGGTTGTTTTTTAAGCAAGGGCCGTTTTTTTTAAATAACCGAACATTTTATTTTGAAACCACATTTATTTTTAGGTTTTACATAACTTCCTCTATTTGTCTACATAGTTTTTTTTAAAATCGTGTTTACCCTCCAGGGACTCAGCGAGGGAACTCACCCCTACCGCCTATCCAGGCAGTGTCCTAGAGCTGGGAACATCTAATCGGAAGGGATACAACTGGTGAGGTGGGATTAACACCTTGCCCAGGCGGCCTCACCTGCAAAGCGAACAGGGGCCTCATGAGGGAAGGGAGGGGAAGATTGGGATGGATAGGCAAGGAAGAGGGAAGGAGGCGGCCGTGGCCTTACGGTAGGGACCATCCCGGCATTTGCCCGAAGACGAAGTGGGAAACCACGGAAAACCACTTCGAGGATGGCTGAAGGGGAATCGAACCCCCTCTACTCATTTGGGCCACCCGAGGCTGAATAGACCCCGTTCCAGTCCTCGTACCACTTTTCAAATTTCGTGGCAGAGCCGGGAATCGAACCCAGGACCTCCGGGGTGGCAGCTAACCGTGCTGACCGCTACGCTACGGAGGCGACTCTACATAGTTGCCTTGTTTATTTAGGCACTTGTCATACCTTAAAACTAAGTTCTGAAATCCCTCTGTGCATAAAAGTTTGCCGCCTGCTCTGACAACCAAGAATTCACAATTGAGGAAAATCCATTGATAGAGTGGTTATCATGAATCTTCTGCCCTCGTGAATTTTCGTCTCAATTGCATTCACCAAGTTATCTGTGATCACATACCTGAGCGTTCATCGTCATGAACATTTTCACGGCCACTTTTGAACTCGCGTACACATTTTCGCACTTTACCTTTCGTCATTGCATTATCACTTATTATACACCTCACAAATCTGACGATGAATGTCTGCAGCCGACATGTTTTTTGCACTCAAAAAACGTATCATAGATCGTACCTCACACGCGACGGGCGAATCAATATTCTTGAACATTGTAAAGATGCACAGTTCAGCGTACAGGTTAGGTACATAGCTGCAACTGACGCCTGCTTGTTCGCAAAGGATGCCGGGAGGTAGCACGCACGCTTGTTACGGCGTGCGCTAACTATGGGCTTAAAAAACGGCCCTTGCTTAAAAAACAGCCCTGGTATATTCATGCAACTGGATATTCTTAAGTTCATACCTCACATTTTTTTGTAGATAAACTCCAGCCGTCGTGTTCTTTGCTCAGGAAAGATTACGTTCTTTGAAGATGCCGTCCCTGGAAAGAGAGTTCACCAAACCCTTCTCAATAGCCAGACTACTCAAATTGCACAGTCTAGAATCTGACATGGAGTTCCAAATGTCTTAAGGTATTCATCGACCCTTCCATTAGTCATTTTCAAGAACATTTTCGATTTTTAATTGTCTCATTCGATAGTATGTCCTCTCTAGTTTCCAGAAATATATAGTTTATACTAGTTTTATTGTTGTTTTGCTCATTTATATACACTTTAATGATCGGCGTGCACGCATTTCTGCAGCTGTCACTTCGACGCATAGGTGCAGGAGATAAAACACACATTAATCCGGCTTTGAAACAGTCTACTCCAGAATTGAAACAATGTAGGAGATACTCACGGGTCAGAGAATGCAGAAAATTGACTTAAAATCTAAAGAAAAAGGCAGTTTTAGGAATTGAAAAGTAAGACTCTTTACTCTGTGTGCCTCAACTTTAAGTTACGATTTCTCTCACTTCTTTTTTTTTTTTTCAATATTTGTCTTGACTTGGGCAGTTAAAATGTCAACTTAGAATGCAGATATTAGTTTCATTTAAAAACTAAAATATAGGCAAATAATGCAGCTATGTTGTACAGCAGAATGAAGCTGTTAAATTGAAATTAGGGGTCGCGCCCCCCACAATTAATTTACTTTTTCAATCATAATAACGTAAATTGTAAAACAAAGCTAATATATTTGCCTCAATCAATGATACTAAAAGGATTCTGCTATACAACATTCTGAACATACAGCAGATCAATTTGCAACAACAATGGCTCGATTAAGTTGAAAAAGAGCGAAGATATCGCGTCCTAAATATGCACGTAATTTTTGTAATTAATCATTGAAAAAGACCCCCCAAATTTATGTATTTTTTTGTTGTTGCAAAAATCCAGTAGTTTATATTCTTAGAATCAGTGATATCAATTTCAAGAAAATAAGATTATTTGTAATGAAATGTCTTCAGTAGTGTCGGTGAGTACCTTAACTCTCTTCAATATACTCAAACTTCGTTCACTCGAAGCAGTAGAAACAGGAAGGTAAGCATCAGTCTTATGAGGTGCACTGTTTCTTTTTCTAGGCCGTTGTTCAAAACATATTCTCTTCATAGGACAAGAAAGGAAATGGTCTTGATTTTAAATACACTATTAAATCACTACACTGATCCATGTTTTAAAACTCATAAACGAACACACATGCGCTGAGATACCGCCCGCCTCACGAATGCCCTTCCTGGAGCCTAGGCTCTCTGCTGACGCATTTAGCTATCGACCATCCACTTGGCGCATGCGCAATTTCCTTCCTTAACCACAGAGACTTGAGCTAGTTTCAAAGGAGACTCAATGGCTGTTCAGTCCCGTGCTGAGAAGCTGGCGTCTATCCTACCGTGGCTACAGAGAATAATACCGAAAACTAGCGATTTAATTTGCATATGCCAATGAAAAAATAGGAAAATATAAATGTGCGTATTCCTTGAGAATGAAATGGGTATTATAAGGCTCAATGATTCCCCTCCAGCCTCGCCACTGGTTGTTTCCTATTTTCAGCTCTAGGCAAATGTTAGGATGTACCTTCTGTGGCGAATTGAATTGAACCTTTTGAACTCTTAAGACCATCATCTATACCAGGGCCATCCACACAGCGCTCCGGCCGCGCTCTAAGCCAGTGCTCCGAGCACTTTGATGGAAGGTAGTTTCGTTAGGGGTGGGAGGAACTTGGCTGGCTGAGCGCGTCTAGTCGCTAGTCTATTCCAATGCGCTAAATTAGTTCCGCAGTGGTCATGACTGAACATCATATTAAAAGAGGAGTGGCGAAGCAGAAGCCCTTAAAACAGAATGGGACATTTCATTTTTCTGTACACCTTATAAAGGGTATGCCAAATGTTTAGTGTGCCACCGAGATTTAATGTGTTTAAAGAAACAAAATTTGGAACGGCACTGCAGTGCTAACCACAGGGATGACTACGGTGATTTGACAGACGCCAGTCGCCAATCGAAGTAGGAAGAATTGAAAGAAAATTTCAAGCAGCACTTTTCGGTAAGTATTATTGTTTTAATTTTAAAATGATTGTTTACAAACAAACAAACAAACAAACAAATGACTTAATTAACTGATGATAATTAACTGAAGAACACTAAAATTGTTACTTGCCGTATTTCTGTCAGACAGGAGATAACGGAGAGTGAGGTTGGTGGACCCAACTTACGAGCAAGCTACAAATGTTCGAGGCGAATTGCCAAAGCTGGGAAACCCTTCGCGGAAGGGAATTTAATCAAAGAGTGCCTAATGGACGTGGCAGCATGTGTTCGTCCTATGGAGCTAGTTAAGAAATTATAATAAATCTCACCCTGTAGGCCTATGTGAGGTATATTTGTATGGCAAAACAGCGCTATCAATATGATGTCAACAATCCCACAAAAGCCGTCGACCGCACGACTGTACGTACGTATCTTGTCAGCGCGGTCAGAACATCGTCCGTCTGTCTCGGGTCTCCTCCCCTGCCACAGTGTAGTGGTGGTAGGGGAAGGAGCGCTAGTCTGACTGCCCAGTGCTCCCCGAGCGCGGCCGCCCTCTCAGAGCGCAATGGCTGGATGGCACTGATCTATACCCTTGACAGCAGAGGCAACGTTGTATCACACCTACTTTGTTCCAATCCTTACTTATGGTATGGAATCATGTACATTGCTAAGTAAGGATACAGTAGAATTCAAGCCACAGAAATGAGATTTATTAGGACTATGAACCAAAGTACCAGGAGAGACAAGATCAGAAATGAGGTATACAAAGGGGCCCTGTTACCTACTTTCTGGGGAAACTCAGACTTCAGTTGTATGACCATGTAATGAGGAAGGATAGCTCTAGAACTGCTAAGAAGTACTTCAACCTGGATGTCAGAGGGAAGAGACCAAGAGGAAGACCAAGGAGACGATGGATAGAGACAGTTCGATCAGAGGTGGAGAAGAATGGTTTTAACTGGGACGATGTCCAAGAACAAATGGTGTACCAAGATTGGGCAAGATGGAGAGCGCTGTTTGCAACACATGAGAAACTGGAGATGGAAAATGATTATGATCTATATATTTTCTGATTGTCATTCGCTTTACTAATGTTTGTTGTTGATTGGTTGGTTGGTTTCTCAGTTTAGGGGCTGGAACAACGCGGTCATGTAGCCCCGTGTACTTTGGGAGTGTGTAAAACCTGTCTGATAACCGGTGTTAATTTTGATGGCTGTATTAGTGTGTGTTATCTGTAAAACTGCAGACGATCAATTTCAAATAATGCTACCAAATGCTAGCGTCTACGACACAGCTACGAACTTGAGTTACTAAATGCCACCGCAACCGGCACCTAGCGACGAACGTTCGAAGTTAATATAGCATTAATCAAATCCAACCTACAAATTTAGCTTCACACAATTTTAGTTAGTGGAAGGTTCTTTTACATGCCATAACTCTATGACATGGGACAGCCGGCTTTACTTCCCCTCCGAAGGAAGGCATACTGAGGGACTTTTAAATCTCTTAAAACAACCGACGACTTCGGCCGGGTTTAATCAGAAACATTTGACACACACCCAAGTACATGCGGCTACACGATGTCACAAAGTCCCTAAATGAATTTACAACTTTTCTTTTTGATACATTTTTGTTTTTTACTCTTTAGGGACTGTGCGACATCGTGGTCATTTAGCCTCGTGTGCTTAAAATTTCGTGGACAGAACATGTGAGTAATGCCGAGGTTCTTCAGCGTGTGAGCAGCCAACCTGAGCTGTTAAACACAATTAAGAAGAGGAAATTGGAATACTTGGGACACATGATGAGGAGTCCAAAATACCGTCTGCTTCAAGTTATACTTCAGGGTAAAATTGAAGGTCAGCCTGGACCGGGAAGGAGACGAATAACTTGGATGGATAATTTAAGAACGTGGTTTGGGCTGTCTTCCACGGAACTCTTCAGGATTGCACAGGATAAGAAGGTGTTAGCCATGGTGGTAGCCAACGTCCGTATCGGATAAGGTAGAAGAAGAAGAATATTTCAGATAACCTGTGGCACTGTGATGTCTGAGTGTACCCCGATGCAGTCCTCAGAATTGAACCCGAGCCTCCGCGGTGAGAGCCTATGATGCTAACCACTGCGCTATCACCCCGGACCTCCTTGCTTGTAGTAAAAGCAGTAATTTTCAGCCAGACAGAAGTCAATAATATTTCGCTTCTCGCTCTACTCGCTTAGCTCGCGACGCATGACTTGTGTACCATACATTGGCAACAGTGAAATGCCGTCAATGTATTCGCCTGTGTGCGTATCAGTAGCAGTTGAAGACAACTAATGCGCCTCTTTCAGTAGCAGTTGAGCAACGAGAAGCAATGGAGATATTACCGTCGTTCAATGAACGAGAAATTACGACTAATGCCACATATTTACGTAATTTAGCACATATTTCCTGTGCAGTCGTGATAATGGACTGTATTATTTCAATTGGTGAAGACTCCCAGAATCCCTCGCTATATTATTCTGCTAAGGTCCCATTCCAGTTTTAGACCGAAAATAAGGTCCAATTATTACCAACCTACACATATGGGGTACCTACAGGTTCAGCATAACCCAATGCGTAAGCGAAACGCACTCACTTACTCTTTAAATACCTCACAATTAAATAAATACCTTAAAACATGTATATTTACAATGAAATAATGAAAGAATGCAACACGGTAACGGGGGCAGATGACCTCGTAGTTCCGCCCCTTAAACAACAATAACTAACACGGTAACCATGGTAACAGATTCTCACAGGCCCATCTATTTCTGTAAGACGCAATGCAATTCCAATTATTATTACATTACTGTGAATGTTTCCAGACGATTAACTACAAAATATTAAGACTGCACACTCCTGTCTCCAGGGATCAAGAAAGCAAGTCGGAGATTCTAGTTCCTTAAACGACTAATAGACAGCGCTACTGTTCTAGACATTTTTTAAAAATTATACAAGTGGCTTTGCAATATTTTTTATCTTCAAGGTTGATGGTTTTACTTTGGAATAGCGGCTTCGGTGACGTAGTTGGTAGCATGATGAGCTTCTATGCCCATGATCGCGGGTTCAAACCCGGCCGAAGTAGTCAGATGTTTTAAGAGCGTTAAAAACCACTCAGTATGCCTTCCTTTGGAGGCGAAGTAAAGCCGGCGGGCCATGTTATAGATTTATGGCATGTAAAAGAACCTTCCAATAACTACAATATTGTGTGAAGTTAAATTTGTAGGTTAGAATTGATTAATGCTCAACACGTTCCAACGTTCACTGCCAGGTGCCGGTTGCGGTGTCATTGACGGTAGTATTTGGTAGCAAAAGTAGGAACTACTCGAAATTAATCGTCTGCAGTCCTTATCTGAATTACAGATAATTTTTTAATAATATCGTATGGCCTCGGGTGCCTGGTGCAAGCTTTGTTAATTGACACCCAGAGGGTAGCTTGCATGTCGAATCTCGTCGTTCCTTTGAACGCTATGAGAGTCAAGGAGGTTAGATATCTAAACTCCTTGACACTACAGCGCTTTCAAGTAGAGAATGGAGGAACTTTAAGTTGGCGGAAAATCCCGAGATTAATTTTGCCATTGAACACGGCCTACTGAATTCAAATGGGTTCTTTAACATGTCAACAACGTATGACATGAGTGTCGTGATTTTTGTCGCCTTCAAAAATCACTTACCACGACCAGGGGCGAACCTGCAATCTTGGGGTTGGTAGTCCGACACTATAACCACTCACCCACCGAGGCTAGCTGAATTACAGATAACACACACTAATACAGCCATCACAATTACCACTGCACAGTAGGTCAAAATCGAAATCTAGGGGGACAAAATTATTTTTACGTTTTAATCATGAATTTAGAGTGAAAGTAACGTATATAATTTGTTTACTTCATAATAAACATCTGTTAAGACCTTTTTTAAGCTACGTCTACACATGCAAGAAATTGTCTATGACTAGGAGTTGGATAGAGCATTCAGTTATCTCTTCGGAACAATTTTCAACCTCTAATTTACTTTTAACAAGGTCACAAATTTCCACTTTTGCCATAATCGTCAAACCCAGTGCTTCAAACAGTTGTAAACGTGTGAGAACTGGTATCGCGGCATCTTCTAAAACGTAAAATAACTAAGTAAGTTGCAAAAAGATGCAAAAAATCTTATAACAGGTGTAAACTACAAGACTTGATCTTCATTTTAACATTAAGTAGAAAGTGACGCAGAGTGACGCGACATACTGTACTAACAACCAAGTCAAAATTTAATTTTAAAAATAACAGTTAAATATTATATAATGCAAATATACCTAAAATTACGTAACAATTACGCCCATTAATAACTGAAACACGTTACAAAGATCATACCTTCAGCTGCATGTTCCATCTTAAAGCATCACACTAACTACAAAGACAACCAAACCACAGCCAATTACATTCACCCTCCAATTCAGACTGCTCGAACAGTGGTGACGGATTTACACTAAGATGCGTTTATATCCCAGAATAGTGAGCGGCAATTATATGAGAATGCTGTAGAAGTAATACATTTTGATTTTTTAATTATGAAAATAAATAATTTTGTCCTCCTTGATTTCGATTTTGACCCACTGTGCACTGGTTATAAGACAGATTCTACACGCACCCAAAGTACACGGGGCAACAAGACGCGTTGTCACAGCCCCTAAACTGAGAAATCAACCAACCTTTTGACGTAAATCACTAGGTAAGCTTTCACGAACTATGCTATGCCCGTTGATTCTTAACATTTCTCCCCTGGACCAGCTTCCCAGCACATGAGGAAGAGTTTCATACTCACTACAGTGTCTGCAGTGGCTGGTGCCGGAGGACCTTCCAGGATGAGCTCGAACAGGGGAACTAGAAAGTACGTCCATTGTTTATAATCCAAACATTCGCGGATGGAACTTTAGGAAACAGATCTATGCCCTCTCCTTTATGAGTCTAAGCAGCAAATTCTTCATCTCATAGGTGGTTTCTTAATTCGTGTGCTGTTTTGTTTGGCTGAGGATTTTCGACGTGAAGCTCCCTCAAACAGTGTTTACTGGCATATTAGCAATATTAGTTAGTTAGTTATTGTTGTTTTAAGGGGCGGAACTACGAGGTCATCTTGCCCTCTTAACACAGATTAAAGAATACAAATTTGGAATTGAATTTAAAATTTGGAGGTGGACACCTAAATTTAAAAAGACCAAAAATTAATAAAACCAAAACAAATAATTAAATAAAAATAAAAATTATAAAAATAAACAAAAATTACGGAAAAACAAAACATTATCATTCAAAAACGAACAAGTCGTTGAGTCAATGTTCACTGGAGAATTTAGATTGCTGGCCCTAACCCACTCTCACTTATAAAGCGGATGACGAGATCAGCAGCCACCGCGTCATCGGCTAATATAAATTTGAGTGTCATCTGGAAACCAAAGTTTCTTCGTAAGTCAGCAAGATCCACACACTCGGTGAAAATGTGGGCCACGGTATAAACGGCTCCACAGGTACAAAGTGGGGGGTCTTCCCTTCTCATCAGATACTAGTGGGTGGATCTTGTATGACCTATCCTTAGCCTACACAAACTGACGGACTCTCTCCGTGACCGGAAAGAGCTCCGCCATACGCGAGTAGTTCCCTTTATCGCTCTCAGTTTACTGGGCATTTGGCAATATCCATTAAATGAAAGCAACATTAGTTGAGTCCACCGAAGCTATTGTTCCCTGCACATTTGTACTGGCGTCCCTGCATTAATTAGATGCGAGGTACTCATGGTGGGATTTAAAGGACGAAAGAGGAATAGAAAAAAAAAATGGGATTTGGGAAATCTTGGTCGTCACCCACGTGTACTTGAATGTGTGTTGAATTTGTCTGATAAACGGTAATATGACGTCAATAAATAAAAACACAGATTTAAGTAATTTAGCACAGGAAGTAAAATAACCAGTGATAGACGAAGCAAAGAGGATATAAAAAGTAGGTTGGCGCAGACAAGGAAACCATTTCTACAGAAAAGGAATCTGTTGTCATATAATATAGATTTAGGTATTAGAAAGTCATTTTGGAAAGCCTTTGTCTGGAGCGTGGCGTTCTATGGAAGTGAAACTTGGACTGTTGGAGCAGCCGAAAAGAGGAGAATTGAAGCGTTTGAAATGTGGTGTTACAGGAGAATGATGATCAGATGGGTAGATACGGTTACAAATGAAGTATATTGCTGTGTGCGCCGAGGCAAAGTAATAGGCTACACCCAGATAGAGAAGTGTCGAATTGTTCAGGTAAGCAGCGCTGTAGTAGCAACTTGAGTCATGAATCATGATTCACAATAACACCTTTAACATTGTAGGATCGATTCAGCTGTGGATGACACACAATAAACCGAAACCCTAAATGCCATCTGTAAACTAAGCAAGCGAAGCGCTCTACTGGCGATTGACACATTTTGTAGAAAGTAGAACTGGTTTCTCAGTGCACGTTTTCAAAACGTGTGGAAGGTCAGTCGAAAACATCGGTGTAGCAAACTGTAGTTTTAGAAAAGACTGAATACTATCGATAGTATTATCGATGTTCTTTGAATGTCTGTTGTCAACTATCGTTTACACAAATTATCGATATTTTGTTTTCACTAGTCACAAATGTATAAGTACTGCGGCATATGAACAAAGACTCAGAAATTCTCAGTATCATCAAAAGGAGAAAACTAGAATACTTTGGTCATTTCATGCACAACAAAAAATACCACCTCTTGCAATTAATTATCCAAGGGAAGATTGATGGCATTAGGGGTCCAGGACGCAGACGAATATCCTGGCTAAAGAACTTAAGCCAGTGATTTGGACTTAATACAGTGTCACTGTTTAGAACTGCTATGGACAAACAGCAGATCATGCTACTGATCGCCAATGTTCTTGGAGGACGAGGCACCTGAAGGGGAAGCAGAAGAAGAATATTCAGGTAGGCAGCACTTTAGCGGCAACTTTTGTCATGTTTCTCAATTACTGCTTTAAAATTGTACGATCGAGTCGGCTGTGGATGACACATAATAAGAAACCGTGACACTTGTAAACTAAGCATGTGGAGCGCTCTACTGGCGATAGTCAACTATTGTCGAAAGTAGAACTGGTTTCTCAGTGCGCGTTTTCAAACCGTGTGAAAGGTCGGCCGAGAACTTCTGTCACAGGTGCTGTTGACAGTGGAGTGCCTTCAACTGAGGGATTCTGCATGTCATTTACAAAAGATGTAAGTAGATCTCTAAAATAATATACTTACTGTATTTGGTACTCAACTGGCACCAGTATGTTGAAACAGAAGTAGCCTTTTTGACGGTTGTTAAAGTGGGATTACAGCGTTGTGGAGGTGATTGTTATTTTAGGGGCGGTAATATCTGTACTGATTAGGACTGAAAATATCAATACAGAAAATTGCAGGACAATTATAACAGCCTATTATATTAGTTCCTGTTCTACGAATATATTATAGCCTACGTATCGCAGGATTTTGTACCGCTGACTCCTTTTGACCGTCTGATTGGAAAACCAAGGCTACTGAACTGGGTGGGACACGTTATGTTACTGTAAAAAACATCTGGAAGAGACCGGGCATTTACACTTCTACCAACTTATTATTGAAATTCTATGATTTTCATACCTACCTGGGTGTCATTAAGAATTGAAATTACTGTCTGTTATCACTGCTGCACTGTTGCATTACGTAAATAAATGTTTTTAATTCGGTGCAACTTCCCTTGAACAGAATAAAAGTAAACAATTCTTAAACTACTGAAATTAGCCATAATGGTTACAATGCAGAACACTAGAACCGATGTAAAAACTTCTTAAACTACTGTACTGAAATTAGCCAAAATACCTGTAGTAATGGTGGCTTCGGTGGCGTAGTCGGTAGCATGCTGAGCTTCTATGCCCAAGATCGCGGGTTCAAATCCGGCCGAAGTCGTCGGATTTTTAAGAGCGTTGAAAATCCCTCAGTATGCCTTCCTTCGGAGGGGAAGTAAAGCCGGCGGTCCCATGTCATAGATTTATGGCATGTTAAAGAACCCACTAATTACACCTGTGTGAAGCTAAATTGTATAGGATAAGAATATAAACAACGCTCTTAGGTTCCTTCGTTCGTTGCCAAGGGCCGACTGCGGTGACGTCTGGTAGCTAAGTTCTGAACTAGTAGTTGTTGACGGTGGCGTTTGGCAGCAAAAGTAGGAACTACTTGAAAATTGATCGTCTGCAGTCCTTACTTGAATTAAAACAGATACACACACTAATACAGTCATCAATTAACACCGGTTATCAGACAGATTCAACACACACCCAAAGTACACGGGGCTACTTGACCGCGTTGTCGCAGCCCCTAAACTTAAGAACCAACCAACCTGTAGTAATAGTAAGGAAAAATCTGGAGATGAGATAGTAATATATGTTAACTCATCCGCTGTTTGTAACCCACCCGCCTTCCCAAATAGCATTACGATTTATATACTGTACTGTAGATGAAATTCCAGCGGACTCCGCCATTTTCAGCATCATGTACAGTGTAGCCAACCCCACGCATTTGGTACTATATCGCATCCGGCAGACCAACCGATTTCGCCTATCTAATAATGTATTGTTAGGTATCGCTGCCCTGTGAGCCGCGTTAGCTAATATAAACACCCCTGGTTTTTGCCACGCACAGTGGGGGTAGTCACTCGTCAATAATCTTTATCCATGCCAATGGTTTTGCCTACAACAATATTTTCATCCAGATCAATGGTTTTCGCCTAGACCAATGATTGATACGTCGTTAACTAATATAAACACCCCTAGTTTTTGTCACGCACAGTGGAGGTAGTCACTCATCAATAATCTTTACCCAGGCAAATGGTTTTACCTTTTATTTCATTCTTCACATAATTACAAAGTTTCGTGTATCGTGTGGTGTATTTTGTATCGGGCATGTTGGCAACAGTGATGAAACGTGATATGACGTCTATGTGTCATGGCAGCCGTCGTTGAACAAGCTAGGAATAGAAACCTTTATTTAAGCAATATTACGAATATTTCCAGTGCAGCAGTGATATATGACAGTAGTGTATTATCAATTCCTAATGACTCCCAGAAAGGAATATGAATCATATTTATCGTATACTAGTAACCCGCCCCGGCTTCACCCGGGAACAGTTATGAATGCATTACGTGATAAGCGCTTTCTTTTCGATGTCAATGAACTACGATCAATATCCGTTTTACGTCTCGGCATGATGGGTTAAAATCACTGACTGGACTATTAATTATATTATCATGGAGATAGATGCCTGTGCAACGAATTCTAGTCAGACGTAATTTAAGAATGGCGAGGTGCATGAAACACAAATCCCCCTTCCGTCCAATCTTAACTTGACTGTTTATGTTGCGGAACGAAAAGCTCACAGGCAAAATGAAGAAAAGTCGAGTTGCACTTCTAGGGAAACTCCAAACACAACCACTCCTCTCTGAAGTCTTAAATCTACACTACTTTGGAGCAGATGACCTCGTAGTTACGCCCCTTAAAACAACAATAACTAACACTACTCGACAGTTTGCTGATGGCTGTATCGGGTAATAGGCTCGCCCGCTAGCTAGGTTGAAACTGGGGTGATAGGTTCTCCCATAGCTTCCTCGTAAACTGTCGCCTCAGTAATTGAATGAAGATTGTTGGAAGAAATGAAAACGAAAAAACTCTTATAGTAGGCTATGTATTGAAGGTAGAGAGATATGCTATCGCGGACTATTTTTTTAAGAACTTTTCATGCTGCACAATTCTTACACTCATAGTATATTGATATTTTTAACGGTTTGCCCAGTGTAAGCTTAAAAAGCACACCGACGCCAGGTTTTTTTTTGACTTTTTAACTGAAATCGTTACTGCTTGGCTTCCTTTTATCATAAATAGATTATTTTGTACAGAGACCTTCCTCGAGATATCCTTTACAAATTGGTGAAAACCACATCAAAATCCATCCCGTGGTTCTGGAGATTACCCGCGACATCCAGGAATCGGGGACTTTGTTTTATACTAAGTAGAGCGGTAACGTTCTCGCTTACTGGGCCTAAGGTTGGAGGTTCGTATCCTGGCGCAGACAGCTGGCATTTGAGGGTGCGCAAATGCGAGGGAGCCGTGTCAATAGATATACTGGCACGTTAAAGATGCCCTTCGGGGCAAAATTCCGGCACCACCACGTCTCTAAAAGCCAGCGTAGTTAAAAGGAACGTAAAACCAATAACATTAGACTATTATTATTATTATTATACTAAGTAGAGATTTTCAATAATCTACAAGGTCCTAGTTTGTTTCTGGTTCTGCTCAAGGGAAGAATTGTTAATGTTCTATATTCCCATACATCTGAGTCGAAAAACTTGAGTTAATAAAAGTAACATATCGTCAGTTTGAGTGCGCGAAAGCTAGACACGACCTTGCAGTTCCCCGATCCTACCTCGCTCCACCACTACCCCATTCTCACCTACAATATATAAGGTGCGTTCAAAAAGTAACGAGCCAGAGGCTGTAATGCGCAAACCGGTGACGACATCGGCTAATCGTGGCGTGTGTAACGAGGTGTGGTTCCGACCAGAGCGTGCAAGGTCACAGCCCGTCGCTAGAGGGCACGCGTGCACGTCACGTGACGATACAAAGCAAGCAGCAACATGCACCAATCGTCCAACCAAGACCAAGACAGTAGGCCATTCGACATGCTTCCTGGTGTGGTTGAAGACTGTGGGGCACCCATTGGGCACACACTTTGCGCAAGTGCAGTCGTTCCTTCATGATGGTGTGCACACTTCCGACGCTCAATCCGACCACGGCGGCTATGGCGTTCACTGTCACTCGGCGGTCCTGGGTAATGAGTGCATCAACCAGCTGGACGTTGTCATCGGTAATGCAGGGGGTTGCCCCAGACCGGGCATCATCGGCTAACGACACCCGTCCTTCCCTGAAGCGCTTGTGCCACGCCTTGACCCTTGCAAGGCATATGTAGTGTTCGCCGTACACTTGTGACATTCGGCGATGAATGACCGTTCCCCCTACTCCTGACGGCTCGCACCTTATACTTACTTACTCTCCTGGCTCCACAAACCGCAGTCGGTTCTTGGCCTCTTGAAGTAGCCTCCTCCATCTCGTTCTGTCCTTGGCATCTTCCTCTCGTGCTCCTGGTAACTAGATGTCCTTGGCTACCTGGTCTCTCCATCTCATTTTTGGTCTGCCTATAGGTCTTCGTCTGTCTGGCTTTTTCTCACACACTTCTCGCAGTCTAGATCCCTCTTCTCTTCTATACACGTGACCAGCCCATCTCAGCCTTCTTCTCTTAGCTTCCGCAACAACATCGGGTTCTTTATACAACTCCTTTAGTTCCTTATTCTTTCTCCTTCGCCACTCACCAATTTCACAAATTGGTCCGAAAATCTTTCTGAGGATTTTAGTTTCAATTCTTTTTATCTTTCTCTCTGTGCATTTGCTTAATCTCCATGTTTCTGCACCATATAGTGTTATTGTCCTAATTATCTACTATATAAAGCTCAAATACCACTCACTCACTGACTCATTCATTCATCACGAAATCTCAGATACCACCAAACGGATTGGAATGAAATTTGGTATCCAGCATCCTCAAGGGCCGCAAACGTCCACTAAGAAAGGATTTTTGGATATTCAGGTTCTAAAGGGGTGTTAAGGGGGTAGACCTGCATTTCATTGAATAGCAATATCTCCCGATTGCTTCCATTGGGGGATGCGATACTCGGCATATAAACTCATCATTAAAAATAAGAAGACACGTGTCTGAGGGTTTTTCGATGTGGTGTATATTATGAGGTGAAAGGGGTGAAGAGTGGGGGTTGAAGGATTCCTAACGGAGCGTGTATCTCTTAAACGACAAAGGCGAGGAGTTTGGAACTCAGCCGAAAAAAATCAGCATAAAAATAACTAAACAGGTGTTTGACCGTTTTTTTCATAAATCCAATTTAAGGGGCCCATGGAGAGGGGTGAAATTATGGGGTAGAGGGGGGGGGGGAACGTAATATGTCTGAGTGTAAAATTATACATGGCCTATGTTGTAGACAATAACACATTACATCTTTTTTGTCTCTTGCTATTTCATCATACGACGAATACTTACGGAGTTATTAATGATTTTGTACTTTTTGGTCGGAATTTTCTAAGTCCCAGGAATGACATTAAAATTGATTCGATTGAAATTTCAAAAAATTGTTTTTTTAATACTTTTATTATATTTTTCACGTCTTTTAGGGTCCGAAACCAACATGATATTTTGATGTTTTTTTTTTTCGTCCCATGCATTTTTGGTTTCAGGTGATATAATTATTTTCCACTAGGACCCATGCTTATCTACTATATAAAGCTCAAATACCACTCACTGACTCCTTCATTCATCACGAAATCTCAGAAACCACCGAACGGATTGGAATGAAATTTGGTATCCAGCTTCCTCAAGGGCCGCAAACGCCCACTAAGAAAGGATTTTTGGATATTCAGGTTCTAAAGGGGTGTTAAGGCGGTAGACCTGCATTTCATTGAATAGCAATATCTCCCGATTGCTTTCATTGGGGGATGTGATACTCGGCATATAAACTCATCATTAAAAATAAGAAGACACGTGTCTGAGGGTTTTTCTATGTGGTGTATATTATGAGGTGAAAGGGGTGAAAAATGGGGGTTGAAGGATTCCTAACGGAGCGTGTATCTCTTAAACGACATAGGCGAGGAGTTTGGAACTCAGCCGATAAAAATCAGCTTAAAAAATAACTAAACAGGTGTTTGACCGTTTTTGCATAAATCCAATTTAAGGGGCCCATGGGGAGGGGTGAAATTATGGGGGAGGGGGGGGGGGGTAAACGTAATATGTCTGAGTGTAAAATTATACATGGCCAATGTTGTAGACAATAACACATTACATCTTTTTTGTCTCTTGCTATTTCATCATACGACGAATACTTACGGAGTTATTAATGATTTTGTACTTTTTGGTCGGAATTTTCTAAGTCCCAGGAATGACATTAAAATTGATTCGATTGAAATTTCAAAAAATTGTTTTTTTAATACTTTTATTATATTTTTCACGTCTTTTAGGGTCCGAAACCAACATGATATTTTGATGTTTTTTTTTTTCGTCCCATGCATTTTTGGTTTCAGGTGATATAATTATTTTCCACTAGGACCCATGCTTATCTACTATATAAAGCTCAAATACCACTCACTGACTCCTTCATTCATCACGAAATCTCAGAAACCACCGAACGGATTGGAATGAAATTTGGTATCCAGCTTCCTCAAGGGCCGCAAACGCCCACTAAGAAAGGATTTTTGGATATTCAGGTTCTAAAGGGGTGTTAAGGGGGTAGACCTGCATTTCATTGAATAGCAATATCTCCCGATTGCTTTCATTGGGGGATGTGATACTCGGCATATAAACTCATCATTAAAAATAAGAAGACACGTGTCTGAGGGTTTTTCTATGTGGTGTATATTATGAGGTGAAAGGGGTGAAAAATGGGGGTTGAAGGATTCCTAACGGAGCGTGTATCTCTTAAACGACATAGGCGAGGAGTTTGGAACTCAGCCGATAAAAATCAGCTTAAAAAATAACTAAACAGGTGTTTGACCGTTTTTGCATAAATCCAATTTAAGGGGCCCATGGGGAGGGGTGAAATTATGGGGGAGGGGGGGGGGGGTAAACGTAATATGTCTGAGTGTAAAATTATACATGGCCAATGTTGTAGACAATAACACATTACATCTTTTTTGTCTCTTGCTATTTCATCATACGACGAATACTTACGGAGTTATTAATGATTTTGTACTTTTTGGTCGGAATTTTCTAAGTCCCAGGAATGACATTAAAATTGATTCGATTGAAATTTCAAAAAATTGTTTTTTTAATACTTTTATTATATTTTTCACGTCTTTTAGGTTCCGAAACCAACATGATATTTTGATGTTTTTTTTCGTCCCATGCATTTTGGGTTTCAGGTGATAGAATTATTTCCCACTAGGACCCATGCTTATCTATCTATATAACTAATGTTATAACGGGATTCCAAATGTTATTGCGGGCGAAGCCGCGGGTAACAGCTAGTAGTTTTATAAATTCGTATTTTGATCCCTCTAAGAGCCTCCGTGGCTTAGGCGGCAGCATGCCGGCCTCTCACCGCTGGGTCCGTGGTTCAAATCCCGGTCACTCCATGTGAGATCTGTGCTGTACAGAACGGAGGCAGACAGGTTTTCTCCGGGTACTCCGGTTTTCCCTGTCACAATTTCATTCCAGCAACACTCTCCACTATCCTATCATTTCATTTCATCTGTCATTCATTTAATCATTGCCCCAGAGGAGTGCAACAAGCTTCGGCAGCCGGCACACTTCATATCCTCGCCGCTAGATGGGGGCTTCATTCATTCCATTCCTACCCAGTCGGAGACTGGAAGCAGGCTGTGGATTTTCATTCATTCATTTTGGTCCCTCTTGTTAACGATTTGGATGTGAGTAGTTTGTTGCTCTGGATGCAGCTTTAATCCTCGCTTCTATCTCCTGTTCTTCTTCATTTCTATAGTTTATTAATGTCCCCAGGTATTTGATCCTGTCTAGTTCTTCACCTACAATATAGTTCTCTAAATTTCCTAGTTAACTAACGGTGACCCAAACGTTACGCAATACCAAGCGCTGATAATAACCATATTTATGACTAATCGCTGCTGACAAATAGCTGATCACTAGATGTGGAGTTCAGAGTCCGGCTTGCTTGTCAGGTCTCCAGTAATGTACAGTCCTGTCCAGTCTCGCTGCTTGCTCTTAGTGGCTATGGTGGAGAGTTGACAACGCTGTGCCTCGAGCTAGGAAAGCTATGACTCCACCCAGACATAGAATGTAAGTATGGCCGCCCAGCTAAGTTTTGAAAGCGGGCTGTTCGTTAATGAGGAGATTTAGAGAAGTATAATGGGCCGCCATATTATAAAAACAAACCAGTCCAGACTTGGACCCTTGTATGACCAAGATCACGGATTCAAACCCAGCCGAAGTCGTCGGATTTTTTAAGAGTGTTAAAAATCCCTCAGTATGTCTTCCTTCGGAGGGGAAGTAAAGCCGCTGGGCCCATGTCATACTGTAGATTTATGGCATGTTAAAGAACCTTCCGTTAACTTCAATTGTGTGAACCATATTTTGTGGGTTATATTCAATCAACCCTCTATTAGTTCCAACGTTCGTCGCCAGGTGCTGGTTGCGGTGGCACCTAGTAGCCAAGTTCACAGCTAGGTGTCGTTGACGACAGCATTTGGTAGCAAAAGTAGGAACTACTTGAAATTGATCGTCTGCAGTCCTTACCTGAATTACAGATAACACACACTAATACAGCCATCACAATTAACACCAGTTATCAGACAGATTCTACTCACACCCAAAGTACACGGGGCTACATGACCACGTTGACGCAGCCCCTAAACTGAGGAACCAACCGGTCTTGGGTCGTATTGTTTGACCACGTGATAGATCAATGTTTTGGTTTTATTCACTGTGAGTGCTGATATAAGTGTGATTCCTAAATTTGAGTTTGAAACTCGTGCAGTCTGCGGTGCCCGCCGCCTTGAAAATCCTCAAAATTTTCTATAGACATGGCTAATGTTACTAAGATACAGGAGTTGAATGTTTTATCGCTGGAGGGTGTTATTGCATTTTTTTCAGTAGTGCCAACATTATTGGTTGGCGCTAGTTTTGCCGCCAGTTCGAAACATGGAATCCTTGCGATATGGATTGTGGAGGTTGCGAGATAACTGTCGCCAGTTTAAATGGTTTTGGCTATACCAGGGGTTCCCAACCTGGGGGGCGTGGGGCTTTATCAAGGGGGGGGGGGGGGGTGTCCGTGAAGCGATTTCCGTTTTTTTTAAAACTCGAATAATACAATTTTGTACAATAAACGTTTTTCGAATCTCTCCAAGTGATTGTCGCGCCAAGTCAATCGTTCAAAAGCACTGGTAATTACCAACTGCCAGCACAAACCTATGCGGCGCCGCGAGGTTGGAGGCGAAATAAGGAATTTGCTGTGTTATAAGGAGCAAAATCGTCTCGTTAGCATATCTTTCTGATTTCTTTGAAGCTTTGAACTTAAAGCTCCAAGACAAAAACTTCAATATTATGCTTCCTTATGATGCCATCAGAGCTTTCTTGAAAATAATACAGTTATGGAAACGTCGGCTTCAGTTGAACGACTTCTCTTCACCGCCTTAATGAAATTTTGCCGGAAAATGAACGTGATAGTAATAGACTTGGGTGCAAATTCAGTCATATTTTGGATTCCCTGGCACAAGAATTCAACTTCTACTTTCCTGATATCTCGTCGGATGAATGGTCCTGCATGTTAACAACAAATTCGTTTGCCATTGACATTGAAGCACTGCTCAGCACAACTTCAAGAAGAAGCCAAAAGATGATTCCAAAATATTAGGACTGGGTGACTTTTGCGTAAACTGTCTTGCAGTGTATCCTGGAACGGCCAAAGTTGCATTGCGTGTCATTGTCCCATTTTCAAAGACATATTTATGCGAGTCGGCATTTTCAACGCTGAGTGTCATAGAAACAAAGCAGCGCTGTCGGCTTGATGTTGCAAGTGATCTCCGCTGTGCTCTGCCAAATATCAAACCAAACGAACCGATTCTTACCAAGAGAAAACAGTGTCAACCCTCTCACTGACATTTGTTGACTAATTTAAGGATTTATTGTAAAAGCGTGTTCTTTGTATTGTGCTAAAATGAAGGTAGTATGTAATAGATATAAAGCGTGTACTTCATATTATTTTATCAGAAATAATTATTCCATTATGTAGTATTAGTAGGATATCCTCCGCGTCAGTTTAACGAAGAGTTATCGAAGCGACGAGTGGCGGGAGGGGGGAGAGGTGCGCGATGACCACCCGTATCTGAAAAGGGGGGCGTCAGCTGGCAAAGGTTGGGAACCACTGGACTAGACCAATATATAACATTATTTAAATTATTCATGATGGTTCCGTATTGATATGCTAAAATAGTTATTAGTAAGAAATATATATCCGCCTGAATCAATACTATAAAGAAATTAGTTATTAAAGTTGTTCTTAGTACATGTTTCGGTGATTAATCAACAATTTTATGCCCTTCATCAGACAATTGAAAAGCATTAACATAAACAATCATTTTCTAATCTGAACATTGACTTAACCTCAAGTAAGTTATCTTATTTATTAAATTTATATTCATTCATTCATTCATTCATTCATTAGAATTTCATGATGATAATTAGGGCTCGGATTTTTAAGTGCTAAAAATCGGGAAAATATTATTTTTTATGAATTAAAATACCTGAAATATGTGACAAAAGAGTAAAAATATTTAATTATAATTTAGTTTATTTATGTGAATGAATTTCTCACTGACTACTGAAGAATAACAATACACAACGAGATATATCTTCAGTTTGTCCATCACAAATGACTGACGATTATCGTGAAACACTTCTTCTGAAGGCGCGAAACTGCGGCAATATGTTTATGGCCCTTGAGGTGTTGTGTAACTTGACATCTCTGTTCAGCCTTGATTGCTTTCCCACATGGTTGACAGAATAGAACGCCCCTATCAGAAGCAAAATTATCTTTAAATTCTGCAACATACTACTGACGATAACTTGTAGTTGCTTTTACTTAAGGCGTCGTATAACTGCCTTACACTTTACAGTGCCAGAAATGAACTGCATGTGAGTGACATTGGTTCCAGGTAGATGGGGAGGGAGGAGGGTGGGGGGGGGAGGTCTAGCAAATGGTGAAATATGGCTATGGACAAGCAAATCCCCGGCTTCCACAGTGAGTGGGATGGGGCGACAAGTTAAGAATAACACAGTTACAAGCTGACATATGCTCTGCATGAAGATTAGATAGCTCACAGGTTCTTCCCCGTTGAAGGGACACAGAACAAAAATGCAATAAACTGAGAGATTTAAAAAAATGTAAATATTTTGTATTTTTATGTGGTAATAAGTGAAAAGCAGGAATTTATGTATTCATAGAAAAAATACTTAAAATATGAATTTACATAAAAATATATTTATTTACCTAAAAATCCGAGCCCTAATGATAATATATTTTTCCCCTTAGTCACTTTTATAATTATCTTCGTTTTTCCATTGCTTTCTTTTTAGACATATACTTTGAGCTAAACTCATTACCATGAGAAGTATATTCCTACAACGTCGTCTTTACTTGATGCCGCTTTGATTGGCTTTAAGCATAAAAGGCTTCTCCATTGATTGTACACGGATTGGTGAAGTATTGAAATTTCCATGTCTGTTGTTCTCAAGCAGTTGACCTTTGCTCAATACGAGACTGTGAATACATCTTTATTAACATCTGCAATCTGAATATTTTCACCGTAACCATTTTCTTCACTTTTATTCTATATTTTAATCTTTACAACCTATATATATATGGTGCACCATATTAGGTTAAATAACCTTTCATATTTTCAGTGTTACTCTTTATTACGCTTTTCAATATGTTAATGCTTTGCAATTGGCTGATGTAGGGGATAGAATTGTTGATTTATCACCGAAACATGTACTAAGAACAACTTTAATAATTAATTAATTAATTAATAGTATTGATTCAGGCGGATATATATTTCTTATTTTAGACTAATATATTCATCCAGACCAAAGGTTTTCGCCTAGACCAATAATGGTTAGGTAGCGGAACCACGTTAGCTAATATAAACACCCCTGGTTTTTGTCACGCACATTGGGGGTAGTCACGCATGAATAACCTTTATCCAGGCCAATAGTTTTGCCTAGTAGTACAATCAGTAATTTTTACCAATAATTTCGTCCAGAGAGTCAGCAAACCTTGTAACAGGGAATTGCGGTGAAGAGAAGTTGGCAGCATTGCCTAATCCAACATGGCGACATGTTTTTTGGTAAGTTTATTACTTGAAAGTTAATGTTGACAATTGCCTTATTAGCCTACTTTTCACATTTTGCAAAAATGAGGAAAATGTAGACTTATGAGATCGGGCAAATGTCTGTCTGTCCTTCTGTCTGTCTGTCTGTCTGGCTGTATGTGTGTCCAACCCCCACCCCCTATCAACTCCTAAACGTCTGCAGAAATCGAAACAAAATTTGGTAGGAGTAAAGATCTGGACCTGAATATCTCACGGCCATATTTGAAAATGATGTCAGTGCTACCAACTGCTGAAAAATCGCAATTGAAATTTGAGCTCCATGTTGGATATCTTGGAAGGTATCAATGGGAGCTATTTTAAAATTGGCACACGTATAGATAATAATATTGCAGTTTAATTTCCAGGAGACCATACATGGCAGTATTGCCAAAATGATTATAAGTCTGCTGATAGGTCCAAATTTTAAATGCATATAACTTCTACGCTATCAATTGGATTTCAACCAAATTTCGTATGTGCTATGTGTACATAAACAGATATGACTGAGCATATTCTTAAGAGTCACTAGGGCTGCCAACTGTTAATAAATGCTCTCTTTTTTAAATCCAAATACACATATATCAGAAAGTGTGCAAGCCGACAGCTTTAAACTATGCACACGTATAGTACCTGACATTCTATATTAATTTGGAGTAACTTATATACGTCAGTGCTACCAACATGATTCTAAGCCTGGTGAGAGGTTCAACTTTAAATACATGTAACTTCTATACTATCATTTGGATTTCAACCGAATTTCGTATGTACTATGTGTACCATAACAGATATGACTATGCGTATTCTTAAGAGCAAGCAGGGATGCCAACTGTTAATAAATGCTGTCTCTATTCTTGTTATCCTAATATCAATATATCAGAAGGTATGCAAGCCAATAGCTCTAAACTTTGCACACGTATTGTACCTGGCATTCTAGATTAATTTGGAGTAAGGTAACTAATATATGTCAGTGCTGCCAACGTGATTCTAAGCCTGCTGATAGGTCCAATTTTAAAATGCATGTAACTTCTATACTAACTAATGGATTTCATTCAAAATTGACACAACAATAGATCATATCATTTCAGATTATTTCTGGCCATGCGTTAGGTCATGGGGCCAAGCTCTCTGCTGACTCGGTAGATGTGTGGGTTCGAGCCCCACCGTCGGCTGTCCTTGAAATGGTTTTCTGTGGTTTCCCATTTTCGACTCCAGGAAAATGATGGGACAGTACCTTCTGACAGGCCACGGCCGCTTCCTTCCACATCCTTGCCCAGTTTCATTCATCTTCATCTATTCCATCTCTCATCCCGACGCGCAGGTCGCCCACGGGCGTCGAATAGAAATACCTGCTGCACTCGGCCTCTCAGGAGGCCACACGACAAAAAGAATTGTTGCCAACATGATTTTACGCGTGCCGTTAGATCCAATGTTGAACTGAATGTAACGTCCATGCTATCCATTGGACATCAACCAAATTTTGTATTCTGTACCTTAAGAGATGGAACTAAGAATATATTCAGTCACCAGGGCTGCCAACTGTAGTTCTCTATTAGGCTACATTATGCCAGGTATACAGTATTTCGAACTAATTAGAAATTTCGATATTACCAAATTAATTTCGTCATTATTCTGGATAGATCCATATAGATTAATCATTGGCATGAATTTTAAATTTTAAGAAAATAATTTCGTCCAGAGAGTCGCCAAACCACGCAACAGGGGATTGCGGTGAAGTGAAGTTGGCAGCATTGCCTAATCCAACATGGAGACGTGTTTTTTGGTAAGTTTATTACTTGAAAGTTAATGTTGACAATTGCCTTATTTTTAAAGTGTGAGCGTGGTGTTTGTTAACAGCAGTTGGCTTCAATAACGTGGCACAGAAAGTAAAAACAATTTTCAGAACGTAACAAACAAAAATAAAGAGAGCCATGAGTTTTTCTACAGTTCAAGGTATTCTCAGTCTCGTGCACGTCCAATCACCGAGACTCTACTGTGCCCATAAATTTCCTAACCTAATCACGGACCGCTTGGCTACTGCCTTAGAACATAGTAACAAGAAGTTCCGTAACTAACTAAAGAGCCTACTTTTCTTAAAATTTAAAATTCATGCCAATGATTAATCTATATGGATCTATCCAGAATAATGACGAAATTAATTTGGTAATATCGAAATGTCTAATTAGTTCGAAATATACCTGGTATAATGTAGCCTAATAGAGCATTACAGTTGGCAGCCCTGGTGACTGAATATATTCTTAGTTCCATCTCTTAAGGTACAGAATACAAAAAATGGCTGAAGTCCAATGGACGTTACATGCAGTTAGACATTGGATCCATCAGTACGCGTAAAAGCATGTTGGCAACAATGTCATGCGTGTGCTGGTCAGAAATAGCCTAATCTGAAATATTATGATATCTTGTTGTGCCAATTTTGGACGAAATCCATTTGTTAGTATAGAAATTAAATGTATTTTAAAATTGGACCTATCAGCAGGCATATAATCATGTTGGCAACACTGACTTATATTAATTATTCCAAATTAATCTAGAATGTCAGTTGCTATACGTGTGCAAAGTATAGGGGCTGTTGGCTTGCATACTTCCTGATATATTGATATTAGGGTAAAAAATATAGACAGCATTTATTAACAGTTGGCAGCCCTGATTGCTCTTAAGAATACGTATAGTCATATCTGTTATGTTACACATAGCACATACGAAATTTGGTTGAAATCCAGCTGATAGTATAGAAGTTACATGTATTTAAAAATTGGCCCTATCAGCAGGCTTAGAATCATGTTGATAGAACTGACGTATATAAGTTACTCCAAAATTAATCTAAAATGTCAGGAACTATACGTATGCATAGTTTAAAGCTGTCGGCTTGCATACTTTCTGATATATTGGTATTTGGATAAAAGACTAGAGAGAATAATTATTAACAGTTGGCAGCCCTGGTGGCTCTTAAGAATACGCTCAGTCATATCTGTTTATGTACACATATTACATACAAAATATGGTTGAAATCTAATTCAGAGTGTAGAAGTTATAGACATTTAAATATTGGACCTATCAGAAGGCTTAACATTATATTGGCAACACTGTCATGTATGGCCTCCTGGAAATTAAACTGAAATAGTGTTATATACATGTGTGCCAATTTTGGAATAGCTCCCATGCATACCTTCCAATATATCCTACATGGAGCTCAAATTTCTAGTGCGTTTTTTCAGCAGTTGGTAGCACTGACATCATTTTCAAATATGGACGTGAGATATTCCTGTATACAACTTTTAGTGATACTAAATTTGGTTTCGATTTCTGCAGCCGTCTAGGAGTTGATAGGGGGGGGGGGGACACACACACACACAGCCAGACAGACAGAAGGACAGACACACATTTTCCCGGATCTACACACATCAAAAAAAGTTTTGCATCACCTCGGTTCCAAGAGTTCCGGAACCGTTAAATACAAAGGGAATAGAGATCAACACAAACAACATTTCAGCTCGTTTTATTGCTCATGAGACCCACACATTGCATGTTGTACCATCATACAGCTTGACTTTCAGCATTTGTGGTCCAGATTGCAGTACACACCACTACCTCTAATACCCAGTAGCACGTCCTCTTGCATTGATGCATGCCTGTATTCGCCGTGGCATACTATCCACAAGTTCATCAAGACACTGTTGGTCCAAATTGTCCCACTCCTCAACGACAATTCGGCGTAAATCTCTCAGAGTGGTTGGTGGGTCAAGACGTCCATAAACAGCCCTTTTCAACATATCCCAGGCATGTTCGATAGGGTTCATGTCTGGCGAACATGCTGGCCACTGTAGTCGAGCGATGTCGTTATCTTGAAGGAACGCATTCACAAGATGTGCACGATGAGGTCGAGAATTGTCGTCCATGAAGACAAATGCCTCTCCAATATTCTGCCGATATGGTTGCACTATGGGTCGGAGGATGTCATTCAGGTATCGTAAAGCCGTTTCGGAGCCTTCCATGACCACCAGTGGCGTACGTCGGCCCCACATAATGCCACCCCAAAACATCAGGGAACCACCACCTTGCTGCACTCGCTGGACAGTGTGTCTAAGACGTTCAGCCTGACCAGGGTGCCTCCAAACACGTCTCCGACGATTGTCTGGTTGAAGGCATATGCGACACTCATCGGTGAAGAGAACGTGATGCCAATTCCGTGGGGTCCATTCAGCATGTTGTTGGGCCCATCTGTACCGCGCTGCATGGTGTCGGGGTTGCAAAGCTGGACCTCGCCATGGACGTCGGGAGTGAAGTTGCGCATCATGCAGCCTATTGCGCACAGTTTGAGTTGAAACACGACGTCCTGTGGCTGAACGAAACGTATTATTCAACATGGTGGCATTGCTGTCAGGGTTCCTCCGAGCGGCAATCCGTAAGTAGCGGTCATCCACTACAGTAGTAGCCCTTGGGCGGCCTGAGCGAGGCCTGTCATCGACAGTTCCTGTATCTCTGTACCTCCTCCATGTCCGAACAACATCGCTTTGGTTCACTCTGAGACGCCTGGAAACTTCCCTTGTTGAGAGCCCTTCTTGACACAAAGTAACAATGCGGACGCGATCGAACTGCGGTATTGACCTTCTAGGCATGGTAGAACTACAGACAACATGAGCAGCGTACCTTCGTCCTGGTGGAATGACTGGAACTGATTGGCTGTCGTACCCCCTCCGTCTAATAGGCCCTGCTCATGCATGGTTGTTTACATCTTTGAGCAGTTTTAGTGACATCTATGAACAGTCAAAGGGACTGTATCTTGGATACAATATACACAGTCAACGTCTATATGCCGGAGATCTGGGAACCGAGGTGATGCAAAACTTTTTTTGATGTGTGTATCTCATAAGTCTACTGAGGCTAAAAATCACTCACCTTCTGTGGAAGTGTCCGAACTCTCCTCACTGACGTTTCGGCGCACCCCGAGACATGAACCCATCAATGTCTCTGATTCCGGCGATGGACTTGTCATTAGCTTCCTCTTGTTACAACAGATCTCAGCTAAATAAAAACTTGGTGCTCTTACGTTTCCATGGGAATACATTTTCAGTATGCAATAATGTTGTATTAAAATGGTGCTACGAGGAGAATCATTCTCGTCCAAGAATGAGACGTCTTAAATATTCCCTTTTGGGCCAAATGACCTTGTGTTTGTAAGGACCACAATTGTAAGGACCACAATTAACTTTTATTTTTATGAGCTGGCAAGAGATATTTACGTACTCTGAGAAAGGAAAAAGAACGTTAGTGCAAGAACACATGATGGGAAATAAAATAGTTGATGTAGAGTGCTTATACGTCAATTAATTTGTAAAAGTTTATTAATATAAATAGTGGTACTAGCTCAGTGTCGACGGTTAAATGTTCAGGCGCCTTCGGTGGCGTAGTTGGTAGCATGTTGAGCTTCTATGCCCAAGGTCGTGGGTTCAAACACGGCCGAAGTCGTCCGATTTTTAAGAGCGTTAAAAATCCCTCAGTATGCCTTACTTTGGAAGGGAAGTAAAGCCGGCGGGCCTATGTCATAGATTTACACTATGGCATGAAAAAGAACCTTCCACTAACTTCACTTGTGTGAAGCCAAAATTTGTAGGTTGAAATTAATAATGCTCCATTAGTTCCAACGTTCGCCTCCGGGTGTTGACTCCGATGTCATCTAGTAGCCAAGTCCACAGGGGTTCAAACCCGGCTGAAGCCGGATTTTTTAAGAGCGTTAAAAACCCTCAGTATGCCATCCTTCGGAGGGGAAGTAAATCCTGCGGTCCCATGTCATAGATTTATGGCATGTTAAAGAAGCTTTCACTAATTACACCTGTGTGAAACTAAATTGTACAGGTTAAGAATGTAAACAACGCTCTTAGGTTTCTACGTTCGTTGCCAAGAGCCGACTGCGCTGGTGTCTAGTAGCTAAGTTCTGAACTAGGCCTAGTAGTCGTTTGGCGGCAAAAGTAGGAACTATTTGAAAAATTCAAAGTTGCAGTCCTTACCTGAATTAAAAAAAACAGCTACACACACTAATACAGCCATCAAAATTAACTCCGGTTATCAGACAGATTCTACACACACCCAAAGTACACGGGGCTACATGACCGCGCTGTCGCAGCCCCTAAACTGAGGAACCAACCAACCAACCTTGTTACTTTGAAGGGAAGTAAAGCCGGCGGGCCCATGTCATAGATTAACAGTATGGTATGAAAAAGAACCTTCCACTAACTTCACTTGTGTGAAGCCAAAATGTGTAGGTTTGAATTGACAATGCTCTATTAGTTCCAACGTTTGCCTCCGGGTGTTGACTCCGATGTCATCTAGTAGCCAAGACCGCAAACTAGATGTCGTGGACGGTAGCATTAGGTAGCAAAAGTTGGAACTACTTGAAATTATTGTCTACAGCCCTTACTTGAATTAAAACAGATGAAATGAAAATCCACAGCCTGCTTCCAGTCTCTGACCGGGTCAGGAATGGAATGAATGAAGCCCCCATCTAGCGGCGAGGATATGAACTGTGCCGGCTGCCGAGGCCTGACACACTCCTCTGGGCCATTGATTAAATGAATGACAGATGAAATGAAATGATAGTGGAGAGTGTTGCTGGAATGAAATTTTGACAGGGAAAACTGGAGTACCCGGAGAAAAACCTGTCTGCTTCCGTTTTGTCCAGCACAGATCTCACATGGAGTGACCGGGATTTGAACCATGGACCCAGCGGTGAGAGGCCGGCGTGCTGCCGCCTAAGCCACGGAGGCTTCATTAAAACAGATTTTTTTTAGCGTATGGCTTTTAGTGCCGGGAGTGTCCGAGGACATGTTCGGCTCGCCAGTTTTGTAGCTGCTTCGAGACGGACACCCAATGGGTGAGCTACAAGTACCGTTGGAGAGGAAAGTTGGAAGGGAAGGGCGAGGAGTTGGAAGGTAGCGGCTGTGGCCTATAGTTAGGGACCAACCCCGGCATTTGCCTGGAAGGAAGATGGGAAACCACAGAAGACCATCTTCAAGGTTGCCGGCGGGGGGATTCGTACCTCCTCGCCTCCCGGATGTGAGCGACTGCTATTAGTCATGCCGTAACGACCACGGCTAACTCACCCGGTATTAAAACAGATAACATACACTAATACAGTCAACACAATTAATACTGGTTATCAGACAGATTCTACATACACCCAAAAGTACACGGGGCTACATGACTTCGTTGTCGCAGCCCCTAAACTGAGGAACCAACCAGCCAACGATCTTGTGTTCCTACCGTTAAAATAACCGGAATTCTTTGGAAGTGATCAACATGGATTCTACACTTTCACTTTGGTTGGTTGGTTCTTAAGTTTAGGGGATGCGACAACGTGGTCATGTAGACCCGTGTACTTTGGGTGTGTGTAAAATTTGTCTGATAACCGGTGTTAATTGTGATGACTGTAATAGTGTGTGTTATCCGTTTTTCTTATTTAAGTACTGCAACTTAGAATTTTTCAAATAGTTCCTACTTTTGCCGCCAACCACCACCGTCAACGACTACTAGGCCAAGTTCAGAACTTAGCTACTAGACGCCACCGCAGTCGGCTCTTGGCAACGAACGTAGAAATCTAAGAGCGTTGTTTACATTCTTAACCTATCCAATTTAGCTTCACACAGGTGCAATTAGTGGAAAGTTCTTTAACATGCCATAAATCTATGACATGGGACCGCCGGCTTTACTTCTCCTCTGAAGGAAGGCGTACTGAGGGATTTTTAACGCTCTTAAACTTTCACTTTGATAATAAACTGGTATGTCGTTTTCACACCTTATTTGATATTCTTGGAGCCAGCACCAAATTGAAATTACTGTTGATTATCCCTACTGCACTGGAAATAAGTGATACATTACGTAAGAATGTGACTACAGTTGTTATTAATTAGTATTCATTCAACGACAGCAATATTGTCATTGCTTGTCGTTGCTCAACTGCTACTAAAAGAGGCGCATTTGGTATATTCAACTGTTACCGAGACGCACACAGGTGCCTACATTGACTTCATTTCACTGTTGCCAATCGATTAGTAGAAACGAGATAAGAAAAGAAGTTTAAATGAGAGGTCATCGCTTAACCCTTTATGGGATAGTGGTCTCTATATTAACCACCTGTCATAAGGGCAGTTTATGCTTTCAAAGATGCTAAGAGTTGAATCTTTAAGTGAAATTCCGGAGAATCCGAAGTGCTAGTATTTCCAAAAATCAAATATACCCACGTATCTACTTGGCGTAATGTGTTGGATACAATTTAAAGAAAATTAAAACTTAAATCATTAACAATTACAATGTAAAAATAAAATAAATAAAGAAATAAAATTCAAAAATATGAAATTACAATAATAAAATAAATATAAAAATTAAAATAATGAAATTCAAATACCTGGGTGAATGGATTGAGCCCAACATTCGTGAAAGGGAAGCCTTCGTGGCACGGATTAACAAAATGGAATTGTCTTACCATTTAACCAAAGACATTTACAAATCACGATCAATGTCCTTCAAGGCCAAACTGAGGCACTACGTTACCGTTATTCGCCCGGAGGCGTTATATGCATCAGAATGCCTGGCGATGAATAAGAAAGGCCTGGCAGAACAACTCGAAGCCAAAGAGAGGAAGATTCGGAGAAAGATCTTGGGCCCGGTCAAGGAACGAGGAGAGTATAGGAGACGACACAACAATGAACTTTATCTACATGTGCAGAAAATAACGGACACCATTCGCAAAAGAAGACTCTCCTTTTATGGCCATTTAACACGAATGAACTCCGATCGAATCTGTGCCTACTTTGTGGGAAAGAAAACCAAAGGGATCTGGTTTACAGAGGTGGAAAAGGACCTACAAGAACTGGGGATTTCACATGAGGACATCTTGGAACGTGACTCTTTGAGTTTTCAGCCAAAACCTATATTGAAAACCGGCAAGAAGTGGACCGAAGAACGAAGGGAAGCTCGCCGTGTAGCAGCTTCGCTTGCCCCTAACTGTTGGGTGATAATTGTAACTGTTGACCTTTGCCTAAGCTATGTTGTTTTAATGGGCGCCAAGACCTCAATGCAATGCTGAAATCTAAATTTGTATTTAACAACGTCTAGCTCTGGGAGAACACCTTCAAGAATCTATTCACTCAGCTCGTGGTATGATTTGATCATTAACCCAACAAACAATTGTATCAGGAGAAGGAGTTGGTCTATATCTAATGCTACCTACTGAAAGCAAAGATTGCATTGTAAAAGAAATGAATTTATTATATAAAACAAGTATAGCAAAATTAATAATAATAATAAGTATAAAATTTAAATTGGAGCGTTGCGAATTTAATATTACCGATAGAAAATTACGTGAAAACTGAGTCTGATAAATTGATTTTACTCTTATTTCCAAGCTATGAAGTTACTGAAATATGAAATGTAAAACAAAGAAAAATGAGAGATTGCGTATTTCTGCGTCATTTGCGCTTACCACTGGAAATTGCTAAAGCATTTCCCTCGTACTGGATGATGCTGTGTGCTTCCCACAGTCTCCTGGACGTCGCCATCTTCTTCGTTATTTGATGATATTCTGGTAGATTAGATAATTCTATGGTCCGTACATCGGACCCAAACCGTACAACCACCACGGTTAAGTTTCACAAAGATAGTCGCTAACTCCACTGAACATCGGAGCGACACGCACTTGCAACCGTACTCGGCAAGTTCTACACAGATTCTTCTCGTTCCACGGCGCGTCGAACGATATATGCACACGTTGGCTCCCCACTCCGGAGCCGTCTTCCAGCTTACGTCGTCTCCACTGATTGGCTGCACCCCACGCGCTATACTCCCCTCCTCTGCCTCATTACACTCGGCGGTAAGGGGAAGTCGTATTCCGTTCCAACAATTCGCCTTTTCTTGACGATGCGACCCAAGCTTGCGTCATGCTTCCCGACAAGATTAAGCTTGTATTTGAATTTCCAGTGACTCATGTCTCTCATAATATACCCTAACTGACGAAACTCTGTTAAATTCCGTAATCACATAATTTCCTATGATATTGTCGTTCGTAATAATTTGCTTGATAGCGTTTTCTAAGACATAGAAAACCTATCTGTATGCTTATAATTTTTATAAAATGCTCCGAAAATATCTTAATAATAATTATAATAAATTAATAATAATAATAAATTAACATGAAAAATTCTCTTGGCTGAACAATTTGCCGCGTAAATAAATATAGAATGGCTTCCTACTGACTTATGCCAGTTGCACAAAAACCCCTCGAAAAACACGTTACAACCGAACAGGAATGCGCGAATACTGGGCCAATGTGAAGGAACGTGGGAAAAGGCAGTTGAAATAACGTGGTCCATAGACGACCGAAACGATAAAAAAATAAAAAAATGAATATCACTATAAACATAATGAAAATAATTGTAAAAATCAATTCGAAATTAGTTAATTAATTAATTCAATAAAAATATCAAGTTGAAAATAAATATATTAACATTAAAATTAGAGAAACGAAAGATAGCATTATTAAAAATTAAAATAAAGTAAAATGTAAAAGCATATACAAATAAAAAATAGTTTTATCCTATAAAGGGTTAAGTTGATTTACGCTTAATTTCGGAACCTGTAAAACTTAATTTTTGCTTAATATTATAGTATACAAAGTGTCCATTCTTGTTTATGTTAACAATAACCAAATAAGACTCAGTGACAAACATGAATCAAATTGGGAAGGGTTTTGAAAAAAGAAAAACTATGATTTTTCCGCAAAGATTTTAAATTGTTGATCAATGTTTATAATTCAGAACAGAAACATTTTTAATTAACTTTGTTTTAGCCTAGTTTTCACAAAGTATGCACGCTGTTTAAAAATATGATATATTTTATAGAGAAGAAAAAGGGATTCTGATGAACAAACATATAAGACTTACACTAAGAACCAAGCAACAAAAACAATACTTCATATCTGATGAGGAAAGGGCAGCGAGAATGAAGTGGTATTGCAAGAGAAGGAAGATGGCAACTAAATTACCCGTCAATCCGTATAGGACTTAAATGTATTTGGTGTGATTTAAGTGCTCCAGTGTGGGCGTAAACTATGTAAATAAATAAATGATTAAATAAATAAATGAACAAAATAAATAACTCCGCCATAGCCGGTCCCAAGCCCGGTTGAGAAAGGAGGAGGGAGCAGCGTCTGACTCGAATCGAGCGGCTGCAAACAGCGTCTGTTCTCCATGCTAGGAGCGGCTGATATTATAAACCTCAGGGCTAAAAACCTTGATGGTAAATAACCCGTCGCCCTTTAGGGTGGCCTACTTACTTACTCGTTGAACTCAACATGAAGGGAAACATTAACATAGAGAATACCCCAGGTGGTAACCAATCCACCCCCACTCATGGGGCATGCAGGCCATCGGACTCTGGGGAGCCTGCATTTTCATGTGCTCCGCCGTATACGCAACAGCCAAGAAATTAGAGAAATATCACCTACCTAGCTACAATTAACATCAACTCCATGTTAAAGGTAGGTAAAATGAAACATACCCTGAATGTGCTGGACAAGCATAACATCAAGATAGCAGCACTGCAAGAGACTAGATTCACGGACGAAGATGCAATAGAATCTCAAGGATACAGGATTTACAAAGGGAAACCAGGCATCAGAGTGATGAAGAACGTCCCTCACCTTGGCACTGGCTTTGCTGTACATCATAGTATCGTTGATAACATAATATGGTTCATTTCGCCTAATGCGAGAGAAGGAAGTAGGCAACTAAATTACCCGTCAATCCGTATAGGACTTAAATGTATTTGGTGTGATTTAAGTGCTCCAGTGTGGGCGTAAACTATGTAAATAAATAAATGATTAAATAAATAAATGAACAAAATAAATAACTCCGCCATAGCCGGTCCCAAGCCCGGTTGAGAAAGGAGAAGGGAGCAGCGTCTGACTCGAATCGAGTGGCTGCAAACAGCGTCTGTTCTCCATGTTAGGAGCGGCTGATATTATAAACCTCAGGTCTAACAACCTTGATGGTAAACAACCCGTCGCCCTTTAGGGTGGCCTACTTACTTACACGTTGAACTCAACATGAAGGGAAACATTAACATAGAAAATACCCCAGGTGGTAACCAATCCACCCCCACTCATGGGGCATGCAGGCCATCGGACTCTGGGGAGCCTGCACTTTCATGTGCTCCGCCGTATACGCAACAGCCAAGAAATTAGAGAAATATCACCTACCTAGCTACAATTAACATCAACTCCATGTTAAAGGTAGGTAAAATGAAACATACCCTGAATGTGCTGGACAAGCATAACATCAAGATAGCAGCACTGCATGAGACTAGATTCACGGACGAAGATGCAATAGAATCTCAAGGATACAGGATTTACCAAGGGAAACCAGGCATCAGAGTGATGAAAAGAACGTCCCTCACCTTGGCACTGGCTTTGCTGTACATCATAGTATCGTTGATAACATAATAGGGTTCATTTCGCCTAATGGTAGGACTTCTTCAATATCTTTAAGGTTCCGCAATAGGGCATATACCATAATGAACTTGCATGCACCCACAAACGACACAAACAGAAAATACCTAGAGTCAGTTGAGCAATATTGGAGTGATCTAGAAGAAACCCTTGACAAGATTCCACAACATCATACCACCGTACTCATGGGTGATTTTAACGCACAAATTGGCAAGGAGAAAAAATATCGTCGGATAGTGGGCCTCTATCCAGCCCATAAGAGGACCAATAAGAATGGAGAACGCCTCATAGATCTTTGCGATAAGTATGACCTGGTCCTAAAATCCACTGCCTTCAAACGCCTGCCTCGGAAGGCCAAGACTTGGAAGAGCCCAAATCCAATGCTAGGAGAGTTCCAGTTGGATCATGTGGCTATGGACAGAAAGTATCACAAAGAGATACAAAATGTCGAAGTGCTAAGGGCAGCTAACTTAGACTCAGACCATTACTTATCTCTGGTGAAAACCAACCTGCAGCCAATTAGGAGACCACCAAATACCTCCAAAGTTGGTAAAATACCAAAGTTCAACGTCCTCAAACTGAGTGATGAAGACTGTGGTTTCCAAGCCACCCTGAAGGAAAACACAGAGAAGCAAGGTTGGTCCAACCTACAAAAGGCTCTACTGGATGCCGCTCAAAAAACCATGCCTGCCTCATCCAACAAAGCCAAGCATCCCTGGTGGACGACTACATGTGACCAGGCTATAGAAGAAAGGCGTAGAGCCTGGGTCACTTGGAACCAGTGCAAGAATGAAGCTAACTACCAGGCCTTTCTTACACAAAGAAAAATAACTTCCAATATAGTGCGACAAAACAAGAGGAACCATAATAAGGCTCTAATAAAACAGGCAAAAGAGGACTTCAAATGACATAACTCGAGGGATTTCTACAGAGAACTCAGAAAACAGTCGACACAATACAAAGCTCCTACCCTTCATCTTCGTGGACCTGATGGAAAACTTCACTACAACAACAAGGATTGCACCAGTACCCTTGCAGGGTATTTCAAGAAGCTCCTCAATGCAGAGGAACCTGAAGAGAGACTCACCTTCCATTACCCTCCTTCCAGAAATCCAGACTTCTTACCGCCAACCATAGAAGAAATAAGGGAGATTATCAAGAGCCTAAAGAACAACAAGGCCTCAGGTGAAGACGGTATAGTTGCAGAAATGTGGAAACATGCTGATGAACAATCAATACAAAACCTCCATCAAATCATACAGGACATATGGGCAACGGAGACCTTACCTGAGGGATGGACCTCAGCTGTGATCCATCCTCTACACAAGAAAGGTAGTAGGATTGACCTTGATAACTACAGAGGCATATCTCTAATATCTGTCACATACAAGATAATATCTAAAGCCTTGCTAACCAGAGTTACTAGTCAACTAGATTCCCAACTAGGTGAATATCAGGTCGGGTTTCGTGCAAATAGATCATGCATAGAGCAAATACGGAACCTCAAGACAATCTTAAGGTACAAGAATTGCGGCGGACATCGATGGGTAGTCATACTAGTGGATTTCCAGAAGGCGTATGATTCAATAGACAGACAGACCCTCTTCTCCACTCTATGGGAATTAGGACTGGATGCGAAGACCACCAGACTAATCCAGGCTACACAGAAGACTACGACCTCCAAAGTCAAGTTCAGAGGTGAACTCTCAGACAGCTTCTCTATCCAAACAGGAGTTAGACAAGGTGATGGCATTTCTTGTATTCTCTTCAATTGTGTACTTGAGAAGATTATCAGGGAATGGACTACCACGTTACCATCAGGGACAGGACTGCAAATTGGGTACAAGAAAGACAATCTCAATGTACCTTGCCTGGCCTTTGCCGACGACCTTACTTTGTTAGCGAACAACATAGAAGAAGCTACTCACCAACTACAGAGCCTCTATAACATAACAGCTAAAACTGGCTTGAAGGTCAATATACAAAAAACAGTGTTCATGACAAATATAAAGGGAGCCCCATCTACTATTCTTGTGAAAGACACCGCAATTCAAAAAGTTCCTGCAGTGAAGTACCTAGGGGAGTGGATTCCAGCAAACGAGAGTGAGACCTTAGCAATAGACACTAGATGCACGAAACTGGAAAGGGTCTACAACTCCTGTAAGAGCATCTACACATCCAAGTGCCTCTCTAAGAACCTTAAACTTCTACATTACAACTCAGTAGTAATACCTTCCGTTCTATATGCCTCTGAGTGTCTCCTGATGAACCGAAAAGGCCCACTGAGGAAACTAGAACTCAAGGAACGGAAAATATTTCGAAGGATTTTAGGACCAATAAGGGAAGAGGGTGGTACTTACAGGATCAGGCACAACAATGAGCTCTATGATCATCAAGAAGATATCGTCACATCCATGAGGAAGAGACGATTAGCTTTCTACGGACATCTGACACGCATGGGTACAGATAGACTTACCAGCCAGACTTACCAGAAGAGGGAAAGCGTCCAAAAACAAATGGATCACCACAGTGAAGTCAGACCTACAGCAATTTGGAATTTCATCAAAAAACATACAGGATCGATCACAATTCCGACAGATGATTCAACATGGTGTCTTTCCAGTGTCTCTCACCAGCAGGAAGAGTACAGGGACTACCAGACCGAAGTGGACACAGGAAAGAAAGCAAACACACAGCCAGAAGATGAAAGCTGCCTGGGCTAAGAAGAAACATAAATTCCTTACAGGAAGTCAAAACGAGCCCCGTGGTCCTCAGTAGGCCCAAACGAAAAGAAGAAGAAGAAGAACAAAATAAATAAATAAATAAATAAATAAATAAATAAATAAATGAATAAAATAAATTTATAATTCATTGGTCCGCTACTGATACGGAACAGGTATGTAGGAATATACAAACATTGTTGGCCAATAATCAAATTTGGCATATTAGCATGGTTGTTCTCATTCGTGAGCATATCACTGATTTAAAAATATGTTGAAAGAGGAGGAGAAAGAGGAAGAGGAGGAATAATACGAAGAGGAGGAAGAAGAGGAGCAGAAGGAAGAAGAGGAGGAGGTAAAAGAAGAGGAAGAGGGAGAAGAAGAGGAAGAAGAGGAGGAAGAAGAGGAGGAAGAGGGAGAAGAGGAGGAGGAAGAGGGAGAAGAGGAGGAGGTAGAAGAAGAGGAAGAGGAGGAGGGAGAAGAGGAGGAGGAGGAGGAAGAGGGAGAAGAGGAGGAGGTAGAAGAAGAGGATGAGGAAGATGATGATAATTGTTGTTTTAAGGGGCCTAACATCTAGGTTATCGGCCCAGAGAGGATGAGGAGGAGGAAGAGGGAGAAGAGGAGGAGGTAGAAGAAGAGGAAGAGGATGAGAAAGAGGAGGTAGAAGAAGAGGAAGAGGAGGAAGAGGAGGAGGAAGAGGGAGAAGATGAGGAGGTAGAAGAAGAGGATGAGGAATAAGAGGAGGAAGAGGGAGAAGAGGAAGAGGGGTGACGAAGAGGAGGAAGAGGAGAAGAAAGAGAGAAAGTGTACATGTAAACAGCTATGCCATGAAGGGCTCTGTTGTTGTTGTTGTTGTTGTTGTTTGTGTCTTCAGTCTTTTGACTGGTTTGATGCAGCACTCCATACATCCCTGTCCTGAGCTAATCGTTTCATCTCTACATAGCTACCACACCCTATTTCCGAGGCAATCTGTTTAACATATTCTAACCTTGGTCTACCCCCTACAGTTCTTGTCCTCGACCCATCCTTCCATCACTAAGCTTGCTATTCCTGGGTGTCATAGTATGTGTCCTACTAACCTATCTCTTCTCTTCATTAGCAGTCACCAGAAACATCTCTCTTCTCCACTAATATTAATACCTCTTCGTTTGTAACCTTATCTACCCATCTGATCTTCATCATTCTCCTGTAACACCACATTTCAAATGCTTAAATTCTCCTCTTTTTTTCTGCACCAATAGTCCAAGTTTCACTTCCATAGAGTGCCACGCTCCAGACAAAGGCCTTCAAAAATGACTTCCTAATACCTAAATCTATTTTCGATGTCAACAGATTCCTTTTCTGTAGAAATGCTTTCCTTGCCTGAGCTAACCTACTTTTTATATCCTCTTAGCTTCGTCCATCACTGGTTATTTTGCTTCCTAAGTAACAGAAGTCTCTTACTTCCTTTAGTTTCTCACCTGCCAATTTGATGTCCAAAGAGGTTTCTGATTTATTTCGGCTGCATTCCAATATTTTTGTTTTACATTTATTAATTTTCAGCATGAATTCTTTCCTCAAGGGCTCTAAGACGAAAGAACTAAGAAGACTGAAAGATCTGGTCCGATGAACAGAAGTAGCAACACATCGTCCATATGAAGGAATACTGGATGAAGAGGAAGCTCAAGACGAAGAAGAAATGAAATAGTTGCGTGATCCTCAGTGGTCTATTCGCAGATAGAAAAGAAATAATATCCATGGTTCAATATTTCTTAGTGTACCGGAGAAAAACTGAACTTCATTAGTCGGCATTGTTTAGGCTGACACCCTGTGTATAAGGTATCTTAATCGAGCCCACGATGTTTGTTTGGTGAAGGAAGGAGAGATTAGGTGGGAAGACGCTCATAAGAAAGCTGTAAGCCGGTCCAAGACATGATTATAACTTGAAATTGAGGGCTAATCCCTCGTGCGTCACCATCAACACGGAACACAAACTGAGCTGGTACAATACAATATTATCCCCAACAAAACAAATCCTATATTGACATTTACTGTTGGCCAAGCAGAGGACACAATCTGAGACGTGACATTCAGTGGATCAAAATGTCCGGTACTTTTAAGTTATGTAGTTAAGAGGATTGGTTGGTTGGTTCCTCAGTTTAGGGGCTGTGACAACGCGGTCATGAAGCCCCGTGTACTTTGGGTGTGTGTAGAATCTGTCCGATAACCGGTGTTAATTGTGATGACTGTATTAGTGCGTGATATCTGTTTTTAATTCAAGTAAGGACTGCAGACATTCAATTTTCAAGTAGGTCCTACTTTTAATACCAAACGCCACCGTTAACGATAACTAGTTCTTAACTTGGTTACTAGATGCCACCGCAGTCGACTCCTGGCGACAAACTTTGGAACCTAAGAGCTTAAGTCAAATCATCATCATTAATTGGGGTCGCCGAAGCCAACCAGGCTCATTTTGGTTTTGGCCGGGGATTTAAGACCGGATGCCCTTCCTGACGCCACGTGATTTTTCAGGTGTAAATTTCGCCCAGCTGTCACCGGGATTCGATCCCCGGACGTCCGGGTGAAAGACGGGCTTAAGTCAAATCTAACCTATAATAATAATAATATCGTATGGCCTCGGGTGCCTGGTGCAAGCTTTGTTAATTGACACCCAGAGGGTAGCTTGCATGTCGAATTTCGTCGTTCCTTTGAACGCTATGAAAGTCAAGGAGGTTAGATATCTAAACTCCTTGACAATACAGCGCTTTCAAGTAGAGAATGGAGGAACTTTGTGTTGGCGGAAACTCCCGAGATTAATTTTGCCATTGAACACGGCCTACTGAATTCAAATGGGTTCTTTAACATGCCAACAACGTATGACATGAGTGTCGGGATTTTTGTCGCCTTTCAAAAATCACTTATCATGGCCAGGAGCGAACCTGCAATCTTGGGGTCGGTAGTCCGACAGTATAACCACTCACCCACCGTGGCAAGCTAATCTAACCTATAATTTAGCTTCACACAAGTGTAAGTAGTGGAAGGTTTTTTTAATCACGCCATACATCTATAACATGGGACCGCCGGCTTTACTTCCCCTCCGAAGGAATGCATACTAAAGGATTTTTAATGCTCTTAAAAATTCGACGACTTCGGCCGGGTTTGATCCCGCGACCTTGGGCATAGAGGCTCAGCATGCTACCTACTACGCCACTGAAGCCGCCTAGTTAAGATGTCTACCCCTTATTATTCCCGTTTTTAAACGGGGTCGGGGATGAGATGGGATGAAAGTTTATGAAGCGGATGGGTTTTATGGCTGGATTCCTTTCCTGACGCCAACCTGATAAGAGGGGTTAATGGGGTGAGCTTAGGAAACGTATGGGGAAGCCCACTTAATGAGTAGGAGTGATCGGTTCAGTGCCATTTCGTCCAGCAACAAATTTCCTTGAAAAACGTACCATTTCGTCCAGCTCGGTTTTACAAATTATTACACAATTTAATGAGTGCCATCTCGTCCAGACGAAATGTTGACAAGGGTTGAGGCAGGGCAGGTAGTCGGAGGTCAATGACCCCTGTGCTTACGTGCACAACCACAGGTTGTGGGATATCCACAACTGGCTGTGGGATTTCCCACCCACATCTGCTGTGAAATTCCATTCCTCCCCTCCCCACCTTCGTTTATGAACAGAGACTTCATTCGTTCGAATAATCTCTATGAATTAACATCTTTGTTAATTATGAAGTTTTCAACCACTACAAGGGGGCCAACCTAGTATTTTCAATCTAAATTGCATTTTGTATGGTGGTCATTTTGCAAGTATTTTGATTATCAATTGCATTTTGTGGGTATTTTGAATCTAAATTACATTTTGTAAGTATTTTCAATCTAAATTGCATTTTGTAAGTATTGTCCATCCAAATGAGTAGTTTGAATCTACCGTGTATTTTGTAAGCATTTTCAATTGCATTTTGTAAGTATTTTGAATTTCAATTGCACTTTGTGAGTGTTTGGAATCTAAAATGCACGTTTTTCATATACATTGCATTGTGTATTTTCAATTTCAATTGCATTTTGTACGTATTTTGAATCTCAATTGCATTTTGTACGTATTTTCAATCTCATTTGCATTTTGTAAATATTTAGAATTTCACTTGCATTTTGTACGTATTTTGAACCCGACGTACAATTTGTGCGTATTATTCAATCTATTCCTTTGTGAGTATTTTAGTTTTACATTCCGTTTTGTAAGTATTACCGCTCTCCATTTTGTGAGTAGTTTCTATCTGTGTTCCTTTTTTTTTGGTAAGTATTTTCCTTCTCACATAATTTTCGTTCTGGTTTACACTTTATTGTCATTTTCGCTATCACCCAGACCGTTGGGGACCGATAACCTAGATGTTAGGCCCCTTAAAACAACAATTATCATCATCATCATAATTATCACCCGATTTGTGAAAATATTTGTTTCTATTCTCACTATGTTGTTTACATTATAAGCATTTCATTGTAAAATATAGTTGACTGGTGGCAAACGAGCGGAGCGTGTAACGACCATTATTACAAATATCAACAAATTACTTATTTTAAACAAGAAACGCACTGAAATGAAACAGTTATTGTAGACCTGTCAAACTGTCCATCATAGGTGTTTGGACGAAATAGCACTAGTGGGCCGGTAGAGAGTCAACCCACCTGCCTCTGTTCGTGGAATTTGGACGAAATGGCACCTGGACGGAATGGCACGACACCGGATTGATCATTCCTTCAAAGTTAAGGTCCGACCACAGCGTACAAATTATGGTAAATATTCATTTGAAAGGCGTGCCATTGATAACTGGAATTCTTTACCTGCTGCAGTCTTACGTTAGAGACTTTCCCCAAACATATAGGTGTGTTTAAGAAAAGACTGACGATTTGTGTAAATACTCCAGTTTAATTGTTATTGAATTGTTATGCATAATTATTTATTTGTTATGTATATCCAATTTGCCACGGGGGGAAATACCCCCAATTGCAAATGAATGAATGTATGATGATGAATTGAACTAGGTAAGGATGTTGAAGGAAGCGGCCGTGACCTGTCGGAAGGCACCTTCCCAGCATTTGTCTGGAGTTGAAAATGGGGAAACCACCGAAAAACATCTCAAGAACGGCCAACGGTGGGGCTCGAACCCACGTCTACCCAGTCCGCAGAGAGCTTGGCTTCATGGCCTAGCGCTGCGCGTTAGTGAGTGTAGCTACCGCTGTCGGTTAAGTAACATCTATTCAATTTTTTCAATTGCTGTACATGTTTCGGTTGGACAACGAAGCCTTCTTCAGCTAAAAATTCAATTGAATCAGTCATTTGAGAAACACATCATCTCCATTTTTAGCCTACTTTTAACATTTTGCAAAAATGAGGAAAAAGTAGACTTATGAGATCGATCCGGGAAAATGTCTGTCTGTTTGTCTGTCCTTCTGTCTGTCTGTCTGTCTGTGTGTGTGTGTCCCCCTATCAACTCCTAAACGGCTGCAGCTATCGAAACCAAATTTGGTATGAGTAAAGACCTATACCGGGGCATCTCAATGTCATACATGAAAATGATGTCAGTGCTACCAACTGCTAAAAAATCGCAATTGAAATTTGAGCTCCATGTTGGATATCATGGAAGGTAAGAATGGGAGCTATTTCAAAATTGGCACACGTATGGACAATAATATATCAGTATAATTTCCAGGAGGCCATACATGGCAGTGTTGCCAAAATGATTCGAAGCCTGCTGTTAGGTCCAATTTTTAAATGCATATAACTTCTACACTATCAATTGCAATTCAACCAAACTTCGTATGTGCTATGTGTACATAAACATATATGACTGAGCGTATTTTAAAGATCCACCAGGGCTGCCAACTGTTAATAAATGCTCTCAATTTATTTTATCCAAATACAAATATATCGGAAAGTATGCAAGCCGACAGCTTTAAACAATGCACACGTATAGTACGTGACATTCTATCTTAAATTGGAGTAACTTATATACGTCACTGCTACCAACATGATTCTAAGCCTGCTGAGAGGTCCAACTTTGAATACATGTAATTTCTATACTATCATTTGGATTTCAACCAAATTTCGTATTTGCTATGTGTACCATAAGATATGACTATGCATATTCTTTAGATCAATCAGGGCTGCCAACTGTTAATAAATGGTGTTAATATATTTTACCCTAATATCAATATATCAGAAAGTATGCAAGCCAACAGCTCTAAACTTTGCACACGTATAGTTTCTGACATTCTAGATTAATTTGGAGCAACTAATGTATGTCAGTGCTACCAACATGATTCTAAGCCTGCTGATAGGTCCAATTTTAAAATTACAATAACTTATATATTAACAAATGGATTTCATCCAAAATTGGCACAACAATACATCATAATATTTCAAATTATGTCTGACCAACACATGCATGACATTGTTGCCAACATGATTTTACATGCACTGATAGGTCCAATGTCTAACTGCATGTAACGTCCATGCTATCCATTGGACTTCAACCAAATTTTGTATTCTGTACCTTAAGAGATGGATCTAAGAATATATTCAGTCACCAGGGCTGCCAACTGTAGAGCTCTATCAGGCTACATCATGCCAGGTATATTTCGAACTAATTAGAAATTTCGATATTTCCAAATTCATTTCGTCATTATTCTAGATAGGTCCATAAAGATTAATGATTGGCATGAATCTTAAATTTTAAGAAAAGTAGGCTCGCTCTTTAGTCATCGTTGACTATATGACTGTATGACGTTAGGTATCGTTCAGATACACTTCTCTTTTGTTTGTTTCCTTATATCCATCCAACCCTTCCCCCCCCCCTCCTCATTCTTCGAGGAGTTTCTATATTTTCACTCCGCCCCCTTTACCTTCTCGTTACTTACTACTCTGTCCGCCGTTCCACCATGGTCCATACAGTAATTTCTGGCAGCTGCTCTCTGGTGACGAACAGAGGAATTTATCTACATTTTTTTGTAATCTCATTGATATACTTTCTTTGGCCACATTGTTTATTTCCATTGAAAAAGGAGGCAAGGTTTCTCTGAAACGTATGGTTTAAATTAAAAATACACACGGCATTAGCCCCAAAAGCATGAATTATTTATATAATAGAAATATACATTATTTGTAGGTTTATTTTTTTAAATTATGTTGCGATTTTGTTTACGATATAACATTTAGTCAACTTATTTTTTGTACTAGACTATTAGGGAATTACCGTGTTTAAAATCAAATGCAGCAAGTGATTCGGAACATAAAGTATTCTAATCATAGTCTGCAGTTAGAGCCCTGCGCGGATAAACAAAACGTCATCCGCATCCGCTCAACTGTTATCCGCCCCACATCCGCACGACTTTTTTCCGCATTCTCACGTTTGTTACCTGAATCTACTGGCATTACAATAATATTTAGCGACACAGCCAAGCTAGATAAAAAAGGGGGGAAATTAGGGGGTTTTAATAGGTAAATGTTATCTGGATCAGGTGTACGATGTACTTTTCTTCTGCAATAAACCAAGGCCCATATGCGCGGCAGTATTAAAGGTGCCGGGTCGTCCTCATAAGACCGTCAACGCTTAGTTCGAATGGGTTATGCTCCACGCGTGGCGAGGGCTAATCCACGGTCTTTAATAGTTGTAGACCCACCTCATTCAATAACATACATCTTATCTAGGTTGGCAACACCTCACATAAACACATCGCTATCACTCCCCACAGCACGTAGGGACAGGGGGAAGAAGGCAGGGAAAAACCAGTCGTTAAGATAACCACCGCAGTCGACCGCACAGTGAGTTCCAGTGAGCACGAAAACTGCGAGTAGCTGTAGTACGGAAGACAATCAGATAAGTAGTTAGCCTAAAATTTTATAGTTTAACCATAGTTTACAACCATATAATCTCTCTAAAGTACAATCTCCGGATAGCTATCACCATTTAGCATTTCACCTAACATATATACTGCATTTAGCATACACTGACAGTTGCAGTACCAATACTGCAACTAAATAATTGTACATATTGTAAATATTTTCACCTGTATTTCAAACATAGATTTTGTAGCCTAAGTGTAATGGATCTGATGATGATCGCTTGACGATCGAAACTGGTCATCCTAGTGTTTTATTAATCTCATGTAATTTATTTCAGGATTAGGGCATAACCCATCTCTTTTGGGTACATTCGTGTTGACCGACTGAAAAGCACTAAACTCTTGTCGCCTTTAGGATGTGTATGTCATTTGCTACGGTGTTTAAAATGAATGTTATACAGCCAGCATTGCAAGCCCTTCCTGTTCGGAGGGTTAATTATGCTTAATGACATAATATTAGACTGAGATTAACTAAAATGATCATCTTACATTTGTCATGAAAAAAAAACACAACGGAAAAATATGATATTTCGTTAAACATCCGGGTCCGAATTATAATATTAAACAAGTTCGGATTGTATTCTAAAAACTATCCACAAATTTACTCCAAACATTATCCGCAGCTTATCCGCTATCCGCACAGCCATGCAGACTATATCCGCGTGGCGAAAAAAATTGTGGATATCAGCGGGTTTATCCGCGCAGAGCTTTATCTATGAGTAGTAGGCCTACCATCACTTCTGGAACAGTCTGTACTCAAAGGACACTCAATATGTCGAGGAAGAAAAGGCCGGCGCAGTGAAAGGTACCGTGAGCAGTGTTCAAGTACAAGTCTTGTACAGCCCTGTTTAAAACATCAAATACTCCCCCCCCCCCCCCTGCCCCTCCTTTTCTATTTTGTCCTTCTACCTTGCATACAAGAGACGGCGTGAGAAACTGTCGCATCAGCCTTTTCTTTTTTTTTTATCTCTCTCTCCTCCCGCTATGTAGAAGAAAGTTGTTCTAGTATCGGCGGATTTGCACACCATTTAACATTGTCCATTGTAGCGTTAGTCGGGATCAGCCGTGGAGAAGAGAAGAGAAGAGAGAAGACGAGACGAGACGCCCGGCTTTCGATACCATACAGTATGTGTGCAGGAACCTGCTTTATTGCGATAAATGCAGTTACCGTACGCATATAAATACATAAATAAATAAATAAATAAAATTGCTGAAAAGGTAGGACTCCAGATTTATATTCAGAAGACAAAATATATGACAAACATCTGCGATGGACCTGAATGGATGATCACTAACCTTGGAAAAATCAATCGAGTCACAAATTTCCGATATCTCGGTGAAGTCATCCAGCAGGATGGATTAGAAAAGGAAGCAATTAATGTCAGGATGAGGAAGTTAGACCAGGCATACCACATTACAAAGAATATCTATGACAAAAAGTCTATGAGTATAGGGGCCAAGTTCCGACACTATACCACAGTTGTAAAACCTGAGGGATTGTATGCGTCCGAAACTTTGACCATGAATAGTAAAGGTCAAGCCGACCAACGGAAAAAACAGAGCGTAGGATATCGAGAAAAATCCTAGGTAATAGATGGGTTGATGGACAGTGGCGAATGAGAGCAAATGAGGACTTGTACAACAACACAGCATCAATTAAGAAGAGACTGTTACTATTTTACGGTCACTTCTTGAGGATGACTGATGATCGATTAACCAAAAGAATATGGAATTTCATCAAGTCTAAGGCAACAAGGCCGACATGGTTTGACGAATGCAAAAAAGATCTCCGGCAAATTGGTATTCTAGACTGAGAAATTCCTGACAGGGACACATTTAGAAGATTGGTGAATAACTACCAAGGTTTTAAAATGGCATCAACTTCCGGAAGTCGGAGAGGACCTTTTTCCGAAGAACTTCCGAACAGGCATTCGTTGCTGGGGTCAGAAGATACTGACAGGAAGTCAAAGCCGGGACAAGTACAAGACCTAGTCACTAAAGTGAAGTTGGTTGTTACCACGCAGTCCATAGAGACTCAACTCCATGTATAAAAAAATAAAAATAAAAAAATAAATAAATAAGTTAATTAATTAAACAATAAAATAATATAATATCGTATGGCTTCGGGTGACGGGTGCAAGCTTTGCTATTTGACACACAGAGGGCAACATGCACGTCGATTTCGTCGTTCCTTGGAACGCTATGAAAGTCAAGGAGGTTAGTTATCTAAGCTCCTTGACACTTAAGCGCTTTCTAGTAGAGAAATGAGGAACTTTGTGTTGGCGGAAAATCCCGAGATTAATTTTGACATTATGAACACGGCCTACTGAATTCAAATGGGTTCTTTAACATGCCAACAACGTATGACATCCATGTCGTGATTTTTGTCGCGTTACACAAAAAAAACAAAAAACAAAAAAAAACCTATCATTGCCAGGAGCGAACCTGCAAACCTGCAAGCTTGGGTTTGGTAGTCCGACACGATAACCACTCAACCACCGTGGCATGCAAGCAAAAAAGAAAAAAAGATAAAAGAAGATAGATAGATGTTTCAACAATAACTAACTCTAGTTTTTCGGCAGTGAGTATAGGGCAAGTGTTCGGCAGCACCATTTTTTTTTTTTAAATTTTAGCGTATGGCGTTCGAGTGTCCGAGGACATGATCGGCTCGCCACAATTTGTAGCTGCTTCTATGTGGACACCGATGGGGTGAGCTAAAAGTACCATCGCCTGTGGAGTGTTGTCTGGGTAGGAATGTGTGAATTTAAGGACGAGGAAGCGGCTGTGGCCTATAGTTAGAGACCAACCCCGGCATTTGCCTGGAAGGAAGATGCGAAGACCATCTTCAAGGTTGCCGGTGGGGGATTCGAACCTCCTCGCCTCCCGGATATGAGAGACTGACTGCAGCCACGCCGTAACGACCACGGCTAACTCACCTGGTTAGCGGCACACTATCTTTAGACGACACACTGTAGGAGTGGTCCAGTTTTGGGGGCGGTGAGTGTACAGCAAGGGTTTCGATGCACACTGTATTTAGACGATGCCTTCGCGCAGTGGTCCAGTTTTAGAGGTGATGAGTGTACAGCAAGGGTTTGGAAGCACACAGTATTTAGATGAGGAATTGCAGGAGTGGTATAGTTTTGGGGGCGGTGAGTATGCAGCAAGGGTTTGGAACCGCACTGTATTTTGACGACCCATTGCATAAGTGGCTCATTGTTTTGGGTTGTGAGTGTACAGGAAGAGTTGGGATGCGCACTGTGTTTAGATGACCCATTGTAAGAGTGGGCACCTTTTGGGGGCGATGAGTGTAGTCTACAGCAAGGGTATAGAAGTGCACTCTATTTAGACGACCCTTTATAGAAGTGGTCCAGTTTTTCAGGGTGTGAGTGTACAGCAAGGGAATGGCAGCGCACTGTATTTAGACGACCCATTGAAGAAATAGTCCAGTTTTTCGGGTTGCGAGTGTACAGGAAGGGTTTAAAAACGCACTGTATTTAGATGACCCATTGCAAGAAATAGTCCAGTTTTGTGGGTTGTGAGTGTACAGCAAGGGTACACGTACTGTATTAAGGCTACCCATAGCAGGAGTAGTCCATTTTTTTTTCGGATTGTGAGTGTACAGATAGTTTCGAAACGCATTGTATTTCCACGGCCCATTGCATGAGTGGTTCTGATTAGGGGACAGTGAGTGTACATTAGGCAGGTCGCGACTCAACTTGAACTGCCAGCGACTGTACGGAGCCCGCGTGAGGGACGGTAATGGAGGATTAACCGAGGAATCTGCCGGCTTTAGCGCCAGCAGCAGCAGGGTTTAAGTAAACGGGCGATTAGTTAACTAACGCGAGTCTTGATACCAAATTTATAGCATTATAAGCTGGTAGACATTTTATTCTCCTCGCTGAGGGTACAAGCCGGGCTGCGACACATGGTCCTGTCTAGCACGGAGACTATCGCAGCGTACACAGACTTGAATCCGCCAGTGGTCGCTATATGAGCAAGATACAATTTTTAGCCTACTTTTCACTTTTTGTAAAAATGAGGAAAATGTAGACTGATGAGATCGATCCGGGCAAATGTGTGTCTGTGTGTGTGTGTATGTCTGTCTGTCTGTGTCCTCCCCCTAACAAATCTTAAACGGCTGCAGCCAACAAAATCAAATTTGGTATGAGTAAAGACCTATACCTGAAAATTTCACGGCCATATCTGAAAATGACATCAGTGCTACTAACTGCTGAAAAATCACAATTGAAATTTGAGCTCTATGTTGTATATCTCAGAAGTTATGCATGCGGACTGTTCCGAAATTGGTATACACAGAGATAATGACATACCAGATTGATTTTCGGGAGCCCATTTATGACAGTGTTGCCAATGTAATTCTAAGCCTGCTAATAGGTCCAACATTTAAATGCATGTAACTTCTATAGTATCAATGGGATTTATACCAAATTTTGTATGTGCTTGGCATACCACAACAGATATGACTACACATATTCTTAAGAGCTATCAGGGCTACCAACTAATAATAAGTGCTCTCTCTAGAACTTTTTATCCTAATTCCAATATATCAGAAAGTATGCAAGCCAACAGCTCTAAATTTTGCACACGTATACAACCTGACATTCGAGATTAATTTGGAATAAGTGATACATGCCAGTGCTGCCAACATGATTCTAAACCTGCTGATGGGTCCAATTTTTAAATACTTGTACCTTCCATATTAACAAATGGAATTTATCCAAAATTGGGAAATAATAGATCATAATGATTCAGATGAATTCTATGCAACACATACATGGCACTGTTACCAACATTATTTTACGAGCGCTGATAGATCCAATGTAACGTTTCATTTCTGATATACTGTATAGATTATTCATTGGCATGAATCTTAAATTTTAAGAAAAGTAGGCTCTTTAGTTCGTCACGGAACTACTTGTTGATAATTTAGGTTTAATTTTAAACAGAAAGTAGTTTCGACATGCAGTGCCGGTGTACCTTCCGTGAGCAGATTTGAGAGGAGGATGGAGGCATTGTCACACGCTTCCATGACCTTGTGAAGATACAGTTAGGAATGTTGGTGGGCTCCTCAGTTTAGGGGCTGCGACAACGCGGTCATGTAGCCCCGTGTACTTTGGGTGTGTAGAATCTGTCTGATAACCGGTGTTAATTGTGATGGCTGTATTAGTGTGTGTTATATGTAATTCGGGTAAGAAATGCAGACGATGAATTTAAAGTACTGTAGTTCCTACTTTTGCTACCAAATGCTACCGCCAACGACACCTTGCTGCGAGCTTGGCTGCTAGATGCCACCCCAACCGGCACCTGGTGGCGAACGTTGGAACTTAATAGAGCGTTAAACAAATATAACCTACAAATTTAGCTTCACACACATTATTGTAGTTAGTGGAAGGTTCTTTTACATGCTATAAATCTATGACATGGGTCCGCCAGACTTACTTCTCCTCCGAAGGAGGTAGGGGAAGTAAAGCCGGTGGTCCCATGTCATAGATTTATGAGATGAAAAAGAACCTTCCACTAACTACACCTGTGTGAAGCCCAAATTTGTAGGTTAGAATTGACAACGCTGTATTAGTTCCAACGTTTGCGACGGGTGCTGACTGCGATGCCATCTAGTAGCCAAGTCGCAAGGACGTTAGCATTTGGAAGCAAAAGTAGGAACCACTTGAAGTTATTGTCTGCAGTCCTTATCTGAATTAAAACAGATAATACACACTATTAGAGCCATAACAATTAACACCAGTTATCAGACAGATTATACACACACACAAAGTACACGGGGCTACATGACCGCGTTGTCGCAGCCTCTAAACTAAGGAACCAACCAATCAACACATTTTCACAAATTATTTCCTGATTTTTAGCCTATTTTCATTTTAATAAAATAGGCTTATGAGATCACCTTTAGTCCGTGTGTCTGTGTGTGCGTGTGTGATTCGTGTGTGTGTGTGTGTGTCCCTAATAAATTCTAAATGGCTGGAGCAATTTCAATGAAAATCGGTAAGATCATAGCACCTTTCTGGCCGACCCCGACCGTGCCCTTCAAATTTTAGTGTCTTTTACCAATCCAACATGGCGGCTGTACGAAATATTTCACCAGCGTTCAGTATCTCCGAAACTATTACGAATATCACCCTGAAATTTCGCAGGGTGATAAAGACCACTATTACAATTTCACCTATAAGACTTTCAAAAACCTAGTAACTACAAAACCAACATGGCGACCAAGCGAATTTGAGACGTTTGAATAGACTTTTCTCGTGATTTAACCATCCAAACGTAATGAAACTTCGTACAGCAAATGTTTATACACATTGTAATGCACTGGCGTCTAATTTAGTTCAATTGTTTACATAACCTCAAAATGGCGGCTGTGCGAAATATTTCACTGGCATTCAATATCTCCGAAACTGTTACAGATATCAACTTGAAATATTGTACGGTGATGAAGGGTACTGCTACAAGTTTATCTATGTAACTTTCAAAACCTGTAAAGTACAAAACGAACATGGCGGCCAAGCGAATTTGAAACATTTGAATAGACTTTTCTCGTGATTTAACCTTCTGAGCGCAGTGAAATGTGGTACAGTAAATGATTATACATATTGAAATGCACTGACATCTAATTTAGTTCAATTGTTTACATAACCTCAAGATGGCGGCTGTGTGAAATTTTAAAATTATGATTTTGTTTCTTGTGTCGTAATCATGCGATCGAAGTGAAAGTTTGAATAATGAAGCTACGCAATAATTTTCCTTTCATGGTGGATAAATCTAAGGCCTCTACATATAACAATCCAAAATGGCGAGCATCCGAACTATTTTGACGGTTCTCAATATCTACGAATCTTTTACAGCAATCAAACTGATTTTCTTTATGTCCATAGAAGCTATGAACATAAGTTCACCAATGGGACTTTCAGTAACCTGGAGAGCACTAATCCAACATGGCGGCGACGCGAAGTATAAATATTTAAATGGACGTTTCTCGCGATTTAACCATCCGAGTGCAGTGATACTTTGCACGTTAAATGCTTATACAAATGTTAATCCACTGGCATCTAATTTATTTCAATTGTTTTCATAACCACAAGATGGCAGCTGTGTGAAATTTTAAAATATCGTTTTTACTTCTTGTGTTCTAATCATGCGATTGAAGTTTGAATACCACATGTACACAATAATCTTCAAATAACAGTTCATAAAATCCAACCTGGCGACCATCTGAAATATTTAGACGGTTCACAATATCTACGAATCTATCACAACCTTCAAATTTAAATTTTGTATGTTGATAGAGGCAATTAACATGAGTAGGATATATGAAAATAGACTGTATATTTCTTCACGGAACTACTTGTTGTATGTGTGTTGACTTGTCAAAATTTGTTCCTTCGATGAAAAAAAAATATTGTTATAGTAGCATTAAATAACTTCTGAGGGAAGAGAATTTCTGTATTTGAACTGTCATAAGAGGCATTACTAAGTATTATCTGGCTGCGTAGTGTCATTAAGAACTGAGGGGGGGGGGGGCGAGGATCACACTACTGTATGTTTATGAGACATAATCTCTAGCTGTGAGCCCTGGAAGGAATTAACACACGATTTAGTAGCATTAGCCCATCAAGGATTAAAACAAGTGATAGATATATTTTTGAGGATTTAGCCGGACAAATGCAGCGATATGATAATAGAGTGCCTCTACAGTACTTGTCAGCAAGTGATATAGCTCCCAGATTACAATGTGATATATGGCTCAGCCACTCGATACTGAGCTTCGTATGAATATGTGTAGGATAGAAAATATGAGTTTCCAAAGCCCGTATGGATACAGTATGGGGAAGGAAGTGGTGCAGTACATGTAGCATCTATTACCGTGGTTACTGTCATTTTTAATCTTTATAATTAACCCGCCATTGGTCACTAGAAAGAAAGTTACGCGAGTGGTCGCGCGTTGTGCAAAATGCTCACACTTTGATATGATATCTTAATAAAATACATAGCAACTGAATTCATGTGTAAATATTATACATGGGTTGGTTTTTTAGTTTTGGCACCTTAGTTATAACTGGATTAATAACTCACTTAGATGGTTCCAAGTTTCACAGGCCCTCGATGTAGTCCCCACCGTTGCGTACAACGTGTTCCCAGCGATGCGGAAGACGTTTGATCCCGTTGGCACTGCCCAATCTATTGATGGTACAAAGAGAGCGCTCGGCAGCCTGCTTAACGTCTTCAATGGTACGGAAGCGCTGCCATACTGTTCCCCGAGGGCAAACCGTTAATGCGGCGTACTATTGTTCGTTTCTGCAAGACCATCTCCGAGGAGCTCTGAGAAGGAAACGGCGCCACCACATGGTTACACCGCCCATCGTTCTGCATGACAATGCTGGGGCACACACAGCAGGCGTTGTGTCGGCATTGTTGGATCGCTGGGGCTGGGAGGTCCTCTATCACCCCTCATATTCTTCCGACATCAGTTCCTGCGACTTTGATCTCTTCCCGAAGATGAAGATGACAATGGCGTTAAGCAGGCTGCCGAGCGCTCTCTTCGTACCATCAATAGTTTGGGCAGTGCCAACGGGATCCAACGACTTCCGCATCGCTGGGAACACGTACGCAACGGTGGGGGCTACATCGAGGGCCTGTGAAACTTGGAACCATCTGAGTTATTAATCCCGTTATAACTAAGGTGCAAAAACTAAAAAACCAACCTATGCATTTTCAGATTAAATAAACACTTCTGTACATTTTCAACATTACATTTTTGTTTTAATGTCACTTATTCCTTTTTATTTTGGTAATTTTTTACTTCGAGAATTTCTTTGATGTCAGATTCTCTTTTATTTCGCAAATTTTTTACTTCGCTTATTTATTTAATTTACTACTTTTTATTTAACTTATTCCTTTTTATATAACTATTTTTTTCTTCGATTATTTCTTTTTATTTCGCTTATTCTTCTTTATCTCGCTAGTTTTCTACTTATTCGTTTTTATTTCGCTAGCTTCCTACTTCTCTTATCCCTTTTTATTTCGCTAGCGTTCTACTTCTCTTATTCGTTTTTTATTTAGCTAGCGTTCTACTTCCCGTATTCGTTTTTATTTCGCTAGTGTTCTACTTCCCGTATTCGTTTTTATTTCGCTAGCGTTCTACTTCCCGTTTTCGTTTTTATTTCGCTAGCGTTCTACTTCCCGTATTCGTTTTTATTTCGCTAGCGTTCTACTTCCCTTATTCGTTTTTATTTCGCTAGCGTTCTACTTCTCTTATTCGTTTTATATTTCGCTAGCGTTCTATTTCCCGTATTCGTTTTTATTTCGCTAGCGCTCTTCTTCCCGTATTCGTTTTTATTTCGCTAGCGTTCTATTTCCCGTATTCGTTTTTATTTCGCTAGCGTTCTACTTCCCGTATTCGTTTTTATTTCGCTAGCGTTCTACTTCCCGTATTCGTTTTAGGTAGATTTCATTAGAAAGCTAACTATTGCAATGGGTACCATGTTTCGACTTCCGGAAAATTTCGACATATCTTCGCGTTTCACATCGCCCAGACCCCAAAACCACCGTCAGTTCAAAAGTTTATATATAATTTATGTATATATGTATCTATCTATCTATATATATATCTCAGTTTCTTGTGGACACGATAACTGCCGTAATTTTGCACCAATCACTTTGAATTTTTTACATAATATGTATCCCTATAAAATCTCGGCCGAGTTCGTTAATGGGCAAAATCGGTCGAAGGGGGTGAAAATGGGGGGCTTTTTTTCGAAAAAGTGAAATTTCGCTATAACTCTTTTAATACGTGAAATATCGAATCCATTCAAAGTTCGTAATATGTGTCGGATAAGTGCCAAAAATTTATGCCAAATAAGTTTTTTGATAGCACCAACCATTGACCAAAGGGGTGGAAAAAAGTGGGTTTTTCGGGAAACATTATTCATATCTCTCTTAATAGGCACAATATCAAAACCGTACAAAATGGAAAATATTCCCCTTATAATTACCTAAAACTTTTGTCTGAAAGAATTTTTGATATGACCTACCATTACGCCAAGGGATGAGAAAAATGATTTCGGAATTTTAAAAAATGCCAAGTGCCATCAGAGGTTACCATAACAACGCTTTCAAATTGATAAGGGATGATCTATCAGAGGTTGTCAAGACAACGCCATTGACGAGATCACATTCATTTTTAGCCTACTTTTCACACTTTTCAAAACTGAGGCAAAAGTAGACTTATAAGATATATCCGGGAAAATGTGTCTGTCCTTCTGTCTGTCTGGCTGTGTGTGTGTGTGTGCCCCCCCCCCCTCTCTATCAACTCCTAAACGGCTGCAGCAATCGAAACCAAATTTAGTATGAGTAAAGATGTTTACCGGAATATCTCAGGCCCATATTTGAAAAAGATGCCAGTGCTACTAACTGCTATAAAAACGCACTAGAAATTTGAGCTCCATGTTGGATATCTTGGAAGGTATATATGGGAGCTATTCTAAAATTGGCACACATGTAGATAATACTATTTCAGTTTAATTTCCAGGTGGCCATACATGACAGCGTTGCCAAAATAATTTTAAGCCTTCTGATAAGTCCAATTTTTAAATGCATATAACTTCTACACTATCAATTGGATTTCAACCAAATTTAGTATGTACTATGTGTACATAAACATATATGACTGAGTGTATTATTAAGAGCCACCAGGGCTGCCAACTGTTAATAATTGCTCTCTATTTTGTATCCAAATATATCAGAAAGTATGCAAGCCGACAGCTTTAAACTATGCACACGTAAATTACCCGACATTTTACATTAATTTGGAGTAACCTATATACGTCAGTTCTACCAACATGATTCTAAGCCTGCTGATAGGACCAATTTTTAAATACATGTAACTTCTATACCAACAAATAGATTTCATCCAAAATTGGCACAAAAATATATAATATTTCAGATTATTTCTGACCAGCACTCGCATGACATTGTTGCCAACATGCTTTAACGTGTACTAATAGATCCAATGTCTAAATCCATGTAACGTCCTTTGGACTTCAACCACATTTTGTATTCTGTACCTTAGGAGATGGAAGTAAGAATATATTCAGTCACCAGAGCTGCCAACTGTATTGCTCTATTAGGCTACATTATGCCTAGTATACCTTATTTCGAACTAATTAAGACATTTCGATATTACCCACTTAATTTCGTCATTATTCTAGATAGGTTCATATACTGTAGATTAATCTATGGCATGAATCTTAATTTTAAGAAAAGTAGGCTCTTTAGTTCGTCACGGAACTTCTTGTTCCATCTGACTATGAGGGAAGCGGCTAACTGGTAGCATGCTGAACTTCTATGCCCAAGGTGCTGGTTCAAAGCCGGCCAAAGTCGCCGGATTTTCTAAGAGCGCTAAAAATCCGTCAGCATGCTTTCCTTCGGAGGGGAAGTTACAACATTCATTGCAAGTTGCTGGTTGCGGTGGCATCTAGCAGCCAAGTTCACAGCTAGGTGTCGTTGACGTTAGTACACACATCAAAAAAAGTTTTGCATCACCTCGGTTCCAAGAGTTCCGGAACCGTTAAATACAAAGGGAATAGAGATCAACACAAACAACATTTCAGCTCGTTTTATTGCTCATGAGACCCACACATTGCATGTTGTACCATCATACAGCTAGACTTTCAGCATTTGTGGTCCAGATTGCAGTACACACCACTACCTCTAATACCCAGTAGCACGTCCTCTTGCATTGATGCATGCCTGTATTCGCCGTGGCATACTATCCACAAGTTCATCAAGACACTGTTGGTCCAAATTGTCCCACTCCTCAACGACAATTCGGCGTAAATCTCTCAGAGTGGTTGGTGGGTCAAGACGTCCATAAACAGCCCTTTTCAACATATCCCAGGCATGTTCGATAGGGTTCATGTCTGGCGAACATGCTGGCCACTGTAGTCGAGCGATGTCGTTATCTTGAAGGAACGCATTCACAAGATGTGCACGATGAGGTTGAGAATTGTCGTCCATGAAGACAAATGCCTCTCCAATATTCTGCCGATATGGTTGCACTATGGGTCGGAGGATGTCATTCAGGTATCGTAAAGCCGTTTCGGAGCCTTCCATGACCACCAGTGGCGTACGTCGGCCCCACATAATGCCACCCCAAAACATCAGGGAACCACCACCTTGCTGCACTCGCTGGACAGTGTGTCTAAGACGTTCAGCCTGACCAGGGTGCCTCCAAACACGTCTCCGACGATTGTCTGGTTGAAGGCATATGCGACACTCATCGGTGAAGAGAACGTGATGCCAATTCCGTGGGGTCCATTCAGCATGTTGTTGGGCCCATCTGTACCGCGCTGCATGGTGTCGGGGTTGCAAAGCTGGACCTCGCCATGGACGTCGGGAGTGAAGTTGCGCATCATGCAGCCTATTGCGCACAGTTTGAGTTGAAACACGACGTCCTGTGGCTGAACGAAACGCATTATTCAACATGGTGGCATTGCTGTCAGGGTTCCTCCGAGCGGCAATCCGTAAGTAGCGGTCATCCACTACAGTAGTAGCCCTTGGGCGGCCTGAGCGAGGCCTGTCATCGACAGTTCCTGTATCTCTGTACCTCCTCCATGTCCGAACAACATCGCTTTGGTTCACTCTGAGACGCCTGGAAACTTCCCTTGTTGAGAGCCCTTCTTGACACAAAGTAACAATGCGGACGCGATCGAACTGCGGTATTGACCTTCTAGGCATGGTAGAACTACAGACAACATGAGCAGCGTACCTTCGTCCTGGTATAATGACTGGAACTGATCGGCAGTCGTACCCCCTCCGTCTAATAGGCCCTGCTCATGCATGGTTGTTTACATCTTTGAGCAGTTTTAGTGACATCTATGAACAGTCAAAGGGACTGTATCTTGGATACAATATACACAGTCAACGTCTATATGCCGGAGATCTGGGAACCGAGGTGATGCAAAACTTTTTTTGATGTGTGTATTTGGTACAAAATTAGGTACTACTACTTAAAATTGACCGTCTGCAGACCTTACCTGAATTACAGACTAATACAGTCATCACAAATAACACCGTTTATCAGACAGATTCTACACACACCCAATGTACACGGGGTTACATGACCTCCTTGTCGCAGCCCCTAAACTGAGGAACCAACCAACATCTCTGCGGGAGATAAAATTTTGCGTGAAGAAGTAACAGACTGTTAGATAATTACACATTAGTTCCAAACCTTGCATAAGGACAGTGTGATCACAAGTATAACAAGATGTTCAGGAAAGAACATATAGCCTACTTTCTCCTAAATGTATGGGTATAGTTATAACTCTTTGTCTTTATCATCTCCTAATTTCTTCCAATTCGAAGTGCAAATTGGCACACCGGATTTGAGGAGTGGCGTTCAAATAATTTACCCCAGCATTTTGCAATTTCATCAGTAAACACTCCAAACAACGTAGGTATTCAGTTTATTAACACCGACTACTTACAATAATTTCAACTAGTTGCTCTAAACGTATCACTGGGAGAAACATATTTAATATAACTATTACACAGCTAATTTGTAATCGCGCGCGGCTAACGAGAAAGACAGGCCATGGCGCGTAAACCAAACCCTTCTGTGACGTAGGCAATGTACCGGTACTGCTTGATGATGCCGTGATAATCGCGCCTTATCTTGGGGATATGTACCCTCTATCGGCAAAAATAATAACCTTCGCAATTATACTGTAGACATGGGTTCACAAACTGACCGGTAGAGAGCATAGCTCGTATCTAGAAGGCTGTGGTTACCAATAACATAGTTCAAGTAATTACTCTTAGATGTCAACCCGGCGGTGAATGTTGTTTTAATTAAATATATATTTTCCATTTCAAAATGCACCATATAATGCTTTATTTTATAACGTCTCAGTACTCAAGAAATAATAAATATTAAAAAAATCAAGAAAAAAGTCCAACTCTGATAGGATTTGAACCACGGCCAGCCTGGTGAAAGACTAACGCGCTGACCACGCAGCCAATCGTGCACACTCTAATAGATCGCTAGGAACCAATACATATACCACGTTATACCAAATCATGACTTGGACTAAACGATTTCTTTACTGGAGTATATTTTAAACCGAGTTCATTTCATAGAAAGTTCATATATTTGTTACCACTAGCCTATATTGCATGCAACATACTGAAATTAATAAAATATAGGTCAGAACGAGAGATCAGCTGCCATCTTGTCAAATAACCGAGACGACTCAGCTTTTTAAAATAACTTCTAGACTATAATATTAAAATATAAACTTTTAATTTCAAACGGGCCACGTCGTTTCAAACAGATTAAACGATTCTTGGTTCGATAGTCGGAACTGGTGGGTCCCATGTTAAGGATTATAAAGTTTGCATAATTCACACGGCCGCCATTCTGAAATGGTATGGTTGATGACCTCGTAGTTTGGGCACAAGACGCGCCTCATATGAAGGAAGGTTGTTACCAAATTTGGTAAAGATCCGATTATTAGTTTGGTTGTAATGCATTATTACGTATTGACCATTTGAGTGGCCGCCATTAAGTTCTGGTAAAGATGGCGGCGATATAAAACATGACACTGAGGTGCTCTTTGCCAGTGCTACCTCTGTATCAAATTTCGTTCAATTCGGTTTCACCGTGTTCGAATTGATAGGGGGGGGGGGACAGACATTCAGAGTACACACACACACACACACACACATACACACACACACACACACACACACACACAGACAGACACACTTTTTTCGCCCTGTAGTGATCTCATAAGTCTACTTTCATTTTTTGCAAAAATCGAAAGTAGGCTAAAAATTCACCCCAACTGACAAGAAGGTTACCATCCCCATAAGACAGTAAAATGTTAAAAGTATGCATAGAAAGACGAAAAAATGTTAACTAACCTCCAATTGTAAAATACTTTCTCGCAATAAATGAGGTCTGATCCTCCTACGAAAACCTGCATATTTTGCCTATTATAGCCTATCCCCTAGTTTGCCCGGTGAAATCTACCTCCGCCTTCCGGCGTGCCGAGAGGAATTTTTATTTCGCTAGCGTTCTACTTCCCGTATTCGTTTTTATTTCGCTAGCGCTCTACTTCCCGTATTCGTTTTTATTTCGCTAGCGTTCTACTTCCCGTATTCGTTTTTATTTCGCTAGCGTTCTATTTCCCGTATTCGTTTTTATTTCGCTAGCGCTCTACTTCCCGTATTCGTTTTTATTTCGCTAGCGTTCTATTTCCCGTATTCGTTTTTATTTCGCTAGCGTTCTATTTCCCGTATTAGTTTTTATTTCGCTAGCGTTCTATTTCCCGTATTCGTTTTTATTTCGCTTGCGCTCTACTTCCCGTATTCGTTTTTATTTCGCTAGCGTTCTACTTCCCGTATTCGTTTTTATTTCGCTAGCGTTCTATTTCCCGTATTCGTTTTTATTTCGCTAGCGTTCTACTTCCCGTATTCGTTTTTATTTCGCTAGCGTTCTACTTCCCGTATTCGTTTTTATTTCGCTAGCGTTCTACTTCCCGTATTCATTTTTATTTCGCTAGCGTTCTACTTCCCGTATTCATTTTTATTTCGCTAGCGTTCTATTTCCCGTATTAGTTTTTATTTCGCTAGCGTTCTACTTCGCTTATTCATTTTGATTTCACTTATTTAATACTTAGTTTAATCCTTATTTTCCTTTTCAGTCACCCCTCCCCCATGAGCTCACAAAGTGTGGGACATGGATTGGCGACAACGGGCCCCGGCCGAGTCTGGCATTGCTTCCAATTACTTGTGCTGGCCTCCTATTATTTGTTTTGTTTATCTCGACTCATGTTCTCTTCCGACTCCAATGGTATTGGAGTATCCGAAGGCTAGGGAGTCTTTCAATTCCCCGCCTTAACTGACCCTTGTCTTATCCTTCCTAATACCCTCATTCTTCGAGGGATCTGTCCTCTTTTTTTTTTTTTTCTTTTCATGGTGACTAGCTGCGTGGCTCAGCGGTCACGTTGTCGCCCAAGGTTGGAAGTTCGTATCCTGGCCCAGTCAGGCGCAAATGTGAGGGAGCCGTGTCAGTCGATTTACTGGCACGTTAAAGATACCCTGTGGGGAAAAATTCCTGCAACCCGTCGTCTCTATAAGCCAGAGTAGTTAAAAGGGACGTAAAAGTGATAACATTATTATTATTAGCCTATTGTTATCTTTTCATGGTATGTCCTGCTTTTTGCTCAAGGCCCTGCAGAAGGCAAGAGTGTACACAGTCCCACCACTTATGTTGCACCCTGGGTAGCGCTACACCTTCAAGGGCTCACTGCAGGTGAGTTGGCGATACCGAGAAATTCCTGAGCTGGGCCCGGTTTCCCCCCTTTTTTTCATTGCTTTAGGTGCGGATCCTCTACTCATTCCCTTTCCATTTTGCCTTTCATGGTTTTTCTTCCTTCCAATTCCCTTAATTCTCATTCTTCGAGGGTGAAGGCATTTCATTTCCTCCTTTACCTTATTTTTCAATTTTTTCTTTATTTCCTCTTCTGGTGTGTCAGTGGTTAGTTTTAGTTGTGCGTCCACCTCCTGGTGCAGTGACTAGCGTTATTGGCTGTCACCCTGGAGGTCCGGGTTCAATCCACGGCTCTGCCAAGAAATTTGATTCTGGTGTGAGGGTTGGAACAAGGTACACTCAGCCTCGAGGCAAAAAATGAGAAGAGGTGGGTTCGATTCCCATCTCAGCCATCCTGGAAGTAGGTTTTCCGTGGTTTCTCCACTCCTACTACAGACAAACTTTCGATGCTTTTCAGTCGGTCAACCACGATTGTACCCAAATCCAATCCTGAAAAAAATTACATGAGATTAATAAATTAAAAAAATATTTATAAATTTATTATAAATTTATATTTAAAAATCGTGTTGACCGACTGAAAAGCTTCAAACTTTTGTTTACTAAGGCAACACCATAACCTACTACAGACACCACAATAACACAGGCTATCAGAAAAAATTTACACACATCCAAGTACACCTTGCTAAGTGATAACGATGTCCAAGCCTCTCGAATGAAAAAAACTACTACAGTTATAGTTGTAAGCGTGTAGTTGAAGGATTTATTCCAAAAACCAGAATAGTCCAAAAATTAAATTGTTAATTTGTGCTGAATGAAATAAAAATTGCTTTTAGACCTTCTATTGTCTCAATATCAGCTTTATATTACACACAAAGGAAGTATATTTTCTATAAGGATAGTAGAGAAAATCCTTAAGAAAACCTTTGGACTAGTCTGGTTTTTTTTCCGAAATCTTAGTTGAATACAACAATTAAAAATATTTAATCATTAAATATGATTATTTATTTTGTAAATCCTAACAAAGTACAAATCATTATTAAAAGCCAACATTCTTGGAAAAGCATTGGACTTGTCTCATTTTTGTAGAATCCCCAATATTTCACACTCGTATAGAACCCTACCCGACCTGTCTGCTTTTTGGAGACATCAATAATATATATACGTAGAGCTGGCCTTGGTGAGGAAGAAGATGTAGTTACCTCTCAAAAAGTCAATTTTTGAACTCGTCTGGTTATTGGAATGAACCCTTCAGTTATTTTGTTTTATATTTTCCATTTCATTTTCATTTTCACGATCTCCCAAACCATTGGGGGCCGACAACCTAGATGTTCTGATCAGCAAATATTATATCTGTCTAGTTTTATGGTGTTGGATAAAATTTCAACTAGTAAATATAATCAAAAATATTAAAATTAAACAATAAAAAATATATACAAATTAAAATAAAACGCACTAAAAATTAAAATAAAATTATGATTATAAAATTAAAAAGATAAAATTATAAAATTAAAAATAATAAATTAATAGATAATTTTTAAAATGTATTAAAAAAATTATGAATATTAAAAATCAAAATCAAAATTAGAGCTAAAATGAAAGTTTATATAAAAAAATTAAAGTAAAAATTAGAAAAAAATAGTCTGTCCTATAAAGGGTTAAAACAGCAATTATCATCATCATCATCATCATCATCATCATCATCATCCTCATCATCATCATCATCCTTTTCAGTCAGTAGCTAAATTTAGACATACGTGTCATTTCAAATTCATTTAAAGTATAACCCAATTCATTAGGGGTTCGATACAACATTCACCACCTGCCATTAAAGTGTTAAAACACTAATAATAATAATAATAATAATAATAATCAATGAACAAGAAAGGTCTAATGGAAAAACTAGAGGCGAAAGAAAGGAAGATTTTGAGGAAAATCCTGGGTCCCATCAAAGAAAACAGCGAGTACAGAAGGCGTCACAACCACGAATTATACAAGCACGTGGAGAAGATCAGTGACACGATTCGAAAAAGGATTGCCTTTTATAGCCACGTGACACGAATGAGCCCAGGCAGGATATCAAAACGGATATTGACGTACTTTCAGGATAAGAAAACCAAAGGGGCATGGTTCACGGAAGTTGAGAAAGATCTACGTGAAATGGAAATTTCCCCTAACGATATCCAGGAGCGTGTTCCACTTCAGGAAAAACTACGTACGCACAAAGGTTTCCAGGAAAAGCCGAAGCTGAAGACAGGGAAGGTGTGGTCCCAAGAGAGAAAAGAACAACACCGGAGACGAATGCGGGAACACTGGGTGGTAGTTAAAGCTCGGAAGAAGAGACAGTTGAACTGACGTGGTCCCTAGTTGGCCGAATCAAAGAAAGAATAATAATAATAATAATAATATCGTATGGCCTCGGGTGCCAGGTGCAATCTTTGTTATTTGACACCCAACGGGCAGCTTGCATGTCGATTTCGTTGTTCCTTTAAGCACTACGAAAGTCATGGAGGTTAGATATCTAAGCTCCTTGATACTATAGCGCTTTCTATTAGAGAAATGAGGAACTTTGTGTTGGCGGTAAATCCAGAGATTAATTTTGCCATTATGAACACGGCCTACTGAATTCAAATGGGTTCTTTGACATGCCAACATCGTATGACATGGTGTCGTAATTTTTGTCGCCTGAATCACTGAACATTTTGTAGATGTCACACGCGAGTAACGGTGCTATTATACTCAAGATGTGAGTGTACAAGCTCTTGTAACAAGGCGGGGAAACTTATTAGTTTTTAAGGCCCCCATACAGCCCTTCCTAAGTCCCCAACTAACGACAGCCAGGGTACCATTAAAATATGCGCGCCAACTTTCACGAAGTAGGATTTGCAGTAAATAATCCTATGTAAATCTTTTTCGCAGCTCTGCGCTAGTGTGGTGGTGCGTTTCTGAGAGCAGGGGAAACCCCTTTACTTCTTCCGCCTCCTTACTTGTCTTTAACGATTCTCTTCTCGCCTCTCTTGACTTCCAATCACATAAATACTGCAGGATTCTAACTTGTGCATATTTAAGGGGGGTAAATGACACTAGGTGCTTGCAATTGTCTGAGACAATCCTTCCGTCACTCAACTGCTGGTTCCCAGGGGTGAATATGTCGTCTTCCAAGTGGAACTTCACGTCTATGTGGTGGCTACAGACTACTCCTTTCCCTACTGCCTCGATATCTGAAATTGATGATTTATGAATTACAATGGATGATTACTGAATTTTTATTGATGATTTCTGAAATATTATTGTTGATTCTTTAATTATTATTGATGATTTCTGAATTAATATTGATGATTACTGAATTATTATTGATGATTTATGAATTAAAATTGATGATTTATGAATTAAAATTGATGCTTGGGTAAAACTAAGCAACTTCGAGATAATTTTAGGAATATTTAATTTTCAAGTATAGGAAAAAGGTTTCAAAAGTGTGGGAGTTACTGTTTATTAATATGTTCATGTAGGCATTGCTGATAAAATTATGATTAAATGTACCTGGGCTTGATTTCAGTTCATTTTATTAACTGAAGTAATTTTGGTTATTTTGGGATATCATTGGTAATTTCATGACAAAACCTTGATAAATTCGTAATAATTAATTCCAATCCCTGGCCTAATTACGGAATATGACCACATACTTTCTTCTATGTTTATGGATTCATATCATCGTTTTCGGCGATAAAGAAAGTTTATAAGAAGATTGCAAGTGTTGTGGGGTTGATATGTTTAAGAGTGTTGTTCCAGTCTCAATAACTTTAATGTAAACCAGCAGAAGTACCCATTCTTTGAATGGTCTTCGGTATTAATAACCAGACGTAATCAATTGAGCTACTGTTGCAATGGTTTGTGGCTTGGAACCTGTTTGTCGACAAAGAAAAATGATTAGTTAAAATATGCTCTGAAACTAAATTTACCTAACGTGTACTTCCTGACGTGAAAATGAAATTGAAAACCTCGTCGACGAAACGCAATACACGTCAAATATAACTGACCACTGTTGTGTCAAGTCCCCATCCAGAGGAAGACCCCTTTAATAAATTATAAAGGCTTGCGGTGCATGAAAATTCAGTTTTTTTAGCCTCCAATGGCCCAAATTCCTAAAAGAAAGGAAAAAAAAACACTATTTCAATTCAGGAATTTTTGAAAATAATGTTTCTGTTTGGAGATGTAATAGACCTTCTGTACGACACATCACACATTTAAGTCGTGTGAAAAAAAATCCAGGGTACCCCTTGACCCTCTTAAGCACATTGATGAATTTTACAGTTTTAGTTGATTCCGTAATAACCGTATAGCCATTTGCAAACATTCACAGAAATTTAACAAATGGAGTGGCTTTACTTCTTGCAGAAATAGATGGAAAGTTGAATGTCACCTTTCGAGATACTGTTGTCATGGTTACTGGCTTGCATTCCTTCATTAGTTTATTAAATGAAATTAGTTTTCTGGGAATATCTCAGAAACTGTTGGTTTTAGAGCCTTAAATGTAGTTTTCGGGGACCCTTTACGGCTATTTAGGGGCACCTAGTTTTGTTTCTGACACCAAGGGGCTGAAAATAAGGTTTGTCTCGTCGTTGTAGGCAGTAGTATAATATTAATAATAATTATAAGAATAATATAACAATATAGGGATAGGGATATAATAGACCTTCCGTACCACACCCGCACGTGTCAATCGCGTGAAAAAAATCTAGAGTACCCCTTGACCCCCTTAAGCGCATTATATGACATTGATGAATTTTACAGCTTAATTTGGTTCCGTTATAACCTCATAGCCGTTTGCAAACTATCTCAGTAATGTGATAAATGGAATTGTATTGAGCCTTACAGCAATAGATGGAACTGTGAGATTCCGTTGATATGGTTACCGGCTCCATTCTTTCGTTATTATATTAAATGAAATTAGTTTCCTGGAAATATCTCAAAAACTGTAGGTTTAAGGGCCTTAAAGGGCCTTTCGTTTCTCAAATTGAGAGGCTGAAAATGAGCTTTGTCTCGCCCTTCTACGCCTATTTCAGCAAGTATTTTAAGGGGGTAGGCCCCCTTTTAAGAGAGGTACTGAGAAGAGTTATATCAATGATTAGTGTCGTGCCTCTGAAGGATATCTGTACCAAATTTTACGTTGATCCACCCAGCCGTTCTCGAGTTATAAGGTAACAACTTTGTCCACAGACAGACAGACAGACAGACAGACAGACAGACAGACAGACAGAGAGACAGACAGACAGACATTTTATTTTCGCTAGCATCCGTCATAAACAGTCTGAAACGCGTAAATAAGGAAAATGACCGTAGAAATTCAGGAAAAACAAACAAACTTTCATTTTTATATATATATAGAGATAAGTGCAGCCTTATAAAGGTTGATAGGATACACATGAACACGCTCAATGACACAAGATTATTTTATAAGCCTACTTATTACATTTACAAAATCATGAAGGTGGCTAAAATTTAAGTCTGGCATTGTTGTTCTCAAAATTTTGCTCATTTTTCAGCTAGTGTTAGTTCAGTCTGTTTTTGCAAGGTTGAGACCCTTGTTACACTAGGATAGGCTGCCGGCCACCTGAACATATAAACCGTAGCGTTACCCAAGTTGAGTCACTGGCAATAATAAGCTATCGATCGTTCCACAGCCTTCTTGTCTCCTTGCTTCATCTTACCTCCTCTTCGCTCCGGATCGCAATTTCCGTTCTCCGCACGGCTTTATTAACGAGCGCGAAATATTCCAAGACAAGTCTCGCGTGACCTAACCTCAACCGAGCGGCCGACATTATAAATAAAGATGGTTATTACGTTATGGCAGTACACCACTTATTAATTATTTGTTGCAGAGACTTCATTAACGCGCCACAAAGACCGTGTGGCGGGCTGTTCATAGGAGGCTTTGAAAAGACTCGATTATCTTGTGTATCACACAGAGCGGGGCTTTGAAAAGACAGTAGACACTCGATTATCTTGAGGATCACACGAGAGGGTTTGAAAAGAGCGTAGACGCTATCTTGTAGATCATATGGAAGGCTTTGGAAACTCACAATAGATCTATTTATCTTCTGAGAAACTTTGAATATTAAGGGCATTATGAGGGTAGGTTCGATAATAAGCTTTGACAATACAGTGTATGCTTGATTATTTTTTAGGTCACACAGGGAGTCTCAAAAAGACAGTAGACGCTCAGTTATATTGTGGAGCTCACAGAGGTCTTTGGAAAGACAATAGACGATCGGTTATCTTGTGGAGCAAAAATAGCGTCTTTGGAAAGACAATAGACGAACGGTTATCGTGTGGAGCTCACAGAGGGGCTTTGGAGAGACAGTAGACGATTGGTTATCTTGTGGAGCTCACAGAGGGTTGGTTATCTTGTGGATCTCACAGAGGGGTTTGGAAAGATAGTAGACGCTCAGTTATATTGTGAAGCCCACAGAGAGCTTTGGAAAGACAATAGACGATCTGTTACCTTGTGTAGCTCACAGAGCGTCTTTGGAAAGACAATAGACGATCGGTTATATTGTGGAGCTCACAGAGGTCCTTGGAAAGACAATAGACGATCGGTTATCTTGTGGAGCTCTGAGAGGTCCTTGGAATGACAATAGACGATCGGTTATCTTGTGGAGCTCACAGAGGTCCTTGGAAAGACAATAGACGATCGGTTATCTTGTGGAGCTCACAGAGGTCCTTGGAAAGACAATAGACGATCGGTTATCTTGTGGAGCTCTGAGAGGTCCTTGGAATGACAATAGACGATCGGTTATCTTGTGGAGCTCACAGAGGGTTGGTTATCTTGTGGAGCTCACAGAGGGGTTTGGAAAGATAGTAGACGCTCAGTTATATTGTGAAGCCCACAGAGAGCTTTGGAAAGACAATAGACGATCTGTTACCTTGTGTAGCTCACAGAGCGTCTTTGGAAAGACAATAGACGATCGGTTATATTGTGGAGCTCACAGAGGTCCTTGGAAAGACAATAGACGATCGGTTATCTTGTGGAGCTCTGAGAGGTCCTTGGAATGACAATAGACGATCGGTTATCTTGTGGAGCTCACAGAGGTCCTTGGAAAGACAATAGACGATCGGTTATCTTGTGGAGCTCACAGAGGTCCTTGGAAAGACAATAGACGATCGGTTATCTTGTGGAGCTCTGAGAGGTCCTTGGAATGACAATAGACGATCGGTTATCTTGTGGAGCTCACAGAGGGTTGGTTATCTTGTGGAGCTCACAGAGGGGTTTGGAAAGATAGTAGACGCTCAGTTATATTGTGAAGCCCACAGAGAGCTTTGGAAAGACAATAGACGATCTGTTACCTTGTGTAGCTCACAGAGCGTCTTTGGAAAGACAATAGACGATCGGTTATATTGTGGAGCTCACAGAGGTCCTTGGAAAGACAATAGACGATCGGTTATCTTGTGGAGCTCTGAGAGGTCCTTGGAATGACAATAGACGATCGGTTATCTTGTGGAGCTCACAGAGGTCCTTGGAAAGACAATAGACGATCGGTTATCTTGTGGAGCTCACAGAGGTCCTTGGAAAGACAATAGACGATCGGTTATCTTGTGGAGCTCTGAGAGGTCCTTGGAATGACAATAGACGATCGGTTATCTTGTGGAGCTCACAGAGGGTTGGTTATCTTGTGGAGCTCACAGAGGGGTTTGGAAAGATAGTAGACGCTCAGTTATATTGTGAAGCCCACAGAGAGCTTTGGAAAGACAATAGACGATCTGTTACCTTGTGTAGCTCACAGAGCGTCTTTGGAAAGACAATAGACGATCGGTTATCTTGTGGAGCTCTGAGAGGTCCTTGGAATGACAATAGACGATCGGTTATCTTGTGGAGCTCACAGAGGTCCTTGGAAAGACAATAGACGATCGGTTATCTTGTGGAGCTCACAGAGGTCCTTGGAAAGACAATAGACGATCGGTTATCTTGTGGAGCTCTGAGAGGTCCTTGGAATGACAATAGACGATCGGTTATCTTGTGGAGCTCACAGAGGTCCTTGGAAAGACAATAGACGATCGGTTATCTTGTGGAGCTCTGAGAGGTCCTTGGAATGACAATAGACGATCGGTTATCTTGTGGAGCTCACAGAGGTCCTTGGAAAGACAATAGACGATCGGTTATCTTGTGGAGCTCACAGAGGTCCTTGGAAAGACAATAGACGATCGGTTATCTTGTGGAGCTCTGAGAGGTCCTTGGAATGACAATAGACGATCGGTTATCTTGTGGAGCTCACAGAGGTCCTTGGAAAGACAATAGACGATCGGTTATCTTGTGGAACTCAAATAGGTCTTTGGAAAGACAATAGACGATCGGTTATGTTCTGGAGCTCACAGAAGACATTGGAAAGACAGTAGACGCTCAGTTATCTTGTGAAGCTCACAGAGGACAGCAGATGTGGTTATCTTGTGAATCACACAAGAAACTTTGGAAAGACAGTAGACTATCGGTTATCTTGCAAAAGTCACAGAGGTCTTCGGAAAGACAGTAGACGTTCGATTATTTTGTGTATCACACAGGAAACTTTGAAAAGACAGGAGACGTTCGGTTATCTTGTGGATCACATAAGAAACTTCGAAAAGACAGTTGACTTCAATTATCTTGTGGATCATAGTGGAAATTTTGAAATTACAGTGGACGTTCGATTATCTTATGGACCACACAGGGGGCTCTGAATACAGTTGTCGTTCGATTAACTTGTTATAATACATGGGGCTTTGAAATTATATAATTATTTATTCAACTGAATTCTCCTACAATAACACTAACAAACACTTAAGGGGCCCCAGACGAGCTCATGCTAATGTTAAACTATTTATTTACCATTTTCTCAGCCAATTAAATATGTTTAAGTTTTTGTTAGTGTTATTATTGGAGGATTAACTTAAATAGATAATCGTACTTTATATAATGAGGTAGGTTCTTGTATTTAAGTATACTACAGCAGTTTCCCTTTTGTGCTAAAGAAGAGTAAACGTGACTCAATACATGTCCTCATTGTTTTTCTAAGTTTATAAATGAGTTATATTATTGACTACATGACTAGGCGGTTTAAATAAATTTTGTGTTGTTTGAAACCATCAAAACAGGAATTTGACCAAAAAGTAGAGCTACCCCGTTTTTTCACCGCACCTTTAATTACCACCACCATCGAGGTGGAAAATGCAGGGTCTTTCTAAATTCCCATAACAGACTTTGAGGGCTTGTGGTGGGGACCAAGTTTAGCATAGGAACTTGTGTCCGGAAACGTATCGTCTACCCGCTGCCCGCAATAGAACACCACAGAACACGTTCACAGCTCTCGCATTTTCGGCGCTCTGTCCGTCTCCTGCTGCTTGTCGACTGGGTCCAATAACAGGTGGGGCTTGATGTTTATTATACTGTATTATATTTCCGTGTCCGGGAGACACACTAAATTCTTCCTTTCTAGAACTCTGCAGCTCTTATTCCTCGGTCTGTGGGCAACAAGGTCTTCCTGGCTGCAGGTGGCATTCAGATCTTGGCACGTGAGCAGGTGTTGTGGTGTCTGGATTTCTCCACAGGCACATCGTGGATCTTCTGCATAACCCCACTTCACAAGGTTGCTACGACACTTAGGCACTCCTGTTCCCATCCGGTTTAAGGACCTCCAGGTGGTATAAGGCAAATGACTACCTCTATTCAGTTCTTCTTTAGGGGTAAACCCCTCTGGTACTATTTGTTTCCAGAGTGACACACGCCGGACGTCTGGTTTGGTATGGAGGGGTACTGTTCTCTTAATAAAACTCTTCCTGTATCTTAGGCGAAGAGTGGTCACATTGTGGTTAGACATAGAATGTCTGGGATCTGTCCTAAGCTTTTGTCTCTCTTTTTCTGCTGCCACCTCGCGTCGGATAGCTGGAGGTGCAATGCCAGCCAGAGGGTAGATCTTCTGCACTGGAGTAGGTGTCAGACATCAAGTGGCAATACGGGTGGACTCGTTAACCCTCGAAGGGCTATCGTCTCACTACGAGACGATTCGGACCCCGCTGAAGTGCTATCGTCTCGCAGACTATTCGTAAAATCGATATAACAAATCGTAAAATCTATATAACAATCGATTTTACGAATAGTCTCGCTGTGAAATTAAATTCTCTATCTGGTAGGCAATCCAAGTTGGTTATTGAACTTCTGAAAAAAAAGACTACTTTCTACTTATGTACATCAAAGGTGATGAAAATGTTATAGTAATGGGAGATTGGAATGCTGTGGTAGGAAAAGGGAGAGAAGGGAAGATAGTAGGAGATTTCGGATTAGGTGAAAGGAATGATCGAGGAAGAAGGCTGGTAGAATTCTGCACCGAGCATGAGTTGGTCATAGCTAACACCTTATTCAATAACCACAATAGAAGAATATACACATGGATGAGACCAGGAGATACAGGGCGTTACCAAATCGACTTCATTATGGTCAAGCAGAGGTTTCGAAACCAGATTTTGGATTGTAAAACATATCCTGGTGCTGACATAAACTCTGACCACAATCTGGTTGTAATGAAATGCAGATAAAAGTTGAAGATACTGAAGAAAAGTCAAAAGCCAAAAAGGTGGGCAATAGACAGACTGAAAGAGAAGGATGTAAACGAAAGATTCAAGAAGAGTATAAAGGAAGGACTAATGAAAAACCCTAAACAAACTTCAATTGCAGACAATGGGCACTTTTGAAGAATGAAATAACAAAATCCGCAGAAGAACACATTGGCAGGAAAGAAAGAATAGGTAGAAAACCGTGGATCACTCAGGATATACTAGAATTGATGGATGAAAGGCGGAAACACAAGAATGTAAGAAATGAAAAGGGGAAAGCAGAATACAAACGTCTGAGAAATGAGGTTAACAAGAAGTGCAAGGAAGCGAAAGAAGAATGGTTGAAAGAGAAATGTGCAGGTATAGAAAATTGTCTGCAATTAGGAAAAGTAGACACAGCTTATCGAAGGATTAAGAATACTTTTGGGGAAAAGAAGACTAAGTGCTGTAATATTAAGGACACAAATGGAAAGCCTCTAACAGATAGGGAAGAAAAGGTTGAGAGATGGAAAGCTTACATAGAGAGTTTGTATAAGGGAAAGGAGATTGAGAATCATGTAATGGAAAGGGAGGAGGAAATTGATGTGGATGCGAAAGGAGATTTAATATTGAGATCAGAATTTGATAAAGCTTTGGAAGACTTAAGCAGGAACAAAGCACCAGGCATAGATGATATACCGATTGAGTTGCTACGCTGCATAGGAGATGAAGGTCTGATCAGGTTATTTCACTTGGTGTGTAGGATTTATGAGACAGGTGAGGTACCCCCTGATTTCAAGAAGAATGTAATCATCCCTATACCAAAGAAAGTGGGAGCTGACAGATGTGAAGATTACCGTACAATCAGCTTGATTACTCATGCTTCAAAGATCCTGTCTAGAATAATTTACAAGAGGATTGAAAGCCAGATAGAAACGGAGTTGGGTGAAGACCAGTTTGGTTTCAGGAGAAATGTAGGAACAAGGGAAGCTGTACTAAGTCTTAGGCTGATTTTGGAAGGTAGAATAAGGAGAGATAAGAGAACGTTCATGGCTTTTGTAGACTTAGAAAAGGCTTTTGATAACGTTGATTGGACTAAATTGTTTGACATTTTGAAATCGATTGGAATAAAGTACAGGGATAGGAGGGTGATATACAATCTATACAGAAACCAGACAGCAGTCATTCGAGTTGAAGGACATGAGGGAGAAGCTGGTATTCAGAAAGGTGTAAGGCAAGGCTGCAACTTATCACCCATACTTTTCAATCTTTACATTGAACAAGCAATGAAGGAAATTAGAGAAAAATTTAAAGTGGGAGTGAAGATTCAAGGAAAAATAATTTCAACTCTGCGATTTGCTGATGACATCGTCATCTTGGCCGACAAGCCTGAGGATTTGAATGAGTTTTTGAATGGTATGGACTCCGTCTTACGGAAAGAATTCATGATGAAAATTAATAAATGTAAAACAAAAATACTGGAATGCAGCCGAAATAAATCAGAAACCTCTATGGAGATCAAATTGGCAGGTGAAAAGCTGAAGGAAGTAGGAGACTTCTGTTACTTAGGAAGCAAAATAACCAGTGATGGACGAAGCAAAGAGGATATAAAAAGTAGGTTGGCTCAGGAAAAGAAAGCATTTCTACAAAAAAGGAATCTGCTGACATCGAATATAGATTTAGGTATTAGGAAGTCATTTTTGAAAGCCTATGTCTGGAGCGTGGCGCTCTATGGAAGTGAAACTTTGACTATTGGTGCAGCAGAAAAGATGAGAATTGAAGCGTTTGAAATGTGGTGTTACAGGAGAATGATGAAGATCAGATGGGTAGATAGGGCTACAACAAAGAGGTATTAACACGAGTGGGAGAGGAGAGATATTTCTGGCGACTGCTAATGAAGAGAAGAGATAGGTTAGTAGGACATATACTAAGACACCCAGGAATAGCAAGCTTAGTTATGGAGGGAAGGGTCGAGGACAAGAACTGTAGGGGTAGACCAAGGTTAGAATATGTTAAACAGATTGCCTCGGATGTAGGGTGTGGTAGCTATGTAGAGATGAAACGATTAGCTCAGGACAGGGAGGCATGGAGGGCTGCATCAAACCAGTCAAAAGACTGAAGACTCAAACAACAACAACAACAACACTACTGGACACATAAAATAGCACTATCTTCTATACGTTGCCATTCCTAGTCGGTCACTATTGACGGTTGACGATGACCTGAAAATGTGGAAATAATATCACATTCTAGCAAGGCTATGTGCTACGTTTTACGAAAGGATCAGACCCCTGGCTCTTTTAAATCGAATTTTTAAATAGTCCCATTTTATGATCACCTAGAGGTGTAGTGGCTAGCATATTTAGCTGTCTGCCAAGATGAGATAAAATTTGAAAATCATATCACGGTCTAGCATCATTATTTGCAAGGTTTTCCGAAGAAATCAAACCTCTGGCTGTTTTAATACGGCAATTATGATTTTTTAGCCTACTTTTCACATTTTGCAACAAGATGTTCAGTAAAGAACATATAGCCTACTTTCTCCTAAATGCATGGGTATTGTTATAACTCTTTGTCCTTTTCAAGGAGTATGATTGAATGTTGGTTGTAGTAGCTTGTTGAAATACAACGTGCTATAGGGATATTAAACATGAATATGAGGTGCCCTTTGCTAGTGCTACCTCTGTACCAAATTTCGTTCCATTCGGTTTCACCGTGTTCGAATTGATAAGGGGAATCGATTTTCACACAAAGATGGCCGCCATCCGCAAAATATTAGTCTGATGACCTATTATATTGGTCAAAGGATGCTCCCTCCATAAAGGTATGTTGTTGATAAATTTGCTAGAGATCGGATGATTAGGCTAATCGTAATTTGATTTAAGCTTTGAACATTTGTGTGGCCGCCATTACGTTTCCGTCAAGATGGCGGCGATATAAAACATGACACTGAGGTGCCCTTTGCTAGTGCTACCTCTGTACCAAATTTCGTTCACTCGGTTCCACCGTGTTCGAATTAATAGGGGGAATCAATTTTGACATAAAGATGGCCGCCATCCGCAAACTATTAGGCTAATGGCCTATTAGATTGGTCAAAGGATGCTCCCTCCATAAAGGTATGTTGTTGCAAAGTTTGGCAGAGATCGGATGGTTATGTTAGCCGTAATTTGATTTAAGCTTTAAACATTTGTGTGGCCGCCATTACGTTTCTGTCAATATGGCGGCGATATAAATCATGACACTGAGATGCCCTTTGCTAGTGATATCCCTGTACCAAATTTCGTTCCATTCGATTTCACCGTGTTTGAATTAATAGGGGGAATCGATTTCGACACAAAGATGGCCGCCATCCGCAAACTATTAGGCGAATGACCTACTAGATTGGTCAAAGGATGCTCCCTTCATAAAGGTATGTAGTTGCAAAATTTGGTAGAGATCGGATGATTAGGTTAATCGTGATTTGATTTAAGCTTTGAACATTCGTGTGGCCGCCATTACGTTTCAGTCAAGATGGCGGCGATATAAAACATGACACTGAGGTGCCCTTTACTAGTGCTACCTCTGTACCAAATTTCGTTCCATTCGGTTCCACCGTGTTCGAATTAATAGGGGGAATCAATTTTGACATAAAGATGGCCGCCACCCGCAAACTATTAGGCTAATAACCTATTAGATTGGTCAAAGGATGCTTCCTCCATAAAGGAATGTTGTTGCAAAGTTTGGTAGAGATCGGATGGTTATGTTAGTCGTAATTTAACTTAAGCTTTGAACATTTGTGTGGCCGCCATTACGTTTCTGTCAAGATGGCGGCGATATAAAACATGACACTGAGGTGCCCTTTGCTAGTGCTACCTCTGTACCAAATTTCGTTCATTCGGTTCCACCGTGTTCGAATTAACAGGGGGAATCAATTTTGACATAAAGATGGCCGCCATCCGCAAACTATTAGGCTAATAACCTATTAGATTGGACAACGGATGCTCCCTCCATAAAGGAATGTTGTTGCAAAGTTTGGTAGAGATCGGATGGTTATGTTAGACGTAATTTAACTTAAGCTTTGTACCTTTGTGTGGCCGCCATTACGTTTCCGTCAATATGGCAGCGATATGAAACATGACACTGAGATGCCCATTGCTATTGCTACCTCTGTACCAAATTTCGTTCCACTCGGTTTCACCGTGTTTGAATTAATAGGGGGAATTGATTTTCACACAAAGATGGCCGCCATCCGCAAACTATTACGCTGATGACCTATTAGTTTGGTCAAAGGATGCTCCCCCCATAAAGGTATGTTGTTGCAAAATTTGGTAGAGATCGGATGATTAAGTTAATCGTAATTTGATTTACGCTTTGAACATTTGTGTGGCCGTCATTACGTTTCCGTCAAGATGGCGGCGATATAAAACATGACACTGAGGTGCCTTGTGTTAGTACTACCTCTGTACTAAATTTCGTTCCATTCAGTTGCACCGTGTTCGAATTAATAGGGGGAATCGATTTGGACACAAAGATGGCCGCCATCCGCAAACTATTACGCTGATGACCTATTAGTTTGGTCAAAGGATGCTCCCCCATAAAGGTATGTTGTTGCAAAATTTGGTAGAGATCGGATGATTAGGTTAGTCGTAATTTGATTTAAGCTTTGAACATTTGTGTGGCCGCCATTACGTTTCCGTGAAGATGGCGGCGATATAAAACATGACACTGAGGTGTCCTTTGCTAGTGCTACCTTTGTACCAAATTTCGTTCAATTCGCATTCACCGTGTTCGAATTGATAGGGGGGGGACAGACATTCAGAGTTCACACACTCACACACACACAGACTCACACACACACACACACACACACACACACACAGACTCACACACACACACACACACACACACACACAGACTCACACACACACATACACACACACAGACAGACACACTTTTTTCGCCCTGTGTTGATCTCATAAGTCTACTTTTCATTTTTTGCAAAAATCGAAAGAAGGCTAAAAATGAGGAAAAAGTAGACTTATGAGATCGATCCGGGAAAATGTGTGTCTGTCTGTCTGGCTGTGTGTGTGTCCCCCCCCCCTATCAACTCCTAAACGGCTGCAGCAATCAAAACCAAATTTAGTATGAGTAAAGATGTGCACCGGAATATCTCACGTCCATATTTGAAAATGATGTCAGTGCTACCAACTGCTGGAAAAACGCACTAGAAATTTGAGCTCCATGTTGGATAACTTGCAAGGTATGCATGGGAGCTATTCCAAAATAGGCACACATGCAGATAAGACTATTTCAGTTTAATTTTAAGGAGGCCAACTATGACAGTGTTGCCAAAATAATTTTAAGCCTTCTGATAGGTCCAATGTTTAAATGCATATAACTTCTACACAATCTATTGGATTTCAACCAAATGTTGTATGTAATATATGTACATAAACAGATATGACTGAGCGTATTCTTAAGAGCCACCAGGGCTGCCAACTGTTAATAATTGCTCTCTCTATTTTTTTAAATCCAAATACCAATATATCAGAAAGTATGCAAGCCAACAGCTTTAAACTATGCACACGTACATTCTGACATTTTAGATTAATTTGGAGTAACTTATATACGTCAGTTCTACCAACATGATTATAAGCCTGCTGATAGTACCAATTTTTAAATACATGTAACTTCTATACTATCAGTTGGATTTCAACCAAATTTCGTATGTGCTATGTGTACCATAACAGATATGACTATAAGTATTGTTAAGAGCAATCAGGGCTGCCAACTGTTAATAAATGCTGTTTATATATTTTTTACCCTAATATCAATATATCAGAAAGTATGCAAGCCAACAGCTCTATACTTTGCACACGTATAGCACCTGACATTCTAGATTAATTTGGAATAATTAATACAAGACAGTGCTGCCAACATGATTCTATGCCTGCTGATATGTCCAATTTTAAAATACATGTAACTTCTATACTAACAAATGGATTCCATCCAAAATTGGCACTACAAGATATAATATTTCAGATTATTTCTGACCAGCACACGCATGACATTGTTGGCAACATGCTTTTACGCGTGCTGATACATCCAGTGTCTAACTGCATGTAACGTCCATTGGACTTCAACCAAATTTTGTATTCTGTACCTTAAGGGATGGAACTAAGAATATATTCAGTCACCAGGGCTGCCAACTGTAGTGCTCTATTAGGCTACATTATAGCAGGTATATTTTGAACTAATTAGATATTTCGATATTACCAACTTAATTTCGTCATTATTCTAGATAGGTTCATATTCTGTAGAATAATCATAGGCATGAAAAGTAGGCTGTATAGTTCTTCACGGAACTTCTTGTTAAATAACCTCATTTTCTATGTCGAGGAGTGTACATGTGATTGAAATTCTGTTAAAACTGATATGGTTAGACATTTGTTCTGTGACTTTTGTATTATTCATTATTCATCAAAGTTTCTATTGTTATATATCATTGGGCTTGTAATGAAATTTGGCACATTTTGTTTATCTTCGAATTTTATTTCAGATAAAGTAGTGCTTGTGAACAACCTCTAAATTGGAATTTATTGTAAATTTTTGTTTTAAATCTGACTAATCATCCATTAATCTTCTACTGGATACTTGTAGGTAAAAAAAGACCTACTGTATTATTATCTTATCCTCTAATTTTCCTGAGTACATTGATATGTAATATGCCATATATAGTTACAAATTTGTATTTATTATTTAATTTTTAAAATATATCTGCACGCTGCATTAAAAATGCTTAGCACTTAAGAGTGAAACCCCCCAGGGGCTCACATCTAGTGGGTTGTGGGTTGGCGACCTCGGGGCCCCATCTGAGTCCGGCATTGCTTCCACGTACTTGTGCCGGGCTCCTCTCTTTCTTCTTTCCTGACGACCTCCCTTGGTCAACTCTTGTTCTCTTCCGACCCCGACTGTATTAGGTTATCCGAGGCCTAGGGAGTCTTTCACTTTCCCGCCTTAATTGGCCCTTGTCTCATCTTTCCTGATACCCTCCTTCTGTGAGGGGTCAGCCTTCTTTTTCTTTTCCTTATACCTCCTGCCTTGTGTTCAAGGCCCTTAAGGAGGCAGGGTGCATGTAGCCCCACCACTTCTGGTGCACCGTCGATAAGGCTACACCCTCAGGGGCTCACGGCTGGTGAGTTCGGGAGTTGGCGCCCCCGAGGGGTTCCTGAGCTGGGTCCGTTTTCCCCTTTTGTCCCTTCCCTTTGGGGCGGACCTTCTCCTCTCTCCCCTCTCCTCTCCTCTCCTCTCCTCTCCACTCCTCTTTTCCTTATATTTACTTTTCTCTTTAAGATTCCCGCACTGTTTTTGTTACTTGGTTCACCGTGTGTCTAAATTCCCTTCTAGCGATTTTTAAGGCTTTTTTAATCTACGTTGCATTTTGTAAGTTTTTTTTCGATCTAAATTACATCTCGCGATTGTTTTCAACTTCAATTGCATTTTGTAAAGATTGACAATCTAAATTGCTTTTTGGTAAGTCTTTCAATGCAGGTAGCCGGGCCTTTTAGTGAGAATTTTGAATTTCAATTGCATTTTGTAAGTATTTTCAACCAAAACCGCATTTCGCACGATTTTTGAATCTAAATTGCATTTTGTTTGGTGGGCATTTTGCACATATTTTGATTCTTAATTGCATTTTGTGGGTATTTTGAATCTAAATTACATTTTGTCAAGTATTTTCAATCTGAATTGCATTTTGTAAGTATTGTCAATCCACATGAGTCGTTTGAATCTACCGTACATTTTGTAAGCATTTTCAACTTCAATTGCATTTTGTAAGTATTTTGAATTTCAATTGCACTTTGTGAATAATTTGGATTGGAACTGGGATATTTCAATCTGAATTGCATCGTGTATTTTCAATTTCAATTGCATTTTGTAAGTATTTTGAACCTCAATTGCATTTTGTACGTCATTTCGATCTCATTTGCATTTTGTAAGTATTTTGAATTTCAATTGCATTTTGTAGGTATTTCGACGCTACATTGCATTTTGTACGTATTTTGAACCTAGCCTTCATTTTGTGGGTATTTTTCAATCTATTCCTTTTGTGAATCTTTTCGTTCTAAATTCCCTTTTGTAAGAACATTTTGTGAGTTGTTTCAATCTGAGTTCCTTTTTGTAAGTATTTTCCGTCTCACTTAATTTTCGTTCTGGTTTCCGTTTCATTATCATTTTCGCTATCACCCAGATCATTAGGGGCCGATAACTTAGATGTTAGGCCCCTTAAAACAACAATTATCATCATCATCAAGAGTGAAACGTTCAGCACTTGGAGGGTGAGCTATGTCCACTTGCTTGGTATGGGCAGATGCTCCACACACTGATGATCCGTACTCTCCTCCGTACATTGTTCTGGTACATACGATCACCAATCCCTGGCCCTCCAACATCCACCGCAAGACCAAGACAGTAGGCCATGCTTTCTGGTGTGGTTGAAGACTGTGGGGCACCCATTGGGCACACACTTTCCGCAACTGCAGTCGTTCCTTCATGATGGTGTGCACACTTCCGACGCTCAATCCGACCACGGCGGCTATGGCGTTCACTGTCACTCGGCGGTCCTGGGTAATGAGTACAACAACCAGCTGGACGTTGTCATCGGTAATGCAGGGGGTGCCCCAGACCGGGCATCATCGGCTAACGACACCCGTCCTTCCCTGAAGCGCTTGTGCCACGCCTTGACCCCTGCGAGGGACATGCAGTGTTCGCCGTACACTTGTGACATTCGGCGATGAATGTCCGTTCCCCCTACTCCTTTCGTTGTCAGAAACCGAACAACACCTCTTTGCTCTTCGTTTGACGCCTCCATGTCACTGTTTGCAATGCGACTGGCAGCGATGGACAATTGATGCATGCTGCTGCTCGCTTTGTATCGTCACGTGACGTGCATGCGTGCCCTCTAGCGACGGGCTGTGACCTTCCACGCTCTGGTCAGAACCACACCTCGTTACACATGCCACGATTAGCCGATGTCGTCACCTGTTTGCGCATTACAGCCTCCGGCTCGTTACTTTTTGAACGCACCTTATATGTCACCCTTAAGAGCGCTTGTTCACACCCGGCCGAAGTCGTCTGATATTTTAAGAGCGTAAAAATCCCTCTGTTGGCTATGCATTCCTTCGGAGGGGAAGTAAAGCCACCGGACCCATGTCATAGATTTTTGGCATAAAAAATAACCTTCCAATAATTACACTTCTGGAAGCAAAAAATTGTAGGTTAGTTTGATAACGCTCTATTAGTTCCAACGTTCGCCACTGGGTGCTGACTGCGATGGCATTTAGTAGCCGCGTCCGCACCTAGGTGTCGTGGATGGAAGCATTTGTTGGCAAAAGTTGGAACTACTTGAAAAGATTAATCATCTGCAGTCCTTCTACCTGAATCATAGACAACACACTCTAATACAGCCATCACAATTCACACCGGTTATCAGACAAATTCTACACCCACACAACATGCGTTGTCGCAGCCCCTAAACTGTGGCACCAACCAATCTTGTTACTTTGTATTATGCATTTTAAGAACTGGCACGTAAGCTCACCAAATGTTGTGACCTTAGTCTCCCTCCAAATTTTATTCAAACTATCATTACCAGTCGCGGCTTCACCCGCGAATATTCTAGTTGTAAAGAGTACACTTAGCAAAATCTCAATCATGAATGCTATGACTGATTTATCCTTGGTATGAATAATCAAACATTATCAATTCAGCTACTGGTGCAGTGGTTAGGGGTTTGTCATTCCTTCATAGGTATATCAGAGTGAAGTTAGTTTTCTGGGAATATCACAGACACTGTTAATTTAAGGGTCTTTAAATGTGGTTTTCGGAGACCCTTTATAGTCGGGTGAAAAATACCTTTCGTACCACACTCACACGCGAAAATTGCGTGAAAAAAATCTAGAGAGCCCCTTGACCCCCTTAAGCGCATTATACTGTATGTATTGATGAATTTTACAGCTTAATTTGGTTCAGTGATAACTTTATAACCGCCTGGAAACTTTCCCAGTAATGTAATATTTGGAATTGCATTGCGTCTTACAGAAATAGATGGACCTGTGAAATTCTGTTATCATGGTTACCGTGTTGCATTCTTTCATTATTCCATTGTAAATATACATGTTTTAAGGTATTTATTTAATTGTGAGGCATTTAAGGAGTAAGTGAATGCGTTTCGCTTACGCATTGGGTTATGCTGAACCTGTAGGTATCCAATATGTGTAGGTTGGTGTTAATGGGACCTTATTTTCGGTACAGAACTGGAATGGGTCCTTAGCAGAATAATATAGGGAGGGATTGGAGAGTGGATAGATCAATATAATTAATATATTCCTCAGGCTTAGCTTCACTTTCGATTAAATGCGATAATGTGAGAGGTATGGAGGAGATTTTATAAATAAATAGACGATAAAAATGTAGCCACCACATTCTGTAGCTTGCCAAATGAATGGGAAAAATAAAACCTCCTTCTCGTCTGTTTTGCTGCAATTTATTCCAGGGATTCATTTGTTTATCCAGAGGCAAATCCATTAATGTATGGCCGCCGCTGTAACGACGACACGCACCTTTTAAAATAAATCGCTGGTAAATAATTGCAGTTGCAGGCAGAGAGGACAAAATAAAAATGAAAGAGCACTGTTGCCAACCAACAACGATGTATAATCCTGTCTTGATCTGAGAATCATTAGAAGTGAAGTCATTACATTGGGATGGATTCAGGAGAAGAAGAATCTAAAATATCACACAGGGTTGATATATACAGTAAATTATAAATGAGAAGGAAAGCATTTCTACGGAAAGGAAATCGGCTGACATCGATAATATAGATTTAGGTATTAGAAAGTCATTATTGAAAGTCTTTCTCTGGAGCGTGGCGCTCTATGGAAGTGAAACTTGGACTGTTGGTGCAGCGGAAAAGTGAGAATAGAAGCATTTGAAATGAGGTGTTACAGGAGAATGATGGTCAGAAGTAACATAAGTCTTCTACTTCCTTTGGCTTTTCATCTGCTAATTAGACGTTCATAAGGGTTTCTGATTTCTTCGACTGCATTTCATTATTTTTGTTTTCCATTTATTAGAGTCCATACCATTTAAAAACTCATTCAAATCCTCTGGAGAATCGGCTAAGCTGACGATGTCATCAGCAACTCTCAGAGTTGAAATTATTTCTCCTTGAATCTTTATTCCTACTTAAACTTTTTCTCCGATTTCCTTCATTGCTTCTTCTATGTATAGATTGAAAAGTATGGGTGATAAGTTGCGACTTTAACTTACACCTTTTTGAATACCAGCTTCTCTCTTATGTCCTTCGGCACGAATAACTGCCGTTTGGATTTTGTCCAGAACCTATGAAGTGTTAAACATTATTTTGTGTAATGGGGGTAAAATAACTGCGATGTTGCACATGTTATAACATAATTCATATAAGAATAAATTACTTTTAAAGAATCTCAACTAAAGCTGTAATACGAGTAAAATGGAGGAAATTCTGATGCAATGTTGTCTGCTATTGTGTATAATTTTCAAGCTCTAGGGTACCCATGCATCCTTAAATTTCTGTGGGTTCTATTTATTCTTTTTTTAAAAAACCGTTACAATATTTATTTCAAAGTAACTTATATTTGCTGGTAATGGAGTAAAACATTTTACTGATATCGGTGAATGTTTGTGGGTGAATGGTTGGTAAAACTGACACGGCCAGATTAACCCTTCTCTAGTCTTCCTCCTCCATTCATTAATTCACTGCTCCATCCCTTATTTGTGAATTTATCATTCTTATCGTTCATTATAGACCGTCAATTATTCATTAATTGTATTCCTGGAAATGCTTAATGTTCAGCTTATCCAAGAAGTATACACAATATATATTTGCATATATTTGATAACGGAATTAACAGCATTGTTTAAATATGCAAATATGGCAGGCGTCGTTCATTGCGCGCTCGAGAGAAAAGCCTCGTCATGACCCTCTTAATCCTGGCCTGATAACGGAAGCAAGGCCTCCAGAGTTCGGTTCCACTCACTTACATATACCTCGTTAAGTCCCCCTCCATTCACAACTCACCACTGCCTTCTATATCTCTCGCTTGCTCCTTCCTTTTGTGTGTCAGAGTGAGATTGTAGATGTCAGCATTGTAGCCTGCGTCATGTTGTGAATGGCAAAACCGAAAGCAAAGCCAACCAAACCCCTTATTTCATATTCAGGAATATTTATAGATAAATCTGTGTGTGTGTGCTATGCCCCATAATAGCACACACATTATGATAAGATTGCCATTAAAATACACCCCACCACTCCTCCTGTTGGTTTAGGGAAGGCAAGGCCTCCTGGTTTGGCTAATGGGGTTTGTGAACGTTGTCGTTGCCTAGAGGTATCCAGTAGTAACGGTTCATATCACTGAATATCCAGGGGGCTCTTTATTATCATAAGCTATTACGTTATCTCCAACCGGCCATGACCGCAAGTTGTGGCCGCAAGCCAGTCAGAGAGGGGTGGTGGTGGGGGGGGGGAGGGGGTTAAGGGGGTAGTTTTGAAGGGCGGAAGGGGGTGGGGAAGGGGTAGTAGTCAGCTAATTTCATTGCGATTCCATTAGGAGGTTTGACCGGACACGAGGAGGAGAGGTTTGGCTTGTGGGATGCCTTGGCTAACGCTATGGCTTGCTTGTGGTGTCTCGATTAACAGAAGGCCATGCATGGCTAGTTCACAGGTCACTCGATCGCCAAACTCATTACTTATCCTCGCCACCGCCTTGCCGCTCGACCTGACCTCTCTAGGCAGGTATCGACCACTAATATCTTTGTTTTTGCAGCATCATGGTGTACGATGATTACTTTTCCAAATCAGATAAATTTGGCGTTAAGAGAGGGTATGAATCATACCGCAAGAAGTGTGTGTGTGCTTGCATAAGGGACGTTTCATTACCAATCGTTGGCTTATCTCATCTTAGTGGTCGGCACAGGCAAGCTATTTAGTGGGATAATGATGGCATGAAGGCTTTGATTTATGACTATCATCGTAGAATGAACTGCGATGACGATGGTTAAACAGCGTTCAATCCGAGCCTACAAGTAGGCCTACATGGTTTGTTTAATCGACTCCCCCAGGGGCTCACATCTTGTGGGACGTGGGTTGGCGACCACGGGACCTCAGCTGAGTCAGGCATTGCTTCCACTTAATTGTGCCGGGCTCCTCTCCGTCTTCTTTCCTGTCGACCTCCCTTGGTCAACTCTTGTTCTTTTCCGACCCCGACGGTATTAGGGTATCCGAGGCCTAGGGAGTCTTTCACTTTCCCGCCCTAATTGGCCCTCGTCTCATCTTTCCTGATCCCTCCTTCTTCGGGGGATCAGACCTCTTGTTTTCTTTTAATAATATTTCCTTTTCTCTTTAAGATTCCCGCACTGTTTTTGTTACTTGGCTCCCCGTGTATCTAAATTCCCTTTAGCGATTTTTTTTCATCATCTACACTACATTTTGTAGCTATTTTTAATCTACGTTGCATTTTGTAAGTTTTTTAATCTAAATTGCATTTCGCGATAGTTTTCAACCTCAATTGCATTTTGTAAAGATTGACAATCTAAATTGCTATATAGTGAGTCCTTCAATGTAGGAGCAGGGCATTTTAGTGAGTATTTTGAATTTCAATGACATTTTGTAAGTATTTTGAACCTCAATTGCATTTTGTACGTATTTTCGATCTCCTTTGCATTTTGTAAGTATTTTGAATTCCAATTGCATTTTTTAAGTATTTCGACTCTACATTGCATTTTGTACGTATTTTGAACCTAGCCTACATTTTGTGCGTATTTTGAACCTAGCCTACATTTTGTACGTATTTTGAACCTAGCCTACATTTTGTGCGTATTTTTCAATCTATTCCTTTTGTGAATCTCTTCGTTCTAAATTCCCTTTTGTAAGAACATTTTGTGAGTTGTTTCAATCTGAGTTCCTTTTTGTAAGTATATTCCGTCTCACTTAATTTTTGTTCTGGTTTCCATTTCATTGTCATTTTCGCTATCACCCAGACCATTAGGGGCCGATAACCTAGATGTTAGGCCCCTTAAAACAACAATTATCATCATCATCAACATGTTTAATCGACAGTCATTGTCCTTCAGCAGTTTCCTGTATAAATCACTGACCATGGCCACGTTGGAGGGAGGTGGGGCTGCAGTAAGTCCGGAGGCTGGAGGTTTGAATCCAGAGCTGACAGTGGATATCCTGACTGTAGTTTCCCTCCAGGATATGTTCCACACTCCCTACAGAAAAATGCATGGATAGTACCTTATTTCAAGTTTAGGGGGATCTACCCCATTCCCGACCTTAATAATATCACCACAGAGGGGCAGATGACCTCGTAGTTCCACCCCTTAAAACAAAAATAACTTACTATCACCACACAAACGCAGGTTATCAGTCAAATTGAGCTCATACAAAAGCCAAGATGTCTAAGACTCTAAAATGATTAAGCTACAGTACTAAAACTGCTTTTTTCTGGTCAAAATGTATTAGTAGCAGACATCTAAAACAATAATGTTAAGTCATGTGAAAGGAAATTCGAAATAAATTCATTGTGGTAGTTAGGCTACTAGGAGATCTCAAAAGAATGTTCCAAATTTTACCAAAAAAACACCTTTCAGACACCCCTTAAATTATAAATTAATCATTCTGATGACATAACTGACCTTATTTACGTTCTAGTTAACCACTAAAGAAATTTCAGTAAGTTTGGTTTAAAATTATGAAAATTTTCTTGAAACGTACTGTATATCAAAAACAAGTAGTTCCGTGTAGAACTAAATAGCCTATTTTCATACAACCTACTGGTCTTACTAGGGACACGAAAAATGAAAACGAGATTTTAGAGGATTGCACAGCCACCATTTTCAAGTTATCAGAAATCAGTATATTAAGGTTTGTATGAAGATGTACCGTGCCGAGTTTCACAGCGTTCGGATGAAAAGTCTCGAGAAAAATCCTTTTAAAATATTTAAATTTCGCTTCGCGCCATGTTGGTTTTGTACTCGCCAGGCTATTGAATGATCCATAGGTGAACTTAATTAATAGCCTCTATCAACATACAAAGTTTCAGTTTGATTGCAGTAATAGATTCGTAGATATCGAGAGTCGTCTAAAAATATTGGATGGTCGCCATGTTGGATTCTTATACAGGGTGTAACACAAATGTACGGCACAAAATGTTGGACACATTCCTCACACGTAGACGAAGAAATTATGTTATATGAACATGGGTCGGAAAACGCTTTGTTTCCATGTTACACCTCATTGTCTCCAACTCATTATGCATGGGATCACACAAGAACAGAACGTTAGAATCGTGGGAAACATGCACTCTTGGTTACGTCTGGTTACGTCGTCATTATCGTAGGTGCACCGCCAGTGATTTGTTTTCCATGGCCCAGTTGCCATGCGACTTAGCAGATGTGCCTTTAGCTGTGCGACAAAACATGTACTTCATGCACGATGTAGCACCTCCTCATTTTAGTGTTAATGTCCGTCGGCTTCTAAATAACAGATTTGGTGACAAATGGATAGGTAGAGGTGGACCAATTGCCTGGCCTCCACGCTCTCCGGACCTAAAATCACTGAACTTTATTTGTGAGGGCATTTGAAAGTTCTTGTGTATCGAACCCCAGTACAAGATGTTCAGAGTCTCTGTGTCCGTATTACGGAAGGCTACGAAACCATTCGCAGTACTCCAGGGATACATCAGCGCATCCGAGATTCACTACGACGGCGCACGGAGGGCATATTGAACATTTCCTGCGAGAAAGAGTTGCATATGGTATACTGGTACGTTCTGCTCTTGTGTGTTTCCCAAGATAAATGAGTTGGAAACAATGAGGTATAACATGGAAACAAAGCGTTTCCGGACCCATGTTCATCTAACAATTTTTTTCGTCTACCCAGGGGCGGATTCAAGGGGAGGGTCACGGGGGTCATGACCCCCCCCCCCCCAAACGGAGACTAATTTTTTTTGCAAATGCAGAAGACGAAACCACAATAACCAGACTAATAAAACTTAACGAATTTTAACTGAAAAAAGAGTTTTTTCCCCCATTTTATTCAACACTGAAAATATATTTATTGAACTGCAATTGTTATGTTCTGTTACAACTGTATATATTTACAACTTCATACCTGTTATATAAAAACGAATATTTTTGGTGCGCTAAATGCATCCAATTTCTATACATGTAGCTTGCAAAATAAATTGGTCTGGTTTTGTACGTTTGGTTATTTTGTGATTGCGTTTTTAGTGATACCATTTTTCTAAAAAAATTCGATTCTCTGACCCCCTCCAAAGCCAAACTCTAGATCCGCGCCTGGAATGAACGGTTTCCCTTGCGCTGTTGTATCCTTACACACTATGCCACACCACAGTACCTGTTGACCAGGCCATGCTAGCCCAACGAGTGTGCCGATAATACCACATTACTGGGAATCATCATCATCATCATCATTGGTTTGCAGTCCTAAGACTGGTCAGTCGCCATAAAAACATGTCCAGATCGTCCTGTCATTTGCCGCTTCCTTCATTGAATTATAATTCTGTGCTTGGGTGTCGTTTAGAATTTGTTTAAGGAAGGTATTTCTAGGTTTTCCTCGAGGATGTTTCCCCTCAATGAACCCTTCTGCCACAGTTCTCATCAAATTGGAGTGGCGCATCGTGTGAACCCACCATGCGAGACGACGTTTACGGTTTGTGCGTAGGATTGATCTCCGTTGGTTCACGGTGTCGAGGACCCTTGTGTTCGATATCCTGTCTGTCCACGTCACATTTATCATCTTACGATAGCACCACATCTCAAAGGCTTCAAGACGGTTCTATTAATTTTTAGCCTACTTTTCGCATTTTGTAAAAATGTGGAAGAAGTAGACTTATGAGATCGATCCGGGGAAATGTCTGTCTGTCTGTTCTTCTGTCTGTCCGTCCTTCTGGCTGGCTGGCTGTGTGTGTGCCCCTCCCCCCTATCAACTCCTAAACGGCTGTAGCAATCGAAACGAAATGTGGTATGTGTAAAGGGCTGAATATCTCAATGCCGTATTTGAAAATGATGACAGTGCTACCAACTGCTGAAAAATCGCAATTGAAATTTCAGCTCCTGCGTCTACGTGTGAGGAATGTGTCCTGAAATTTGTTCCGTACCGTTTTGTTACACCCTGTTTAGGTAGACCATGAAGTTATGTACTATTAGATGAAGATGATTGCGTAGGTTCATTATTCAAACTTTCACTTCGATCGCGCGGCTTTTCATCCGAGCGCTGTGTAACAAATGAAACATACACGCACTACCTCGTGGTGTGGTGGCTAGCATTCTTGGCTGTCATCCCAGAGGTCTAGGTTAGATATTCAGCTCTGCCAAGAATTTTAACTCTGGTCTGAGGGCTACAACGTGGTACTCGCAGTCTCCTGAGGTAAAACTGAAAAGAGGCGGGTTCGATTCTCATATCGGCCATCCTAGAAGTAGATATCCGTGGTTTCCCCATTTGTACTTCTGGAAAATGCCGGGATGGTTCCTAACTTAAGGCCACGGCCGTCTCATTCACAATCCTAACCTAAATTACAAACACACACACTAATACAGACACCACAATAATATAGGTTGTCAGGCAAAATTTCACACACATACACACGTACACGGGACCGAAATGACCACGATGTCCAAGCCCCTAAAATGGAATAACCACCACCAACACCTACATATATTTTAATTCTGCAACATCTTCTTTCTCTCTCCGTTACGGTCTTCTGAGGACCACGAACCAATTTCAATGTTTTGTCCTTTGTTGTGTTCTTTCTTCTTCCTCCAGTGCTCCTTCATCTTTTCGCTGTGTCTTCTTTCTCTCTTCCGACCATTTTGAGCCTGTTTTCTTATGTTGACTTCCTTGGAGTCCTTCCATTCCCAATACTTTTTTTTTTGAAAATTTCTCCCTCTAGTGCATCTTCTTCTCTTACATTGTTTCTTTCTAAATCTTTATTTACTTCTTGAAACCAGGCTGTTGTCGATTTCTTTTTCCAAAGATATTTAAGAATCTGTTCAGTTAAGGCAGCCACACACAGAAAGCTAAGCCAAGCTACGCTACGCTATGCTATGCTAAGCAATGCCAAGCTATGGTGTGCTATGACACGAACAAAAAGCTAAGCTAAAGTAAGCTAGGCAGCAGTTTAAGGATGACTGGCATTGAAGAGGAGGCCCTTTTATTGGCTGCTGCCATCGAAAATGAAGAAAAAGAATGAAAAAGGAAGAGAGGACGATTCTGGATACGTGAAATTGAGAGAAGAAGAAAAATACACGGTGAATTCCATTATTTGATTCATGAACTGAATGGAAATGATGAAGAATGTTATTTCCTACCAACAGTTTTCCTTTCTTGTCAAGTCTCTGTAGTAATTTGAAGACGTATCATAAAGTCAGGGATATCTTTTCACCTCTTCAATTATACGTTCTTCTTTTGGCCTGTCACCCATTGTATGAATAAAACGAAGTACGGTACTACCTGAATCACTACACTAGACTCACAAACACGGCTACGCACACAACTCAAAGGTCAGCGACAGCCCGCCAGATCAACTGTTCCGAAATGAACAGCGAATGCGCCAGGCCAGCTACAGCCAAGAAAATCGCCTGCTTAGCGAACTGTCTAGCTTAGCTTAGCTTAGCTTAGCTTCGCATAGTATAGCTTAGCATAGCGGCCTGTGTGTGTCACTGTACCTAAATGCATTGAGAGCGATATTTTTCATAACACCGCGTAGCTTAGCTTAGCTTAGCTTAGCCTAGCTTTCTGTATGTGGTGGCCTTTAACCTGCTATCATTCAGTCTATATAAATGTCATAATATTATATTTTTTTCCATTGATATTGGGGAAAAACCTCGCCTCTTTCTTTTCGTATCCATCGTTCATGGCACACCTTTCTTCCTTGCCCAATCCTCATTCTTCGAGGGTTGAGGGCAATTGCTTTCCCTGTCTTTTATTTGCCCCCCACCCCCACCCGAGGACATGGGTTGGCTCCCATGGGACCCCTTGTTGAATCCAGCATTGCTTCCACTTATTCTTATCATTTTTCCTGTCGACCTTCTTATGATATGCACATTGTCTGTTAGGTAGTCAGCCCGAAGGCTGGTTGGATCCTCATAAAGCACAGCCATTAGATTATGTGGGTAGATACCCACGAAAACCAAGGCAGCGCTATAATGTGGCGTACTAGGCAAGAAGAAGAGTGAGGTAGTTTGCCATTGCTTTCCTCACTGTGTCAGTACAGCAGTACTAACCCTATGAGTAGAACCTTTCGCAGCATCAACAGGCACTGACTGTGCCATGAATGTCATTACTAAGCGCCACCCATACCTCAGTAGCTTCCATATGATCACAGCCATGAGTGAGACTGAGACATCGGTGAAAATCCACATTTTACTCTAGCCTGTGCCAACAGACAAATGCAAATCTACTGCATTCATCAAGAGATGGCGAACAGGCCATTGCACCTTGCAAATTTTGTTGCCAAATACTCAGTTAACATAGCAAACATAATCTATGGAGGTTAAAAGAGTTTATACCAGAATATTTTACCTTTCTCATAACAGTACCCTATCTGGAAGGCGACGTTTCATATGAAGACATATTTTGGCAAGTCACTAGATTAATAATTCATACAACTTACGTATACAAATATGATCGAGTATTAGTTTTAGTACGGTATATACACACATCAAAAAAAGTTTTGCATCACCTCGGTTCCAAGAGTTCCGGAACCTTTAAATACAAAGGGAATAGAGATCAACACAAACAACATTTCAGCTCGTTTTATTGCTCATGAGACCCACACATTGCATGTTGTACCATCATACAGCTAGACTTTCAGCATTTGTGGTCCAGATTGCAGTACACACCACTACCTCTAATACCCAGTAGCACGTCCTCTTGCATTGATGCATGCCTGTATTCGTCGTGGCATACTATCCACAAGTTCATCAAGACACTATTGGTCCAAATTGTCCCACTCCTCAACGACAATTCGGCGTAAATCTCTCAGCGTGGTTGGTGGGTCAAGACGTCCATAAACAGCCCTTTTCAACATATCCCAGGCATGTTCGATAGGGTTCATGTCTGGCGAACATGCTGGCCACTGTAGTCGAGCGATGTCGTTATCTTGAAGGAACGCATTCACAAGATGTGCACGATGAGGTCGAGAATTGTCGTCCATGAAGACAAATGCCTCTCCAATATTCTGCCGATATGGTTGCACTATGGGTCGGAGGATGTCATTCAGGTATCGTAAAGCCGTTTCGGAGCCTTCCATGACCACCAGTGGCGTACGTCGGCCCCACATAATGCCACCCCAAAACATCAGGGAACCACCACCTTGCTGCACTCGCTGGACAGTGTGTCTAAGACGTTCAGCCTGACCAGGGTGCCTCCAAACACGTCTCCGACGATTGTCTGGTTGAAGGCATATGCGACACTCATCGGTGAAGAGAACGTGATGCCAATTCCGTGGGGTCCATTCAGCATGTTGTTGGGCCCATCTGTACCGCGCTGCATGGTGTCGGGGTTGCAAAGCTGGACCTCGCCATGGACGTCGGGAGTGAAGTTGCGCATCATGCAGCCTATTGCGCACAGTTTGAGTTGAAACACGACGTCCTGTGGCTGAACGAAACGCATTATTCAACATGGTGGCATTGCTGTCAGGGTTCCTCCGAGCGGCAATCCGTAAGTAGCGGTCATCCACTACAGTAGTAGCCCTTGGGCGGCCTGAGCGAGGCCTGTCATCGACAGTTCCTGTATCTCTGTACCTCCTCCATGTCCGAACAACATCGCTTTGGTTCACTCTGAGACGCCTGGAAACTTCCCTTGTTGAGAGCCCTTCTTGACACAAAGTAACAATGCGGACGCGATCGAACTGCGGTATTGACCTTCTAGGCATGGTAGAACTACAGACAACATGAGCAGCGTACCTTCGTCCTGGTGGAATGACTGGAACTGATCGGCTGTCGTACCCCCTCCGTCTAATAGGCCCTGCTCATGCATGGTTGTTTACATCTTTGAGCAGTTTTAGTGACATCTATGAACAGTCAAAGGGACTGTATCTTGGATACAATATACACAGTCAACGTCTATATGCCGGAGATCTGGGAACCGAGGTGATGCAAAACTTTTTTTGATGTGTGTATTTTTCTGCACGTGTGTTACCCATTGATCAGATAAAACAACAGAGTGGACAATCATTTTGGGAATCGACTGAATTTTGATGGTATTCGTTACGTTTTTCTCGAAAATGTTTCCACATGAATCAACGATTTAACCTACATTTTTACACATCTACATTCTTCGAACAGAAAGTCTCCCGTTACTTTAATTTTCGAAATTATCAAGATAATATTAACACAGGTCGTTATTAAGGGACGTAAAACCAATAACATTATTATTGTTTTTTTTATTTCAATACATCTATTTGTTAATTTCAACTTTTACCAAATGTATGTCAATTAATATATTTGCAAGTTTTCATTCTTTTAAACTTAAAACTATATTTGTGAGGATATCCATTTTGACATTGTTAACTAGTTTTTATGATTAAATATTATTTCACGCTGATGATGGTATCATTGCAATACCGAAACATGTACGTCGTTTAATCAATTATTAAACAACTTCTCCAAGTATTCATGAGGCGGATTTTCAATTTATCACTTCCTTGGACAACTCTTGTTGTCTTCCGACCCCGACGGTATTAGGGTATCCGAAACCTAAGGAGTCTTTCAATTTTTCGCCTGATTGGCTCTCGTCTCGTCTTTCTTGATCCTCGAACCTCATTCTTCGAGGAGTCAAACCTACAGTAGTCTTATTCTCTTCATGGTATCTCCTGCCTTCTGATCAAGGCATTAAGGAGGCAGGGTGTATGTATCCCACCCTCCAGGGCTCACAGCTGGTGATTTTGGCTGTTGGTGATCTCGAGGGATTTCTGAGCTGGGTCCGGTTTTTGCCATTTTTTTTCCATTGCCTTTGTGGCGGGCCCTCTCCTCTTTCCCCTTCTATCTGCCTTTCATGGCTCTCCTTTATTCAAAGTCTCTTAATTCTCATTCTTTGAGGGTTCCGTTGCTCCTGTCTCTTATTTACCTTATTCTTCTTCTTTTTTCTTTGCTTTCCACGGATTTTTAAAAATTAAACAATTAGTTCCGTGGAGAACTATACAGCCTATTTTCATATATCCTACTTATGTTAATTGCCACTATCAACATACACAATTTCAGTTCGATTGCTGTAATAGATTCGTAGATATTGAGAACCGACTAAATATTTCGGATGGTCGCCATGTTGGATTTTATATATGTAGGTCTTAGAGTTATGTACTGTTACATGCAGATTATTGTGAACGTGTAGTATTCAAACTTCAATCGCATAGTTAGGACACAAGAAAAAACAAGGAGATTTTAAAATTTTTCACAGCTGCCATCTTGAGGTTATGGAAACAATTGAAATAAATTAGATGCCAGTGGATTAACATTCGTATAAGGATTTACTGTACCAAGTTTTACTGCACTCGGATGGTTAAATTGCGAGAAACGTCCATGTGAATATTTATACTTCGCGTCCCCGCCATGTTGGATTTGTGATCACCAGGTTATTTAAAGTCCTATAGGTGAACTTAAGTGCATATCCCCTATGAAAATTAAACAATTCAGTTTGATTGCTATAATAGATTTGTAGATATTCAGGGCCGTCTAAATATTTCGGATGGTCGCCATGTTGGATTGTTATATGTATAGATCATAGTCATGTACCATTAAAAAAATATATTGCGTTGGTTCATTATTCAAACATTCACTTCGTTCGCATGATTACGACACAAGGAATAAAAACTTAATTTTAAAATTCGCACAGCCGCCATCTTGAGGTTATGTAAACAATTGAACTAAATTAGATACTAGTGTATTACAATGTGTATAAACATTTTCTGTACCAGATTTCATTGCGTTTGGAACATTACATCGCGAGAAAGGTCTATTTAAACTTTTCAAATTTGCTTGGCCGCCATGTTCGTTTTGTAGTTAACCGGTGTTTGAAAGTCATATAGATGAACTTCTAGTAGTGCCCTTTACCTCCGTACAAAATTTCAGGGTGATTCCTGTAATAGTTTCACAGATATAGAATGCCGGTGAAATATTTCAAACATCCGCCATCTTGTGGTGATGTAAACAATTGAACAAAGTTAGATGTCGGGGCATTAAAATGTGTATAAGCAAATATTGTATCAAGTTTTATTGCGTTTGGTTGGTTAAATCGCGAGAAACGTCTATTTAAAAGTCACAAATTCGCATGGCCGCCATGTTGGTTTTGTAGTTGCCAGTTTTTCAAAAGTCACATAGGTGAACTTCTAGTAGTTTCCTTTATCACCGTAAACAATTCCAGGGTGATATCAGGAATAGATTCGGAGATATTGAATGCTGGTGAAATATTTCGCACAGCCGCCATGTTGGATTGGTGAGACGTAACAAAATTTGAAGGGTGCGGTCGGGGTCGGCCGGAATAGTGCTATGAAATTACCGAGTTTCGTTGAAATCTCTCCAGCCGTTTAGAAATTATTAGGGACACACCCACGGACAAAAGGTGATCTCATAAGCCTATTTTTTCAAAATTGAAAATAGGCTAAAAATGTCAATTTTTGGTTTAATAACAAACAACTGGATTATATACGTTTGTAATTTGAGGACATTTATCTTTGCTTGTGTAAAATATTTAGTGTTAGGCACTTTGAGAGGTGCAAATTAAACATATCAATTGCTATCGAGATCGAACATGAAAACGTGTAGATTAGCTTTCATAGACAGTCTTATTTTGCCCCCTGCACAAAACAAAAAAGCAAAAATACATGATCAAAACTCAAAGCAAAAGTAAAAGCAGAAAACAAACACAAAACCAAAATCAAAAACCATAAATCAAAATTCAAAAGCAAAAGCCGAAAACAAATACAAAACCAAAAACAAAATACATTAAGCAAAAAAGGAAAAAAGAAAAAAAGAAAACAAACGTGGACTATAAAGGTATGACCAAAACAGAAAGCAAAAACCAAAATTTGACAACAAAAGCTAAAGCAGAAAAACAGAAACAAAACCAGAAACAGACAGAAAAAAGCAAAAGCTGAAATCAAAAGCAAAGGCAGAAAACAATCACTAAACAAAAAATAAAAAAACTGAAAGTAAAAAGCAAAAGCTGAAAACAAAAGCAATAGCAAGAAACAAAAAGCAAAATTCAAAAGCAAAGGCAGAAAACAAATACAAAAGCAAAAACACAAAGCAGAAAACAAAATTTGGAAGTAAAAGAAGAAAACAAACACAAAACCAAAACAAACAAAAAAAACACTAACCGAAAAAGAATAAAATTAAGGTATAAACAAACACATACCAAAACAGAAAGCAAAAAGCAAAATTCAAAAACAAAAGCAAAAGCAGAAAACAATCACAAAATTAAAAACAAAAAGTAAAAGGCAAGATTCAAAAACAAAAGCAAAAGTAGAAAACACAAAACCAAAAAACAGAAACCAAAAAGCAAAATGTGAAATCAAAGGCAAAAGCAGAAAACAAACACAAAACAAAACACAAAAAACAGAAACCGAAAAGCAAAATTCATAAACAAAAGCAAAAGCAGAAAATAAACACAAAATATAAAAACACAAAGAAAATAAAGAAAAAGAACCACGTAGAAAACAACAAATACAAAACCAAATACGCAATTACTGTAGTTCAGATTTGACTCCGCTCCTCCCCCTCCAGAAGCAAATCCCAGTTTCGCCACTGGACAGCAGTTAGTTTTAGTTGTGTGTTATTTTTTATTTAGTTATAGTTTCCCCATAACGAATAGAATAAAGTGTGATCTCTTCTCCCTCAATAGCATGTAATGAATTCGGATCGGGTTGGCACTCGCCGCTACGCAGCGCTACAGTCGATTTGAGATTGTTGATTTCCACTAATGTTTGTGTGTTTATGTGCGATATATTAAGTATTTAATTGGTCGGAGTGTTTTGGTGGTGTTCTGTGCAAACGTTTATTGATATACACGTGCTTACACTATTACTTCGTAGTATTAATACCTGAAATGCTATTGTAGGAAGCATTGACTGAAATGGAATTTAATTTCTTGTCGTGTGTTGACGTTATCTTCGTGTGTTAATTTTATTGTTATTTAATGTAAGTAAACAGCAGTTTAGCCCTTACATTTTCATGAGTGCGTAATGTGATTAGTGAAGATGCCTTGCTCTTTTGTACCAGGATGCAGATCTAGCTATGGGGACTGTAAAGAGGTCAGACGGTTTTTCAAATCTCCTAAAGATTAGGAACGTTTTATCAAGTGCAAAGGGGCCATACCAGGGAAGGATAGGGAACTTACTGAAAAGTCCTACATCTGTGATGCTCACTTTTCAGAAGATTTAATTGTTAAATTTGACAAATTTGTGATAGAAGGGAAGGAAGTATTACTTCTCCCAAGAACCAACTGGCGATTGAAAGGCTATTCTGTTCCACATATAATCCTAATTTGCCTAAGTATCTGTCCAGTATGGTGTAAATAAAAATGCTCTTGATGCCATTAAAGACTACTTCTGTGAAGAAAGGGATGAGAATAAAAAGACAATGAGTTAAAAAACATATATGTACCGTAATGCTGAAGGAGGCGTGATCAGTTTTAGACAATAGCCTACTCTATGAAGGGGTCATGACTATGCCTGCTATGTCTGTTTAATGTTAAGTTCTTCTGAAATGCAGATAGTTTACTGATTTTGGTGTTTGTGGAGTGAAATTAATGGTTATTATTGCATTTTATAGTAATCTACGGTAAAGTTGCAAGTTGCGTTCGTACGGCTTTTTTTTCTGTGTTGCAAGTCTGTTAAGGGAATGTAAAATGTGTAACAATGTGAATAAATCCTTTCTGATAGCTAGGTTAATTGTTCCGTTCTTTTTTAAAATTTAGCGATAGCTGGCAAAACTAATTGCATTTTGAACTTGCTCTTTGTCTTCGCTTATTGTCGAAACTGGACTATTACAAGAGAAAAAAAAAATGAAAATCCACAGCCTGCTTCCAGTCTCCGACCGGGTCAGGAATGGAATGAATGAAGCCCCTATCTAGCGGCGAGGATATGAACTGTGCCGGCTGCCGAGGCCTGACGCACTCCTCTGGGGCAATGATTAAATGAATGACAGATGAAATGAAATGATAGTGGAGAGTGTTGCTGGAATGAAATATTGACAGGTAAAACCGGAGTACCCGGAGAAAAACCTGTCTGCCTCCGTTTTGTCCAGCACAGATCTCACATGGAGTGACCGGGATTTGAACCACGGACCCAGCGGTGAGAGGCCGGCGTGCTGCCGCCTGAGCCACGGAGGCTCTCGGACTATTACAAGAGACGACTTACTAAATTATAATTGGGCACAGTAAAGTAAGTGGAGATGTCAAACTTATTAGCGCCTATGAGGATATCTTGCGGTGTTTTAACATGTAAAACAGGTCACAAGGTTTTAAGTCTCGTAAGCGCCAATGATAACTTACATCACAGATCGGAGCCAGCGCTGCACTGCGGCGGACCAGGCGTACTGGGCCAGTGATATCACTTCTTATTCTATTCGTTATGGTTTCCCTTTTATTTTCATTTTCAGGATCACCCTTAAAACAACAATTATCGTCATCATCATCATCATCATCATCATCATTTTATTTGGCTTATTAGCCTACTTTCGAATTTTGCAAAAAATGAAAGTAGACTTACGGGATTAACACAGAGCGAAAAATTGTGTGTCTGTGTGTGTGTGTGTGTGTGTCTGTGAGTGTGTGTACTCTGAATGTCTGTCCCCCCTATCAATTCAAACACGGTGAAACTGAATTGAATGAAACTTGGTACAGAGGTAGCACTAGCAAAGGGCACCTCAGTGTCATGTTTTATATCACCGTCATCTTGACGGAAACGTTATGGCGGCCACCCAAATGTTCAAGGCTTAAATCAAATTACGACTTACCTAATACATTGATCTCTACCAAATCTTGCAGCAACTTACCATCATGTAGGAAGCATCTTTTGAACAAATTACAAGGTCATCAGCTCAATAGTTTCCGGATTGCGGCCATGTTTGTGTGCAAATCGATTCCCCTTATCAATTCAAACACGGTGAAACCGAATTGAACGAAATTTGATACAGAGGTAGCACTTGCAAAAGGCAACTTAGTGTCATGTTTTATATCGTCGCCATATTGACGGCCACCCAAATGTTAAGAACTTAAATCTTTTTACGACCAACCTAATCAGCTGATCTCTACTAAATGTTGCAACAACATATCTTTATGTGGGAGGCATCTTTTGACCGAACAACAAGGTCATAGGCCCAATTGTTTGCAGATAGCCGACATGTATGCGTGCAAATCGATTCACAATATCAATTCAAACACGATGAAACCGAATTGAATGACATTTTGTACAGAGATAGCACTAGCAAAGGGCACCTCATATTCATGTTTAATATCCGTATAACACGTTGTATTTCAACAAGGTACTACACCCACATTCAATTATACTCCTTGAAAAGGACAAAGTGTTATAACAATACCCATGCATTTAGGAGAAAGTATGCTGTATGTTCTTTCATTTCATCTAGTAGGCCTATGTAAGTATTTTCAAAGTCTGTTTATTGGTTTCATTGTTTTAATAGGCTATTCATATTCATTCACTTTCATTATCATCCTTATCATTAGGGGAAGATAACCTACAGTAGATGTTTAGCCATTTAAAGTAACAATCTCCATCAACCATGCCCCACTAGTTGTGAGTTCCTGAGTGAGTCAGCAGCGCTATTGCCGGTATTTGAAGCAGGACTAGCGTGACACGGAGCGGTGTTGTGTGACCATTAAACTAGAAAATAATTGATGTGCTGCTAATTGGATCGGGGAGTAAATATAACGGTAATAACTGGTCATCAAGGGATCAAAGACACTTTCAAATTCCACTTAATTGGTGGACGGGGACACATTCAATTACCATCAAAGAGCTAACTTTTCTAAAAACATGTGTTTAAAATTTAGGAGCACGAGTAGAGTGAAACAAATTGGTTAATTGTCCACCAATCAAGCGATAAGTGATTGATTATACATTGTAGACAAAATTACAAGTGTTTGCTAACTTAGTTATATATTGTTATCGTTCATTGACGATTTTGCCTACTTTTCAGAACTTGAAAAAATGATTTAAAATGTAGACTCGTGAGATCATCAGGGACGATGTGTGTGTGTGTGTGTCTCTGTTGTGCCCTTAGAACTCCTATACAGCGACAGTTATCTACTTCAAATTTGGAGTGAAGGTCTATGGCAGGACATCTGAAAATCACATTTGAAAATGACATCATTAATACCAAATAATAATAATAATAATAATAATTCATTCATTCATTTCCGTGTCCGATCATTTCCAGAATGTAGCAACTCCGATGGCCTTGTTGTTTGCCTCGATCAGGTCCTGGGTAGTGCAGGGTTGTTCTAGTAGTGGACAAATGAGCAGGTGGGCTGGGTCTTGTGTTGCTCCACACTCGCAGGACGTGTCTCCATCAGCTGGAAGGATACCCCATTTCTGCATGTTGGTCTTGCAACGAGGGACGCCTACCCTGAGACGATTAAGTGATTTCCAAACAGGGTAAGGCAGGTCATTTCCCTGGGCTAGCTCTTCCTTAACGGGGATATCCGGCGGCAGCTTGCTCTTCCACCTGGAGATGCGGTTAGATTCCGATGTTCCCTCCAGTGGTTGAGTCCTGGCGATGAAACTCTTTCTTGATTTCAGTCGACGGACAACAGCCTGATGATTATGCAGTGGATGACGGGGATCGTTAATCTGCTTCGCCCTCTCTGCATCAGCAGCAACAGTCCTTCTGATAGTTGGGGGAGCTATCCCAACAATCGGGTAGAGTTTGTCGACTGGAGTAGGCTTCATACATCCCGACAAGATTCGTATGGTCTCGTTGATGGCAATGTCAATCTGCTTGGTGTGACTGGATGCACTCCACACAGGTGAAGCGTACTCTGCAGCAGACATGCACAAAGCAAGAGCAGAAGTTCTTAGGACGTGAGGACTTGCCCCCCAGGTGGTGGCTGTGAGCTTCCTCAAAATATTGTTCCGTGAACTAACTTTCAGCCTGGTCTTATGGCAATGTTTCTTGAAGGACAGTGTTCGGTCAAGAGTAACACCTAGATACACGGGTGTTGGACAATGTTGGAGTTGTTTGCCTTGCCATGTAACATCCAGTTCCCGCCGAGCTTCTCTATTCCTTAAGTGAAATGCACATACTTGAGTCTTGTTGGGATTTGGCTTAAGATGATTGGCTTCATAGTAAGATCCAAGGGTATCTAGTGCAGAAGTCAACTTTCCCTCCACCTCTTCAAATGTTTTCCCTTGGGCAGCCACTGCAGTATCATCAGCATAGATGAAAAGCCTAGAATGTTCTGGTATGGGCTGATCGTTAGTGTAAATATTAAATAGCACAGGAGCGAGTACACTGCCTTGAGGTAAGCCGTTCTTTTGTATGCGCCATCTGCTCTTTTTACCATGGAGAAAGACTTGGAACCTTCTATTCTGCAGGAGAGTGCCAATAAGGGATGTTAGTTGGTAGTCGTTGGAGGTCTGGTACACTTTCCTCAGCAACTTTCTGTGGTTGATAGTGTCGTAAGCAGCTGTTAGATCGACAAAGGCAACTCCAGTTATCTCACCTTGTTCATACCCATCCTCGATGTATTGAGTGAGGTTCAGTATCTGACTGCAACCTGACTTTCCAGATCGAAACCCAGCTTGTTGGGGAATGAACTTATCTTCAAGGATGCCGCTAATTCGGTTCAGGATAAGGCGCTCGAAGATCTTGAAACAGTGACATAATAAGGATATTGGGCGAAAGTTTTTAGGATCGTTTGGCTCCTTACCAGGCTTAAGCAGTGCAACCACTCGGGCTTTCCTCCAGAGCCTGGGGATATAAAGCTTAGATACACACTCATTAATCATCGTAAGCAGCCAGTGTAGGGTGGTCTGGCCGAACTTTTTGATCTGTTCTACTCTGATGTCATCGATGCCAGCAGCTTTATTCAATTTCAACGTGGAGATGGCAGATTCTAGTTCATTCAAGGTGAAAGGTTCTCTTAGGTTATGGTTCTCATGTCCTGAGGTTCGTTCCAGTTGCTCCCGTGAGCTCCGACCTTTAGTCTTCCCGTTCATGAGTAATTGGGTTGCAATCTGGTCTGCTGTTATTGTGGTGAAGTTTCTAGATGTATAATAATAATAATAATAATAATAATAATAATAATATCACACTTCTAGGCCTTCAACGTTATGTTGAAATCATGACTTGGGAATCTCTACTTAGTATAAAACGAGGTCCCCTTTTCTTGGATGTCACGGGTAATCTCGAGAACCACTGTATGGATTTTGATGCGGTTTGCACCATTCTGTAAAGGATATCTTGAGAAAGGTTTATGTGGAAAATAATTTATTTATGATCAAACGAAACCAAGCTGTAACGATTTCAGTGAAAAAGTCGAAAAACACCCTGGCTTACGCTGGGCAAACCGTTAAAAATATCTACATACCATGACTGTAAAAATTGTTCATCATGAAAAGTTCTACAAAAAAGTCCCCGAGAGCATATCCATATCTTCAATACATCTCACACTATAAGTGTTTTTACTTTTCAATTTCTTCCAACAACCTCCATTCAATTACCGAGGTGACAGTTGACGAGTTAGCTATGGGCGAGCCTACCACCCCAGTTACAGCCTAGCTAGCGGGCGAGCCTATCACTCCAGATACAGCCAGCAGCAAACTGTCGAGTCGTGTTGAGTTAAGTCTTCATGGAAGGGTGGTTGTGTTTGGAGTTTCCCTGGAAGTGCAACTCGGCTTTTCTTCATTTCGCCTGTGAACGTTTCGTTCCGCAAAATATACAGTTAAGCTTGGACGGAAGGGGGATTTGTGTTTCATGCACCTCACCATTCTTAAATTACGTCTGACAAGAATTCGTTGCAGATGCATCTCCATGATAATATAATTATAGTCCAGTCAGTGATTTTAACCCATCATGCCGAGACGTAAAACGGATATCGTCTAGGTCGTAGTTCATTGACATCGAAAGAAAAAGAGCATATCACGTAATGCATTCATAACTGTTCCCCGGCGAAGCCGAGGAGGGATGCTAGTTAATAATAAAGTAGAAAATGAGCACATTCGTGCAAAAAGTAAGAAAGTATTGGGAGTTTGCCCTACAAGCATTGTCTTCACTATATGTCAGTAATGATTGAGTTTTTTCAGGACACGATAGAATTTGGTATCTATCACACGCTCTCTTGCACGACACACATACACAATTTCCATGTGGTGAGTGAAAGTGTGTATTACTGATAGAGCCCCGCGCGGATAATCAAAATGATATTGTATCCGCACTGCATCCGCACGACAATTATCTGCATCCACCCCGCATCCGCACGACCATTATCTGCATCCACACTTTTGTTATCCGAATCTACTGGCATTGCAATAATATTACCCTACTTTTCTCATTTTGCAAAAATGAGGAAAAAGTAGACTTATGAGATCGATCCGTGAAAATGGGTGTGTGTGTCTGTCAGTCCGTCCGTCGTCAGTCAGTTCCTTCTGTCTGTCGGTCTGTGTGTCCTCCCCTATCAACTCCTAAACGGCTGCAGCTATCGAAACCAAATTTGGTAAGAGTAAAGATCTATACCTGAATATCTCACGGCCATATTTGAAATTTACCTCAGTGCTACCAACAGCTGAAAAATCGCAATTAAAATTTTAGCTCTATGTTGGATATATCAGAAGTTATGCATGCGAACTATTCCAAAATTGGCACACATAAAGATAATAACATTCCAGTTTAATGTTCAGAAGTCCATACATGTCAGTGTTGCCAACATGATGTTCAGCCTGTCGATAAGTCCAATTTCAAACTTCTATACTATAGATTGCATTTCAACCAAATTTCATATGTACTATGTGTACTACAACAGATATGACTGTGCGTATTCTAAAGAGCCACCAGGGCTGCCAACTGTTAATAAATGCTCTCTCTATGTTTAAACCCTAATATCGATAGATCAGAAAGTATGCAAGCCAACAGCTCTTGCAAAGGTATAGTACCTAACATTCTATCTTAATTTGGTTTAACTTATATACATCAGTGCTGCCAACACGATTCTAAGTCTGCTGATAAATGCATATAACTTATATACTAACAAATGGATTTCAACCAAATTTCGTGTGTGCTTTGTGTACCATAACAGTTATGAATATGCATATTCGTAAGAATCAGCAGGGCTGTCAACTGTTAATAAATGCTCTCTATTTGTTTAATCCTAATATCAATATATCAGAAAGTATGCAAGCCATCATCTCTAAACTTTCCACACGTATAGTACCTGGCATTATGCATTGGCACTATAATAGATGGTAATATCCAGATTAATTCCGAGCATTACATACATGACCTTGTTCCCAAAATGATTTTACGCGCACTTATAAATCCAAAATCAAACAGAATGTAACGTCCATACTATCCATTAGATTTCAACCGAATTTTGTATGTGCATTATATACCTTAAGGGATGGAACTAAGAATATATTCAGAGTAACCAGGGCTGCCAACTGTAGTAAGTTCCTCTATTAGGCTACACTATTTCAGCTGTGTTTCAAACTGGAGTACTTAGAAATGTTAGTATTACCAACTTGATTTCGTCATTATTCTAGATAGGTTTATGTATATAGATTGACATGAACCTTAAATTTTAAGAAAAGACTCTTTAGTTCGTCACGGAACTACTTGTCATTAATAATTAGATAAAGTATAAAGCAACACATTTGAGGTGAAAGTCGTTCCTTTGGGGCTAGGCTATGTATGTCAAATGCTTAGCTTAAAATCAATGTTATACAGCCAGAATTGCAACCCTTCCCAGTTCGGTGGTGTTAATTATACTTAATTACATAATTTGAATTATATGAGCTTAAATCTCCATCTTTCATTTGTCATGAAAAGAAAATTAAAAAAAGAACATAACGGAAAAATGTGAGTTATAACATCCGGGTCCTAATAATGATATTCAGCAAGTTCGGATTGTAATCCAAGAAAACTATCCGTAAATTTACTCCAAACAAATCCGCTGCTCATTCGCTATCCGCACATCCATGCAAACTATATCCACAAGGCGAAAGTTTTTGCGGATATCCGCATCCGCGCAGGGATTTAATTACTGCAGTCCATCTGATGAAAACCATGAACAGCCATTCTCGTTACTAGGTGTCTCAACTCTTAGTTCTGATGTCATCGCGCTGGTAGATGGCAATAGATACTGGATTCTTAAATCTTCCACCAGAAATGGCTCCCTATTGAGTTCATAGACCAGTCTCCATGTGGTTGATGGTAACAGTTATGGTGCGCGTTTTATGTAAGACGCATTGACTTGGGAATTAAGATTCTAAGATGACAAAAAAGAAAAGAAATAATAAACTTTTACATCAATTTAGTCAACTACCTACGACAAAGGAATGTGCTCTAACTGTTGGTGTTCATGACTTGTCGGTTAAAACGGAAGTAGACTAGATATTTCGATTTTGATTTGACGATGTATGGATCAAAGCTAGCGCTCGTATTGATTAGTGCACTAAATATGACAAAGACTGTGGTATAAAGAATGGTGTCCATGTATTGTTTGTGTTGTATTGTACTTAGAATGTTGTTTTTCAAATATCATATAGCAGCCAAAAATAATTTTCAAACTTGATGGAACTTATTATCAAAACTATTTTTTAGCCTATTTTCAATTTTGAAAAAATAGGCTTATGAGATCACCTTTTTCCGTGTGTGTGTGCGTGTGTGTGTGTGATTCGTGTGTGTGTGTGTGTCCCTAATAAAATCTAAACGGCAGGAGCGATTTCAATGAAACTCGGAAAGTTCATAGCACTATTCCCGGCGAACTCGACCGTGCCCTTCAAATTTTGTTACGACTCACCAATCCAACATGGTGGCTGTGCGAAATATTTCACCAGCATTCAATATCTCCGAAACTATTACCGATATTACCCTGACATTTTCTATGATGATAGAAGGAACTACTATAAGTTCACTTATGTGACATTTGAAAACCTGGTAACTAAAAAACCAACATGGCTGCCAAGCGAATTTGCGACTTTTAAATAGACGTTTCTCGCGATTTGGCGAACCAAACGCAATGAAACTTAATACAGTATATGTTTATATACATTTTAATGCAGAGACATCTAACTTCGTTCAATTGTTTACATAATCACAAGATGGCGGATGTGCGAATTATTTCACCGGCATTCTATACCTCTGAAACTATTAGCGGTATCTCCCTAAAATTTTGTACGGAGATAAAGGGCACTACTGGAAGTCCATCTATAAGACTTTCAAAAACCGGTTAACTACAAAACGAACATGGCGGCCAAGCGAATTTGAAAATTTTAAATAGACCTTTCTCGCGATTTAATGTTCCAAACGCAATGAAATCTGGTACAGGAAATGTTCATACACATAGTAATGCACTGGTATCTAATTTAGTTCAATTGTTTACATAACCTCAAGATGGCGGCAGTGCGAATTTTAAAATTAAGTTTTTATTTCTTGTGATGTAGTCATGCGATCGAAGTGAAAGTTTGAATAATGAACCTACGCAATAATTTTCCTTTAATGGTACATGACTCTATGGCCTATACATTTAACAATCCAACATGGCGACCATCCGAAATATTAAGACGATACTGAATATCTACGAATCTATTTTAGCAATAAAACTGCATTTTTAAATTTCCATAGGGGCTATGTACTTAAATTCACCTATAGGACTTTAAATAACCTGGTGATCACAAATCCAACATGGCGGCGACGCGAATTATAAATATTCACATGGACGTTTCTCGCAATTTAACCATCCGAGTGCAGTGAAACTTGGTACAGTAAATCCTTATACGAATGTTAATCCACTGGCATCTAATTTATTTCAATTGTTTCCATAACCTCAAGATGGCAGCTGTGAAAATTTTAAAATCTCCTTGTTACTTCTTGTGTCCTAATTATGCGATTGAAGTTTGAATACTACACGTTCACAATAATCTGCATGTAACAGTACATAACTCTAGGACCTACATATATAAAATTCAACATGGCGACCATCCGAAATATTTAGTCGGTTCTCAATATCTACGAATCTATTACAGCAATCAAACTGAAATGTTGTATGTTGATAGTGGCAATTAACATAAGTAGGATATATGAAAATAGGCTGTATAGTTCTTCACGGAACTACTTGTTTAATTTTTAAAAATCCGTGGAAAGCAAAGAAAAAAGAAGAAGAATAAGGTAAATAAGAGACAGGAGCAACGGAACCCTCAAAGAATGAGAATTAAGAGACTTTGAATAAAGGAGAGCCATGAAAGGCAGATAGAAGGGGAAAGAGGAGAGGGCCCGCCACAAAGGCAATGGAAAAAAAATGGCAAAAAACGGACCCAGCTCAGAAATCCCTCGAGATCACCAACAGCCAAAATCACCAGCTGTGAGCCCTGGAGGGTGGGATACATACACCCTGCCTCCTTAATGCCTTGATCAGAAGGCAGGAGATACCATGAAGAGAATAAGACTACTGTAGGTTTGACTCCTCGAAGAATGAGGTTCGAGGATCAAGAAAGACGAGACGAGAGCCAATCAGGCGAAAAATTGAAAGACTCCTTAGGTTTCGGATACCCTAATACCGTCGGGGTCGGAAGACAACAAGAGTTGTCCAAGGAAGTGATAAATTGAAAATCCGCCTCATGAATACTTGGAGAAGTTGTTTAATAATTGATTAAACGACGTACATGTTTCGGTATTGCAATGATACCATCATCAGCGTGAAATAATATTTAATCATAAAAACTAGTTAACAATGTCAAAATGGATATCCTCACAAATATAGTTTTAAGTTTAAAAGAATGAAAACTTGCAAATATATTAATTGACATACATTTGGTAAAAGTTGAAATTAACAAATAGATGTATTGAAATAAAAAAAACAATAATAATGTTATTGGTTTTACGTCCCTTAATAACGACCTGTGTTAATATTATCTTGATATTTTCGAAAATTAAAGTAACGGGAGACTTCTCTGTTTTTACTTTTATGTGTTTCTACATTTTAATTTATTTTAATTATTATATTATTATAATTTTCAATTTATGTTCTTATAAATTTAATTTTGATATTTTCGTTGAATTAATTACTTAAGTAATTTCGAATTGCTTTTTAAAATTATTTTCATAATTCTTTTATAGTTAGGCCTATGTTATATATATAATTCGTTGAGGCCATCTAGGACCACGTTAAGTCTTGCTACAGTTGGCAATTTGTTTCGCCTTCCTCTGAGCCCAGAATTCCCTCATTCTCTGTGAGTGGGCCATCTTGCGCTCCGCTGTCCTGGTTGTACCTTGTCTTCTTTTCGGGTTCGATGTCTCGTCTCGGGTTAGCCCATTAGTCAGTATCTTTTTGCGGAAGAGATCTTTATTGAAGGCGTCGTTGGGTTTTAGATGCAGTATTTTGAGGTCGTCTTTGGTATTCATAAACCAGGGCATTGTGGTTTTGGGTTTGGAGTCAAAGAAATGAAAAATCTGTTTAGTCAGCCTGTTTCCGTCCATTCGTTTGAGATGACCGTAATACCGTGCCCGTTTCTTACGGATCGATTCTGAAATTTTCTCTATTTCACTGTAGACTTCTTTTTTGGATTTTTTTATAGTGGATACCATTCTTGTAATTTGATCCCATTATACCTCTGACGATTTTGCGCTCTTTTTTCTCCAGTTCTTCAAGGAGACCTTTATTAGCATTTAGGGATAGGGTTTCGGCTGCACACATAACTTCTGGTTTCAGAACAGTTTCATAATGACGTAGTTTAGTATTTTTCGACACGCATTTTTTGTTTTATATTGAGCGCGATGTTTGATAGGCTATTTCGAGTTCGCGTACTCGTTCATTGAGTGCTTCTTTGTCCAGTCCACTTTTCATGATGATCTCTCCCAAGTACTTAAATTTTTCCACTCTGTTGATCTTCCCGTATTTTGTCTGCAGTTTTGCTGGGGCATCTTTGATGTTGGTCATTACTTCTGTTTTTTCGAATGATATCTGCAAGCCAGTTTGTTCAGCGATTTCTTTTAAAAGGTCGATTTGCATCTTAGCAGTTTCTACGTCGTTCGACAGAATGGCGATGTCATCAGCGAATGCTAGACAGTCGACTATGATCCCCTTGGATTTTGCTCCCATTCTCAGAGGGCTATACTCAGTTTCTAATAATTTTGTTCGCCAGGTCCGAATGACTTTTTCGAGGACGCAGTTGAAAAGCATTGGAGAGAGCCCGTCACCTTGTCTGACTCCCGTTTTGACCTCAAAGGAATCCGACAGACATCCCAGGAACTTTACTTTGGATTTTGTTTCTGTTAGGGTGGCTCTAATTAATGCCAGCAGTTTCAGGTCAACCCCGAATTCGTTGAGGATGTTCAACAGAACTTCGCGGTCTATCGAATCGTAAGCCTTCTTAAAGTCCACAAAGACTGATAGGTACGATTTGGACCTGAGATTGCAATATCTAATGATCGTTTTGAGGTTGTGGATCTGTTCGGCAGTTGAACGACCCTTTCTGAATCGCCCTTGGTATTCTCCTATTTGATGCTCGACTTCGGCTTCTAATCGCTCCAGGATAGCAAGTGAGAGAATTTTGTATGTTACCGGTAGGAGGGATATTCCTCTGTAGTTGTTGACGTTTTTCATGCTGCCTTTCTTGTGTAACGGATGGATCAAGGCCATTTTCCAATCTTCTGGTAGAATTTCATTTTTCCAAATTTGTTCTATTTGCTTCTGCAAGATTTCAACTGGTTCTTCGGGAGCATATTTCCAAAGTTCTGCAACTACAGAGTCTTCCCCCGGCGCTTTGTTGTTGTTTTTTAGTCGAGCAATGTGACGCTTGATTTCGTCTTTGTTGGGTGGTCTTGATTCTGGGCATCTGCGAATGGGTTCCTCGGTCTTGATGGGATTTTTGGGTTGATCGCAATTTAGTAAATTCTTAAAGTAATCAGCTAGGATGGTACAATTTTCTTCATTTGAGGTCGCCAGTGTACCGTCCTTTCGCTGAAAGCATAACGACGGAGGTTTATAACCCGTAAGTTTCCTTTTGAACGTTCCGTAGTACTCTCTGGTGTTGTTTCTTTTAAAGTCTTGGTCGATCTTCTCAATAAGTGACTTTTCATATTTACGTTTCTCAGCTCGGATCACTTTAGCTGTCTGGGCTCGTTGGGCTTTGTAGGTTTCCCAATCAGTTTGCGATTTTGTTGAGTAATATTGTTTCCATGCATCGATCCTTTTCTTGAGAACTGAAACACATGTATCATTCCACCAGGCATGTTTCTTGCTTCTTTTAATTTCAGCAATTTCCTTGGCAGCCTCGATCAGGTTGTTTTTTGTAGTGTTAAAGTCACAGTCGATTGGTCGAGCCTTTTCCTGGAACTCGGTTACATTCTGTTTGAGTTTATCAGTGTCGAAGCGAATAATTTGTTTGGGCGTCTTGTTGGTGTTTTCAGGGACCGGTTTGAATTTAATTATGGACATATAGTGGTCTGAAGCCACGTTTATGCCTTTTTTAACCTTAAACATTCATAATCTCAGGGCTGTTTTTCCTAGAGATTACGACGTGATCTATTTGAAACTCTCCGATGGCGTCGACAGGAGATCGCCATGTTGCCTGCTTTCTGGGAAGATGGAGAAAGTGTGTCGAAATGACCTGCAAGTTATGGTTTTCGCAAATGGAGATCAATCTCTCACCATTTTGATTGGTTCTTTTGTGGGCAGGATAGTTTCCAATGATTTTCCTTACTTGTGTTCTGGACCAAGTTGAGCATTGAAGTCCCCCATAAGAAGTTTAACATGGTGTTTAGGAATTTTGGCGAGCTTTTCATCCAGTAGGTCCCAAAAGTTATCCACTTCGTCGGGGTCAGATCTGTTCTTGTCATTTGCTGGGGCATGTGCGTTAACTAGGCTGTAGGTTTTGTTGGCGCATTTGATTGTTAATATGGATAATCGGTCATTAACTGGCTCAAAATTTGCGACCGACTTAAGGATTCTGGTTCTCACAGCAAACGCTGTTCCAAGCATCACAGATCCATTGAGGACCCTCTTTTGAGCTCTGCTCTTGAAAAAGCGGTAACCTTCAGATTCGAAAGTCTCTTCGTCTGGGTAACGTGTTTCTTGTAGGGCAATGATACATATCTAACGGCTTCGGTGGCGTAGTTGTTAGCATGCTGAACTGCTGTTCCCAAGATAGCGGGTTCAAACCCGGCCGAAGTCGTCGGATTTTTTAAGAGCGTTAAAAATCCTTCAGTATGCCTTCCTTCGGAGGGAAAGTAAAGCCGGCGGTCCCATGTCATAGATTTATGGCATGTAAAAGATCCTTTCACAGACTAAACTTGTGTAAAGCAAAATTTGTTAGGTTAGATTTCGTCAGAACGCTCTATCAAAGTTCCAACGTTCACCACTAGGTATCATTGATACCTGGTGGCGAAAGTTGGAACTACTTGAAATTGAACGGAACTTGTAGCTCGCCCTTTAGGGTGTCCGCTGGAAGCAGCTACAGACTCAGGCGAGCCGAACATGTCCTCGGACACTCCCGGCATAAAAGCCATACGATAAATAAATAGATACATATCTGATTTTCATGTAGTGCGTCGGTGAGAGTTTTCATTTTTGCCAATTTGTGTAAGGGTGTTAATGTTGAACGTTGCTAGAAAGGTTTTTGATTTGGTTCTGAGTTTCTGACTAGTTGGGATACACCGAGACGCTCCGACTCGTCTCTCGCATAATGTCGAGTCTCCCCCAGACTCGTGCGTCGCAGGTTTCACGACGAGGGATTTATCCTATGTTTATTATTTTAATTTTTATATTTCATTTTTTATTGTAATTTTATTTTAAGATTTTTATTTATATGTTTATATTTTATTTTTACACTTTAATGGTCAATGTTCTCAGTTTAAAATTTTTAAAAATGTTATCCATCACACTACGTCTAGTGGATGCATATATAATATTTCATGTTTAGAAATTTTGCTTAAAGATTCAACTATCATCATCTTTGAAAGCATAAACTGTCCTTATGACAGGTGGTTAATATAGAGACCACTATCCCATAATAGAGACAACTATCTTCTAGCTTTTCAACTTATGGATCAATTTTCAAAATGGCTTAACTTTACGGTTTTCATGAACTGGACCCAATAGTCTGAGTGATCTTGGTGTCATTTAATAGTACATTAGAGGAACAAATTACAGATCAACGAGAATAAAACAGCCCACATGGTCTTCCGTAAGGGAGGAATGATTTCGAATAGAGATAAGATTTATTACAGACCTGGAGATTTACCGATAACAACCGTCAAGAATTTTAACTATTTAGGGATAATTTTCCAGACGACAGGAACTTCTTTCACAATGCATGTGAGAAACAGAGCGACTGATGCACTAATAGCTATGAACAACATACAGCATTTGCGTAAACTACCTTTAGTTACTGCTATGAAGATCTTTGTTTCCACACTGACACCTATTTTAACCTGCGGTCTGGAACTGATCTGGCCTCATCTGACCAAAACCAACTTAAAGGAAATAGAGCAAGTAAAGTCTATCTTCCTAAAGAAAGCATTGTGTGTATCGAAATTTACTCCGTCCTGGCTAATGTATGAGCTGTCTGCAGAGCCATTCTGTATTGAGCAAATCAGACTACAAATGCAGCTTCCATCTAGCGCTGCCTATCAGGAACTTCTTGCGGAATTTCAATCAAAAAAGAAATATGGTTGGACTTCTATGGGACAGAAGCGATGTTATCGTCTGACTGGAAGAGAGCAGACTACGATTTACGACACACTGTGACGCGTTTCGCAGTCCATGGATTTCATTTCAGGTGTTGCGGAAGAAAAGACTTTCACACTCCAAATGCAGCTACATGCATATGTGAATTGTGTAGCGAGTCCTGTGACCGATATCATGCGGCATATTGTAAAGGAAGATTAACTTCCCTGACGCAATTTTGTAGCGACTGACAGTACCTGCATTGTATTTTTTACTTTTTCAATAGCCATTGGCTGCATTAAAACTATTATTATTTAATAGTACATTATACAACGAGCCTATAATGGCTATAATTAAGACACGAGTATTTTTATAAAACGAGCGTATGCGAGTTTTATAATTTCCATAAGAGTGTCTTAATTACCATTGCATACGACTGTTTATGTTCGACGATAATTATGATAACTAATTTATGTTCGAACATAAATATTCATAAATATCTGTTCAGTCACTAGAATGTTGTGATCGGGTGCTGCGGTGGGTAGTATATCTCTCTTGTCCAAGCTCTCTGGACAACCGACGCATGCGCTCTGTGTGCTTCAATACCATATGTTCAGATTGCGCACCAGTATTCAGTAAAACTGTCACTGAAGTCGTGTCAAAACCACGCGCTGTGTAGAAATTGGTTTTGGGGTTATTAAGGTACCGGTACAGTGCTATTTCTTGTCTCATATTCGCCAGTTTATTTACGCGAACATATGGACGGTGCGTATTCCATGTCGGTAATTTATTATAGTTCGATGTTGTGTTTATGTCCGACATGTTGGATTTTGAGTGCATGCGCGAAGGTATCGTTACCTAATTGGTCAATGAACGAGCTCTGATTGGCTGGAGAAACTGTATCGTAATGAAAAACGGTGTTATAATGACCATCATTATGATACAGTTTTCTGGCACATAATAGTGAGGGTCGAACATAAAAATGTTTTTAACATTAAAAATTGAAATTTGAACTCACTATTAAATATCTCAGATGGTTTGCATAGGAACTGTACAATATTGGCGCACATATGGATCATAATATACTTTTGTGTAATACATCTATAATAGGGGGATAGGCAAGGAACTGAGAGACATGATAAAAGGAATGTGCATGGATTGCTAAAGTAGTGTGAAAAATAGAGTCGGGACATCGGAATGGTTTAAAATAGTCACTGGACTAAAGCAGGGAAGTGTGTTGTCACCATTATTGTTCTTAAAGGTGATGGATGACAACATGAAGGTAGCAATGAAAGACTATAGTAGGGCAAAGATGAAGGTAATGTTGTTTGCAGACGACGCGACGTTGTGATCTGGGGCGAGGATGAGATGGAGGTACAAGAACAGTTAGACGTAAAAATGAAAAGATTGAGCAATGGGGATTGAAGATAAATGTGGAGAAGAGTAAAACAGTGGTGATGAGTAGAGATAAGAAAGAAGGAAAAGGAGTAATCAAAGTATGAGATAAGGAATTGGAAGTAGTGAAACACTTCAAATACTTGGGAAGTGAACTGACTGGAGATGGAAGACTAGATTTGGAGATTAGCAGAAGAATACAACTCGGGAGTGCTTTCTACCAACAAGTACGGGGTCTAGTATGGAACAAGGATATGCCAATTAAGGCTAAAGGAGTTATGTACAAAGCATATTATTGTTCCTATAATGGCATATGCAGCAGAAATTTGGACAATGACTAAGAGGGATGAGAGCAGAGTACAGGCAGCTGAGATGAGATTCCTGAGAAGTATGGTCCAGAAAATGAGGAGAGACAGAGTGAGCAATGAAGATATACGGAAAGAACTGGGAGTACAGAATCTAAATTACAAAGTGGAGCAAAACAGATTGAGATGGTTTGGACATGTCAAACGGATGAATGAAGTAAGGCTACCAAGACGAACACTGGAACGAACAAGGAAGAGAGGACGAGGAAGACCAAGAATGCGTTGTATGGACTCGTTGAAGAATAGCATTAGTAAATGGAACCTGGATTGGAACACCGTGTCGGAAGAGGAATGGTGGAACGACAGAACAAAGTGTAGAGGAACTATATTTGCCCCCACCCAGTGTCAGCTAGAAAAGGGGAAATGATGATGATGATGATGATGATGATGACATCTATAAGTTAAGGAATTCAGGTACCTGGGATCTATACTAACTAATAGAAGTGAAGTGTCGAAAGAAGTGCGCTAGCGAATAATAAACGCTAATCGCATGTTCTATAAACTGCATAACTTATTTAAATCTCGTCTATTATCACAGAGTAATAAGATTCAGCTATACATGACACAGGTACGGCCGGTACTTTGGTATGGTTGTGAAACCTGGGCGACGTCAGCAACAACCAAAGGTACTTTGAAAGATTTATGGACCCATTTCCAATGCCATGGCAGGTGAATGGGAACGAAGAACGAAGGATGACCTGTATCAGAGGTTTGGAAAACCACAAATTGGCCGAGTACTCGGACAGAATATACTGCAGTGGTTTGGCCACATCTTTCGAGCTGATGAATCCATCCAAAACCGAGCCCTTTATTCACAACCTGTTGGAAGACACCCAAGGGGACGACCTAGGACGCGATGGAAGGATCTAATACTTCAGCAAGTGGAGCCGAATGCGGTGGAAGATGAAGCTAGAGACCAGCAGCGTTGGAATGCTATGTGCAGTGGATACCTCCTCCTTCGTGACTGATTCCTTTGTTATAACCTTTTCCCTTCTTTCTCTTTCTTTTGTTATTCTGCTGTAGGTCTTAAAGGCCCTTAAGTGCAATAAATGATTATGAATACATCTTTAACAGTGTTGCAAACATGATTCTACCCGTACTGATAACTTCAATGTTAAACTGCGTGTATCTTCCATATTAGCCAATAGAATTCAACCAAATTTCGTATGTGTAATGTATGTCTTAAGAAGGAGGTGTCCATATATACCGCCGGGCGCACGGGTCTACCTGCTACATACCAGCGTGTTCCTAGTATCGATGGCCGTGCAGCGATGGTGGGGGAAGTCTATATGTCTGTCTGTCTCGCTCACTTTCCCGTCTCGCTCCCACCTGTTCTGCCTGTTGTGGTTGATCGGTAGAACGTCAAACAGTATTCAGCATAACTATCACTACATAGTGTAAAACAAAGTCCCCGATTCTTGGGTGTGACGGGTAATCTCGAGAACCACAGGATGTATTTTGATGCAGCTTTCACCATTCTGTAAGGGATCTCTCCAGGAAGGTTTATGTAGAAAAAACATTCATTTATGACCCAAGAAAGCCCAGCAGTAACGCTTTCAGTGAATCGAGTCAAAGAAAAACCTGCCGTCCGTGCGCCTTTTAAGCTTACGCTGGGTAAACCGTTAAACATATCTATATACTATGAGTGTAAGAATTGTTCACCATGAAAAGTTTTACTAGAAAGTCCGCGACAGCATATCTCCATCTTTAATGCATCGCCCACTATGAGTTTATTTAAGTTTTCATTTCTTCCAACAATCTCCATTCGGTGAAAATTCAGAGCGAGTTTATGAGCGAGCGAGCGAGCCTATCACCCCAGCTACGGCCAGCACCAAACTGTCGAGTTAAGAGAAGAGTGTATGAGTTTGTAGTTTCACTGTTCACCTCGGCTCTTTTGAATTGCGTTGGGACCTGCTGTCCGTGCACCTTTTAAGCTTAATATAAAACAAATTAAAACAAGAAAGAAAAACAATAATTGTGTTGTGTGGATTGATGATAATGGCTACAATAAATGTCAAATATAAAATCATGTTTAATCATTTCGTTTTTTAGCCTACTTTTCACATTTTGCAAAAATGAGAAAAAAGTAGACTTATGAGATCGGGCAAATGTGTGTCTGTCTGTCTGTCTGGCTGTGTGTGTGTCCCCCCTATCAACTCCTAAATGGCTGCAGCAATCAAAACAAAATTTGGTGGGGGAGTAAAGATCTATACCTGAATATCTCACGGCCATATTTGAAAATGATGTCAGTGCTACCAACTGCTGAAAAATCGCAATTGAAATTTGAGCTCCATGTTGGATATCCTGGAAGGTATACATGGGAGCTATTTCAAAATTGGCACACGTATAGATAATAATATTGCGGTTTAATTTCAAGGAGGCCATACATGGCAGTGTTGCCAAAATGATTATAAGCCTGCTGATAGGTCCAAATTTTAAATGCATATAACTTCTACACTATCAATTGATTTCAACCAAATTTCGTATGTGCTATGTGTACATAAGTGGATATGACTGAGCGTATTCTTAAGAGCCACCAGGGCTGCCAACTGTTAATAAATGCTCTCAATTTTTTTAAATCCAAATACCCATATATCAGAAAGTATGCAAGCCGACAGCTTTAAACTAGGCACACGTATAGTACCTGGCATTCTAGATTAATTTGGAGTATCTTATATTCGTCAGTGCTACCAACATGATTCTAAGCCTGCTGAGAGGTCAAACTTTAAATACATGCAACTTCTATACTATCATTTGGATTTCAACCAAATTTCGTGTGTGCTATGTGTACCATAACCGATATGACTAAGCCGATTCTTAAGAGTAACCAGGACTGCCAACTGTTAATAAATACTGTCTCTATTTTTAGCCTACTTTTCACATTTTGCAAAAATGAGGAAAAAGTAGACCTATGAGATCGGGCAAATGTGTGTCTGTCTGTCTGTCTGTCTGTCCTTCTGTCTGTCTGTCTGGCTGGCTGGCTGGCTGTGTGTGTGTCCCCCCCTATCAACTCCTAAACGGCTGCAGCAATCGATACAAAATTTGGTAGGAGTAAAAATCTATCCCTGAATATCTCACGTCCATATTTGAAAATTATGTCAGTGCTACCAACTGCTGAAAAATCGTAATTGAAATTTGAGCTACATGATGGATATCTTGGATGTTATGAATGGGAGCTATTTCAAAATTGGCACACGTATAGATAATAATATTGCAGTTTAATTTCCAGGAGGACATACATGGCAGTGTTGCAAAAATGATTATAAGACTGCTGATAGGTCCAAATGTTAAATGCATATAACTTCTACACTATCAATTGGATTTCAACCAAATTTCGTATGTGCCATGTGTACATCAACAGATATGACAGAGCGCATCCTTAAGAGCCGCCAGGGCTGCCAACTGTTAATAAATGCTCTCAATTTTTTAAAAATCCAAATACCCATATATCAGAAAGTGTGCAAGCCGTCAGCTTTAAACTATGCTCACGTATAGTACCTGACATTCTATATTAATTTGGAGTAACTTATATACGTCAGTGCTACCAACATGATTCTAAGCCTGCGGATAGGTCCAATTTTAAAATGCAAATAACTTCTATACTAACTAATGGATTTCATTCAAAATTGACACAACAATAGATCATATTATTTCAGATTATTTCCGACCAATACATGCATGACATTGTTGCCAACACGATTTTACGTGCGCTGTTAGATCCAATGTTTAACTGCATGTAACGTCCATGCTATCCATTGGACTTCAACCAAATTTTGTATTCTGTACCTTAAGAGATGGAACTAAGAATATATTCAGTTACCAGGGCTGCCAACTGTAGTTCTCTATTAGGCTACATTATACAAGGTATACAGTATTTCGAAATTATTAGAAATTTCGATATTACCAACTTCATTTCGTCATTATTCTAGATAGATCCATATAGATTAATCATTGGCATGAATCTTAAATTTTAAGAAAAGTAGGCTGTTTAGTTCGTCACGGAACTTCTTGTTTTTTTTCGTAGTCATTTTACCCTCCAGGTAGGCTTTTTCCACGGACTCAGCGAGGAATCCCACCTTTACCGCCTCTACGGGCAGTGTCCTGGAGCTTGACTTCGGGGACGAGGGATACAACTGGGGAGGCGGGACTAGTGCCTCTCCCAGGTGGCCTCATCTGCAAAGCGAACAGGAGGCCTCATGAGGGATGGGACGGAATGGGAAGAATGGGAGAGTTAGACAAGGAAGAGGGAAGGAGGCGGCCGTAGCCTGACGGTAGGCACCATCCCGGCCTTTGCCCAAAGACGAAGTGGGAAACCACGGAAAACCACTTCGAGGATGGCCGACGTGGGAATAGAACCCCTCTACTCATTTAGACCATCCAAGACTGAATAGACCCCGTTCCTGTCCTCATACCACTTTTCAAATTTCGTGGCAGAGCCGGGAATCGAACCTCGGATCTCCGGGGTGGCAGCTAAGTACGCTGACCACTACGCAACGGAGGCGACTCATGATTAATAATATGAACCAATAATAATAATATCATCATCTGGCCCACCCTAAAACAGCCCGGGATTTAACTATGTAGGCTATTAAGTTACATAGCCTCTTCAGACCCGGGATGCACATATGTGGAATTTCATGTTTTCTTTTATCAACAGGAGTTGGTATCATGGGAATTCTCATCTGTATTTCTACCCCTCATCATTCCTGTTTCTACGGGATCGGGAATGAGATATAATTCCTATGTGGCGGATGGGTTTTACGACTGGATGCTCTTCCTGACGTCTAGCTCATCAGAGCTGATAATTAGAGGTGAAAATAATGGTAACGAAAGAAACTGGACAAGTTGTTGGAAGGAAGAAGCCCGTAAGAAATTACCGTTACGGTGCTGAAAATGATAAATCATGGAAAACATTTTCAAGGGCGGTTTGAACCTACTGTAGTTTGCTTCCCAGTTTGAAGGTAGGCTGGCCCTAAACACTTGCGACATAGTGCATTACATCAATTGGCAATATTATGACCTGTAATTATAATATTTAGTTAATAATGTGCCCTTTGTCTTCAAATATATATTATTTGTGCATTATTTGAAAAAAAGAATAGGAAACATACATTCTCAGCTAGAAATTGTCTCGGGTTGGAAGAGGATAGAGGTAACTTCACTACTTGACGCCACCACTCGCGAAACTTCACACGTTACGCCACTGCCAAGCGCGCCACATTGCGGTCGCCTCCAGAACCCGCAGACCTCAATTGACTTATCACAGAATGTAATTATACAGCAAACCATCCATGATTATCTCCTTGGTCTAGAGACGGCCGTATTAAATAATATAAATGGCTTTCTCCCCTCCGTTTCAGAAGGAAGGAAAAAAAAAGTGGGGTTAAAAGAAATGAATGCACCACTTACCCATTTACTAAAAGAAGTTGCGGTTGAGAGTTGGGGGGAGCCAACTAAACAGCTGAGAAACGTCTTCCGAAAAGGAAATGTATTACGGCGCGCTAACAAACCATAGCAATGTCTTGGTGTTGGTTGGGAAGATGTTATGTTAAGGTCTACAGTCGCTTGCTTCGACAAACTTTATATATACCCCCTTTCTCTTACACCCTAGTCTTGTGTGTGTGTGTGTGTGTATGTGTGCACCCCCTCCCCTCTCCTTTCCCTCCACTACCCCTCTATTCAACCCCTCTTTTCATGGAGTTCCCGGGGAAATAACTGTCATCTATTTTGGAGATAAAATCGTAATTGAATCTGGGTTGACAGCAGATTTGCACAGAGTGCAGCAGTGGGTATTGTCTGTCTCACTTGCACTCGCTTAGAGGGTGCAGCGTGCTGTCTCACTCACTCTCATGGCCTCCTGTCTCAGGGAACTGCCGCTTAGAGGAGCCACTAACGCTTACCGGCGGCCGTGGCACGCGCGAACCTAATGTGGTGTAGACCGATCGGCTTTCACAAGAGAAATTAAAGACTGATTCACATTGGAGGGGAAGGGAGGGATAGAGATAGGGATGGGGAGAGGGAAGGGTGGTAGGGGGTTGGGAGAGTGCTGCACTGCTACTTAGCCGCATTATAGTCGAGTATTCGTTGGGGTCAGTCACCGACAGCGGTAGCTACGTTCGCTAAAGTGCAGCGCTTGGCCATGGGGCCAAGCAGTCTGTGGACTCGGTAGGCGTGGATTCGAGTCCCACCGTCGGCCAACCTTGAAATGGTTTTCCATGGTTTCCCTCAGTTTCAACTCCAGACAAATGCTGGGACGGTACCTTCTGACAGACCACGGCCGCTTCCTTCCACATCCTTGCCCAGTTTCATTCACCATCATTCATTTCATCTCTCATTAACTCCTCTCATGAGACTCAGCAATCTTTCTAGGTTTGTGCCGTGTCTTGGGTAGGGTTTTGCCTAGGACACCAAAGCTGGCTCATCAGCGGGCTCTTGGTGTCTCCGCCAGGACCCCCACAGAAGTAGCGAACTGCGCGCTACCTCCCTTTTTTGAAGAGCGTCTGCGTCTCTTTACTGCGAGAACTAAAAGCTCAAGAAGCCATAACCTCCCAATGAAGGCTTCCAAATAGATGGTATATTGACTTGCCGTGAAAGTCAATATACCATTCTCTCTTGAGGTTGGCGTCAGGAAGAGCATCTGGCCGTAAAAACCATCCACCACAAAGACTTCCGTCGCATCTTATCCCCGACCCCGTTAGAATACGTGAATAATAAGGGGTGGACAAAAATTCGATGGGGTCATTTGTTTTTCTCTCCAGGAGCTCACAACTTGAAGACGGAATGGATGAAGATGAATGAATGGGCAAGGATGTGGAAGGAAGCGGCCGTGGCCTATCAGAAGGTACCGTCCCAGCATTTGCCTGTTATTAAAAATGGGAAACCACGGAAACCCATTTCAAGGACGGCCGACGGTGGGGCTCGATCCCACGCGTCTACCGAGTCAGCAGAGAGCTTGGATCCATGACCTAACGCTACGCTTTAGCGAGCGTAGTCACCACTGTCAGTATTGAAACACTGAAAAATGGCTAGCATTCTTGGTTGCCACCTCGGAGGCCTTTCTTCGATTCCCGGCTCTGACAAAAAAATTAATTCTGGTCTGAGGGCTGGGACACTCAGCCTTGTCAGGCAAAATAGAGAAGAGGTGGGTTCGATTCCTACCTCAGCCATCCTGGAATTGGTTTTCTATGGGTTTCCCACATTTGTACTTAAGGCAAATGCTGGGATGGTACCTAACATAAAGCCACGGCCGCTTCCTATCCAAATACTACCTCGATTAAAAGTATAAGGTGCATTCAAAACGTAACGAGCGGGACGCTGGAATGCGCAAACCGGTGATGACATCGGCTAATCGTGGCGTGTGTAACGAGGTGTGGTTCCGACCAGAGCGTGGAAGGTCACAGCCCGTCGCTAGAGGGCACGCGTGCACGTCACGTGACGATACAACGCGACCAGCACCATGCATCAATCGTCCAACGCTGCGAGTCGCATTGCAAACAGAGACATGGAGGCGTCAACGGAAGATCAAAGAGGTGTTGTTCGGTTTCTGACAGCGGAAGGAAGGAGTAGGGGGAACGGACATTCATCGCCGAATGTCACAAGTGTACGGCGAACACTGCATGTCCCTTGCAAGGGTCAAGGCGTGGCACAAGCGCTTCAGGGAAGGATGGGTGTCGTTAGACGATCATGCCCGGTCTGGGGCACCCCTCTGCATTACCGATGACAACGTCCAGCTGGTTGATGCACCCATTACCCAGGACCGCCGAGTGACAGTGAACGCCATAGCCGCCGTGGTCGCTCCACGACAATGCACGACCTCATACGGCCAACACAGTCGCGGCACTCCTGCAGAAATTCAAATGGGAGATTCTCGGCCAGCCTCCATACAGTCCAGACCTCTCTCCCTGTGATTACGCCATGTTTGGTCCCCTGAAAAGGGCTCTGCGGGTCCAACGATTCACCTCGGACATCGACGTCCAACTGTACGTGCGGAACTGGTTCACATCGCAGCCCAGGTTTTTTTTTCACCGACTCGTGTCACAGTTGGACAAGTGCCTCAACAGCCAGGGCCAATACTTCTAACATACAGGTACTGGTTTCTGTAATTATGCCTCCGGCTCGTTACTTTTTGAACGCACCTTATACACACACTAGTACAAACATCACAGTGTCACAGGTTATCAGACCAATTCTATACACACACCAGTATACGGGGCTACATGGCCACGATGTCGCAAAGCCCCTAAGTGAATCAATAGCAACAGCAACAATTCATGATGTCGTGTGTAGGTTATGAGTAGGGCCCGGAAGTTGATGCTGTAAAAAAAATTCAAAAATGACTCTAATAAATGACCTAAAAATTGTAAAAAAAAGCCCTATAAAATAGGGAAAATGATCTTATAATAATAAACTCACCAATATTTCAAGCTCAAACTAAAGAGGTAATCAAAATAGATTTCTAGCACTTAACAAAAGGTTCATGTTTACTTTAGTCTCAGTTGCACTGCACTACGAATGTCATTCTGATTTTGTCAAATGTAAATGTCTGCGGTTATCTGCCAACTAGTTTTTATATCTCGAAAAGCTGTGTTTAACATTGATGTGATCGGAGCGTACTTGAAGTGAGGAAGGTCGTTTGCTGCTAAATCCTCCTCAATCCCATCCATGCAATACTTTTCTCCAGAGAGAATGTCTGAGATTTTGCATAATTATACCCGATATTTTTGTCCAGCACTTTTTTTCAGTTTTGATTTAATACCCGCAACAATTTCGCCACGATTGTTGCTAAGACTAGCTTCCACCCATTTAATTAAGGAAATGGAATCAATATTTCAAGACTTTAAATTATCTTGCATCAGCTGCTAGCTTCTTCTTAAATCTGAGAGACGTAACTCCCTCATATAAAGCTGTGACATGACTAAATTGGAAAAAGATGACATTAAAAGGCCGATTTCTCTAAAATAAGACCAAAATATCTACCAAACTAAAAAAAAATGCTCATAAAATGGAAAATAGCAAAAAATGCAAAAAGATGCAAAATAAAAATGACATATTTGAAGACGGGATGGCCCGTCTTGAGTTTCTATGTACTTCAGCATTGTTTTAGATAGGTCAGTAAAAAGATGACATGTCATCAACTTCCGGACCCTAGTTATTACAAAAGAGACGGATAGTCAGTCTGAAAGACTGGACTTTATATCATTTTAAATGCTAGCAGCCAGTACCAAGAAGGCAGTGCGAGAACAGAGTTTCAAGATTCTATTTTGTTTCTTCACTGCCTACTTGATTGTTCTCGCACTGCCTTCTTGAAACTCTGTTCTCGCACTGCATTCTCGGTACATTTCGTCCCGTCACCGTAACGTAACTCCAGACCTCAGCGTAACGACGAAGTCGACAAGATCATTTAAAATGATAATAACATTATTTTGAGGGCCGTGGATCATGACGTCAGGATACCAGTGTATTATTTTACTCAAGAGGCCATGGATCATGACGTCAGGATACCAGTGTATTATTTTACTTAAGAGGCCATGGATCATGACGTCAGGATACCAGTGTATTATTTTACTTAAGAGGCCATGGATCATGACGTCAGGATACCAGTGTATTATTTTACTTAAGAGGCCATGGATCATGACGTCAGGATACCAGTGTATTATTTTACTTAAGAGGCCATGGATCATGACGTCAGGATACCAGTGTATTATTTTAGTTAAGAGGCCATGGATCATGACGTCAGAATACTAGCGTATTATTTTACTCGAGAGGCCATGGATCATGACGTCAGGATACCAGTGTATTATTTTACTTAAGAGGTCATGGATCATGACGTCAGGATACCAGTGTATTATTTTACTTAAGAGGCCATGGATCATGACGTCAGGATACCAGTGTATTATTTTACTTAAGAGGCCATGGATCAAGACGTCAGGATACCAGTGTATTATTTTACTTAAGAGGCCATGGATCATGACGTCAGGATACCAGTGTATTATTTTAGTTAAGAGGCCATGGATCATGACGTCAGAATACTAGCGTATTATTTTACTCAAGCGGTCATGGATCATGACGTCAGGATACCAGTGTATTATTTTACTTAAAAGGCCATGGATCATGACGTCAGGATACCAGTGTATTATTTTACTTAAGAGGCCATGGATCATGACGTCAGGATACCAGTGTATTATTTTACTTAAGAGGCCATGGATCATGACGTCAGAATACTAGCGTATTATTTTACTCAAGAGGTCATGGATCATGACGTCAGGATACCAGTGTATTATTTTAGTTAAGAGGCCATGGATCATGACGTCAGAATACTAGCGTATTATTTTACTCAATAGGTCATGGATCATGACGTCAGGATACCAGTGTATTATTTTAGTTAAGAGGCCATGGATCATGATTTCAGGATACCAGTGTATTATTTTACTTAAGAGGCCATGGATCATGACTTCAGGATACCAGTGTATTATTTTACTCAAGAGGTCATGGATCATGACGTCAGGATACCAGTGTATTATTTTACTTAAGAGGCCATGGATCATGACGTCAGGATACCAGTGTATTATTTTAGTTAAGAGGCCATGGATCATGACGTCAGGATACCAGTGTATTATTTTACTCAAGAGGTCATGGATCATGACGTCAGAATACTAGCGTATTATTTTACTCAAGAGGTCATGGATCAAACGATAACAGAGCAGCAGGTTAATATTTTGCTTACAGTAGAATCATGTTACTTTTTAGAAGGCTATGTGTGTCATTACAATAACATAGGCACAGAACCTACGAAGTGAATGGGATAGTCGCCGAAGAGCAGAAAGGATGTCGACGGAAAACTTAAGGCTGCAAGGATCAAGTTATAATAGATTGTTATCGTAAATTTGGTTATGAAGGGACAAAGTAACTTGTAATAATAATAATAATAATAATAATAATAATAATAATAATAATAATAATCATAATAATAATAATAATCATAATAATAATAATAATAACAATATCGTATGGTCTCGGTGCCGGGTGCAAGCTTTGTTATTTGACACCCTGAGGGCAGATTACATGTTCCTTGAAGCACTATGAAAGCCAAGGAGGTTAGATATCTAAGCTCTTGACACTATAGCGCTTTCTGGTAGAGAAATTAGGAACTTTGTGTTGGCAGAAAATCCTGAGATTAATTTTGCCACTATGAACACGGCCTACTGAATTCAAATGGGTTCTTTAACATGCCAAAAACGTATGACATGCGTGTTGTGACTTTTGCCACCTTTCAAAAATCACTTACCACGGCCACGAGTGAACCTGCAAGCTTGGGGTCGGTAGACAGACATGATAACCACTCACCCACCCCACCGTGACAAGCTAAAGAATCTTGTGTATGGCCTAGATTGATTATAAGAAAGCCCATGACTCCGTGCCTCATTCATATTTAATCAAAATATTAAAAAAATCTACAAGTGTGAAACCATCATTGTCCAATGCCTACAATCTATCATGTCTAGATGGAATATGAAACTTCATCTAAAAGACCGATGCCAAGTCACTCCGTCGCGTGCAATTTGAATTAACGGTGCAATATTTGATGGAGATTCGTTCAGTCCTCTATGGTTCTGTCTGTGTTTAAACCCGCTCAGTGGGCAGTTTAATGGGTGTGGATTGGGATTTGAGATGCGTGCAAGTGAGGTGAAGCAGAGGGTTTCACATTAACTGTACATGGCCTGTACAGTAGATACAGGTGCTTAGCAATCGGTCACGAAGGGAAAGGAATATCGAAAAGGAAACAAGAAGTTCAGTAAAGAACATAAACCCTACTTTCTCCTAAATGCATGGGTATTGTTATAACTCTTTGTCCTTTTCAAGGAGTATAATTGAATGTTGGTTGTAGTAGCTTGTTGAAATACAACCCGCTATACGGATATTAAACCTGAATATGAGGTGTCCTTTGCTAGTGCTACCTCTGTACAAAATTTCATTCAATTAGGTTTCACCGTGTTTAAATTGATATGGTGAATCAATTTGCACACATACATGGCCGGTGTCTGCAAACTATTGGGCTGATGACCTTGTAGTTCAGTCAAAAGATGCTTCCCACAAAATGGTATGTTGTTGCAAAATTTGGTAGAGATAAAATAATTAGGTTGGTCGTAATTCGATTTCAGCTTTTAGAATTTGGGTGGCCGCCATTCCATTTCCGCCAAGATGGCGGTGATATAAAACATAACTCTGAGGTGCCCTTTGCTAGTGTTACCTCTGCACCAAATTTCGTTCAATTCGGTTTTACAGTGTTTGAATTGATAAGGGGAATCGATTTGTACACATACATGGCCGCCATGTGCAAACTATTCGACTGATAACCTCGTAGCTTTGTCAAAGAACGCTTCTCAAATAAAGGTATGTTGTTGCAAAATTTGGTAGAGATCAGATGATTAGGTTGGTCATAGTTTGATTTAAGCTTTTAACATTTGGGTGGCCGCCATTACGTTTCCGTCAATATGGTGGCGATATAAAGCATGACACTGACGTGGGCTTTGCTAGTGCTACCTCTTTACCAAATTTCGTTCAATTCGGTTTCACCGTGTTCGAATTGATGGGGGGAGGGGGCGGATGACATTCAGAGCATACACACTTACGGACACACAGACTCTCTCTCTCTCACACACACACACACACACAATTCTTCGCCCTGTGTTGATCTCATAAGTCTACTTTCATTATTTGCAAAAATCAAAAGTGGGCTAAAAATACCCAGCGTAAATGATATAAGAAGGCTAGGTACATGACCCGCAGAACTGCAGAACTGAGAAGTTGAAAGTGTTGCCTATCCAATCTACATCACGGCGCCCGCGATCTGTATACAGTACATACGTAGCTCATGGAGCGACATTACGAATAAATTAGTCCTACATATTGTCATTAATGCAGCTTGAAGGCCGTTATTTAAGAAAATAATGTTAGGCCTATGGACTAAATGTCTGTTTTACCTGATGGGGCTTTAGAGACGCTGAGAAACCGAAATTATATCAGAAGGGGATTTCTTTTTTAACTTCCCAATAACTCTATTGACAAGTGTCTCTCACTTTGCTAAATAAAGAAGACGTTCTAAATTTTGTAGTGGTAGTGGTGTATGCTACTTTAAATGCCATAACATCTTGGTCATCTGCCTCTAATGGTAAATATAATGAAGATTAAGGAAAGGACGAAAATAATGTGTCAGGGAAATCAAAGACAAGGGAAGGAAATTCCCTTCATCTTTTGAGAAAGTAGGTCCATGAAAGTCAGATAGGACAGGGTCCGCCACAAAGTAAGTGACTAGACTGTACGACCATCAAACGTAAAATTTTTGATCACGCCTTATAGTAAGATGTCCATATAGCAACTTATAGATATATCTACTAAACCTGAGTTCGGCATCGTAGCTTCCAATTACTTGTGCTGGGCACCTCTCTATCATCTTTACATTCGACCTTCCTTGGTCAATTCGGGTTCTCTTCCAACCCCGACGCCATTAGGGTGGCGGGGCCTTGGAAGTCCTTTTCTTCCGCGCCTTAATTGGCCCTTATGCCGGAAAAGTGAAATACACCCTAGTCGTCGAATATGCTATTAGCATCAGGGCCCCAACCTCAAATGTACTAGAGGTGATTTACCATAGTTTTCCACTTACTTTCCAGGCAAAAGCTGGGATGGCTCCTAACTTTCGGCTATGAGTGCCTTCTTCCCAATCCTAGCATCAATTACCAATAAACACACAACTACAGACATCACAATAATACAGGTTAAGAAACCATTTCTGTACATACCCATGTATGTATGTCTATCCTAGTTTTCAACTGGGCTGGGGATGGGATACGATAAAAGGGTATATGGTGGGTGGTTTTCAAGGCCGGATCCTCTTTCTGACACCAACCTCAAGAGAGATGAAGATGAATGAAGCTGGGCAAGGATGTGGAAGGAAGCGGCCGTGGCTTGTCAGTACCATCCCAGAATTTACTTGCTAGTTGAAAATGGGAGAAACCACGGAAGAACATTTCAAGAACGTGGGGTTCGAACCCACGTCTACTAAGTCCGCGGATAGCTTGGCCCCATGGCCTAGTGCTGTGCGTTAGCGAGCGTAGCTACCGCTGTCGGTGTGCACACACCCAAGTTCACGGGGCTAAATAACCGTAAATGAAACAACCACTACCAAGGTCAGAAGAGAATACGAGTTGACCAAGGGAGTAGACTTGATAGATGAAAGAGATGTTGTTGTTGTTGATTCATGTAGAGGCTTTTGCGACATCGTGGTCATTGACCCCATGTACTTGGGTGTGTGTGTGTGTGGTGTAACTTGTCTGATAACCTGTGTTATTGTGATAGCTGTATTATTGTTGATGAAAACTATAACTAATACTAACTACATTGGCGGCTTCGGTGTCGTAGTCGGTAGCATGCTGAGCTTTGATGCCCAAGATAGCGGGTTCAACCCCGGCCGAAGCCGTCAGATTTTTTAGTAGCTAAGTTCTGAACTTGGCCTAGTAGTCGTTGACGGTGGTGCTTGGCGGCAAAAGTAGAAAATATTTGAAAAATTCTAAGTTGCAGTCTGTACTTAAATTTAAAAAAACAGATAACACACACTAATACAGTCATCACAATTAACACCGGTTTTCAGGCAGATTCTACACACACCTAAAGTACACGGGGCTACATGACCGCGTTGTCGCAGCCCCTAAACTTAAGAACCAACCAACTAACTACATTCTTACAAACTAGAAGAAGAAATGCTAAACAAATAAAGAATAAGGCAAACATTGGACAGATAAAAAAAAACCTCAACCCTCGAAGAATGAGAATTGAGGGACTTGGAAGGAAGGAGAGCCAGGAAAGGCAGATAGGAAAGGGAAAGAGGAGCGGGTCCACCCCTGAGGAAATGGAAAAGGGGGGGGGGAACGGACCCAGCTCAGGAATCCCTCGAGGTTGCCAACTCCCGAACGCTCCAGCCGTGAGCCCTTGAGGGTGTAGCATTATCGAGGGTGCACCATAAGTGGTGGGGCTACACACACCCTTCCTCCTGAAGGGCATTGAGCAGAAGGCAGGAGATAGGAAGAGAACAGAAAAGGTCTGACCCCTCGAAGAATGAGGGACCAGGAAAGATGAGACAAGGGTCAATTAAGGTGGGAAAGTAAAAGAATCCCTAGGCCTCGGATACCCTAATACCGTCGGGGTCGGAAGAGAACAAGAGTTGACCAAGGGTGGTCAATAGGAAAGCTGACAGAGAGGAGCCCGGCACAAGTAAGTGGAAGCAATGCAGAACTCAGCTGTGGCCCCGTGGTCGCCAACCCACGTCGCACTAGCCGTGGGCCCCTGGGGGGTGTATTCGTAATTCAGGTACGGACTGGGAAGGAGGTAACCGTGGCCTTAATGTAGGAACCATCCCGGTATTTGCCTGGAGTAGAAGTGACTGAGTTGAGAATCAAACCTGCCTCTTGTCAGTTGTGCCTCACTAGGTTGACTGTACCCAGAATTAAATTCTTGGCAGAGCCGGGAATCGAACCCGGTCCTCCACGGTGGTAGCCAAGAATGCTAGGCACTAGAAGGCGCACTAGATGAAAGAGAGGTGGAGGCAGAGCTGTGACCAACCAACGTCCTACTGGTGTTGAGCCTCTGGGTAGTGTGTTGATCGGTTTCTCAGCTCACCCTATTTACATGAGTACACACTAGAGGCGCTGTGATGTGATGTGTCCGCTCTGAAACCACAGGACCTCTCTCTCCTGGTGATCGGATCATTTTAATGACGTCATAACACCCAAACTAGCGTTATTATGTCGCATAACTTAGAGGCCTTGTGATAGAGAGCGACACGTGGAGAGGGGACAGGAGAACCAGTCGCCTGATTACTTGGAGGGATAGTAGACACTGGTCGGCGTAGCTTCACGCGTTTATGCACTAGGCCATGAAGTCAGACTATCGTTGGACTTGAGAGAAGAGTAGAAGTTTGAACCCCACTAGCATTCGCTTTTCAAATTATTATCTGTATCTGTTGAGAAAGTCTTATAGGATATACATTACACTGATGGACAGTGATTTTGGTGCCGGGGCTTTTTAAGCTGATTTTATATGAATTTGATGCCCCGAATTCAAATATGCCATTAGGTTTTGCCTAGAAGCTCTAGTTTCTGAGATATTATATTTTTGTGAAATATACATTACACTATCGTATGGTAATAAAAAAAATAAACACGGAATTTTCATTATTATATTATACAAATATTATTATATACAAACATAGAGGACGAAGTAATGAATGAATCAATCCATCCAGTCACTAAACACTTCGGAAGCTTCTTTTCCGTGACATTCCTGAATGTATTTTGGAACATTCCCTTTTTAACTCCATCTCAATAATCTGCCATCATGTGCCTGTCCCATCTTCTTTGGTGGCGGTCCTCCACAGTTTTAACATCCTGGTGAATTCGTTCACCTTGTTCCTCACTGGTGTCTGCTAAATTTTCAGGAAAACGGTATAAGTGGCTGTGTAAATAGTGCACCTTAAGGCTCAGTTTGCACCCAAGGGATTTGAAACTGTTAAGCATCTCGTTTACCCGTTCAACATAGTTTTCAGCTTTGCGTTTGCTTAGAAAATGTTTTACAACTGACACAAATGAAGTCCAGGCTTTTAGCTCAGATTCGTTCACCGAATTTACGAAGTCAGGATCCTGAGTTTTCATATTTGTGGGCCATCAAATATCCCTGCTTTAAGTTTTTCCATACTCAAGTGAGGCATTTTATTTCCTATAAATGCAAAGCATGATCCGTTCTTAACAAAAGAGCCTTCACAAACTGCTTCATACGGCCCAGCTTGATAAGTAGTGGAGGAAAGATGATTTTTTCTCGTTCAACTAAGGGGTCGTTAATTTAAAAAAATCCCCAACATCCTTGTTGTATTATATTCTTCTTCTTCTTCTGCGCGAATGGGTCTCCTAGGACCACGCGGAATCAACACTTATTGGCCCTGATGTATATTATGATTGAGAATTGCACAAAATGGACTTAGAGCTGCACATTTCGTGTAAAATTGCACATAAAAACAACACAGTTCTAAACAATAGAGATATAGAGGAAAACTGATTTCATATTTAGATTCAGCGACCCAAGTATAGCTAAAATCAGTTACAAAATCCCCGGCATCAAAAAAAATTTCTTTTTTTGTAGGCCTGTGTTATTCTACGAGCCTATAGGCTAAGGGCAATAATTAACACACGAGTATGTTTATAAAACGAGCGAAGCGAGTTTAATTATTTCCACACGAGTGTCTTAATTACCATTATAGGCGAGTCTCATATGACTGTTTATGTTCAACGATAATTATAACTTTATTATATGTTCAAACATAAATATTCATAATTATCTGTCGAGTTCTGTCGGTTGAATTCTTCTTCTTGGGAATTGTGTGGGCTCAGCAATTGATCTCTACCCAATAACGAATCCGAAGCTTTGAAACATTGTTTATCCTGAAGTAGCACCAATAGATAGCCCACATGTACGCCTCCTATGTTGGATCATTTTGTTATTTTGGGCAAATAACACAAAATAGGATGTTATAAACGCTTTAAAATTAAAATGTATCTATTATCAACTAGTTATTCTTCAAATTCGATGCGTATAGAATGTCAAGGGAAGGGAAATCAATCGAGACCCTCATAGAACAGTTATGGCATCTGGCGGAGAAGTTTCGCATAAGAAATCCATATACTGAACAGAGATCTGGATTATAATTTTCTTGGAACTAATGACATATGCATGCTTCCTCCATGACGTTCTGGTGTGTTTATGTCAACAACAGCATTCACTAAAATTGTCGGCGAAATCTTACAAATGCAATGCCCTGTGTAGATATTGGAGTTGCGGAGTGCTATTCCTTTTGCAATATTGCCCAGCTTGTTTATACAAACTTTAGGGACGGTCCACACTTTCCATGTCGGTGATGGCTAGAAGGATTCTGTTGAAAACTTCTGGACGTAGATTACTAAGTTTCTCACACATTTCATAGTACTTTCCTATTACCATAAAGGTTCGTGCTAATTGTGTGATTGACATTGTAACAACAATGGTTGATCCAATATAAGCTACACTGTCAAATTTCAATTCATGTAATTCATGTCCGACATGTTGGATTTTCAGTACATGTTCGAAGTTATCCTTACCTAATTGGTCAATGAATGAACGTATTGAGCTCTGATTGGTTGGAGAAACTGTATCACAATGAAATATAGTACTTGAATGACCCCCAATATGATACAGTTTACTGACATATGTATTTACATTTAGACATCGTCGAACATAAAGTTATTGTCGTGTTGGAAGCCATTTATCGGTGTCCACCGACTGAAAAAAATGCTGCAACTGATTGTATGTCTCGTGCAGATAAGACTCATTTACGTATGGAAAGTCAAAACGAATGAGTATATTTTGTGTTTCTCAGAAAACAGGGATCCCAAATTATTCTTAATGTAGATTAAACATTCTATTTCACAAAATGATAACATTTCCGAACGTCAAGACTGTAATGAAAACATTGTTATTCTGGCTCGTGCAGCAGAATTTGAATTGAAGAGCTTGTGCTCGCGAGCACTTTTTGGCTCGTTTGATGAGAGGATCAAATTACTCTTAAAGATGTCCATGGTGCTCGTGAGCACCTGATTGAAAACTCTTGCTGCAGATGGTCCATGGTCTGGAGCGATCCAGTTCTGTTGATGACCAGGTGAGAGACTTTCTGAACGGTGAGACCAGAGTGTGTTATTCTGAAGTCTAGAAATCCACATTCCTTTCTTGCTATCGCTTCAGTGGTTTTAGGAAAGTTCTTCTGAAACTGAACGTTGGGGTTGCTGGTACATAACAATATATGAATCAACAAATGTTTCCCCCAGGAGCGCACATCTAGTGGGACGTGGGTTGGCGACCACGGGACCCCAGCTGAATTCGGCATTACTTCCTATTACTTGTGCCGGGCTCCTCTCTCTCTCTCATCTTTCCTGTCTGCCTCCCTTGGGCAACGCTTGTTCTTTTCCGACCGCGACGGTATTAGGGTATCCAAGGCCTAGGGGGTCTTTAACTTTCCCGCCTTAATTGGCCCTCGTCTCATCTTTTCTGATCCCTCATTCTTCTTCTCATCTTAGTTCCTGCCTTATATTCAAGGCCTTTAAGGAGTCAGGATGCCCCACTACGTCTTGTGCACCCTCGATAGTGCTACACCCTCAAGGGCTCACGGCTGGTGAGTTCGGGAGTTGGCGACCCCCCAGGGATTCCTGAGCTGTGTCCGTTTCCACCCCTTTTTCCATTGTCTCTGGGGTGAGCCCTCTCCCCTTTCCTATCTGCCTTTCATGGCTCTCCTTCCTTCCAAGTCCCTCAATCCTCATTCTTCGAGGGTTGAGGGCATTTCTTTTCATCCTGATCTTTCTTTGCCTTATTATTTATTTATTTACCATTTCTTTTTCTAGTTTGTAAGTCTCTAGTTGGTATTAGTTTTACATTTCATTACATTCTCTTCTTTCATTATCACCCAAACCATTAGGGGTCGTTAACCTAGATCTTAGGCCCCTTAAAACAACAATAATTATCATCATGATCAACAACTATTATTTATTAGGCGCATTCATCATGAAACAAACCGGATGAGTTAGCCGAGGTCGTTGCGGCATGACTGTTGGCAGTCGCTCACATCCGGGAGGCGAGGAGGTTCGAATCCCCCGTCGGCAACCTTGAAGATGGTCTTCTGTGGTTTCCCATCTTCCTTCCAGGCAAATGCCGGGGTTGGTCCCTAACTATAGGCCACAGCCGCTACCTTCCAACTCTTCGACCCTCCCATCCAACATTCCTCCCCAACGGTACTTGTAGCTCACCCATTGGGTGTCCGTCTCGAAGCAGCTACAAAACTGGCGAGCCGAACATGTCCTCGGACACTCCCGGCACTAAAAGCCATACGCTAAAAAAAATCATGAAACAAGTTACAGTAATAATCCACAGAAGGATTTCCATCTTGCTTAAGAATTTCTTAGTCGAGATTAATGCCCCTTTGCATGGCTGTCGGATATGTCACGGAGCGTGACATCCGTTATCAGATAGGATCTTCAGAACACGGACTTACTCCTGCTGGCAGTTAATATGTATCTGTCACAGTTAAGTCTATAATCACTGTACCTCCCTTCGCTTTTTGTTAGAGACCTGTATTCCGGCGCAAGAACAGACAGCTGTGTTTATCAGTGACAGTCTGTTACGTAGCGATACCATTTCAAGAGTTTGTGAAGTACAATACCTTCATTAGTTACTCACCAAAATAGTAACATTGATACCGTTACAGTTATTTCGTTTGAAAATTGATATTTGTAACTTTCAGTTGTCTAACACAAAATAATGCCAATTACTGAAATATGTAAAAAAAAAAAAAAAAACAACCTCAAATAAATTACATGTGATTAAGAAAATAATTATATACTGCCGTGGCTTAGGCTGCAACATGCCGGCCTCTCACCGCTGGGTCCGTGGTTGAAATCCCGGTCACTCCATGTGAGATCTGTGCAGGACAGAACGGAGGCAGACAGGTTTTTCTCCGGGTACTCCGGTTTTCCCTGTCAACATTTCATTCCAGCAACACTCTCCACTATCATTTCATTTCATCTGTCATTCATTTAATCATTGCCCCAGAGGAGTGCGTCAGGCCTCGGCAGCCGGCACAGTTCATATCCTCGCTGCTAGATGGGGGCTTCATTCATTCCATTCCTGACCCGGTCGGAGACTGGAAGCAGGCTGTGGATTTTTCATATTGGCTTTCACGACCAAGCAATTTTTCTAGGTGTGTGCCGTGCCTTGTGTCGGCGCAGGAATTATGTGCACCCGAGTTTGGAGAAAAAAATAGCAAAATAACCGAATGGCCTACAGAAAAAAATACAGTCAGTCTGAAAGACTAGAAGTTATATAATTTCTAATGACGCATGCTACAAATGAATTAGTTCCATCCAATAAGGGGTTAAAGGTTTCAATCTGACATCTTGCCCACCTCTTTAAGGGTCACCCTGTATTTGAGTCTGACATCTTTTACAACTCTTTAAGGGTCACCCATTATTTGAATCTGATATCTAGCAAACCTCTTTAAGGGTCACCCTGTATTTGAATTGAATCTAACATACTGTACACATCGTTAAGTGTCACCCTGTATTTTGCTCTGACATCCTGCACACCTCTTTAGGAGGCACCCTGTATTCTTATCTGGCATTTTGTATATCTCTTTAGAAGTCACCCTGTATTCTTGTGTGACATCTTGTACACCTCTTTAGGAGTCACCCTGTATTCTAATCTGACATCTTGTGCACCTCTTTAGGAGTCACCTTGTATTCTTATCTGGCATCTTGTATATCTCTTTAGGAGTCACCCTTTATTCTTATCTGGCATCTTGTACTGTATTTTGCTCTGACATCCTGCACACCTCTTTAGGAGGCACCCTGTGTTCTTATATTGCATCTTGTATATCTCTTTAGAAGTCACCCTGTATTCTTGTGTGACATCTTCTACACCTCTTTAGGAGTCACCCTGTATTCTTGTCTGACATCTTGTGCACCTCTTTAGGAGACACCCTGTATTATTCTGTGCAATCTTCTACACCTCTTTAAGAGTCACCTTGTATTCTTATCTGGCGTCTTGTATATATCTTTAGGAGTCACCCTGTATTCGTATCTGGCATCTTGTACACCTCTTTAGGAGTCACCCTGTATTCTTTTCGCTTCGCTCAAAGCCCCAGGTCGCTCGACGTCCCTGGACTCTTTCAACATACTCCATTAACCATTAACTTAGGCTTCCCGCGTGGCTTCATGACGTCACGCACTCGCCGTCCTTTACCCATTAACTTAGGCTTCCCGCGCGGCTGCATGACGTCACAGTCTGTCTCCGTCTCGCATAACGTTAGACCCAAAGCACAACGACGAAGTCGACAAGATCATTTGAAATGATAACACAAGTAACATCACCAGTTTCCCTGTTTATTTCTGCGTTGATTGATGATAAAGGTAACTCTTAGAAACGTATTTTAATATTTCTTATGGCAGATGTAATGTAAAAAGTACCGGTTTTTGGCGGGTTCCGAGGGAAACGCTGACTTAAGAAATTCACAACTATCTACGCCTTTGTGCTACAGTAACCAAATTTAAATATGTGTTAGTCAGATATATTGTTCGTATGCTCGTGAAGTTTCAAAATTTTATCTCCAATACAAACAACAAAATGATCAATAATGTGAAAGACTCTCATTTCGAAACCGGACTTCCGTACAAGTTCGTCCTTGGGTGCGTTGTAATCCACATATACTAAGCGTTTGCGATATGTAACTATCCGTAATGTAAATAAATGGGTTTATATTATATGAATTGATATTTATTATGATTTTGGTGGCCTTAAATTTCTTTATTATTTTAGAATTTCTGATATCGGCTGGAGTTGAATTCCATAGTCGAAACTCAGCAAAAGAACTGTTGAACACTGTTGAGTCATTGATGATGGGGATGGCGAGAAAAGAGCCAGATTGAGTATTTCAGTTGTGAGATGAGGACAAGTAACTACATTTTGATGACATGTACGTGGGGGTGTTTTCATGCAGAAATAGATAGATGGATGTCAATAAGTGAAATTTACGGCGTTCATCAGGTTTAAGCCAAGAATGAGTACGGTAGCTTGGGGTGTTGTCGGCATCGTAAATTCACAATCCACTCCAAGCTGATAATTTAATAACGATCACAGATACCACACTAAGCAAGCAAACTTGAAGGTCAATAACCACTAACAGTATCTTAACAAAAAAAAAAAAAACCACATAACTAACACATTTTGACAAGTTGCGCAAGCTTAATTACTATTGCAATTAAATAAGTATGTATATTGTAAATACCATAACCCATACTTGTACACATAGATTTAAGGGTAATTACGACACTCGTATGGAAATTATAATAGTACATTATGCAACGAGCCTATAATGGCAAGTTGCATACGACTGTTTATGTTCGACGATAATTATTATAACTATTTTATGTTCAAACATAAATATTCATAAATATCTGTCGAGATTTCGCCAGTTTTATGTACTGAACAGAGCGCATGAGACGCAGAGAATGCCTTGTATTTGACCATGGTCTCCTCGATTACCCTACTATGACACTAGGCCAGGCAGTGAAATTTAAATTAGAAGGCCGTAGAACTCTGCGCATCTAATTATCTAATTGGTCAAACAACTGTTTCTTGAGCTCTGATTGGTGGGAGAAACTGTTTCACAATGAAAAATAGTGTTATAATGAGCCTCATTATAGTACAGTTTTCTGACATATAATATTCAGGGTCGAACATAAACATTATAAACATACTCGTGTGTTAATTATTGCCATTATAGGCTTGTTGCATCATGTAGGCTACTATTATATTCTTCAAAAAGAGTAACATGCACAATAATAGCCTGCTGTACTGGCATCATATAATTCATGGTCTTCTGGATAAAGCAATACACTGCTGTTAACGTCATGACTCATGGCCTCTTGAGTAAAATAATACACTGGTATCCTGACGTCATGATCCATGGCCGTCAAAATAATGTTATTGAAATGGCATAGCCTCCTAAAATGTAACATGATTCTAATCACAATAATAACCTGCTGTACTGTCATCGTATGATTTATGGCAGGGACGTATATAAGGAGAGGGGAAGGGGTGGGAGGAGGGTGTGGTGGCCCCCCCCCCAAAAATTGTCACATATTATTTGTTTATGAATTAAAACATTAAGAATGAATATACGTATCCTGTACTAATGTTACTAAGCAATATATTGCAACGTTGCAAAGCAAGGCGTCAGTAGCGTGATGTAAACAGAGTGACAATCAGTTGACTCTGATCTCGTAACATAACCTCTTATTACTCTCCAGTGCCTTCGCTCTTCAGAACCTACCAAGAACAGCAACAAGTGCCCTTGAAGCATGTGACAAAAGTTCCTTTCCCCAACTTTTATACCCTTATCAAACCTTTGGTAGTTTTGCCTGTCTCTGTAGCTACCAGCAAACGGAGTTTTCAGAGTTTGAGTACTTTACTTTTGTAAACAGATTCAACGGTGTAGCATTGTTATATATTCACGGATATATACAATACACTGACGAAGTTATAAACCAATTTGTAATGCTTTAAGAAACATTGACTGTATATTATATAAGGTGCGTTCAAAAAGTAACGAGCCGGAGGCAGTAATGCGCGAACCGGTGACGACATCGGCTAATCGTGGCATGTGTAACGAGGTGTGGTTCCGACCAGAGCGTGGAAGGTCGCAGCTCGTGGCTAGAGGGCACGCGTGGACGTCACGTGACGATACAAAGCGAGCAGCAGCATGCATCAATCGTCCAACGCTGCCAGTCGCATTGCAAAGAGTGACATGGAGGCGTCAAACGAACAGCAAAGAGGTGATGTTCGGTTTCTGACCGCGAAAGGAGTAGGTGAAAACGGACATTCATCGCCGAATGTCACAAGTGTACGGCGAACACTGCATGTCCCTTGCAAGGGTCAAGGCGTGGCACAAGCGCTTCAGGGAAGGACGGGTGTTGTTAGCCGATGATGCCCGGTCTGGGGCACCGCCCTGCATTACCGATGACAACGTCCAGCTGGTTGATGCACTCATTACCCAGGACCGCCGAGTGACAGTGAACGCCATAGTCGCCGTGGTCGGATTGAGCGTCGGAAGTGTGCACACCATCATGAAGGAACGACTGCACTTGCGGAAAGTGTGTGCCCAATGGGTGCCCCACAGTCTTCAACCAAACCAGGAAGCATGTCAATGGCCTACTGTCTTGGTCTTGGTCTTGGTTGGACGATTGAAGCATGCTGCTGCTCGCTTTGTATCGTCACGTGACGTGCACGCGTGCCTTCAAGCGACGGGCTGTGACCTTCCACGCTCTGGTCGGAAACACACCTCGTTACACACGCTACGATTAGCCGATGTCATCACTGGTTTGCGCATTACAGCCTCCGGCTCGTTACTTTTTGAACGCACCTTATAGTATAAGTAGTAAATAAACACAGTTAGTTATTGAGGTCTTAAGGGGGCGTAACAGTGAGGTCATATGCCCCGAATCAAAACAGTATTGATCATTGTTTCTATGTAAATACTATAAAGTGTGCAAGATGACTGCATTCATAACAAGTAAAATAAAATTGTGTTAGTTTTGTTTGACATCAACCAAACAGAAAACATCACAACAAACTGGTTGAAGGAATTATGCCAGATAGCCTTAAAACTCATCTTTTTGTACCAAATTATACAATTGTTTCCCAGGGAGGAACCCCGGACACCCCTTTCTTTGGGAACTCTTTCATGCCCTAAAATAAAACTCTATATACGCCCCTTATTCATGGCCTTCCGAGTAAAGCAATACACTGCTGTTGAGGTCATGATCCATGACCTCTTGAGTAAAATAATACGCTGGTATCCTGACGTCATGATCCATGGCCGTCAAAATAATGTTATTGTAATAACATAGGCTTCTAGAATGTAACATGATTCTAAGAACAATCATATCCTATTGTACTGCCATCATATGATTCATGGCGTTCTGGGTAAAACAGTAGACTGCTGCTGACGTCATGATCCATGGCCGTCAAAGTAATGTTATTGTTAAATGTTATTCTAAAATGTAACATGATTCTAAGCACAATAATAACCTACTGTACTGTTATCATATGATTCATGGCGTTCTGGGTAAAACAGTAGACTGCTGCTGACGTCATGATCCATGGCCTCTTGAGTAAACTAATATACTGTCGCCCAAGCCTTGTACTAATGAGAGGGTCCGAGTGTTGGATGGGTGCACTTCAAGTGGAGTTAAGGAACCAAGCAGGGTGTAGAAACCTGTGTGGAGCGCTCTGGCTTTGAGAGGCTCAACTAATTACTAGAAGCGCAGCTATTCCTTTGTAACCCAATCAATGGGGGGAGGGAGAAGCTGCAAGAGCTTGGCTTGCCATTGATCTCATATGAAGTATCGCAATTAACGGGCTGGGTTTCGAAGCCCGTGGGGACATCGATATCGGAGAGTTTACAGTAATTGAATTGGCTGAAGGCTAAACACGCGCTATGCTCCTCTCTCTCACGTTACACAAGTCCTGTGGTCGACTCCCTGTCACATGAGCACAAAGCTCTTAATCCATTTATCGCAATTGTCTAACCACCTACATAAAGCAGGTTAACTGCTCGAACCGTCACGGTGTATCAGCTATTTTGCCACCTCAGGAACTAACTGTTCTTCATCGTAGGTTGCGCTGGGCGACTTCGGTGGCGAAAGCATACTGAGCTTCTACAGTATGCCCAAGATTGTGGGTTAAATCCCGGCCAAAGTCGTCGGAGAAACTACAGATTGGCAATGCAGAAATTCAGCCACTAAATTTAAATATTTTGGTTCAATAATAGGCTACTATAGAAGCGGGGGGAACTAGTTCATCGGAAATTTAGAAAAGATGATGAAGATGATAATTGTTGTTTCAAGAGGCCTAACATCTAGATTATCGTCCCCTAATGGTTTGGGTGATAGTGAAAGATGAAATGAGAATGAAAATTATAACTAAAACTAACTACAGACTTACATACTAGAAGAAGAAATGGGAAACAATTCAAGGATAAGGCAAATAAAGGACAGGAAGAAAAGAAATGCCCTCAACCCCCGAAGAATGAGGATTGAGGGACTTGGAAGGAAGGTGAGCCATGAAAGGCAGATAAGAAAGGGAAAGAGGAGAGGGGCCCGCCCCAAGTCAGTGGAAAAAGGGGAAAAAACGGACCCAGCTCAGGAATCCCTCGGGGTCGCCAACTCTCGAACTCACCAGCCGTGAGCCCCTGAGGGTGTAGCAATATCCAGGGTGCACCAGAAGTGGTGGGGCTACATACGCACTGCCTCCTTGTGGGCCTTGGGCAGAAGGCAGGAGATACAATGAAAAGAAAAAGAAGCAGAAGTAGGGTATCAGGAAAGATGAGACAAGGGCCAATTAAGATGGGAAATGAAGAGACTCCCTAGGCTTCGGATACCCTAATATCATCAGGTTCGGAAGTGAACAAGAGTTGACCAAGAGAGGTCGACAGGAAAGAAGCCGGAAAGGAGCCGGCCCAAGTAATTGGAAGCAATGCCGGACTCAGCTGGGTGGTTGTCAACCCACGTCCCACTAGATGTGATCCCCTGGGGGGTTTGAGAAAAGAGTAAGTGAGGCTAGGAGATCAATTGGAACATTAAATTCCATTTTATGGAGCACAAACCTGGACGTTAAACAGACAGCAAGCAAACAAATTATTAGTAACAGAGATGCATTATTGGAGGAGGGCGGCAAGAAAATCAAGATTAAATAAAATTAGAAGTACGAGAATCAGAGAAATTAGGCAGGCAAGAAAAAAAAATGCACTAGAAGTGGTTGAAGAAAAAATATTACAATGGTTTGGACATGTGGAAAGGATGCAGAAAAGTAGAATTCCAAATTTAATGTTACATTGGCAAGCTAAAGGTAAACGCAAACGGGGTAAACCAAGAGAAAAATGGATGGATGGTGTAGATTAGATTAGATTTTATTAATCCATTTGATTAATTACATGTATACAAAACATTTTTGATATAGGACATGTCAGTAGTTACATCTATAAAATAGAAGAACTTACAGGTATATATTACTAATACAATAGCTATTTATAACTTATTATACTAACAAATCTTAAGAGATACAATCTTATTGGACAACTATTTACACCTTACTCTATTATTACAATATGAAAACTTAATTCTATGAATACCTTACAGCTAGGTATTACAATTAAAATAGAAAAGTAAAATATAATTATAGATTTCATCGTTTCTATACACTAAGATATTCAACTACAGAGTAAAAACAATGGCACTGCAGATAAGCTTTCAACATTCTTTCAAAGGGTTTTATTTTTGGGGTAAAGTTTATATACTGGGGTAGTTTATTGTATAATTTAACTCCTGTGTGAAAAGTTTTTGATATAAGCTTGTGTGTGTGAAATATGAATGTTTTGATTTTGTCTTTTTTATGCCTATGAACATCATTGTTTGTTTTAAGAAAAACGTCTTTATGCATTAAATTCTTTTAGAGAAGCATGGCTACCACAGGCTTAACCGAGGAAGATGCTGAAGACCTACATTTGTGGAAGAATAGAATATGTTTGGTTTGAATGAAGACTACTGTAATGCAAAATATTCCTAATAAAGAAGAAGAAAAATCCCTCAGTATGCCTTCCTTCGGAGGGGAAATAAGCCGACGGGCCTATGTAATAGAATTATGGCTTGTAAAATAACATTACACTAACTACAATTGGGTGTAGCTAAATTTGTACGTTAGATTTGATTAACGCTCTATTGAGTTCCAATATTCGCCACCAGGTGCCGGTTGCGGTGGCCAAGTTCACAGCTAGGTGTCGTTGTTGGTAGCATTTGGTAGCAAAGTTAGGAACTACTTGAAATTGAGCGTCTGTAGTGTGCCCATTCAGCATGAAATATGTAAATCACAGTTTGCCAGCAATGCTCAACCGGGAGTATCGGGGTTCATGGTATGTTCTCCCACTCTGTGACTTACACACTTTGGATTAAATAGAGGATACACTTCCAAACAAAAAACAAAATTAACTCCTACTATAAAACATTTAATTACTCAAATAAATGGCGCTACAAAAAGAAACAAATATAATACTGACCCATTAATCCTACTTATTCAAAGTGAACAAGGAAATCATATTTAAACAAATATTAAATCATCATGAATGGCTTTCCTTAAACCAACAACATCCATTAAGTTTCACTTCCATATAGTGTCCTTTTAAAATTCAATGAAATCAAGAGCTCCAATAAGCTCGATACTTTTTACATATACTGTGTTATCCATTTACAACACATCACTTCCTATTACATGAGTATACTTCTTAATCAAAAATATAAAAAATTACCAAAGTACAGTTACTCATTTACTTAAATTTGGGTTTTCACAACGATCGCAGGTTACCATCTCTCTCTCAAGTCAACAATTCACTACCGTGATTGGGAAACATTTGCGTACTCCGAGCTACCGAAGACTACTTGAACAAGTCAAAAATTAAGATCACTCCCGGAATCTAATTGTCTTCACTAAAACTCGTGAATCACTACATCATATAATCATAACATTAGGGATTTATTATTATTTGTCTTAAAAGACCATTTATCATAAGAAAGCAACGATCTGAACTCTGCAAGCGGTAATCTTTCATCTAAAAGAACCTCGGTTCGAAGACCGGGTCGTTAAAACAAACTCTAAACACTCTTGTGTACTAGAACTTCAAACAGACAGCTTTTAAACCTACCACAACACCGCAATGGTAAGGGTCTGGCCTTGGCTACTTAGCGTGATTTATTGCAGGGAGGCGGACTTCACGGTCTCGCCCACACGAGACGAGCTACCCTCAGCTTTTACACAGCTGTTTCTTAAATGCAGTTCTTTGAACAGGCAAGGCTTTCATACAAATTACTATAACAACATATTGAGGTTCCACAAACCTATTCTCTTTACTTCGGCATTTATTAATTATGAAGTGTCCTCATTGGCGGGTAAGAATAATTCAATACAACAACAAATACTTAGGGGCTTAAACCTGGACGAATCTGGGTTCGATCCTTTCAAATGCCTCGGGAACCATATCCCACACTGGAGGACTTATAACATTAGCGACTTATAGCAGGCTTTATTGCCTTACACCCGCGCTCATAATACAATAAATATCACCCTTTTTAATACAATACACACACGGCCTCGTGATCACATCACTATTTAGAGGACTTACCATAGTTCAATTTACCACGACCAACTGCCCCTCATAATTAGTTTTACCGAGTATTCCAACGCATTCCTAGCGTGACAAATTTCTTTAATGTGCTACATGGCGCTTACTCATTACTAAGCCAAGTAGCCTTCAATGAACTGATAAATTCAAAAATCAACATTTGATTATACATTTCCATTCTATATTATTCCTCTCCCTTGACAATAATCGCGTTACCATACGAACATGTGCTCATAACATGTATAAATTCATTTAAAGGAGCTCGGAAGCTACTACTTTCCATATAAGGCATCATAAAACTCATTCATATAATTGTTATTATTATTATTACGCTTGCTTTCTCATATATAAATCCTTTATCGATTACACTGATATTTTATTTCATACATTTCCCCCAAGGGATTTATTTATTTCACATAATTATTTATACTTTCTCAATTTTTACCGTTCAGATCGCGCTATTATTCTTTTTATTTGTTATTCAAACATCCCTATCCTTTCTTTCTCAAGTGGATTATACGCAAACACATAATATAATGAAATGGTTACTCACATGATTTCACGGTCCTCGATCGAATTCTCCAGCGATGTTTCATTTCTGCCCACTCAATGCACTTTAGCCATCTTCATACACATTTCACACAATGACACTTCTTTAAACACATATAAATTATTTACCTTAATCACTTTAACCATATTGAATACAATTTTTGTATTCATTTATCTTAACACAAATAAATTCACTAAAATTATTACACTAAAACAAATTTTACTATATTTACACTACACAAATTTTAATCACTTAGGCGTTACTTTCTGCCTTACACACGTGATTTCTTTCTTCCCCGTTTCCAAGGGTGGCACTTTTAGACGTCTGCTTCCTAATCTGGCCAAGATAATGAAAGTCTCGATCAATCTACCCCTCCCTGGAACGGTTAATCTTCAGATCCGGTTTCTGACTATCGGCTTCTACACTTTACTAGCACGATGTCGTTTCTTCCTAGACACTAGATAATTTGTCTAGATAAAGTCTGTCCTGTTTTCGGTCTCTCGAATACTTTATCGGTGACCTAATATTTTCTAGCATTAATTGCTCTTCCTTCAGTTCGTAACTTACTGCTTTTACAATTCGTTTGTCTCCTTAGACAAAACCTTGAATTGCGATTTCAATTCTTATTGTTCGGCGCTCTAGTACACATATTTTCCGGCACACTAGGCGTTACTTATTTCGTCCGACTCTGATCGGGTTCCATAACTTTGATAGAAATGTTTGTTTCACTTCCGTTGGTACTTCGAAACGTTACGATACTTTATGTCTTTTAACTGAACTATTATTCGAAGACCTATCGCCTATTCTTTCTTCAAGTTCGCAGCCTAACTTTGACTGTAATACTGAACTTGCGCTATAAAGACTGATGCTTACTGAAATAAATCCTGTACTAGGATTTTACTACGTCTTCACACGGGGATAATAATGACGATAATTCTCGGCCACTCCCTACGGGGTGCTCGTTGGTGATACAGCGTATCACGACCTCTCGAGGTCTGGTAAGTACTGCATGATTAGCCTGGTTCTGCCAGGGCTTTTATACAAATCGGCGACAAAAAGATAAAATCCTCGTCTTTTTCATAACTAACTTTTGAAGCAATAGTCGCATATTTTTGAAACTCATATCACTGGAAAGCTCGTTTTCTAAACGTAAACTGACTTCTTTGCACATGACAATCGATCGTACAATTCCGAGATATTACATAAAATTTGCTCTTCAGATACGTGGGTGTTGCGGTTGATTTTTAATCCCTACCACCTCTGGTCTGGGGGAACTTTTAACTACGTCATGCTGCGTTTGCACTTCTTTCCTGTGCAATTATTATAACCCTTTTCACCACACACAAATCTCTATTCCAAAATGATTCACAATGATATATTTCTTCTGTTAATTATATGTTCGCAAATGGCTTAAATCTAATTATTCCTCTACTTGCACAACTGCGAGGATGCCATTTTATTGCTGCGTAAGATCAATTTCCGAAACCTCTTCTCGCTTACTCCCAGCGGAAAGTTTTTATCGTTCTATTAATAGTCATGATCGGCTCCCTATCGATGCGTCACGCATGCTATCATTTCCTGGGGCCACTTGGTCTCTTATTCTTACGCCACGTTGTACCAGTATTCTTGCATAAAATCTTTTTAAGTCATTCTAAAGACTGTACTTTTCCTCTCTTCTTTTACCAATAAAACATGGATTCGACCCCTTGAACCAATGGTACATGGGTTCAGTAGTACTTCCTTGAATTACAGATAACACACACTAATACAGCCGTCACAATTACCACCGGTTATCAGACAGATTCCACACACACCCCAAGTACACGGGGCTACATCACCGCGTTGTCGCAGCCCCTTAACTGAGGAACCAACCAACTATAGGTTGGGCCGATCAGTGTTGGACCGCCAAATTATGCGTGAAATAGTACCCCGAGTGTCCAAAATTGTTCTAGGGCAGGGGCACCAGTTATGGCCAGTTAATAATTCAAAGTGATGAGAATTTATTAATATGAATGCAATAAGCTGATAACTAGTGAGACCTCGGTTCGATTCCCGGCTCCGTCATGGATTTTAGAAACTGACATGAGGGCTGGAACGGGGTGCACCCAGCCTCGTGAGGACAATTGAGTAGCTGTCTGACAGCGAGGCAGCGCCTCAAGTCATCGAGACAAAGAGTAACGGCTGAGGGGACCCGACGAGGTAACCTGACCACGTGTCACCCCATAATCTGCCCACCAAATGGCTGGGCAGTGGTTGCTTGATAAGCTTAGCCTTTCATGGGCTGTCGCGCCATGAGGTTTGGTTTGGATATTTTATACTGGCTTTCATATCAAACGCAAATTTTGAAGTAAATTTAAATTGAAGGTTTCTGATTACTTTGAAATATTTCTTAAGTGAAAGATGGTATATTGGCTTTCATGGCCAAAGAATTTAAACTCAGCATTTTTTATAGGTTTGTGCCGTGTCTTGTGTGGGGTTTGCCTAGTACACCAAGCTGGCTCATCAGCGGGCTCTTGGTTTCCCCACTTTGACCCCCACTGGTGTAGCGAGCTGCGCGCTACCTCCCTATTTATGAAGCGCACCTGCGCCTCTTTACTGCGAGAACTAAAAGCTCAAGCAGCCATAACCTCCCTATGAAGGCTTCCAAAAAGATGGTATATTGGCTTTCACGGCCATTGAATTAAATCCAGCATTTTTATAGGTTTTTGCCGTGCTATATATTTTTAAAGGTTTGGTCATTTGTGCGTACTTTAGAGATTCAAAGTCATGTTTTGATTATGCTCGTGGACAAGTTATATTCAAGAATATTATATGCTTTCTTCTTCTTCTTCTTCTTCTTCTTCTTCTTAAGACGTCATCTCCAAATGGAGTTAGTTGTGATCTTGACATTGCTGCATTAAGGTACTCATTGACCCTTCCATTAGTCATTTTCAAAGAAAATTTTCGATTTTTTTTATTGTCTTATTCGATAGTATGTCCTCTATACTTTCCAGAAATATATAGTTTATACCAGTTTTATTGTTGTTTAGCTCATTTATAATATAACAGCTTAGGCTTTCACGGCCGGCGTTCATAATTAAATACAAGTTTTTCGGGCTTGTAGGCCGTGGTCCAGACAGGATATCTCCCGACGTTTCACCGGAAACTGCGTCCGGCATTATCAAGGGTTCCGCTCCTTTCCTTGGTCTGCAGTGAAATGAGGAAGAGGCTTGAAATAATGGGTAACGGCTAGTAGTGGAGTATTGTTGTTTGAATATGACTGTTGGTTGGGTGGATCTTGGCGATGAACTAACGGCTGGAAGGTAGTTTGGATCTTCAAATTAGCATGGTGAGCCGAGTGTTCTCTTCGCATTCCGGCTGGATCGTCTGATCTCACGTACATGTTGCGGGGTGCGGTGCGTGCTCCGGCTTCGGCGACCGAGCTTGTGAGGGTCAGGTGTTCCCTGCGCGACTGCCGGGCTGTAGCGGGGAGGTTCTTCAGGTTGACGTGTGAGTGATTTCTTGGCCTTGGTGTTCCTAAGAGCCGGGATTCATGTATTACGCACACGTTCAATTTCTTCCTTCCGATTGAAATTGTCGGGGTGTTTGAAGATTTCTATGGCTTCCCGTTGCAGCCTGGCGTGGTAGTGTGTGGTCGTGGAGAGTATCTCCGTGTCCCCGTACTTTACATCGTGACCGGGCAAGAGAGAATGCTCAGCGACTGACGATTTCTCAGTTTGACCCAGGCGGCTGTGTCTGTTATGTTCCTTGAGTCTGGTGGTCACGCTCCTCTTCGTCGTTCCTATGTACACCTTCCCACAGGAACACGGGATTCTGTAGACACCTGCAGTGGAGTGTGGGTGGCGCTTGTCTTTAGCGGATCGCAGCAAGTCCCGGATTTTGGCGGTAGGTTTTTAAACCGTCTTCACCCCATAGGTCTTTAGTAATTTGCCTATCCTGTCCGTCACCTTCTTCACGTACGGCAGGAATGCGGTGGCCACCGGAATTTCGTCAGAATCCTTCCTCGTGCTCCGGCGCCTGGGATGAGAGGCTCGCTCAATCTCCTTATTGCTGTATCCGTTGGCGCATAGGGCCCTCTTTATATGTTTCAGCTCTTGGTTGAGGTTGGCTGGCTCACAGATTCTCCTAGCACGGTCTACCAATGTTTTAATAACTCCGTGTTTCTGTCGGGGGTGGTGATTGGATGTCTTGTGTAGATACCGGTCGGTGTGTGTGGGTTTCCGGTACACGGTGTGCCCCAAGCGCAGGTCATTAGTCCTGGTGATCAGCACGTCAAGAAAGGCCAGGCAGTTGTCTTTCTCCTTCTCCATAGTAAATTTTATGCTGGTGTTGAGGCTGTTCAGGTGGTCCAGGAAACGTTCCAGCTCTTCCTCTCCGTGGCTCCAGACTACGAAGGTATCGTCAACATAACGTAGCCATACTTTCGGTTTGAGGGGTGCAGTCTCGATCGCCAACTGCTCGAACTTTTCCATGTAGAAGTTCGCAATCACAGGGCTTAGTGGGCTACCCATGGCAACTCCCTCTATTTGCTCGTAGAAGTTCTCGTGCCATAGGAAGTAGCTCGTGGCGAGGCAGTGGCGAAACAAGTCAGTGATGTCTTCCGTGAAGAGCTCGGCAATCTGGTTTATGGATTCTTTCATAGGCACCTTCGTGAAGAGGGATACTACGTCAAAGCTGACTAGGCGGTCTTCAGGTTCCAGACGTATGTTCTGCAATTTCTCAATAAAATGGCCTGAATCCCTGACGTAAGTGTCAGTGTTACCGATGTGCGGTTGTAGAATGATGGAGAGATGCTTGGCGATGGTGTAGTTTGGAGAGCCGATAGCACTCACGATAGGTCTCAGTGGAATGTCAGTTTTGTGTACTTTGGGAAGACCGTACAGCCTGGGAGATAGAGCTTCACTCTTGCATGTATCCTTCTTCACGTGGTCTGGTAGTGAAGAGGCCTTGATTAACCTGTTGGTCTCTCTAAGTATCCGTGTTGTGGGGTCTTTCGTGAGTTTTCGGTATGTCTGAGGTTCTAGTAGCGACAGGATCTTCGTGTCGTAGTCTTCCGATGACATGACTACGGTCTACCTGCAGATAAGGGCAACGCCACTGTAGTCATGTCATCGGAAGACTACGACACGAAGATCCTGTCGCTACTAGAACCTCAGACATACCGAAAACTTACGAAAGACCCCACAACACGGATACTTAGAGAGACCAACAGGTTAATCAAGGCCTCTTCACTACCAGACCACGTGAAGAAGGATACATGCAAGAGTGAAGTTCTATCTCCCAGGCTGTACGGTCTTCCCAAAGTACACAAAACTGACATTCCACTGAGACCTATCGTGAGTGCTATCGGCTCTCCAAACTACACCATCGCCAAGCATCTCTCCATCATTCTACAACCGCACATCGGTAACACTGACACTTACGTCAGGGATTCAGGCCATTTTATTGAGAAATTGCAGAACATACGTCTGGAACCTGAAGACCGCCTAGTCAGCTTTGACGTAGTATCCCTCTTCACGAAGGTGCCTATGAAAGAATCCATAAACCAGATTGCCGAGCTCTTCACGGAAGACATCACTGACTTGTTTCGCCACTGCCTCGCCACGAGCTACTTCCTATGGCACGAGAACTTCTACGAGCAAATAGAGGGAGTTGCCATGGGTAGCCCACTAAGCCCTGTGATTGCGAACTTCTACATGGAAAAGTTCGAGCAGTTGGCGATCGAGACTGCACCCCTCAAACCGAAAGTATGGCTTCGTTATGTTGACGATACATTCGTAGTCTGGAGCCACGGAGAGGAAGAGCTGGAACGTTTCCTGGACCACCTGAACAGCCTCAACACCAGCATAAAATTTACTATGGAGAAGGAGAAAGACAACTGCCTGGCCTTTCTTGACGTGCTGATCACCAGGACTAATGACCTGCGCTTGGGGCACACCGTGTACCGGAAACCCACACACACCGACCGGTATCTACACAAGACATCCAATCACCACCCCCGACAGAAACACGGAGTTATTAAAACATTGGTAGACCGTGCTAGGAGAATCTGTGAGCCATCCAACCTCAACCAAGAGCTGAAACATATAGAGGGCCCTATGCGCCAACGGATACAGCAATAAGGAGATTGAGCGAGCCTCTCATCCCAGGCGCCGGAGCACGAGGAAAGATTCTGACGAAACTCCGGTGGCCACCGCATTCCTGCCGTACGTGAAGAAGGTGACGGACAGGATAGGCAAATTACTGAAGACCTATGGGGTGAAGACGGTTTATAAACCCACCGCCAAAATCCGGGACTTGCTGCGATCCGCTAAAGACAAGCGCCACCCACACTCCACTGCAGGTGTCTACAGAATCCCGTGTTCCTGTGGGAAGGTGTACATAGGAACGACGAAGAGGAGCGTGACCACCAGACTCAAGGAACATAACAGACACAGCCGCCTGGGTCAAACTGAGAAATCGTCAGTCGCTGAGCATTCTCTCTTGCCCGGTCACGATGTAAAGTACGGGGACACGGAGATACTCTCCACGACCACACACTACCACGCCAGGCTGCAACGGGAAGCCATAGAAATCTTCAAACACCCCGACAATTTCAATCGGAAGGAAGAAATTGAACGTGTGCGTAATACATGGATCCCGGCTCTTAGGAACACCAAGGCCAAGAAATCACTCACACGTCAACCTGAAGAACCTCCCCGCTACAGCCCGGCAGTCGCGCAGGGAACACCTGACCCTCACAAGCTCGGTCGCCGAAGCCGGAGCACGCACCGCACCCCGCAACATGTACGTGAGATCAGACGATCCAGCCGGAATGCGAAGAGAACACTCGGCTCACCATGCTAATGTGAAGATCCAAACTACCTTCCAGCCGTTAGTTCATCGCCAAGATCCACCCAACCAACAGTCATATTCAAACAACAATACTCCACTACTAGCCGTTACCCATTATTTCAAGCCTCTTCCTCATTCCACTGCAGACCAAGGAAAGGAGCGGAACCCTTGATAATGCCGGACGCAGTTTCCGGTGAAACGTCGGGAGATATCCTGTCTGGACCACGGCCTACAAGCCCGAAAAACTTGTATTTCAATTATAGTAACTTTAATGATCGGTGAGCACGCTTTTTAGCAGCTGTCATTTTGATGCATATTTGCAGCAGATAAAGCACACATTAATCTGGCTTTGAAACAGTCTACTCCTGAACTAAATCAATGTTGGAGATACTCTCGGGTCGGAGAATGCAGAGGATTGACCTAAAATCCAAAAAAAAAAAAGGCAGTTTTAAGGAGTTGAAAAGTAAGACTCTTTACTCTAAATGTGTGCCTCAACTTTAAGTTACGATTTCTCTCACTTCATTTTTTTCAATATTTGTCTTGTATTGGGCAGTTAAAATGTCCACTTAGAATGCAGATATTAGTTTCATTTAAAAACTAAAATATAGGCAAATAATGCAGCTATGTTGTAAAGCAGAATGAAGCTGTTAAATTGAAATTATGGGTCGCGTCCCCCACAATTAATTTATTTTTTCAATCAAAATAACGTAAATTGTAAAACAAAGCTAATATATTTGCCTCAACCAATGATACAAAAACGATTCTGCTATACAACATTCTGAACATACAGCAGATCAATTTGCGACAACAATGACTCAATTAAGTTGAAAAAGTGCAAAGATATCTTGTCCTAAAAATACACGATATTTTTGTGATTAATCTTTGAAAAAGACTCCCCAAATTTATTTATTTTTTATTTTTTGGCAAAAATCCGCTAATTTATATTCCTGGAATCAGTGATATCAATTTCAAGAAAATAAGATAACTTGTAATGATAAGTCTTCAGTAGTGACGATGATTACCTTAAGGCCTCTTCTGATGTGCAACAATAACATCTTCGGATATCCTTCTGCCACGAGTTTCTTCGTCTTCCAATAGACCTTTTCCATGAATTTTCTCTTTAATTAGTTGTAGTATCTGGCATTTTTCGCCTCTCATAACATGTCCCAAGTAGGGTAAACTGTACCGTCATTGGCACTCTGACAGTTATTGGCACTGCTTTCATTCATTTGAATATAATAATATTTTTTACAACAATAACATTGCCACAGAGTGTTTTATCTTTCCATTCTATTACTCCTTGGCCTCTATACTTCATCTTACTGCCACCAGGTGAACAGTTTTAAAGTGAATGTTGGAACAAGTTGGTGTTGATCATCACTACTGGTATTTTGTTGACATCTTACAGTTTTGTTCAGGTTACCAGTTCCAAACTTCGATGTTCAGAGCTCAGTATACAAACTGTATTTTAAGGGTAAGTGGGAAAACATGTTGAATACGCTTTAATGTATTTGTTCTGTGATTTTTGTTTTCACAGTCTTGTTCCATGTCTAAGGTCTTGAGCAATGCGTTTCAAGTGGGAAAGAATATTGTTCTACATGTTTGTATTAAAACAGGAAGGACGCAAAGAAAAGAAAGGTGCCAACAACTAAATGTAGGTGTCAAGTTCCGTATGTTTGATCACTTAATATTTCATAACCGATTTATAATATTTTAAGGCTATATATTTAGTTTCTTAATATTTATAATCAATATTCATAATGTACAGAACATGAGACAAAATAAATAAGACAACAGCAGGTTTTCTGATCAAAAGTATTCATTTAATTGCTTAGTGTCCTTAAAGTGCCAATAACTGTACAGTTTACCATATCTTGTTTTTCGTTGTTTTATTATAATCTTTTATGTTCGACCTTGACTATTATGTGTCAGTAAACTGTATCATAATGATGGTCATTATAACACTATTTTTCATTATGAAACAGTTTCTCCCACCAACCACAGCTCAAGAAACAGTTGTTTGACCAATTAGATAAGGTTAGCATCGCACCTGCGTGCAGTTGCAAGGCCTTCTAAACTGCGTTGCCTAGTGTCATAGTGGGGTAATCGAGAAGGCCATGGTCAAATACAAGGCATTCTCTGCGTCTCATGCGCTCTGTTCAGTACATAAAACTGGCGAAATCTCGACAGATATTTATGAATATTTATCTTCGAACATAAAATAGTTATAATAATTATAGCCGCTGATGCACAGAAACAGCTTGTTATACTGGAGGAGCAAGCAGCCAAAATAGGACTAAAAATCTCCTATGAAAAAACTAAATTTATGACAAATATTAAGAATGGTCCACCTGAAATTGTCATTGGTATCAATAAGATTGCAAGAGTGAAAGAATTTAAATACTTAGGTGAATGGATGACTGAAAATGGCAATGAAAATAAATCTGTAGCATCACGAATTCAGAAAATGGAAATTGCTTTTCAACACACAAAGAATGTTTATAACAAAAAAAAAGCTTGTCCTGGAACAACAAAATTCGTCATTACTGCACAGTGATTAAACCTGAAGCTCTATATGCTTCAGAAACGCCCAGATTACATCGTAAGACCTTAAAGGAAAAATTAGAGATTAAAGAAAGGAATATCATGAGGAAAATCTTAGGGCCCAGAATTGTAAGTGGCATACACTACCCCAAACCCAACTCTGAAATTTATAAAAGAGTTTCTAAATTAACTGATACAATGAGATTGCGACGAATTCAGTTTCTAAGCCATTTGGAAAGAATGAATCCTACCAGACTCACTTATCGAATCCACAAATTTCTGCAAATCAAACGCACAAGACCAAAATGGTATAAACAAGTAGAGAAAGACCTTAATGAATTGGGTTCACCAAATTTACAAGATTGAAATATGATCCGGAAAATTGTTCACACAAGGGGATTTGAGGAAGATGAGAAGAAACCACAGCGACGTACCTGGTCGGAGGAACAGAAATTACAGCAATCAGTGGAAATGAAGAACTATTGGGCAAGGAGGAAAGCTCAGAAAATGTTGATTCCGCGTGGTCCTAAGTGACCCATTCGCGAAGAAGAAGAAGAAGAAGAAGAAGAAGAAGAAGAAGAAGTCGAACATAAACAGTCGTATGCAACTCGCCTATAATGGTAATTAAGACACTCGTATGAAAATTATAAAACTCGCATACGCTCGTTTTATAAATATACTCGTGTCTTAATTACAGCCATTATAGGCTCATTGCATAATGTACTATTATGTTCGACCCTGACGAAATGTAAATATTATGTCAGAAAACACGTTTTCATTATGATAAAGTTTCTCCCACCAATCAGAGCTCAAGAAACAGTTGTTTGACCAATTAGGTGAGGATAGCATCGCACCTGCGCTGACTTCCATGGCCCCATACTTTACAGTACATAAAACTGGTGAAATCTCCACAGATAATTATGAATATTTATGTTCGAACATAAAATAGTTATAATTATCGTCGAACATAAACAGTCGTATGCAACTCGCCTATAATGATAATTGAAATTATAGAACTCGCTGCGCTTGTTTTATAAACTTACTCGTGTCTTAATTATTGCCATTATAGGCTCGTTACATAATGTACTATTATAAGCTTCCAATCATTTTCCATCCGACGATGGACTTCGTTATTCAAAACGTTCAGTATCCATGATATACGTAGGATATGTCTGTACAGATATATTTCAAATGCCTCAATTCGTTTCTCAGTATATGGGTCCAAGGTCCAACTTTCAAAAATTACAAGCGTTACCACTACCTCTGTCTGTCAATGGAAGGTGGTATAGTAGGAAATGTAGGCCTCTATAACTTAGAAATCTTTTACATTGCAATACAAGTAATTGTTTATCCACATCTATGTTAATAATTATGACTATTATTCTTTACAGGAACAGGTTACGTGACAATATGCCCTTTACACGGAAGCTTGAAACGTTACCTATTGAAACTAAACGTGCAGTTCAATGTTGGTCCTTATACGACAAATTCAATCTTTCGTCGGTGTGCCAAACAGCCTAGATCTAGGGAATGGAGAGGGCTGTCCAAATTTTGAGTAGACAGTGTTATCCGCAGCGTTCCAAAAGGTAAGTACGTAAAATTTGGTTCAGTTTGTTGAAACTGTGTAGATTTGCATAAATAACAGGTAGACAGGGATATAAACAAACATTCAGCTTTATATCTATATATAAATTATATATTAACTTTAAAGCTGACGGTGGTTTTGGAGTCGGGGGGGGAAACGCGAAGATATGTCGAAATATTCCGGAAGTCAAGACCCATTGCAATAGATAGCTTTCTAACGAAATCTATCTAAAAAGGTCATTATTTATATTTGCACTCGGACCATGCATTGGTTTGCATACCCCGAAATGAAACATACCTTCTAATTACAGATGAGGTCGACCTGCCCTCCTCACTGTCACCTGTCTCCCCTCCTCCCCCCTCCCCCCTCTCACTTACCGCAGTGGGAGCGGGGAACTCCCGGGACTACAGGTTGCAGTTATCAAAGTTAAATGTCCTGTGAAATTTTTAACACTTCGGTCTACGGAAGATACATTTAAAACTTCTCCCGCCCCCCTCTTCCGTATTTTTCTTCTCATTTTTTTCGGAAAAACTTTTAATTGAGCATTAAACCATTTATACCTCAGAGTTCTTTTTATTTTTTCATTCTAGTCAAAGTTAGTTTTTAATGAGGATACGTGGCGGCGAAGGCTTGTCCCCACTTAAAAGTGAATGTGATTCCAGGAACAAGTTGAAAGAGAAGCGGGTGGGGGGTGGATGTGGGAGGGGGAGAGGTAGGCTGACTGCCATCAGGATATCACCGAGTCTGGTCAAAACTTTCTCTCTCCTTTTTGGGAAAGTTCTTGCAATGGTTTGTCATAATAATTCAACGTACTCATTATTATGTATAACTAGGGTTAGGTTTTCAACGAAAATTTCTACAACATACAGGAAACCCCGAGATTATACTGTATATATATTTTTAATTTTCATTTTGTTGTAGTTGGAATGAGGGATTGTTTGTTTGTTTGTTTGTTTTGTCGTATACAAGATTGTGTTGTTTATAATTTTGTGAAGATGACGGCTGACGTAGCTGTTTTGTTTATTCATGGGTCTGTTTTGTTTCTTTATTTGTCCGTGGTAATGGTCTAGTTTATTTATTTATTTATTTATTTATTTATTTATTTCAGGACACGGCTGTTTTTGGTTTATTTATTCATGAATATGGCTGTTTTCATTGTTTATTTGTGTGTGAAAATGGCTGGTCTGTTTGTTTGTGAAAATGGCTGGTTTGTTTGTTTGTGAACATGGCTGGTCTATTTGTTTCTGCAAATGGCTAGTCTATTTGTTTGTGAAAATGGCTGGTCTATTTGTGTCTGCAAATGGCTAGTCTATTTGTTTGTGAAAATGGCTGGTCTATTTGTGTCTGCAAATGGCTAGTCTGTTTGTTTGTGAAAATGGCTGGTCTGTTTGTTTCTGCAAATGGCTGGTCTGTTTGTTTGTGAAAATGGTTGGTCTGTTTGTTTCTGTAAATGGCTAGTCTGTTTGTTTGTGAAAATGACTGGTCTATTTGTTTCTGCAAATGGCTGGTCTGTTTGTTTGTGAAAATGGCTGGTCTGTTTGTTTCTGCAAATGGCTGGTCTGTTTGTTTGTGAAAATGGTTGGTCTGTTTGTTTCTGTAAATGGCTAGTCTGTTTGTTTGTGAAAATGACTGGTCTATTTGTTTCTGCAAATGGCTGGTCTGTTTGTTTGTGGAAATGGTTGGTCTGTGTGTTTGTGAAAATGGCTGTTCTATTTGTTTGTGAAAATGGCTTGTCTGTTTGTTTGTAAAAATGGCTAGTCTGTTTGTGTGTGAAAATGGTTGGTTGTGGAAATGGTTGGTCTGTTTGCTTGTGAAAATTGCTGGTCTGTTTGTGAAAATGGTTGGTCTGAGTGTTTGTGAAAATTGTTGGTCTGTTTGTTTGTGAAAATGGCTGGTCTGTTTGTTTGTGAAAATGGTTGGTTGTGGAAATGGTTTGTCTGTTTGCTTGTGAAAATGGTTGGTTGTGGAAATGGTTGGTTGTGGAAATGGTTGTTCTGTTTATTTGTGAAAATGGTTGGTCTGTTTGTTTGTGAAAATGGCTGGTCTGTTTGTTTGTGAACATGGCTGGTGTGTTTATTTGTGAAAATGGCTGCTTTGCTTGTGAAAATGGCTGGTCTTTTGTTTGTGTAAACTAGTATATCGTAGGTAGAAATGGCTGGTTTGTGTATTTATTTATTCATGTGTATGGCTGTTTAGGTCTTTATTTATCTCTTTTCATTGACTTTGAGGCGGACTCGGTCCTCATTCTCTTTGCGCTCTCTCTCTCTAGTAAAGTCCTACTTCCTCCCAGTCTCACTTTCCTCATAATTCAGAGGTTAAATTTGTTTGATTTCTCTCTATTTTTACCTAATTTCAATTTCAATGTCTTTTCGGGCAGTTAGGCCCACGGTCAACCTACTGGATGTTCAGTATTCCTTCATCTTGACAGGGAATACGGTTCCAGTATTCCTTCATCTTGACAAGGAATACGGTTCTTATTTTTACAGGCTTGTACATCGTGGACACTTCAGCCCTATGTACTTGTGTTTGTGTATAACTTCGTGTTAACCTCTATAATTGTGGTGTCTGTAAACATGTGTATTAAGACTTAGGAAGGTGGTGCCTGTGGCATTACGGTAGGAACCATCCCACTTTTACGATGGCTGTCAGCTCTGAGGTCCAGAAATTAAATTCTGTTATGTGCTTTTGGGGCTTGTACATCGTCCGTGTACTACGTGTGTGTCACTCTCTCTCTCTCTCTTTAAAAATTTTCTGATAACCTGTGTTACTGTGGTGTCTGTGGAAATGTATGTATTTAGAATAGTGTACTTAGTCTCCCCTATTAGCAGTTAGCACAGCGGCCTCCTTTGCTTCTACTCCTCACACTTTGAAATCGCTCAATACTGAATCTAAGCATCACCTTCTTGGTCTACCTCTAAAGCCGAACTCATTAACATATTACGTAATCTCTCCTCCCCCGTTCACTTCACATCGACTGGCTGCGTGGCTCAGCGGTAACGTTCTCTCCTGCTGTACCCAAGATTGCAGGATCGAATCTTGGCACAGTCAGCTGGCATTTGAGGGTGCGCAAATGCGAGATAACCGTGTCAGTAGATTTACTGGTACGTTAAAGATCCCCTTTGGGGAGAAATTCCGGCACCCTGGCATCTCTAAAAGCCTCAGTAGTTACCCCGTTCCAGCTCTCATGGCAGTTTCTAAAATCCCGGACGGAGCCGGGAATCGAACCCGGGGCCTCCGGATGAGAGAGGCAGGTGCGATACCCGAACACCACGGGGCCGGCCTGGGAATTTCGTCGCTACATTCATTTCTTTAAAGCCGAATATTGTAGATCGCAAATGAGAGCTCATTCCACTGGCTTTTCTGTGCTTCGACTACATTTCTTTCCCCATACAACCATCCTGAGGGAATGCAGAGGATGTAGGCCTACTTAAAAGTGGCTGCGTGGCTCAGCGGTAACGTTCTTGTCTGCTGTGCCTGAATTCTGGCGCAGTCAGCTGACATTTGAGGGTGAGGAAATGCGAGCGAGCCGTGTCTGTAGATTTGCTGGCACAATAATGATCCCCTTTGGGGTAAAATTACGGCACCTCGGCGTCTCTAAACGCCGCATTAGTTTAAGGGGACTTAAAACCAATAACATTATTGTTACGTGCCACCCCCCTAGTGGCACTTTTGTTAACTGGATTACGGTGGGTAGGAAGCACAACACAGGTTGTTCCTTTAAATGAAATAATTAACTTTATTGTGGCCAGAACATACACCACTCATCAGCAATTACAGACAATTAGAACCTTACTCCAGTTTCCTCAAGTCTCTTCCTTGAGCGCTCTTGCCCCTTTCACTTGTCAACAAACCACAGAAGTTAAACCGTCTTAATGAGTCCGGTGGCCTTGACAGAAACTACCTGCCCCTCTTCCTCATGTAAACCAACTAAAGTTACTTACGGTAATCCGCTACCCGCTGTTTCGCTGTCCACAAGCTGGGGAAACAATGTCACTGGATTTCGTAACTCGCACGGCACTTCGTCACCACACTTCTGTCGCACTCGCTCAAAAACATACACCCACAGAAAACTCGGTCCCCTCACTGTGGAAGCCGCTTATATAGCAGGCTGGTGACTCAATGAATTCTAGAATCGTCCAGGACACACGGCTTCTCGACATTTCCTTCGCTGGCCGGGTCACGAACATTCTGGATCATCCCTTTGTCCTAGTAGCCATGTTGCATAAGGCGTACGCAATACTCGAGGCAAGGCACAGCCTAGCCCTGGGGCAGTTGTGACTCATGCGGCGAGCGATGACACAAACTCACAGCCGTAACACCACCCCCTTCCTAAAAGGCTGATCGTCCCGATCAATCATTGGTCCGTCTGTGGCCCTCCGTAGGCTGCCAGGCGATCTCGATGCCCTCGGGCTCCGCTGGATCCTGTAGATGACATCGTTGATCCGTTTCACGACTCGGTACGGGCCCTCCCAGGACTTCTGCAGTTTGGGTGACAGGCCTTTCTTCCGTAACGGGTTGAAGAGCCAGACCAGGTCGTCCTCGTGGAATCCGCCGGCATCCGTCTGTTGGTCGTATCGGGTCTTCATTCGGTCGGTCTCGATCCGCAGTTTCCTCCTCGCGAACGCGTGCACGTCCTCCAGTTGGTCGACCAGTTCTTGACAATACTGGCTTACCGGGACCGGATCATTCCCAGGTCGGCCGAAGGCAAGATCAACTGGTAGACGGAGTTCCCTCCCAAACATGGCCCGGGCTGGTGTGCACCCGGTGGCTTCATGCACGGCGGTGCGGTAGGCCAGGAGATATAGAGGAAGATGTCTGTCCCAATCCCTCTGGTGCTCACTGACGACTATTCGGAGATGGTTCTCGATGGTGCGATTGAATCGCTCTACCATCCCGTCGGACTGAGGGTGTAGCGGCGTCGTCCTTGTCATCCGGATTCCCAGCAGCTGGCATAGGTTCTGGAACACCTGCGACTCGAAGTTCCTCCCTTGGTCGGAGTGCAGCTCCAGGGGTACTCCGTACCGGCTGACGAATTCCTTCACCAGGGTCTCTGCGATCGTCGCGGCTTCTTGGTTAGGGAGCGCATACGCCTCCGGCCATTTGGTGAAGTAGTCGCTGACGACCAATATGTAGCGGTTCCCTGCCTCGCTTAACGGGTATGGCCCAGCAACATCGATGGCCACTCTCTCCATGGGGCCGCCCACGTTGTAGGTCTTCAGTGGACCCCGTCGTCTTCGTCCTGGGCCCTTGCTGGCAGCGCAATCGTGGCACCTCGCGCAGTGGTTCTCCACGTCAGTTCAGCATCCGATCCAGTAGAACCGCTCTCTCAGCTTCTCCAGGGTCTTCTTTATCCCTAGGTGTCCACCAGATGATCCTCCATGGACTTCCTTCAGGACTTCCTCCGTCATAGCCTTTGGAACGACGACTTGTTCCCGAGATGTCTTTCCGTCGGTGCTCTCCCAGGTACGGCATATGAGGCCATCCCTCACAACCAGCGAGTCCCACTGCGCCCAGTAGGACTTAAACTTTGGGCTGCAGTCACTCAATGTTCCACCCGGGTCTGGGGACACAGGCCCTCTTCCATTCGGCTATCAGTCCCAGGTCATCATCTTCTGCTTGTGCCCGCGTGAAAGATTCGCGGATCCAGCTCCCTTGAAGTTCCACGGTAGTCCTTCGGCACTGTATCCCGGTGTTCTCCTCCCTTCGGGCACAGAAGGTGCAGTCTTCGGGGCACGGTCTTCGTGACAGGGCGTCGGCGTTAGAATGCAGTTGGCCTTTCCTGTGCTGAATCTCAAAGTTGTACTGTTGAAGCCTCTCTAACCACCGCACGAGTTGACCCTCGGGATGCTTGAAGTTCAGGAGCCACCGCAGGGATGCATGGTCGGTCCTGATGAGAAATTCTTGCCCGTACAGGTACTTGTGGAAGTGTTCAACGGTCTTCACGATGGCGAGCAGCTCCTTCGTGGTGACGCAGTAGTTCCTTTCTGGCTTTGACAAGGCCTTGCTGAAGTAGGCCACTACTCTCTCCTCGCCGTCCACTACTTGCGACAGGATTCCCCCTATGCCAAAGTCGCTGGCATCGATGTCGACGATGAACCTTGTTCCAGGTCTGGGGTAGGCCAGAATAGGCGCGGTGATCAGAGCCTGCTTAAGTTGTTCGAAGGCACTGTGGCATTCTGCTGTCCACGTGAAGAGTTGGTCCTTCTCATTCAGTCGATGTAAAGGTTTGGCGATGTCGGCGAATCCTCTCACGAAGCGACGGTAATAAGTGCAGAGTCCCAGGAAGCTTCGTAGTTGGGACTTGTCATTCGAAACTGGCCACTCCCTCACAGCTGCGGTCTTCTCTGGGTCGATACGCACCCCTTCCTCGGAGACGATATGCCCAAGGTACTGGACCTGCTTCTGGAAGAGCTGACACTTCTTGGGGCTCAACTTCAGCTGGGCAGCCCGTAGCTTCATCAAGATCTCCTTCAGGTTGCTCTAGTGCTCCTCGAAGCTTCTTCCTAGAACGATGACGTCGTCTAGGTAGACCAGGCAGGTCTTCCAGTGTAGTCCCCTCAGAATGGACTCCATTAGCCTTTCGAAGGTCGCAGGAGCGTTGCACAGACCGAATGGCATGACGGTGAACTGCCAGAGCCCGCTGCCCACAGAGAACGCAGTTTTCTCGAGGTCCTTAGGGTGGACCTCAACCTGCCAGTAGCCACTCTTCAAATCCAAGGTGGAGAACCATCTTGATCCTGATATGGTGTCCAGCGTGTCGTCGATCCGGGGTAGAGGGTAGCTGTCCTTCTTCGTGACGTCGTTCACCCGCCTGTAGTCCACGCAGAACCTGGTGGAACCGTCCTTCTTCTTCACAAGCACAACCGGGGAACTCCAAGGACTATGTGATGGCTCGATCACCCCTTGGTCCTTCATCTCTTCTACCATCCGGTCGACTTCGGCTTGCTTGGCGAGCGGGACACGTCGGAATGGGGCCCTAATCGGTGCGCTGTCCCCAACGTCAATTCTGTGCTGGACCAAGCTTGTCCTGCCGAAGTCTTTGCTCCCCACGGAGAAGACGTCCTGGAATTCACGTAGCAGGTCCTGAAGTTGGCGTGATTGTTCCTCGTCTAAATGGTCCTGGGATCCTTGGTACAGCTTCTGTAGTTCTTCTGGCAGGGCGCGTCTTCTTCGGTTGTGCGTCTGCAGGTGTCCGTCCGTCGTGTCTGGGATGCGGGCAATCCAGGTAACGGTCTCGCAGACTCCTAGGTGGTGTCCCGGTGAACCGTAATATCGTAGTCGTTCAGGTTGGACAGGCGGACGTACGGCCGAGACGTCGTGTTGATGATAGTCTTGGCAACTAGCAATCCTTTTGTCTGGATGTCCTCATATTTTGGCTCGATGACAGCCGCCACTCCCTCAGCTGTTCCGTCGACAATTACGGCGGCGCTGACCTCCGTCCTGGCGGGAACGATGACGTCTTCTCTCAGCCTTACTCGTCGTGCGGTGACGGCCTCGTGTGCTGGTTGCAAAGCAAGTTCCTCACCTCCGAAGTGCAGAGTGTTGGTACTCAGATCCAAGATGATGTTGTTCTGGTCCAGGAAGTCCAGTCCGATGATCACTTCATTTGATACGTCAGCCACAAGCACTGGATGTTTTATCACCCGTCGACCAATGACGAACTCCAGTGATGCTTCGCCATGTACCGGTGCGGTCTCTCCGGTCGCGGTTATTAGCTGGATGTTCCTTTGTGTGGGTTGCACTCTCCACTTCGGGATCACGGTGGGACTGACGATGGTCCTCGATTCTCCCGTGTCGATTAGCATGGGCCAGCTCTCTCCGTTGACGACTCCGTCGACCATCATGCTGCTATTATCCCTCCGTAACTGCGTCACACGAACTTGGACTGCCGGGGCTTGACGACTGTCACAAACCAACCTTTGCCCCCCTAGGCTGGCTGATACTTGCTTTCCTGGGCCGCGCGGTTTCCCTACGACTGACTGTCCCGACGGAAACCCTTGGCGGCGGCGATCACCGCAGTCCTTGCTCAGGTGGCTTCTCTTACGGCAGGTCCAGCAGGTCGGTAGTCTTCTTTCGGGCCGCCTCTCTGGTTGCCTTCCGGCTGTGTCGTTACTGGTGGTGCCGCGACTATCGAAGAAACGGCTTAGCGCCTCCATTAATTCGTCAGCCAGGGGATTGGTCTCGTTGGTTTTTACTGGCTCGTCGACGTCCACTTGACGCACCCGCGCGTGCACTCTGGATGCCTGTTTTGTCGTCTCGAACTCAAGTGCGTGGCTCAGCGCATCTGCCAGGGTCTAATTGCGCGCGAGTCTCAGCGCCTGTTGAGTGTCCGAGTCCCGTAGCCCGTCGGTGAAAGTCTGCGTCGCTATCTGCTCCAGAAAGTCGGCCGGCGCTGTTGGGTAGGCTAGCCTTACGAGTCGTGCGATGTCCATCTCGAACTCCTGCAGGGTTTCCGCGTTCTTTTGTACCCGGGTCCGGAGCTGCATCTGGTAGGCCTGCTGAAGATGGCTATCCCCATAGCGGGACTCCATATGGGCGATCAGTGAAGCGTAGTCCTGGGATCCAGTCGGGATGGCCTGAAGGACGTTAAGGGCGTCCCCTCTCAGCGCTACAATGAGAGCTGTAGCCTTTTCCGTTCTGTTCCAGTTGTTTATGGAACAGGCTGCCTCGAACTGACGTAAATAGGTGCTCCACGGGACCTTACCGTCGAAGGTTGGGGGCATCACTCTGCTCTGTCCCGTTCCTGATGTCCCCGGTGTACCTGTGGGCGGGCGTCGGCGCAGCTCGGCAACTTCCTCTTGAAGAGCGTTGACTTTCTCTTCCACCCCCGTGAGTGGGCGTTGGTGCAGTTCGGCAACTTCCTCTTGTAGGGCTTTGACTCTCTCATCCACCCCGGTCGGCGGGCGTCGGCGCAGCTCGGCGACTTCCTCTTGTAGGGCTTTGAATCTATCTTCCATCCCTGTCGGCGGGTTACGGCGCAGCTCAGCAAATTCCTTTTGTAGAGCGTTGAATCTCTCTTCCACCCCCGTCAGCGGGCGTCGGCGTAGCTCGGCAACTTCTTCTTTTAAGGCGTCGAACTTCTTTTCCACTGCCGTGACTTCCTCACGCAGACCCAGTTCTATTTTCTTCAGTCCTGTGCTAACTTATTCTGCCCGTCTTCCATCTTCTTCTGGCCGTCCTCTATCTTCTTGGTTAAATTCTTCTGGCCATCTTCTAATTTAGCAGTTAGGTCCTCGGCTAACTTCTTCTGGCCGTCTTCTAGTTTGGCAGTTAGGTCCTTGGTTAAATTCTTCTGGCCGTCTTCCATCTTGGTTTCCATGCCACCTAACTTTTCTAGCAATGCTGCGAATTGCTCTTCCATTTTAGATGTTTGTCTTGTAAGGGGCATGCGCTCACAGGAAAATTTAAAAAAAATGACCTGCTCGGGTTTTGAAACCAGGACCGTCAGGTGTTGTGCTTGTGCTTGAGTTCGTAATCCGGCTTCTGACACCAGTTGTTACGTGCCACCCCCCTAGTGGCACTTTTGTTAACTGGATTACGGTGGGTAGGAAGCACAACACAGGTTGTTCCTTTAAATGAAATAATTAACTTTATTGCGGCCAGAACATACACCACTCATCAGCAATTACAGACAATTAGAAACTTACTCCAGTTTCCTCAAGTCTCTTCCTTGAGCGCTCTTGCCCCTTTCACTTGTCAACAAACCACATAAGTTAAACCGTCTTAATGAGTCCGGTGGCCTTGACAGAAACTACCTGCCCCTCTTCCTCATGTACACCAACTAAAGTTACTTACGGTAATCCGCTACCCGCTGTTTCGCTGTCCACAAGCTGGGGAAACAATGTCACTGGATTTCGTAACTCGCACGGCACTTCGTCACCACACTTCTGTCGCACTCGCTCAAAAACACCCACCCACAGAAAACTCGGTCCCCTCACAGTTGAAGCCGCTTATATTGCAGGCTGGTGACTCAATGAATTCTAGAATCGTCCAGGACACACGGCTTCTCGACATTTCCTTCGCTGGCGGGGTCACGAACATTCTGGACCATCCCTTTGTCCTAGTAGCCCTGTTGCATAAGGCGCACGCAATACTCGAGGCAAGGCACAGCCTAGCCCTGGGGCAGTTGTGACTCATGCGGCGAGCGATGACACAAACTCACAGCCGTAACATTATTATAGGTACTTAAAATGTTCCACTCGCTCCAATTGTGTTCCTTCAATATGGTATTCTGTTTTCTTGTGTTTTTTCCCTCATCATCATACTCTAACGGCTAATTCCTTGTCGATGCTACCACACTCTTCTGTCGTTGGTTGTTCGTTTCATTTCCATGGAATTGTCACATCCCATTCTATTCTTGATGTCTTCCAAATACTTCGTCCTAGGCCGTCCTCTTCCTTTCTTTCCCAGTATTTTCCCCTTCAAGAATGTTAACGATGGAAGTGTTGTGTCTGATGACATCTCCAATACATTTTATTTTTCTCTTTCCCATTTCCTTCATTAATCTTCTCTCTTCTTTGACTTCCCTTAAGAATTCCAGGTTGGTTTTTCTTTCCATCCAGCTCGTTCTTGTCATTTTCCGCCATTTCCACATTTCAGCAGCTTCTAGTCGATTCTTTTCCAATTTACCCAGAGTCCAACTTTCACTACCATAGAGCAGTGTACTCCATACACATGACTTCGCAAAGGATTTTCTTACATCTATATTTCTATGTTTGCTGGATAAAATGTTTTTCTTAGTCATAAATGCCTGTTTTGCCGATGCAATCCTTCTCTTCACTTCCATTAAGCATCTATTGTCCTGTTATGCTACCGAGATAACAAAATTGTTTCACTTGTTCAATTCTCAAGTCATCAATTATTATATTGGTTTTAATTTCGTAGAGTTAATTGTTTAGGCTAATTTCAGTAGCACAACAGATACTCATTTTTAGAACAGACGTGTCAGCTTCCTGTAGAAGTTGTGGTGATGGCACAGTGCTGACTTCTATACTAATGTTATCATGTAATCTTCTGCCATAGTCCCCTGTAGCGCAGATAGCACACGTTCTCATCAACCGTAAACACAAATACTCGTGGCACATTGCTTGGGGATCAACAACTAAAACACAGTACATGACCATTAATAGAACATTATGCAACGAGCCTATAATGGCTATAATTAAGACACGAGTACTCGCGAGTTTTATAATTTCCATACGAGTGTCTTAATTACCATTATAGGCGACTTGCATACGACTGTTTATGTTCGACTGTAATTATTATAAATATTTTATGTTCGAAGATAAATATTCATAAATATCTGTCGAGATTTCGCCAGTTTTATGTACTGAACAGAGCGCATGAGACGCAGAGAATGCCTTGTATTTGACCATGGCCTTCTCGATTACTCCACTAAGACACTAGGTAACTCAGTTTAGAAGGCCTTAGAACTCCACGCAGGTGCGATGCTAACCTTATCTAATTGGTCAAAGAACTATTTCTTGAGCTGTGATTGGTGGGAGAAACTGTTTCATAATGAAAAATAGTGTTATAATGACCATCATTATGATACAGTTTTCTGACACATAATAATCAGGATCGAACATAATAGTACATTATGCAACAAGCCCGTTCTTGTTGTTGTTGTTGTTGTTGTTTGAGTCTTCAGTCTTTCGGCTGGCTTGATGCAGCCATCCATTCCTCCCTGTCCTGAGCTAATCGTTTCATGTCTACTTAGCTGCCACACCCTACATCCGAGGCAATCTGTTTAAGATATTCTAACCCTAGTTTACCCCTACAGTTCTTGTCCTCGACCCTTCCTTCCATAACTAAGCTTGCTATTCCTGGGTGTCTTAGTTTGGGTCCTACCAACCTATCTCATCTCTCCATTAGAAGTCGCCAGAAACCTCTATCCTCTCCCACTCGTCTTAATACCTCTTCGTGTGTAACCCTATCTAGCCATCTGATCTTCTTCATTCTCCTGTAACACCACTTTTTAAAAAGGCTTCAATTCTCCTCTTTTCTGCTGCACCAATAGTCCAAGTTTCACTTCCATAGAGCGCCATGCTCCTGACAAAGGCTTTCAAAAATGACTTCCTAGTACCTAAATCTATATTCGATGTCCACAGATTCCTTTTTTGTAGAAATGCTTTCCTTGCCTGAGCCAACCTACTTTTATATCCCCTTTGCTTCGTCCATCACTGGTTATTCGGCTTCCTATGTAACAGAAGTCTCCTGCTCCTTCAGTTTTTCACCTGCCAATTTGATGTCCATAGAGGTTTCTGTTTTTTTTAGGCTGCATTCCAATATTTTTGTTTTACATTTATTAATTTTCATCATGAATTGTTTCCTCAACACGGAGTCCATACCATTCGAAAACTCATTCACATCCTCAGGCGTGTCTGCCTATAATGGCAATAATTAAGACACGAGTATGTTTATAAAACTCGCTTCGCTTGTTTTATAATTTCCATACGAGTGTCTTAATTACCATTATAGGCGAGTTGCATACGACTGTTTATGTTCGACGATAACTACAGTATAACTATTTTATGCACGAACATAAATATTCATGAATATCTGTCGAGATTCCGCCAGTTTTATGTACTGTACTGAACAGAGCACATGGGACGCAGAGAATGCCTTGTATTCGACCATGGCCTCCTGAAATACCCCACTATGACTCTAGCCACGCAGTGAAATTTAAAATAGGAGGCCATGGAAGTCAGCGCAGGTGCGATGCTATCCTTACCTAATTGGTCACAAAACTGTTTCTTGAGCTCTGATTGGTGGGAGAAGCTGTATAGTAATGAGCCTCATTATAGTACATTCTTCTGACATATAACATTTACGTTCACCATGGTCAAACATAAAAATACTGACAGCATTTACCGGCAAATGTGACCCTCTTATTGACAAAAGGTATTCATGAGTAGGAGAATTCTTTATTTTTAATTTCCAATTTTAGTTCTTATAGATTTAATTTTGATATATTTATTGAATTAATTAATTAACTAATGTCGAGTTGATTTTTACAATTATTTTCTTTTTTTTATAGTTATGTTGATTATTTTATTTTTGTATATCTTTTACTATTGTAATTTTATTTTTATGATTTTTATTTTTACATTTTAATTGTTAATGTTTTTAGTTTATGTATTTATTACGTCAAGTAGATACGTAGGTATATTTGACTTTTAGAATTGCTAGAACTTCAGCATGAAAATTCCCCAAAAGCATAAACTGTCCTTATTTTTTTGTTTTTAGCGTATGGCTTTTAGTGCCGGGAGTGTCCGAGGACATGTTCGGCTCGCCAGTTTGTAGCTGCTTCTAGGCGGACACCCATTGGGTGAGCTACAAGTACCGTTGGGGAGGAAAGTTTGACTGTAAGGACGAGGAATTGGAAGGTAGCGGCTGTGGCCTATAGTTAGGGACCAACCCCGGCATTTGCCTGGGAGGAAGATGGGAAACCACAGAAGACCATCTTCAAGGTTGCCGGCGGGGGGATTCGAACCTCCTCGCCTCCCGGATGTGAGCGATTGCCAGCAGCCATGCCGTAACGACCACGGCTAACTCACCCGGTACTGTCCTTATGACAGGTGGTTAATATAGAGACCATTATCCCATAAAGGTTTAAACTTTGCCAATAAGGATTTTGGGCAGACATGGCCTATTTCAGTAATGATGTTGTCTACACTATTTTGTTATTTATGTTCTAAATCAGCCGTTCCTATTTAAACTAGTGGCCTAATTGTGTTGTAATAGCTCGATGTGACATGTAAATACGTGGTTCTCAGCCGAATGTAATTGGGCACAATTTGGGTTGACCAACTGGAAAGCTTCTTTTAATTGAGGACAAGTGTTCTAGTATAAGGTCCTAGACTGAAATAATGTACGAAACGACCTTATTATTTACTTATTTATTTCTTCTTCTTCTTTTCGAATCACCCACTTTGGGGTACGTCAGATCAATCACTTCTTATATGCTTGTGCTCTCCTTTTCTCCCAATACTTCTTCATTCTCTCTGATCTCCTCTTTCTTTCCTCTTGTGATATCTGCATCGGTTTTCTGGAGACGGCTCTGGCTTGGAACTTCTTGGTGTTGTCTTTGGTCACGGTTTTGGCTGTACCATTCATCAACATGATTTCAGTAATCTGAAGCTCTCGCAGGTCTTTTTCCACTTTCGTAAACCAATTAGGTTTGATCTTCTTTTAGGAAAATAAGTCAAAGATTTTCTTGGTTAATCGGGCAGGATTCATCCGGTAGATGTGTCCATAGAAATCAATCCTCCTTTTCCGTATGGTATCTGAAAGTCTCTCCGACTTCACATACAGGGTGTCATTCCTATAGAAAATTTGTTTGTTATTTTGGAATTTAGGACCTATGATCTTCCTCAAAAATTTTCTCTCTTTGATTTCCAATTTTTCCATTTGCCCTTGTCTCCTCAAGACTAGTGTTTCTGCTGCAAAAAGTGCTTCTGGCTTAATTACGGTGTTATAATGCCTGATTTTAGTTTTCCAGGAGAGGGTTTTCTTATTGTATGTATTTTTGGTTTTCTGGAAGGCTAGTTCCATTTTGATTCTTCTCGCCTCCATTGTTTTTCCTTCAAGGTTATTCCAGTCGATCCATTCTCCTAAGTATTTGAAACTATTAACCACCTCGATTTTATTAGCTCCTACTGTAACTCTCTTGGGAACATCCAAACTATTTGACATAATTTTCGTTTTTTCAATTTTTTATTTATTTACAGATTTATTTTATTATTTTTACGGCGGAGGAGCAATGCATTTACACTCCTGAGTTGCAGACTACCGACTAAAACTCCCCCTGTGTCTTCCGGAACCGTTTAACACATTACTTTAGTGAAATAGGAAAATGATACCTCAAGACAATAAAATGCACCTACTTTTTGTTCTCCGATGTCGAAATGTGAATATTATATGTCAGAAAACTGTATCATAATGGGGGTCATAAAAGTACTATCTCTCATTATGTTACAGTTTGTTCAACCAATCTGTGTGTATGTCCCCCTCCCCTCACCCTCCACTAATAAAATCTAAACGGATGGAGAGATTTCAATGAAACTTGGTAAGGTCATAGTACTATTTTGTCCAACCCGACGGTGCCCTTCAAATTTCAATACGTCTCACTAATCCAACATGGTGGCTGTGTGAAATATTTCGCCAGCATTCTATATATCCGAAACTACTAGGCTACTGAAATCTCCCTGAAATTTTGTATGGTGATAAAGGGCTCTATTTCTTGTGTCCTAATCATGGGATTGAAGTTTGAATAATAAACCTACGTAATAATATTGATCGAATAGTTCATAACTCTATGGCCTACATCTATAAAAATCCAAGATGGCGATCATCCTAAATATTTGGACGGATCTCAATATCTACGAATCTATTACAGCAATCAAAATGGAAGTTTGTATGTGGATAGAGGCCATTAACATAAGTAGGATATATATGAAAATAGGCTGTATAGTTCTCCACGGAACTACTTGTTTACATGGTTTCTAACCGTATTTTAAAATATTGTTTAAACTGTTTTAACCGTGTTTTCAAACCGTTTATAAACTTCTCTTAAATCTTTTAGAACTGTTTTTTAATAGTTTATGAATATCAATTTCTAAAACTGTTTTCATATATTTAAAACAAGTAGTTCCGTGAAGAATTATACAGCCTATTTTCATATATATCCTACTTATGTTAACTGCCACTATCAACATACAAAATTTCAGTTTGATTGCTGTAATAGATTCGTAGATATTGGGAACAGACTAAATATTTCGAATGGTCACCATGTTGGATTTTATATATGTAGGTCATAGAGTTATGTACTGTTACATGAAGATTATTGTGTACGTGTAGCATTCAAACTTCAATCGCATGATTAGGACACAAAAAGTAACAAGGAGATTTTAAAATTTAGCACAGCTGCCATCTTGTGGTTACGGAAACAATTGAACTAAATTAGATACCAGTGCATTACAATGTGTATAAACATTCGCTGTACCAAGTTTCATTGCGTCTGGATCATTAAATCGCGAGAAAGTTCTATTTAAAATTTTCAAATTCGCTTGGCCGCCATGTTCGTTTTGTAGTTAACCGGTTTTTGAACGTCTTATAGATGAAATTCCAGTAGTGCCCTTTATCTCGGTACAAAATTTCAGGGTGATACCGCCAATAGTTTCAGAGATATAGAATGCCAGTGAAATCTTTCGCACATTCGCCATCTTGTGGTTATGTAAACAATTGAACGAATTTAGATGTCGGTGCATTACAATGTGTATGAACATATTCTGCACCAGGTTTTATTGCGTTTGGTTTGTTAAATCGCGAGAAACGTCTATTTAAAAGTCGCACATTCGCGTGGCCGCCATGTTGGTTTCGTTGTTACCAGTTTTTCAAAAGTCACATAGGTGAACTTCTAGTAGTTCCCTTTATCACCGTAAAAAATTCCAGGGTGATATCGGGAATAGTTTAGGAGATATTGAATGCTGGTAAAATATTTCGCACAGCCGCCATGTTAGATTGGTGAGACGTAACAAAATTTGAAGGGCACGGTCGGGGTCGTCCGGAATAGTGCTATGACCTTACCGTGTTTCATCGAAATCGCTCCAGCCGTTTAGAATTTATTAGGGGGACACACACTCCTCACACACACACACCTCACACACACACACACACACACACACACACACACACACACACGGACAAAAGGTGATCTCATAAGCCTATTTTTTTCAAAATTGAAAATAGGCTAAAAATATGTTTTAAGCTGTTTCTGAACCGTTTTTATACCGTTATTGACCTAACCTTTTCACTTTTTGTGCTGGATGGATAAATAATGATAATTATTACGAGGATAACATGACCTTAATGTTCCGCACAATCAGCTTGTGGCATGAAAGTCTCGATATTCGCAGGTAATTCTCTCTTCTTCTCTCTGCAATAAAGCTGATCCCAGCGGAAACATGGTGCGCCATTATCTGATGCAGTTTTATGTCCGATGCCCACTCGGAATTTGTTTTATAATGCGCTACATAGCTACTCCATTATCTTGCCGCTCTTGGCCGTTGTAATTTTTAATGGTGACGAATACATTCGGTCTGCCTCCGTCAACCATTGATCCCGCCAGAGTTGCACCAAGTCGATCAAATAATGGACAGTACTTGAGTGTTCCCACCAAGAAGTAACGCTCAATTAAACTGTTGAGCTCGTTCAGGTGTTCATCGACTCTCCGTTAAAAACAATGCCAATAAAACAAAAGTTACGGTATTGCAGAACGAAAACAAAACATCATGGATGTGTGTTTATTCGTGCACGCTTCAACGTGTGGGAACTAAGTGTGGTTGTATTTGTTGGAATGGTAAATACGGAGGGTTATTACAAGGCCGTATGTTATAGAGAACTTAGTATGTATGTCTACCCCTTATTATTCCCGTTTCCAACAGGATCGGGGATGAGATGCGATTAAATTCTCTGTGGCGGATGGATTTTATGGCCGGATGCCCTTCCTGATGCCAACCTTATGAGATGAGTAAATGAGAGATTAAATGAATGTTGTTGTTTGAGTCTTCAGTCTTTTGAATGGTATGATGCAGCTATCCATGCCTCCCTGTCCTGAGCTAATACAAGGGAGGAGGCCATCATCACATGTAATTATGCATAGAGAGGTGCATAACCTCGGGAAGAGCAATACAGCTGTAGTTTCCCGTTGCTTTCAGCCGAGCAGCAGAACGCAGTGTAACCATTAGTTGACTAATGTTATATCTTAACAGTCTATAAGACAAGTAAAGAATTGATTTGTTCTGAAATGCTGCTACTCCCTTTCAGAATAAAGTAATAGAGCAATTCTACTAACAAGTAGTTCCGTGTAGAATTATACAGCCTATTTTCACATATCCTACTTATGTTAATTGCCACTATCAACATACAAAATTTCAGTTTGATTGCTGTAATAGATATTGAGAACCGAGTAAATATTTCGAATGGTCGTCATGTTGGATTTTATATATGTAGGTCCTAGAGTTATGTACTGTTACATGAAGATTATTGTGTACGTGTAGCATTCAAACTTCAATCGAATGATTAGGACACAAGAAGTAATGAGGAAATTTTAAAATTTCGCATAACTGTCATCTTGTGGTTATGGAAACAATTGAAATAAATTAGATGCCAGTGGATTAACAGTCGTATAAGGATTTACTGTACCAAGTTTCACTGCACTCGGATGGTTAAATTGCGAGAAACGTCCATGTGAATATTTATAATTCGCGTCGCCGCCATGTTGGATATGTGATCACCAGGTTATATAAAGTCCTATAGGTGAACATAAGAGCCCAAGGTTGCAGGTTCGAAACCTGGCGCAGTCAGCTGGCATTTGAGGGTGCGCAAATGTGAGGGGAGCCGTGTCAGTAGATTTACTGGCACGTTAAAGATCCCCTTCGGGGCAAAATTCCGGCACCCTGGCGTCTCTAAAAGCCAGTGTAGTTAAAAGGGACGTAAAACCAATAACATTATTATTATTATTATTATTATTATGAACATAAGTTCATAGCCCCTATGAACATAAAAAATCAGTTTGATTGCTATAATAGATTCGTAGATATTCCGAGCCGTCTAAATATTTCGGATGGTCGCCTTGTTGGATTGTTAAATGTACTGTATAGGCCATAGAGTCATGTACTGTCCCCGTACATTCTAGAGGCGGTCTGTTGGATATCCTAAGCACTGCTGGATTCGTAGACCCTGACAGCTCCGGCGCAAATACTAGTCAAGGATCGACTCCAATAAGACCCTCATGAATATACGTGGCGGAAATTACGACGCAACTGTGTATTACATAAAAAAGCACTTAGCTCGAAGTAGAACACTACCTTTCATTCTCGGGGATCTCGTGGTCAGCCTCACAGTTGCATCTCCTTATATCTAAAATAAATCAAAACGACGCGGCTTCTAATAAACTAAACAATTTAATAACGACGGTGTAAACTAAATCTAAACATTCATACAGTAAATAAAAACACAATCCCTTTATTTCTTCTTCACAATTACGCCACTGGTAATACTGCATTCCAAGAACGCTGTGACAAATTTTGGGGCAGCTTGTGTCATTACAACAAGCTATACATCAATTAAAGACCCCTGTGTATTTTACATTCCTCTGGCGCGTTTCACGATGAACACCTGGGCGCTAAGAGCACGCGACCTTCGCCACGTGTCTGATGACATAACAAACTCCGTTACATTACCAGAGCTGGCTGGTTTAAAAGCTGCTTGCCTGTCGGTCTGCAACAACTCTCCACATTTTTGCGCGGCCGAGCGCTGGCCTTGGATGGAAACGAGTTTTAACAATCCCTCGCTATTCCAACCTTGCCCACAAATACACCTCTCCATCGAATCACAAGCTATGTTAAAATGGAACAGATTCACGTCAGACAAATACGCGAATCATACACACATCCTACACGCTAATGAAACAAAACTTTTATACACTATTCCTTTCATACTCTCGCATTGTGACGTCCCAATGGAGTTCATTTCATTCACACTGAACAAGAAACAAACCAGATCCTGTCACATCAACATTCATACGCTAACCATTACGCTAAACAATCAATAAACTTCCTATACCTAACATATCATACACTCGATTGGCAAATAAAGAAAGTTAATACTGAATGAATTTACAATGACACTAAAAGCATAGGCTATAATCTTTTAAAATAAGTAGTGTCTATATATACATGAGCCTGAGCTCCGATCTCACAGTTATGCCAAATACAATTAACTGGGATCCTCATAAGCTTCTACAGTTTCAGAAATACTACCACCATTCTCTCCTTTCTAATCTGGTGTCATAATAGATTAAATACGTTCGACCACTCAAGGTGAAACATATGTCGTTACATACTTGGGTTTAATAATCTTAATAAGAGTACAACATAGCAGATGCCAATATCCATTTCCCGTTTCAATTTCAACCGTGACCCTCCTGTCTTCTCTACTCCAAAGCCGTGTATAAAATAAGGAGTACTGTCAACTCACACCTTTATGCCTTGCCAAGCCTAGTCATGCCCACGCAATGACTGTAATATAAAATGCGGAAACACCTTCGCAATACCCTCGTATGCCAACTACACACGGAATTACATACATACATACATACATACATACATACATATATACATATATATATATATATAACCACTATCAAAGGGTTATCACCTTCACTTCTTTCAAACTGGTATTCCGTAAAACGGGCATAATTCCTCAGCGTTGTCACACCAATCGCTGGTCTAATGAACGATAATATCAATTGTTAAACCATTAATCTATACATGTTAACGACCTTTGGACTAATTGATACAGACCTCCTCACTATTACTTTTAAAACGTTACTCAGATAAATTTAAACTGTTGTGCATACATTTAATAAAAATACTGAATCTCAACTTCACACTTCTGGGTTCAACTTTTACCGATGAAGGAATATGATGCCTACAACGTGACATCATATTACTCCTCGTAAATACTTAACCACAAAATTATATATGTGTGTCCAACAAGAATCGATCACGACGAGGATATCAAACAAGAAATTCCCTAACGTCGGATAATAAACAACCTTCCAAGAAGATTCTAACTTCAAATTATTTTAAATGACTGAAAGTTCATGGCTTTCTTCAATAATAATAATAATAATAATATCGTATGGCCTCGGGTGCCTGGTGCAAGCTTTGCTATTTGACACCCAGAGGGTAGCTTGCATGTCGAATTTCGTAGTTCCTTGACTATGAAAGTCAAGGAGGTTAGATGTTAGATATCTAATCTCCTTGAACACAATAGCGCTTTCTAGTAGAGAAATGAGGAACTTTGTACTGGCGGAAACTCCCGAGATTAATTTTGCCATTATGAACTCGGCCTACTGAATTCAAATGGGTTCTTTGACATGCCAACATCGTATGACATGCGTATCGTATTTTTGCCGCCTTTCAAAAATCACTTACCACGGTCAGGGGCGAACCTGCAATCTTGGGGTTAGTAGACCGACACGCTATCCACTCACCCACCGTGGCAATAAAACATACAATTAGTCATATTCGTATTATCTCCATTCTGAACGAATGTCTAAGAGTTCTGACGATAATAATCGTTTCCACGTTAAATGTTTCTCTTCCAAATGATGCCATGATATTTCACAATATATCACTACCAGTATCTTCTCTCTTGATGTCTCTTCTCGACGGATAAAATACCCAAATTAAACTATTAAAAATTAATTTAATCGGTAGCATAGACGAAAATGTCTATCAATTGAATTCAAAATGAATTCATACACGTCGAAAGTAAATTACTATTCCTTAAAGGAAATGACAAAATGCTTGTTCCTCGAACAAGAAAAATAATCTCAGTTCAGAAACTGGATTTTAAACAAACAAAGCTAAAAGCGTCGAAAGACGATCACTACAAATAACCTCGAAGAATAAAATGACTATGCATGGAGTACATAAATATTGTGTCGAAATATGGATGAAGGATTTGCTCAAAAATGTCACTACAAAGCTCTAACTACTAGGTTAGTGAACACTGCTACCTGGTCTGAAAGTCTAGAAGCTCAAAATAGAGTATTACAGAATACTCAGTTGTTACATCTTCCAAGGATCTGGGTTAGATCCTAGCTCGTCTCCAAGAACTTGTGACGTCAGGAAAGGAACGAATTCCCCTACTGGAAAACAGCAAGCTCCGACCGGGATCGAACTGCGGGCCTCCAATCATCATCTTCATTGTGACCGGGTTTACCCTGGACCTCTTGATAATCTTCATGTCTCTTTTTACTCCGTCACAGTACAGTTCCATCAAAACAACGAGCAGTGTCAAAAGTTCGGCTTCCCATTTCGAAAGACATTCGAAAAGAAAGTCGTAGACCTCACTCGCATCACGAACATTCATGTAGATGGAATATGAACATGGTTCTGTAGTCGCTGGTGTTAATGTCGAGCTCATGTCTGACAATAATGCACTAGAATACAGTTGTACATCAAGTCTCATGTTCGCTCATCAAGTAGACATTCATGAAAAAACTCCTCTAACGAAGCTCCATCGCTGACTATATCGCTTCTATCTGCTTATATCCCTGGCGCACATACTAATTTAGTCCATAATTAACTTCATATTAGCAGACTTAATAATGTTCTTCAACATAGAATACATCTTCATCTCATTGGTGTTGTTATACAGTTCCACAAAAGCAATGCTAACATTCACTCTTACTCACTTGTGTCTGGTGCATGCGCTGTAGTCGCTCGAACAAAAGTGTCTTATCGCGCTGGAAACATACACTTTTCTCACGCTTCACAAAACCGTTTATATCTTCTGAAATACTCTTCTCAATTTTCTCAAAGTTCGTAATATACTAAATACGATAGCAAGCTACAATCTATAGTCGAAATAATGTCTCTGAAGTGGATCAGACCGAAGTAATTGCGGCTTATAATTTCATCGCAACTTCACTTAGTTTCAAGGCGCGGTAATCTCCTAACTCTCGCCTCGCTTCTACCTTGTCTCCACGAGTCAACCTTCTACAAGCTCGGTGAAACACTCGGAACTCCTCTCTCTTCCGGCAAAACACGTCTGACCTCTCGAACATTCAGATAATAAAGAGCCTCGATGCTTGGTGTCTCCCCTCCAAGTCTACCGATTCTAGCCGCCTTTTTGCGTTCCCTCTCAAATTCGCGCAGGCTCTAGCAAATCGCTTATTCCTTCCAATAGCGACCTGCTATTGACTTATACGATATTTCCAATATTTTATTATCATATTCTTCTCTTTACCTTTATATAAATTTACTCTCTAGGGGTTTAAATGTGTTAAATATCCATAAAAATTTAGTTGCTGGATCTCCCGTCTTCTCTAAAACTTCTTCTTATTGGCTGTAAGTTCATATCCAATCGGATAATTTATAACAATCCTTAAACAATTCTTGGGATTATTCGCTGTTGCTAGGTCGATTCTAAGCTTCTGGAAACTTCCATTGCGCAATACAATCACGTGACGGAATTTCCCTCCTGCTCAACGTCGCCTCTCGACTGGTTTCTGCAAACATCCAGCCTAAATATTGTTTGGTTAAATTTTATCACGGGCTTCGAAAAAATATTCCCATTTTCATCCCAAATAATTAATTTTACGGGGGCAGTACCATTAAAGGAATATTATTGCGTGGGTTCATTATTCAAACTTTCACTTCGATCGCATGATTACGACACAAGAAATAAAAACTTAATTTTAAATTCGCACAGCCGCCATCTTGAGGTTATGTAAACAATTGAACTAAATTATTTACCAGTGCATTACAATGTGTATAAACATTTCCTGTACCAGATTTCATTGCGTTTGGAACATTAAATCGCGAGAAAGGTCTATTTAAAATTTTCAAATTCGCTTGACCGCCATGTTCGTTTTGTAGTTAACCGGTTTTTGAATGTCTTTATCTCCGTACAAAATGTCAGGGTGATAGCCTATCGCTAATAGTTTCAGATATAGAAGGCCGGTGAAATATTTCGCACATCCGCCGTCTTGAGGTTATGTAAACAATTGAACGAAGTTAGATGTCGGTGCATTACAATGTGTATAAACATATACTGTACCAAGTTTTATTGCGTTTGTTTGGTTAAATCGCGAGAAACGTCTATTTAAAGTCACAAATTCGCGTGGCCGCCATGTTGGTTTTGTAGTTACCAGTTTTTCAAAAGTCACATAGGTGAACCTCTAGTAGTTCCCTTTATCACCGTAAAAATTCCAGGGTAATATCGGTAATAGTTTCGGAGATATTGAATGCTGGTGAAATATTTCGCTCATCCTCCATGTTGGATTGGTGAGACGTAACAAAATTTCTAGGGCACGGTCGGGGTCATCCGGAATAGTGCTATGAATTTACCGAGTTTCATTGAAATCTCTCCAGCCGTTTAGAAGTTATTAGGGGGGACTCACACACGCACACACACACGCGGACACACACACGGACAATGGGTGATCTCATAAGCCTATTTTTTCAAAATTGAAAATAGGCTAAAAATACTAACCTTCTATTAACAACTAAATACCAAAATTCTACTAACGAAACGAAACAAAATACTACCACTAAAACCGTCTGTCAACCGGTATGAAGATGAATGAATAAAACTGGGCAAGGATGTGGAAGGAAGTGGCTGTTGCCTGTCAGAAGGTACCGTCTCAGCATTTTCTTGGAGTTGAAATTTGGGAAACCATGGAAAACCATTTCAAGGACGTCCGACGGTGGGGTTCGAAGCCACATCTACAGAATCCACAGAGAGTTCGGCCCTATGGCCTTTAGCGTAGCTACCGCTGTTATAGAGCAATTAGTAGTGTGGGGAAATTGAAATACATACGGTTGGTAACTGTGCAGAGTTTCAGCTACCCGCCATCTACAGCGCTAGTTGTAGGTAGGGAACTAATGGCGACTCTGGCAAAGAGATCCACTCAGTTATTCGATTTCTGTGGGTGAAAGGTGTAACTGTGGCCAGGACATCTCACTTCTTCCGTCATGACAACACGCGACTTCATACAGCCCAGAAGACAACCGCGCTGTTGATGCAGTTTCGCTGGGACATCATTGACCACTCTCCTTACAGCCGGGACCTCGCTCCATGTGACTTTCACCACTTGAAGGAGCACTTAGGAGGTTGACGATTCCCTTCAGACGAGGAGGTGAAACACTTCGTGACAACGTGGATGAACACCCAAGGACCATGAGGGAATATTCAAACTCTTCCCACGAGTCGACAAGTACCTAAACCAATATGGAGACTGTGCCGAAAAATAATCTAGGGTATTTAGTATCAGCTGACAGTATTGGTTGTATGAAATAAAATGTATATGTTTCACTGTAGACTTTGTAACCTTAGTTTCTGATCGTCCCTCGTAAATGTCCACATTAATTCCCAATAATAACAATAATAACAATAATAACAATAATAATAATAATAATAATAATAATAATAATAATAATAATAATAATAACGTATGGCCTTATTTGACACCCAGAGGGTAGCTTGTATGTCGAATTTCGTTGTTCCTTGAAGCACTATAAAAGTCAAGGAGGTAAGATATCTAAGCTCCTTGAACACTATGGCGCTTTCTGGTAGAGAAATGAGGAACTTTGTGTTGGCGGAAACTCCCGAGATTAACTTTTGCCATTATGAACACGGCCACCTAAATTCAAAAGTTTTTTCGACATGCCAACATCGTATGACATGGTGTCGTAATCTTTGCCGCCTTTCAAAAATCACTTACCACGGTCAAGAGCAAACCTACAAGCTTGGGGTTAGTAGACCGACACGTTAACCACTCACCCACCGTGGCAAGCTATTAATTCCCAAAAAGGTATCGATGTTAAAAATAAAAATAAAATAATCGTTTTAATTCCCCCGCTTCATTGAGAAACATAGAATCATGGGTATGCTGGTGTTGTTGTTATTGTTAATATTAATATTACCGACAGTGGTAGCTATGCTCGGTAGACGCGGGTTCGAGCCCCACCGTCGGTCGTCCTTGAAGTGGTTTTCTTTGGTGTCCCATTTTCAACTTAAGGTCACGGTCGCTTCCTTCCCAAATTCTACCTCAATTACAAGTACACAAGGCTACACGACCACGATGTCTCAAAGCCCCCCAAAAAATCAAAAACAACAAAGCAACAATCATGTGCCTCTCATTTCTTTCCCTATCTCTCTCTCTCTCTCTCTCTCCCCGTCTGAAGTGTTGAAATAGCTTGGGTTTCACCTTTCACCAGGCATGCTGCAACTGCTTGCATGACTCTTGCAGATAAGATTTAAGTGCGGACAGTCGAGTGTAATTACAATCAGCATCTTTCGTGTTACTCATAAAACAGCGGCTTCGGTGGCGTAGTCTGTAGCATGCTGAACTGCTAAGCCCACGATCGCGGGTTCAAACCCGGTCGAAGTCGTCGGATTTTTAAGAGAGTTAAAATTCCTCAGTATGCGTTCATTCAGAGGCCCATGTCATAGATTAGTATTGTGTAGCAATATTTGTAGGTTATACTTGGCTTGTAAGAAACACTTTATCAAGTTCCAACGTTTGCCGCTAGGTGTTAGTGACAGTAGCATCTGATAGCTTAAAATTGAACTTTTTGGGAGCCCTAAGTTGTTATATTAAAATACCCAGCTGTGACCATTTGCTGCAATTCATATATATATAATTATTTTGCTGGCTGCGTGGCTCAGCGGTAATGTTCTCGCTTGCTGGGCTCAAGGTTGCAGGTTCGTATCCTGACGCAGTCATTTGAAGGTGTGCAAATGCGAGGGAGCCGTGTCAGTAGATTTACTGGCACGTTAAAGATCCCCTTCGGGGCAAAATTCTGGCACCTCGGCGTCTCTAAAAGCCAGAGTAGTAAAAAGGGACGTAAAACAAATAACATTATTATTATTATCTAATTAAAATTAGATTAAAAAAAATAAAAAAAAACTATTTCAGAAGATGATAAAATGTCTGTCCAAACTTGTTATAAAAGCCCTTTTATTCAGTTTTGTGCAGCAAAATTTGTATTGAAGGAAGAATCCCAGAGGAGCTTTTCAACTTTTTGACTCTTAACCCTTTATTGGGAAAAAATACTTTTCCATTTTATGCGTTTTTACATTTAAATTTTTTAAATTATTAGAATTATTAATAATATTTTTGTTGCTTCTCTAATTGTAATGTTTATATATTTACAAGCTGTACCCGGCATGCGTTGCAATGCCAATCAAAGAAAGTGTTGGCGTTGAAATTCTGTTTCTTGAAGTGCTTTTGGATACACAACATGTTAACTGCCTCTAAGCTATCGTAAAATGGATTTTCTAATTTAGAACCATTCGTGGAAGCGTGCACAACAACTTTCAAAAGTTTCATCGCTGTCACTCATTTGTTGAATCTACTCGTACGCTACCTGTTGTGAAATGGATTTACTAAGTCGAAACCCTTCCCTGGCGTGTACACAATAACTCATCAATGATTCATCGCAATCGGATGAATTGTATATGCACGTATACGGGGTTTTGTTTAAACGATTCGCGCTCCGTCACTCATTTGTTGAATCTACTCGTGCGCTACCTACTGTAAAATGTATTTACTAAGTTAGAAACCGTCACGTAAGTGTCCACAACATCTCACCCAAGTTTCATCGCTATCGGACTAATGGGATATGAAGACATAGGGGACTGTATTGAAACGCTCCACATGTCGTCGTTCATTTGTCGAATCTACCCGTGTGCTACCTACTGTGAAATGTAATACTAAGCCAGAAACCTTCCTTGGAGTGTCCACCATATTTCACCCAAGTTTCACCGCTAACGGCAGAATGGTATATGACCTTATACGGGACTTTGTTGAAACGCTTCGCGCGTCGTCCCTCATTTGTTGAATCAACTTGTGCGCTGCATATTGTATAGTGGATTTACTAAGCCAGAAATTTTCCATGACGTGTACACAACATCTCACCCAAGTTTCATAGCTACGGACGAATGGTACATGAATCCATACGGGACTTGGTTGAAACGCTTCGCGTGTTGTCGCTCATTTGTTGATTCTACTCTTGCGCTACATATTGTAATATGGATGTACTCAGCCAGAAACCTTCCCTGGAGTGTACACAACATCTCACCCAAGTTTCATCGCAATCGGATGAATGGTATGTGAACGTATACGGGACGTTGTCGAAACGCTTCGCGCGTAGTCACTCATTTGTTGAATATAAACGTGCGCTTCGTATTGTAAAATGGATTCACTTAGCCAGAAACCTTTCCTGGAGTGTACACAACAATTCACCAAACATTTATCACTATCAGACGACTGGTATATGACTTTATACGGGACTTTGCTGAAACGCTTCGCGTGTCATCGCTCATTTGTTGAATCTACCGGTGCGCTACCTATTGTAAAATGTATGTACTAAGCCAGAAACCTTCCCTGGAGTGTACACAACATCTCACCCAAGTTTCATCGCTATCGGATGAATGGTATATGAAATTATATGGCACTTTGTTGAAACGCTTCGCGTGCCGTTGCTCATTTGTTGATTCTACTCGTGCTCTACCTATTTTTAAAGGGATTTACTAAGCTAGAAACCTTCCCTGGAGTGCACACAAAATCTCAGCCTAGTTTCATCGCTATCGGACGAATGGTATATGAACGCAAACGTGACTTTGTTGAAATGCTTCGCGCGTCGTAGCTCATTTGTTGAATCTACTCGTGCGCTGCCTATTGTAAAGTGGATGTACTAAGCCAGAAAATTTCCTTGCAGTGTACACAACATTTTACGCAAGTTTCACAGCTATCGGACGAATGGTATATGAATGCATACGGGACTTTGTTGAAACGGTTTGCGTGTCGTCGCTCATTTGTTGAATCTACTCGTGCGCTATCTACTGTGAAATGTATTCACTAATTTTGAAACCTTCACGTAAGTGTACACAACATCTCACCCAAGTTTCATCGCTATCGGACGAATGGTATATGAACACATACGGGACTTTGTTGAAATGCTTCGCGCATCGTCGCTCATTTGTTGAATCTACGCGTGCGCTACCTATTGTAAAATGGATTTACTAAGTCAGAAACCTTCCTTGGAGTGTACTCAACATCTCACCCAAGTTTCATCGCAATCGGACGAGTGGTATATGAACGCATAGGAGACATACATACCCACAGACAAACTATCACGTTACATTGATTTTTATATATATAGACAAGCTGTACCCGGCATGCGTTGCAATGCCAATCAAAGAAAGTGTTGGCGTTGAAATTCTGTTTCTTGAAGTGCTTTTGGATACACAACATGTTAACTGCCTCTAAGCTATCATAAAATGGATTTTCTAATTTAGAACCATTCGTGGGAGCGTGCACAACAACTTTCAGAAAGTTTCATCGCTGTCACTCATTTGTTGAATCTAATCGTACGCTACCTATTGTGAAATGGATTTACTAAGTCGAAACCCTTCCCTGGCGTGTACACAATGACTCATCAATGATTCATCGCAATCGGATGAATGGTATATGCACGTATAGGGGTTTTTGTTTAAACGATTCGTGCGCTGTCACTCATTTGTTGAATCTACTCGTGCGCTACCTATTGAGAAATGTATTACTAAGTCGAAGCCCTTCCCTGGCGTGTACACAATAACTCATCAAGGTTTCATCGCAATCGAAGAATGTTATATGAACGCAATAGGGAATTTTGTTGAAACGCTTCGCGCGTCGTCACCCATTTGTTGCATCTACTCTTGCGCTACTTATTGTGAAATGGATTTACTAAGTCCCCTTCCCTGGCGGGTACAAAATAACTGATCAATGTTTCATCGCAATCGGATGAATAGTATATGAACGCATACCTGATTTTGTTTAAACGATTCGCACTCCGTCACTCATTTGTTGAATCTACTCGTGCGCTACCTACTGTGAAATGTATTTACTAAGCCAGAAACCTTCCTTGGAGTGTCAACCATATTTCACCCAAGTTTCACCGCTAACGGCAGAATGGTATATGACCTTATACGGGACTTTGTTGAAACGCTTCGCGCGTCGTCCCTCATTTGTTGAATCAACTTGTGCGCTGCATATTGTATAGGGGATTTACTAAGCCAGAAATTTTCCATGACGTGTACACAACATCTCACCCAAGTTTCATAGGCACGGACGAATGGTACATGTATGCATACGGGACTTGGTTGAAACGCTTCGCGTGTCGTCGCTCATTTGTTGATTCTACTCTTGCGCTACATATTGTAATATGGATGTACTCAGCCAGAAACCTTCCCTGGAGTGTACACAACATCTCACCCAAGTTTCATCGCAATCGGATGAATGGTATGTGAACGTATACGGGACGTTGTCGAAACGCTTCGCGCGTAGTCACTCATTTGTTGAACATAAACGTGCGCTTCGTATTGTAAAATGGATTTACTTAGCCAGAAACCTTTCCTGGAGTGTACACAACAATTCACCAAACATTTATCACTATCAGACGAATGGTATATGACTTTATACGGGACTTTGTTGAAACGCTTCGCGTGTCATCACTCATTTGTTGAATCTACTGGTGCGCTACCTATTGTAAAATGTATGTACTAAGCCAGAAACCTTCCCTGGAGTGTACACAGCATCTCACCCAAGTTTCATCGCTATCGGATGAATGGTATATGAAATTAAATGGGACTTTGTTGAAACGCTTCGCGAGCCGTTGCTCATTTGTTGATTCTACTCGTGCTCTACCTATTTTTAAAGGGATTTACTAAGCTAGAAACCTTCCCTGGAGTGCACACAAAATCTCAGCCTAGTTTCATCGCTATCGGACGAATGGTATATGAACGCAAACGTGACTTTGTTGAAATGCTTCGCGCGTCGTAGCTCATTTTTTGAATCTAATCGTGCGCTGCCTATTGTAAAGTGGATGTACTAAGCCAGAAAATTTCCCTGCAGTGTACACAACATTTTACGCAAGTTTCATAGCTATCGGACGAATGGTATATGAATGCATACGGGACTTGGTTGAAATGCTTCGCGCATCGTCGCTCATTTGTTGAATCTACGCGTGCACTACCTATTGTAAAATGGATTTACTAAGTCAGAAACCTTCCTTGGAGTGTACTCAACATCTCACCCAAGTTCCATCGCTATCGGAAGAATGGTATATGAACACATACGGGACTTTGTTGAAATGCTTCGCGCATCGTCGCTCATTTGTTGAATCTACGCGTGCGCTACCTATTGTAAAATAGATTTACTAAGTCTGAAACCTTCCTTGGAGTGTACTCAACATCTCACCCAAGTTTCATCGCAATCGGACAAATGGTATATGAACGCATAGGAGACATACATACCCACCCACAGACAAACTATCACGTTACATTGATTTTTATATATATAGATATAATTATTTTGCTGGCTGCGTGGTTCAGCGGTAATGTTCTCGCTTGCTGGGCTCAAGGTTGCAGATTCGTATCCTGACGCAGTCATTTGAAGGTGTGCAAATGCGAGGGAGCCGTGTCAGTAGATTTACTGGCACGTTAAAAATCCCCTACCTGGCAAAATTCTAGCACCTCGGCGTCTCTAAAAGCCAGAGTAGTAAAAAGGGACGTAAAACAAATAACATTATTATTATTTTCTAATTAAAATTAGATTACAAAAATTAAAAAAAACTATTTCAGAAGATGATAAAATGTCTGTCCAATCTTGTTATAAAAGCCCTTTCATTCAGTTTCGTGCAGCAAAATTTGTACTGAAGGAAGAATCCCAGAGGAGCTTTTTAACTTTTTGACTCTTAACCCTTTATAGGGAAAAAATACTTTTCCATTTTATGCGTTTTTACATTTACATTTTTTAAATTATTAGAATTATTAATATTTTTGTTGCTTCTCTAATTGTAATGTTTATATATTTATTTTTGATTTTCAATTTATGCTCTTATAGATTTAATTTTGATATTCTTATTGAATTAATTAACTAATTTCGATTTGATTTTTACAATTTTTCATAATTTTGTATAGTTATGTTTATTATTTAATTTTTATTTCTTTTATTGTTATAATTTTATTTTTATATTTATATTTTTTTAAATTGTTAATATTTTTTTAAAGTTCTATCCAACACATTACGTCAAGTAGATACGTATATAATATTTGATTTTTAGAAATATTAGCACTTCGGCATGAAAATTCTCCCAAATTTGGCTGAAAGATTCAACTATCAGCATCTTTGAAAGCATAAACTCTCCTTATGACAGATGTTAATATAAAGGGTTAAGACGAGAGCACCAAATTTCATTTTCGCGAGCACCAACTTCAGAACGCCTGATCTAGAGTGAGGCATTGGACTGATTTGTGAAAGTAGAACCCGAGGCTATGTATTCCCGGGCATAGTGGCAACCCATTGAGTTGACCTAGTATCATAATAGTACATTATACAACGAGCCTATAATGGCTATAATTAAGACACGAGTATGTTTATAAAACGAGCTTTAGCGAGTTGCATACGACTGTTTATGTTCGACGATAATTATAACTTTATTAGGCTATATGTTTTAACATAAATATTCATAAATATCTGTTCAGTAACTAGAATTTTGTGATCGAGTGGTGCGCTAGGTAGCATATCTCCGTGTTCCAAGCTCTCTGGCATGCGCTCTGTGTGCTTCAATGCCATATGTGCAGATCGTGAACCATTCAGTAAAACTGTCACCGTAGTCATTTGAAATCAACGCGCTGTGTAGAAATTGGATTTGGGTATATTAAGGTACAGTGCTATTTCTTGTCTCATATTCACCAGTTTATTTACGCGAACATATGGACGGTGCACTTTCGGTAATTTATATAGACATGTTGGATTTTGAGCGCATGCGCGAATGTATCCTTATCTAATTGGTCAAACAACTGTTTCTTGAGCTGTGATTGGTGGGAGATACGGTTTCATAATGAAAAAGTCCTCTCGGCACGCCGGAAGGCGGAGGTAGATTTCACCGGACAAACTTGGGGATAGGCGAAAATAGGCAGAATATGCAGGTTTTCGTAGAAGGATCAGACCTCATTTATTGCGAGAAGATATTTTATAATTGCAGCTTAATTAACTTTGTTTTTCGTCATTTTATGCTTATTTTAAACATTTTATTGTCTTATGGGAACGGTAACCTTCTTGTCATTCAGGGTCAATTTTTATACTTGTGGTCACACTGTCCTTATGCAAGGTTTCGACACTGATGTGTAACTATGTAACGGTCTGTTACTTCTTCACGCAAAATTATATCTCCCGCAGAGATTTTGGTTGGTTTCTCAGTTTAGGGGCTGCGACAACACGGTAATGTAACCCCTTGTACTTTGGGATGGCTGTATTAGTTTGCAATTCAGGTAAGGACTGCAGACGGTCAATTTCAAGCAGTAGTTCCTAATGTTGCTACAAGGTACTACCGTCAACTACACCTAGCTGTGAACTTGGCTACTAGATGCCACCGCAACCAGCAACTCGCAACGAACGTTGGAACTTCCCCTCCAAAGGAAAGCATACTGTGGAATTTTAGCGCTCTTAGAATATCCGACGACTTCGGCCGGCTTTGAACTCGCGACCTTGGGCATAGACATTCAGCATGCTACCAGTTACGTCACCGAAGCCGCTTCACACTTAGTCAGATGAAAATCTGAATCTGATCTCGTGCGAGTGCGTTATCTTGGCAACGTCTGATGGCTCATCCCTCATCAATTTAGTAGTGTTGCCATGGCAACCACTGATAGCTCTTGGCATTTTCTTATAATTCCGAAATCATTTTTCTCATCCCTTGGCGTAATGGTGGGTCATATCAAAAATTCTTTCAGACAAAAGTTTTAGGTAATTATTAGGGGAATATTGTCCATTTTGTACGGTTTTGATATTGTGCCTATTAAGAGAGATAGGATTAATGTTTCCCGAAAAACCCACTTTTTCCCACCCCTTTGGTCAATGGTTGGTGCTATCAAAAAACGATTCAAACATAAATTTATGAGCTTTATCCGGCACATAGTATGAACTTTGAACGGATTCGATATTTCACATATTAAGAGAGTTATAGCAATATTTCATTTTTTCGAAAAAAGTCCCCCATTTTCATCCCCTTCGACCGATTTAGCCCAGTAACAAACTCGACTGAGATTTTATTGGTATACATATTCGGTAAAAAATTCAAAGTGATTGGTGCAAAATTACGGCAGTTATCGTGTCCACAAGAAACTGATATACATATATATATATATATATATATATATATATATATATATATATATTGTACCCTTGCACAAGGCCTTCAGAACAGGACTCTGTCGTCGGGGCATGAACGGTACACTAGCTTGAATATGAAACTGTTCTGGATATTATAGGAAGATCACTAGGGCTGAATAAAATTCATCACACACAGATTCTGAATGAAAATAAACAAATTTAATGCACCAACACCAGTACAGCAAAAACAAATAAATGAAATAAAACCAAAATAGTAGAAATGAAATTTAAAATAATAATAATAATAATAATAATAACTCACAGGTAAAATAAATCAAATACGGAATCAATAAAATTAAGTCAAAATCAAAAATATAAACAATGGACTAATTAATGTCCAAAAACCACCAATTAAATGCTAATCAGCATCAATTAATACTTATCATAGTAGTTATGATGTATGATTACAATCAAATTTATTGACAAATAAAAACCAATCATGTGGCAAAATAAAGAAAATGAATCAAAATGAAATCTGGTTAACACCAATTAGCCTTAATTGCCATAATCAAATTTATTAATTACGATGATAAGATATCATCAGAAAGTTAAGTTATTAAGAGATGATGGATCAAGAGGGTCCGGTCAACTGTAACAACAGTATGGATTAAGAAAAAGAAATCCATTTATACGAAATTAATCAATCATTAATCTGAGTAAACATAATAATCATTGAGTCTAATATCATCCAATTACATTTCAGATACATGGTATGTTCAAATATCAGAGACATCCATGGCCATTCCGAAGTATACATTATAGCCTAGCCATTGGCTTATTTAATTATTAATGGCGTTTAATTAACATTTACTAGAATCCCTCCGTTAAATAAAAGTTTACCCTCATATCAAATCTTAACCTTCATGGCATTAATTATGTATTTCTATCTGCGAACATGAATATGATTTATGCATCTTATTTACATACTCTTGTAAATTAATTATGGAAGCCTTTCCGTACGGAATCTTAATGTTCAATCCCGACGTTACTTTGGACGTCTTAGCTTTAAAACAAATTAGCTGAATCAATGAAGCCATTGAATTTACTTAGCCTTGAAACACACTTACAAATTGTCACATATTACATTAACATATTAGCGATATGATAAGCCTGGCTTCGGCCCTTGCGTTCGACGTGATACATTCTCGAACCAAGCACCCGATGCCTTGTCAAATAATTCATGGATATATAATAAACAAACTAAGAAAAATGCCTTAAAAACAGACAAAAATAGCATCATAAAAAAAATGATGACTAATCATTTGCCTTTCAAACTTGGGTTGGATAAACATGAAAAAGAATGAATAATTCCAACCAAACATTATTAAAGTAATCGTATCGTGTCAGAGTCACGTTAAGCAACGGTGAATGTATTTGAAGCCGCGACCCCTGAAAAAGATAGACATGGCACAGAAGAAATACCTTGTATCAGTGTTATGTTAAACAACGGTGAATGTATTTGAAGCCGCGACCCCTGAAAAAGATAGACATGGCACAGAAGAAATACCTTGTATCAGTGTTATGTTAAACAACGGTGAATGTATTTGAAGCCGCGACCCCTGAAAAAGATAGACATGGCACAAACATGTTCTTAGCGGCTTATTCAATAGGGTCAATATGTATTTAGGGGTATTCGCTACCTACACATTTCTTACCTTGAATGCCTTATCTCGCAGAACGAGGTTACAATAGAACAAAGCATGGTCCGTTCAACAATCATCGAGAAAAAGAAATCTCAAGATAATTTTGAACCAATATTAACTATAAAAAAACTAATAATAATTATTTTCCAGGACCGAAAATACTTATTCATGAACACAGGACTCTAAGGTCACTGTCTAGCTAGTACCCATTTAAAAAGACTGATCGACCAGGTATGAATAAAAGGATTTCGAACACGGGACCGCAAGGTTACTGCCTACCTAGCACCCGTTTAAAATAGTTTCTGGACCAGGCACAACAAAAGGATATCGAACCCGGGACTGTATGGTCAACAGACAAAACCGTCCCTTATATCAAAATGACCAGTAAAAGAAACGCTATCGATTGGAGGCATCAGGGTAGTGACCTAACATACCCTTACGTGAATATTAAACTTGGGACCAAACATAAGAAAAATTTAAATGAATCGCTGCGGCAAACACCCGAGTCCAGAGTGGACCCCTCCTTCTCTTTGTGGCAAGTGACAATGGACTGGCCTCGCCTGCTGGCTGACCTTGACCGTGAAAGGTAGAAATGCAAGTCTTCACCCCTTCCCCCGGGCTAATATTTGACTGTATTCTCACCAGCTGATCGGGCTGGATCTTAGTATTCTAAAAGTGGAGCGGGACGCTCTCATTTGGATATAGATTAATTATAGCATTATTTTATCTGCGCTTGATGGCCACTACCTTACACATACAATTCACTTATTATCATTGTAAACTTATCATACTAACTCTCATCTGTCATCTTCCCTCAGGTCTTATTACCTGGCATCATTATCTATTTTACCTTATTTCATCGTAGATTCCTCCTTACAACATCTTACCTGTATGGCCTTAAATATCACACGCGTTCAATAAAAACTAATATAACAATTAGTGAGGCTGGGTCAGCCGTCACTTATATCATTGTAAACTTATCATACTAACTCTCATCTGTCATCTTCCCTCAGGTCTTATTACCTGGCATCATCATCTATTTTATCTTATTTCATCGTAGATTCCTTCTTACAACATCTTACCTGTATGGCCTTAAATATCACACGCGTTCAATAAAAACTAATATAACAATTAGTGAGGCTGGGTCAGCCGTCACTTATATCATTGTAAACTTATCATACTACCTCTCATCTGACATAATTCACGCCTTTGTAAACTGTCCTATAAACTTTACTCATTTCTACACCATAATACTCCATATCATCCATCACAATACACCATGGTCCTTTAAATATCGTCCCAAAAAAAATCATCGGCTATTAATTCATCCGGTATGTAAATACATAAATTACTATCTCTGGTCAATTACACGAAATAATGAGATTTTGCCTGGAAAGGGCATTTATCGAAATACCATGCTTCGTTCGTCCTATTCGGGGGAAAAACACAGGGGATATTTCTAACACACATTTATAAATAAAATAGGGAGTTCTACCATGTGTTTTATGTACGGATACGATTACCTAGCAACATCCTTACGTTAAGTTAGGCACTTTTAATTCATTAAAATAATTATTCTGATCATTAATCCTTATGAGCGTACCCAGCTCCGTCAGATGCACAACTATGGTCGCCATTGACACAGTCATTGTACACACAAGATAAAACAAATCAAAAGAAAATAAATAACATGCTAACATTATGGCGATGAAATCCATGAATTATTTGACACTTTAAAATGTAATCAAAAGGTACTTATCATATTGAAGACTTCCTTCATCATTTGCAAGAGTTGGACCAGAGGCCCGCAACAGTATAACTTAACACATGACCTCCATGGCCAGTTCGAATCCCATCACGATGATGTAAAACCACTCGATAATATCACTGCAATCCTCCATTATCACTAGGTTGCTATAAGCCAGCACCCTTTTAAAATGCGTACACACACATATTTAATTAAATTATGCACCACTTTAAAAATTACACATTAGTGGACTATACACTTGTGTCATAGATGACAAATTCTCACACTATTTCCACACTTGTCGCGGACACATTTTCTGTTACATATTTTTTACTTGATTTACATATAATTTCACATCTTTCCTTTCTGTTATACACATTCACAACTTAGTATTCATTTTTAATATTATTTTGCAGCAGCCGAACAATAGACTGTGCGTTTTGTACATTAATGCTTGGGCGTGACGCTACATGGACCAGCATCCACTAACGTTGGCTGAATGATGAGCAATGCCCCTGTCACAGACTTTACCCACATATATGACAAAATGGTTGCCAATTCACAGTTTTGCACATACGACACCAAATGCTCCCTTCACAATCATAGGCTACAGTAATCAGGTACCTTAATTTATACACAAAAATATGGCCTTGCTAATCATATGATTCACGACGGAACTCGATCATAGGCTAAGTTTATATCATCAGCGCTTGGGTAGAACTAATTTCTTGTTGAAGGACGCTATGTTCTCTCTCTCACACACTCGACGTTGTCAGATTTCCTTGCGCAGGGACTACTTTCATTCGATGAACACAGAGATATTTAATCCGTTACCGCATTCCCAAAATTCTTGATAATAATTAGATTCATCATGGGCGTTTCAGATCATTCCTGTAATGCCTTGATCTCTTGTAACTAACTGAAGCGTACTCTTTAAGGGCGGAGTCAGGCATCTACTGCGTGCTAACTTGAGATAGTTACTGCGTTTTGGCAAGATTCTCAGAATTCGCTGGGGTGCTCCTGCTCTGAAACTTGCAGGCAAGCGACTTGGAATGCACCTGCTCTGTCCATTGTGTGAAAACCATAAATTTCTCCCTGTCAGAACTGCCAAGCCATATACAGTATATGTGGTCTCACTACGGCAGAAAGATCCTAGTTATTTCTTATGATCATTACATAATGATGATTTCATTCTCATTAACATCATGACATTGCCCCATATAAGTACTCCAGTGACATAATGTGTCCATGGCCTAAGACATAGGCCAAGGGCACATCTCCCTCCTTCTTAGTTTGGAAAAACTGCTGAGGTTACGAAGAGTTTTTACAATTCAACAATACTCGGCAACATAATCCATTTTAACAATGTCATGTCTTCCTCATCGACCTTCTTTCGAAGTTTGCTTTCTGAGGGACTCTAAATTAATTCGGATCGTGAAATTCTTCACGCAGCCTCTTATTCTCAGCTTTAAATTCTGCATTTATCCTTAGTTCACTCTCCCTTAGTATTATCAAATTCTTCATGCAGCGTTATCCATTGACAGTCGTGATTATTTGTTCGCTGGATCTCTTCTTCTCCTTCCGATGGTTCTTCTACTTGGACCGGATCATCCCCTTCTTCTCTCTTCTCCACTACGTTGACTCGATGTTGGACCTCATCTTCTTCGGCGGGGTAGTATAGTTTTAGATTCTGTGCGTTATAGACAGACTCGACTCCGGTGCGTAGGTGTTTTACTTTATAGGCATTATTTCCAATCACCTTTATGACTCGGTACGGTCCATAGAATATCTCGCAAAATTTTGAGTATATTCGCTTCGCTGGATCGGACACTGCTGGTCGTTTCACCAAGACCAATTCTTCCAATTCCAAAGGACGGTGAAATCTTTTATTACGCACTCTACGTAATCGACGATCAGCTTGTTTCTTCAAATAAGTTGCCGTGGCCTGTATGGTTAATTCATGGCTTGGTCGAGCGTCCAACGGACACGGCAAGATGTTCTTCCACGGTCGATCCGGACATCGATTTAAGTGAAGGACTGTGGGGATCTGTCCTGTGCTTTCATGGATCGTATTATTTATACAGAATTCCATTATGTGTAATACGTCGACCCACTTCCAATGCTGATCAGAACAGTAAATTCGGCAATATTTTTCGATCTCCCGCATTATTCTTTCTGATGGATTTCCCTCAGGATGGCGCACTGAACTCAACACGTGCCGGACATCTAACCTCACCATCTCACTCCTAAACTCGGCACTAGTGAAATAACTGCCGTGGTCCGTAAGACAGAATTCCATCTTCCCTAACGTTGGAATTACCCTTGCCTTAATTCTGTTCAGTACCTGTTTAGTGTTTAACTTCTGAACTGGACATAACACCACGTATTTTGTAAATACATCGATGCTGACGAGAATGTATTTGCATCCTCTTCTGCCTTTTGGTAATGGACCATAACCGTCCATGGCGACCAGTTCGCACGGCTTCTGTGGCAGTAGAGGTTTGGGATATTGCTTCATGAGGAATGAGTTTGGCTTAACCCTTTGACATTTGTCACAGGTCTTCAAAACACTGCGAATGGTTTCCCTTAATTTTGGCCATACAAATGCTTCTTGAATAAGAGCACTTGTCTTATCGATTCCTCCATGTCCAGATATGCTATGTGCGTGCCAGACTAGACCTCTCTGTAAAGAAGGTGGCACCACAATCCTTGATTTCACGCGATCGGGATCCACGTACTTGTGCAGCAGGTTATTATACCAAATATAACTTGTCGAAATTTTCTCCGCTTCCAAATACGCGGGCGTTCCTCGTTGCAATCTTCCTCTTAAATAATCGATGATCATATTCATCCACGGATCCTTAACTTGTTCAGCCTGAATTTCTCCCAGTTTAACCAAAAATTCCTGATCTGCCTGAGTGAGCTCGACTTGATGTACAGATACTACTCCTTCTCCTCGTTCTGGGTTTCGACTTAATGCGTCGGGTATCACATTGAATCTTCCTGGGCAGTGTTCAATGTCAATATTGAACTGTTGAACATATAACGACCATCTGTTCACTCGCTCACTAGCCATGGGAGTTTTCAATAGGAAAATAAGGCTCTTGTGGTCGGTTCTTATCAAAATCTCGAAACCATAGACAGTCTTCCTCCATTGTTGTAAAGCAAAAATGATGGATAGAAGTTCCAATTCCGTTACTGTGTAATTTCGCTCGTGTGTCTTTATCTTACGGCTAGAAAATGCCAAGTAAGATCGTTCTCGAGGGTTGTTTGGATCTTCTTGGTACAGCATGCATCCAATTCCAATCCGTGAGGCGTCGGTTTGAATTATAAATTTTCTTGAGAAATCCGGGTAACCCAATTTAATGCTATTGATTAGTAATTCCTTCGTTTTCCGAAAAGCCGCGTCGCATTCTTCCTTCCATGCCCATTTGCTGTTCTTACGAAGCATATCCTGTAGTGGCGCCACAGCCTCAGTATACCCGGGACAATGATTTGCAAAGAAATTGCAAATGCCCAGAAATTGGCGGACGTGTTTTACCCTGTTTGGTTTAGGAAAGTTCCGAATAGCCTCTAGTTTCGCAGGATTTGGGCGTACCCCTTCACCATCGATGATGTGGCCTAAATAGAGTACCTCCTTCTGGCAAAAATGAGATTTTTGGATGTTAATTTTGAAATTGGCTTTCTCCAAATTGTCTAGTAATTTCTCTAAATTCGTGAGGTGATCATCCAAATTATCAGACGCCAAGAGTATGTCATCGACATATCTTACAGTGGCATCCTTGACTTCCGACGTCAGGTTCCGGTCTAACGCTCGTATGAGTGCCGAACCTGCTGTTTTGATACCGAATGGTAATCTTTGAAATGCATAAGTTTGCTGATTAAATAGGAATCCAGTCAATAACCTTGACTTGTCATCCAGTTCCAAATGGTGATAGCTACTAGTCAAGTCTATTGATGAAAAATATATCTTGTTCTGGAATTTGTTTATGACCTCTTTGATCGCTGGAGCTTGGTCATATTCAGGAATCAATCGTTCATTAATTGTCCTGGCGTCCAGACATATTCGGACAGAGCCATTGGGTTTCTTGACTACTACCAACGGACTCACGAATGGGGTAGCCATCTTAACTATGACTCCAGCATCCTCCATTTGCTTGATGGTTTCTTTCACCTCATTCATATGTTTTTCGGCTATCGGATAAGGCTTTTTCCTAAACGGTGACCAATCGTTGACCTGCATTTGGTACTTGAAATGTTCTATCTTACCGGGTTTAGAATTAAAAACCGGTTCGTGTCGCTTTAACATGTCCATCAATTTGATCCTGTTCTCCTCATTTATCTTTGCTTCACGAGCCTTCTCCTCAAAATAGTCAGTAACTCTGTCCTCCAATTCTTCTAGCGCCATGACCCAGGATTCAGGTTCCATTAAATCATCCTCAATATCCCTTAACCTTTCGTCGATTTTCTCATATGCTTCCATCTCTTCAGTGGTGCACAATGTCCATATCTCTTCGCCATCTCTTGGAATATCCGTATTTAATTGCATGTCCAAATGATTTTCCTCTCCAATATCTTTAAAACAAATGGTGTTTTCATATAGGTTGATGACTGCTTTATATTCTCGAATGAAGTCCGCTCCCAAGATAATGTTATAATTTATCTTGTTCATTATGATGAACGAATGCGGCATATTATGTCCTTGCAGTGTAATGTCCAACAATGCTTGGAACTTACAGACTGCGGACTTGTCTGGGATAATGCCCTTGACTGTGATGTTAGAAATTGGCATCACGGGAACCTTCCCCAATATCTCCAACTCTTTAACTAATGCTTGGGAAGCTATACTGATGCTGGCACCCGTATCTACCATACATCGTACCGTTAGACCTCCCACTCGGGCGTAAATTATGGGTAATTCTCTAATTGTATTAATCTTTGGCCCTGTTGTGTCCTCCGTCAAATCCTCTTCTTTGATGACCCAATCACTGATCTGCGCTACTACCATATGCTTTGCATTGTGACTGTTCTGTGCACTAGCGACGTTCCCATCTTCTAAAATTGGCGTTTTTTTTCTCGTTGTTGCCATTCCTATCTGGTGTACCTCCGGATGATTGATTGTTGTTCCTCCGGGTATTCTGGAGTTCCAGGCTCTCAGCTCCCTGTTCGATGACATCTGGATCCCTTCGATCATTCATTCCCCTGTTCCATTTGTCTTTCTTACTTTGTTCGGCCGATTCTTTGGCACGTAATTCTGCCAAATACCGCTCCGAATCGCTGTGCCACCTTTCCATTTCCTCTCTGTGGTCATCTGGCAAGTCCCATCTCACTTCTGGCTCTCTGTTTTGGTCCCACGGTGGCCTTCCGCGTTGAAAACGCCCACCTCTCTTGTTATACGGCCTGTATGATCCACGATGTCCTCTCCATGGTTCATTTTGTCTTTGGGACGACCTCCAGTTATTATTACCTCGGTTACTATACCACGGGGGCCTCAGTTCTTGATCTTGGTATTCCCGACGTTCCCAGTTCTGCCTCATGTCCATGGCGTCTTTACTTTGGTCTTTCATGCGTCGTCTAGGTGCTTCTTCTAGGCCGACCACGTTTACATTTTCAGTCGTTCGACCTGATCTTTGCGGACTGTGGATCGTCGTCTCATCGAGGTTTCTTAATATCTCCTCGGCATGTACCGCTGTCCGTACGTTCGCTGCCGCCATGATCTGTTGAACCCCGACTGGCAGTTGCTTCTCAATGGCGGTGATCATCTCTTCTTCTGATGGAGGCATATCCAACTCTTTCATTCGGTGTAGCTGTGTGATGAAATATTCTGAATATTTTGTGGGTGATGTGGTACTATAGCGGCGCGCGTATAGTTCCATCCTCAGGTTCTGTTGCGAAGCAAGGCTCCAATACTTCTTCAGAAATGCTTCACGGAATTCTCCCATAGTGTCAAAGGTATACCTGAAGCTACGGAACCATTGTAACGCGTGCCCAGTCAACAGTTTCTCCACTGTCCTTAACTGTCGGTCTTCTGAGATCTTGCTTTCCTTGATGTATTCCATCAATTCTCTGAGGAAACTCTTAGGAGTAAAGTTATTGTTCCCTGAAAATTTGTTCGGCCGGTCATCACTCATTTTTATAACGTGAATGACCTGAGCAGCTGCGTTAGACTCGACGGGTGTCGAAGTACGACCCCTGAATTCCTGACTGTGAGGTTCCATCCCCTCATCTATGGTCGTATGCTCCTGAAATCCTACTTTCCCTTCCATACGGGTTTCTGTAATGGACTTGGCCAATCCTTTTTGTAAGTCGGCGATGACCTCTTCTTGGATCAGCATCTTGAGGTCGCTTTTGACTTGTTTATTTTCTTGTCGTTCCATCCTTGACAAAAGTTCCATCTCGACCTTATTCATCTTTAATTTGCTCTCTTCTAATTTACGGAGTACAGCTATCCTTTCTTCCTTAGCCTCCTGGCTCATGTCATCGTATGCTAATTCGACATCTCTCTTCAATCCTTCCTTATCCTTTTCCCATGATTTCTTACATACGTCATGTTGGCCATTCATATCATCTCGTATGAGCTGCAATGAATCCTTAATCTCGTCCTTAAATGTAGAAATGTCGGTCTCGATCACTCCTATCTTGGCTTGCGTTGACTTATTCTCATCTCTCAGCTTGTCGACATCTGCCTGAGTTGCTGCAATTCCCACTTCACATTTCGCTACCTGCGCTTGGACTCGAATTTCCATACTAGCCATTCTCTGAGACACGTTCTTGATCTCGTTCTCGATCGTGACCATATGAATTTCTATTTGCTCAGTACTCTGATTGCAAATGTGGCCTACATGTTCTATATTTCTCTGCATCTGTGACAATTGCTGTTCAGTACTAACTCTAAGTTCCTGATTACTGTCTTTTATTTCCTGCATCTGCTTATAACTACTGTCCTTAAATTCTTGCAATACGACCATCAGGTCCTCTGTCGATGACATAATTATCAATAAGAGAATATGCGGGCTTGTCCCAACTCATGCAAATATACACATCAACACACCATGCAATGTAAGTGTATTTCAAAGCTTTCAAGGCTTCCTTCCCCTATCCTTCGAATTTGCAATCACCTACAGTGATATTGCAACAGTAAAACGATTCAAAATTTGATTGTAATCCATTGGTGTCATTAAATATTTGACTTATCCCTAAAAGAAAAAATAATTAATTAATTTAATTTAATCAAACATTAATTAAAGTGATTAATGTTTCTCATCAGGCCACTAATGAGCCTTAATTAACTATCTGATGGATGCTCAACGCTATAAAAATTTCAAGGGGCTCCTTGAGATTACTGTATGATACTATAAAAATTTATATAAATGAAAATTTAATTGCAGTAACTCTCGATCAATTAGTTGAGCTCCATTTCGACCTTATGTTGGGCTGCTATTGTCTCAAGCTTACGCCACCACGTTGGGCGCCATTTTGCACTTTACACTGGTGGTGGGGAGAACAGGGTTTGGTATTAACTGAATGTGGCAAGCGGAAAAAGGGCAAGGCTGATCCTCACGGAAAAAATAACGGGTATGAAATGAATGGAATACGGTTTGGATTCGGGTTTGAATTGATAAGTGACTTATGGGTATCTTCCAGCGTTTACCCGCTCAGCATAACGTCAAAAAAATAATTAACATGCCAAACGAGTAGGCAAGCCAAACTTAATCAAACAAGCACAAAACCCGGGTGCATCTGTGTATGTTAACCACTAGGATCTTCCAGAATAGAAAAATCGAAGAAGAATAGAGAATAATCTATCCTTTGCCATGTACCCTTGCACAAGGCCTTCAGAACAGGACTCTGTCGTCGGGGCATGAACGGTACACTAGCTTGAATATGAAACTGTTCTGGATATTATAGGAAGATCACTAGGGCTGAATAAAATTCATCACACACAGATTCTGAATGAGAATAAACAAATTTAATGCACCAACACCAGTACAGCAAAAACAAATAAATGAAATAAAACCAAAATAGTAGAAATGAAATTTAAAATAATAATAATAATAATAATAATAATAACTCACAGGTAAAATAAATCAAATACGGAATCAATAAAATTAAGTCAAAATCAAAAATATAAACAATGGACTAATTAATGTCCAAAAACCACCAATTAAATGCTAATCAGCATCAATTAATACTTATCATAGTAGTTATGATGTATGATTACAATCAAATTTATTGACAAATAAAAACCAATCATGTGGCAAAATAAAGAAAATGAATCAAAATGAAATCTGGTTAACACCAATTAGCCTTAATTGCCATAATCAAATTTATTAATTACGATGATAAGATATCATCAGAAAGTTAAGTTATTAAGAGATGATGGATCAAGAGGGTCCGGTCAACTGTAACAACAGTATGGATTAAGAAAAAGAAATCCATTTATACGAAATTAATCAATCATTAATCTTTGTAAACATAATAATCATTGAGTCTAATATCATCCAATTACATTTCAGATACATGGTATGTTCAAATATCAGAGACATCCATGGCCATTCCGAAGTATACATTATAGCCTAGCCATTGGCTTATTTAATTATTAATGGCGTTTAATTAACATTTACTAGAATCCCTCCGTTAAATAAAAGTTTACCCTCATATCAAATCTTAACCTTCATGGCATTAATTATGTATTTCTATCTGCGAACATGAATATGATTTATGCATCTTATTTACATACTCTTGTAAATTAATTATGGAAGCCTTTCCGTACGGAATCTTAATGTTCAATCCCGACGTTACTTTGGACGTCTTAGCTTTAAAACAAATTAGCTGAATCAATGAAGCCATTGAATTTACTTAGCCTTGAAACACACTTACAAATTGTCACATATTACATTAACATATTAGCGATATGATAAGCCTGGCTTCGGCCCTTGCGTTCGACGTGATACATTCTCGAACCAAGCACTCGATGCCTTGTCAAATAATTCATGGATATATAATAAACAAACTAAGAAAAATGCCTTAAAAACAGACAAAAATAGCATCATAAAAAAATGATGACTAATCATTTGCCTTTCAAACTTGGGTTGGATAAACATGAAAAACAATTAATAATTCCAACCAAACATTATTAAAGTAATCGTATCGTGTCAGAGTCACGTTAGGCAACGGTGAATGTATTTGAAGCCGCGACCCCTGAAAAAGATAGACATGGCACAAACATGTTCTTAGCGGATTATTCAATAGGGTCAATATGTATTTAGGGGTATTCGCTACCTACACATTTCTTACCTTGAATGCCTTATCTCGCAGAACGAGGTTACAATAGAACAAAGCATGGTCCGTTCAACAATTATCGAGAAAAAGAAATCTCAAGATAATTTTGAACCAATATTAACTATAAAAAAAAACTAATAATAATTATTTTCCAGGACCGAAAATAATTATTCATGAACACAGGACTCTAAGGTCACTGTCTAGCTAGTACCCATTTAAAAAGACTGATCGACCAGGTATGAATAAAAAGGATTTCGAACACGGGACCGCAAGGTTATTGCCTATCTAGTACCCGTTTAAAAATAGCGTCTGGACCAGGCACAACAAAAGGATATCGAACCCGGGACTGTATGGTCAACAGACAAAACCGTCCCTTATATCAAAATGACCAGTAAAAGAAACGCTATCGATTGGAGGCATCAGGGTAGTGACCTAACATACCCTTACGTGAATATTAAACTTGGGACCAAACATAAGAAAATTTTAAATGAATCGCTGCGGCAAACACCCGAGTCCAGAGTGGACCCCTCCTTCTCTTTGTGGCAAGTGACAATGGACTGGCCTCGCCTGCTGGCTGACCTTGACCGTGAAAGGTAGAAATGCAAGTCTTCACCCCTTCCCCCGGGCTAATATTTGACTGTATTCTCACCAGCTGATCGGGCTGGATCTTAGTATTCTAAAAGTGGAGCGGGACGCTCTCATTTGGATATAGATTAATTATAGCATTATTTTATCTGCGCTTGATGGCCACTACCTTACACATACAATTCACTTATTATCATTGTAAACTTATCATACTAACTCTCATCTGTCATCTTCCCTCAGGTCTTATTACCTGGCATCATTATCTATTTTACCTTATTTCATCGTAGATTCCTCCTTACAACATCTTACCTGTATGGCCTTAAATATCACACGCGTTCAATAAAAACTAATATAACAATTAGTGAGGCTGGGTCAGCCGTCACTTATATCATTGTAAACTTATCATACTAACTCTCATCTGTCATCTTCCCTCAGGTCTTATTACCTGGCATCATCATCTATTTTATCTTATTTCATCGTAGATTCCTTCTTACAACATCTTACCTGTATGGCCTTAAATATCACACGCGTTCAATAAAAACTAATATAACAATTAGTGAGGCTGGGTCAGCCGTCACTTATATCATTGTAAACTTATCATACTACCTCTCATCTGACATAATTCACGCCTTTGTAAACTGTCCTATAAACTTTACTCATTTCTACACCATAATACTCCATATCATCCATCACAATACACCATGGTCCTTTAAATATCGTCCCAAAAAATCATCGGCTATTAATTCATCCGGTATGTAAATACATAAATTACTATCTCTGGTCAATTACACGAAATAATGAGATTTTGCCTGGAAAGGGCATTTATCGAAATACCATGCTTCGTTCGTCCTATTCGGGGGAAAAACACAGGGGATATTTCTAACACACATTTATAAATAAAATAGGGAGTTCTACCATGTGTTTTATGTACGGATACGATTACCTAGCAACATCCTTACGTTAAGTTAGGCACTTTTAATTCATTAAAATAATTATTCTGATCATTAATCCTTATGAGCGTACCCAGCTCCGTCAGATGCACAACTATGGTCGCCATTGACACAGTCATTGTACACACAAGATAAAACAAATCAAAAGAAAATAAATAACATGCTAACATTATGGCGATGAAATCCATGAATTATTTGACACTTTAAAATGTAATCAAAAGGTACTTATCATATTGAAGACTTCCTTCATCATTTGCAAGAGTTGGACCAGAGGCCCGCAACAGTATAACTTAACACATGACCTCCATGGCCAGTTCGAATCCCATCACGATGATGTAAAACCACTCGATAATATCACTGCAATCCTCCATTATCACTAGGTTGCTATAAGCCAGCACCCTTTTAAAATGCGTACACACACATATTTAATTAAATTATGCACCACTTTAAAAATTACACATTAGTGGACTATACACTTGTGTCATAGATGACAAATTCTCACACTATTTCCACACTTGTCGCGGACACATTTTCTGTTACATATTTTTTACTTGATTTACATATAATTTCACATCTTTCCTTTCTGTTATACACATTCACAACTTAGTATTCATTTTTAATATTATTTTGCAGCAGCCGAACAATAGACTGTGCGTTTTGTACATTAATGCTTGGGCGTGACGCTACATGGACCAGCATCCACTAACGTTGGCTGAATGATGAGCAATGCCCCTGTCACAGACTTTACCCACATATATGACAAAATGGTTGCCAATTCACAGTTTTGCACATACGACACCAAATGCTCCCTTCACAATCATAGGCTACAGTAATCAGGTACCTTAATTTATACACAAAAATATGGCCTTGCTAATCATATGATTCACGACGGAACTCGATCATAGGCTAAGTTTATATCATCAGCGCTTGGGTAGAACTAATTTCTTGTTGAAGGACGCTATGTTCTCTCTCTCACACACTCGACGTTGTCAGATTTCCTTGCGCAGGGACTACTTTCATTCGATGAACACAGAGATATTTAATCCGTTACCGCATTCCCAAAATTCTTGATAATAATTAGATTCATCATGGGCGTTTCAGATCATTCCTGTAATGCCTTGATCTCTTGTAACTAACTGAAGCGTACTCTTTAAGGGCGGAGTCAGGCATCTACTGCGTGCTAACTTGAGATAGTTACTGCGTTTTGGCAAGATTCTCAGAATTCGCTGGGGTGCTCCTGCTCTGAAACTTGCAGGCAAGCGACTTGGAATGCACCTGCTCTGTCCATTGTGTGAAAACCATAAATTTCTCCCTGTCAGAACTGCCAAGCCATATACAGTATATGTGGTCTCACTACGGCAGAAAGATCCTAGTTATTTCTTATGATCATTACATAATGATGATTTCATTCTCATTAACATCATGACATTGCCCCATATAAGTACTCCAGTGACATAATGTGTCCATGGCCTAAGACATAGGCCAAGGGCACAATATATATATATAAACTTTTGAACTGACGGTGGTTTTGGGGTCTGGGGGATGTGAAACGCGAAGATATGTCGAAATTTTCCGGAAGTCGAAACATGGTACCCATTGCAATAGTTAGCTTTCTAATGAAATCTACCTCTGGTTGGTTCCTCAGTTTAGGGGTTGCGACAACGCGGTCATCTAACGCCGTGTACTTTTGGAGAGTGTAGAATCTGTCTGATAAACGGTGTGAATTGTAATGGCTGTATTTGTCTTAATTCAGGTAAGGACTGCAGACGGTCAATTTCAAGCAGTAGTTCCTAATGTTGCTACCAGGTACTACCGTAAACGACACCTAGCTGTGAACTTGGCTACTAGATGCCACCCCAACCAGCAAATCGCAACGAACGTTGGAACTTCCCCTCCAAAGGAAAGCATACTGAGGGATTTTAGCGCTCTTAGAAAATCCGACGACTTCGGCCGGCTTTGAAACCGCGACCTTGGGCATAGACATTCAGCATGCTACCCATTACGTCACCGAAGCCGCTTCCCACTTAGTCAGATGGAAATACTGAATCTGATCTCGTGCAAGTGCGTTGTCATGGCAACAATGATTGCTCATCCCTCATCAATTTAGTAGTGTTGCCATGGCAACCTCTGATAGCTCTTGGCATTTTCTTATAATTCCGAAATCATTTTTCTCATCCCTTGGCGTAAAGGTGGGTCATATCAAAAATTCTTTCAGACAAAAGTTTTAGGTAATTATTAGGGGAATATTGTCCATTTTGTACGGTTTTGATATTGTGCCTATGAAGAGAGATATGATTAATGTTTCCCGAAAAACCCACTTTTTCCCACCCCTTTGGTCAATGGTTGGTGCTATAAAAAAACTCTTCAAACATAAATTTTTGGGCTTTATCCGACACATAGTATGAACGTTGAACGGATTCGAAATGTCACATATTAAGAGAGTTATAGCAATATTTCACTTTTTCGAAAAAAAGCCCCCCATTTTCACCCCCTTCGATCGATTTAGCCCAGTAACGAACTCTACCGAGATTTTATAGGTATACATATTCGGTAAAAAATTCAAAGTGATTGGTGCAAAATTACGGCAGTTATCGTGTCCACAAGAAACTGATATACATATATATATATATATATATATATATATATATATATATATAAACTTTTGAACTGACGGTGGTTTTGGGGTCTGGGGGATGTGAAACGCGAAGATATGTCGAAATTTTCCGGAAGTCGAAACATGGGACCCATTGCAATAGTTAGCTTTCTAATGAAATCTACCTAAAATAGTGTTATAATGACCATCATTATGATACAGTTTTCAGACACATAATAGTCAGGGTCGAACATAAACATATATATTATTTCAGTGGTATATCCACAAGCGACCGACAAATGAGGGTTTAAATGAAAGAGAATAGACATTAGCAGTGACGAATTGCACTCTAATTTCATAAATATCTATAATTTCTTTAAGAAATGACTTTGCAAATCGCACACTTCGTACATTCTTTTAAAGATACTGTTGCTGTATGAAAATACGCTCCATAATTGCTGTCCACTTCACATTTTGGCCTCTGTGACGCCTGTTTTATGTCATTTTAACATTCTGAGGCCTTTCCTTGATCATTTTTGATGAATTTCAGAAACAGTAAATCAAAGGAATGAGTACTCAAATCGTATAATTTCATAAATATCGAATAACCGATGAGTGTTATGATGATCCAATTTTCAGTGATTGCCCTCTTTAGTTAGCGAACGTAGAACTTGTAATTCTAACTGAAATGTAAATAGTGTTCCTTAATCATTTGGTGCTACGTGGGTTGGCGACCACGGGACCCCAGCTGAGTCCGGCATTGCTTCCACTTACTTACTTCCACTTACTTACCTTTTCTCTTGAAGATTCCCGCACTGTTTTTGTTACTTGGTTCCCCGTGTATCTAAATTCCCTTTAAGCGATTTTTTTGTAGGTATTTTTAATCTACGTTGCATTTTGTAAGTTTATTCGATCTAAATTACCTCTCGCGATTGTTTTCAACCTCAATTGCATTTTGTAAAGATTGACAATCTAAATTGCTTTTTAGTAAGTCTTTCAATGTAGGTTCAGGGCATTTTAGTGAGTATTTTGAATTTCAATTGCATTTTCTAGGTATTTTGAATTTCAATTGCACTTTGTGAATAATTTGGATTGGAACTGGGATATTTCATTCTGAATTGCATTGTGTATTTTCAATTTCAATTGCATTTTGTAAGTATTTTGAATTTCAGTTGCATTTTGTAAGTATTTCGACTCTACATTGCATTTTGTACGTATTTTGAACCTAGCCTACATTTTGTGGGTACTTTTCAATCTATTCTTTTTGTCAATCTTTTCGTTCTAAATTCCCTTTTATAGGTATTACCGCTTTCCATTTTGTGAGTAGTTTCAGTCTGAGTTCCCTTTTGTAAGTATTTTCCTTCTCACTTAATTTTCGTTCTGGTTTCCACTTAATTGACATTTTCGCTATCACACAGACCATTAGGGGACGATAACCTAGATGTTAGGCCCCTTAAAACAACACTTATCATCATCATCATAATCATTTGGTTGAAATAGAAACATAACAACCTTTCTCCTTAAGTCTCTCATTATAAACCTATTGGGGAAACTGTGGTTTATGAACATGCGCGAGATTACTCACACGGATCCGCTAGTGTGTTAGTATTGTTTTAACTAGCCTAATGATACCCACAATGCTTCAGTAATGGAACAACCTCCAATCAGGAAATAGAGGAGGGAGGGGGAGTTACAGTATAGTATATCATACATTCACAGCAGCAACAAACAAAAAAAACCACCATCATTGACTGCCGTATCATCGCGATAAAACATCAAACACGTTTTAAATCCATTGCCATAGCTTTTACTGCTTCACACCCTCTCTCCACCCCCAGCATACAGTACACTGGCTGACGCGTGAAATACAGACAGTCTCACTTTTTGTGGGATATCAATGGAACTTCCGACCTGATGTCATTTGTCTTATGGACATGTCATCTATCTATTATATAAAGTAAGCCTGACGTTTGAACTAGAGCTGGTAATAATCGATTTACAGTTAATCGATTAGTCGAATAATTTGATATTAGTTGAAAACGATTCAGGGGGAACAAACAACTCAAGGAACTAAAATAAAAACCAGGGACGGTGCGTTATTAAGGGCCGAATGGGCCCTGCCCACCCAATGCCGTTAGGCAGCATTGCAAAGAATTTGTTTAATTAATGGCCTTTAAAATTACTTTATATTGCAGATACTCAACTTAAAATAAGTGATTTACTCTTTTAGAATCTCTAAAGAGAATTAATTATAAATAACTCATCCCTAGCCTAAGATCCTGACAGTCTAGTAAGGTGTATCGTCATAGTGACGGCCACTCCACAGGAAGTCCCATGTGTAGTATATGGCTTGATGGGCCGGGTGAGGAAACAGTGGACATAGCACTATCTTGCACGCGAATTCTTCAGTGCTATGAAGGGAATTTTCTCTCTCTTCAAGAGCCAGCAGATTGGGGCCATAGCGTTGCTTAGCGAAATAGAAAATCTCTCTATTTCACTTCCTGCTACTGTCTCTGTTAAACTGGACTACGGGAGATGCGTCCACCCCACGCCCTTAAACAGGTATTCAGCTATTGTTCGCAACTTGCTGACATAAGACTAAAATATGTTTATAAATTTTCAGTTGTCTGATGTGCCAAGTACAGTACAAATGTGTTAGTGAGTTCTGTGGATGAAATTAATTTCTACTGTATAAATGTGTTCTTAACTTTTGTAGCACGGTACGTAGCAATTTAATATGTCGATTGTATGCGACACAGGAAAATGAAAGTGGATTTTTTATTAACAAATCCATTCTCTTCTCTAGCTCTGATCACAAAGTTAGAAATTAAATAATTATGACCTCATCAACCAAGCTGATAGATGAATTTGCTTCATCCACACACAGGAGAGAATATATTTTCATAAATAAAGAGTCATGTGAGTACAGTTTTTGATGCATCAACTGTTTATTAAAACTTTTTTCAAATGTTGCGTTTTGTGAACTTATGATAATGGCAACAATAAATGCCAAATATAAAAAAATATTTAATATAAAACAACAATAGTATCATCTGGCGCACCCTAAAATTATTATCAGGAGCCGCCCCTGATAATAAATATTTGAATATTATAACCCACATGATGGAACACAATTTCTAATGCAGAGAGAATAGTCAAACTGCAGATGGCGTACAAACTGACATGGAATCATTATAACAAAAGAGCAGTATCTGGTAATGCAAAACTGCGACATTACAACACAGTTGTTTTGCCTGACGCCTTGTATGCGGCAGAAACCACAGTCATTAGAGGAATGACGAGAATTCATAATATTGAGAAACAGGAACGAAGAATTCTTAGCAAAATCCATGGCGCTGTTTACCGTGATGGAATATACGTCAGGAGACCAACAAAGGTGTATTATGAAAATACAGACACCAGGTAAATAAATTGAGGAAGACACGTCTGCAGTTCTATGGACACATAGGCTATGTAGGATGGATGAGAACAGACTCACTAAGAAGATTTTCAATATAGTGAATGCAAGTAAATTAAAGACCAGTTGGATAAAAGAAGTACATGAAGACTTGGAATTACTTAAAATCTCTGAAGACGACATTAAGGACAGAACAATTTAGAAATAAAATCACAAACACGAAAATTGTACAAGTCTCAAGGAAGGACACATCAGGGAAAACAAGTAGTTCCGTGAAGAACTATACAGCCTATTTTCATATATCCTATTTATGTTAATTGCTTCTATCAACATACACAATTTCAGATTAATTAATGTAGACCTAATAGATTCATAGGTATTGAGAAACGTCTAAATATTTCGGATGATCCCCATGTTGGATTTTTATATATGTAGGACTTAGAGTTATGTACTATGTACCCGAAACACTTACCAATACCTGGTGAAATCCCTCGATGGTCACTGGATCGTAGAACCTGAAAAATGCCCGGCGAAAAACCCTCCCAGGTCCTACCACCAAGTAGAGGAATGAATGGGGTACTAGTCATCCTATCAGGCTGTTTTAAGAATGAACATGGCTACAACGAACGAACAAACAAGAAACTAGCTCAAGAACACTAAAAACGACTCTAAAAAGAACTATCTCAAGGGTGGAAAACCCTGGAAAAAGAAAATCCAAGCGATGGCCATCTTAAAACGACCTCCAATCTCTTCGTTAAAATATCACACCATGATTTAAAATTGGGAAAACAATTTATTCCAAGAGAACAAGGTAACCGACAAGAAAATAAAAATATTAATACCCTGTCGTCAAGAAAACAAAATCACAGCTAAACACAACTGTAGTAAAAATCCTACATGATTCCAGAATTGGATTACGATCATCACCTACACGCTGGGGTGATTCTAAAAAATTAATATCTCACACTATGTAATAAGGAGATTAGGCATCAATCTCCTAATGATATTAGGAGGACTGGATGAAATGTTAGACGATGAATGAAGAAGAATTATCAAAATTTATACACGTGTATCGTCTTAAACGATATTCCAAAAGTGTAGCAATATCAAGATTATATACAGGTATTTATAAGAATATATACAGAAATGTCCTCAGACATTTACATGATTCAGCCTAAACAGCTGATCTTGGCCATAACATTCGCATCGTGATGTGCAATTAACATTCAATATATTGGGTTACCAATATCCATCAAGCAATTAAGCTAAATAGTGTATCTATCGACTATGTTCATGATTCAAATTTCAAGTAAACTTGTACAAAATTGTAGAGGTTTTAACGATTATATGCTGTGGAAATGTCTTAAGTAGCTCGAACAGATTATCCAAGCGTTACCTTTGATTAGGTGAAAAAAAAACATGTAGGATCGCTCCATAAGGATGACGACGCCAATGTCTCCAACAGACATTAAAATACCAGAAAAACTCATCTATATTAACGTGACACCAAACACGGGTGTTGACTACTCGAAGTCACAAACAGATTGGCACTTACCGGCTGAAAAAGCACTTACCGGCTCAATCTAAAATAGGCATAATGCTTCAACAAGTATAAAATCTCACAAATATGCATAATCCCAGATGTGCATCCAAAACACAACACAACAAGGTTATACGAACCTTCACAACTCTATTATTATATTTAATCTCAATATTCACACAAGAGCTACAAACATGCTTAACTCACACACTAACCTTAAGCACGTTGTTCAAAGTAGAGATACTGAAACATTCCACTAGCAAATTCACCTATCTTGCCTCCCGATAATGTATATTAATAATACTTGTTCATTTTTCTTGACTCCAAGTCAAGCTTTCCTGGAATGATTTAATCAACTTTGTAAATGGTGTTCAAAACTGCTATACTATATCTCACTCACACAATTTCATTAAATGCAATTATTTACGTTAATACTGTGGAAAATACATGTCTCAAAAGGACATCCTAAATTAATTTAATCTCAAATCAATACCTAATAGAAGGTAAAACTGATCTTTTCCTGAATCAGGATAGCCTCCAACTTCGGTGGGCTTCGAAGTATCAGTGAAAGCAAGTTAACTAATCAGGTTAATCCAATGACAATCATTAAGTAAATCCACTAATAAATCTGCACTCACAAAAGCGAAGTGCTTTCCATAAAAATAATCCAACAGGGGGATTAAAACTATAAATGCAACGAACACCAAGATAAACTTTCCACGATTCAAATCGCTGCGAGAAAGCGAAGTTCCTAACAGAACAGTAGTACATGAAAAACATGTACTGGCCTCGAATAAATCAGTGTTCCAAACACTGAGAAAGAAACGCGATTAAAACTATGCTTAGACAAAATATTGGAGATCTTCCCCTAAATTCTCTTCTCGGCAAATAAAAATACGCACTACTAAGAAATTACTGATTCTACTGATTAAATGATCCAAACTAGTAATACACAAGGGATGAATTCGTTAAGCTAATACAAAATCCCGGGAACACAGCAAGTCAGATTCGACAGAAACATCGAACCTAAACTTGTGAATACCCATTTAATCTACAAAAAAGAAAAGACAATTGCAATTGCTAACAAGTGCCTCCACTAAGCTACGTTAATAGAGTCTGCTGGTCCAGTACCTTTTTGTTGCATCTTGAAGCGTCTTAAGCGGGATATATAAATATCTGATGAAAATACAGGGTATCACCAGATAATACACTCTTCTTCTTCTCTGGATCTGGGAATCGAACCCGGGTCTGCAGCGCACACGCATACTGGTCAGACGACCATACGAGCCTACTCCCTTCATGCCGGAAATACTATCATCCACCTGAGAAAAAGCACTGTCCTGCATGTCGCCGCTCATTAAAGCACTCGCGAACAACCACTGGAGTGCGGTGAAAATAAACTCCTCTCCAACAAGGAGAATGCAGTTGTGGCTGGCCGTCATTTCGCTTATGCATTCCTCATGAAGCTATCCCATTTAAATCTAGCCAGCCATTCTGGAAGTCATAACTATAACATTGACCTTCCCCACTCACATCTCAGACGATAATATGCGTTCTAGTGTCTGCATAATGTACAGCTTAACAAGTCCTGAAGTTAGCATGTATCAGCACAATCATACACGTTACTATTACTCGTGATGAAGACCTCACAAGGTTTCGAAATGGCTGCCTTGGTAATGGACACCGCTGGACAGAGACATACAATCAGTCCGCGTTCCGCTTCGACACAATTCTTCTTGACCAAGATGGCAGTTTACATTTACAACTGTTCTGATAGTATCTCCGATCCATTATAAACTGGTAGCTTTAATAAATACTTGAGCACGGTACACGTCCGCTTGTCGAGACACGAAATGCTCTGCACGTTTCTAACGCACTTTGAAAAAGAACTGTTCGGCTTCGCTGAGTATAAACGCGAGCCGTCTCCACGCGAAGTTATCACAGCCTGCCTTGCACCTGCGATCTCGCTTGCTAGCCGAGTTGCGTAACCATACATATGACACTCCGAATACAACAGTACACGTCCAAGTGAAATCGGCTTGCTTGCAGCCAAACGCCAAAGCAAGCAACACCCACTACTGCCTTCCTTCATCGATATCTCGATGTGTCAATAACTCGCTTATGGCTTGATCATTATAGATGTTATTCTTGCACGTCGCTTGTTATATTATATTCCTCATATGAAATAGCTTTCTGCTATGGTAATCTGCGTTCTATGTCCTTTGAAACGTCTTCTAATACTCTAATTCGCTTCAAAACAATAAAGATAATCCTGTAGCGTGGATCGATATATGACATGACGTCACGTATACGTTTATTGATCGGTTTATCTGAGAATCCACCCACTCGGGAATGCTCGTTACTTTCCGATCTCGCACCGAATGACACTTCTCATATTAACAGCGTGATATTTCATGACTTGACTCACGAGCTCGACAGCATCGCGTCTCTCGTCGTCTCCATTACAGTATCTGGGCATAACCTTATGAAAATATACGGTACAGTACTATTACATGAAGATTATTGGGTAGGTGTAGTAATCAAACTTCAATCGCATGATTAAGACACACGATATGAAGATCAGATTTTAATATTTCGTACAGCTGCCATCTTGTTGTCATGAAAGCAATTGAAATAAATTAGATGCCAGTGGCTTAAAATTTGTATAAGCATTTTCCGTAACAAGTTTTACTGCGCTTGAATGGTTGAATCGTGAGAAACGTCCATTTCAATATTTATATTACGCGTCGCCGCCATGTTGGATTTGTGTGCTCACCAGGTAATTGAAAGTCCCATAGGTGAACTTATGTTAATAGCCTCTATCAACATACAAAATTTCAGTTTGATCGTTATCGTGTAGATTATTAGATATTGAGATAAGTCTAAATATTTCGGTTGGTTGCCATGTTGGATTTTTATGTATGTAGGCCATAGAGTTATGTACTATTAGATGACGATTTCTGCGAAGATTCATTATTCAAACGTTCACTTCAATCGCATGATTAATACAAAAGAAATGAAAATTTAATTTTAAAATCACGCACAGCCGCCATCTTCAGGTTATGTGAACAATTGAACTAAATTTGATGCCAGTGCATTACAATGTGTATTAACATTTACTGTACAATATTTCACTGCGCTCAGATGGTTAAATCGCGAGAACAGTCTATTAACATGTTTTACCTTCGTTTGGCTGCCATGTTCGTTTTGTATTTTACAGGTTTTTATCAGTCTCATAGATGAACTTCTAGTAGTACTCTTTTCCACCGTACAAAATTTCAGGCTGATATCTGTAATAGTTTCGGAGATATAGAATGCCGGTGAAATATTTCGCACAGCCGCCATCTTGAGATTATGTCAACAATTGAACTAAATTAGATGTCATTGCGTTACAATACGCATACATATTTGCTGTACCAAGTTTTACTGCGTTTGGATGGTTAAATCGCGATAAAAGTCTATTTAAATGTTTCAACTTCGCTTGACCGCCATTTTAGTTTTCTAGCCAACAGGTTTTTGAAAGTCTCATAGGTAAACTTCTAGTAGTGCCCTTTATCACCATACAGAATTTCAGGGTGTTATCAGTAATAGTATTGGAGATATAGAATGCCGATGAAATATTTCGCACAGCCGCCATGTTGGATTGGTGACACGTAATAAAATTTGAAGGGCACGGTCGGGGTCGGCTGAAATAGTACTATGACCTTACCGAGTTTCAGTGAAATCGCTCCAGCCGTTTAGAAGTTATTAGGGACACACACACACGAATCACACACGCACACACAGACAGACACACGGACAAAAGGTGATCTCATAAGCCAATTTTTTCATGAAATGAAAATAGACTAAAATGGACAGAGAAAAGGAAGAAAAAGCACAGTGAGCTAATGAAGAGGTTTTGGGAAGACAAAAAAAGAGAGGGAAGGAAGTGAAGCTGTGATTGGCTCAAGTTCACACGCTCTCCTGAAGGGGAATAATGGGAAATAATAATAACCGTGCCTATCACAGATATTCTATTACATATTATATACAGCAGGTTGTTCCAAATCCACGAGTGTGAGTATGCGTACACGAGAGTACTCGGCAGTGATGCTCGTAGCACGGTTGGAAAGGGACTGGGGGTGATTGCGTGATAGCCGATAGGTCACTGGGTGAAGGTCATAACACAAGTCGATGCGTTTTCTGCCAGTCTTGAAGTATCCACCGCGCAGCCCCCACAATATAGCTGTGTTGCTTGTTGCAGGTTTACTCACGCAAGGCGGTGAGTACTCCGCTACACACGGCGAGCAGCTCGACTGGAACAGCCTGACTGTTTATTTATCGTATGATGATACAGAGTAACAATAAAAGTTCATCCACTACATATAAAGTTATATATACAGTTATATACATAGTCATAAACACAAGTTCTTGCTTTAAACTTCTAAATCCAGGCCATCAATCCACTGAAGTGCCTCAGAAGATGCAAGATGAATGTCACCTACTGATCCTTGGAACACTCGTTGCGGACATTCACCAACAATATGTTCGATGGTTTGCAGGGTAGCTCCACAATCGCAGTTAGCAGAAGTAACCCAACCCCATTTGCGAAGCAGGAATCCACATTTGCCTTGTCCTGTACGGATCCGGTTAATGATTCTCTATTGGCGTCTGGGGAGTTTGAAACCTTCTATCCGGTTGGAAGGATTTTCAATCAGATGTGCATTGAATACTGATGATTCTTCCCACATAAGTTAGTTTTCCATGCTCCTGAAATGGTAAATGAAGAGTTTTCAAGAAGTACTGCAGAGCGCCAAGGTGGTTTTCTTGACTTCAACCGTTGATTACCTGCTTTTGCTACATCAATATGTATGGTTGGCTGGGGGTTCTTCTGAATGGTTTTCCAGATCTTCAGGAGAGCCTCTGATCTTCGAAGAGCTGGAGGTTGGATGTTACTTAGAACAGGTAGCCACGTAGTGGGTGTTCTACGTATGCAGCCCGTAATCAGTCGCATTGTCTGGTTAAGTTGCACATCTATCTTCTTGGAGTGGACACTGTTTAGCCAAGATGGGCAGCAGTAATCAGCAACGGAGTATGACAGTGCCAGAGCAGTTGATCGTATAGTTTGAGCGCTGGAACCCCAGGAGGTACCTACAAGCTTCTGAATGATGCTATTACGGGTCTTCAGTTTTGCGGCCACGTCCGTGACATGTTGTTTGAAGGTCAAGGACCTATCAAGTGTTATCCCAAGGTACTTGGGCATGCTGCCTGATATACAGGGTGTATCCCTGATGATGTTACAAATTTTTAGGGATGATGGAGGAAGGCAAATGGATCAATGTGAGATAAGGAACCATAGTACGGTAACGATCGAGTCACAAGTTATAAGCAAACTGCTACTCATTTAATACCATTTACCTGCACACATCGGTGGCGTTTACGGGTGTTAACTCGTGCCAACTTCATGTCGTTGGCTTCAGGAACGTTAAGGAACGCCTGCGGGCGGAAATTCCGCCACCTCGGCGTCGGTTATGATCTAGAATTGAGGATGGATGTTAAACAACTGCAATTGAGTTGTCCAGTTGCAAAACTCGTTTAATCCACTTGTGAATAAGAATCATGTCGTAATATTATTTATTTAATTATTTTATTTTATTTTGTTTTTCTTTGTTTAACTTAATTTTATTTTGTTTTGTTTTATGATTTTGTTATGTTTTATTTTAAATTGTTTTGTTTAATTTTTGTACTGTTTTTTGTTTTGTTTCGTATTGTACCCTCCGGTACAATTCATTTTGCTTTTATTTTAATTCTGTTTTATTTTGATTTTCCAGAAAACAAACACAAAACAAAACCACGAAGCAAAAAGCAAGAGTCAAAAACAAAAGCAAATGCAGAAAACAAAAAAAAACAAACAAACAAAAAAAAACAAGAAACACGAAGCAAAAATCAAAATTCAAAAAAAGCAAAAGCAGAAAACAAACACAAAACCAAAACCAAGAAAGGAAAGCAAAAAGTAAGATTCAAAAGCAGAAGCACGAAGCAAACACAAAACCGGCGGTCCCATGTCATAGATTAATGGCATGTTAGAGACCTTCCACTAATTACACCTCAGTGAAGCTAAATTACATAGGTTAAGAATGTAAACAACGCTCTTAGGTTTCTACGTTCGTTGCCAAGAGCCGATTGCGATGGCGTCTAGTAGCTAAGTTCTGAACTAGGCCTAGTAGTCGTTGACGGTGGCGTTTGGCGGCAAAAGTAGGAACTATTTGAAAAATTCAAAGATGCAGTCCTTACTTGAATTTAAAAAATTCCTCTCGGCACGCCGGAAGGCAGAGGTAGATTTCACCGGGCAAACTACAGTAGGGGATAGACTATAATAGGCAAAATATGCAGGTTTTCGTACGAGGATCGGACAAAATGTTATCTCCCGCAGAGATTTTTGTTGGTTCCTCAGTATAAGGGCTGCGACACCGTGGTCATGTAACCCCGTGTACATTAGGTGTGTGTAGAATCTGATAAACGGTGTTAATTGTGATGACTGTATTAGTCTGTAATTCGGGTAAGGATGCAGACGGTCAATTTTAAGTAGTAGTTCCTAATTTTGTACCATATACTAACGTAAACGACACCTAGCTGTGAACTTGACTACTAGATGCCACCACAACCAGCAACTTGCAACGAACGTTGAAACTTCTCCTCCAAAGGAAAGCATGCTGAGGGATTTTTAGCGCTCTTAGAAAATCCGACGACTTTGGCCGGATTTGAACCAGCGACCTTGGGCATATAAGTTCAGCATGCTACCAGTTAGCCGCTTCCCACAGTCAGATGGAAAAATGAATGTGATCTCGTGCAATGGCGTTGTCTTGGCAACCTCTGATAGCTCATCCCTCATCAATTTAGAAGCGTTGTCATGGTAACCTCTGATGGCACTTGGCATGTTCTTTATTTCCGAAATCATTTTTCTCATCCCTTGGCGTAATGGTAGGTCTGATCAAAAATTCTTTCAGACAAAGTTTTAGGTAATTATTAGGGGAATATTTTCCATTTTGTACGGTTTTGATATTGTGCCTATTAAGAGAGGTATGATTAATGTTTCCCGAAGAAAAACCACTTTTTTCCACCCCTTTGGTCAATGTTTAGTGCCATCAAAAACTTTTCAAACATAAATTTTTGGCACTTATCCGACACATATTATGAACTTTGAATGGATTCGATATTTCACGTATTAAGAGAGTTATAGCGATATTTCACTTTTTCGAAAAAAAAAACCATTTTCACCTCCTTCAACCGATTTTGCCCATTAACGAACTCGACCGATATTTTAAGGGGTTACATATTATGTAAAACATTCAAAGTGATTGGTGCAAAATTACGGCAGTTATCGTGTTCACAAGAAACTGATGAATGAAAATCCACAGCCTGCTTCCAGTCTCCGACCGGGTCAGGAATGGAATGAATGAAGCACCCATCTAGCGGCGAGGATATGAACTGTGCCGGCTGCCGAGGCCTGATGCACTCCTCTGGGGCAATGATTAAATGAATGACAGATGAAATGAAATGATAATGGAGAGTGTTGCTGGAATGAAATTTTTGACAGGGAAAACCGGAGTACCCGGAGAAAAACCTGTCTGCCTCCGTTTTGTCCAGCACAGATCTCACATGGAGTGACCGGGATTTGAACCACGGACCCAGCGGTGAGAGGCCGGCGTCCACAAGAAACTGATATATATGCATATATACACACACACATATACCGTATATAAACTTTTGAACTGACGGTGGTTTTGGGGTCTGGGGGATGTGAAACGCGAAGATATGTCGAAATTTTCCGGAAGTCGAAACATGGCACCCATTGCAATAGTTATCTTTCTGATGAAATCTACCTAAAATAGGCTACATAATTAAAAATACTACCATCAACGACACCTAGATGTGAACTTGGCTACTAGATGCCACCGGAACCATCAACTCGCAACGAACGTTGGAACTTCCCCTCCGAAGGAAAGCATACTCAGTTTTTTTTAGCGCTCTTAGTAAATCCGACGACTTCAGCTGGGTTTGAACCCGCGACCTTGGGCATAGAAGTTCAGCATGCTACCCGATCCGATACCGAAGTCGCTTCCCACAGACATACGAAAACTGAATGTGATCTCGTGCAGTGGCGTTGTCATAGCAACTGCTGATGGCTCATCCCTTATCAATTAAAAGTAAAGTTGTCATGGCAACCTCTCTCGGCACTTGGCATTTTCTTATAATTTAAATCATTTTGCTCACCCCGTGGCGTAATGGTGGGTCATATCGAAAATTATTTCAGACAAAAGTTTTAGGTAATTATTGGAGGAATATTGTCCATTTTGTACGGTTTTGATATTGTGCCTATTAACAGAGATTTGATTAATGTTTCCGAAAAAAAAAAAAACACTTTTTCCCACCCCTTTGGTGCTATAAAAAAACTTTTCAAACATAAATTTTAGGGCCTTATCCGACACATATTATGAACTTAGAATGGATTCAATATTTCAGATATTAAGAGAGTTATAGGGATATTTCAATTTTTCGAAAAAAAAAGCCTCCCATATTCACCCTCTTTGACCGATTTAGCCCTTTAACGAACTCGACCGAGATTTTAAGGGGATACATATTATGTAAAAAATTCAAAGTGATTGGTGCAAAATTACGGCAGTTATCATGTCCACAAGAAACTGATATCTATACATATATATACATATGAACTTTTGAACTGACGGTGGTTTTGGGGTCTGGGGGATGTGAATCGCGAAGATAGGTCAAAATTTTCCGGAAGTTGAAACATGGGACCCATTGCAATAGTTAGCTTTCTAATGAAATCTACCTAAAACAGATACACACACTAATACAGCCATCACAATTAACACCGGTTATCAGACAGATTCTACACACACCCAAAGTACACGGGGCTACATGACGGCGTTGTTGCAGCCCCTAAACTGAGGAACCAACCAACCAAACACAAAACCAAAAACCAAAAACAAAAAGCAAAAAGTAGAAAACAACAAACACAAAAGATACGTGAGGCAAAGTCTAGAGAAACGTTTCTCATGAAAATGATTCTTAATCACATGTGGATTAAACAAGTTTTGCTACTCGACGACTCAATTTTTAATAACAGTTGACTCGATCGTTTCCGTACTACGGTTCCTTATCTCAAATGCATCCATTTGGCTTCCTCCATCATCCCTAAAAGTTTGTAACATCACGGGTACACCCTGTATATTTCCAAGGAAACCCACACTTTTTGATATTAGAAGGAAAGTTTAAAATTTTCAAAATCAACCCTTTATAAGATAGTCGTCTCAATACTAACCACCTGTGGAAAGGCCTGTTTATGCTTTCAAAGATGGTGATGGTTGATTCTTTCAGAGAATTTTCATGTCGAAGTGCTAGTATTTCTAAAAATCAAATACTATATACTTATCTACTTGACATAATGTGCTGGATAAAATTTAAAAGAATAAAACTGGTAAAATCGCGAGAAAAGTCTATTAATATGTTTCACGTTCGTTTTGTATTTTACAGGTTTTTAGAAGTCTCATCGCTGAACTTCTCTTTATCACCGTACAAAATTTCAACTTATTTTTGGCATTCTGTGTTATTAATTTATGAAAAAAAAAAATCACTTTCAGTCATTCTTAAAAATTTGTTTAAGAATATGTGGTATTTAGTGTCACTTACAGGAGGCAGGAGATACCCTGAACAAAATAGAAAAATCAAGAATGAACGAGTGAATAGTTGCATGCCCTAAGAGAAGCGTGCTGGTCGTGATACCGTCATAGAGGGTGATGTTTTTGGAGCAGATTATATAATGCATAGCTAACGTTTTTGAGATGCGTAGTAACAATACACAGAAGAACTGGGCGGTTAGTGACACCACAATAGAGGGAGAAAATTATAATGCTGTTATTGAAGTAGATGATGGAATAGTTAGTTATTGTTGTTTTAAGAGGAGGAGGAACGAGGTCATCTGCCCCTGGGATGATAGAATGAACACTGAATGATTTTGGAGTGTGTAGTAGCATGCCACGGCGGAAGCTTGTGGCAAGTGATATCGTGATAAGGGTGAACTCTTATGTTGATATTATTGAAGAGGATGATGGAATGAGCACTACATGTTTTTGGAGCTTACCACGGTAGAAGCGTACCTACAGCCACTTTTACCACGATAGAGGGTGAAGTATTTGGATCGGATAATATAAGGCACTGTCAATGTTTTTGGGATTTGTAGCAACAAGACACTGGAGTAGCGTGTGGTTGGTGACACCACGATGGGGATACATTAAAATGATGTTATTGAAGTGGATGATATAATACCAAAGTCAATGTTTTTGAACTGTCTAGAAACATGCCACTAAAGTTGTGAGCGGAAAGGGATATCGTGATAAAGGGAGAACTCTTATGTTGATTTTATTGAAGTGGATGATACAAAGAACATTGAATGTTTTGAAATGTGTAGTAGCTTGCCACGGGAGAAGCGTGCAGCCACGCATAACGTGATAGAGAGCGAAATATTATAATGATGTTATTGGAGAAATAATAATAATAATAATAATCACTGCCCAGTGATTGGACATCAGCCCTGATTCACCCCCTGCACAAGAAAGGTGATAAAGCGGACGTAAACAACTATCGTGGCATATCACTCCTCTCGATAACATACAAGATTCTCGCGAAAGCGCTTCAAACGAGAGCGAAAGCACAGCTCAATCAACAACTGGGCGAATACCAAGGTGGATCTCGAAAGGGGTGCTCTTGTGTTGAGCAAATCATGAATCTAAAATCAATTCTATCGTACATGGATCTGAGAAGTATGAAATTTGTTGTGACCTTGGTTGATTTCAAGAAGGCTTACGACTGGCTGAATCGAAGTACTCTGATCCAGGTTTTAATAGACTTTGGTTTAGATAATAAGACACGAGCAATCATTCACCAATCCCTATTGGATACAGCTTCCAAAGTGAAATTCGGGGGGGGGGGGGAGCTTTCTGAATCCTTCGCAATACGGACAGGGGTGAGACAGGGAGACAGACTCTCGCCTCTGTTATTCAACTGTGTTCTTGAGAAAGTTATTCGACAATGGCGTAAATAATTGTGTAAGGATGGTGTAGAGAATGGGGTCAGACTAGGTTGTAAGAACAAAAACATGACAATCGACTGTTTAGCTTTCGCAGATGATGTTGCAATTTTCTCTCATTCTCTTGACACGGCCACACAACAAATCAATCAATTACAGGTGCAAGCAGCAAAGGCAGGTCTTCAGATTTCGTTTAAGAATACGCCCATTATAACGAACATCGAGTCAGAACACAGAACTTATGGTGAATGGAGGACAAAGAACACAGGTAGAGAAATTCAAATACCTGGGTGAATGGATTGAGCCCAACATTCGTGACAAGGAAGTCTTTGTGGCACGGATTAACAAAATGGAAATGGCTTAACATTTAACCAAATACATTTACAAAACACGATCAATGTCTTTCAAGGCCAAACTGAGGCACTTCGTTACCGTTATTCGCCCGGAGTCGTTATATGCATCAGAATGCCTGGCAATGAATAAGAAAGGCCTGGCAGACAACTTGAAGCCAAAGAGAGGAAGATTCTGAGAAAGATCTTGCGCCCGGTCAAGGAACGAGGAGAGTATAGAAGACGACACAACGATGAACTTTTATCTACATGTGGAGAAAATAACGGACACCATTCGCAAAAGAAGACTCTCCTTTTATGGCCATTTAATACGAATGTACTCCGGAAGATTGTCTAATCGAATCTGTGCCTACTTTGAGGGAAAGAAAACCAAAGGGATCTGGTTTACAGAGGTTGAAAAAGACCTACAATAACTGGGGATATCAAATAAGGACATCTTGGAACGTGACTCTGAAGAAGAAACTTGGAAAGATACAGAGTTTTCAGCCAAAACTTATATTGAAAGCCGGCAAGAAGTGGACCGAAGAACGAATGGAAGCTCACCGAAGAAGAATGCGCAAATACTGGGCCAATGTGAAAGAACGAGGGAAAAGGCAGTTGAAATAACGTAGTCCATAGACGACCGAAACGATTTAAAAAAATGTATTACGTCCCATTTAACTGCTGCGATTATCAGAGGCCCCGGGGTAGCGGTATTTTGCCCCGAAGGGGATCTTTTACGTGCCAGTAAATCTACTGACACAGCTCCCTCGCATTTGCGCACCCTCGAATGTCTGCTCACTGCACCAGGATTCAATCCTTCATCCTTGGGCACAGCAAGCGAGAACGTTACTGCTGAGCCACGCAGCCAGCCTGTGTTCTTGAAATGGATGATACAAAGTCCAGTCAGTGTTTTTGAACTATCTAGTAACATGTCACGGGGGAAGCGTGCGGCAAGTTATATCGTGATATTAAGGGGAAATCTTATGTTGATGTTATTGAGGAGGATGATTGAATGTACACTGAATGTTTTTGGAGTGTATAGTAGCATGTCACGGGAGATGCGTGCAGCTACTGATACCGTGACAGTGTGTGAAATGTTATGTTCATGTTATTGAGGAGGATGATAGAATGTACACTGAATGTTTTTGGAGTATATAGTAGCATGTCACGGGAGATGCGTGCAGCTACTGATACCGTGACAGAGTGTGAAATCTTATGTTGACGTTATGGAAGAGGATGATAGATTGAACACAATGTTTTTTGGAATGTGGAGTAGCATGACATGGGAGAGCGTGGAGCCACTGATACAGCAAAAGAGGGTGAGATCTTACAATTATGTTATTGAAGTGGATGATAGAATGAACACTGATTTTATTTGGAGTGTGTAGTATAAGGTGCGTACAAAAAGTAACGAGCCGGAGGCTGGAATGCGCAAACCGGTGACGACATCGGTTAATTGTGGCGAGTGTAACGAGGTGTGGTTCCGACCAGAGCGTGGAAGGTTACAGCCCGTCGCTAGAGGGCACGCGTGCACGTCACGTGACGATACAAAGCGAGCAGCAGCATGCATCAATCGTCCAACGCTGCCAGTCGCATTGCAAACAGTGACATGGAGGCGTCAACCGAAGAGCAAAGAGGTATTGTTCGGTTTCTGACAGCGGAAGGAGTAGGGGGAACGGACATTCATCGCCGAATGTCACAAGTGTACGGCGAACACTGCAAGTCCCTTGCAAGGGTCAAGGCGTGGCATAAGCGCTTCAGGGAAGGACGGGTGTCGTTAGCCGATGTTGCCCGGTCTGGAGCACCCCCCTGCATTACCGATGACAACGTCCAGCTGGTTGATGCACTCATTACCCAGGTCCGCCGAGTGACAGTGAACGCCATAGCCGCCGTGGTCGGATTGAGCGTCGGAAGTGTGCACACCATCATGAAGGAACGACTGCACTTGCGCAAAGTGTGTGCCCAATGGGTGACACACAGCCTTCAACCACACCAGAAAGCATGTCGAATGGCCTACTGTCTTGGTCATCTGCAGCGCTATGCGAGGGAAGGGAATGGGTTACTGGCACGAAAAGGAAGGAAGGAAGCTTGTAGTTTAACGTGACCGTTAATCTCGCGATCATAAGCCACGGGACCTCCGTTTTACGTGGAATCCGAACCACAGGACATGGCATTTCACATCGAAAATCTCACATGCAGTGACCGGGAATCGAACCTAGTCCGCCTTGGTGAGAGGCATACAGTTTGACCGCTGCGCCACCACGCCCCTTACTGGCACGACTGGTGGCTGGAGATGAGTCATGATTTCATCACTTCGAACCAGAATCCAAACGACAAAAGCTCTGGTCGGAACCACACCTCGTTACACACGCCACGATTAGCCGATGTCGTCACCGGTTTGCGCATTCCAGCCTCCGGCTCGTTACTTTTTGAACGCACCATATAGCATTCAATGGGAGAAGCGTGCAGCCACTGATACAGCGATAGTGGGTGAAACATTAACGATAACTTTATTGAAGAGGCTGATAGAATGAACATAATGTTTTTGAAATGTGTAGTAGCATGCCATGGGAGAAGGGTGGAGCCACTGTTATAGCAAGAGAGGGTGAGATATTAGGATGATGTTATTGAAGTGGATGATAGAATGAGCACTGAGTGTTTTTGCAGTATGTAGTAGCATGCCACGAGAGAAGCGTGTAGCCACTGATACCGCGATAGAGGGTGAAATATTACGATGATGTTATTGAAGTGGATGATAAAATGAGCACTGAATGTTTTTGGAGTGTGTGGTAGCATGCCACAAGAGAAGCGTGCGGCAAGTGATATCGTGATAAAGGGCGAAATATTACGATGATGTTATTGAAGTGGATGATAGAATGAACCCTGAATATTTTTGCAGTGTGTAGTAGCATTCCACGAGAGAAGCGTGCAATCATTGATACCGTGATAGAGGGTGAAATATAACTATTATGTTATTGAAGTGGATGATAGAATGAGCACTGAATGTTTTTGCAGTGTGTAGTAGCATGCCACGAGAGAAGCGTGCAGCCTCTGATACCGTGATAGAGGGTGAACTATAACTATGATGTTATTGAAGTAGATGACAGAATGTGCACTGAATGTTTTTGGAGTGTGTAGTAGCATACCACGAGAGAAGCGTGTGGCAAGGTATATCGTGATCAAGGGTAAAATATCACGATGATGTTATTGAAGTAGATAACTGCTGCACGTTCAGTTATTGGAATTGAGCAAATTGTGTTTGTTTTACTAATTACCGGTAGCTCTTTAGCTGTGACACCTGTGTTCAGTAATGCTTTTCATATTTGAAAGCTCGTGACTTATAAATGACTTCTAATAAGCTACTTAACCATGGGTAATGGCATCACTCGTATCAGTTTATTGTTAAGTTGGCTAACCACGCACCAGAATTCACCTGATCTCTCTCTTGTCTTTGAACTGACTGGAAAGGCCTAGCTGAATTCGAATCGGCAACGGCAGAAATAGAAGAATCAATTCTTGGAAGCCATTCTTGAAAGGAAGTGGTGGTCACATTGTCAAGCGGCTTATTGCCATTAAGTATTTGGTAAGGAGATGTAACTGAGGGTGGCGAGTGCAAGGGAGCTGTGTGGGAGATGTTACTCGCCATCTTTTCTCAGAATTCCTGCTGGCAGGATCTACTGGTCAGTTCTTGTGAAATAAGACAGCAAAGGTACGAGTTTATTATTCTTGAATGGTCTTGGGAGCTACCTGCCTATGATAGGTTCTTGGATATAAGGATAGTAATATTTGTTACAGAATAATATAAATATTTCAATAAAAGCCGGCGCCCCCCCCCCCCCCCCCACACTTTGAGAATCCCTGCAGTAGATGATAGAATTAGCACTGAATGTTTTTGCAGTGTGTAGTAGCATGCCACGAGAGAAGCGTACAGCCAGATACCACGATAGTGGGTGAGATATTACGATGTTATTGAAGTAGATGATAGAATGACCACTGAATGTTTTTGCCGTGTGTAGTAGCATGCTACGAGAGAAGCGTGCAGCCATGATACCGCGATAGAGGGTGAGATATTACGATGTTATTGAAGTAGATGATAGAATGAGCACTGAATGTTTTTGCCGTGTGTAGTAGCATGCTACGAGAGAAGCGTACAGCCAGATACCGTGATAGTGGGTGAGATATTACGATGTTATTGAAGTAGATGATAGAATTAGCACTGAATGTTTTTGCAGTGTGTAGTAGCATGCCACGGGAGAAGCGTACAGCCAGATACCGCGATAGTGGGTGAGATATTACGATGTTATTGAAGTAGATGATAGAATGAGCACTGAATGTTTTTGCCGTGTGTAGTAGCATGCTACGAGAGAAGCGTGCAGCCATGATACCGCGATAGGGGGTGAGATATTACGATGTTATTGAAGTAGATGATAGAATGAGCACTGAATGTTTTTGCCGTGTGTAGTAGCATGCTACGAGAGAAGCGTGCAGCCATGATACCGCGATAGAGGGTGAGATATTACGATGTTATTGAAGTAGATGATAGAATTAGCACTGAATGTTTTTGCCGTGTGTAGTAGCATGCTACGAGAGAAGCGTGCAGCCATGATACCGCGATAGGGGGTGAGATATTACGATGTTATTGAAGTAGATGATAGAATTAGCACTGAATGTTTTTGCCGTGTGTAGTAGCATGCTACGAGAGAAGCGTGCAGCCATGATACCGCGATAGGGGGTGAGATATTATGATGTTATTGAAGTAGATGATAGAATGAGCACTGAATGTTTTTGCCGTGTGTAGTAGCATGCTACGAGAGAAGCGTGCAACCACTGATACCGCGATAGAGGGTGAAATATTACGATGAAAGCTGATAGCGTGTGAAAGCTGCAAGGGGAATGGAGGGTCACAGCCACAGCGATTCGTCTAATAATCTCTGTGGACATTGTCCAGTGTCCCGCTAAATACCGGCCTGCCTGATAAGTGCCGGCCCGCCATACAACACAGCGTAACACAACAGCAGATACACCTTGAGTGGAGAGTCACTTCGCTACACCTCCACACCGACCATACACTGTTTATCCTCCGTTTTAAATGAGACAGAAGTACACTAGTAACAAGTTTTAAGCTAAAGTTTGAGAAATACCTTGAAAATAGATTGGGTCGCCGGGTCATTTTGACCCATAATGTATCACTCCCTTTTATCATTTTAAATAATCTTGTCGACTTCATCGTTACGCTGGGGTCTGGCGTTACGTTACGGTGACGGGACGAAATGTACCCACATGCACTGAGGTGTGTGATGTCATAGTACCGCTTGGTGCATGTGTTCCCCGACAATCTCTACTTCGTTAGTATAAGACAAAAATCCCCGATTCTTGGATGTCACGGATAATCTCGAGAACCACTGGATGGATTTTGATGCGGTTTTCACCATTCTGTAAAGGATATCTCGAGGAAAGATTCTGTAGAAAATAATTTATGTATGATCAAAGGAAGCCAAGCAGTATCGATTTCAGTGAAAAAGTCGAAAACAAACTTGGCGTCCGTGCGCTTCTTAAGCTTACGCTGGGCAAACCGTTAAAAATATCGGTATACTATGAGCGTAAGAATTGGTCAGAATGAAAAGTTCTACAAAAAAGTCCGCGAGAGCATATCTCTTATCTTCAATACATCGCCCACTAAAAGTGTTTTTAGACTGGATGGAAGGGGCACGTCCCCGCGCGCTCTGGTGAGCGTGACGGCATCCCGCGCGCTTGACCTTGCTTTGCCCTTGGTTTGCACTTGCCGTTCGCGAGTAATTTGAAACAAGGTAAAGTATTCTATAGCAAGATAAGTATTATGCAGATAATTTTCTAACATGTCAAGAGTCTTTGGCTTCGAGCGAAGCGAGAATCCTCCAGCCTTTCTAGCATTATTCAGCATTTATAGCTTTAAAATGATACAAAGTCTAGTCTTTCAGACTGACTGTCACTTTTTTTTTCTTCATTTGAAACTTTTAACCCTTGATAACTAGCGTGAAACCCCCAGGGGCTCACATCTCGCGGGACGTGGGTTGGCGACCACTGGACCCCAGCTGAGTCCGGCATTGCTTACACTTACTTGTGCCGAGCTCCTCTCCACCTCCTTTCCTATCGGCCTCCCTTGGCCAAATCTTGTTCTCTTCCGACCCCGACGGTATTGGGGTATCCGAGGCCTAGGGAGTCTTTCACTTTCCCGCCTTAATTGGGCCTTCTCTCATCTTTCCTGATACCCTCCTTCTTCGAGGGATCAACCTTCTTTTTCCCTTCATTATATTTCCTTTTCTCTTTAAGATTTCCGCACTGTTTTAGTTAGTTGGCTCCCCTTGTATCTAAATTCCTTTTAGCGATTTTGTTTTATCTACACTCCATTTTGTAGGTATTTTCAATGTCCGTTGCATTTTGTAAGTATTGTCAATCCAAATGAGTAGTTTGAATCTACCCTACATTTTGTAAGCATTTTAAATTTCAATTGCTTCTTGTAAGTATTTTGAATTTCAATTGCGCTTTGTGAGTATTTAGAAATTGAAATGGGCGGTTTTCAATCTAAGTTGCATTGTGTATTTTCAATTTCAATTGCATTTTGTAAGTAGTTTGAACCTCAATTGCATTTTTTTCGTATTTTCAATCTCATTTGCATTTTGTAAATATTTTGAATATCAGTTTCATTTTGTAAGTATTTTGACTCTACATTGCTTTTTGTACGTATTTTGAACCTAAGCTACATTTTGTGCGTATTTTTCAATCTCTTCCTTTTGTGAGTATTTTCCTTCTAAATCCCCTTTTGTAAGTATTGCCCTCTCCATTCTGTGAGTAGTTTGATCTGAGTTCCTTTTTGTGACTATTTTCCGTCTCACTTAATTTTCGTTCTGTTTTCCACTTCACTGTCATTTTTGCTATCACCCGGACCATTAGGGGCCGTTAACCTAGATGTTAGGCCCCTTAAAACAATTATCATCATCCTCAACTAGCGTGAAAATATTATAACACGAAGATTGGCGCCGAGTCTTTTTGACCCACAGTGTGTCACTCACTTTTTGTCGCAGACGTACCGATTATGAAATGAAAATCCACAGCCTGCTTCCAGTCTCCGACCGGGTCAGGAATGGAATGAATGAAGCCCCCATCTAGCGGCGAGGATATGAACTGTGCCGGCTGCCGAGGCCTGACGCACTCCTCTGGGGCAATGATTAAATGAATGACAGATGAAATGAAATGATAGTTGAGAGTGTTGCTGGAATGAAATTTTGACAGGGAAAACCGGAGTACCCGGAGAAAAACCTGTCTGGCTCAGTTTTGTCCAGCACAGATCTCACATGGAGTGACCGGGATTTGAACCACGGACCCAGCGGTGAGAGGCCGGCGTGCTGCCGTCTAAGCCACGGAGGCTTCAGTCGTACCGATTATAATGATGTAATTTTACATCTGGTGTCTTCCTATGAACTATTCCTATCATAAAATGAGGTTTCTTCTTCTTCCTCTTCCATCGTTACGGCCAACTAAGGACCACGTCATGTCAACTGTTTTTTTCTGCATTTTAATGTTAGCCCAGTACTCCTTCATTCGCAATCGATGTTGCACCTTTCTCTCTGTCGTCCACGCCTTCCCGGTTTTTAGCTTCGGCTTAAGTTGAAAACTCCGATGTTTCTGAAGTTTCTCCCTAAGTGGGCCACGCTCTTGGATATCTTCACGTGTAATCCCAGTCTCCAACAGATCTTTCTCTACTTCATTGAACCAGGCCCCCTTTGTCTTTTTCTCACGGAGAAAAGCAAAAATTCTGTTGGATAGCCGTGTTGATTTCATTCGGGTTATATGTCCATAAAAAGAAATCCTCCTTTTCCTCATCACGTCCGTTATTTTCTCTACGTGAGTGTACAACTCGTGGTTGTGGCGTCTTCGGAACTCGCCGTGTTCTTTGACTGGACCCAGGATTTTCCTCAATCATAAAATGAGGTTTATTTATATTTTAAGCCTATTTTCAATTTTGAAAAAATAGGCTTATGAGATCACCTTTTGTCCGTGTGTGTGTGTGTGCGTGTGTGTGTGTGTGTGAGAGAGAGAGGTGTGTGTGTGTGTGTCCCCCTAATAAAATCTAAACGGCTGAAGCGATTTCAATGAAACTCGGTAAGTTCATAGCACTATTCCCGGCGACCTCGACCGTGCCCTTCAAATTTTGTTACGTCTCACCAATCCAACATGGCGGCTGTGCGAAATATTTCACTAGCATTCAATATCTCCGAAACTATTACCGATATCGCCCTGAAATTGTGTACGGTAATATAGGGCACTACTAGAAGATCACCTATGAGAATTTCAAAAACCTGGTGACTACAAAACCAACATGGCGGCCAAGCGAATTTGAGACTTTTAAATAGACTTTTCTCGCGATTTAACTATCCAAACCTAATTAAACTTGGTACAGCAAATGCTTATACACATTGTAATGCACTGAAGTCTAATTTAGTTCAATTGTTTACATAACCTCAAAATGGCGGCTGTGCGAAATATTTCACTGACACTCTATATCTCCGGAACTATTACAGATATCACCCTGCAATTTTGTACGGTGATAAAGGGTACTGATACAAGTTTACCTATGTATATTTCATAAACCAGTAAAGTACAAAACGAATATGGCGACCAAGCGAATTTGAAATATTTTAATAGACTTTTCTCGTGATTTAACTCTCTGAGCGCTGTGAAATGTGGTACAGTAAATGATTTTGCAGATTGTAATGCACTGCCATCTAATTTAATTCAATTGCTTACATAACCTCAAGATGGCGGCTGTGCGAAATTTTAAAATTAAGTTTTTATTTCTTGTGTCGTAATCATGCGATCGAAGTGAAAGTTTGAATAATGAACCTAGGCAATAATTGTCCTTGAATGGTACATAACTCTATGGCCTATACATATAACAATCCTAATTGGCGAGCACAAATCCAACATGGCGGTGACGCGAACTACTTGTTGACATTTAACTGGCCTTGATAGTGGCGGTAAGGCAGTCATCTCGAATTATTTGAACAAAGGATCTAAAGACGAAGGTGTCCCTAAACATGGATCAACAAGAACGTGAGCTGTGTGATTGTTCTTTTACGGATTGTTTTGACTAATGTAAGCCAAAAATTGTCACGCGAGGGTAAATGGGTAAATCTGACCCGATCGTAAATAATATTGAAATAACTTGAGTGTTCCCAGGCGCGGATCTAGATTTTGGCTTGGGAGGGGGGTCCCAGAATCGAAATTGTTAAGATCAAGTAGTTCCGTGAAGAACTATACAGCCTATTTTCATATATCCTGCTCATGTTAATTGCCTCAATCAACATACAACATTTCAGTTTAATTGCTGTAACAGATTCGTAGATATTAAGCACCGTCTAAATATTTCAGATGGTCGCCAGGTTGGATTTTTATTTTTGTACTATTACATTAAGATTATTGTGTACGTGTGGTATTCAAACTTCAATCGCATGATTAGAACACAAGAAGTCAAAACGAGATTTTAAAATTACGCACAGCAGCCATCTTGTGATTATGCAAACAATAGAAATAAATTAGGTGCCAGTGGATCAACATTTGTATAAGCATTTAACATGCAACGTTTCACGGCACTCGGATAGTTAATTCGCGAGAAACGTCCATTTAAATATGTATACTTCGCGTCACCGCCATGTTGGATGTGTGCTCACCAGGTTACTGAAAGTCCTATAGGTGAACATATGTTCATAGTCTCTATGAACATAAAAGATTTCAGTTTGGTTGCTGTTAAAGATTTTTAGATATTAAGAACCGTCTAAATATTTCGGAACCTCGCCAATTAGGATTGTTATATGTATAGGCCATAGAGTTATGTACCATTCAAGGACAATTATTACCTAGGTTCATTATTCAAACTTTCACTTCGATCGCATGATTACGACACAAGAATTAAACACATAATTTTAAAATTTCACACAGCCGCCATCTTGAGGTTATGTAAACAATTGAATTAAATTAGATGGCAGTGCATTACAATCTGCAAAATCATTTACTGTACCACATTTCACTGCGCTCAGAGAGTTAACTCACGGGAAAAGTCTATTAAAATATTTCAAATTCGCTTGGTCGCCATGTTCGTTTTGTTCTTGACAGGTTTATGAAATATACATAGGTAAACTTGTATCAGTACCCTTTATCACCGTACAAAATTGCAGGGTGATATCTGTAATAGTTTCGGAGATATAGAACGTCAGTGAAATATTTCGCACAGCCGCCATTTTGAGGTTATGTAAACAATTTAACTAAATTAGACTCCAGTGCATTGCAATGTGTATAAATATTTGCTGTACCTAGTTTCATTACGTTTGGATATTTAAATCGCGAGAAGAGTCTATTTAAATGTCTCAAATTTGCTTTGCCGCCATGTTGGTTTTGTAGTCACCAGGTTTTTGAAAGTCTCATAAGTGAACTTGTAGTATTGCTCTTTATCACCGTACACAATTTCAGGGCGATATCAGTATTAGTTTCGGAGATATTGAATGCTAGTGAAATATTTCGCACAGCCGCCATGTTGCATTGGTGAGACGTAACAAGATTTGAAGGGCACGGTCGAGGTCGCCGGGAATAGTGCTATGAACTTACCGAGTTTCACTGAAATCGCTCGAGCCGTTTAGATTTTATTAGGGGACACACACACACACCACACACACACACACACCTCACACACACACACACACACACACGGACAAATGTGATCTCATAAGCCTATTTTTTCAAAATTGAAAATAGGCTAAAAATGGTATCACTAACAACGCAATCACAAAATAACCAAATGTACAAAACCAGACCAATTTATTTAAAGCTACATGGATAGAAATTTGATGCGTTTGGCGTACTAAAAATATTCGTACACTGTGCAATGGCGTGTTTTGCGACTTTTACATCGAGCTTCGTGAAAAGTATCAAGGTACGTTACAGTTTCGGCAAGTCGAGCTGGTACAGCTTAAACTGCCAACCAAGCTTGCAGTTTGGACGTCGGCAAAATTTTGTTGGTGCGAAAAAAAATCCAAATTCCTATCCGTGCATTGCTGCACATTGATCGTGACATCACTATAAACATCGATTCGGTAATCACAAGGTTTGCTAAACAAAATAGACGAGTTGATTTTGTTGTATAAATAATTGTTTTTATATAACCGGTATGAAGTTGTAAATATGTACAGTTGTAACAGAACATAACATAATAATTGCAATGAAGTTATTTTCAGTATTGAATAAAATGAAGAAAACTGTTTTTCAGTTAAAATTCGTTAAGTTTTATTTGTCTGGTTATTGTGTTTTCGTTTTTTTGTGTTTGCAAAAAAAGTTGGTCTCCATTTTTTTTTGGGGGGGAGGGGGTCATGCCCCCGTGACCCTCCCCCCCCCCCCCCTTGAATCCGCGCCTGAGTGTTCCAAAAGCAAGGTGAAGTTCAAGGCTAGGAAGGAAGGTACAGTGACCGGCAAGAAATGAGGGCTGACCAAAACGAGCATTACTTAAGGCTCGGGTGAAAAATACGCTTGCGCTAGTCCCCGCGGATTAAATACTGTAGAACAGCCTTTCCCAACCTTTGTTGACTCGCGAACCCTTCCTACAACGATCTGAGTTCGGTGAACCACTGACTTAAATATACAGGGCGCCCGAGAATGTTCTCCGCAGTGGGTAAGTGCAGCTGTGAGTGGTTGAGTCATGAGTTTAGTTGGCTGCACTGCACTGTGTCCTTCAAAGCGGGACTCTCCCGTGTGGGCTGTCAGTGTGTATTACAGTAAGCGAGCGTTCAGTGGAAGAGTGCAACAGTATACTGGCGGTAATGTTTACTATTGAAGAGTGGTAGAATGCGTTTTTCGCGAAGGCGATTGGTTTACAGAAAATTTAAAATTAAGATTTCAGGCGCGGTTTCCTAATTCAAAGTGTCCAAACCGTGATACCGTTGGGATTTGGTGAGTAAATTTCGTGTGACTGGCTCAGTTCACGATGTACCGGGAACAGGCAGGCCTACGCTTTAAACAGACGAAAAACTTGATGAAATCTCCGATAGCCTATAATGCTGCGTAGTCCAAGTAAATCAACACGAAAATTAGCTCAACAAACAGGAATCTCTAAGTCGACAGCACATAAAGCTGTAAGAGACAAGCTGCAGTTGTTCCTTTATAAAGTTACCTTCAAGAATTAAAACAAACTGATTACGGAAAAAGAGTGATGTACTGTGAATGGTACCAGCATCTGTTATGAATGGCTGTGGTGAGTACAAAGTTTACTGTTTATTTGTTATGATGCAAGCGGCAGCAGTGCTACCAACGTAACTGCTGTAGCTAGCTCTCGCAGACGCATGTAGGCGGTGCGGAGAACATTCCCGGACTCACTGTACAATATGCATGTAACTGTTCCTTAGTGGGGTTGCGGTACTGTTGCTAGTAGACTACTGTTAGAACACAAAAAAGCTGGCAGACAAAATTTCCATTGTAGCAAAATCAAACGCATTCCTAAAGTTGTTACATAACTGTAAATCAGGCATTCGCAGTAAATATTAATTTATTGTGGAAATAGTGTGATAAATACCCGATGTTGCACATATGTAACAAGGGGCATTACAGGGTTAATTTTAAAGAAATATTTATGTTCGACCCTGACTTTTATATGCCAGAAATCTGTACTATAATGAGGCTCATTATAACACTATTTTTCATTATGAAACAGTTTATCCCACCAATAAGAGCTCAAGAAACAGTTGTTTGACCAATTAGATAATTAGATGGGCAGAGTTCCACGGCCTTCTAATTTAAATTTCACTGCCTGGCCTGGTGTCATAGTAGGGTAATCGAGGAGGCCATGGTCAAATACAAGGCATTCTCTGCGTCTCATGCGCTCTGTTCAGTACTTAAAACTGGCGAAATATCGACAGATATTTATGTATATTTATGTTCGAACATAAAATAGTTGAAATAATTATCGTCGAACATAAACAGTCGTATGCAACGAGCCTATAATGGCAATAAATAAGACACGAGTATGTTTATAAAACGAGCGTATGCGAGTTTTATAATTTCCATACAAGTGTCTTTATTATCATTATAATAACACAAAAATTCGTCACTACAACACTGTCATCAAACCAGTACCGCTATATGCATCTGAATGTCTTATCCTATCCGAGAAATGTTTGCTCGCGAATTTAGAGAGAAAAGAAAGAAAGAAAGATCCTACACATCATACTTGACCCGGACTACAAAAATGGCACCTACATCAGAAAATCCAAGCAAGAAAAATCCTCTAAGATAGAGAAGATCACAGACACAATGCGAAAATACAGAGTTTGCCTCTACGGTCATATACGACGAACGATCGATTCCCGATGGACGAAACGTGTCTTCAGTACCTTTGACTCAAAACCAAAAACGACAATGCCATGGTACGTTAACGTCCAGAAATATCTTAAAGAAATGGGGATACGAGCAGAAGATGCACAAGACCGAAATCTTTATAGAGCGGCCATCAAGACGTTTGGGACCTTCCGGGACGAAAAACGGACACCTGAGTTGAAATGGACAGAAGAACGTCGTGCTAAACACAGTGAGCTCATGAAGTCAATGTACAGTAAGGTCCGAATGTCTTGTCACCCCCTGTTTATTTGGACATGTTGTGTATTTATACTCCACATTTCATTTCAGTTGGCGGACACAAATACCTATAGTGTGGAAGAACGTGATCTGGCATCTGCATGGGCTCATGGACGTCCACACACCGAGAAAACCATAAAAGATGTGCAAAGGGACTTTATGTTCGACCCTGACTATTATATGTCAAAAAACTGTACTATAATGAGCCTCATTATAACACTATTTTTCATTATGAAACAGTTTCTCCCACCAATCTGAGCTCAATAAACAGTTATTTAACCAATTAGATAATTAGATACGCTGAGTTCCACGGCCTTCTAATTTAAATTTCACAGCCTGGCCTAGTGTCATAGTAGGGTAATCGAGGAGGCCATGGACAAATACAAGGTATTCTCTGCGTCACATGCGCTCTGTTCAGTACATAAAACTGGCGAAATCTCGGCAGATAATTATGAATATTTATGTTCGAACATAAAATCATACTAATATATAAAAATGAGATGGTGTGTGTCTGTCTGTCTGTTACTCAATAACGCAAGAACCACTGGTTCGATTTAAATGAAATTTTGCATGGATGTAGCTGATTTACCAGGTTTACATATAGGATACTTTTAATTTTGATATTTTTCACTATTAAAAAATGGCGACCATTTTAGTGACGTCACTACACTCTTTGGTTTCAAAATTTCATATTTCCATATCAAATAGAAAGAGAACGCTAAGAAATAGCAAACTTTCACATACGAGCTTCAAAATTTAATTTCCTATCCGCAAGGTCCTTATCACTTTTCGTGTATCTCCAACGGTTAGCGAGTAAAACCCACATATGTGACGTCACTACACCCTTTGGTTTCAAAATTTCATATTTCCATTTCAAATAAAAAGAGAACGCTAAGAAATAGCAAACATTTAATTTTCTATCCAAAAGGTCCTTATCACTATTCGTGTATATCCAACGGTTAGCGAGTAAAACCTAAATTTGTGCAATAAAACACGGTCAACACCGAGCGGTGCAGTGTATCTCTACATACATAAAAATTAAAGTTTGTATGTTTCTTTCGCAATTTATACGGAAATTTGAGTTATTTACGCGTTTTAGACTGTTTTATTATGGAAGCGCGCGAAAATATTTTTTTGGTCTGTCTGTCTGTTTGTTTGTTTGTTTGTCTGTGGACAATTTTGTTCCCTTATAACTCGAGAACGGCTGGGTGTATCAACGTAAAATTTGGTACAGATATCCATCAGAGGCACGACACTAATCATTGATGTAACCCTTCTCCGTACCTCTCATAAAAGAGGGCCTACCCCCTTAAAATACATGCTGAAATAGGAGTAGAAGGATGAGACAAAGATCATTTTCAGCCCCTCAATGTGAGAGACAAAACTCGAAATCCACATTTTAAGGCCCTAAAACCAACCAGTTTTGAGATATTCCCAGAAAACTAATTTCATTTAATTAACTAATGAACGAATACAAGCCGGTATCCATGGCAACAGATTCTCAGAGGTCCATCTCTTGCTGTAAGACGCAATGCAATTCCATTAATTACATTGGTGTGAAAGTTTGCAAACGGCTAGAAGGTTATCACGGAACCAAATTAAGCTGTAAAATTCATCAATACGTATAATGCGCTTAAGGAGGTCAAGGGGTACACTAGAAATTTTTCACGCGATTTACACCTATTATATCTATTATATTCCTATCCCTATATTATATTATTATTATTAGTATTATATTATGGCGTACAACGAGGAGACAAAGCCCCTCGGTGCCAGAAACAAAACTTGGGGGCCTCGAAAACTACATTATAAGGCTCTAAAACCAACAGTATCTGAAATATTCCCAGAAAACTAATTTAATTTAATTTAATTTAATTTTAGAAACTAATGAAGGAATGGAAATCGGTAACCATGACAACATTATCTCAAGGGGTGGCATCCAACTTTCCATCTATTCCTGTAAGAAGCAATGTCACTCCATTTATACCTTGCCACGGTGGGTGAGTGGATAGCGTGTCGGTCTACTAACCCCAAGATTGCAGGTTCACTCCTGGCCGTGGTACAGGCCGGACGTTTGTTTTAGACGAGTGAAAAATCTTAATGGAAGCCTGGAGGCGAGTTACTACAGTACCTGTGTTGTTATCAGCTGCCCCAAGCGCTCCGATGATTGATAAAGCTGTTTCACACTATTGCTGAAGTATAGTCACTGGCAAATATAATGACGTTCTGTTTGTAACTACGTAACGTGTACTTCCGTGTCACACAATACTTCGACGTGGACTGTACTGTCTGCTCAAGTCTGGAATTCCATTACATCAGATCGGTGGTGACAAATGTGAAGTGATAAGGTGAGAGAGTGACTGTGTACAGGCTCACCCGCAGGCTTCAAGGTCAAGGACAATCGTCTAAAACAAACGTCCGGCCTATACGTGATTTTTGAAAGGCGGCAAAAATACGACTCGCATGTCATACGATGTTGGCATGTCAAAGAACCCATTTGAATTCAGTAGGCCGTGTTCATAATGGCAAAATTAACCTCAGGAGTTTCCGCCAACACAAAGTTTCTCATTTCTCTACTAGAAAGCGCTATAGTGTTTAAGAAGCTTAGATATCTACCCTCCTTGACTGTCATTGTGATTCAAGGAACAACGAAATTTCGACATGCAAGCTACCCTCTGGGTGACAAATTACGAAGCTTGCACCCGGCATCCGAGGCCATACTATATTATTATTAGGCTACTCTATTTATTACATTTCTGTGAAAGTTTGCAAATGGCTATAAGATTATAACGGAACCAACGTACAGTAGACTGTATAATTCGTCAATGCAATTAAGGGGGTCAAGGGGTAACCTAGAATTTTTTCATGCAATATCACGTGCGACATATAGTACAGAAAGTCTATTATATCTACAAACAGGAACATTATTTTCAAAAATTCCTGAATGGATCAGCATTTTTTGCGGCTTTTAGGAATTTGGGCCATTTGAGGCTAAATAACCTGAATTTTCATGCACCACAAGCCTTTATAATTTATAAAAGAGGTCTTCCTGTGTATGGGGACCTAACTCAACATAGAGGGTCATTTCTTATGTGAGGTGTATTGCGTTTCGTCTACAAGGCTTTCAGATCTATTTCACGTCAGGAAGCACACGTTAGGTGAATTTAGTTTGAGAGCACATTTTAACTAATCTTTTTTTTTTTTTTTTTGTCGACATACGGGTTCATCGTAGGGATGATTTTGTTTGATACTGTATGGTAGATATACCCATATTTGGATATCTGGGTGATATGCTGTGGACAATAGAATTGTCTGTCTGTCTTTCTATCTTGATGTACGCCTATAAATCGCGTTCGGATGCTTGGTGCATCGTAAAATTAGGTATGGTAAACATGAGTCAATACACCAATCATTTATAAAACTCCTCACCGTACTTTTCATAGAGTAGATGGGTGGATATAGGGAAAAACTTCTCAAAATACATGCTAAAATAGGCGAAATATAAAAATTATCCTAGAAGGACGATCAAAGCATATGTTGCGCTACTCATTGTGAGACACAAAATTCGCGAGTCTATAAGGGGTCTCCGAAAACCACATTTTAAGGCCCTTAAATTAACAGTGTGTGTGATATTCCCAGAAAACTAACTTCGTTCTTATAAACTTATGAAGGAATGACAAACCGCTAACCATTGCAACAGTAGCTCAATTGATAATGTCTGGTGTTAACACCGAACACCGTTCGAAGAACGGGTACTTCTGCTAGTAGTTATAATAATTATCGTCGAACATAAACAGTCGTTTGCAACTCGCCTCGTATGGAAATTATAAAACTCGCATACGCTCGTTTTATAAACATACTCGTGTCTTAATTATTGCCATTATAGGCTCGTTGCATAATGTACTGTTGCGGCACGATTCAATAAAGAAGCTCCGCCAAAGCGAACGATACTGTGATGGGAAGAGAAACACTTCAGAACTGGATCCATTTTGGATAAAAAGAGGACTGGTCTACCATCAACACGACAACAAACATGTACAGCAGTGGCAGATTCTGTGACCAGATCTCCCAACATATCATTGCGGAAAAGATCATCTGAACTTGGAATTCCAAAAACGACTATGCTGACACACATGAAAAAAGATCTGGAATTAAAATATTTTAGGCCAAGATTCGTTAATGAGTTGAATGATGAGGACATGCGACGAACACATGAAGCTTGCTCAAGATTACTTGATGTGTTTTTGACGCTCCCACAGCGGGGCAAACTTTTCTTCTCTGACGAATGTGCAATTTATAAATCTTGTCGGAATGGGGGTATATTTTTCTGGAGCAAAGAAAACCCGTATTATTATGAAGAGTTTGACAAAAACAACCCGCATGTTATGATCTGGGCTGTAATGTCCAGTAGGCACCTGATAGGGCCGTATTTTTTTGGCGGTACTGTCAATCAACATTCTTACCACCAAATGTTGAGCGAATGGTTTATTCCAGAACTCCAAAGACTAAACATTGTTGGTGACAGTTGCCTTCAACAAGCTGGAGCTCCTGCCCACTACGCTCTCCGTGTCCGAGAATTCTTGGATGAAGTGTTACCCCAGAGGTGGATGGGGAGAGGATCGTTGCACCGATCGAGTGGCCTACCAGGAGTCCAGATCTGATATATTGCGACAATTCCCTGTGAGGAATAATTAAGCAGCATGTTTGAAAACATCGATACCAGACAACTGAAGAGTTGAAGGAAGTTGTTAGGGAGGCTTTCAGGGATATCACATGGCCTATGATTCGGAAAAGTTCGCATTTTGTGCCGCGATAATGATGGCGGCCATACTGATGTTCTGGATCACTAAACAGGCTGGAACGTAAAGAATCAACCTTTGTCACACATCCGCTGTTCAAAATACATGTATATCAATATACAGTACATAAAAGAGGGGGTGACAAGACATTCGGACCTTACTGTAGATCAAGCAAAAAATGAACAAATGCCAGAATGTAAAATGGGGCTTATCGGGGTCCCTAGTTGGCCGATTAGCGAAATTGACTGAATGAATAATAATAATAATAATATGACAATGCCGCAGAAATTAAGGGAACAGTAATAGGCTTTACCTCGTAAATCGCCATTATAGAAAAGTGTTTGGCGAACCACCGAGATGACCGGGAAGTGTGAGAATGTAAAAAATTGCAACTTTTTTGTTTAATTGCAAAACATTCCTGGGAGTTTCCTGAATAAAATGATATATATATATATTAAGTATATTGCTGCATCATTTATGCTGTATAAAAATATCTAAAGGGACCGTGCGTCATTCAGTACAGTAGTACAAAGCCCCTCCTTGCAGTCTTTGCTTTTCTCTGAAAGTGTGTGTTGAAACTCCTTGGGAATTTTTGTTTACGCACGTAGTTATGTTGGCAACGTGTCCTGTGTCTGCATTTTGCTTTTCTTTTGTCTCAGTTTTGTTCAGCGGGAATGCTTGTATATAAACAGCAACAGTTATTAGGTTTAACATTTGTAACTTACTTTGCTAGTGGTGTTTTCTTTTCAAGTGTATTTTAGAAGTTATTTGGCAATGCCGAGAAACAGTAGACTGTTAAAAAAAAGCGTAAATTCTGCGGTAATAAGCATTTAAATAGTAGTAGTAATGACCAGTGGCGTACACAGAATTTCTTTCTTGGGGGGGGGGTCATTAGTATAATAGGGTAATTGTGTACATTACCGGTATTAAAGGGACAGATGACCTTGCTGTTCCGCCCCTTAAATCGACAGTCATCATAATTAAAATGATATTTCGATTAATATTCATAAAAGAAACAATTAAGTAACCGTTCTCTTTGCATGAAAAATATTTTTCATCTTATTTTTTCGGCACAATGCAAAATTGATAAGAAATTCTAAAAAAATATGGAAAACAGTAACTAAATACCTGTATTGAGACTGAAACGATGCAGTGGTATCATCATGACCGTAGTTACGTGGTTGCTTATAATATTGATATTATGAGAGAAAAAAAATAATGTTTTGCTCTCCGTGTTCCTGCTGCAATTGCTACTGACTCTCAAAATCTGCCTATCTTGATTATTTTATCTGTACCATTAATTGGAATAAATTGCAGAAACTCCTCTTTTACTGAATTATCTTTAAGGAAACGGGCACACACAATTAAAGCAACCTGAGGCGACGTGAAAAAAGTTACGGATCGCACACTTCAACAGCAAAACTGATCCATGGGTAAGCTCCAACACTGTGAGTAGAGTGCAGGGCATTTATTAAGTGAGGAACGTGATCACACCTAAAGTATATACGGGAGTTAAGACGCCTAACGAGCGATACCGTAAAACAGGTGATAGATGGGACAATATATAGCTTCAGGTAAAGGAATATCTCTGGGGGGGGGGGTTCAACCCTGAACCCCCCCGTCGGTACGCCACTGCTAATGACAATAATCCGAGCACGTCTTCTATCCTACAAATAGAGCATGTTGAAGAGCATGAAACCAGTTTCCAGTAAGAAACTGTCTTACTTGAAGGATGAGTGTTCAACTGATGAAAACAGTGAAGGTGTAATTAGAGGTAATATTATAAATAGTGTATATGTATTATCGAGTAATAGATGCTATCAGTTCAGTATACAGGGACTTGACAGATGACAAACTGTTGAAAAGACGTTTACATGGAGCGACTTCGGTGGCGTAGTCGGTAGCATGCTGAGCTTCTATGCCCAAGATAGCGGGTTCAAACCCGGCCGAAGCCGTCGGAATTTTTAAGAGCGTTAAAAATCCCTCAGTATGCCTTCCTTCGGAGGGGAAGTAAAGCCGGCGGTCCCATGTCATAGATTTATGGCATGTTGAAAAACATTCCACTAATTACACCTGTGTGAAGCTAAATTGGATAGATTAAGAATGTAAACAATGCTGTTAGGTTTCTATGTTCGTTGCCAAGAGCCGACTGCAGTGGCGTCTAGTAGCTAAGTTATGAACTTGGCCTAGTAGTCGTTGACGGTGGTGCTTGGCGGCAAAGGTAGGAACTCTTTGAAAAATTCTAAGTGGCAGTGTGTACTTAAATTTAAAAAAAAAAAACAAGATAACACACACTAATACAGTCATCACAATTAACACCGGTTATCAGACAGATTCTACACACACACACACACAAAGTACACGGGGCTACATGACCGCGTTGTCGCAGCCCCTAAACTTAAGAACCAACCAACCAACCAACCAACCAACCAACCAACCAACATGGGGCGACTCAGAACTTGAATGAAGGTTTTAATTACTGGATTTGGAAAATACTACCAAAAACTGTGTTTGTAGAGTATGACATGGTGGTAATAGGTGTATGTGATGCTGTGGTGACTTTTAATGAAGGAGCAGTTGGTAGGCTGAAACTTCTGGAAGGGATGGGTATAAAATCTGGTATCAACACCACACCTGCTTTGCGAAAAGTTGACAAGGAACGTGTGTCAAATGCCCAAAAAAGCTTCCAGTCTGGTATCTGAAGAAAATAGAGTGGAAAAAAGGAAGAGAACAAGACCCAGGAGGCACTAGAAGCAGGAATGCTCTGATGTAAGTTGTAAAATGAAAGAGTTTTCTTTAAATGCATTTTTAGCCTACTTTTCACATTTTGCAAAAATGAGGAAAAAGTAGTCTTATGAGATCGATCCGGGAAAATGTCTGTCTGTCTGTCCTTCAGGTTGTCTGTCTGTGTGTGTGTGTGTGTGTCCCCCTATCAACTCCTAAACGGCTGCAGCAATCGAAACCAAATTTGGTATGAGTAAAGATCTATACCGGTAGATCTCAACGTCATACTTGAAAATGATGTCAGTGCTACCAACTGCTGAGAAATCGCAATTGAAATTTCAGCTCCATATTGGATATCATGGAAAATATACATGGGAACTATTCCAAAATTGGCACATATATAGATAATAATACTTCAGTTTAATTTTCAGGAGGCCATGTATGACAGTGTTGCCAAAATGATTCTAAGCCTACTGATATGTCCAATGTTTAAATGCATATAACTCCTACACAATCAATTGCATTTCAACCAAATTTCGTATGTACTATGTGTACATAAACTTATATGACTGAGCGTATTCGTAGGAGCCACCAGGGCTGCCAACTGTCAATAAATGCTCTCTCTATTTTTTTATCCAAATACCAATATATCAGAAAGTATGCGAGCCAACAGCCTTATCCTTCGCACACGTATAGTGCCTGACAATCTAGATTAATTTGGAGCAACTAATGTATGTCAGTGCTACCAACATGATTCTACGCCTGCTGATAGGACCAATTTTTAAATACATGTAACTTCTATACTGTCGATTGGATTTCAACCAAATTTCGTATGTGGTATGTGTACCATAACATATACGACAATGCGTGTTGTTAAGAGCAATCAGGGCTGCCAACTGTTAATATATGCTGTTTATATTTTTTACCCTAATATATAGGCTATCAGAAAGTATGCACGCCAACAGCTCTAAACATTGCGCACGTATAGTGCCTGCCATTCTAGATTAATTTGGAGCAACTAATGCATGTCAGTGCTACCAACATGATTCTAAGCCTGCTGATAGGTCCAATTTTAAAATACCAGTAACTTCTATACTAACAAATGGATTTCATCCAAAATTGGCTCAATAATTGATCATAATATTTGAAATTATTTCTGACCACCACATGCATGACATTGTTGCCAACATCATTTTACGCACGCTGATAAGTCCAATGTTTAACTGCATGTAATGTCCATGCTATGCATTGGACTTCAACCAAATTTTGTGTTCTGTACCTTAAGAGATGGAACGAAGAATATATTTAGTCACCAGGGCTGCCAACTGTAGTGCTCTATCAGGCTACATTATGCCAAGTATATTTCGAACTAATTAGAAATTTCGATAATACCTACTTTATTTCGCCATTATTCTAGATAGCCTAGGTCCATATAGATTAATCATTGGCATGAATCTTAAACTTTAAGAAAAGTAGGCTCTTTAGTTCGTCACGGAACTTCTTGTTCTCAGTATAAAATTGTTATCATCAAATGTTCCTTTTTCTCAGAACCTGTTAAAGATACACACTGAAATTTAAGTCACATACTGCATACACGCCACGTTATGTACTGAAGTAGAATTGAGAATGTAAGTTAAGTAGTTTGGAAATTATTTTCTTTTTATTTAAATTTGAGGATTATTTTTTGGTCATAATATACCATGGACAAATATACAAACTTAAAAAAAAATATCCGTTACAATTAGAGGAACTATTCTACTTCCATAGCTAAATAATACTGTCACAATTAAGTAAAGAAAAATAAAATTAAGAAAGTGTATACTTTCTGAGAAAAAGGAACATGAATTTGAGACTAATTTCTGTGAAATTTTTAAATCCGACTAATATTTGTAACTTGACAGCTAAGAAGAATATTGAACTAGACCGCTGATATGTTGTGTGCTTATGTCAGTTTATGATAAATAACAGGTTAATTTCTTAATCTAATACATTCATAAAATCCAGAGAGAAACAAAGGTATACATTTAAGAGGGTTGCACACTTCCCAGGCCCCTTATATTTTGCGAACCCCCTGGGAAACAGGTTGGGAAACGATGCTGTAGGCTATTATGTCTTAGTCAGATAGAAATGAAAATCCACAGCCTGCTTCCAGTCGACCGACCGGGTCCGGGATGGAATGAATGAAGCCCCCCATCTAGCGGCGAGGATATGAACTGTGCCGGCTGCCGAAGCCTGTCGCACTCCTCTGGGGCAATGAGTAAATGAATGACAGATGAAATGAAATGATAATGGAGAGTGTTGCTGGAAATAAATTTTTGACAGGGAAAACCGGAATACCCGGAGAAAAACCTGTCTGCCTCCGTTCTGTCCTGCTCAAATCTCACATGGAGTGACCGGGATATGAACCACGGACCCAGCGGTGAGAGGCCGGCGTGCTGCCGCCTAAGCCACGGAGGCTTTCCGTTTAGTCACATAGCAAAATTCTTAATGCCGGCAAATGATGTAAAAAGTGAATAGTTGCACTATCTGACACGTTTCTTTACGAAGTGACAGACCGATGTAGACAGATCTTGTAAGAAATGATTTTAAATTATCAGCCGAAGCACTTCATGAAGATCCAGTATTTGTTGATTTGACTCTTCATGAAATGATTGACTCAATGGCGTCGTACATTAACTTTTCGCCATCATACACGAACTATTGCAAGAAATAATTTAATACTTCTTTATTATAGTTGCAAATGAATTTACAGCAATAAAACAACAATCATGGAACAACAGAATTATATTAAATCTTGCAGGCTAAAATAGAAACATAAATATAAGGTGCGTTCATAAAGTAACGAGCTGGAGGCTGGAATGCGCAAACCGGTGACGACATCGGCTAATCGTGGCGTGTGTAATGAGGTGTGGTTCCGACCAGAGCGTGGAAGGTCACAGCCCGTCGCTAGAGGGCACGCGTGCACGTCACGTGATGATACAAAGCGAGCAGCAGCATGCATCAATCGTCCAACGCTGCCAGTCCCAGTGACATGGAGGTGTCAACAGAAGAGCAAAGAGGTGTTGTTCGGTTTCAGACAGCGAAAGGAGTAGGGGGAACGGACATTCATCGCCGAATGTCACAAGTGTACGGCGAACACTGCATGTCCCTTGCATGGGTCAAGACGTGACACAAGCGCTTCAGGGAAGGACGGGTGTCGTTAGCCGATTATGCCCGGTCTGGGGCACCCCCTCCTGCATTACCGATGACAACGTCCAGCTGGTTGATGCACTCATTACCCAGGACCGCCGAGTGACAGTGAACGCCATAGCCACCTTGATCGGATTGAGCGTCGGAAGTGTGCACACTATCATTAAGGAACGACTGCATTTGCATTTGCAGAAAGTGTGTGCCCAATGGGTGCCCCACAGTCTTCAACCACACCAGGAAGCATATCGAATGGCCTACTGTCTTGGTCTTGGTTGGACGATTGATGCAAGCTGCTGCTCGCTTTGTATCGTCACGTGACGTGCACGCGTGCCCTTTGCGACGGGCTGTGACCTTCCACGCTCTGGTTGGAACCACACCTCGTTACACACGCCACGATTGGCAATGTCGTCACTGGTTTGCGCATTACAGCCTCCGGCTCGTTACTTTTTGAACGCACCTTATAGTTAATTTGCAAAAATACTCCTCAAGAAATAACGGTCTTTGAACGACCATGGTGACTTCTATGTTGTACATTGACACTATTAATTCTTAGGAAGCACACTTGAACACTGATACCGCTATTTGATGAAGTGATGTGCTGGACTTCCCGTCAGATAATGTACAAAAGGAATTACACTATGTGACGGCGAAATATAGTCATTTCATGAAACCACGCGTCAGATAATGCAACTCTCCTTTTTTAAATAATATGCCGGATTTTCATGAAGTGCCTAGGATTTTCACGTTATATGAAATTGCCGACCGTTAGATTGTTATTTCTTTTATCCTTGTGCAGTATCACCCGGATCCATGTCCTTCTTAGTACACATCATCATCCACTTACATGCCCATTTAAGCAGAGAATGTTACTCAGTTACATGGCCTTCTAGGTGGAGAATATAACCCAAGTCCATAGCCTTCTACGTAGAGAATATAACCCAAGTCCATAGCCTTCTAGGTAGAGAATATAACCCAAGTCCATAGCCTTCTACGTAGAGAATATAACCCAAGTTCATAGCCTTCTAAGTAGAGAATATAACCCAAGTCCATAGCCTTCTACGTAGAGAATATAACCCAAGTCCATAGCCTTCTACGTAGAGAATATAACCCAAGTCCATAGCCTTCTACGTAGAGAATATAACCCAAGTCCATAGCCTTCTAGGTAGAGAATATAACCCAAGTCCATAGCCTTCTAGGTAGAGAATATAACCCAAGTCCATAGCCTTCTAGGTAGAGAATATAACCCAAGTCCATAGCCTTCTACGTAGAGAATATAACCCAAGTCCATAGCCTTCTAGGTAGAGAATATAACCCAAGTCCATAGCCTTCTACGTAGAGAATATAACCCAAGTCCATAGCCTTCTAAGTAGAGAATATTACCCAAGTCCATAGCCTTCTAAGTAGAGAATATAACCCAAGTCCATAGCCTTCTAGGTAGAGAATATAACCCAAGTCCATAGCCTTCTAGGTAGAGAATATAACCCAAGTCCATAGCCTTCTACGTAGAAAATATAACCCAAGTCCACAGCCTTCTAGGTAGAGAATATAACCCAAGTCCATAGCCTTCTAAGTAGAGTATATAACCCAAGTCCATAGCCTTCTACGTAGAAAATATAACCCAAGTCCATAGCCTTCTAGGTAGAGAATATAACCCAAGTCCATAGCCTTCTAGGTAGAGAATATAACCCAAGTCCATAGCCTTCTACGTAGAGAATATAACCCAAGTCCATAGCCTTCTACGTAGAGAATATAACCCAAGTCCATAGCCTTCTACGTAGAGAATATAACCCAAGTCCATAGCCTTCTAAGTAGAGAATATAACCCAAGTCCATAGTCTTCTACGTAGAGAATATAACCCAAGTCCATAGCCTTCTAGGTAGAGAATATAACCCAAGTCCATAGCCTTCTAGGTAGAGAATATAACCCAAGTCCATAGCCTCCTACGTAGAAAATATAACCCAAGTCCATAGTCTTCTAGGTAGAGAATATAACCCAAGTCCATAGCCTTCTAAGTAGAGAATATAACCCAAGTCCATAGCCTTCTACGTAGAAAATATAACCCAAGTCCATAGCCTTCTACGTAGAGAATATAACCCAAGTCCATAGCCTTCTACGTAGAGAATATAACCCAAGTCCATAGCCTTCTAGGTAGAGAATATAACCCAAGTCCATAGCCTTCTAGGTAGAGAATATAACCCAAGTCCATAGCCTTCTAGGTAGAGAATATAACCCAAGTCCATTGCCTTCTAAGTAGAGAATATAACCCAAGTCCATTGCCTTCTAAGTAGAGAATATAACCCAAGTCCATAGCCTTCTAGGTAGAGAATATAACCCAAGTCCATAGCCTTCTAGGTAGAGAATATAACCCAAGTCCATAGCCTCCTACGTAGAAAATATAACCCAAGTCTATAGTCTTCTAGGTAGAGAATATTACCCAAGTCCATAGTCTTCTAGGTAGAGAATATAACCCAAGTCCATAGCCTTCTAAGTAGAGAATATAACCCAAGTCCATAGCCTTCTAAGTAGAGAATATAACCCAAGTCCATAGCCTTCTAAGTAGAGAATATAACCCAAGTCCATAGCCTTCTAAGTAGAGAATATTACCCAAGTCCATAGCCTTCTAAGTAGAGAATATAACCCAAGTCCATAGCCTTCTAAGTAGAGAATATAACCCAAGTCCATAGCCTTCTAAGTAGAGAATATTACCTTGGCGGCTTCGGTAGCGTAGTTGGTAGCATGCTGAGCTTCTATGCCCAAGGTCGCGGGTTCAATCCCAGCCGATGACGTCGGTTTTTTTAAGAGCGTTAAAATTCCTCAGTATGCCTTCCTTGGGAGGGGAAGTAAAGCTGGCCGGTCCATGTCATAGATTTATGGCATGTAAAAGAACCTTCCGCTAACTAAACTTTTGAGAAGCAAAATTTGTAGCTTAGGTTTGATTAATGCTCTTACGTTCCAACGTTCGTCCCCAGGCACTGGTTGCGAAAGTAAGTTCACAGCTAGGTGCCGTGGACGGTGGCATTTGGTAGCGAAATTAGGAACTACTTAAAATTATCGTCTGCAGTCCTTACTTAAATAAAAAACAGATAACACACACTAATACAGTTATCACAATTAATACCGGTTTTTAGACAGATTCTACACACACCCAAAGTACACGGGCCTACCAACCGCGTTATCGCAGCTCCGAAACTAAGGAAGCAACCAACCAGAGAATATCACCCAAGCCCTTCTAGATAGAGAATATCATCCAGTTCAATGATCTTTAAGGCATAGAATGTCACTCAGTTCCATGGCATCCTAAGTCGAGAATATCACCGATGTCTATAATCTACTAAATAAGAATTATCACTAAAATCAGCAGCCTTCTAGTAGGGAATTCTAATAAGTTCCATGGCCTTGTAACTGGTGAATATCACCTAGGTCCATGAACGTCTTCGTAATAAATATCACCGAGTCCCATGGACTTCTAATTCAGAATGTCACTCATATACATCGCCTTCAAAGTAGAGAATACCATCAAGTTCCATGACTTTCTACGTATGAAACATCACTCAGTTGTATGGTCTTAAAATAAGAAGATATCACGCAAGTCCATGGCCTGTTGATAGTATCACTCATATTTACGACCTCCTAAGTAGAGAATATCACCCACATCCATGGCCATCTAAAATAGTATATTCCAGAAGCAGGGACATCTAGGTAGATAATGTCACTGAGTTCCACGGTCTTCTAAGTACAATCTATAAGCCAGAGCCATGGCATTGTAATTAGAGATAGTCACTCAGTTCCATAGCCTTCTAAGTAATAACTTTGTCACTTGACTTCGTAAGTAGAGAATGTCAGTGAGATCATAGGCCTTATCAGTAGAGAATTTCTCCCACACGCATCACTTTTTAAGTAGACAATTGACCCACATCCATCAACTTTTAAGTGAAAAAATACACTCAGTTTCATGGATTTTTAAGTAGAGAATACAATCCTTATCCATGGCTTTATAATAAACAGAGAGAGCTTACTACATAGAGAATGACATCCGGACTCATGGCCTTCTAAGTAGACAAAGTCACCTATGTTTGACGATGTCGAAATGTAAATATTATATGTCAGAAAACTGTATCATAATGAGGGTCATTATAACACTATTTTTAGCCTATTTTCAATTTTGAAAAAATAGGCTTATGAGATCACCTTTTGTCCGTGTGTGTGTGTGATTCGTGTGTGTGTCTCCCCCTAATAAAATCTAAACGGCTGGAGCGATTTCAATGAAACTCGGAAAGTTCATAGCATTATTCCCGGCGACCTCGACCGTGCCCTTCAAATTTTGTTACGACTCACCAATCCAACATGGCGGCTGTGCGAAATATTTCACCAGCATTCAATATCTCCGAAACTATTACCGATATTACCCTGACATTTTCTATGGTGATAGAAGAAACAACTATAAGTTCATCTATGTGACTTTTGAAAATCTGGTAACAACAAAACCAACATGGCGGCCGAGCGAATTTGCGACTTTTAAATAGACGTTTCTCGCGATTTGACCAACCAAACGCAATGAAACTTGGTAGAGTATATGTTTATATACATTGTAATGCACAGACATCTAACTTCGTTCAATTGTTTACATAATCACAAGATGGCGGATGTGCGAAATATTTCACCGGCATTCTATATCTCTGAAACTATTAGCGGTAAACCCCTGAAATTTTGTACGGAGATAAAGGGCACTACTGGAAGTCCATCTATAAGACTTTCAAAAACCGGTTAACTACAAAACGAACAAGGCGGCCAAGCGAATTTGAAAATTTTAAATAGACCTTTCTCGCGATTTAATGTTCCAAGCGCACTGAAACCTGGCACATAAAATATTTATACACATTGTAATCCACTGGTTTCTAATTTAGTTCAATTGTTTACATAACCTCAAGATGGCGGCAGTGCGAATTTTAAAATTAATATTTTATTTATTGTGATGTAGTCATGCGATCGAAGTGAAAGTTTGAATAATGAACCTACGCAATAATTTTCCTTTAATGGTACATGACTCTATGGCCTATAATTTAACAATCCAACATGGCGACCATCCGAAATATTTAGACGATACTGAATATCTACGAATCTATTTTAGCAATCAAACTGCATTTTTTAATGTTCATATGGGCTATGAACTTAAGTTCACCTATAGGACTTTAAATAACCTGGTGATCGCAAATCCAACATGGCGGTGACGCGAATTATAAATATTCACATGGACGTTTCTCGCAATTTAACCATCCGCGTGCAGTGAAACTTGGTACAGTAAATCCTTATACGAATGTTAATCCACTGGCATCTAATTTATTTCAATTGTTGCCATAACCTCAAGATGGCAGCTGTGAAAAATTTTAAACTCTCCTTATTTTTTCTTGTGTCCTAACTATGCGATTGAAGTTTGAATACTACACGTTCACAATAATCTGCATGTAACAGCACATAACTCTAGGACCTACATATATAAAATCCAACATGGCGACCATCCGAAATATTTAGTCGGTTCTCAATATCTACGAATCTATTACAGCAATCAAACTGAAATTGTGTATGTTGTTAGTGGCAATTAACATAAGTAGGATATATGAAAATAGGCTGTATAGTTCTTCACGGAACTACTTGTTCATTATGAAACAGTTTCTCCCACCAATCAGAGCTCAAGAAACAGTTTCATGACCTTACAAATACATAATGTCACAGAAATTCATGACTTTCTATGTCGAGAATCGCACCCAGGTCCAAAGTAGAGAACATCATCAAGTTCCACGACCTTCTATTCTGATTAGAGAACGACACTCAGATCCATGGCCTTTTAAGTAGATAATACCACCAAGATACAGAGTAGAAAAGTAGAGAATGACATTTAGACCCACCGCCTTCTAAGTAGATAATATCACCGAGATACAGAGCCTACTACGTAGAGAATGACATCCGGACTCATGGCCTTCTAAGATGACAAAGTCACCTATGTTTTCTTATGTTTGACGATGTCGAAATGTAAATATTATATGTGAGAAACCTGTATCATAATGAGGGTCATTATAACACTCTTTTTCACCAATCAGAGCTCAAGAAACAGTTGTGTGACCAATTAGGTAAGGATAGCATCGCACCTGCGCTGACTTCCACGACCTTCAATTTTAAATTTCACTGCGTGGCTTCTAGCGTCAAAGTGGGGTATTCCATGAGGCCATGGTATTCTCTGCGTCTCATGCGCTCTGTTCAGTACATAAAACAGGTGAAATCTCGTCAGATATTTATGAATATTTATGGTCGAACATAAACAGTCGTAAGCAACTCGCCTATAATGGTAATTAAGACTCTTATGGAAATTTATGTTCGACCCTCACTATTATGTGTCAGAAAACGGTGTCATAATGATGGTCATTATAACACTTATTTTCATTATGATACAGTTTCTCCAGCCAATCAGAGCTCGTTCATTGACCAATTAGGTAACGATACCTTCGCGCATGCGCTCAAAATCCAACATGTCGGACATAAACACAACATCGAACTATAATAAATTACCGACATGGAATACGCACTGTCCATATGTTCGCGTAAATAAACTGGCGAATATGAAACAAGAAATAGCACTGTACCTTAAAATCACCAACACTAATTTCTACACAGCGCATTCAAACGACTCCGGTGACAATATTACTGAGGGACGGCAGATGTAAACATATGGCTTGCATATGGCATTGCAAGCACACAGCGCATGCGTCGGTCGACAAAGATCTTGAAAGAAAGAGAGATGTCTCGCGCTCGTTCTCCGATAACAAAATTCTTGTGGCTGACTCTCAACAGATATTTATGAATATTTATGTTAAAACATATAATAAAATTATAATTATCGTCGAACATAAACAGTCGTATGCAACTCGCCTATAATGGTAATTAAGACACTCGTATGGAAATTATAAAACTCGCATACGCTCGTTTTATAAAAAATACTCGTGTCTTAATTACTGCCATTATAGGCTCGTTGCATAATGTACTATTGTTTCCTCAAAAGAGAATGTAAATCAGTCCAAGGTGTGCTGGAGAAAGAATACGATCGAGTGCAACGGCCTGTTGAATATAAATGCATACTACTAAAGATCACTTTGAATCAAAGTAGGGCCTGTATGAATAAGGCTCATTTACTCTGGCAGTTTTCAAAAAGAGAGTCCACTTAGCAGTCGCACACCTAGCTATGGCTGGTACATACGCAATATTAGACACGTCAGAGCACTGAACACGTGGAATTTAAACCCTCTCACATACATCCCCTGTCTTCCGTAAAAGGGGGTCATATAGCCGCGAGAGTGAAAGAGAGACAGAGATAGAGGACAAGGTTTATTAAAATTCCATACACATCACAGATTGCTACATTCATTCTTGGGGAGTGGGGATAAATTACAAAAACTACCCCCAACCCGGCGGCGGAAACCATCACCACAACACTCACACCACCAACAACCCTTCTCCCCACACCCTCTTTCGTTAACCCAAACGCCAAAAATCTTTTTTCCGTTTTTTTTCACTTTAAATCAGTAAAAAAAGAAAGCAAAAAAAGCAAAACATGTTCTGTACTCTGCCATGAGCTGAAGCCGATGTGTTTCTCCGGCCATTTTCCACATGACAGCAACTTCAAATTGAAAATGCTTCTGCTTGCTTGTTGTAGTTAAGCGGTTCGCTCTTCTCTTGGATACCCAAGAGAGTTTTGTATGCTTAAACAATCTGCGTTTACATGTACGTCCACCCAGGATTACCCTGGCTTCTGTCTAAATATCACTGGACTAGTTGCTAAACAAAAAGCTCATGGCTGGTTTACACACACAAATATATATTTTCTCTGGACATAGATACCATGTTTTGTGGACTTGAAATGAAAAGAGTGTGTTTTTGTAAAGCGATTAAGACAATCCTAGCTTTGTTACGTGCAATAAAGCTGACATTTTAAGTCTCATGTTGCTTCTACTTGCAGCCTCATTTCCTTTTATTATAAGGGATGGAAATTGCCAGATGTCTTACGACTTACCCCCGTCTTACAACTAGAAATCACAGATTATACGACCTAATAGATTAAAGCCTTTATTTATCGGTGTCCGGACAGTTCCCCACACTGCCCAAAATACTGACACTTCCACACAGTGCTTGGACGCGGCTACCTGTTTAATGACTCAGAAATAATCTCGACTGACATTTCCACACACATCTCCCCTCTCCCCCAAGGCTACTATGGAAAAGATCAAGTTGAAATTTGGCCTACTGTTGTTTAGCACTTTTAATATCTCTGTAATCTCATATTATATTCTTTAACTACTGAACTACTGTATAAGGTTTGAGGCAAAAATGTTTAATACTCTTCAGCTATTATGAGTACAAGTACAAGTACTAGTACATTATAAATGAGAAATTTTTATTCTTGCCGTGTAAGGATCGTGAGTACTATGGAGTTACAATTTGGTCGGACATCTAAGGGAAGGGAATGCGTTTACCATGAAGGTTACGAATACCAAAAGTTAAGAATGGTGAAAAGTGGTGTTGTGACGTGGGTGTGTGTTTTCAAGTATTCGAAAAAGTGTTATTCATCAATTCAGTCAAAAGAAAACATTTTAACCCGTGGAGCAAACAGTGAGCTTCAGTGTGGTGTTCCTGATGTTGCCCGTATAGAGATTTCGAAGCTCGTCCAAGGGGCGGTGAAGAGAGCACGCGAAGAAGAAGCCAGCATTAGTCAAATTTACAACAACGCCATGGGTGACCTTCATGATAAAGGTATGTGCTCTTAGCATTAGTTTTAGTAGTAGGGTACCACTGAGTGAATTTAGTAAACTCATTCAAACAACACATACGTAATAATGTAGTTTCTTCTATTTAAAATTTATTTATTAGATAATGCAGCCCAACGTACTCATCATATTTTACAATTATCAAAAATCTAATTAAAAAATTTATTTATATTAATTTATGTTCATGAACTATTTGGAAACAAGTTTCAAGCATTGGTCTTGTACTATCAATGTCAAAAGTGTGTATTTTTAAATATAAAACATACGCGTGCAGAGCTGCTTTTCTACTCCAGGTGCGGATTGGAAGCATAACACTGCATTATTAACATTTCTAAGCATTTGTGTTTTACTGTACTATGGTGCTTTATTAATGTATTTTGTTTACTCAGTTGGTATCCATGTTTACAACATTTTATAGATTTATAAAGCAGACCCCTGTTTTTTTATTTGTTTTTCCAAACTCTAGCATTGAAATTTTGATTTTTTAACCATACTTTTAATTATTTTTTTATGAAACAATTTTTATTTGTAAATTTAAAAAAACTTTATTCAGAGATTTCATTTAAATTTTTAGGCCAGTTTTCGTTTTCTCATGTACATACATTGCTTGTTTTAGAGTATAGGATAGATGGTTTGTTTTCAGGTTAGGACTTCGTTACCGAAATGCCTAGGACAGAGTCTATGATGAGGTCACTTTATCGACACAAAAGCAGTGCCCAGGGAAGCACAAAGGAGCCGGAACACAGAGAAAATATCGTTTTTGATATCAATACGTTGACTATGATTGACGGTTCGTCTTTCCTTTTGGCCGACGACGGAAATGAAGAAGGAATTATTGTTTTTTGCGGCAGCAAAGGAAAAGAGAGCTTGAAATGTTTTAGCCATTTTTTATGGGTGGTACTTTTAATAGCTCTAGCAAGCAGTTTTGTCAAATATATACCATTCATGCCGATTTTGGGAGCAGCAATGATGAGACAAATATATTTCCTATCGCATTCGCACTTCTACCAAACAAGAAGAAGCAAACGTATAGGAGATTGTTCAGACTCCTCCTCCAGGCTGTTCCGGAGTGGAGACCAGAAGACGGTAATGTGGATTTTGAAGCTGCTGTAATTTCTTCTCTGAAATACGTATTTCCAACAACAAAATTACATGGCTGTCATTTTCACATGACAAAATGCTTATGGAGAAAAGTACAGGATCTCGGATTAACGGTGGAGTACCGAGAGAATAACGAAATCCGCCTTCATGTCCGTATGTGCGCAGCACTTGCGTTTTTAAAGCCTGAAGATGTGCTCGATGGATGGGTGGAAATACACTCTCATGCTCCAGAAAGTCCCAAACTTAGCCAGTTTTTTGACTACATCGTTGACAACTGGCTAGATAACCAAGACATTCCAATCGAGATGTGGAACTGCCACCAAGCACGACACAGGACAACGAATGCCGTTGAGGGCTGGAACAAGCGACTCAACAATCTTGTCGGGAGACCTCACCCCAAATTAAAAGAGGTTGTCAAAGTGTTGAAGACGGAAGCTGAGAAGACAAACTGCGCATTTTTAAAGGCCGAGCTCAACATGGAAGGGAAAAAAAGAAGACGAAAATATGTCAAACTGGACGGACGGATTGAGAACATTCAGCAAAAGTTCGAAAATGACAAAAATATGAAAAGTTTTCTGAAGGCAGTTGCCTATTCACAGAAAATGGAGTAGGTTAATATTATTGTTGAACAAATATGACAAAAACAAAAAACAAAACAAACAAAAAAAAAAATACAAAACAACTGACGAAGCCTAGAAAGCTGATTTTAAACACGCCAAAATGATAACACCACCAAACTGATCGGTTTTGTTATTATTTTGCCAGTCCACAGCCAGGATTTTGATGGAAATTACACTACATCACAATGATATTTTCTAGACCGTGTTAGTAATGAAGTACATAGACCGAGCGGTTTTCTTCACTCCAAATGAGTATTATGTTAAGGTGCATTGTCACAGGTGCGGCTGTAAGGATGATCACTGAAGCCTATATAGCCTTAGGGGTGGGGGGATGTGTGTGGAACTGTCAGTCGGGAATATTTCTGAGTCATTAAACAGGTAGCCGCGTCCAAGGGCTGTGTGGAAGTGTCAGTGTGGGGAACTGTCATGTAATCTATTTCTCATTTAGAATTTGTTTCCTTAACCCTAGAATGGTAGCGTTCGTCTCCGCGACGAAAACAGCATACACCTCTGCTTCCCCGCGTCTCCCTTTATAGTCCAATCCCCACCAGTGTTTGGCAGGCCTTAAATTCAAAGCAAATTAGTAAAAAGAAAATAAAAAAGAAAAGAAAAATCAAAATAATCAAAATCCATAAAACCCCCAAAACAATCAAAATTAGACAAAATTTGTCAAAAAGAAAAGCTCAAAAATTAAAAATAAACAAGATGTTCAGTAAAGAACATATAGCCTACTTTCTCCTAAATGTATGAGTATAGTTATAACTCGTTGTTATTATCAAAGAGTATAATAGAACTATTCTTTGTTGAAGGCCATAGAAACGATTTTCCTCTACCAAACGCCACAATCTAGATAAAAACTGCTACCATCATTGAAGAAAGAAAGATAAGAAGTATATCAAGAATGTTATGGATCTGGAGACATAATCGACCGGACTGGCTGCGTGGCTCAGCGGTAACGTTCTCGCTTGCTGGGCCCTAGGTTGCAGGTTCGTATCCTGGCACAGTCAGCTGGCATTTGAGGGTGCACAAATGCGAGGGAGCCGTGTCAGTACATTTACTGGCACGTTAAAGATCCCCTACGGGCCAAAATTCCGGCACCCTGGTGTCTCTAAAAGCAGCAGTAGTTAAAAGGGATGTAAAACCAATAACATTATTATTATTATTATTATTGTTTTAATGTGCTAAACGGTTCCAGGCTAGTGTTCAGAAGTAAAGGGGGAGTTTTAGTCGGTAGTCTGCTACTCAGTAGCAGGAGCCCGACACTCTGTGCGTAAATGCATTTCTTCCCCTAAAAAAAAAATATGTATATATATATATATATATATATATATATATTATTATTATTGCATATACGACCTGCCGTGGGCAACATCCAACTTTGAGTTGAGGCATGTCTTTACACGTCTGGTTGTGCAGGGCTTTCACAACCCTAATTGAAAAAAAAAAAAGGAAGGAAGATTGTAGTTTTACGTGGCCGTGAATCTTGTGATTATGAGCCACGGGACCTCCTTTTTACGTGGAATCCGAACCACAGGACATGGCATTTCACTTCGAAAATCTCGCATGCATTGACCGGGAATCGAAAACCCTAATTGAATTAACAAATCTTTCCATGACCCTACAGAGACGTGTGTATACAAACTATGTGGATATTTTCGATTGCTATTTGCCTGAAATAAAAATAGTAATTAATACCTGAACTAACACCAACGGCTTGAACTCAGTTACTATTGTGAAATCGTTTTGTTCTTTACTTCAAATAACATTTTCAAGTAACGCAAAATAGGCTGTTACAAACCCTTTAAAATAAAAAGTAAAAATGTATCGTAGTATCATGTCATTCTTCAAATTCGATGCGCATAGAATGCCAATGGCATAGTAATCAATGGAGCCCCACGTAGACTAGTCGTGACATCTAGTGGTGAAATATCGAACAATATAATCCTAACAGAGCGAGTGCATTCTAGCGGCCAGAAGAAGAAACTTTTCAATAAAATCTGGAAGTTAATAAGTATGTCGGCGTGCAGTTACCTTTTTGGCAGCTAGATGTCTCGAGTAAATCTGCTGGCGAATTATGTTTTAATTAAATATATATTTTACACCATAATATGCACAATATAACGCTTAATTTTAAAACATCTGAGTCATTACAAAACAATAAACATATAACATTTCAAGCAAAAAATCTAGCTCTGATCGGGTTTGAAACATAGGCATTTGAGCGATAGGCTAACGCTCTACCACTGAGCTAATTGTGTCAACGAATATCGTTCTATATAAAATGACTTACATAGAACTTGTTAGCAAATAATGATTTATACTAAACGATTTCATCACTGGAGTATATTATTTATATATAAAGCATTTCATACAAAGTTTATTTATTTTGTATCAGTACGCTATATTGCATGCAATACTCAAATTAGTGAAATATAAGTCAGGCACAAGATATCCGCTGCCATCTTGTCTTATTACTGAATCAGCTCAGCTTTTTAAAATCACGTCTGCACTATAGTATTACAAAATAAACTTTTAATTTCGAACGTGCCTCTTCCTTTAGAACAGTTAAAACGATTCTCGGCTCGATAATCGGAACTGGTGGGTCCCATGATATGGATTATAAAGTTTGCATAATTTGCACGGCCGCCATCCTGAAATGGTATGGCGGACGACCTTGTAGTTTGGTCACAAGACGCATCCTATACGAAGGTATGTTGTTACCAAATTTGGTAGAGATCGGATGATTTGGTTAGTCGTTATTTGATTTTACGTTTTGAACGTTTGAGTGGCCGCCATTCAGTTTTAGTAAAGACGGCGGCGATATAAAACATGACACTGAGGTGTCCTTTGCTAGTGCTACATTTGTACCAAATTTCGTTCAATTCGCATTCACCGTGTTCGAATTGATAGGGGGGGGGGGACAGACATTCAGAGTACACACACACACACACACAGAAACACACACACACACACACACACACAGAGACTCACACACACACATACACACACACACACAGACTCACACACACACACAGACAGACACACTTTTTTCGCCCTGTGTTGATCTCATAAGTCTACTTTCATTTTTTGCAAAAATCGAAAGTAGGCTAAAAATACTTGAAATTTATTTATTTATTTATCGTACTGTATGGCTTTTAGTGCCGGGAGTGTCCGAGGACATGTTCGGCTCGCCTGAGTGTGTAGCTGCTTCCAGCGGACACCCTTATTAGGGTAAGCTACAAGTTCCGTTCAATTTCAAGTAGTTCCAACTTTCGCCACCAGATATCAATGATACCTAGTGATAAACGTTGGAACTTTGATAGAGCGCTCCGACGAAATCTAACCTAACAATTTTGCTTTACACTAGTTTAGTCTGTGAAAGGATCTTTTACATGCCATAAATCTATGACATGGGACCGTCGGCTTTACTTCCCCTCAGAAGAAAGGCATACTGAAGGATTTTTAACGCTCTTAAAATATCCGACGACTTTGGCCGGGTTTGAACCCGCTATCTTGGGCACAGCAGTTCAGCATGCTATCAACTACGCCACCGAAGCCGCTAATACTTGAAATATAAAAAATAGTCAAAATAAACAACCAACATTAGTCAAAAAAGAAAAAAAAACAACACAAAATATCAAAATTAATCAAAATCCAAAATCCAAAATGAAAATGACAATTAGTCAAAATAAAATAATAATAATAATAATAATAATGTTATTGGTTTTACGTAAAAAAAAACAGAATTATTCAAAATCAGTCTCCATTCTGCTAGCCTAGAGAGTGAAATAGAAAGTTTACGTAAGTGGTAGTTTCGAGAATCGTCGCCGATGCGAAACGATACCGATAACAACGTTGCAATTAGCGCTACCGTTGTAGGGTTGACTGGCTAAGTGGTGCAGCGGTAACTTTCTCACCTGCTGTGCCCTAATTTGCAGGATTGAATGCTGGCGCAGTCAGATGACATTTGAGGGTGAGCAAATGCAAGGGAGCCGTGTCAATAGATTTACTGACGTATTAAAGATCGCCTTTGGAGGCGAAATTTCGGCACCCCGGCGTCTCTAAAAGCTGACATAATTAAAAGGGACGTAAAACCAATACGTTTATTATCATTTACTTTTACTTTTATCGTTATGGCCACTAAGGACCGTGAGATCTCGACAGTTGTTCTTCTTGTTAGCCCACCACGCCTTCATCCTTTCGGAATGGGATTTCTTCCATTCATCCGAGTGATCATATCTCTTGCTGGGTTTTACTTCCTCTTGAGATTGCCACGGTGGGTGAGTGGATAGCGTGTCGGTCTACTAACCCCAAGATTGCAGGTTCGCTTCTGGCCGTGGTAAGTGATTTCTGAAAGGCGGACAAAATACGATGTTGGCTTGTCAAAGAACCCATTTGAATTCAGTAGGCCGTGTTCATAATGGCAAAATTAATCTCGGGAGTTTCCGCCAACACAAAGTTCCTCATTTCCCTACTAGAAAGCGCTATAGTGTTCAAGAAACTTAGATATCTAACCTCCTTGACTTTCATAGTGATTCAAGGAACAACGAAATTCGACATGCAAGCTACCTTCTGGGTGTCAAATTACAAATTTTGCACCCGAGGCCATACGCTATTATTATTATTACTTCCTCTTGATAAACCTGACGGAGTTTTTGTTTCAATGGGGTTCTGATTCAGAAATTTCAAACTTTAACAAGTCCTTATCCACTTCCACCAGCCAAAGAGGCATCACCTTTAAACCTCGGAAATATGATAATAGACGGTTGGAGAATCTACTGACTGGCATTCTGAGGAGGTGGACATAGAATGTTATTCTCCGGATTACAATTGAGATCTTTTCAGTGTGGGACTATATTTCTGAATTACTCCACAGCTTGTAACCTCCATGTTTGAACTTAAGATCAAGAATTTTCCTAATGGTCTTTATTTCCTTAACTTCAAGTCTCTCAATCGGGACAGCTGCGCGGTTTGTTAAGCATTCCGCTGCACACAGTGCTTCATATGTTCACCAACCATGTCATTGGGTACAATATTCACCATTCCATCGGCATTCGTTGCAAGATGGAGTGAAGTTCTATATATTGGTAAGTTGAGGAAGGAATGAACTATGGAGCAGGTCTCTAAAATAAGTACTTTCTGCATACTGGTCTGCAGATTAAGGTGGAGCCCCAGTTTATCGAGGTTGACCTTCAGCGACTTCGGTATGATCCCTTTGGAGGAGACTATCATAGGCAATACAGTAAAAAAATTCCTGTCGCCACATTTATCGGATTTTTTTCAGCCAGAGGCATGTATTTAGATTATTATTATTATTATTATTATTATTACAATGTTATGCCCATCTGTGGAGATTGATACAACTTATTTAGCTAATGATGTATTTTTTTCTTCTCCCAAAATCATTTCATCTGGGCACTGAACATCTTTCTCCGTTACTTCAGTCCATGATTTCTTGGTCCTGGTTGTAATTTTCTCAGAGAAATGATGTATGTTGCTTATTACTCTGCACTGGAATCGATCTTGTGAAATTTACTCTGTAATGAAAAGTTTTTTAAAGTATTATTCTATTTCACTAAGCCAGTTATCCTTGACTTTCATTGAGAGAGGAAGGTTGAGCATCCTTTTGGTGAGCCTGTCATTGTTCATTCTGAGAATGTGGCCGTAGAACTTCAATCGCCTTTTCCTGAAGGTGTCAGTGATCTTATTAGCATGATGATAAAGCTCCTGAGACTTCCGTTTCATCCAGACTGGTTCAAGGATTTTTATTTTATTTTTAGTCTATTTTAATTTTATGAAAAAAAAAGGCTCATGAGATCACCTTTTGTCAGTGTGTGTGTGTGTGTGTGTGTGTCCCTAATAACTTCTAAACGGCTGGAGCGATTTCAATGGAACTCGGTAAGATCATAGCACCATTCTGGCCGACCCCGACCGTGCCCTTCAAATGTTATTGTGTCTCACCAATTCAACATGGCGGCTGAGCAAAATAATTCACCAGTATTCAGTATCTCCGAAACTATTATCGATATCACCCTGAAATTGTGTACGGTGATAAAGGACACTACTTGAAGTTCACCTATGAGACTTTCAAAAACCTGGTAACTCTAAAGCCAACATAGCGGCCAAGCGAATTTGAGACTTTTAAGTAGACTTTTCTCGCGATTTAACCATCCAAACGTAATGAAACACATTGTAATGCACTGGCGTCTAAGTTAGTTCAATTGTTTACATAACCTCAAAATGGCGGCTGTGCGAAATATTTCACTGGCATTCTATATCGCCGAAACTTTTACAGATATCACCCTGACATTTTGTACGGTGATAAAGGGCACTGGTACAAGTTAATCTATATAACTTTCATAAACATGTCAAGTACAAAACGAACATGGCGGCCAAGCGAAATTGAAACATTTTAAGACTTTTCTCGAGATTTAACTCTCTGAGCGCAGTGAAATGTGGTACAGTAAATGATTATACATATTGTAATGCACTGGCATCTGATTTAGTTCAATTTTTGACATAACCTCAAGATGGCGGCTGTGCGAAATTTTAACCATAATCATAATCATTGTATTCATGCGATCGAACTGAAAGTTTGAATAATGAAGCTAGGCAATAATTTTCCTTTAATGATACATAACTCTATGGCCTATACTGTACATATATCCGAAATATTTAGACAGTTCTCAATATCTACGAATCTTTTACAGCAATCGAACTGATTTTTTTAATGTTCATAGAAGCTATGAACATACGTTCACCTACAGGACTTTCAGTAACCTGATGATCACAAATCCAACATGGCGGCGACGCAAATTATAAATATTTAAATGGGCATTTCTCACGATTTAACCATCCGAGTGCAGTGAAACTTTGCTCGTTAAATGCTTATACAAATGTTAACCCACTGGCATTTAGTTTCTTTCAATTGTTTTCATAACCACAAGATGGCAGATGTGCGAAATTTTAAAATATCGTTTTTACTTCTTGTGTTCTAATCATGCGATTGAAGTTTGAATACCACACGTACACAATAATCTTCATGTAATAGTACATAAATCAAAATCGAACCTGGCGACCATCTGAAATATTCAGACGGTTCTCAATATCTACGAATCTATCACAACCTTCAAACTGAAATTTTGTATGTAGATATAGGCAATTAACCTGAGTAGGATATATGAAAATAGGCTGTATAGTTCTTCACGGAACTACTTTTTTATAATCGTTTCGGTCTGCTTTGGACCACGTTATTTCAACTGTCTTTTCCCTCGTTTTTCACATTGGCCCAGTGCTCGTGCATTCTTCTTTGGCAAGCTTCTTTTTGTTCTTCGGTCCACTTCTTGCCAGTTTTCAATATGGGTTTTTGACTGAAAACTCTGTATTTCCCCAAGTCTCTTCTTCAAAGAGTCTCGGTCCAAGAAGACATGTGATATCTCCAGTTCTTGTAGGTCATTTTCCACCTCTGTAAACCAGATCCCTTTGGTTTTCTTTCCCACAAAGTAGGCACTGATTAGATTGGACACTCTTCCGGAGCTCATTCGTGATAGGTGGCCATAAAAGGAGAGTATGGTGTCCGTTATTATTATTATTATTATTATTATTATTATTACTATTATTATTATTATATTAATTTGGAATTGAGCTACGATGGTCTACGAGTTAACAATCAATAGTATATTATCTCCTGTGTCTTGCTCTTTTCATCTGCCAGCTTTGATGTCCTGCCAGTGTCCCTTGAGACCATCACTCGGTGTCTTTTTCTGATCTTATGAAAGAGGTCCCCTGCGTTTTGTGAGATCTCCCCCTATCTTAAAACCCCGGTAGTTTTTGATAATTTGTCTACATTAGTTCCTGTTCATAATTTTTGTCATCGGGAATACCGATTTCTGTAAGATCCTTATTACATTTTATTTATCACGAGAGTGACACTCGAAAGCTGTGAAACGCCTCGATATTTGCGAATCAAGCTTGATCGTACCCTGAGCTTCAGGAAACATTGTAGAGAATTGAAGTGCAAGATCAGCTCAAGAAATAGCATAATGTGGAAGTTGATAGGTCCAACATGGGGAGCGAACCCTCAGGTTCTACGTTCAACAGCATTGGGACTTTGCTTCGCAGCAGGAGAGTACGGATCATCAGTGAGGGGAGCATCTGCCCATACCAAGCAAGTGGACATAGCTCTTAACGAGTCCACACGTATTGTTGCTGGATGTTGGAGACCTACTCCAGTGCAGAAGATCCCTCTCGCTGGCATTGCACCTCCAGTTGTTCGACGCAGGGTGACAGCAGAGAAAGAGAGACAAAGGCTTGAAACAGATCCCAGACATTCTATGTTCAACCACAAGGTGACCACTCCTCGCCTAAGATCCAGGAAGAGTTTTATTAAGAGAACATTACCCCTCCATACCAAGCCAGACATCCGGCGTGTGTCACTCTGGAAACCGGAGGGGTTTACCCCTAAAGAAGAAATGAGCAGTGGTAGTCATTTGCCTTATACCACCTGGAGGTCCTTAAACCGGATGAGAACAGGAGTGCCTAAGTGTCGTGGCAACCTTGTGAGGTGGGGTTATACAGAAGATCCAAGATGTGACTGTGGAGAAATCCAGACTCCACAACACCTGCTCACGTGCAAAGATCTTAATGAAACCTGCAGCCAGGAAGACCTTATGTTGGCCACAGACCGAGGGATAAGAGCTGCAGAGATCTGGAAAGGAAGAATTGTGTGTGTCTCCCGGACAGGGAAAGTAAAGTAAGTAAGTAAGTAAGTATTTATCACGAGCTTCGCCCGGTATCTATAATGGTTTACCCAACGTAAGCTTAAAAGGCGCACGGACGGCAGATCCCACACGCTGAACAGCAAAACTTCCAAGACATATACTCTTCTCTGAAGTTTCTGAATTTCAACTCGACACGATTCGACAGTTTGATGCTGCCCGAAGTTGGGGTGATAGGCTTACTCGCTAGCTCGTAAAGTCGTTCAAAAGCTAATAATTTAAATGTCCACCGAATGGAGATTGTAGGAAGAAATGAAAAGGTAAAAACAGTTATGGTGGGCGATGCATTAAAGATAGAGTACGCTGTCGGGGACTCTTTTTTAGAGAACTTTTCATGCTGAAAAATCCTTACACTCATAGTAGATATTTTTAACTGTTTACCCAGCGCAAGCTTAAAAGGCGCACGGACGGCAGGAATTTCTTCGGCTCTATTCACTAAAATCGTTACTGCTCAGCTTTCTTTGGTCATAAATGAATCTTTTTCTACAGAAAACTTCCTCGAGAAATCATTTACAGAATGGTGAAAACCGCATCATAATCCATCCAGTGGTTCTCGAGGTTAGCTGTTACATCCAAGAATTCCCCCCAGGGGCTCACATCTAGTGGGACGTGGGTTGGCGACCACGGGGCCCCAGCTGAGTCTGGCATTGCTTCCACTTACTTGTGCCGGCTCCTCTCAGTCTTCTTTCCTGTCGACCTCACTTGGTCAACTCTTGTTCTCTTCCGACCCCGACGGTATTAGGGTATCCGAGGCCTAGGGAGTCTCTTCCTTTCCCGCCTTAATTGGCCCTTGTCTGATCTTTTCTGATATCCTCCTTCTGCGAGGGGTCAGCCTTCTTTTTCTTATCATGATATCTCCTGCCTTCTGCCCAAAGCCCTAAAGGAGGCAGGGTGTATTTAGCCCCACCACTTCTGGTGCACCCTGGATAATGCTACACCCTCAGGGTCTCACGGCTGGTGAGTTCGGGAGTTGGCGACCCCGAGGGATTCCTGAGCTGGGCCCGGTTTTCCCCATTTTGTCCCTTACCTGTGGGGCGGACCCTCTCCTCTTTCACTTTCCTATTTGCCTTTCATGGCCCTCCTTCCTTCCAAGTCCCTCAATCCGCATTCTTCGAGGGTTGAGGGCATTTCTTTTCCTCCTGTCCTTTATTTGCCTTATTCTCGTTTTGTTTTCCATTTCTTCTTCTAGTATATATGTTAGTAGTTAGTTTTAGTTATAATTTCCATTTCATTATCGTCACGATCACCCAAACAATTAGGGGCCGATAACCTAGAAGTTAGGCCCCTTAAAACAACAATTATCATCATCATCACATCCAAGAATTCGGGACTTATCTTCCGTTCTGTGGACCGCTTCCTACCAGTTTTCTTGTTTCTCCGTGAATTTCTACTTGCCTACTTTTGTACTAAAGGCTCCACGATTTTCCATGATGATGCAGGTGCGTTGCAAACAGTGACATGGAGGCGTCAAACGAGGAACAAAGAGGTGTTGTTCGGTTTCTGACAGCGAAAGGAGTAGGGGGAACGGACATTCATCGCCGAATGTCACAAGTGTACGGCGAACACTGCATGTCCCTTGCAAGGGTCAAGGCGTGGCACAAGCGCTTCAGGGAAGGACGGGTGTCGTTAGCCGATGATGCCCGGTCTGGGGCACCCCCCTGCATTACCGATGACAACTTCCAGCTGGTTTTGCACTCTTTACCCAGGGCCGCTGAGTGACAGTGAACGCCATAGCCGCCGTGGTCGGATTGAGCGTCGGAAGTGTCCACACCATCATTAAGGAACGACTGCATTTGCATTTGCAGAAAGTGTGTGCCCAATGGGTGCCCCACAGTCTTCAACCACACCAGGAAGCATATCGAATGGCCTACTGTCTTGGTCTTGGTTGGACGATTGATGCATGCTGCTGCTCACTTTGTATCGTCACGTGACGTGCACGCGTGCCCTCTAGCGACGGGCTGTGACCTTCCACGCTCTGGTCGGAACCACACCTCGATACACACGCCACGGTTAGCCGATGTCGTCACCGGTTTGCGCATTACAGCCTCCGGCTCATTACTTTTTGAACGCACCTTATATAAGAAGGGAACTGTGGGAGCTCCAGACCCCCCTCCCCCGCTCCCCTCCCGAAAAAACAATAACAAGTAGTTCCGTGACGAACTAAAGGGCCTACTTTTCTTAAAATTTAATATTCATGCCAATCTACTGTATATAGACCTATCTAGAATAATGACGAATTCTAGTTGGTAATAATAACATTTCTTTGCACTGCAGTTGGAAATACACCTGAAATAAGTGTAGCCTAATAGAGTAACTTACTACAGTTGGCAGCCTTTGTGACTCTGAATATATTCTTAGTTCCATCTCTTAAGGTATTGAATGAAAATGAAAATCCACAGCCTGCTTCCTGTCTCCGACTGGGTCAGGAATGGAATGAATGAAGCCCCCATCTAGCGGCGAGGATATGAACTGTGCCGGCTGCCGAGGCCTGACGCACTCCTCTGGGGCAAAAGGTATTGAATGCACATACAAAATTTGGTTGAAGTCTAATGGATAGTATGGACGTATCCTATTGGATTTGTCAGTGCGTGTAAAATCATGTTGGGAACAATGCCATGTATGTGATGCTCAGAATTAATCTGAAATATTACGATCTATTATAGTGCCAATTTTGGATAAAATCTATTTGTTAGTATAGAAGTTACATGTAATTAAAGTTGAAACTATCAGAAAGCTTAGAATCATGTTGGCAGCACTGAGGTATATTAGTTACTCCAAATTAATGTAGAATGTCAGGTACTATACGTGTGCAATATTTAGAGCTGATGGCTTGCATACATTCTGATATATTGATATTAGGGTTAAATCATAGGGAGAGCATTTAATAAGAAGTGGCAGCCCTGGTGGCTCTTTAGAATACTCAAGTCATATGTGTTATAGTACACATAGTACATACGAAATTTGGTTGAAATCCAATCGATAGCATAGAAGTTACATGCATTTAGAAATTTGACTATCGGCAGGCAGGCAGACTTAGAATCATGCTGGCAACACTGGCATACATGGACGTCTGAAAATTAATCTGGAATATTATTGTCCATATGTGCGCCAATTTTGGAATAATTCGCAAGCATTCCTTCTGAGATATCCAACATTGAGCTCAAATTTCATTTGCGATTTTTTGCAGTCAATTTCAAACATAGCCTTGAGGTATTCAGGTATAATTATATCTTTACTCTTACCAAATTTTGTTGTGTTAGCAGCAACCGTTTAGGAGTTGATAGGGGGGGGGGGACGACAGACAGACAGACATACAGACATACATACAGACAGACAGACAGAAGGACAGACAGACACACACTTTTTGCCGAATCGATCTCGTAAGTCTACTTTTTCTTCATTTTCGCAAAATGAGAAAAGTAGGCTAAAAATTAAGAAAGTGTTGTTTTGGTCAAAGCATAATACAATTGTAAATTTGGTTGTACCCCTATTGGCTAAGTTATAAACAATATTAAGATAGAAATTAGACTGCCTCGTGGTATAGTGGCTAGCATTCTTGGCTGCCACACTGGAGGTCCGAATTCGATTCCCGGCTCTGCCAATAAATTTTAATTCTGGTCTGAGAGTTGGAACGGGGTACACTTAGCCGTGAGGTAAACAAAACTGAGAATTTCTCATTACGGTACTTTTGAGAAATAAATTAACAATTTGTATTTAAACAAGAAGTTCCGTGAAGAACTATACAGCCTACTTTTCATGCCAATGATTATTCTACAGTATATGAACCTATCTAGAATAATGACGGAATTAAGTTGGTAATATCGAAATATCTAATTAGTTCAAAATATACCTGGTATAATGTAGCCTAACAGAGCACTACAGTTGGCAGCCCTGGCGACTGAATATATTCGTAGTTCCACCTCTTAAGGTACAGAATACAAAATTTGGTTGAAGTCCAATGGACGTTACATGCAGTTAGACACTGGATGTTGCCAACAATACCATGCGTGTGCTGGTCAGAAATAATCTGAAATATTATATCTTGTTGTGCCAATTTTGGATGAAATCCATTTGTTAGTATAGAAGTTACATGTATTTTAAAATTGGACATATCAGCAGGCATAGAATCATGTTGGCAGCACTGCCTTGTATTAATTACTCCAAATTAATCTAGAATGTCAGGTGCTATACGTGTGCAAAGTATAGAGCAGTTGGCTTGCATACTTTCTGATATATTGATATTAGGGTAAAAAAATATAGACAGCATTTATTAACAGTTGGCAGCCCTGATTGCTCTTAACAATACTTATAGTCATATCTATTATGGTACACATAGCACATGCGAAATTTGGTTGAAATCAAACTGATAGTATTGTTACATGTATTTAAAAATTGGTACTATCAGCACGCTTATAATCATGTTGGTAGAACTGACGTATATATGTTACTCCAAATTAATCTAAAATGTCAGAATATACGTGTGCATAGTTTAAAGCTGTTGGCTTGCATTCTTTCTGATATATTGGTATTTGGATTAAAAAAAATATAGAGAGCAATTATTAACAGTTCGCAGCCCTGGTGGCTCTTAAGAATACGCTCAATCATATCTGTTTATGTACAGATATTACATACAAAATTTAGTTGAATTCCAATTGATAGTGTAGAAGTTATATGCATTTAAATATTGGACCTATCAGAAGGCTTAAAATTATTTTGGCAACACTGTCATGGCTGGCCTCCTGGAAATTGAACTGATATAGTCTTATCTACATGTGTGCCAATTTTGGAATAGCTCCCATGCATACCTTGCAGGATATCCAACATGGAGCTCAAATTTCTAGTGCGTTTTTTTCAGCAGTTGGTAGCACTGACATCATTTTCAAATATGGACGTGAGATATTCCGGTGCACATCTTTACTCATACTAAATTTCGTATTGATTGCTGCAGCCGTTTAGGAGTTGATAGGGGGGGGGGGGGACACACACACAGACAGACAGACAGACACACATTTTCCCGGATCGATCTCATAAGTCTACTTTTTCCTCATTTTTGCAAAATGTGAAAAGTAGGCTAAAAAACTGTTTACCTTTCTGCTTAATAAATTGACAAATAATTAGATGCTCAATAAGTTTAAAATTGTATTTTTTGTATTATTTTAAAACTTTTTTTTGTATTACCACTATTTGTAGGCTATATAAACTTAGAATTTTACAATTAATTCTTATCTAAAATAATTACACAAAGTTATATGCTCTAAGATATTGGTTGCTATTTCTGGGTATTTTGCGGTGACAATCCTCTGAGAATACTCACAATTTTCCAGGATTGTCTAGCCCCCCCCCCCCCCCCCCCAACCCCATCGATAAAATCGTATATACTCCCGTCTGATGATGTCTGTGTTATTTATTTCTTGGAGGTGTGCCTTAGTTTCTTCTAGCCAGTCCCCCAGGGGCTCATATCTAGTGGGACGTGGGTTGGCGACCACGGGGCCCCAGCTGAGTCCGGCATTGCTTCCACTTACTTGTGCCGGGTGCCTCCCTGTCTTCTTTCCTGTCAACCTCACTTGATCAACTCTAGTTCTCTTCCGACCCCGACGGTATTAGGATATCCGAGGCCAAGGGAGTCTCTTCCTTTCCCAACTTAATTGGCCCTTGTCTCATCTTTTCTGATTCCCTCCTTCTGCGAGGGGTCAGCCTTCTTTTTCTTTTCATGTTATCTCCTGCCTTCTGCTCAAGGCCCTCAAGGAGGCCGGGTGTATGTAGCCCCCACCACTTTTGGTGCGACCCTAGATAATGCTACACCCTCAGGGGCTCACGGCTGGTGAGTTCGGGAGTGGGCGACCCCGAGGGATTCCTGAGCTGGGTCCGTTTTCCCCTTTTGTCCCTTACCTTTGGGGGTGGACCCTCTCCTCTTTCACTTTCCTATCTGCCTTTCATGGCTCTCCTTCCTTCCAAGTCCCTCAATCCGCATTCTTCGAGGGTTGAGGGCATTTCTTTTCCTCCTGTCCTTTATTTGCCTTATTCTCCTTTAGTTTTCCATTTCTTTTTCTAGTATGTAGGTTAGTAGTTAGTTTTATTATTAGCCTACTTTCGATTTTTGCAAAAAATGAAAGTAGACTTATGAGATCAACACAGGGCGAAAAAAGTGTGTCTGTCTGTGTGTGTGTATGTGTGTGTGTGAGTCTGTGTGTGTGTGTGTATGTGTGTGTGTGATTCTGTGTGTGTGTGTGTGTGTCTGTGTGTGTGTGAGTGTGTGTACTCTGAATGTCTGTCCCCCCCTATCAATTCGAACACGGTGAATGCGAATTGAACGAAATTTGGTACAAAGGTAGCACTAGCAAAGGACACCTCAGTGTCATGTTTTATATCGCCGCCATATTTACTAAAACTGAATGGCGGCCACTCAAACGTTCAAAACGTAAAATCAAATAACGACTAACCAAATCATCCGATCTCTACCAAATTTGGTAACAACATACCTTCGTATAGGATGCGTCTTGTGACCAAACTACAAGGTCGTCCGCCATACCATTTCAGGATGGCGGCCGTGCGAATTATGCAAACTTTATAATCCATATCATGGGACCCACCAGTTCCGATTATCGAGCCGAGAATCGTTTTAACTGTTCTAAAGGAAGAGGCACGTTCGAAATTAAAAGTTTATTTTGTAATACTATAGTGCAGACGTGATTTTAAAAAGCTGAACTGATTCAGTAATAAGACAAGATGGCAGCGGATATCTTGTGCCTGACTTATATTTCACTAATTTGAGTATTGAATGCAATATAGCGTACTGATAAAAAATAAATAAACTTTGTATGAAATGCTTTATATATAAATAATATACTCCAGTGATGAAATCGTTTAGTATAAATCATTATTTGCTAACAAGTTCTATGTAAGTCATTTTAAATAGAACGATATTCGTTGACACAATTAGCTCAGTGGTAGAGCGATAGCCTGTCGCTCAGATGCCTATGGTTCAAACCCGATCAGAGCTAGGTTTTTTTGCTTGAAATGTTTATATGTTTATTGTTTTGTAATGACTCAGATGTTTTAAAATTAAGCGTTATATTGTGCAAATTATGGTGTAAAATATATATTTAATTAAAACATAATTCGCCAGCAGATTTACTCGAGACATCTAGCTGCCAAAAAGGTAACTTCCAGATTTTATTGAAAAGTTTCTTCTTCTGGCCGCTAGAATGCACTCGCTCTGTTAGGATTATATTGTTCGATATTTCACCACTAGATGTCCCGACTAGTCTACGTGGGGATCCATTGATTACTATACCATTATCATTCTATGCGCATCGAATTTGAAGAATGACAAGTTGATACTACGATACATTTTAACTTTTTATTTTAAAGGGTTTGTAACAGCCTATTTTGCGTTACTTGAAAATGTTATTAAGCGTTATATTGTCCACATTATGGTGTAAAATATATATTTAATTAAAACATAATTCGCCAGCAGATTTACTCGAGACATCTAGCTGCCAAAAAGGTAACTTCCAGAAATTATTGAAAAGTTTCTTATTCTGGCCGCTAGAATGCACTCGCTCTGTTAGGATTATATTATCGAAAATATCCACATAGTTTGTATACACACGTCTCTGTAGGGTCATGGAAAGATTTGTTAATTCAATTAGGGTTGTGAAAGCCATGCACAACCAGACGTGTAAAGACATGCCTCAACTCAAAGTTGGATGTTGCCCACGGCAGGTCGTAATAATAATAATAATAATGTTATTGGTTTTACATCCCTTTTAACTACTGCTGCTTTTAGAGACACCGGGGTGCCGGAATTTTGGCCCGAAGGGGATCTTTAACGTGCCAGTAAATGTACTGACACGGCTCTCTCGCATTTGTGCACCCTCAAATGCCAGCTGACTGCGCCAGGATACGAACCTGCAACCTAGGGCCTAGCAAGCGAGAACGTTACCGCTGAGCCACGCAGCCAGTCCGGTCGATTATGTCTCCAGATCCATAACATTCTTGATATACTTCTTATCTTTCTTTCTTTCTTCAATGATGGTAGCAGTTTTTATCTAGGTCGTGGCGTTTGGTAGAGGTAAATCGTTTCTAAGGTCTTCAACAAAGAATAGTTCTATTATACTCTCTGATAATAACAACGAGTTATAACTATACTCATACATTTAGGAGAAAGTAGGCTATATGTTCTTTACTGAACATCTTGTTTTAGTTTTAAGTTTGCATCTTTTTTTCATCTTCACGTTCACCCAAACCATCAGGGGCCGATAACCTAGATGCTAGGCCCCTTAAAACAACAATTATCATCTTCATCACTTCTAGCCAGTGGATTACTTTAAATAATCGTTTGGTTAATCTGTCACTGTCCATTCTATAGATATGGCCATAGAATTCCAAACGTATCTTGCGTACGGCATCAGTGAACCTGTCCACTGTTCTACTCTTAATCCACATTTCATTTTTTGTCGTGGGACCATACATTTTCCAGAGAATTTTCCGTTCTTGCTTTTCAATTTTTATACCGCTTGCCACGGTGGGTGAGTGGTTATCGTGTCGGACTGCCAACCCCAAGCTTGCAGGTTCGCTCCTGGCCATGGTAAGTGATTTTTGAAAGGTGACAAAAATCACGGCACGCATGTCATACGATGTTGGCATGTTAAAGAATGCATTTGAAATCAGTAGGCCGTGTTCATAATGGCAAAATTAATCTCGTTGTTTTCCGCCAACACAAAACGTTCCTCTTTTCTCTACTAGAAAGCGCTATAGTGTCAAGGAGCATAGTTATCTAACCTCCTTGAATTTCATAGCGCTCCAAGGAGCGATAAAATTCGACATGCTATCTGCCCTCTAGGCGTCAATTAACAAATCTTGCACCTGGCACCCGAGGCCATAAGATATTATTATTATTATTATTAGAATTTTGATAATTTTAGAGTGACCGTCGAGAGATGTGGTTTCTGAGGCGTATAAAGCTTCCAGAGTCGCCTCCGTTGCTTAGCGGTCAGCATGGTTATCTGCCGCCCCGGAGGTCCTGGGTTCGATTCCCGGCTCTGCCACGAAATTTGAAAAGTGGTATGAGGACTGGAACGGGGTTAACTCAGCCTCGGGTGGTCCAAATGAGTAGAGGGGATTCGATTCTCACCTCAGCCGTCCTCGAAGTGGTTTTCCGTGGTTTCCCACGTCGACTTCGGTCAAATGCCGGGATGGTACTGTCCCCGTTTACCCGGATAGTAGGCTGTCAGATATCCGCCCCCTCAATCGGATTGCCAATAATCAACCGCACCGGCTCAGCTACACCAATGAAAATGGCACTGACAGATACTACCGAGGTTTGAGCACAGAAGTTAACAAGAAATTATTGTGGAACACACCAAAATAGAAGGGGGTTCATACTTACCTCTACTTACCTCTTAAAAATTATCTCGGGGATTGGGTTGACAACTGGATCTCTGAAGTATGCTCCCACAATAACCTCCACCATGACATTTAAAAATGAACCAGAACGAAGACAAGAACTTTGAACTGTACACAAATTTTATTTCAAATAAAGGGTATGATTTTAACACACTCAACAAAATAAATGTGGCTATCAGTAGCCCATGTCAATCTGACTATGTCCTCCTATAGGACTTGCAAAGTTATCATACAATATGTTAGCTCCCACGAGCTCAAAATAACGTAATATTCATAACACATTTGGACTGGAAAAGGAAGTGAGGACGAGACACATATACAGAGCATTTGTTTTCTTTTAATAAACATCACACTTATATATATAGGCACAAGGCCAGAATGTAGACGACCTTGCCCGCTGATAACCAGTTGTCTGGCCAGCTGCGATCGACCCTTCAACATGACGCACACCTTGTCAAATGGACTCACTTGTCCTGCTATGTTGCGTAAGAATCCAGCTCCCTCTCAAAAGGTTTAAATGTCCGCAAGACAACTCATATTGTTACGCAAATCTTTCAAATGCTTAACTCACATACCACTGGATTATTCTGACAATCCCTAAACTTGTTAAATTATTATCCAAATGTTTAATAAGCAGAGTATAAAACAAACTCTTAAATGTTTATAACAAAAACCCATAAATAATTTATAACAATTAGAAATTGTTTATAATATTTGTCAAAGACAATAAAAAAAAATTAAACACGCCTCTAACATTACTTTCGTTCCACATTATTGTCAAAGATATTTACATCATTATTTACAATATTAACATTTAAATTATTCAAATTATTAATTTTAAGAAATACATTTAACCACATGTTCATCCGGTTGGTAATTTCATAATCGTGTCAATATAATCGACCAATGAAGGTTAGTTATACATATTAATGTCACAATCTGGTTTAATAAAGGTTTAATAATTATTATAATTATTTGTGACGGTAATCTTCATTCAAAATCTTATCTCAAATTCTTTCAATACTCTTGTTAATTATAACAGTAAATTCACTTGATTAATTTTCAAAGGACTAAGAGAATACACTCCAGCGGAAAATACGTCGCTTATAAAAAAATGCACAAAACTGCATTAAAATAGGCCCAGAATTCATCATAAATTAATATATATGGCATCAAAATCTTCCACAGAATTTACAAAGACCTCCACTAACAAATTCTTCAACATCATTAATTACTGTGGGAACCTCCTTCATTTACTCAAGGGCATTATACATCAGCGACTTTCAACACGTCCGCTGCACTAGCGATTATACATTCATAGTTCCACTTCAAAAATTCTTATAATCATTAATTGTTTCAAAACTGTTATCTTAAACTTTCGTGGATTTCATTCATGAATCGAAATGAAATAAAAATTTGCCAATCACAAACAAATTTAATAGTGAATACGCTTATATACGCCTCTCTGGTCTATCAAAATTTAAGATTGACATCTTCAAAGTATTGTAGTATAAAAATACTATCATCAAACAAAGTGCGACTAAACTGCAAAATAGTCGAATAGAATCCAATTAGACTGTGGAATGCAAACATTATTATTCAAATCTCTAATTGAGAAAAAACTCCTAACAAAAGTTCATGACTTTAGTGCATTCAATAATTCATAATTAAAGTTCATCTTTCACAAAATTGTCTATGATGCAATGGTCGTTCATAACTGACGATAAATGTCTGTGTTGCAATCAATTCAAATAACGACTAGTATTTCCAAGATCGTCGACAACGCAAGAGATTTTAACGCTCTAAAATCATTTAAATGTTCTTCCTTCTTGATGATGACAGAAAATTGGTCAAAGTAATTAACTTGGGTAGAAATTACTTTAATAAAGTGACACGCTGTCTGAATTTAAATCTGCCATGAAAATCATTAACTTATAGTCAAATCGTGACTACAAAAATAAGCAAATTACTGAAAGATCTAAATATCAGTCTCAACTGATCCAAAATCATTTAACTATGCCCATGACATAACCATGTCTTAATAAATCGTCAAAAAAGGCATAACACATCAAGGTGTACTGAGAATAGGAATCTCAAACAAGAATATAGGGCAAAATACATGAGGACAGAAAATATGGGAAAATGGTTGCTCAGATATCGCTAAAAAACTCAAATAAAACAATAAACGTTCACGACTACCTTATCTGCCGATTGACGTTCCAGAGGAAAATTCCCCAAAGAAGACTGCTGATGGATCCATTTCACCAACTTGAAGATGAGCTCGATCCTCCAAACAGGAAACAGCACCCTCGGAGAACCGAACTGCTTCCTCCTCCGGAAATTGCACTGCTCCGTGTAGACGAAAGACATCCTTCCGGCAAAATTCTTCTTTGTGAGTCGGGACTACCCTGACCTCTCTTGAAAAATCCCTGAAGTTCCAGTAGAAAATCGCCATGAAGTTTTTGTAGTAATTTCCGAAGAAATATTCATATTCAGTGAGTATGAAATCGTTTCCATTGCTGTTTGATAGTATTCAGCATTGAACCACGAAACATGGGTGTAGATGGTTATTCACCACATGTTCGCTTGTGTGGAATGGCAATTAGCGAAGTTCCATGCTGCTATCTTACTCCGTTAATATATGTCCCAATTGCATTAAAGTCCTTTAGCCTTCCATCTTCTCTTCGGTTATGGTAATAGTAGAACAAACTGCCATATTAAACTGCTCCATAATACTGTAGCGTTGTGTCACAATTCAATCTGAAGTCTCCCTATTGCACTAGCAGTGTCAGCCGTGGCGTAGAATCTGACGATACAAAGTGCTTCTCAGATGGCGAGAAAATCACTTTTGTCAGTCGTTTAAAATTGCCAATATCTTCCAAAATAACTCCGCGAAATTGTTCAACTTTTCTACACTCCTTAATGTAGCACAGCACAATAGAATTAGCTTATAGGCAAACGCTAACTGTTCATAGCTAATCTTGTAGACGCGTTATAATGTGCGTTTTAACTTCACCTAGTTTTACTCACTGTAAACTTGCACTGCTTGTCAGCTCGATAGTTCACTGCGGTGGCTTCACCACGCGTTATAATGACGACTCTTTCTACTAATTGCACTCGACGTCTCACCAAATCAGAAAAACGACTATACAAGAACTGATACTGAAGATCTGAGCTTAGGTTCTGACGATTTGAGATCTGACGATTTGAGATATGAGACTGCTCTCTTCTGCGCAAGGCCTTTTATAAACTTCATAAGGGGCGTATCCATCCCTTCCATAGCGTGTTACTGCGTCATCGCTAGAAGTTCCAACTTCGTCAATACATGACGGATTTTCAAAATTCAAAAACTGGAAATAACTTTCACCAAAATTCCAGATCAATGCCTCTACTGCAAACGGATTTCCACAATCCTTCATTCCAAAAAGTATTAAAAATACCATAGTTTCAGCAATCTCCGTCTTCCTTCAAACAATCGTTCATTGGTTCGAGCCTCACCTCCAATAGCATAATTTCTTCCTCAGCACAATTCCACATTTCCTGCGACTGCGTCGTAAATCTCGAATCTTTCTCGAACAAATGCTGACGTCATTGAGAATCTCAGCTCAAGCAGCCTGCTGGCATAACGTCTGCGTCATCCGTGCTTACGTCATGACCATCCACGTCATAACTATGACAGCCATAACTTTCTTCATAATTTTCAATATAACCACCGCGGTCTCAACATAATTCAATTTACGGGGGCAGTACCTACTGAAAGGCCACGGCCGCCTCCTACCCTCTTCTTAGCATATCCATCCCAATCTTCCCCTCCCTTGCCATCCCTCATGAGGCCCCTGTTCGCTTTGCAGGTGAGGCCGCCTGGGCGAAGTGCTGAGCACACCACCCCAGTTGTATCCATCCCGACCAGATGTTCCAAGCTCCAGGACACTGCCCATAGAGGCGGTAGTGGTGAGTTCCCTCGCTGAGTCCGCGGGCAACCACCAACCTAGAGGGTAAATTGACTAAATAAAAAAAAAGCTTCCAGTATAACTAGTGTCTTGTAGTGTCGTAGTTTTGCATTACTAATTTATTAATATTATTGTATTACGAGGGGCAAATTACCTCAATATTCCACCCCTTAAACACGTCAGTAATCACCATCACTACTTTCTACCCGATTTCAAATCACGTTTCTTTGGATCGCCCATCAGTAGTCAAGTGTTAAACACGCCTTTGTGAGACATCAATGAAAAAGAACCAATGAAATTTCGCTTCGTCTGCTCGTTGTTTGAGGAGGACATTCGGTTTCATGTCTACGAGCAAGTGGTGGCGGTGGAGGAAGAATAGGGACATCTTGTAGGAGAGACGCAAGGGTTGTAATTGCTCTGCAGGGTTCGATTATCCATAGCGCGCTGGTGTAATGTGTAAGAAGTAGGCTTAGCTCGTGTTATCTTAATTGCACCCTCATCAGCAATGCTTCCTTTAACTGCCATGAATAATACAGGGTTATTAATGTGGCGTACAGTCAGGTACACGCTCAGACCTGCCGTTACCTCGCGGTGCAGCCACCCCATCCCCCTTCCCCTCCTCTCTCCGTAATGGGATAACATTTACTATCATCATATATATTATATCAGTAGTATAGATCCCTCCTGCGGCGACCGATCCTGACAAATGAGCATTCAAATGAAAGAGAATAGACATTAGCAGTGACGAATTGCACTATAATTTCATAAATATCTGTAATTTCTTTAAAAAATGACTTTTAAAAATTGTACGAAGTGTGCGATTTGCAGATACTGTTGCTGAGGGAAAATACACTGCTTAATAACTGTCCACTTCAAATTTTGGCCGCTGTGACGCCTGTTTCATGTCATTCGAACATTCTGAGGTAATTCCTTTATCATTATGCATGGATTTCAGAAACAGTAAATCAAAGGAATGAGAATTCAAATCGTATAATTTCATAGATATACAATAACCGGTAATCATTTGGTTGAAATAAAAACATAACAACCTTTCTCCTTAAGTCTCTCATTACCTATTGGGGCAAGTGTGGTTTATGAACATGCGAGATTTCTCGCACGGGTCCGCTAGTAATAGGTAATGCAAGATATTTTTAGCCTACTTTTCACATTTTGCAAAAATGAGGAAAAAGTAGACTTATGAGATCGATCCGGGAAAATGTGTGTCTGTCTGGCTGTGTGTGTGTGTGTCCCCCTATCAACTCCTAAACGGCTGCAGCAATCAAAACCAAATTTAGTATGAGTAAAGATGTGCACCGGAATATCTCACGTCCATATTTGGAAATGATGTCAGTGCTACCAACTGCTGAAAAAAACCACTAGAAATTTGAGCTCCATGTTGGATATCAAGCAAGGTATGCATGGGAGCTATTCCAAAATTGGCACACATGTAGATAATACTATTTCAGTTTAATTTCCAGGAGGCCAACCATGACAGTGTTGCCAAAATAATTTTAAGCCTTCTGATAGGTCCAATGTTTAAATGCATATAACTTCTACACTATCAATTGGATTTCAACCAAATTTTGTATGTAATATCTGTACATAAACAGATATGACTGAGCGTATTCTTAAGAGCCACCAGGGCTGCCAACTGTTAATAATTGCTCTCTCTCTCTCTCTCTCTCTATTTTTTGGGCGTGGTGGCTCAGCGGTCTAGCTGTATGCCTCTCACCAAGGCGGACCGGGTTCGATTCCCGGTCAAAGCATGTGAGATTTTCGATGTGAAATGCCATGCCCTGTGGTTCGGATTCCACGTAAAACGGAGGTCCCGTGGCTTATGATCGCGAAATTAACGGTCACGTTAAACTACAAGCTTCCTTTTCTCTATTTTTTTTATCCAAATACCAATATATCAGAAAGTATGCAAGCCAACAGCTTTAAACTATGCACACGTATATTCTGACATTTTAGATTAATTTGGAGTTACTTATATACGTCAGTTCTACCAACATGATTATAAACGTGCTGATAGTACCAATTTTTAAATACATGTAACTTCAAAACTATCAGTTGGATTTCAACCAAATTTCGTATGTGCTATGTGTACCATAACAGATATGACTATAAGTATTGTTAAGAGCAATCAGGGCTGCCAACTGTTAATAAATGCTGTCTATATTTTTTTACCCTAATATCAATATATCAGAAAGTATGCAAGCCAACAGCTCTATACTTTGCACACGTATAGCACCTGACATTCTAGATTAATTTGGAGTAATTAATACAAGGCAGTGCTGCCAACATGATTTTATGCCTGCTGATATGTCCAATTTTAAAATACATGTAACTTCTATACTAACAAATGGATTTCATCCAAAATTGGCACAACAAGATATCATAATATTTCAGATTATTTCTGACCAGCACAGGCATGGTATTGTTGGCAACATGCTTTTACGCGTGCTGATAGATCCAGTGTATAACTGCATGTAACGTCCATTGGACTTCAACCAAATTTTGTATTCTGTACCTTAAAAGATGGAACTAAGAATATATTCAGTCACCAGGGCTGCCAACAGTAGTGCTCTATTAGGCTACATTATACCAGGTATATTTTGAACTAATTAGATATTTCGATATTACCAACTTAATTTCGTAATTATTCTAGATAGGCTCATATACTGTTAGAATAATCATTGGCATGAAAAGTAGGCTGTATAGTTCTTCACGGAACTTCTTGTTCCATTTTGACTTACTACTTCCTCTTAAAAATAATACATCGTACATTTACTATATCTAAGTAAGCAGGATCTGATGATGATCGCTTGGCGATCAAAACACGTCATCCAATTAAGCACCTTCAATTTTGCACATAAAAGCATGTTAGTTTGTAATAAATATCGTATTTCTTTCAGGTTAGGACATGTAAATACTTGTTTTCCCGCCTAATGTAATTTGGCACAATTTGTGTAGACCGATTGGAAAGCTTTCTGTAATAAAAATAATACGCCTACCGATACAAACTATGAAACATATATTGAATTAAAGTAGATATTTCGACCCAACGATAGAGTCTTCTTCAGCTGAAATCTAAGGCAAAATCTATTCTAATTAAAACCTGGAGTAAAAGCATTCATAAAGCTGTAATTTAAGTTCAAATAAATAAATAAATAAATACATAAATAAATAAAAAAGTAGCTCGGGGGCGTAGTTGGTAGCATGCTGAGCTTCTATGCCCAAGATCGCGGGTTCAAACCCGGCCGAAGTCGTCGGAATTTAAGAGCGTTAAAAAACCCTCAGTATGCCTTCCTTCGGAGGGGAAGTAAAGCCGGCGGTCCCATGTCATAGATTTATGGCATGTTAAAGAACCTTCCACTAATTACACCTTTGTGAAGCTAAATTAGGTTAGGTTAAACATTTGACAAACGCTCTTAGCTTCCGACATTCGTCGCCGGGAGCCGACTGCAGTGGCGTCTGGTAACCAGGTTCTGAACAAGTAGTCGTTGACGGTGGCGTTTGCGGCAAAAGTAGGAACTACTTGAAAAAATTAAATGTCTGCAGTCCTTACTTGAATTGAAAACAGATACACACACTAATACAGTCATCACAATTAACGCCGGTTATTAGACCGCCTTGTCGCAGCCCCTAAACTGAGGAACCATCCAACCAACCATATAAATAAAAGAATGAATGAATGAATGAATGAATGAATGGAGACACAGGAGAATTCAGAAACAAAATTAAGTGTACAAAATGCCTACAGCTAATGAAAAACTGAAGACAAGAATATTGTGGACAGAACAACGGAAACAGGAGCACAGTCAAAGAATGAAGAGATTTTGAAAAAGGAAGAGGAAGAAGGGAGAGAAGTGAAAATTGTGCCATCATGAGATATACGTTCAAACTCCGTCCATAAGGGCAAAAATGATATAATAATAATAATAATAATAATAATAATAATAATAATAATAATAATAATAATAAATAAATCCTCTAGGCAGCGGAGTGCCTATTTCTAACCCTAACCCTAAAGGCCCTCGAGGTACAGGAAGGAAAATTCTTGCGAAAAATAGTGGGACCAAAGATCTTACCAGATGGAAAGCGATAGTGGACTACAAAGCAAATTGTGAACTCTACAAACACCAGGAAAATCTCGCAGATGCCATCAGAAGGAGAGACGCCTGTACTGAATGAACCACCACAGACTGTCTTATAAGATCTTGAAGGTCGCCAAGAAGAGTAAAGCCACTCGGTGCCTGTGGATCAAATAAACTGTGAAGGATCATGATGAACTCACTCAGTATTCAGCAAGACGCAATAAATGACAGGAGACATTTCCTCACAGGCATTATAGACGTTCACCACAACTTGTCCAGAGAATGGTCCGAGGAACGTCAGATAGAGTTCAAACCCGGCCGAAGTTGTCAGATTTTTAAGAGCGTTAAAAATCGCTCAGTATACCTTCCTTCGGAGGGGAAGTAAAGTCGGCGGCTCCATGTCATAGATTTATGGCGTGTAAAAGAACCTTCCACTAACTAAACTTGTGTGAAGCAAAATTTGTAGGTTAACTTTGATTAATGCTCTTAAGTGCCAACGTTCGTTACCAGGTGCTGGTTGCGATGGCATCTAGTAGTAGCTAAGTTCACAGCTAGATGTCGTGGACGGTAGCATTTGGTAGCTAAAAGAGGAACTAACTTACTTGAAATAAATTATCGTCTGCAGTCCTTACTTGAATTAAAAACAGATAGCACACACTAATATAGTCATCACAATTAACACCGGTTTTCAGACAGATTCAACACCCACCCAAAGTACACGGGGCTACATGACCGCGTTATCGCAGCCCATAAACTGAGGAACCAACCAACCAGAGTTCAGCAAGAAAATGAAAGAATAGTGGTCCAATAGAAAGGATCAAGATTTCAGCACAAAAGGAGTCCATCAAGAATACCAGAAGTGCAGACAGTATGGTTCCTAACTTAACGCCACGGCCGCTTCCTGCCCACATCCTGTACAGACGTAACTAGTAGCCTACAGACATAACAGTGACACAGGTGTTCAGACAAATTCTACACACGCCCAAGTACACGGGGCTACACGGCCACGATGTAGCAAAGCCCTTAAATACGAAGGGTGATCAGAAACGAATACAGCTAATACTAATACTAATACAACTGAGAGTACATACATTGGATTATTTTTAGCCTATTTTCGTTTCATGAAAAAATAGGCTTATGAGACCACCTTTTGTCCATGTGTGTGTGTGTATGTGTGTGTGTATGTATGTGTGTGTGTATGTATGTGTGTGTGTATGTATGTGTGTGTGTGTGCGTGTGTGTGGCCCCTAATAACTTGTAAACAGCTGGAGCGATTTCAATGAAACTTGTTAAGGTCATAGCACCATTTTGGTTGACCCCGTCAGTGCCCTTCAAATTTTATTACGTCTCACCAATCCAACATGGCGGCTGTGCTAAATATTTCAACAGCATTAAATGTCTCCGAAACTATTACCGATATCACCCTGAAATTGAAACATTTTAATAGATGTTTCTCGCGATTTAACCATCTGAAATATGGTACAGTAAATGTTTATACACTTATTGTAATTCCCTGGCATCTAAATTAGTTCAATTGTTTGCATAACCTCTAGATGGCGGCTGTGCGAAATTTTAAAATTAAGTGTTTATTTCTTGTGTCGTAATCATGCGATGGAAGTGAATGTATGAATAATGAACCTACGCAATAATGTTCATTTAATGGTACATAAGTCTATGGCCTATACATATAACAATCCAACATGACAACCATCCGAAATATTTAGATGGTTCTTAATATCTGCGAATCTTTTACTGCAATCAGATTAAATATTTTGCATGTTGATAGAGGCAATTAAAGTAAGTAGAATATATGAAATTAGATATTAGTTCTTCACGGAACTACTTGTTCGACATAGACTCCATATTGGTTTAGGCACTTGTCACTTCGTGGGAAGAGTTTGAATATTCTCTCATTGTACAAATCCTACCCTTGCGTGTTCAGCCACGTTGTCACGAAGTGTTTTACCACCTGGTCTGAAGCGAATCATCAACCTCCTAGATGCTCCTTCAAGTGAGAAAAGAGGTGAAAGTCGCTTGGAGCGAGGTTCAGGCTGTAGAGATGGTGGTCAATAAAGTCCCTGCGAAACTGCATCAACAGCGTGGTGGTCATCGGGGCTATATGAGGCCGCGCGTTGTCATGAAGGAAGATGACGCCCTTGGTGAGAAGTCCTGGCCACGGTTACTTGTTCTGTCCACGAAAATCGAATAACTGACAAGGGAATAGATTGCGATGTAAAATTCTAATCTGGTTGAAATTTAAATCACAATATTCCTACAAATTTGTGCAATGACGCAGTGAAAACCACACGGGCCACTTTCAATTTTGAACGCCATTATTGAACACCGAAACCCTATTGGGCGACGCCATGAGCGAGGAGGTGGGAAGAGGTAAAGCTGACCTTGAATCCTAGCAGCACGCGATGGCTCCCGGCAACGAGGCAGCGACCTGCCGTCCTGCGTTGCATTCCCCACCTTTTACCTCCCCCTCAGCTCGTCACTCCCTTATCAGTTCGGTAGGACAGTGCAAAACAAAAGTGATGTTTCGGATGAACAGGTCCCAAATCATTCCTTCATCAAGCCATGTTGTTGTTTGAGTCTTCAGTCTTTTAACTCGTTTGATGCAGCACTCCATGCCTCCCTGTCCTGAGCTAATCGTTTCATCTCTACATAGCTCCGACACCCTACATCCGAGGCAATCTGTTTAACATATTCTAACCTTGGTCTACCCCTACAGTTTTTGTCCTCGACCCTTCCTTCCATAACTAAGCTTGCTATTCCTGGGTGTCTTAGTAAGTGTCCTACCAACCTATCTCTTCTCTTCATTAGCAGTCGCCAGAAACATCTCTCCTCTCCCACTCGTCTTAATACCTCTTTGTTTGTAACCCTATCTACCCATCTGATCTTCATCTTTCGCCTGTAACACCACATTTCAAATGCTTCAATTCTCGTCTTTTCTGCTGCACCAATAGTCCAAGTTTCACTTCCATAGAGCGCCACGCTCCAGACAAAGGCTTTCAAAAATGACTTCCTAATACCTAAATCTATATTCGATGTCAGCAGGTTCCTTTTTTTGTAAAAATGCTTTCTTTGCCTGAGCCAACCTACTTTTTATATCCTCTTTGCTTCGTCCATCACTGGTTATTCTGCTTCCAAAGTAACAGAACTCTCCTACTTCCTTCAGCTTTTCACCTGCCAATTTGATCTCCATAGAGGTTTCTGATTTATTTCGGCTGCATTCCAGTATTTTTGTTTTACATTTATTTATTTTCATCATGAATTCTTTCCGTAAGACGGAGTCCATACCATTCAAAAACTCATTCAAATCCTCAGGCAAATCTCAGAGTTGAAATTATTTCTCCTTGAATCTTCACTCCCACTTTAAATTTTTCTCTAATTTCCTTCATTGCTTGTTCAATGTAAAGATTGAAAAGTATGGGTGATAAGTTGCAGCCTTGCCTTACACCTTTCTGAATACCAGCTTCTCTCTCATGGCCTTCAACTCGAATGACTGCTGTCTGGTTTCTGTATAGATTGTATATCACCCTCCTATCCCTGTACTTTATTCCAATCGATTTCAAAATGTCAAACAATTTAGTCCAATCAACGTTATCAAAAGCCTTTTCTAAGTCTACAAAAGCCATGAACGTTCTCTTATTTTTCCTTATTCTACCTTCCAAAATCAGCCTAAGACTTAGTACAGCTTCCCTTGTTCCTACATTTCTCCTGAAACCAAACTGGTCTTCACCCAACTCCGTTTCTATCTGGCTTTCAATCCTCTTGTAAATTATTCTTGACAGGATCTTTGAAGCATGAGTAATCAAGCTGATTGTACGGTAATCTTCACATCTGTCAGCTCCCACTTTCTTTGGTATAGGGATGATTACCATGAAGAAGTGACAATTTAATTTTGTCTGGTTTTAATTTTACTGGCACAGACAACAATTAATGTTAAACTTAACTTTACAGTCAAAATATTTACCTATGTCAGAAAGTGACAACGACGGTGTTCAATTGGAACACCTTCCAAATTGTAATCCTTGGAATGTGGTAGTTTGTCTACAAAGCTGCTTTGCTGAAAGTGATCGCTATGAAAGCTGGTAGCCGCGAGCCATCCCGTGATGCTAGGATTCAAGGTCATCTTTACCTCTTCCCACTTCCTCACTCATGCCGTCGCCCGACAGAATTCGGCGTTCAATAATGGCGTTCAAAATTGTACGTAGCTCGTGCGGTTTTCACTACGTCATTGTACAACTTAGTAGGAATATTGTTTACTAACTTTCAACCAGATAAGAATTCTTTACCGCAATCAGTTTCCTTGTGAATAGATCTCTTCTCGAGACCAGGCGAGTTGCCATTATTTGTTTACCAACAAAATAGCGCTGTAGGTGGCGGGTGACTGAAACTCTACACAGTTACCAACCATATGTATTCGAATTACCCCACACTACTAATTTTTCTTTAACATACGAAACTCAGGAATATCGGCCTTGTAACCTTAGTTTCTGATCATACTTCGTAACAAACTACAAACATCAATATATTTAGAAGCATTGCTAACAGCCGCGATGTGTCGAGCCGACAGTGCCAAACATACTGACGGCAGTATCATGTCGTACATCGCGTGGAGTTTTGGTGTACTGCGTATTGCACATGAGTGTTAATGTAGCCTTGCACTGGCTCCTGTTCACTTTGCACCCAGTGGTTACTCTAGATCATAATAAGGGATTTGTCGGTGTAAAATACATTGTAGGTTCAAGAATAATCCCGACAAACTGAAGGAACATTAAAGGAAATGTTCCCAGTTGCTGTCTGTATATAGCCACAAGTGTTGCTGTTAATCCCAAGTCTTCATTGATTGCGGTTGCTACGACTATGTGGTAATTCTTATATTTACATTTGATTGCCACAGAGAAGCCCTCTTGAGGAACCAGAAGTGAGTGGCTGAGCCTGTAATCTGCTGGTTGGCTTCTAATGTCTCCCAGGGTAGTCGTTATGGCGAGCTCACGGTCCTGATTGCTTCATTCCAGACAATCGCCTGTTTAGTTCCGAGACGCTAGGGTGTAGTGGCTTGTAGGCTAGCCTGGAGTACATCCTGAGTAGAGAGCATGTAGGTTAGCCTGAAGATAGGAGTTGGAGTACATCCTGAGTATACAGCATTGTAGGTTAGCCTGAAGATAGGGTTTGGAATACATCCTGAGTAGAGAGCATTATCGGGTAGCCTGAAGATAGGTTTTGGAGTACATCCTGAGTATACAGCATTGTAGGGTAGCCTGAAGATAGGGGTTGGAATACATCCTGAGTAGAGAGCATTATCGGGTAGCCTGAAGATAGGGGTTGGAGTACATCCTGAGTATACAGCATTGTAGGGAAGCCTGAAGATAGGGTTTGGAATGCATCCTGAGTAGAGAGCATTATCGGGTAGCCTGAAGATAGGGTTTGGAGTACATCCTGAGTAGAGAGAATTGTAGGTTAGCCTGAAGATAGGGTTTGGAGTACATCCTGAGTAGAGAGCATTGTAGGGTAGCCTGAAGATAGGGTTTGCAGTACATCCTGAGTAGAGAGCATTGTAGGTTAGCCTGAAGATAGGGTTTGGAATACATCCTGAGTAGAGAGCATTGTAGGTTATCCTGAAGATAGGGTTTGGAGTACATCCTGAGTAGAGAGCATTGTAGGTTAGCCTGAAGATAGGGTTTGGAGTACATCCTGAGTGGAGCGCATTGAAGGCTAGCCTGAAGATAGGGTTTGGAATACACCCTGAGTAGAGAGCATTGTAGGGTAGCCTGAAGATATGGTTTGGAGTACATCCTGAGTAGAGAGCATTGTAGGGTTGCCTGAAGATAGGGTTTGGAGTACATCCTGAGTAGAGAGCATTGTAGGTTAGCCTGAAGATAGGGTTTGGAGTACATCCTGAGTAGAGCATTGTAGGTTAGCCTGAAGATAGGATTTGGAGTACATCCTGAGTGGAGATTAGTGTAGAGTGCATTGTAGGCTAGCCTGAAGATAGGGTTTGGAGTACATCCTGAGTGGAGATTAGAGTAGACTGTATTGTAGGCTAGCCTGAAGATAGGGTTTGGAGTACATCCTGAGTGGAGATTTGTGATGAGTGCATTGTAGGCTAGCCTGAAGATAGGGTTTGGAGTTTACCTACATCCTGAGTGATTAGAGCACCTTGTAGGCTAGCCTGAAGATAGGGTTTGGATTCCATCCCGAGTAGGAAGTAGTGAAGAACGCATTGTAAGCTAGCCTTAATATTGGCTTCATTGCAGACAATCGCCTGTTTAGTTCCTAGACACACGGTTGTAGTGGCTTGTAGGCTAGCCTGAATATAGGGTTTGAAGTACATCCTGAGTGGAAGTAGTGTAGTGGCTTGTAGGCTAGTCTGATGATAGGGTTTGGAGTACATCCTGAGTAGAGTAGAGTGGAGTGTAGTGTAGAGTACCTTGTAGGCTAGCCTGAATATTTGGTTTCATTCCAGACAAAAGCCTGTTTAGTTCAGAGACGCCAGGGTGTAGTGGCTTGTAGGCTAGCCTGAATATTTGGTTTTATTCCAGACAAAAGCCTGTTTAGTTCAGAGACGCTAGGGTGTAGTGGCTTGTAGGCTAGCCCGAATATAGGGTTTGGAGTACATCCTCGAGAGGAAGTAGTGTAGTGGCTTGTAGGCTAGCCTGATGATAGGGTTTGGAGTACAACCTTAGTAGAGTGTAGTGCAGAGCACCTTGTAGGCTAGCCTGAATATTGGTTTCATTCCAGAAAATAACTTGGTTAATTCTGATAGTTCCTTGAACTCAGTATATCTCAAATTAGTGATGGTTTTGATATTACAAAAATATATTGTATGCCACTTTCATAAACAATACATCAATTTGATATTTGTAAGCAAAATAATATAGAAACGACCCCAAAATAAAATATACGGATTTCACATTCTAAAGTATTAGTCAACGTGTGGTGTATATAATCAAATAAACGTATTTTTAAATGAAACAGGAAGAGGCGCAGTGTATCAAATTGTACAGTTAGCTGATAGATATCTAGACAACATAGCAGTTAGTCACATTCTGCAATTCATGATAACTGAGAGGGATGAGAGATAAGAAGCTATTATCGAGAATAAATTTTACTCCTGATTGTCGACAAAAATGTCAACTTGTATAAAACTAATCAGCTGCGCCCAATGGATTATTGTGTACTAGCAATCCGCCCTGGCTTCGCCCGGTATCTTCAACGATTTAATCAGCGTAAGCTTAACTGGCGCACGGACGGCAGGTCCCAGACGCAATTCTGAAAAGTCGAGGTGAACAGTGAAACTCCAAACACATATACTCTTCTCTAAAATTTTAATTCGACACGACTCGACAGTTTGATGCTGGCCAAAACTGGGGTGATGGCTCACTCCGAAGCTAGTCATTTAAATTTCCACTGAATGGAGATTGTTGGAAGAAATGAAAACGTAAAAACACTTACAGTAGACTATAGTGGGTGATGTATTATAGATTGAGATATGCTGTCGTGGCCTTTTTTGTAGAACTTTTCAAGCTGAACAAGTCTTACACTCATATATTAGTATATACTAGCAACCCGACCCGGCTTCGCCCGGGAACAGTTATGATAAGCGCTTTTTAATGTCAATGAACAACGACCAATATTCGTTTTACGTCTCGGTATGATGGTTTAAAATCGCTGACTGGACAATTAATTATATTATCATGGAGATGCATGTGCAACAAATTCTTGTCAGACGTGATTTAAGAATGGCGAGGTGCATGAAACACAAACCCACCTTCCGTCCAATCTTAACTTGACTGTGAATTTTGCGGAACAAAAAGTTCACAGGCGAAATGAAGAAAAGCCGACTTGCACTTCCAGGGAAACTCCAAACACAACCACTCTTCTCTAAAGTTTTTAACTCAACACGACTCGACAGTTTGCTGCTGGCTGTATCTGGGGCAATAAGCTCGTCCGCTAGCTAAGCTGTAACTGGGGTGATAGACTCGCCCCTAGCTAGCTCGTAAGCTGTCGCCTCAGTAACTTAATGGAGATTGTTGGAAGAAATGGAAACGTAAAATCACTTATAGTAGGCGATGTATTGAAGGTAGAGGTATGCTCTCCTGGGCTTTTTTTTTGTAGAACTTTTCAAGCGAAACAATTCTTACACTCATAATCTATATATAAATATAAGAAAGTCGTGTTAGTTTCACTATTTATAACTCAAGAATGGCTGAACCGATTTGGCTGAAAATTGGTGTGGAGGTAGCTTAGAACCAGGAGACGGACATATGATACTTTTTTTTATCCCGTGACGTGGCATAAAACGTCAAAGAAAATAGAAGTCACTATAATGAAAAATGAAAATCCACAGCCTGCTTCCAGTCTCCGACCGGGTCAGGAATGGAATGAATGAAGCCCCCCATCTAGCGGCGAGGATGTGAAGTGTGCCGGCTGCCGAAGCCTGTCGCACTCCTCTGGGGCAATGATTAAATGAATGACAGATGAAATGAAATGATAGTGGAGAGTGTTGCTGGAATGAAATTGTGACAGGGAAAACCGGAGTACCCGGAGAAAAACCTGTCTGCCTCCGTTTTGTCCAGCACAAATCTCACATGGAGTGACCGGGAATTGAACCACGGACCCAGCGGTGAGAGGCCGGCGTGCTGCCGCCTAAGCCACGGAGGCTCTACAAGTCACTATAATACGTAACGCAAATGACAGCTAAAATAAACTCATGAATGAATGGCAAGGCAAGTCGTTTCCAGGCAACAGTAGCTCTTGACGAGACACGGCCGACTGGATGCGAGTAGCACTCTCCACTACCGGTATAGGAAATGAGGCTCTTAACATGAAATCCCGTTAGTTACCCAACGTAATTTGTATTCTCTTTGACATTCAGGAAAGGAGGCAAATCAGTAACCAATGACAAGATCACATACAGAAATGAACCAATAACAACTGTTCCATACTTTAAATGCTTAGGAATCACATTACAGACATATGGAAATGTCTTTACGATTCATGTCAAAGAAAGAATAACAGCTGCGACCTTAGCCATGATAAGTCTAAAAACTCTTCCACAGATCTCGCTGGTAACAGCAATGGAAATATTTAAATTGAAAATTACGCCCATCATAACATACGGCATGGAGTTAATTTGGGAACACCTTACCAAAAGTAATCTAACGGACTTAGAAAAAGTAAAAGCAAAATTCCTAAAAAAGACGTTGGGTTTATCAAAGTACACCCGTTCGCGCCTGGTATATGTGCTGGCCAGGGAATTTTTTTTCATGGAAGATCTCCGCCTGCAATTACATCTACTCTCTACACATGCATATCAGTGCTTGCTTATAGACCTTCAAAGAAAAAGGGAAGACATATGGCTGGAGTTTTACACTAGAGACGCATTGTTAAACAGTGATTGGAAGAAGCCAGGATATGAACTAAGACACTTAATGACGCGTTTCGCTGTTCACGGTTTTCACCACCGGATATGCAGCAGAGCCAACTATCATGAACCACAAGAATTACAGTGTATATGCAAATTGTGCGGAAGAAGCTGTGAGAGGTACCACGCAATGTTTTGCGGGAAATGACTAGTGTCGCTGACTAAATTATGTCTCGATGTTGAGAACTAATATGTTTTCTTTGCACATTGTGCGAATCTTTTCTCTATTATTATTATTCTCTTTGAATGATCATTAACAATGCCGCGACAAAGACGATCGAATCTTTCCCGACAAAGCCATAATGCAAGAAGGATACGAAACATTCCGAATGAAAGGACTGAGGAAGAACAAGAAATTGCCCTTGAGGAGCGCTGCGTTAGTATGGCTCGACTTCGTGCTCCTCCATCACAAGAGCAATGTGAGGCAGCCCGTCAAACGGCTCGGTTGGCATGCGAAATCGTCGAGCGAGTAGCTTCAACAAAATGGCGTGCGTTTGTTTCAAGAAAGTCCCACATGTTTTCATATACCATTCATTCCATTGGGTGAGATGTTCTGTACACTTCAGGTAAGGTTTCTGGCTTAGTAAATCCACTTTACAATAGGTATCGCACAAGTAGATTAAACAAATGAGTGATGACGTGCGAAGTGTTTCAATATAGTCCCGTATGCGTTCATTTGCCATTCGTCCGATAGCGACTAAACTTGGGTGAGTTGTTGAGTACACTCCAGGGAAAGTCTCAGGCTTAGTAAATCCGTTTTACAATAAGTAGAGCACAAGTAGATTCAACAAATGAACGAAGACGCGCGAGCGTTTCAACAAACTCCCGTATGCGTTCATGTACCATTCGTCCGATAGCGATGAAACTTGGGTGAGATGTTGTGCACACTTCAGGGAAGGTTTCTGGCTGATTAAATCCACTTTACAATAGGTATCGCACAAGTAGATTCAAAAAATGAGCGACGGCACGCGAATCGTTTAAACAAAGTCCCGTATGCGTTCATATACCATTCATCCGATTGCTATGAAACTATGGTGAATTGTCGTGCACACTTCAGGAAAGGTTTCTGACTTAGTAAATCCTTTTTGCAATAGGTAGCGCACGAGTAGATTCAACAAATGAGAAACGGCGCGCGTATCGTTTAAAAAAAATCCGTATGCGTTCATATACCATCCATGCGATTGAAATGAAATTTGATGAAATGTTGTTTCCATTCCCGCGAAGATTTCCGATGTAGTAAATCCATTTTACAATTGGTCGCGCTCGAGTAGATTCAACTAATGAGCGACAGCGCGTGAATCGTTTCAACCAAGTCCCGTATGCGTTCATATAGCATTCATCCGATTGTGATAAAACTTTGGTGAGTTGAGTACAGTCCTGCGAAGGTGTATGAATTAGTAAATCCGTTTTTAATGGGTGGCTCACAAGTAGATTCAACAAATGAGTGACGGCGCGCGAATCATTGAAACAAAATCCCGTATGCGTTCATATGCCATTCTTCCGATTGCGTTGACTTTTTGATGAGTTGTTGTGTACACTCCAGGGAAGGTTTTCGAATTAGTAAATCAATTTTACAATAGGTAGCGTACCAGTATATTCTACAAATGGGTGACAGCGCTCGAATCGTTTCAACAAAGTTCTGTATGCGTTCATATACCATTCATTTCACTGTGGTGAAACTTTGCTGAGTTGTTGAGCACGCTCCCGTGTTTTATTTTGAGATAGAAAATCAATTTTACAATAGTTTAGTTGGTTAAAGGAAAAAGAAAAAAATATTGGGAATCCAAAAGCACTTCAACAAACGTTACAACACTTTCTTTCATTGGCATTGCAACGCATGCCGGGAACAGCTAGTCTATATATAAAAAAAATCGTGTTAGTTACACTATTTATAACTCAAGAACGGCTGAACCGATTTGGCTGAAAATTGGTGTGGAGGTAGCTTAGAATCAGGAGACGGACATAGGATACTTTTTATCCCGTGACGTGACATAAAACGTCAAAGAGAATACAAGTCACTATAAAACGTAACGCAAATAACAGCTAAGGCAAGTCGTTTCCAGGCAATAGTAGCTCTTGACGAGACACGGCCGACTGGATGCGAGTAGCACTCTCCACTCTGTTAATGGTATAATATTCCCAACATATCGTGCTGCATGTGAAGAATTCAATTTACTAGAAAACGATACCCATTGGGATACGACAATCGTTGAAGCCATTATCTCTGCATCTCCAAGTCAGATACGCACATTATTTGCTATCATCATTTCGACATGCTTTCCATCGAACCCATCTAACCTGTGGCACAAATACAAGGATAATATGTCAGAAGATATTTTACATCAAATTCGTGTCAGCTCCAGAAATAACGATCTTGAGATGAATGAGGAGATATATAATCGGGCTTTACTCTTGATCGAAGACATGTGTTACCTCATGTGCGGTAGTTCATTAGTCACGTTAGGAATGGCAGCGCCAAATCGTGAAATGAATGCCGCATTTAATCAAGAATTGGAACGGGAACGTGAATATGATCACCAGGAATTAGATTTAGTAGTTCAAAAGAATGTACCCCTGTTGAATCCCCAACACAAGGAAGTTTATGATACATTAATGAAGGCAATTGATGCCGGAAATGGTGGTTTATATTTCCTGGATGCCCCTGGTGGAACTGGTAAAACATTCCTCATGCCAGTAATTATAGCCACTGTTCGTGCGAAATCCAACATTGCGGTTGCAGTTGCTTCTTCTGGAATAGCAGCCACATTGATAGAAGGATGTCGTGCGGCTCATTCAGCATTAAAATTGCCGTTAAATCTTCAAACTATTGAAGAACCAACATGTAATATTGCAAAAAAGAATCAGCAATGGCCAAAGTGTTATCAGCATTGAAAATCATCATCTGGGACGAATGCACAATGGCGCATAAACGTGCATTAGAAGCACTTAACCGAACATTGAAAGAACTACGCAATGACTCCAGATGTTTTGGAGGAGCAATGATTTTACTGTCTGGCGATTTCCGCCAAACACTGCCAGTAATTCCAAGATCAACGGCTGCCGACGAAATAAACGCTTGCCCCAAATCATCGAATATATGGCGCTATGTGAAGAAACTTCAGCTGACAACAAACATGAGAGTTGCATTGCTTAATGATACATCTGCTGAAGATTTCTCTGAGCAATTGCTGACTATCGGTAATGGTCGAGTACCTGTCGATGAATCGAGCGGATTGATTTAATTTCCTCATAATTTCTGTAACTTTGTCTCATCGAAAGACGAACTTATCAACAAAGTATTCCCAAACATCATTACTAATTACAAAAATAATGAATGGTTGAGTGAGCGAGCAATTTTAGCGGCTAAGAATAAAGATGTACACACATCAAAAAAAGTTTTGCATCACCTCGGTTCCCAGATCTCCGGCATATAGATGTTGACTGTGTATATTGTATCCAAGATACAGTCCCTTTGACTGTTCATAGATGTCACTAAAACTGCTCAAAGATGTAAACAACCATGCATGAGCAGGGCCTATTAGACGGAGGGGGTACGACAGCCGATCAGTTCCAGTCATTCCACCAGGACGAAGGTACGCTGCTCATGTTGTCTGTAGTTCTACCATGCCTAGAAGGTCAATACCGCAGTTCGATCGCGTCCGCATTGTTACTTTGTGTCAAGAAGGGCTCTCAACAAGGGAAGTTTCCAGGCGTCTCAGAGTGAACCAAAGCGATGTTGTTCGGACATGGAGGAGGTACAGAGATACAGGAACTGTCGATGACAGGCCTCGCTCAGGCCGCCCAAGGGCTACTACTGTAGTGGATGACCGCTACTTACGGATTGCCGCTCGGAGGAACCCTGACAGCAATGCCACCATGTTGAATAATGCGTTTCGTTCAGCCACAGGACGTCGTGTTTCAACTCAAACTGTGCGCAATAGGCTGCATGATGCGCAACTTCATTCCCGACGTCCATGGCGAGGTCCAGCTTTGCAACCCCGACACCATGCAGCGCGGTACAGATGGGCCCAACAACATGCTGAATGGACCCCACGGAATTGGCATCACGTTCTCTTCACCGATGAGTGTCGCATATGCCTTCAACCAGACAATCGTCGGAGACGTGTTTGGAGGCACCCTGGTCAGGCTGAACGTCTTAGACACACTGTCCAGCGAGTGCAGCAAGGTGGTGGTTCCCTGATGTTTTGGGGTGGCATTATGTGGGGCCGACGTACGCCACTGGTGGTCATGGAAGGCTCCGAAACGGCTTTACGATACCTGAATGACATCCTCCGACCCATAGTGCAACCATATCGGCAGAATATTGGAGAGGCATTTGTCTTCATGGACGACAATTCTCGACCTCATCGTGCACATCTTGTGAATGCGTTCCTTCAAGATAACGACATCGCTCGACTACAGTGGCCAGCATGTTCGCCAGACATGAACCCTATCGAACATGCCTGGGATATGTTGAAAAGGGCTGTTTATGGACGTCTTGACCCACCAACCACTCTGAGAGATTTACGCCGAATTGTCGTTGAGGAGTGGGACAATTTGGACCAACAGTGTCTTGATGAACTTGTGGATAGTATGCCACGGCGAATACAGGCATGCATCAATGCAAGAGGACGTGCTACTGGGTATTAGAGGTAGTGGTGTGTACTGCAATCTGGACCACAAATGCTGAAATTCTAGCTGCATGATGGTACAACATGCAATGTGTGGGTCTCATGAGCAATAAAACGAGCTGAAATGTTGTTTGTGTTGATCTCTATTCCCTTTGTATATAACGGTTCCGGAACTCTTGGAACCGAGGTGATGCAAAACTTTTTTTGATGTGTGTAGATGACCTAAACTACATAATTCGGAATGAGATCATTGGAACAATGCATTCATTCAAATCTATTGACTGTGTAACAAATGAAGATGAAGCCACCAACTATCCAATTGAATTTTTTGAACTCCTTGGAGGTGCCTGGCTTACCACAGCACAATTTACGCCTAAAGGTTGGCTCCGTAGTAATCATGCTTCGAAACATAAACCAACCAAAACTGTGCAACGGTACGCGTTTGGTGGTAAGTAAATTGATGAACAATGTGATTTACGCGACGATACTCACAGGAAAATTCGATAGTGATGGAGTTCTCATTCCGAGAATCCCGATTATCCCAACCGATATGCCGTTTGAGTTGAAAAGACTTCAATTGCCGATCCGTCTTGCATTCGCCATGACCATTAACAAATCACAGGGCTAATCCTTGAAAGTTAGTGGTTTGAATCTGGAATATCCATGTTTTTCCCAAGGTCAATTATATGTGGCATGTTCACGGGTCGGAAGACCATCTGCGTTGTTTGTTCTTGCGCCTGATAATACAACAAAAAATGTCGTGTATCACTTAACTGACGAGTGCAACCTATGCACCAAAATAACATGAACAATGAAGAAACATTAAAATACTTAATTTTTTTATTTGTATTTCCTAATAAAAATGAACTTAATAAAATCGACAATCTGCTTATTTATTGCCTCTAAGGCGGAACAGAGTTTGCCGGGTCACCTTGTATATAGATATTTTTAACGGTTTGCCCAGAGTAAGCTTAAAAAGAGCACGGACGCCAGTTCGTTTTTTCGACCTTTTCACTGAAATTCATAGTGCTTGACTTCTTTTGGTCATAAATAAATTATTTTCTACTAAAACCTTCCTCGAAATATCCTTTACAGAATGGTGAAAACCGCATCAAAATCCATTCAGTGGTTCTCGAGATTACCCGTGACATCCAAGAATCGGGGACTTTGTTTTATACTAAGTAGAGATTATACGCCAATCAGTATAATATAATATAATATAATATATAATATGATATGATATGATATGATATGATATGATATAATCCCCCTTCCGTCCAATCTTAAATTGACAGTGAATTTGCGGAACGAAAAGTTCACAGGCGAAATGAGAGTTGCACTTCCAGGGAATGGCGAGGTGAATGAAACTCAAATCCCCCTTCCGTCCAATCATAACTTGAATGTGTTTCACAGGCGAAATGAAGAAAACCCGAGTTTCACTTCCAGGGAAACTCTAAACGCAACCACCCTTCTCAGAAGTCTTAACTCAACACGACTCAACGGTTAGCTGTTGGCTGTATCTGGGGCAATATGTTCGCCCAATATGTAACAGGGATGATAGCCTCGCCCTTAACTAGCTCGTAAACTGACGCCTCAGTAGTTGAATGGACATGGTTGGAAGAAATTAAAACGTAAAACACTTGTTGTGGGCGATGTATTGAGGATAGAAATATGCTCTCGTGGACTTTTTTGTAGAACTTTTCATGCTGAACAATTCTTACACTCATTGTATTTAGATATATTTTAACGGTTTACCCAGCGTAAACTTAAAAGGCGCATGGACGGCAGGTTTTTATTTGAGTTCATTCACTGAAATAATTACTGCTAGTCTTCCATCGGTCATAAATGATTTTTTTCCTACAGAGACCTTTCTCAAGAAATTCTTTACATAATGGTGAAAACCGCATAAAAATCCATCCATTGGTATTCGAGACTACCCGTTATATCCAAGAATCGGGGACTACGTAGAGATAATGGAGTAATCTGTCACCATGTTACCGGACTTCATGTATATAAATTACACCCTGTATAACATAATGGGTGCAAACGAATCGCTGGAAGGGCTTTAAGGGCCTTCTTACACATTTTGAATGTTCTGCCTTTCTTCCTCCACTTCATTGCAAGTCTATTGTGTGTTAGAGAAGGGAAAAAAATCCCAGCTTAAGAGAGTAACTTTGAAGGAGCCATAATTGGGGATAATTACTGGAGCAAATTAGCTCCACAACAAGAACGGTAATGGTTATCTTCTCATGTAACCTGCTATTCTAGTTTAGGGGTGTACAGAAGTTGGCATAAATAGGAGTAACAGCACTCTTCAACGTCTTCTTTTTACAGTGCTTTGGCTTCTGTTTGGAATCACATCGTAGCGCATTGACTAACATTCTTGCCCATCACGCCTGATATCCAGGTTCGATTCCGAGCTCAGACTAGAAATTACATTGTGATCTAAGGGTTGGATCGGTGTACATTGTGCCTCCTGACCAACTTAATAATAAATATTATGGCATTTTAAGCCATTTATCAGTGTTGCCTTAGTAAACAAAAATTGGGCGCTTTTCAGTCGGTCAACACGATAAAGTTCAGGGGAGAGTTGTCACAGCCTTTCGAAATCAAAACTGGCGTACGAAAAGGCGACGGCCTATCACCAATATTATTCAACTGCGTCTTAGAAAAAGTTATTCGAGAATGGACGAAGGGAATTTCGGATAAGGAGGCTTTCAGGTTAGGGAGAGGTAAAGCAAGTATAAGAACGGATTGTTTGGCATTCGCTGACGATGTTGTGATACTCACTAACGGTGTTGAAACAGTGATAAAGAGGACGGAAGAACTCCAGATGATAGCCAAGAAGACTGGCCTTCAAATTTATTTTGAGAAGACTGTGTTTATGACCAATATCAAAGACGCCCCTCTCCACTTGGAGTTGAGAGATGTCAAGATAAAGCGAGTTAAGTGTTTTAAGTACTTGGGAGAAAAATTGCAGGACAATGGGTCGGAAAAGGATGCCATCAAAGAGCGGGCGAGGAGAATGGAAATGGCTTACCAACTAACGAAGGATACGTACAACAAATTCCAACACTTAGATACTGTTGTCAAACCTGAATGTCTGTACGCAGCAGAAACACTAGATATAATTGGGAAGGGTGGCATCGAAGACATCCAAAAGAGGGGAAAGGAAAATGTTCCGAAAAATCCTAGGCCCAACGTGTTCAGTTTGTCCTTTGTATCTGTGATGACTGCAGTGATGTGAGTAACTTGAATTTTTTTGGAGTATGATTGTGCCAAGTGCCCCGGGATTCGAAAAGATATACCATGTAGCACGGCTTTTTTTTTTCTGGAAAAAGAGGTGCCGGAACTCGCAGGAGGGAAATTGAGGAAGAAAACATGGGATTTATCGAACATATAAGAACGCATGTAATTTTCATCGAAACCTACTTACACTGAATTCAAAACAGTTTCCAAATTTTTGACATGTTATCATCCTCCTCAGTTCGTTTTCTGGTCTTGCTTTTTGTATCCATGGCTGAATGACGACTTGTAACAACCAAGTTTTGACATACAGTACTTCGTTTGATGAAATACCGTCAAAGGAGATCCAACAATTTGTATAAATAGTAATGAGGTAATGGTTTTCACTGACAAAGATGATCTTTCTGGAGTCACAATCAAGTTCATCTGAGAAAAACCCCTTTCACACTCACTTGTGTTGAGAGTCCTCCGAACTCGAGAAAGTTCCCTAGGCATTTCTTCTCTGAATTTCAGATGATCTCTGAAGGCTCGAATGGCTTCTCATTCATTCAGTTAGAATCTTCTTGCCAGTGTGCCTATTTCTGCTTCTCCATACAGAATATTTTCTCATGCGTTTGCGGGCCAGTTCTCAGAATCCAGAACTCTTGCACATCTTGACAGTTCAGTGTCTTCTTCGGAAAGTAATATTTTCTGTAGAGAAGCTTTAAGTTGTTCATAGAAAGAATTCGGGGAGATTGGTGGATCATGAATTGTGTTTTTCTTATGCAAAGAAACACCCTTAAACTGTAGATTTGCAGCTGCCTCAAGTGCTTTCTGATAGTAAGGCTCTGGGACAGACCTCCTATTCTCACAAATATCAACAAGACACTCAATCTTGCTGAGGGATTTGTAAAGATCAGAATTTCTCTCCTCCAGATCTAAGCTTAGTTCAGACAGATCTTGCAAAGCATCGCAAATTAATCCCAGATCCAAAATAAATTCCACAGATATTATTTTCCTGTGAAGTCCTTCATAAGTGAATTTTTCCTTTCTGTCACTATCATCTTCTGATTAACCTCTTTCAAAATGAAGTACCGGTACCAGTGCTTCAAAATCCTGTAAAACAGCCAAACAGTAGTTGGATTCAACCCACCTTGTGGGCAGATTTCTTCCAATTTTTAAAATCTGCATCTCCAGTGTAGCTGCACATTACTGGAGCTGTCTTGCATTCTTTGGAGAGGCACGATACATAACATATATATAATTTGTCCATAAAACTCTTAAATCTATTGATGCCAGAAACCTCTTTCACAACATCGTGTACTGATAATTCCAGTCTATGGCTAGCACAATGCCACAAAACAATGGCAGGAAATCTGTCTTTGAAAAGTTTTGAAACTCCTCCACGTACTCCGAACATTACTGCGGCACCATCTTACGTCAGTGAAACTAAACTTACCTTTAGAAAATCTTCTGTGAACCCTAGTGCTCCTATAGAAGACGTCAAGCTTTTGTAAATTCCATTTGCTGTTACGTCATCCAACTCAATTAAACCAATGAAAAGGTTGACCGGTTCTGCCATTTTTATTTCTTCAATGTAGGTGCGAACATATCAGAATAGACTTTTGACTTACAGTAGTTGATTCATCAATAATAAGAGAGAATTTGCTCTTTGAATCAAGTACATTTTTAGCCCACTTTTCACATTTTGCAAAAGTGAAGAAAAAGTAGACTTATGAGATCGATCCAGGAAAATGTGTGTGTGTCTGTCTGTCCTTCTGTCTGGCTGGCTGTGTGTGTCCCCCACCCTATCGACTCCTAAACGGCTGCAGCTATCAAAACCAAATTTGGTAAGAGTAAGGATCTATATCTGAATATCTCACGACCATATTTGAAATTGACGTCAGTGCTACCAACTGCTGAAAAATTGCAATTGAAATTTGAGCTCTATGTCAGATATCTCAGAAGTTATGCATGCGAACTATTCCAAAATTGGAACACTTATAGATAATAACATTCCAGATTAATTTTCGGAAGTTCATACATGCCAGTGTTGCCAATATCATTCTAAGCCTGCCGGTAAGTCCAATTTCTAAATGCATGTGATTTCTATATTATCGATTGGGTTTCAACCAAATTTCGTACGTACTATGTGTACTGCAATACATATGATTGTGCGTATTCTAAAGAGCCACCAGGGCTGCTGTTAATAAATGCTCTCACTATGTTTTAACCCTAATTACAATATATCAGAAAGTATGCAAGCCAACAGCTCTAAACTTTGCACACGTATAGTACCTAATATTCTGCCCAAGTTCGGTGTAACTTATATACATCAGTGCTGCCAACACGATTCTAAGCCTGCTGGTAGGTCAAGTTTTTAAATACATATAATTTCTATACTAACAAATGGATCTCAACCAAATTTCGTATGTGCTTTGTGTACCATAACAGTTATGACTATGCGTATTCATAGGAACCAGCAGGGCTGCCAACTGTTAATAAACGTTCTCTCTATTTTTTAAATCCTAATATCAATATATCAGCTATGTATGCAAGCCTTCAGCTCTAAACTTTGCACACGTATAGTACCTGACTTTCTAGATTAATTTGGAGTATCTAATATACCTCAGTGCTGCCAACATGATTCTAAGCTTTCTGATAATTTCAATTTTAATTACATGAAACTTCTATACTAACAATTATTGCCAATCGGCAATATAATAGATCGTAATATTTCAGATTAATTCTGAGCATCACATACATGACATTGTTCCCAACATGATTTTACGCGCACTGATAAATCCAATATCAAACAGCATGTAACGGCCATACTATCCATTAGACGTCAACCAAATGTTGTATGTGCATTCTATAACTTAGGACATGGAGCTAAGAATATATTCAGAGTCACCAGGGCTGCCAGCTGTAGTAAGTTACTGTATTAGGCTACATTATTTCAAGAAAAGTAGGCTCTTTAGTTCGTCACGGAACTACTTGTTTTTATCAATCTTGTTCTCATTTCACTGCCTATGTGGTTTACTATATTTATACAGACATTACTTGAATGCAAAATTCTCTCCATATCAACCCCGTTCAATTCTTGTAAATCAATTTCAGTTTCAAAATATTGTAGAAAGATTGGTTCTTTTTTGCCACCTGATAAGCAGTACGAAATACTTAACCAGTAATTTCCTTTTCTCTCTCTAATGACTTTAGACTAACAGTCTCATGTTTTTCTTTTTTCCCTTCTTCAGTTGTTTTATTAGCACTTTTATGTCCAGGACTTTCTTTGTGGTCAAAAATCTTTTTCCTGAGAAATGTTAGCTTATGTTTACGATTTTCTTCATAAGACTCAATTTCACAGAATATCCACTCTTTTGATAGTCGCATACCCACATTCTTCTGAACACCTAAATTTCCATCTTTTTTGCACACTGAGCAACCTAACATGCCGTGATGAAAATACTACCAATCGTCTTTCTTTACAAAGTCGTTCTTTTGTTCTACAATCCAACAACTAGGCCACAGGCTTTGAAATTCACTTTGAACTTTACAGACCATTATGGAACTCGTCGACACATCTGTTGCTTCAAGTTCCACACTTGAGTTTGATGATACCCCAGCTTGAAGGACTGACGAACTGCTTGGACAATATTTGCGTTTGGTGGTAGGCACAGAAAAATATTCTGAAATTCTTTTCATTCTCGCCTCGAGGTCGACAAATTTAGGTTATGTCTATTGCCGCGTTAGAAGTTCAGTTCAAACTACGGCTGAGAATCCATCAAACACAGGCAATCATCTACATCAACGAACAACAGTACTCTATATTGAGGGCAATCCAGATGAAACGTAACTAGAACGGGGATCCATATACAAAACAGCTATAAAGTAAGAAAAGAAAGAACAAGAACGAATACCGTATATCCATGCTGCCTATAAACCGGAAGAATGTTTTCGATTTCGATTGATTTCGATTCTCGAAATAACAAGGCGATATGCGATATTTCCATTTCAATTAAGGTCATTTAGCGCGGGAACAGTAAAAATAATATTTTTAAAATTCCTTAACCTGAAAAAACAACATATTTGAAGTCTAAATATTTTTCCGGAACGTCGTTCCGGTGCGTTCCTCCATTAAAAAAAAGCCCTGCCATTCAGTAATATTCTTGAATAGAATGAGGAATATCTCGGGAAGCAACCACACTCATTACGGCCACTGTTAGCGGCGGGATTAGAAACTTTGAACTCTACGCCCCCCTCCCTCTCAGTCGTGATGTACGACTTCATGCGTATGGCTACGCTGCGGGTATGCTATAGGTTAATTGCGCCAAGGTTCAGAGTGTACACACTCTATCAGGTATAATGATAGTCGAGTTACATCTTATTGCGACATATGAAAGTAAAGAAGAGGTAGCTTATGCATTGAACTTCCTGCTACTATTTTGGCTGTAGAATCACAGGTGTTCCGGAATTCCAATTTCTAGGGATTTATTAACGTGCCTGTATAGCTCCTGATCGGTGTCCGGACAGTTCCCCACACTGCAAAAAAAAAACTGACACTTCCCCACAGCCCTTGGACGTGGCTACCTGTTTAATGACTCAGAAATAATCTCGACTGACATTTCCACACACATCTTCCCCCCACCACCAAGGCTACTATGAAAACGATCAAGTTGAGGACATAAATGTGGAATTTGAAGCTGCTGTAATTTATTCTCTGAAAGACGTATTTCCAACAACAAAAATACATGGCTGCATTTTCACATGACAAAATACTTTTGGAGAAAAGTACAGGATCTCGGATTGTCGGTGGAGTACCGAGAGAATAACGAAATCAGCCTTCATGTCCGTATGTGCGTAGCACTTGCGTTTCTAAAGCCTGAAGATGTGCTCGATGGATGGGTGGAAATACACTCTCAAGCTCCAGAAATGTCCCAAACCTAGCCAGTTTTTTTACTACTCCGTTGACAACTGGCTAGATAACCAAGACATTCCAATCGAGATGTAGAACTGCCACCAAGCACGACACAGGACAACGAATGCTGTTGAGGGCTGGAACAAGCGACTCAACAATCTTGTCGGGAGACCTCACCCCAAATTAAAAGAGGTTGTCAAAGTGTTGAAGACGGAAGCTGACAAGACAAACTGCGCATTTGTAAAGGCCGAGCTCAACATGGAAGGAAAACAAGTAGTTCCGTGAAGAACTATACAGCCTATTTTCATATATCCTACTTATGTTAATTGCCTCTAGCAACATACACAATTTCAGTTTGATTGCTGTAATAGATTCGTAGATATTGAGAACCGACTAAAAATTTCGGATGGTCGCCATGTTGGATTTTATATATTGTACAGCCTCCCAGGGGTATGCACCCCTTGGAGACCATTCCCCCATCATCTGCCTAAATCTCCTAACGGGCAACCCTTGGAAAGCCGGGCCAACATCCATAAAACGTAGCAGGGACAGCTTGCCACTCTAGAAAGCAGCTCAGTCCTTGCACAATGGTTACACATAGCGACATACTATTAACTGGGCCAGCAATGCCAACACATTGCTGACAACATAGAGCCGGAGAGTATAAGAAGGCATCTTAATGAGGTCAAAGGGTCTCTCCATTATCAGTGCTTCAACGATACGGCCGAAGGCTACGGCGGTGTCATCAGAGGTAAGTCAGTCGTGTTCAGAGTTCCTACTTTTGTAACCTCTAACCCACAACTTGTACTTTACATTGTGAACATAATTACATTCCCTACAAGGGACTCATACTCAGAATTACAGACCAATAAACACTTGGTCAACACATCACACTAGCATTACTGTTTATACGCCTCTTTACATCCCAACGCCCTTCCTTATTCCCGTCACGGCAAGACGTGACAGACGGTAGTCTAATAGCGCTAGCTCAGATACCATTGTATTCCTCGAGCCGGCCCGGCTGCCAGAGAGCAGCGCGTGCCACTCGGCTGATACGAACAGAGTCAGTTATATAATAAGCAGTCAGCTGAGCGACTAGCACAGTAACCCTTGCATTGGGTCCCATCCCTTCAAACACTACTACATTATTTATAGGAACGCCCCCTAGTTCCTAGCACACCACAACACTCTACACTGGTCAGCTTGCCCTGCCAAGGGAAGCTACCCTTTTTAGGCACAACCTTATAAATTAGTACAATAACTCTCCCTTTTAGATCCACCCCCAAATAAGGGATCTAAAACACTGGTGGAGGCGCCGTCCTACGCACAGTAGAACGGGACTCAACCAACGAGCCCTCGTAGGAGAAACGACCCCTTCCGTACCGCAAAAAGCCAAGCAAATAGTGAGAAAATTTTTCCCCCAGACAAAAAGCACCATTTTTTTTGTGTGCTCCAAACTAGCTAAACAGGGGAAATTCTTAATAAACCAACCCCCTAGCCCCATACAGAATCAGAGAAATATAAGAATACACTGTCAAACACGCACAGATTTTTTTTATTATTCTTATTGTAGTCAGAATGGCACCTCATGCAGAGATTGCAAGCCATAGAGGCAATAGGGGTACGCCAATATTATTAACATTATTGTTCAGATGCCAGAGGCACATACAAAGCCGGCAAACACAAATACGGACACTCCAAACAAAAGTTGGGACAATACAGAGCACAGAAACATTAATACATTAATACAGTAATTTGCAAGCAGGCCATGAGCCTCAATAGGCAGTACACCCAAATTTGGGACAAATACCATGAGCTCCAAGCCAATAAGGCCATTTTTGAGTTCATGGTAGGGCCACCAGCCCAGCCGAGAGAGGACATAAGCGTAGATACGCTAGCTCGACAATTTGCGAGGATGTCCCTCTCGCCACGTACTGCCATACAATGGAAGGAGTTCGCCGTGGCCACAGTCAAGAAGACGGCCAGGTTAGGCTCCAACTTACTACAAAATAAACCTAACACAAACACACGGCCTTCAGCTCCGGATCGGAAGGCAATTTTGCCAAACCGGGGGGCAGAGCCTAGAACAATCCCCCTCGGAACAAAGGGACGAGAGGGAGTTGAGGCCAGGGCCATTAAACACACACGATATCACAAGGAAACAAAGGGACATAACCACGTCATGGGCTGAGGACGTAGAGCCCGCCCTACAGTACATAAAGCCTACATACACGTACACAGAGAGGCTAACACATTGGCAGGAGTCGGCCGTGGCCAAATGCCAGAAAGCGGTCAGGCTACAAGCCACCACATTGCCGGGGCATAAACAGGCAGTTAAGCGGCCTTTACCGCCAGTTCAAAGGGCAATTTTGCCAGAACGAAGGCGAACACCGGCATTAGTCCCTCAGGATGCACGATACACGCACGCACATTTTGACCAGGCATTACCACACAGTACACGGGGATTAGGAAAAGTGTTATTACCCATCCCACAAAACCACGCAGTCAAATATATACACACTCCCGTAAAATCTACTAGGGCAGCGTCAAGCACAATTAGGCCCTCGAATACAGGTACATTCAAACCTATAGACACGCGCTACGGTGGAAGTAGGTCAAAGCTTACTTTGCTAGAAATTCCGCCGGAAAGTAGCAAAGGAACACCCCAGTGGATTTCAGAGGCCTATAATCTAATAACAGGGCAAAACCCTTCACCTTTCTGAGCACTGAAGCTCGAAAGAGGATAACGACTTCCACCAGGGCCACAGAAATAAACTAACATCGCTAACACCAACATTATAGGCCACATAAGTTCTTTTACACGGGGGCGATAAGAAAATAGTCCAACAAGTACATAATAAACATAAAATTGCATTTTTTTTTCTCTCTCTTATTTTATGTATATACGGCGCAACATAGCCAAATTAGAAGGAATAATTCTAAACCCTTCTTGTTTTTTTTCGAAACCATGGCATTTTTCTCTCAGGCCATCAATGGTTATTGGGCGAAGTGGTTAACGCCATAACGTAAAGTCTCTAATATGCTAAGCCAAGTGGAAGCCAAGCAGGCTTCAGGCCGAAAAAGAGATATTTTGAACACAACTTAAGCATAAAATCACAGCTTAAAGCTTAAGTGAGTCTTTCTAAGTAGAAATGACTAAACGTTCTATGTTAGGGTTCCACAGTTTGATAGATTCTCTTGTTGCGGGCGAAAGCCGTAAGTGTGGCAGGAATTAAGAATCTCAAACTAATTTCAAAAATTTGGTGAGGTGTGCTTTAACCAACTGAAAAGCCCAATTGCACACCGGGACGAGACACTGTCATTTTGTTGAGTTACAATTACTTTGAAGGGCAGGTTTGACTCCCACAGTGCACTGGCTTTGCTCGTGACGTGGATACAAGTGTATCAATTACGTCTTGCAATGGCCTTCCTAATGTGTACTAGACAGTGTCGGTAGATTCCCCTGAGACGTAACCAGATTACGGTAGTACTCACGTTACCAAAATGGTAAATACTACACTCAGGTCCCAAGCACCATTTTCTTTTTTTTTTTAACATTTTTTATAGTGATCACGACATAATTTTTAGAGACTATCGCCACCTGCTATTATTTTCTTTCAAAGTGCTCTCTTAATCCAGAGCGGGGCATAGCTCATTTTTTTTCTATGACGCAGGCATTAGGCCCGATGAAAGAAAGGTGGCCAAGTTAAACATATATATATATATTTAATACATAGGTACACGTAAAAGCGGAAACACTGCCAAAAGGAAAGGAAGTAATCCCACGGGCAGGCGTGAAAAGAGGGCCAAGAAATAGCCCACTGACCGCACCGGGATACGATCCTAACACTCCACACAACTGTCCCGGAGACACGCGGGCATAATGACATTTCGTACCATTGTAACGAACATACTTGAACCACGTTACAGTAACACACAATTGGGGACACAAATGTAGTCAATGGAAGGTTCTTCTACAGTACGGCCAATGCATATGAGATTTCCGAAGTGAAATGCCATGGCCTGTGGTTGGGATTCCAAGTAAAACGGAAATCCCGTGGCTCATGATCTCCAGATACGGTCACGTTAAACCACAAATTCCCCTCTTTTCTTTCACAATGCGAAAAGCACTAATCACAGTCACAGAGAGTAAGCGATTAAAAACACATGTGCCGGACACACAGCGTTATCAAGACAAGTAACAAGCGAGCGCGCAAGACATTGTAATCCGATACCACCATACTCAGCAGTAACGCAGGCCTCAGTGATAACCTGCAAGCTTACAGACAACAGCTCTCGGAGCAGAACGCACGGCATCATTCACGCCCGATTTAGAGACCCTATATCTTCCAAAATTACACTACGAGGGGAAATCAAAAACATACAAACTCTACACAGGTATGCATGCTTTCATTTGCGCATTGCACATCCACGGGAACGTGCCATAATATATGCGGCACGGAAATGATCACACTAAATCTTTACAGACAACCGGATTCGAACCCATGACCACACACAACACGCTCGTACCAAAAACTAACTAAACAACGGTATTTTTGGTACGCGAAACACAAGCAAAAACCACACTGGGGAAGCCCCAAGCCCTGAAACACAACGCAGACATAAAACACAGAGAATGACATAAGGTCACGGGTCTGAGTCCCAGTAAAAATTAGACACAAGGCAAAGCAGTTATCCAGGCTCCCAACCACACCGAAATTGGCCCATACAAATGCATGAACAGGGAATACTACATTTCCTCCCACCAAAAGCCAGACATAAAATCTCGAATTACACCAGACATAGAGAATACATTTCCCAGACACAGGTAGGAAAATTTCGCAAGACACAAGTCTTAGGGAACAATAGCCACACAACGTCATTACCTAACTAGGATGAATTGCTACATTAGTCCGCTAGGAATCTAAAACAATGACCACACTTGCATACGTGCAGAAAAACACATACCAACTGCTGACTTGCAGACTATTCACACTGCAATACTGCGGTGACGAGACACTATTGCGTAGCGCCAGTGACCATGAAATTACAAACACATAACAATTATAACACCATACATTTTTTTCCACACTGCAAAAACATTTGGCAATGGACAAGACGTGACACAGCGGAACTTATCTTGGGCCTATAAGGGCACGTTCGCAAGGACGTTGGCAAGCCACGGGCGCCTTCTGCCCACACAGGCGATACATATTACGACTTGGCCTGCAACAGACCAACCGTCCGCGTGGTGTAGCGGAACATAGGCACACACACGCACACGCACTCAACAATTAGGAGCAAACACACACAAGATCTCCCCCCTAATAACTTCTATTATCGATCGCAAGGCATAGGAGTCATTACAGATAAATAGCACATGGCCTATTGTACTACGACCACTGGCCACATTCACACTACAAAGGGCAGACCAGATTAGGTCATGCAGCTCTACTATCCCAAGGCGCGGATAGAAAGCCAACATGGACCAAGGGAGGATGACAGGAGAACAGGCTACCAGCGTACCACCTTACTCCCTTCCCATAACCCTCTCACGCCCAACATAAACCAACGCAGACATATCTACACGACCAAAAACAGCTACACTACATTACAAAGTACACACAAGGGGTTGATGGACTTCATGCGTCTAAAGAGCAGGCATGCTACGCCTTGCGCCACGATGCTACCACCTGAGTATTAGGGGTGTGTCAGCAAACATTAAAGAAGCATAATGCGCCTCTCCAAATGAGAGAGGAGGCCATATATATATATTAACCATTCTTTAGTACTTAAACACTCCCGCATGACAGGAATATATTGGTATTATGCCCCACCCTACACCTATCCGTACATGAAGGCAGAAACTTCATATCCAGACACATGCATGAGTATCCCATCCATTTACCAGGGATTTTAATATCAAACCTGCATGAAATTTTCGTATCTTTGCAATCACGGGAATTACCTCCCCAGTCCACTCACTATAGGAGCATCCCAGCGGCATCAGCGGTTCCAGGCCACCACTAACGTGGAACCCAAAGGTGCGCAACCCCTTCCTACCATACTTTAAGCCCACTCAACAAATAACTACCCCCAGATCCTAATAACAGGGTACCTGACGCCACAGACCCTATTAACACCTCCATTAAGGTAAGGAAAGCATTATTGCTGGAAAGCTGACGTAGCGACGGTAGACCAGAAGTAGCCTATGTACTTAGAAGATCTACAACCCCGCAACACTGGAAATATTTTACATTTTACACAGAGGTTAAACTATTTACACAGGTTACGCCACATTTTTTTTACAAAGGAATCTGATACGATCTGATTGATGACAACGGTGTAAGCCGAAGGTCAGAGGGACCACACTGGAGCAGAGCTGGGGTAGGTAATGACAACCCTCACCCCAGTTGGCTCGACAAACCACTTAACTTGACGACTAGACCGAACAGACGAACTACGTAAGGTCAAAGCATTCGGGACCGGACACGGGCAAACATCGAGATCTAGGGGTGCATATTAGCCCATCCCCCTTGTCGGAGAACGTTACACCCACTATGTGTCACGGTCATCGAAGCCGAGACCTGCAGGGTGACTTTCTGAGGATGGCGGGAGAAATAGCTCACTCAGCGCCGGCCTCGGGAACTATCCCTAGAGACGACCCCATTATGACTAGACTCTTAGTTAGAATTAGATAAGTAGGGCTTCCATAGTTGGAAGCAAGACTCCTGTGCGTTGGAGCAAAACACACTGCGGCCGATACAGGCGAAGAGGATTCCCCGGACGCTCCCTTCCCGGAGGACACATGAATCATTACTATTGCGGCCGATACAGGCGAAGAGGACTCCCCGGACGCTCCCTTCCCGGAGGACACATGAATCATTACTATTGCGGCCGATACAGGCGAAGATTATTGCGAAAAGCAAACCACGATTGCCGACAAAGGCGAAGAAAATATTATGCCATTGGACCACAATGTCCAATGCCCACATAAATGGCGACGCATCGGGCAGCCAATGGGCATTAAGAGAGGGGCATTGCGCGCACCTCACAGGAGCCAAAGTGGGCGGCTCAACTATGACAACTCGGAACGATTACGATCATGAACAGGAAGATACAGCGGGCGAACGGTTTTGCTTAGTGGCACCGTAAGCCGCCTGTGACTAGGTTAGTACTAGTATTAAGACCTAGAATAGATGTCGACAATAGTATTAAAACGGAGGGGACTACGAGACATTGTCGGGTTCCGGTCCCGGCAATGTACTACAAGGGCACCCGCGAGAGAAATCGGACGGACGAGCCTCCATCTAAATTTTTGTATTTAAGTTACAGTGCCATTTTTAAGGTCACTTAGATGTAAGCAAATTTACTAACAGCTGTTGCTAATAATAGCACAGCACATTTCGGCTTTAGAATAAGGTCCACTCGGCATGTAAATACAGAATAGTTTCACAGTTAAGTAATTTTATCAATAAGTAACATAAGTAGTGTAAGATAACGCCGGTCGGCGCCTGATAGCCCAGAAACCTGGCATCAGGGTAAGTCCGACAACTCATGATAAGGCATGATAATTCGTTGTAAGGTAATATAAACCTACATTTAAGGCATTTTTTTTATATATATAGATCACAATAGAATATCTCGGCACTCGGTGACTAAAAATCCGTTACCGAGGTAAGCCCGACCATACTTAGGATAAACTAGGTTAAAATAGGCTAACCTAGGTTAAGTTAGACTTCGGTGGCGCTACACTTAGTTTCCAAACTACGCGCTACCGAAGAAGGTTATATACCTGGCATGAATCATAATGTATTGCACTGTAATATTCATAATTAACCCACTTTTACCCACACAGGAAGACCACGGAGATACGAAGAGATAAACATCTTAATATGGATGCATTTTTGTTTTGTTTTGATTTACAGGTAACCAAGAACGTGAATATGTCTATGGTAAACATATTACCCACATACACATACATGTCATACACGATTACACTCCTTATCAGTTTTAGTTGCACCCTTAAAGGTGACAACGCCAGCGGTCAGCGGTGGACAGCATACGTGGGATGATGACCATCGCTGAACGCACACACATTTCAGAATACGCAAATGAAGCGTTACTTCAGGCTCAAAGGGCGACACAAGGTTTGTAAGTGCCGGACCTTCGACCCTAAGGTGGGATTCCGACCCACGACGGAAAACCACGAGGTTAGGTGATAAGTAAAGGGAGTGAATAGTGGACTAGCCACTAAACCGCACCAGGAACGGCCGATTAGAGAACGGTCGGCGAGGCATAATAGTACGGTGCGCGCCAAGTATAAGAGGTATGCTGTAACTGGCCAGGTAACAGAGCTCTATAAGTTTATATATATATATGATAGTGATAATTATAAAGTGTAAATTATTTTGTATTTTCTCGCCATGTCATACAATTGCAAGGGTCCACAAGAGTGGCAAGAGTACTTATACGTACAGGGTACCCACATGGCAAACATTATTTTTTCTATGTTCATCTTCATTACATGTTTACTATGTTCAATTATAACTTGTCAGGAATTTTACAACTGTAAGGATTACTATTATTATTATCGGGTCATATCTGTTACCATTATCAAGACCACCAATGTACATAATGTGTATGATTTGTTTTCTTTCATTTTTCCTTCTTCTAACTTCCCCATTTGTCAGGGTGTTCCGTTTTTTTCCCAAACAAATAAATACTTTGAATATATCCCTTAAATTATACCCTGGAACACCCATTTTTTTCTATTCTCTCCTATCTTTCTATTTTGCAGGGAGCATTTTTTCCCCAAGGTAAAGCCAGACGACACAATTCCTCGTCTGGCTGGGTTTTTCCTCCCTGCACAACTATGTAACGAATCACCATCAAAAACCATGTTTTTTTTTTGAAACTAGCAATATGCCAGCAATAGCCAGGGCAATTTTTTTTACATGTCAAATTTCTTTTAATGTCAAATTTTTCTCAAATGTCAATTTTTTTTCCATGTCAATTTTTTCTCGATGTCAAATTTTTCGCAATTTCAATTTTTTTGTTTTGTTAATTTCCTTTTTCACAATGACAATATCAGTGTATACATATATCTGTACATCCCATAACCCTCCCGTCTGAACACGGGCTGACCTCACACCCACACTTCGATACGACACCACCAGGAGATACGAGGGGGTTTCAAGGACCACTACGTCAACATCCCAACCTCCAGTTCCGTTCCCGTTCGCGAGGACGCGAACAAATGAAGGAAGACGCTTGTACAGCCTCCCAGGGGTATGCACCCCTTGGAGACCATTCCCCCATCATCTGCCTAAATCTCCTAACGGGCAACCCTTGGAAAGCCGGGCCAACATCCATAAAACGTAGCAGGGACAGCTTGCCACTCTAGAAAGCAGCTCAGTCCTTGCACAATGGTTACACATAGCGACATACTATTAACTGGGCCAGCAATGCCAACACATTGCTGACAACATAGAGCCGGAGAGTATAAGAAGGCATCTTAATGAGGTCAAAGGGTCTCTCCATTATCAGTGCTTCAACGATACGGCCGAAGGCTACGGCGGTGTCATCAGAGGTAAGTCAGTCGTGTTCAGAGTTCCTACTTTTGTAACCTCTAACCCACAACTTGTACTTTACATTGTGAACATAATTACATTCCCTACAAGGGACTCATACTCAGAATTACAGACCAATAAACACTTGGTCAACACATCACACTAGCATTACTGTTTATACGCCTCTTTACATCCCAACGCCCTTCCTTATTCCCGTCACGGCAAGACGTGACAGACGGTAGTCTAATAGCGCTAGCTCAGATACCATTGTATTCCTCGAGCCGGCCCGGCTGCCAGAGAGCAGCGCGTGCCACTCGGCTGATACGAACAGAGTCAGTTATATAATAAGCAGTCAGCTGAGCGACTAGCACAGTAACCCTTGCATTGGGTCCCATCCCTTCAAACACTACTACATTATTTATAGGAACGCCCCCTAGTTCCTAGCACACCACAACACTCTACACTGGTCAGCTTGCCCTGCCAAGGGAAGCTACCCTTTTTAGGCACAACCTTATAAATTAGTACAATAACTCTCCCTTTTAGATCCACCCCCAAATAAGGGATCTAAAACAATATGTAGGTCCTAGAGTTATGTACTGTTACATGCAGATTATTCTGTACGTGTAGTATTCAAACTACAATCGCATAATTAGGACACAAGAAGTAACAGGGAGATTTTAAAATTTCGCACAGCTGCCATCTTAAGGTTATGGAAACAATTGAAATAAATTAGATGCCAGTGGATTACCATTCGTATAAGGATTTACTGTTCCAAGTTTCACTACACTCGGATGGTTAAATTGCGAGAAACGTCCATGTAAATTTTTATATTTCGCGTCGCCTCCATGTTGGATTTGTGAACACCAAGTTATTTAAAGTCCTATAGGTGAACTTAAGTTCATAGCCCCTATGAACATTAAGAAATTCAGTTTGATTGCTATAATAGATTCGTAGATATTCAGAGCCGACTAAATATTTTGGATGGTCGCCATGTTGAATTGTTAAATGTATAGGCCATAGAGTCATGTACCATTAAAGGAAAATTATTGCGTAGGTTCAATATTCAAACTTTCAATTCGATCGCATGACTACATCACAAGAAATAAAAACTTAATTTTAAAATTCGCACATCCGCCATCTTGAGGTTATGTAAACAATTGAACTACATTAGATACCAGTGCATTACAATGTGTATAAATATTTCCTGTACCAGATTTCAGTGCGTATGGAACATTAAATCGCGAGAAAGGTCTATTTAAAATTTTCAACTTCGCTTGGCTGCCATGTTCGTTTTGTAGTTAACCGGTTTCTGAAAGTCTTATAGATGGACTTCCGTAGTGCTCTTTATCTCCGTAAAAGATTTCAGGGATATACCGCTAATAGTTTCACAGATATGGAATGCCGGTGAAATATTTCGCACATCCGCCATCTTGTGGTTATGTAAACAATTGAACGAAGTTAGATGTCGGTGCATTACAATGTATATAAACATATTCTGTACCAAGTTTCATTGCGTTTGGTTGGTTAAATCGCGAGAAACGTCTATTTAAAAGTCGCAACTTCGCTTGGCCGCCATGTTCGTTTTGTTGTTACCAGATTTTCAAAGGTCACATAAGTGAACTTATAGTTGTTCCCTTTATCACCATACAAAATGTCAGGGTAATATCGGTAATAGTTTCGGAGATATTGAATGCTGGTGAAATATTTCGCACAGCCGCCATGTTGGATTGGTGAGTCGTAACAAAATTTGAAGGGCACGGTCGGGGTCGCAGTGGCGTGGTGGCGCAGTGGCTTAGCTGCTCGTCTTTCGCCCGGACGACCGGGGTTCGAATCCCGGTGACAGTGGGGTGGAATTTTCACCTGAAAAATCACGTGGCGTCAGGAAGGGCATCCGGCCTTAAATCCCCGGCCAAAAGCCAAAATGAGCCTGGTTGGCTCCGGCGACCCCCAATGAATTGGGAAAAGCCGAAGAAAAGTAGTAGTAGTAGTAAACAGGTAGCCGCCTCCATGGGCTGTGGGGAAGTGTCAGTATTTTGGGTAGTGTGTGGAAGTGTCAGTGTGGGGAACTGTCATGTAATCTACTGATCAGAGATGGTCGCATTTAGTTATTTATTGTTGTTTTAAGGGCCGAACTGCGAGGTTATCTGCCCCATGGTCGCATTTAATAAACTTCCATTGGACTGAGCCTGAGGTTATGATGTGTAACTAACGTAATAAGCCCTGAAATATTATCTATGAAGAGTTTAAAGACTGCACTGTAACAATGTCTCCTCTGTAATTGTGTCAGAGCGTACATAATGTTGAAATCTAATATCCTAACCTCTTTTTACGGGGTTTGGGATGATGTGAACCTCCATGAGGAAAATGTATTTACATGAACACATGCCATTCTTGATACTAAAGTAACTAGAAGTTCCGTAACAAACTAAAGAGCCTACTTTTCTTAAGATTTAAGATTCATGCCAAAGATAAATCTATATGGATCTATCTAGAATAATGACTAATTTAAGTTGGTAATATCGAAATTTCTAATCAGTTCGAAGTACTGTATACCTGGCATAATGTAGCCTAAGAGAACTACAGTTGGCAGCCCTGGTGACTGAATATATTCTTAGTTCCATCTTTTAAGGTACAGAATACAAAATTTGGTTCAAGTCCAATGGATAGCATGGACGTTACATGCAGTTAAACATTGGATCTAACAGCGCGCGTAACATCATGTTGGCAACAATGACATACATGTATTGGTCAGACATAATCTGAAATAATATGATCTATTGTTGTGTCAACTTTGAATGAAATCCATTAGTTAGTATAGAAGTTACATGCATTTTAATATTGGACCTATCAGCAGGCTTAGAATCATGTTGGCAGCACTGGCGTAGCCCTATATTAGTTACTCCAAATTAATCTAGAATGCCAGGTACTATACGTGTGCAATGTTTAGAGCTATTGGCTTGCATACTTTGTGATATATTGATATTAGGGTAACAAAAATAGAGACAGTATTTATTAACAGTTGGCAACCCTGGTTACTCTTAAGAATCGGCATACTGTAGTCATATCTGTAATGGTACACATAGCACACACGAAATTTGATTGAAATCCAAATGATAATATAGAAGTTACATGTATTTAAAGTTGGACCTCTCAGCAGGCTTAGAATCATGATGGTAGCACTGACGTATATAAGTTACTCCAAATTAATATACAATGTCAGGTACTATATGTGTGCATAGTTTAAAGCTGTCGGCTTGCATACTTTCTGATATATGGGTATTTGGATAAAAAAATTGAGAGCATTTATCTACAGTCGGCAGCCTGGTGGCTCTTAAGAATACGCTCAGTCATATCTGTTTATGTACACATAGCACATACGAAATTTGGTTGAATTCCAATTGATAGTGTAGAAGTTATATGCATTTAAAATTGGACCTATCAGCAGGCTTATAATCATTTTGGCAACACTGCTATGTATGGCCTCATGGAAATTAAACTGCAATATTTTTATCTATACGTGTGTCAATTTTGAAATAGCTCCCATTCCTACCTTTCAAGATATCCAACATGGAGCTCAAATTTCAATTGCGATTTTTCAGCAGATGGTAGTACTGACATCTTTTTCAAATATGGCCGTGAGATATTCTGGTATAGGTCTTTACTCCTACCAAATTTTGTTTCGATTGCTGCAGCCGTTAAGGAGTTGATAGGTGGTACACACACACACAGCCAGACAGACAGAAGGACAGACAGACAGACAGACAGACAGACAGACAGACATTTGCCCGATCTCATAAGTCTACTTTTTCCTCATTTTTGAAAAATGTGAAAAGTAGGCTAATAATAATAATAATAATAATAATAATAATGGGATACTGCAAAATAGAAATATATACCGAACTTACGCAAATTTATCCACTCTTCCACTGAATGCTTGAATGATCAAAATAGATGTACAATACCTTAACAACCAGGTGAGTTAGCCGTGGTTGTTATGGCGTGGCTGCAGGCAGTCACTCACATCCGGGAGGCGTGGAGGTTCGAATCCCCCCGCCGGCAACCTTGAAGATAGTTTTCTGTGGTTTCCCATCTTCCTTCCAGGCAAATGTCGGGGTTGGTCCCTAACTGTAGGCCACAGCCGCTACCTTCGAAATCCTAGTCCTTACATTCACACTTTCCTCCCCAGACAACACTCCACACGTAGCGGTACTTGTATCTCACCCCATGGGTGTCCGCATAGAAGCAGCTACTAACTCTAGCGAGCCGAACATGTCCTCGGACACTTCTGGCACTAAAAGCCATACAAAAAAAGTACCTTAACGATTTTACAATTATTATTGTGCGCAAGGATCGTAGAACATTGACTGACAGACTCTATCATGGAGGTAGTAATATTAGGCAGAATGTTTTGTTACGGATAGGCCTATCCGAAAATTTATAATTCATATAACGTTTTCCAACATTTATAAAATCGCCGCTCACACATCATATGCATAGTTATCAGCTCGTGGATTTTTCTATTGCTTAGCAAAAGATATGCTGAATTAGCATCGCTACGCCTGTACAGGCGGCTGCAATAGCTTGTATAAACAGAAGCCAACTTTTTAAATACAAAAGAAGTATGGTCGTGGTCTATAATTTTAATTTAGCATTGCATTCACGGTTTCTGTATTATGCTTCTGTTAGTCTTAAGGCTATTTATCACAAATACGTTATATGATAATTAGTAATTTGGAAGTAGCTATGCTTTAGGTACAAATCAGTCCTGTTTACGCACAAAAGCTGCATGATATTGTCTTCAAACATTGCTATAGGAAGTATCTGTATTCTTTACTCTCTGTATCTATCTATATTATAACTCGATGAACTCCACCTTCCTCGATGGATCCGAATAAAGCCATGCAGGCAGGGAAACACACTGTAGTCATGGCAACCGGTATCTTAGTCAACACTAATGTCTTTGGAGTGTCTCGGCCCGTGGCGGTACTTGGTGTTAAACTGTGTTACTACCGCCACACCGGGCTTGGTGTTAAACTGTGTTACTACCGCCACACCGGGCTTGGTGTTAAACTGTGTTACTACCGCCACACCGGGCTTGGTGTTAAACTGTGTTACTACCGCCACACCGGGCTTGGTGTTAAACTGTGTTACTACCGCCACACCGGGCTTGGTGTTAAACTGTGTTACTACCGCCACACCGGGCTTGGTGTTAAACTGTGTTACTACCGCCACAGTATCATTACTAGGGCTCGGATTTTTAGTTGCTAAAAATCAGGAAAATATTTATCTTTTATGTATTAAAAATATCTGAAATATGTGACAAAAAGTAAAAAATATTTAATTATAATTTAGTTTATTAATGTGGATATAAACAATATGCTGTGCTCACGAATGCTGAAGCATTACAATACACAACGAGATACATCTTCAGGTTGTCCATCACAAATGACCGACGATTATCGCGAAACACTTCTTCTGAAATCGCGAAACTGCGGCATTATGTCTCTTGCCCTTGAGGTGTTGTGTAACTAGAGATCGCTGTTCAGCCTTGATTGCTTTCCGACATTGTTGGCAGAACAGAACGCTCCCATCAGAAGTAAAATTATCCTTAAATTCTGCAACAGACGATAACTTTTTCTTTTACTTTTACTTTAGGCATCGTAGAACTGCCTTACACTTCACAGTGACAGTAATGAACTGCTTGTGAGTGAAACTGGTTCCAGGTAGCTGGGGGGAGGGGGAGGTCTAATACGTGGTGCAATATGGCTATGGACAAGGAAATCCCCGGCTTCCACAGTGAGTGGCACGGGGTGACAAGTTAAGAATAACACAGTTGCAAGCTAACATACACTCTGCATGAAGATAATATAGCTCACAGATTCTTCCCCGTTGAAGTAACATAGAACAAAAATGCAATAAACTGAAAGATCTAGCATACTGATTTAAAAAAAAAGTAATTTTATGTATTTTTATGTGCTAATAAGTGAAGAGCAGGAATTTATGTATTTATAGAAAAAATGCGGCTTCGGTGGCGTAGTCAGTAGCATGCTGAGCTTCTATGCACAAGATAGCGGGTTCAAACCCGGCCGAAGCCGTCGGATTTTTTAAGAGCGTTAAAAATCCCTCAGTATGCTTTCCTTCGGAGGGGAAGTAAAGCCGGCGGTCCCATGTCATAGATTTATGGCATGTTAAAGATCCTTCCACTAATTGCACCTGTGTGAAGCTAAATTGGATAGGTTAAGAATGTAAACAACGCTCTTAGGTTTCTATGTTCGTTGCCAAGAGCCGACTGCGGCGGCGTCTAGTAGCTCAGTTCTGAACTTGGCCTAGTAGTCGTTGACGGTGGCGCTTGGCGGCAAAAGTAGGAACTATTTGAAAAATTCTTAGTTGCAGTACTTAAATTAACAAACAGATAACACACACTAATACAGTCATCACAATTAACACCGGTTATCAGACAGATTCTACACACACCCAAAGTACACGGGGCTACATGACCGCGTTGTCGCAGCCCCTAAACTTAAGAACCAACCAACCAACCAACCTACATACAATATATTTATTTACCTAAAAATCCGAGTCCTAATCATTACTTACTGTTTGGCCTTTATCAGTTGAAATCTTATCACAAAAGCAATAATGCTATTCTTAGAACAATCTGTAACAACGCGCAAAAAATATTTTATTGGCTGATTTGCAATGTGAAGGACGGCTGGTAGGAGTACAAACTGTGTACAGTAGAACAATGGAGCATGAAGACATAATTATGAACGTCAACACAGCAGTAGTAGTACATACCTTTACGGAGAGTTTAACAGGCATTGTATACAATATATTGCACGTGATACCTACCAACATAAGGTAAAGATCGAAAATCTCCCGCAAAAAATGCGGCATCAGGGCTATAAAATTAGATCCAAATTACACATCGGATTTGGTACACTCAAGGCAATAAGAATTAAATAAAAGTATGCATAAAATACATAATCATCTAGACCAGTGTTTCCCAAACTTTTTTGTGTGTGTACCACTTAAATGGATAAGAATCTCTCGCGTACCACCTAATGGTTGGGAGATATAGTAACTATAACCCAACCACTACAACTACCACCACCACCTCTACGTAGTAGACCAAAAGACGGATTGTAAATTATGTTTGTTAGAGTTAGACTGTTTCAGTTAAAGTTCAAATAATAAAAACTGTGTCCAGTTATTCAACATTCAGAAATGACACTGCACAAATAATATTAATAAGAAACTCTTAATAAATAAACATTAAAACCAAAGTTCGACTAACAATTTCAATGAGAAGGGTGAGCTTGAAAATTAGAAGCCAACTTAGGAATGTCTGGCTTAAGAGTCTCAAACGAAGATCGTTTTCCACTGTAAGGAGCCAATTCTCGTATTTATTATTGACATAAACAAGTGAAGAAAATGCAGTCTCACACAAGTACGAAGTAGTGAAAGGCGGTAAAAATCTAACTGCTTTGTCAGCCATGTCTGCATCGTTTGCACGTCTCTCAACCCAAAAGTTCACAAGAGTCATTTTTGAAAAAGTTTGCCTTAGTTCTGAATAACAATTCAATTCTTAAAACTGCTCCTTGTCTTTGGCCTTAAAGCCCTCCGGCACATATCATTGTTATTATACTTTTTATTTTATATTTTTCGTAACGTATCAAATATTTTTTATATTTTCGTAACATCACCACGTACCACTGCAGCAGTACGAGCGTACCACAGTTTGGGAAACGCTGATCTTGACCACCTCGTGGATTAGCGGCTAGCATTCTCGGCTGTTGTCTTGGAGGTCCGAGTTTGAATCTCACCTCTGCCATAAAATTTTAATTCTGGTCTGAGAACTGGAACTGGGTACACTGTACCTCTCTAGGCAAAACTTGGAAGTGGTTTTCCGTGGTTTCCCACATCCACTGCAATCAAATGCCATGATAGTTCCTAACTGAAGGCCACAGCAGCTTCCTTTACAATCCTCATCTGGATTACAAATACACACACTACTACGGTCATCAAAGTAACACACTAAAGATCATGGGGCTACATGGCCATGTCGTCGCAAAGCCTCTAAATCAATCAACAACAACAAAAATTATTTGAGCTCACTTAATCTTAATACTAAGTTTCGTGATGATATCTCGAGTCGTTGTGACGTTATGCCACATGCCGTCTTAGCCAATGTAGACTATTTCATTTTTAGCCTATTTTCAATTTTGAAAAAAAAAATAGGCTTATGAGATCACCTTTTGTCCGTGTGTGTGTGTGTGAGAGGTGTGTGTGGTCCCCCCCCCCTAATAAAATCTAAACGGATGGAGAGATTTCAATGAAACTCGGTAAGTTCATAGCACTATTGCCGGCGACCTCGACCGCGCCCTTCAAATTTTGTTACGTCTGACCAATCCAACATGGCGGCTGTGCGAAATATTTCACCAGCATTCAATATCTCCGAAACTGTTACCGATATCGCCATTAAATTGTGTACGGTGATAAAGGGCACTACTAGAAGTTCACCTATGAGACTTTCAAAAACCTGATGACTACAAAACCAATGGCGATCAAGCGAAGTTGAGACTTTTAAATAGACTTTTCTCGCGCTTTAACTATCCAAACGTAATGAAACTTGGTACAGCAAATGTTTATACGCATTGTAATGCTCTGGAGTCTAATTTAGTTCAATTGTTTACATAACCTCAAAATGGCGGCTATGCGAAATATTTCACTGACATTCTATATCTCCGAAACTATCACAGATATCACCCTGCAATTTTGTACGGTGATAAAGGGTACAGATACAAGTTTACCTATGTATATTTCATAAACCTGTAAAGTACAAAACGAACATGGCGACCAAGCGAATTTGAAATATTTGAATAGATTCTTCTCGTTATTTAACGCTCTGAGCGCAGTGAAATGTGGTACAGTAAATGATTTTGCAGATTGTAATGCACTGCCATCTAATTTAATGCAATTGTTTACATAACCTCAAGATGGTGGCTGTGCGACATTTTAAAATTAAGTTTTTATTTCTTGTGTCGAAATCATGCGATTGAAGTGAAAGTTTGAATAATGATCCTAGGCAATAATTGGCCTTGAATGGTACATAACTCTATGGCGTATACATATAACAATCCTAAACGGCGAGCTTCCGAAATATTTAGACGGTTCTCAATATCTATGAATCTTTTACAGCAACCAAACAGATTTTTTTTTATGTTCATAGAAACTATGAACATATGTTCACCTATAGGACTTTGAGTAACCTGGTGAGCACAAATCCAACATGGCGGCGACGCGAAGTATAAATACTAAAAATGGACGTTTCTCGCGAATTAACTATCCGAGTGCCGTGAAACGTTTCACGTTAAATGCTTATACAAATGTTGATCCACTGGCATCTAATTTATTTCAATTGTTTGCATAATCACAAGATGGCTGCTGTGCGTAATTTTAAAATCTCGTTTTTACTTCTTGTGTTCTAATCATGCGATTGAAGTTTGAATACCACACGACCACAATAATCTTAATGTAATAGTACAAAAACAAAAATCCAACCTGGCGACCATCTGAAATATTTAGACGGTTCTCAATATCTACGAATCTGTTACAGCAATTAAACTGAAATTTTGTATGTTGATAGAGGCAATTAACATGAGTAGGGTATATGAAAATAGGCTGTATAGTTCTTCACGGAACTACTTGTTTGTTTTAGTTCCCTACAACGACCCCTGTTAAAGAAAATACGATCTCATTTTTATGGCGTTCAGATTCCTAATGTTATTATCGTGTTTTAGATAATAAATGGAGTGGCATGGCCTCCTAGAGACATAGATGGGAACTTCGCGGTCACGTCGTGAGCTACTGTTGCCATGGCGATAGCTTTGCTATTCCTTCATCAATTTATTTTCTGATTTAATTAGCCTTTTCTCGAGTGCCAAAAGGCCGAAATCATAAGAATGAGAAAGACTATCGAAAATTCATGTAACCAGTGGTTTCTTCTGGGTCCTGATTTATGTGTATGCAATATTTGGTTGAGATTGGTGGAACGATGTAGATTTGTATGCGGAACAAATATACATACATACATACATACCCACATACATATTGGAAATATCTGTTCCCGAAAGAAACAGGATGTAAAATTGTCCGATTGAGCTATGTACATTAACAAATTCACAAAGAAAATTGAGCTAGCCGGACCATTTTATCAAATTTCTTTGTGAATTTGTTAATGTACATAGCTCAATCGGACAATTTTACATCCTGTTTCCTTCGGGAACAGATATTTCCAATATGGATTAGCAAGGTAAGCTAACATTATTTTTTTTGAAAGGAAGTTTTGGCTTCCGTAGTACATTGGCGCTGCTCGTGGTGACATTCAGTGCCTTGCAGCGGCCTTCACAGTATGTACTAGCCACGCGCCTTGGTGAGGTGTACCATAACCAACTGAAGAGCCCATTGGTACACTGAGGCGAAACGCTGGCAACTGTTTTGAGCTAGCCGGACCATTTTATCAAATTTCTTTGTGAATTTGTTAATACCCACATAGGCTACAGACTTTCACTTTTATATATAAGATTTAAGTCCAATTAGAGGCAACAAATCCTGCTGGAGATGACCCAAATGATGGTCGAAAACATGTTACATTAAAATAACATGATAATATTAACAGTTATTGTAAACACACCCTAGTACACGGGGCTATATCACCACGATATCGTAACGACCCTAAATAAATTAAGGCTTCGTTTTACACGATGAGTCTACTCTATGCACTGCAAATAATTCTGTTATTTTGAGGCACCTTATATAAATAACGAATAACAACCAAATGCAGCAGACGAGAAGAAGGGAAATAAGAAGGAGCAGCCGTTATGGCGTGCTAATCCAAGCCCGAGGATATAAACTTGAAGAAGCGTAGTTACCAAGATAAAAACTTGAAAAGACAACAAACACCCTCAAGAGAGTAGTAGCTGTTATCTTTAAGATGTTCCTTTGTTTACACTGTGTTAATGACTGCATCATTTGCATACACCTTGATTAAAATGTATCCCCCACTCCACCCTTCATATCTTTCTTCCACTTCATTACGTTGCTCTTCAAGTGATGTCCAGCTTTATTAATGATACTGCGTTGTAAACCTCTTTCTTGAATCTATCGTAACATTTATGTACCCAGGAGACCAAGGTAGTACATTAGAATTTTAACCCTATGAATGCTAAGTGCAAAGAGCATATTTACACAGGAGAAACTCTCTATTTAGTAATGAATTTCTTAGATGAGAAGGTGATGACGTAGTAAAACGCAGACATTTTTCTAGGTTTGTGCCGTGTGTTGTGTGGGTTTCGCCTAGGACACCAAGATGGCTCATCAGTGGTCTCTTGGTGTCATCGCCCGGACCCCCACAGGAGCAGCGAACTACGCGCTACCTCCCTTTTTATGAAGTGCACCTGCAACTATTTACTACTAAAAGCTCAAGCAGCCATAACCTTCATATGAAGGCTTCCAAAAAGATGGTATATTGGCTGTATACCATCTGTGTACCATATGTTACGCAGCAATATTTCTAAATGTGCCGTGTCTTGTGTGGGGTTTCGCCTAGGACACCAAGATTGCTCATCAGCAGGCTCTTTGGTGTCCCCTCCCGGACCCCCAAAGGAGTATCGAACTGCGAGCTACCTCCCTTTTTATGGAGCGCCCCTTCGCCTCTTTACTGCGAGATCTAAAAGCTCAAGCAGTCATAACCTTCATATGAAGGCTTCCAATAAGATGGTATATTGGCTGTATACCATCTGTGTACCATATGTTACGCAGCAATATTTCTAAATGTGCCGTGTCTTGTGTGGGGTTTCGCCTAGGACACCAAGATGGCTCATCAGCAGGCTCTTGGGTGTCCCTCCCGGACCCCCAAAGGAGTATCGAACTGCGAGCTACCTCCCTTTTTATGGAGCGCACCTGCGCCACTTTACTGCGAGAAATAAAAGCTCAAGCAGCCATAACCTCCCTATGAAGGCTTCCAAAAGGATGGTATATTGGCCGTATACCATCTGTATACCAGCCAATATACCTTCTGTATACCAGCCAATATACCATCTTTTGGAAGCCTTCATAGGGAGGTTATCGCTGCTTGAGCCTTTAGTTCTCGCAGTAAAGAAGCGCAGGTGCGCTTATTTAAAAGGGAGGTGGCGCGCAGTTCGCTACTCCGTGGGGGTCCAGGCGGCGACACCAAGAGCGCGCTGATGAGCCAGCTTGGTGTCCTAGGCGTAACCCCACACAAGACACGGCACATACCTAGAAAAATTGCTGCGTTTTATTTCACTGGCCGTGAAAGCCAATATACCATATTTTTGAAGGCGTAGTGTTTGGGTTCGAATGCCGCGCACGCCACCTAGATGTAAGAACTGACTATACATGGAAGAGTTATTAATTTTTATTCTTGTTTTACATTTACTGATTTTCATCATAATTTTTCCCCTCCTGCGTTTCCATGCTCTATCTACACCATTCCAACCCTCAGTGCAGAATTGAATTTTTTGGCAGGGTCGTGAATCGAACTTGAACCTCCGCTAGTCACTACGCTACGTTCGTATCCTAACGCAGTCAGTTGGAATTTGAGGGTGCGCAATTGCGAGGTAGCCGTGTCAGTAGATTTACTGGCACGTTAAAAATCCTCTTCGGGGCAAAATTCCGGCACCCCGGCGTCTCTAAAAGCCACAGTAGTTACAAGGGACGTAAAACCAATAACATTATTATTATTATTATTATTATTATTATTACTAGGGCACCCGTGCTGCTCCGCAGCATTATTTTTCAGGATTGGAATTAAGAAATAACGACATTATGTAATAGTTTATAACAATTATTTCACAATACTTCCTTCCAAACAATGTTCGCTGTGCTTCGACCCTTAGGTTTAATTTCTACTTTTACATCCTTAAATGATTTTCCTCGGGATAAGGCAACATAAAAATTTCCATGGCCTAAAACAGGATCAGGCAAGTAAATACAACTCGATGAAGCGTTTGACCCTGCGCTTGGTTGATTGTAATACAAAACGCTAGTGGAATAGGAAATTACCGTCATTGCAGTGTCATATGGTGACAAATCTACGCGAGGCAGCAGTATTCGCTCCCCACAATTCACACCAGTTAGAACTTAGAAATCTATGATATTGTCGTACATTTTTCTAACTATTAGCCTTGTCCCGTTCAGTAATCTCTTAGTTGCAATGAATCTCCTAAGGAGCATTACAATAGCACCTTCTTTCAAAGTCAACACATGGGGAGGTAGACCGCTCATCTCAAGCCTGTTCAAAAATTCAGTGGGAAAATGCAAAACTTCAATTTTCTTCTTCAGTTACCAATATATTCACACTCGTGTAAAATCTAGAAGTTCCTGGAAGTAGATCTAAAACTACCCTATTAATTTCATGGCAATATTCATTTTTCGGTGGAAGAAAGTGAAAAATTAGAAGTAATATTAAATGACCACTCATAACATTCCTCAGAATCAGCCAATTTGAATCGTTAAGAGCTCGAATAAAAGAGCGTGATCCACTGAGTGCTCTTAGACCAAAACGAACTGTGTAACCCAATTAGAACCAAAGATATGACTGCTAAAATGAGAAAAAATGTTGAAAAATTATATATAAGATTATTATTATTATCATCACTGCACTAAGAGGTGGTCCCAAACAATAGCGTAAGGCAATGGCCAAATCAGGGTATTTATTTGAACACCCTTGAGCTCCCAGTAAGTTCAATTTCAAGTAGTTTCATCTTTGGCTAACAGACGCCGCTGCGTTGTACGCTGTAACTCTATATTGGTCATGAGCCCAGTGTTGAATTTGTCTTATAACCTGTGCAAATGTGGCGAATGCAATGCTATTTCTAACTGTTATGTATCAAGGGTAAGGATTTTGGCAGGTACCTCGGTAATTCAAATAACCTCAACATTGTCCTGGAGGTACAGTGAAAAACCCGAAGGACACCACACTGAGGGTGGCTTTTCTTAGCACTAGGATTCGAACCAGTGATCTATGGACTGGCTGCAGTCCCCCATCGATACTATGAGGTGGGATTCAATGTAGTGTAGATGCGAGTAATATTATTGTCTACGATATTGACTTCTCCGTGCCGAGGCACAAGGGATAAAAAATTCTCCTAGCTAGAAATACATCTCCCAACCCCACAACCCCCTCTCACTTGTGGCAATACGATATTGAGCTGGGCTCGTAGCCTTCCTCTTCTTGCAGTGGAAGTTTTATTGCTCAATTCAATAATCGTTTGTACTGCAACCAAAAGATTGGATATTAAAGTCATATGATTGTCTACACCGTCAACATGTGTCTTTGAACTTCCAGCTCATATGCCAGTACTTTCGTGTACTCGCCGCGGGCAGCTGAAACAAAAATCAAAACACAAAAGGTAAAAATAAAAAAATTAAAAAAAACAAGAAACAAAGAAAAAAAATCAAATTGCAAAAGACGAAAATCAAAAGGCAAAAAACAATGAACACAAATACTAGAAACCCAAAACACACAACACAAATAACTACGAAAAAGTGTCAAAAAACAAAAACAAAAATCCAAAAAGCAAACTTAAACAAAACAAAACAAATAGCAAAAAACAAAACACTTAATACTAAAACCCAAAACCCAAAACAAATAACACAAAAATCTACGAACAAATGACAGTAAGAAAACCTAAATCCAAGAAACAGAAAATCAAAAACAAAATAAAATAAATCAAATAGCAAGAAACAAAACACAATAAAGCCCAAAAACCACAAACCAAAAACAAAAATCAAATTACAAAAAACAAAAATGTACGCAAAAATGTCAAACAAAAACCAAAATAAAAAACTAAAACAAACAACACAAAAAGATTGGTGGACTAGGAATGAAGTAGAGCCATGAAAGGCAGATTTGAAGAGAAAACAAGAAGTTCAGTAAAGAACATATAGCCTACTTTCTCCTAAATGCATGGGTATTGTTATAACTCTTTGTCCTTTTCAAGGAGTATAATTGAATGTTGGTTGTAGTAGCTTGTTGAAATACAACGTGCTATACCGATATTCAACATGAATATGAGGTGCCCTTTGCTAGTGATACCTCTGTAAAAAAATTCATTCAATTCGGTTTCACCGTGTTTGAATTGATCTGGGGAATGGATTTGCACACATACATGGCCGCTATTTGCAAACTATTGGGCTGATGACCTTGTAGTCAGTCATAAGATGCTTTCCTCAAAAAGGCATGTTGTTGCAAAATCCGGTAGAGATCAAATTATTAGGATGGTCGAAATTTGATTTAAGCTTTAAACATTTGGGTGGCCGTCATTCCGTTTCCGTCAAGATGGCGGCGATATAAAACATGACACTGAGGTGCCTTTTGCTAGTGCTACCTCTGTACCAAATTTCGTTCCATTCAGTTTCACCGTGTTCGAATTAATAGGGGGAATCGATTTTCACACAAAGATGGCCGCCATCCGCAAAATATTAGGCTAATGACCTATTAGTTAGGTCAAAGGATGCTCCCTCTATAATGGTATGTTGATGCAAAATTTGGTAGAGATCGGATGATTAGGTTAGTCGTAATTTGATTTAAGCTTTGAACATTTGTGTGGCCGCCATTACGTTTCCGTCAAGATGGCGGCGATATAAAACATGACACTGGGGTGCCCTTTGCTAGTGCTACCTCTGTACCCAATTTCATTCCATTCGGTTTCACCGCGTTCAAATTAATAGGGGTAATCGATTTTGACACAAAGATGGCCGCCATCCGCAAACTATTAGGCTAATGACCTATTAGATTTGTCAAAGGATGCTCCCTCCATAAAGGTATGTTGTTGCAAAATTTGGTAGAGATCGGATGATTAGGTTAGTCATAATTTGATTTAAGCTTTGAACATTTGGGTGGCCGCCATTACGTTTCCGTCAAGATGGCGGCGATATAAAACATGACACTGAGGTGTCCTTTGCTAGTGCTACCTTTGTACCAAATTTCGTTCAATTTGCGCTCACCGTGTTCGAATTGATAGGGGGGGACACACATTCAGAGTACACACACTCACACACACACACACACACACACACAGAGACTCACACACACACATACACACACAGCCAGACACACTTTTTTCGCCCTGTAGTGTTCTCATAAGTCTACTTTCATTTTTTGCAAAAATCGAAAGTAGGCTAACAGGGCAGGGATCACCCCAAAGTTAACGAAAATAGGAAATCAGGAATTCTTCAAGGATGCCAAATACCGAGATCACGAGCCGTGAGTCCTTGAGGGCGTTGCGCTATCCAAGGTGCCCCATACGTCGTAGGGCTACAAAAACCCTACCATCGTTGGGACGTCATTGTTGTTTGAGTCTTCAGTCTTATGAATTATTTGATGCAGATCTCCATACCTCCCTGTCCTGAGCAAATCGTTTCATCTCTACGTAGGTATTACATCCTACATCCGAGGCTATCTGTTTAACATATTCTAATCTTGCTCTACCCATACAGTTCTTATTCTCGACCCTTCATTCCATAACAAAGTGTGCTATTCCTGGGTGTCTTAGTATGTGTCCTATCAACCTATCTCTCCTCTTCATTAACAGTCGCCAGAAACATCTCTCTTCTCACACTAGTCTTAATACCTTTTCATTTGTTACTCTATCAACCCATCTGATCTTCATCATTCTCCTGTAACACCACACTTCAAATGCTTCTAATCGCCCCTTTTCTGCTGAGCAAACATTTCAAGTTTCACTTCCATAGAGCGCCACGCTCCAGACAAAGGCTATAAAATGACATTCTAATACTTAAATCTATATTTGATATCGAAATATCTTTTCTGTAGAAATGCTTTCCTTATAAGCCAACCTACTTATATAATCCTCTTTGCTTCGTCCGTCACTGGTTATTTTGCTTCCTAAGTAACAGAAGTCACCTATTTACTTTAACTTTACACATGTCGATTTGATGTCCGTAGGGGTTTCTGATTTCTTTCAGGATTATTTTTGTTTTACATTCATTGATTTTCATCATGATAAAGCAAAAACAAATCAGACCCCTCAAAATATGAGGTTCTCAGAAAAGATTTGACAAGGATCAATGTAGGCGGGATTATAAAAACTCTCCAAACCTCAGATACCCAGATGCCGTTGACCAAGGGAGGTTGCTAGAAAATAATTTGTGTTATTATGATGGCTGTGCTAGTAGATGTACACTGGTGAAACAAAAATCCCAACACCATGAAATAAGAAATGCAGAGTACGGAAATTTCGGCAGTATATTTGGCGAGGTAACATATTTAATTGATTAAAGGTACAAGACAACAGGTTAATGTCCGCGCGAGAAAAGTCATCGTATATGTGGCACGCTGGTCCATTAATAACCAGTATAATCGTCAGACTGTTGAATGCAGGCATGAAAACGTACATCATATGCATTGTGTCGTACATGTGCCGGATGCCAGCTTGTGCGATGGAGTTCCATGCCTGTTGCACTTGGTTGGTCAATACAGGGACGGTTTATGCCGGTTGTGGATGACGCTGGAGTTGCCGTCCAATGATGTCCCATACTTGCTCGATTGGGGACAGATCGGGGGATCGAGCAGGCCAAGGCAGCATGTCGACACTATGTAGAGCACATTGGGTTACAACAGCGGCTTGGGGGCGTGCGTTATCCTGTTGGAAACACAACACCCCCTCGGGAATGCTGTTCATGAATGGCAGCACAACAGGTCGAATCACCAGACAGACGTAGACATCTGCAGCCTGAGTGCGTGGGATAACCACGAGTGTGCTCCTGCTGTCATAGTAAATTACTCCCCAGACAAGAAAGCCCGGTGTAGATCCAGTGTGACGACGCCGTGGACAGGTGGAATGCAGGCTCTCATCTGGCCTCCTTCTAACCAACACACGGCCATCTCTGGCACCAAGACAGAATCGGCTTTCATCGGAAAACAAAACGGACCTCCACTTCATCCTCCAATGAGCTCTCACTTGACACCACTGAAGTTGGAAATGGCGGTGGTTTGGGGTAAGTGGAATGCACAATGCAGGGCGTCTGGCTTGGAACTGTCCTTCAAGTAACCGATTTCGAACAGTTCGTTGCATCACTGTGGTGCCAACTGTCGCTCGAATTGCTGCTGCAAACGCCGTCCAATGCGCCAAAGCCATACGCCAAATACGGTGGTCCTCCCTCTCGGTGGTGCCACGGGGACGTCGAGAGCCCGGTCATCTTGCGAACGTACGTTCTCGTGACCACTGCTGCCAGCACGCATGCACAGTGGAGACATTCCTGCCAAGTCATTCTGCAATACCGCGAGAGGAAAATCCACCTTCACGTAGCCCTATTACACGGCCTCGTTGAAAAACAGTGAGCTGTTGATACTGTAGTACAGTACAGCTGGAATGGTTTTGTTCCAAAAACCGTGCTATGGTTGGCCTTTTTGTAAATCGTTAGAAAAGCACAAAAAATCTTAACTCTAAATTTCGGATATTTGTTGTCGGAAAACTCAAAAAATTAATTAAGCGTTTTTCTCCGAATTTACGTATTTTTTAAAAAAGTTTTTTTAACAAAAAATGTAGAGGACATTGTCACCTACAATTTGTCTCATTGCGGTCATGTCATACGTGTCGAAATGCAGAAGCTAGGTGGCGCCAAAGTTTCCAAAAAAGAGTTTTTTCACATTTTGTCCTAGAAAAAATGTTTTTTTTTTTTTCACAAAATAGTGAATTAGAAATTTGTTCCTCTAAAAATTGTCTGCAACATTTAATTAAACGTTTATTTCCTCCGACTTACCGTTCCAAAGTTATAGCGCAGCAAATGTAACGCTGCGTAGTCAAGGCTACTATTGTTACTGCGGAGAGAGCGGTGGGCATAGTTTAGACCGGGACCGGTGTCGGACAATTTTCACACTTCGGCAGACTATAACTTTGCAACGGTGAGTCGGAGGAAAAAATGTTTCAATAAATGTTGTAGACAATTTTGAGAGGAACAAATTTCCGATTCGCTATATTGTGAACAAAACATCTTTTCTAGGACAAAAAGTGAAAAAAGACTTTTTTTGAAACTTTGGCGCCACCTAGATTCTGCATTTCACAACGTATGACATGACCTCAATGTGACAAATTGTAGATAAAAATGTCCTCTACTTTTTTTGTTTAAAATACTTCTCTTTAAAATACGTCGATTTAGAGAAAAACGCCTTTCAAGAATGTTTTGAGTTTTCCGACAAAATGATCGTGCAAATTATTCTGAAATTTAGAGTTAAGATTTTCTTGTGCTTCTCTAACGATTTCTAAAAGCCAACTATAGCACGGTTTTTGGAACAAAAGTGGTTTCTTCTGTGCAGCTGTACTGTACTACTGGCCTCTTCGTAATCGTAAAGGCATTCTTGACTCATTCACTGTCACTCCGTCCAATCTTACAGGTAACTTACTTTATTTAGCGTATGGCTTTTAGTCCCGGGAGGGTCCGAGGACATGTTCGGCTCGCCAGAGGCTGGAGCTGCTTCAAGAGGACACCCATGGAGTGTGCTACACGTTCCGTTCAATTTCAAGTAGTTCCAAGTTTCGCTACCAGATGCCACTGACACCTAGTGGTGAACGTTGGAACTATCATAGAGCGTTTCAATGAAAACCTAGAATTTTAGCTTCACACAAGTTTAGTTAGTGAAGGATCTTTTACATGCCATAAATCTATGACATGGGACCGCTAGTTTTACTTCCCCTCCGAAGGAAGGCACACTGAAGGATTTTAACACTGTTAAAAAATCCGACGACTTCAGCCGGGTTTGAACCCGCGATCTTGGGCACAACAGTTCAGAATGCTACCAACTACGCCACCGAAGTCGCTAACAGGTAACTAACGCTCTCGCGCAGCACAGCTCGTATTTAAAGCAATGTCATGGGGTCACTACTTGCGCCACGCTAGTGTGTTTTGCTTAGTGGCGGCTGGTGCAGATAATCAGTTTTGTGCTGATAAGAAACACAATTATAATTTGTATAGTTCATCGATTAACAAAATGTGGCTGTGAGAGATTACAAGACCTTCTGGCGGGAAGAGCTGATGCCTACTTCTAATATCCCCCCCCCCCCCCCCCCTGCCTGTTTGCTTTGAGCGATTACCTCTTAAATGTTTCCGCAGACTCAAGAGGGAGCTACCAGCCGCGTTTTCATTTCGTGTGACCAGTGCTGCCCCTCTGTGCTTGAGCGATGAATCGCTGTGAAGTCTGTGCTCTGGTCTAGGCTGCTGTCCCAACAGCACAACGGAAAGGTTGGGCACGCATGCGCAAAGGGTAGAGTTCATGTTTGCTGGCAATACAACGTAGAAATTCTTGCTGAGCTGTGATCTGCACATCCAATGCCGGACGTGGACTGGAGCACATGACTTGATAGGCTACGTCGTTGTGAGGGGAGTTGATATATTTCCTATTCTTTGGCTGACTCTTTCTTAATGCACTGTATTTGATAGTAGGCAATGCTAATAAAGTAATGTAGCCTATGTTCAAATAAAACAATGTGCTGCATCACTTCAGCACACGAAGTGCAGCCGCCCCTGGTTTTGCGGGAAATTTGAATCAACGTCATCTTTTAGATGTATAAACTCGCCTACCAACGTTCGTTAAACTAGCACAACTCCTTCTTGGTGTCTTTCCGCCAGTGTACAGTAGGATACTTGTAATAAGTACGACTAGGATTGGGGAAGGAAGCGGCTGTGATCTTAACCCTTTCGCTTTGAAGTTCTCAGCTGATTGATTTGTGAAAACATTCAGTCGTATTTACCAGTCTATGCACATTTCATTCAAAATGGCATGGAAGTCGGACCAAAACAGATATTTACATAGCATTTTTGAAACGCAAAATGTATAAATTGCCAGTTATCACTGAAAATAAGTGATGTATCTAAATCATATGTTTTCAATGATAAAATAAATATACCAGTGGAATAAAAACGTTGCAAATTTCACGTTTGAAGTAATTTTGGGAAATGCAATTCACATTCAACATTATTTAAAAGAACGAACTAATCAATAAACTAAATATATTACCTATGATACTGATTAATATCACTGAAAATCACCAATGAAAACGGAAAAATATACACGTGACCATATTTTAAACAAGACACGAAACTCCGTGGTCACATATTCCAGACTCGAAGAATAAATATAGATACATATTGTCAGCGATTTTCGCGGAATATACTGTAAGCGTGAGTTTAAATTTTCTTTTTTCCTGAAAATTGCTGCTATCTCGCGTGTAAATAACGAAATAATCAATAAAAAAATCACGACCCTTACAGTAGTCGCATATGACGTGTAACATCTGACATGTTATTCGAATAATTCCATATTACTTACTCTCATTTTTTTAAGAATGACCTCATAGTGCTACCTTGTGCCAGCAAACATGAAAGGATTCTCCAATGCATCCGCAGTAGTGACATATACCTGCAACTGTATGCGGAAGCAATTCACTGCCTACTTGGTGCGAGCTGCGCTTTATACCGGCCAGTTAGTGAAACCATGCCAGCGGTGTTATTGAAAATGGCCTCTTATTGCCGATATAGCGCACTGCCAAGTATAGGCGCGATTTAAAAAAAAAGGTGTGCAGTAGGTATATTAAATGCGTTTATCGCAGTGATACGTTTAGACCAACGAAGTTTCAATTAATGTTAGTAGTCGGTGTTAATATACTGAATTCCTTCGTTGTTTGGAGTGTTGGTTGATGCGATATAGCACTCGAGGTATCGAGTGCTTACATTAAATAAGAATATAGAAAAAGCATGAAGATTTAATGAATCGTAATTGTTTTCAGCAAATATGTTATAATTAATATTTTCACACCAAAGAACGACAACTTGAAGATGATTTATTGTAGGAATTTCTTTAATGGGGCCTCCAAACCTTGAGGTATTTACATTCCACATAGTCACATGGCTTACAGTACGTCGTTGTACCGATCTCCGCCACCGCGCGTGCTCATTGTTTCCATCCCATGCACTTCCGTCCCATCCACTTCCCTCCCATCCACTTCCGTCTCTTTCCCAAAATCACTCCCATAAAAATGTCCAGCTACCGAGTGCCACAAAAATATCCAGATACCGAGTGGAAAGATGTTACACGTCAATAAAGGCCAATAACGATGGATCTTTACCATGACAATTTTGGCACGAACAGGGGGTACCGATAGAACGTTACCTTGAAAGTCTAAGGATTAAATTAGATACCAACCAAGCATTTGCCAAATGTAGAATTGGGAAACCATAGATAACCACTTCTTGGATGGATGAGGTGGGAATCGAAACCCCTCTGCTCATTTCGACCACCCGAGGCTGCGTAGACCCCATACCAGTCCTCATACCACTTTTCAAATTTCGTGACAGAGCCGGGAATCGAACCACAGACTTCCGGGGTGGAAGCTAATCACTCTGAACACTACGCACCGGTGGCGACATGACATGGCATACTGAGGGAATTTTAACGCTCTTAAAAAATCCGACTGCTTCGGCCGAGTTTGAACCCGCGACCTTGGGCATAGAAACTCAGCTTGCTACCAACTACGACACCGAAGTCGCACACACGGGGGTAATGACCATGATATCCAAGTCCTCAAAGGAAACTACGTCAAAACAAGAGTTACTTTTCATGACAGAGCCAGCAATTGAACACGTAACTTCGGGAATGTCAACAAATAATGCTAACCACTACACCATGAGGTGGACCTACTGTTGACCAAAGTGTTATGTGTTCTCGAGTTTGAAGGTTGTGTGTGAAGTAACCAATTGACCTACATAAAATCCAATAACATCATAATTTTTGCCGTTCTATTTTACGTTAGTTCCTGTAGGTTTGGAATTTTTAATTTATATTTTAATATTTTTGATCGTAGTTGGAACACAAAAAGTGCACGTATTTAAGCGTCTTTCAACCATGCGTCACATTTAAGAATTATCTCCAAAACCCGTTATCAGATCAAATCCAAATTTTAACACAATATTCATTGGAATGTTGTATAACTGGTTTATTAATTTCAAAATTTTGTGTGTTCAAAAAACAAAGTTGTTATCATTTTTGTAAGGTAACATTTTCTCGGCTCGGGGTGGTTGGAAATTGTAGTTCTTAGTCGCGTTGTAATTCTTATACATCAAAAAGTTATGCTGTATGACTGTGAAATACGTAAATTAATTCACTTATTTTATATCAGTTGGTATTTGTAGGGGGAAATAAGACATGGTTCACCAGCTAGCCGCTCCGGGGAAAGCTGTACAGCGTTGCCGAAAAGGAGCCCATCACGCATCATGGCGCGCATAACTCGGAAGTGATGGGCTCCATCTCAGCAACGCTGTACAGCTTTTCCCGGAGTGGCTAGCTAGTGAATCATGTGTTATTTCGCCGTACAAATACAAACCGATATAAAATAAGTGAATTAATTTACGTATTTCACAGTCATACAGCATAAATTTTTGTTGCATAAGGATTACAACGTGACCAAGCACTACAATTTCCAACCACTCCGAGCCGAGAAAAAGTTTCCTTACAAAAATGATAACAACTTTGTTTTTTGAACACACAAAATTTTGAAATTAATAAACCTATTATACAACATTCCAATGTATATTGTGTTAAAATTTGGATTCGATCTGATGACAGGTTTTTGAGATAATAAATCTTGAATGTGACGCATGGTTGAAACACGCTTAAAAACGTGCAGTTTTTGTGTTCCAACTGCGATACAAAAATTAGAATATAAATTAAAAAATCCAAACCTACATGAACTAACGTAAAATAGAATGACGTAAATGATGATGTTATTGGATTATATGTAGGTCTATTGTTTACTTCATAAACAACCTTCAAACTCGAGTGCACATAATACGTTGATCGACAGTAGTCACGTTTACAGGACTCCTAACGCGTACGGAATACATCCCCACTGGGACACCTTTGATTCTTCCCTTTCTCTGTTTATCTCTACAACCTCTGCACGCATACAGCCGATATTACTCCGCCCTTCGTTCCAATATCAATTACCAAACTGATAAGGTTTACAGACCCCTACAGCCATCTTCTGTAATTTTATCTTCTGGTTCACAATTTAATTTACAACGAAACAGAATAGACATTGTCAATAAAAGATCGACACTGTCAGAAACTTCCTGCGGATCAAGCAGAAAAACAGGCGGTATCACTATCGACTTCACCAGTGTAGCTAGATTTATTCGCTCTGAGTTACTCTACTAAAGTAGGCTAATGGAATTCTGGGAAACTCTGTGGACAGCTCAGGGGTTTTAACCTTTTATTCACAAGACTACCAGTGAACACGAACATTTGCATATTTTAAAATTAATTTATAATATTTTATTATGTTTTGCTTTCTTTGTTTTATGTTTTTGATTTTTGTAATTTTGGCTTTAGGTGTTTGATTTTAGTTTTATAGTTTTTGCGTTTTATTGTTCATTGTATTTGTATTTTTTGTATTTTAGTTTTGGGTATTTGTTTTTTGAATTTTGGTTTCTGGTTTATGTTTCTGTTTTTGTTTAATATGTTACGTACTTTTTATTTTAATTTTTTGGTTTTAGCTTTTTGTTTTTCTATGTTTTTAGTGTTTTTGTTTTTGTTGTCTTTAGCTTTATGTGTTTTGAGTAGGCCTATTATGTTATAGTAATTGTATGTTTTAGTGTTTGAGTGTTTTTTGTGTTGTGTTTCTATTGTTTTTGTGTTCTATGTTTTTTGATTTTTATGTTATTTTCGTCAATTTTTGCAGTTTACTATTAGTTACATGTGTGTTCTTGTTTTTTGCTATATGATTTTAGATTTTATCGTTTATCGTTTTTTGTTTTTTGTTTTTTTCCTATGTGATTTCTAATTTTTTAAAGTTTGATTTTTTGTCTTGTTTTTTGGATTTTAAGTTTTGTTTTTTGTCATTTTTATAGATTTTGGTGATATATGTTTTGTATCTTGGGTTTTAGCGTTTGTGTCTTTTCTTTTTGCATTTTTTACGTTTTCACTTTTTTGTTTTTTGCTATTTGATTTTTTGTATTAGTTTGATTTTTTTGTTTTTTTGTTTTTTGGATTTCGGTTTTTGTCCTTTGACGTTTTTTATATTTTTGGGTTATATGATTTGTGTTTTGGATTTTAGTAGGCTACCGGTATTTGTGTGTTTACTTTTGTTTTTTGCTATTTGATTTTTGTTTTTGATTTTGTTTTTTTGACTTTTATGTGCTTTGTTTTTTGTGATCTTGGTGTTTTGTTTTAGTTCGTTTTTCTGTTTTAATTTTTTGACATTTTTCGTTGTTTTTGTGTTATGTGTTTTGTGTTTTAAGATTTAGTATTTGTGTTTTGTTTTTTGCTATTTGATTTTATTTTTTGTTTTCTTGTTTTAGTTGTTTTTTTGCTTTCTGTATTTTGTTTTTGACATTTATTCGTGGTTATTTGTGTTATGTGTTTTGTGTTTTGTATTTGTGTTTTTTGCTTTTTGCTTCATGCTTTTTGTTTTTTGCTATTTGTTTTTGTTTTGCTTTTTGTTATTATTTTGTTTTTTGTTATAAGATTATTATGTTATTAAGTACTGAAGTTAGTATTTTAAAAGAAATTCCGCACCCCTTCAAAATCAAGACAGGTCTTGGGCAGTTTGTTAATGAACAAGATCATGTGGGAGTGAGAAAATGTATTAATGAGAAGAAGGGATACATTTTGGACAAGGAGGAGGAAAATTTTAAGTAAATGTATTGCTTCCACCGATGACATATAAAAATATCAGTAAACGAAGTCCATGCGCTAATAATGATAGAAACACTTTCTGGAATATCAATTAAAACTGATCTTCAAATATTGTATGGAAACACTGAATATGTTGAACACAGACATAGATTTAATAGGGAAAAGTTCATAACAATACAACAAGGACAGATTTGAAGAGCTGATACATTTAAATGCTTGGGGCAATAGATTCAGCCAAATGAACTCGATAACACAATCTGCAATTTTGATACCCTCAGTGTGCGTTCGAGGAATCTCGCTTTCACTCGTTCTATGACTACCAGATATGCAGTTGTTAGATTATTCCATGTTGAATGAATCCCGTATGTAATGATAGGCGTTATTTTAGCATTGAAGAGGAATAAGGCCGTCTTGAGGTCAAGAACTTTCTTTAAGTTTATGATGAAAGAACAAATTCTTCAAATGACAGCCCGTAGTGGAAAAGTCAATGGTATAGAACTGATGTAGTGGTTCATTGAAAAATGTTTTGAGGTTGGGATGAATTGTGATCTTATGTTTACGTAGGAATGAAAGGCTTTATGATATGTTTAGTGATAATTGTTGGTCTATTACTCAAATATTATATTTTATTGATTTAAGGTATCTTTTCATATTTTATTTGAGAAGACATGGTCCTTTTCATGTAATTTTGAACTAACCCTTCGCACTCGAATTCATTCACCTGGTCACGTTCCCAATTCTTTTCTTATTCTGAAATGTTCTTAGCATAAATTTTGTGCCCCAAACAATATCTCTTTCAATGTTTCGTTCGATAAAATATCGTTGAACGAGACTATCTGGGTGGAGGTTGGAAACTTGAATTCAAAGTATGCGGAAACTTCACAATCTGCATGAGTAGGCTTGTGGATTACTCATCCAGAGCTGTCATTGTCTGAAGTAGAAGCTTTTTCTACTTCAGATTCACTAGATATTTCTGAAGCACCTGATACTCACTTCCTAAATCAAGCTCTGAAAGACAATCATCTACATTTAAATACAAATATTTCAGAATCGTGCTAATACTGAGACACCTATCATACTTCAATTGCGTGCGGCTGTTTTTTTTGCACCTTTCAGCTATAAACACAGTGCTTTATGCCTTTCAAAAGTATCCTAAGAATTATGTTTAGAAGGCCATGGATTCTCTAAACTCTATGTAGATATTGTCAGAGAATCGCTAGCAGCTGTTGAAACTCGCTGATCTAGGAGTAATATGATGTCGGAACGCTTCCGACCTGTTGTTGTTTGAGTCTTCAGTCTTTTGACTGGTTTGATGCAGCCCTCCATGCCTCCCTGTCCTGAGCTAATCGTTTCATCTCTACATAGCTACCACACCCTACATCCGAGGCAATCTGTTTAACATATTCTAACCTTGGTCTACCCCTACAGTTCTTGTCCTCGACCCTTCCTTCCATAACTAAGCTTGCTATTCCTGGGTGTCTTAGTATGTGTCCTACTAACCTATCTCTTCTCTTCATTAGCAGTCGCCAGAAACATCTCTCCTCTCCCACTCGTCTTAATACCTCTTCGTTTGTAACCCTATCTACCCATCTGATCTTCATCATTCTCCTGTAACACCACATTTCAAATGCTTCAATTCTCCTCTTTTCTGCTGCACCAATAGTCCCAAGTTTCACTTCCATAGAGCGCCACGCTCCAGACAAAGGCTTTCAAAAATGACTTCCTAATACCTAAATCTATATTCGATGTCAACAGGTTCCTTTTTTGTAGAAATGCTTTCCTTGCCTGAGCCAACCTACTTTTTATATCCTCTTTGCTTCGTCCATCACTGGTTATTTTGCTTCCTAAGTAACAGAAGTCTCCTACTTCCTTCAGCTTTTCACCTGCCAATTTGATGTCCATAGAGGTTTCTGATTTATTTCGGCTGCATTCTAGTATTTTTGTTTTACAATTATTAATTTTCATCATGTATTCTTTCCGTAAGACGGAGTCCATACCATTCAAAAACTCATTCAAATCCTCAGGCGTGTCGGCCAAGATGACGATGTCATCAGCAAATCTCAGAGTTGAAATTATTTCTCCTTGAATCTTCACTCCCACTTTAAATTTTCCTCTAATTTCCTTCATTGCTTGTTCAATGTAAAGATTGAAAAGTATGGGTGATAAGTTGCAGCCTTGCCTAACACCTTTCTGAATACCAGCTTCTCTCTCATGTCCTTCAGCTCGAATGACCGCTGTCTTGTTTTTGTATAGATTGTAGATCACCCTCCTATCCCTGTACTTTATTCCAATAGATTTCAAAATGTCAAACAATTTAGTCCAATCAACGTTATCAAAAGCCTTTTCTAAGTTTACAAATGCCATGAACGTTCCCTTATCTTTCCTTATTCTACCTTCCAAAATCAGCCTAAGACTTAGTACAGCTTCCCTTGTTCCTACATTTCTCCTGAAACCAAACTGGTCTTCACCCAACTCCGTTCCTATCTGGCTTTCCATCCTCTTGTGAATTATGCGTTTAAAATGTTAATCAATGAATCAATACAGCAATGTTCTTACTTCAAAATGGTAAATGGTTTTGCTTTTACCTTTTTGTTTTTTAGCTTGTCTCCCTCCCCTTAATTGTGAAGTGCAAAAATCCTCAATCCAAAATAACAATAGATTTTTGGTGTTATGTCATAAAATGTCCATATTGCAGTGCAGTAGAGAGATTATAATAGACCAACCAACACAGTATAATGTACTAAAAACCACGAATTGGTCAGCGCAAAATATTATCGACACCAGATGAATATTCTGTAGTTTGCGCGTTCCATTATCATTTTTTCTCCTTAAGCCACGAGAAAAAAGGGTGGTTTGGTTTTAGTGTGGAAAGGGTTTTGTGTAAATTAGTGTGCGATGGAGAATATGTGTGTGTGTGTGTGTGGATTGGTTTTCGAGGATAGAAAAGAACTTTGGTTTTGTGTTTGTGGCCGATAAAATGCTTTTATTGATGACGTATTGGAAGGGGGAAGGGGGTGGTTGGAACCACAGGCAGGGTAGCGTTTTAGTCGCGGGGTGGACACGACGTGGTGCGGTCAGCCGTGGTCAGTGGCGGCTGACCGCACTTCGCTAACTGCAGCAAGTGGTGCCTGCCCTAGCGTAATTATTCGTGACATGTGAGGGAGACATGTGACATGATTTAAACTATGGTCACTAGCAACACCAGAATAATAATCTGGACACACACATTCTCTGTCTCTCTGTCTGAAGGGTGTCCTGCATTACAACCCCTTCTCATCTCACACCTCCCACCACCTCAATGATCTGTGTGTGCCTGCGGTAACCCTACATCTCCACGTACCAATATTCCTTGCCAATGTCCACCGTATGGGGAATACAAGAGAATCATTTTCGTTTCTTTTATCTTGACCAACCAAGACATTGATAGTATCGAGGAAAATGTAAAACGAACTTTTATTTATATAATGCAATCCTCTTCGTCTGAGTTTGTTTCTTTCAGTCTTTTCATTTCTATAAACATTTCTTTCTATTAAATCTGTTGTTCTTTCTTCTTTCTTCTTTACCTTTCTCTCATTTTTCCCTTGCATTTCTTTCATTGTTATGTAATCTTTCTCTCACCGAACCATGAATTTCAATAAATCTTTTATGTTCGACCCTCACTATTATGTGTCAGAAAACGGTGTCATAATGATGGTCATTATAACACTTATTTTCATTATGAAACAGTTTCTCCAGCCAATCAGAGCTCGTTCATTGACCAATTAGGTAACGATACCTTCGCGCATGCGCTCAAAATCCAACATGTCGGACATAAACACAACATCGAACTATAATAAATTACCGACATGGAATACGCACCGTCCATATGTTCGCGTAAATAAACTGGCGAATATGAAACAAGAAATAGCACTGTACCTTAAAATCACCAACACTAATTTCAACACAGCGCATTCAAACGACTCCGGTGACAATATTTCTGAGGGACGGCAGATGTAAACATATGGCTTGCATATGGCTTGCATATGTCATTGCAAGGACACAGAGCGCATGCGTCAAAGATCTTGAAAGACAGAGAGATGTCTCACGCTCGCTCTCCGATAACAAAATTCTTGTAGCTGACTCTCAACAGATATTTATGAATATTTATGTTAAAACATATAATAAAGTTATAATTATCGTCGAACATAAACAGTCGTATGCAACTCGCCTATAATGGTAATTAAGACACTCGTATGGAAATTATAAAACTCGCATACGCTCGTTTTATAAAAAATACTCGTGTCTTAATTATAGGCATTATAGGCTCGTTGCATAATGTACTATTGTTTGCACCGCCTCACGCCTCTTCAACACCTTCGATTTATATAAGTTCGTCAACATTGCAAGCACTGCAGCTTTCAAAAGACATCTTTCATCCCGCTTCTTGGAGCAGTATACCTCTCACATTTGATTACTGTATTATGTTAAAATACTTTTTTAAAATTCAATTATAACACAAGGACAATAGCTGACAACCTGTCGACTTCAATAGCTCTTCTTGTACAGTATATGGTGTTTGTTTTTCGGGCTGATAGTCTGTATGCACTCTCACTCTTTTGTATATAATTTTTCCATTATCATTAGTAATATTATTATTATTGTATTGTTACTATATTTTTGTTACTAAAATTGTTAGACTATGGCTATTTATATTGTGAATGTAGATGAAATGTTTTATTTTTATAAGCCCTAACCTCATTTTATGTAGGGCGCTACTGTAAAGGAGCTCTTAAGCTCTAAGTGTAGCAGTGAAAATAAATCAATCAATCAATCTCTTGTCTCTTTGTCATCATTTTTCTTTTTTCTGACCGTCTTTCTTTCCTTCTTTACTTTTATTATTTTCATTCTTATCTTTAATTCATTCAGTCATTGTTTCTTTCTCTTTTTCTTTTTATTGCTAGCATTGTTGATTCTTCGTCTTTCTTTCTCTTATCTTTCCCTTGGATTTATTTCGCGTTTATGTAATATTCTTCTTTTGTCTCTTTGTTATTCATTTTTCTCTTTCTGTCCGCTTTCTCCCTCTTTCATTTTATTATTTTCATTATTTTCTATCACTAATTCATTCATTCTTTCTTAGGGGCAGATAACCTCGATGTAAGGCCCCTTAAAACAACAATTATCATCATCATCATCATTCTTTCTTTTTCTTTTAATTACTAGCATTTTTTGATTCTTTTTTTTCTTTACCTTTCTTTGTCTTATTTTCACCTAGGATTTCTTTATGTAGTCTTCTTCTTTTGTGTCTTTGTTATTCATTCTTTTCATTTTGTCTTTCTTTCCCTTTCTTTCCGTTTTGTCTTTTCTTTGTTTTCCTTTTGTTGCAGTCGTTGTTATTGATCCTATTCTTTCTTTGTTTTTGTTAGTCATTGTTATTAATTCTATTTTTCTTTATCTTCCTCTCTCCCATTTATTCCTTGAATAAATTCATATTTAGTAGCTGAGGCTGTATAAATGTTGTTAGTACGTTTGTATAATGTCTGTCGATCTATGAGTACCCTCGATATAATGACTTATATCGACAGTATAAATACAAATAGTGATAGATGGATAATTGTGTTAACAATAACACACACATTATTTAAAAAGAAGAAAGAATGTCGAGTGTTAATGAGTGGTCTAGTGATTGACTCGTTGCGTAGTGTGTGCGGTGCAGTAGCCCCTAGCGGCCTGTGGCTGCAGACCGCAGTACACATCTGCCAAAAGAGTAGTCAGCCAACAGGGCTTTCATTATTGCCCTCGCATTCTTCACATACTGGTAGCCATAGTGCCCACTGGAATGTGACAAAAGTAGTCATTAAAAACCCATGCTAAATACCAATGAGTTTTATATGTTTCATTCTATAATTGTCACATATCTGGCAATTTTGGAGCTGAATTAATCAGCCCGCAAAGTATTGTATAAATTCAATGCTAATTATTGCATACCAACTATGTGGCAGTTTTGTTTTGGTTGTGTTGTTATTTTCGTAATTAAAGGTCACCACATTGATGACATTTATAACTAATCCCAGCACAGTCAGTTGCCATTTGAGGGTGATAAAATGCGAGGGAAGAAATTCTGATCTCTAGAATTTATACTTCTGGGCAAAAGGTTGAACAGAAGATTGATATTTGAGATTCTAGAATCCTGCGTCTTCCCAACATTAATATTCGGTAGTCAAACGCGGTCAGCAACGAGAAGACAAATGAATTCCCCCCAAGTGTACCAAAGAAAGATGGAACGTACGATATTGGGAATAACGTGGAAAGTGAGAGTCTCAAATGAACAACTATCAGAACTGTCTGCAATACCAGATATTGCAGAAAGTCACCAGGCTGAAATGGAAATGGGAAGGTCATACGGCGAGGATGCGAGACGACAGATTGAGACACAAGACTACCAAGTGGGACACGAGAATGGGAATGCGTCAGAGAGGGAGACCGAGGCGGAGATGGTCCAATTTCTATTGTGCGTGGACAGGTCCACAATGGATCAGAGCAGCAAGAAGCAAGAGCACATGGAGGACCATGTAAGACAGAATATCGAGTGAGTGAGTGAGTGAAGCAAGCACCACAATGACAAGAGAATCTAGAAGAAGAAGCACGTGGAACCATGGAAGACAGAATATCGAGTGAGTGAGTGAAGCAAGCACCACAATGAGAAGAGAATCTAGAAGAAGAAGCACGTGGAACCATGGAAGACAGAATATCGAGTGAGTGTAGGCAGCAACACAATGACAAGAGAATCTAGAAGAAGAAGCACGTGGAACCATGGAAGACAATTTATCGAGTGAGTGAGTGAAGGAAGCACCACAATGGACCAGAGAATCAAGATGCAGAAGCACGTGGAGGACCATGGAAGACAGAATATCGAGTGAGTGAGCGAAGGAAGCACCACAATGAACCAGAGCAGCAAGAAGCAGAAGCACGTGGAGGATCATGGAAGACAGATTATCGAGCGAGTGAGTGAGTGAAGGAAGCGCCACAATGGACCAGAGAATCAAGAGGCAGAGGCACGTGGAGGACCGTGGAAGACAGAATATCGAGCGAGTGTAGGCAGCACCACAATGGACCAGAGAATCAAGAAGCAGGATCATGTGGAGGACCATGGAAGACAGACTATTGACTTGTCAAATTAATTAAAGTCAAAAGTATATCCAAGAAAAGAAAACTATTACCGCGTACAAACCTAATGTGAATAGCTCACCACATTAGTGAAGAGAGGGGCGTGGTGGCGCAGCGGCAAGCTGTTGGCCTCTCACCAAGGTGGATCGGGTTCGATTCCCGGTGAATGAATGTGAGATTTTGGAAGTGAAATGGCGTGTCCTGTGGTTGGAATTCCACGTAAAATGGAGGTCCCTTGTCTCATGATCGCATGATTGACGGTCACGTAAAACTACAAGCTTCCTACCTTTTTCTATGTAGGAGATCTTTGCTCTTCTAGGGACATTGAGGCTATTATTACATTATTATAAATACGAGGGATCCATGTCAGCAGATTTACTGGCATGATAAAGATCCCCTTCGTGGCAAAATTCCGGCACCTCGGCGGCTATAAAAGCCACAGTAGTTAAGGTGGCGTTAACTGAATAGTTGAACAAACAGTTCAGTATGATCCTACCAAACAAACTACTGAATCATTGTAAGGAAAATTTATCATCATTTATCTTCATAACATAAAACAGTTTAATCTCAAATTATAAAAGCTGCCTTGTCAAACACTAGAAAGTTGTTGTTGTTTGAGTCTTCAGTCTTTTGACTGGTTTGATGCAGCCCTCCATGCCTCCCTGTCCTGAGCTAATCGTTTCATCTCTACATAGCTCCAACACCCTACATCCGAGGCAATCTGTTTAACATATTCTAACCTTGGTCTACCCCTACAGTTCTTGTCCTCGACTCTTCCTTCCATAACTAAGCTTGCTATTCCTGGGTGTCTTAGTATGTGTCCTACCAACCTATCTCTTCTCTTCATTAGCAGTCGCCAGAAACATCTCTCCTCTCCCACTCGTCTTAATACCTCTTTGTTTGTAACCCTATCTACCCATCTGATCTTCATCATTCTCCTGTAACACCACATTTCAAATGCTTCAATTCTCCTCTTTTCTGCTGCACCAATAGTCCAAGTTTCACTTCCATAGAGCGCCACGCTCCAGACAAAGGCTTTCAAAAATGACTTCCTAATACCTAAATCTATATTCGATGTTAGCAGATTCCTTTTTTTGTAGAAATGCTTTCTTTGCCTGAGCCAACCTACTTTTAATATCCTCTTTGCTTCGTCCATCACTGGCTATTCTACTTCCTAAGTAACAGAAGTCTCCTACTTCCTTCAGCTTTTCACCTGCCAATTTGATCTCCATAGAGGTTTCTGATTTATTTCGGCTGCATTCCAGTATTTTTGTTTTACATTTATTAATTTTCATCATGAATTCTTTCCGTAAGAGGGAGTCCATACCATTCAAAAACTCATTCAAATCCTCAGGCTTGTCGGTCAAGATGACGATGTCATCAGCAAATCGCAGAGTTGAAATTATTTCTCCTTGAATCTTCACTCCCACTTTAAATTTTTCTCTAATTTCCTTCATTGCTTGTTCAATGTAAAGATTGAAAAGTATGGGTGATAAGTTGCAGCCTTGCCTTACACCTTTCTGAATACCAGCTTCTCTCTCATATCCTTCAGCTCGAATGACTGCTGTCTGGTTTCCGTATATATTGTATATCGCCCTCCTATCCCTGTACTTTATTCCAATCATTTTCAAAATGTCAAACAATTTAGTCCAATCAACATTATCAAAAGCCTTTTCTAAGTCTACAAAAGCCATGAACGTTCTCTTATCTTTCCTTATTCTACCTTCCAAAATCAGCCTTAGACTTAGTACAGCTTCCCTTGTTGCTATATTTCTCCTGAAACCAAACTGGTCTTCACCCAACTCCGTTTCTATCTGGCTTTCAATCCTCTTGTAAATTATTCTAGACAGGATCTTTGAAGCATGAGTAATCAAGCTGATTGTACGGTAATCTTCACATCTGTCAGCTACCACTAGAAAGTAGTATAACAATTAAATGAAAACGTACATGTTTCGTTACATCAATGATAACTTCGTCAGCGTGAAAAACTCTTAGAAACTGCCTTAATAAAAACCAAAAAGAAAATGGATATTCTTACACAAAGTCAGTAATTTAAATAAATGAAAGGTCACAAAAAAGAATTAATAAATAATTATAGGATGTGTGAAATACTTGGACATTGATATTCCAATCGTAAATGAAACGGTAACATTGCACCACGTTGTTCAACTTTCTGATTCATACATAAACGACAGAAGTTTTTCAGCAGATCTATGTCCTGAAACAAACTTTCCCATGTGCAAAATTTATTGAAGTGACTGATATCTCAGGAGAATGTGGTGCAATGTTATCGATTCATTGAAGGTTGTAATATCAATGTCCAAGTATTTCACACATCCTATAATTATTAGCCTACTTTCGATTTTTGCAAAATATGAATGTAGACTTGAGATCTACACAAGGCCAAAAATTGTGTGTCTGTCTGTGTGTGAGTGTGTGTGTGTACTCTGAATATCTGTCCCCCCCCTATCAATTCGAACATGGTGAAAACAAATTGAACGAAATTAGGTACAGAGGTAGCACTAGCAAAGGGCACCTCAGTGTCATGTTTCATATTGCCGCCACTTTGACGGAAACGTAATGGTGGCCACCCAAATGTTAAAAGTTTAGATCAAATTATAATCAATATAATAATCCGATCTCTACCAAATTTTGTAACAATATACCTTTGAAAGAGAAATGTGCAGGTATAGAAAATTGTCTGAAATTAGGAAAAGTAGACACAGCTTATCGAAGGATTAAGAATACTTTTGGGGAAAAGAAGACTAAGTGCTGTAACATTAGGGACACAAATGGAAAGCCTCTAACAGATAGGGAAGAAAAGCTTGAGAGATGGAAAGCTTAAATAGAGTGCTTGTATAAGGGAAAGGAGATTGAGAACCATGTAATGGAAAGAGAGGAGGAAATTGATGAGGATGCAAAAGGAGATTTAATATTGAGATCAGGATTAGACAGAGCATTAGAGGACTTAGGCAGGAACAAAGCACCCGGCATAGATGATATACCGATTGAGTTGCTACGCTGCATAGGAGATGAAGGTCTGATCAGGTTATTTCACTTGGTGTGTAGGATTTATGAGACAGGTGAGGTACCCCCTGATTTCAAGAAGAATGTAATCATCCCTATACCAAAGAAAGTGGGAGCTAACAGATGTGAAGATTACCGTACAATCAGCTTGACTACTCATGCTTCAAACATCCTGTCTAGAATAATTTACAAGAGGATTGAAAGCCAGATAGAAACGGAGCTGGGTGAAGACCAGTTTGGTTTCAGGAGAAATGTAGGAACAAGGGAAGCTGTACTAAGTCTTAGGCTGATTTTGGAAGGTAGAATAAGGAAAGATAAGAGAACGTTCATGGCATTTGTAGACTTAGAAAAGGCTTTTGATAACGTTGATTGGACTAAATTGTTTGACATTTTGAAATCTATTGGAATAAAGTACAGGGATAGGAGGGTGATATACAATCTATACAGAAACCAGACAGCAGTCATTCGAGCTGAAGGACATGAGAGAGAAGCTGGTATTCAGAAAGGTGTAAGGCAAGGCTGCAATTTATCACCCATACTTTTCAATCTTTACATTGAACAAGCAATGAAGGAAATTGGAGAAAAATTTAAAGTGGGAGTGAAGATTCAAGGAGAAATAATTTCAACTCTGAGATTTGCTGATGACATCGTCATCTTGGCCGACAAGCCTGAGGATTTGAATGAGTTTTTGAATGGTATGGATTCCGTCTTACGGAAGGAATTCATGATGAAAATTAATAAATGTAAAACAAAAATACTGGAATGCAGCCGAAATAAATCAGAAACCTCTATGGACATCAAATTGGCAGGTGAAAAGCTGAAGGTAATAGGAGACTTCTGTTACTTAGGAAGCAGAATAACCAGTGATGGACGAAGCAAAGAGGATATAAAAAGTAGGTTGGCTCAGGCAAGGAAAGCCTTTCTACAAAAAAGGAATCTGTTGACATCGAATATAGATTTAGGTATTAGGAAGTCATTTTTGAAAGCCTTTGTCTGGAGCGTAGCGCTCTATGGAAGTGAAACTTGGACTATTGGTGCAGCAGAAAAGAGGATAATTGAAGCATTTGAAATGTGGTGTTACAGGAGAATGATGAAGATCAGATGGGTAGATAGGGTTACAAACGAAGAGGTATTAAGGCGAGTGGGAGAGGAGAGATGTTTCTGGCGACTGCTAATGAAGAGAAGAGATAGGTTAGTAGGACACATACTAAGACACCCAGGAATAGCAAGTTTAGTTATGGAAGGAAGGGTCGAGGACAAGAACTGTAGGGGTAGACCAAGGTTAGAATATGTTAAACAGATAGCCTCGGATGTAGGGTGTGGTAGCTATGTAGAGATGAAACGATTGGCTCAGGACAGGGAGGCATGGAGAGCTGCATCAAACCAGTCAAAAGACTGAAGACTCAAACAACAACCTTTATACGGCAAGCATATTATGACCAAACTACAAGATCATCAGCCCAATAGTTTGCAGATGGCGACCATGTATGTGTGCAAATCGATTCCCCCTATCAGTTCAAACACGGTGACACCGAATTGAACGAAATTTGGTACAGAGGTAGCACTAGGAAAGGGAATTTCACCGTCATGTTTTATATCGCCGCCATCTTGACGGAAACGGAATGGCGGCCACCCAAATGTTAAAAGCTAAAATCCAATTACGACCTACCTAATCATTTCATCTCTACGAAATATTTCAATGTTATACCTTTACTAGCAGAAGTACCCATTCTTCGAACGGTCGTCGGTATTAATAACCAAACGTAATCAATTGAGCTACTGTTGCAATGGTTAGGGGCTTGGAACCTGTTTGTCGACAAAGATAAATGATTAGTTGAAATATGCTCTGAAACTAATTTACCTAACGTGTACTTCCTGACGTGAAAATAAAATTGAAAACCTCATAGACGAAATGCAATTCACGTCACATAAAAACTGACCCACACTGTTGTGTCAAGTGCACATCCAGAGGAAGACCTCTTTAATAAATTATAAAGGCTTTTGGTGCATGAAAATTCAGGTTTTTTTAGCCTCCAATGGCCCAAATTCCTAAAAGCAAAAAAATAAAATAAAAAATAAACTATTTCAATTCAGGAATTTTTGAAAATAATGTTGCTGTTTGAAGATATAATAGACCTTCTGTACGACACATCGCACGTTTAAGTCTTGTGAAAAAATCCAGGGTACCTCTTGACCCCCTTAAGCGCATTGATGAATTTTACAGTTTTTGTTGGTTCCGTGATAATCTTATAGCCATTTGCAAACTTTCACAGAAATTTAATAAATGGAGTGGCATTACTTCTTGCAGAAATAGATGGAAAGTTGGATGTACCTTTTTGAGACACTGTTGTCATGGTTACTGGCTTGCATTCCTACATTAATTTATTAAATGAAATTAGTTTTCTGGGAATATCTCAGAAACTCTTGGTTTTAGAGCTTTAAAATGTAGTTTTCGCGGACCCTTTACGACTGTTTAGGGGCCCCGAGGTTTTTTTTTCTGACACCAAGGGGCTGAAAATGAGCTTTGTCTCGTCGTTGTAGGCCGTAGTATCATCATCATCATCCTCTTGCACAGTTTCCAGCCGTTGGCCGGGTCTGTTTGGAACACAGGCCACTCCAACGTCTTCTGTCTTCCCACCATCTCTCAGCTTCCACCACTGTCCAGTCATCTCCTCTCTTCTTCACGCTTTCTTCCATGCCTTTCAGCCACCTGTCTCTCGGTCTTCTTCTCGGTCTTCCTCTCGGTCTCTTTCCTTCCCACTTCGTCTCGTGTATCTTCCTGGGTATCCTCTTATCCTCCATTCGTTTTACAAGTCCATGCCATCTAAGTCTAGATTTCTCTATACTATCCCGTAATGGTTCCTCCTTTATTAATTCTCTGGTCCTCTCATTTCTTATTCTGTCCATCATTGTAACTCCAATACTGCTTCTCAAGAACCTCATCTCACTGGCCTGTATTTTGCTCTTCTCCCTTCCTTTCATAGCCCAGGTCTCCGAGGCATACGTCAGGATAGGGGGATAGTACGTCCGATATATGATCTTTTTTCTGTTCTGAGGGACATCCTTGCTCCATAACATGCTTCTCACACTCCTCCGGAATGCTTCTGCCTGTCTCCCCCGCTCATTTTTTCTCTATAGTTTCTTCCATTATCTTGTATCAGGCTTGTCAGATACTTGAAACTCTCCACTTTCTTCAGCTGTTCCCCACCAATTGTTATTCCCGTTGTGGTTCTTTCCTTCTTCCTTGTTGTGATCACCATCTCACTCTTATCTTATATATAAAAGTGAAAGTCTGTATGTATGTGGGTATGTGGGTCTGTTCCGTATACAAATCTACACCGTTCCGCCAATCTCAACCAAATTTTGCATACATATAGTTTAGGATCCAGAAGGAACCGCTGGCTACATGAATTTTCGACAGTCTTTCTCATTCTTCTGATTTCGGCCCTTTTGCACTCAAGCACAGGCTAATCAAATCATAAAATATACTCATGAAGGAATGGCAAGCCAGATAGTTTCCATGGCAACATAGCTCAAGTCGAGACACGGCCGACTGGATGCCAGTTCTGCTCTGCACTACCGGTATAGAAAAAGAGTATCTTTACTTGAAATCCCGTTAGTTACTCAACTACTCACACAGCACTGTCAACCGAGTTTAGCATAACAAAGACTTGACACTATCATCTACTATATATATTTGTCAAATACCACTCACTCACTCATTCATTCATCACGAAATCTCAGAAACCACCGAACGGATTGGAATGAAATTTGGTATGCAGCTTCCCAAAGGGCCGCAAATGCCCACTACGAGAGGATTTTTGTATATTCAGGTTCTAAAGGGGTGTTAAGGGGGTAGACCTGCATTTCATTGAATTGCAATATCTCCCGATTCGTTTCATTGGGGGATGTGATACTCGGCACGTAAACTCATCCTTAAAAATCAGAAGACACGAGTCTGAAGGTTTTTGGATGTGGTGTATATCATGAGGTGAAAGGGGTGAAAAGTGGGGATTGAAAGATTCCTAACGGAGCGTGTATCTCTTAAACGACATAGGTGAGGAGTTTGAAACTCAGCGGAAAACAATCAGCATACAAAATACGTAAATATGTGTTTGACCGTTTATTCATAAATCCAATTTAAGGGGCCCATGGGGAGGGGTGAAATTCTGGGGGGGGGGGCGGACAGGAAGAAAGAGTCCTAACTGATTGACTGACTCACTCACTCATCAAACTCAGGGGAAAAAACTGCTTTAAAGTAAGTAAATAGCTGTTCGACAGTTTTTTTTATCAAATCAAATTTATGGGGTTCATGGGGAGGGGTGAAACTCTGAAAAAAGAAAATTGAAAGATAATGTCCTGACTCACTCACTCACTCACACACTCATCATCGCCCAGCCAAAATTATTGAAGTTAGAAACATGACAGTTTGGGGATATGTTAATTGTATGTCAAAACCGTCTACTAAGGGAGGATTTTCGGATATTCAGGTTCTGAAGGGGTCTTAAGGGGGTTAAACCTGCATTCCATTGAATAACAATATCTCCCGATTGGTTTCATTGGGGGATATGATACACGACATATAAACTCATCATTAAAAAGGAAGAAGACACGTCTCTGAGGGGTTTTCGATGTGGTGTATATTATGAGGTGAAAGGGGTGAAAAGTAAGAATTGAAAGATTCCTAACGGAGCGTGCATCTCTTAAACGACATAGGCGAGGAGTTTGAAACTCAGCGGAAAAAATCAGCATAAAAAATAAGTAAATATGTGTTTGACCGTTTTTTCATAAATCCAATTTAAGGGGCCCATGGGGAGGGGTGAAATTCTGGGGGGTGGGGGAAACAGGAAATAAAGTGTCCTAACTGATTGACTGACTGACTCACTCATCAAACTCAGGGGGGGAACTGCTTTAAAGTAAGTTAATAGCTGTTCGACAGTTTTTTTGATCAATCATATTGAAGGGGTTCATCGGGAGGGATGAAATTCTGAAGGTAAAAAATGAAAGAAGATGTCCTGACTCATTCACTCATGATCGCCCAGTCAAAAATATTGAAGTTGGAACCATGGCATTCTGGGGATATGTTCGTTGTATCTCAAAACCGTACACTAAGGGAGGATTTTTTGATATTCAGGCTCTAAAGGGGTCTTAAGGGGGTTAAACCTGCATTTCATTGAATAACAATATCTCACGAGTGGTTTCATTTGTGGATGTGATACTCGGCATATAAACTAATCATTAAAAATAAGCAGACATGTGTCCAAGGGTTTTTCGATGTGGTGTATTATTATGAGGTGAAAGGGGTGAAAATTGGGGGTTGAAGGATTCCTAACGGAGCGTGTAGGCCAATCTCTTAAACGACATAGGCGAGAAATTTGAAACTCAGCGAAAAAAAATCAGCTAAAAAATTAAGTAAATCGGTGTTCGACCGTTTTTTCATAAAATAATTTAAGGGGCCAATGGGGTGGGGTGAAATTCTGGGGGGGAAAAGGAGAGAAAGTGACCTAACTGACTGACTAACTCACTCACTCATCAAACTCAGGGGAAAAAGACAGCTAAAAAAATAAGTTAATAGGTGTTCAAGCGTTTTTTCATCAATCCAATTTAAGGGGCCCATGGGGAGGGGTGAAATTCTGGTAAAAATAATTGAAAGAAAATGTCCTGTCTGACTCACTCACTCATCACGCCCAGCGAAAACTATTAATGTTGGAAAAATGACATTTTGGGAATATGTTCGCTGTATGTCAAAACGTCAACTAAGGAATGATTTTTCTTTATTCGGGTTTTAAAGAGATGTTAGGGGGTAAACGTGCATTTCATTGAATAACGATATCTCATGAGTTGTTTCTTTGGGGATGTGATATTCGGTTTATAAACTAATCATTAAAAATAATCAGACATATATCTAAAGGTTTATCGATGTCGTGTATATTATGAGGTGAAAGGGGTGAACATTGGGGATTGAGGGATTCTTAACGGAGCGTGTATCTCTTAAACGACATAGGCGAGAAGTTTGAAATTCGGCGGGATAAAACAGCTTAAAATACAAGTAAATATGTGTTCGACCGTTTTTTCATAAATCCAATTTAAAGGGCCCTTGGAGAGGGGTGAAATTCTGGGGGGATAAAACAGGAAAGAAAGTGTCCTAACTGATTGACTCACTCACTCATCAAACTCAGGGGGACATCAGCTTTAAATAAGTAAATAGGTGTTCGACCGTTTGTTTCATAAATCCAATTTATGAGGTTCATGGGGAGAGGTGAAATTATCAAATATAAATGAAAGAAAATGTCCTGACTGACTCACTCACTCATCATCGCCCAGCCAAAATGATTGAAGTTGGAAACATGAAATGTTGGGGATATGTTCGTTTTATTTCGAAAACGTCCACTAAGGTAAGAGTTTTGAATATTCAGGTTCTAAATAGGTGTTAAGGGGGTAAACGTGCATTTCATTGAATAAAATCTCACGAGTGGTTTCATTTGGGGATTGATACTTGGCATATATACTAATAATTAAAAATAAGCTGACACATGTCTAATGGTTTTTCGATATAGTGTATATTATGAGGTGAAAGGGATGAAAAGTGGGGGTTGAAAGATTCTTAACGGAACGTGTATCTCTTAAACGACATAGGCGAGGAGTTTGAAACTCGGAGGAAATCAATCAGCTTAAAATAAATATATAAATGAATAAAATAAATAGGTGTTCGACCGTTTTTTTCATAAATCCAATTTAAGGGGCCTATGGGGAGGGGTGAAATTCTGGAAGAAAAACGTCCACTAAGGAAGGATTTTTGGATGTTCACTCTCATCGACCAACCAAAACTATTAATGTTAGAAGAGTGATATTTTGAGGATATGTTTGTTGTGTGTCGAAAACATCTACTAAGGAGGGATTTTTGGATATTCAGGTTCTAAAGGCGTGTTAACGGGGTTAAACCTGCATTTCATTGAATAACAATATGACACGACTATGACGCGAGCGAAGCGAGACTAAAAATGAGATGGTGTGTGTCTGTGTATTACTCAATCACGCAAGTACCACTGGTCCGATTTACATGAATTTTACATGGAAGTAGCAGATTTACCTGGTTAACATACAGGTTACTTTTGTTTTCAATACTTTGCACTAATTAAAGATGGCGACCATTTTAGTGACGTCACTCTACCCTTTGGTTTTAAACTTTCATATTTCCATTTCAAATAAAAAGAGAACGCTAAGAAATAGCCAAATTTTGATGGCATGTACGAGGTTAAAAATTGCATTTTCTATGCGAAATGTATCTCCAATCGTTAGCGAGTAAAACCTAAATGTGTGCTATAAAACACGGTCAACGCCGAGCGGTGTAGTTGGACAAAATGTTCCATCCTTAATCTCCCTCTGCGCAGCACCTCGGCTATCCCCTGTTTTAACTGTCACCTTCACATTTTAATTTATTTTTTCGACCCGTAGTGAAGCACGGGTACTTCAGCTAGTTTATGCTAAATGTCATCCCATATCCTTGTATTATTCCTTCCTACACGTCCAACTGTTCCTGTACCTCCTCCTCCTTGTTCCCCCAAATCATCAAACCATCCGCTAACACCATTGCTTTCATCTTTCCTTCCCCAATTACTTGTGCCACTCGGTTCATTATGTCATCCATCACCACAATGAAAAGTAACGGTGCCAGTGCACTTCCTTGTTTCAGGCCGTTTCTCTGTTCCACCCAGTCCGATCTCTCTCCTCCCACTTTCACTCAGCTCACGCTTCCCTTGTACATCTCCTATATCCTCCTTATAGTCCATTTTTCTCCTCCTCTATCCTCCAGGGACTTCCATACTTTGTTTCTGCATACACTGTCATATGCTTTCTCAATGTCCAGGAAGGCCATCAGTAGATCTGTTCCATACTCACAGTGCTGTTCTTGTAACTGCCTTACAGCAAAAATCAAATCCACTGTGGACCTTCCTGCTCTGAAGCCATGTTGTTCTTCCCTCATCCCTCCTTCTATCCTTGTCCTAATTCTCCTTTCCAAAACTTTCTCAAACATCTTTGCACAATGACTCATCAGTTTTATTCCCCGATAGTTTCTGCATTCTGTTCTACTACCTTTGTTGAAGATCGGGACAATTATTCCCTTTTTCCAGTCCTCTGGGGTCTTCCTTTCCGTAGTGTAATAATAATATTAATTATAATAATAATATAACAATATAGGGATAGGGATATAATAGACCTTCCGTAGCACACCAGCACGTGTAAACCGCGTGAAAAAATTCTAGAGTACCCCTTGACCCCCTTAAGCGCATTATATGTATTGATGAATTTTACAGCTTAGTTTGGTTCCGTTACAACCTTCTAGCCGTTTGCAAACTATCTCAGTAATGTAACAAGATGTTCAGTAAAGAACATATAGCCTACTTTCTCCTAAATGTATGAGTATAGTTATAACTCGTTATTATCAAAGAGTATAATAGAACTATTCTTTGTTGAAGACCTTAGAAACGATTTACCTCTACCAAACGCCACAACCTAGATAAAAACTGCTACCATCATTGAAGAAAGAAAGATAAGAAGTATATCAAGAATGTAATGGATCTGGAGACATAATCGACCGGACTGGCTGCGTGGCTCAGCGGTAACGTTCTCGCTTGCTGGGCCCTAGGTTGCAGGTTCGTATCCTGGCGCAGTCAGCTGGCATTTGAGGGTGCACAAATGCGAGGGAGCCGTGTCAGTACATTTACTGGCACGTTAAAGATCCCCTTCGGGCCAAAATTCCGGCACCCCGGTGTCACTAAAAGCAGCAGTAGTTAAAAGGGATGTAAAACCAATAACATTATTATTATTATTATTATTATTACATATACGACCTGCCGTGGGCAACATCCAACTTTGAGTTGAGGCATGTCTTTACACGTCTGGTTGTGCATGGCTTTCACAACCCTAATTGAATTAACAAATCTTTCCATGACCCTACAGAGACGTGTGTATACAAACTATGTGGATATTTTCGATTGCTATTTGCCTCAAATAAAAGTAGTAATTAATAACCTGAACTAACACCTACTATGTGAAATCGTTTTGTTCTTTACTTCAAATAACATTTTCAAGTAACGCAAAACAGGCTGTTACAAACCCTTTAAAATAAAGAGTAAAAATGTATCGTAGTATCATCTTGTCATTCTTCAAATTCGATGCGCATAGAATGCCAATGGTGTAGTAATCAATGGAGCCCCTCGTAGACTAGTCGTACCATCTAGTGGTGAAATATCGAACAATATAATCCTAACCACGGCCGACTGAATGCGCAGCTCGTATTCAGTCGGCCGTGTCCTAACAGAGCGAGTGCATTCTAGCGGCCAGAAGAAGAAACTTTTCAATAAAATCTGGAAGTTAATCTAGTTACCTTTTTGGCAGCTAGATGTCTCGAGTAAATCTGCTGGCGAATTATGTTTTAATTAAATATATATTTTACACCATAATATGCACAATATAACGCTTAATTTTAAAACATCTGAGTCATTACAAAACAATAAACATATAACATTTCAAGCAAAAAAACTAGCTCTGATCGGGTTTGAACCATAGGCATTTGAGCGATAGGCTAACGCTCTACCACTGAGCTAATTGTGTCAACGAATATCGTTCTATATAAAATGACTTACATAGAACTTGTTAGCAAATAATGATTTATACTAAACGATTTCATCACTGGAGTATATTATTTATATATAAAGCATTTCATACAAAGTTTATTTATTTTTTACAATACGCTATATTGCATGCAATACTCAAATTAGTGAAATATAAGTCAGGCACAAGATATCCGCTGCCATCTTGTCTTATTAGTGAATCAGCTCAGCTTTTTAAAATCACGTCTGCACTATAGTATTACAAAATAAACTTTTAATTTCGAACGTGCCTCTTCCTTTAGAACAGTTAAAACGATTCTCGGCTCGATAATCGGAACTGGTGGGTCCCATGATATGGATTATAAAGTTTGCATAATTCGCACGGCCGCCATCCTGAAATGGTATGGCGGACGACCTTGTAGTTTGGTCACAAGACGCATCCTATACGAAGGTATGTTGTTACCAAATTTGGTAGAGATCGGATGATTTGGTTAGTCGTTATTTGATTTTACGTTTTGAACGTTTGAGTGGCCGCCATTCAGTTTTAGTAAAGATGGCGGCGATATAAAACATGACACTGAGGTGTCCTTTGCTAGTGCTACCTTTGTACCAAATTTCGTTCAATTCGAATTCACCGTGTTCGAATTGATAGGGGGGGGACAGACATTCAGAGTACACACACTCACACACACACAGACACACACACACACACACAGACACACACACAGACTCACACACACACATACACACACACAGACAGACACACTTTTTTCGCCCTGTGTTGATCTCATAAGTCTACTTTCATTTTTTGCAAAAATCGAAAGTAGGCTAATAAATGGAATTGTATTGCGTCTTATATTACAGCAATAGATGGACCTGTGAATTTCTGTTGCCATGGTTACCGGCTAGCTTCCTTTCATTATTGTATTAAATGAAATTAATTTTCTGGGAATATCTCAAAAACTATTGGTTTTAGGGCCTTAAAATGTGGTTTTCGGGGGCCCTCTGGGGCCCCCGATTTTCGTTTCTCACATTGAGGTGCTGAAAATGAGCTTTGTCTCGCTCTTCTACGCCTATTTCAGCATGTATTTTAAGGGGGTAGGCCTCCTTTTATGAGAGGTACAGAGAAGAGTTACATCAATGATTGGTGTCTTGCCTCTGAAGGATATCTGTACCAAATTTTACGTTGATCCACTCAGCCGTTCTCGAGTTATAAGGACACAAAAAAATTGTCCACAGACAAACAAACAAACAAACAAACAGACAGACAGACAAAAATTTCATTTTCGCGCGCATCCGTCATAAAACCGTCTAAAACGCGTAAATAACGCAAATTTCCGTAGAAATTCAGAAAAAACAGACAAACTTTCATTCTTGTATATATATATAGAGATGTACAAGGAAACTTTTGATCAAACTACAAGGTCATCAGCCCAATAATTTGCGGATGGCAGCCATGTATGTGTGCAAATCGATTCCCCCTATCTTTTCAAACACGGTAAAACCGAATTGAACGAAATTTGGTACGGAGGTATTACAAGCGAAGGGCACCTCAGTGTCATGTTTTATATTGCCGCCATCTTGACGGAAACGTAATGGTCGCCACCCAAATGTAAAAATATTAAATCAAATTACGACCAACCTAACCATCTGATCTTTACCAAATTTTGCAACAACAAACCTTTATGTGAGAAACGTTCTTTGACCAAACTACAAGATCATCAGTCCAATAGTTTGCATATGGCGGCCTTGTATGTGTGCAAATCGACTCCCCCTATCAATTCAAACACGGTAAAACCGAATTCAGCGAAATTTGGTGCAGAGGTAGCACTAGCATAGGGCCCCTCACGGTCATGTTTTATATCGCCGCCATTTTGACGGGAACAGAATGGCGGCCACCCAAATGTTACAAGCTTAAATCAAATTATGACCAACCTAATCATTCTATCTCTACCAAATTTTGCAACAACATACCTTTTTGTGTGAAGCATTGTTTGACTGAACTAAAAGGTCATCAGCCCAATAGTTTGCAGATAGCGGCCATGCATGTGTGCAAATCGATTCCCCATATCTATCCAAACACGGTGAAACCGAACTGAATGAAATTTTTTACAGAGGTAGCACTAGCAAAGGGCACCTCATATTCATGTTCAATATCCGTATAACACGTTGTATTTCAACAAGCTACTACAACCAACATTCAATTATACTCCTTGAAAAGGACCAAGAGTTATAACAATACCCATGCATTTAGGAGAAAGTAGGCTATATGTTCTTTACTGAACATCTTGTTTATTAATTATTCTTTGTTGACCCTTCGTTTATTTAAATTAATTACTTTTTGTAACGATATCCATTTTTATTTTGGTTTTCGTTAAGATAGTTTCTAAGAGTTTTTCTCGCTGACGAAGTTATCATTCATATAACGAAACATGTACGTTTTCATTTAATTATTTAACTACTCTCTAGTGTTTGACAAGGCGGCTTTTATAATTTGAGATTTCCCCCAGGGGCTCACATCTAGTGGGACGTGGGTTGGCGACCACGGGACCTCAGAACCCCAGCTGAGTCCGGCATTACTTCTACTTACTTGTGCCGGGCTCCTCTCCGTCTCCTTTCCAGTCGACCCCGCGTGGTCAACTCTTGTTCTTTTCCGACCCCTACTGTATTAGGGTATCCGAGACCTAGGGAGTCTTTCACTTTCCCGCCTTAATTGGCCCTTGTCTCATCTTTCCTGATCCCTCCTTCTTCGAGGGGTCAGACCTCTTGTTTTCTTTACATTAGATTTCCTTTTCTCTTTAAGATTCCCGCACTGTTTTTGTTAATTGGCTCCCCGTGTATCTAAATTCGCTTTACCGATTTTTTTTTTACATCTCCACTCCATTTTGTAGCTGTTTTCAACTTACGTTGAATTTTGGAAGTTTTTGGAACTTAATTGCATTTTGTGAGTGTTTTCAATCTCGATTGTATTTTGTAAAGATTGACAATCAAAATTGCTTTTTAGTAAGTCTTTCAATGTAGGAGCAGGACATTTTAGTGAGTATTTTGAATTTCAATTGCATTTTGTAAATATTTTGGATCTGAAATGTGAGTTTTCCAATCTGAATTGCATTGTGTAGTTTCAATTTCACTGGCATTCTCTAAGTATTTCGACTCAACATTGCATTTTGTACGTATTTTGAACCTAGCCTACATTTTGTGCGTATTTTTCAGTCTATTCCTTGTATGAGTATTTTCGTTCTAAATTCCCTTTTGTAAGTATTACCGCTCTCCATTTTGTGAGTTGTTTCAATCTGAGTTCCTTTTTGTAAGTATTTTCCGTCTCACTTAATTTTCGTTCTGGTTTCCATTTCATTGCCATTTTCGCTAACACCCAGACCATTAGGGGCCGATAACCTAGATGTTAGGCCCCGTTCAACAACAATTATCATCATCATCATCATCATCATCATCATGTAATTTGAGATTATTATCAGTCAACATGGATAATATTTAATACCATAATGCTTCAAGTCTATGCATTTTAGTTAAGTACTCGAATAAGTTGAAAATCATTCACGACCGCACTGTGCCAACGTTACGATAGAATTTTTCAAAGAATTCAAGTGTGAAGTTTTGGACCATCTGCCGTTTAGTCAAAACCAAACCAGCACTGAATGATTTTCACCATTTTCGAGAATTGAAGGTATGGTTGGGCGGCAACGCCTCGTGAAAAGGAAACACTTCAGGAGACTGTCCAGACGTAGCCACCTCAGTGGCGGCTGAATTTCTTGCCGAGGGCATTGGAAAGCTGGTGTAACGATACGACAAATGTTTCAATCGTTTTGGCGATTATGTTGAGACATAGGAATAAAACAAGCAAACATTTGGTAGTAAATTCCGTTTGGTTTGTCAATCTGTTATTTTTATACAGTCCAACGGAACTTGAAAAAAATACAGCCCTCGTACATATGGGTATATACAGTACCTGTGGCATTTCACTACCAACATGTGTGATATTACATGGTACAACTTGCGACTTTATAACCCATTCGCTAATTATTATTTCCGGTTCTTCCCCTTCAGGAGAGCATATGAACTTGAGCCAATCACAGCTTCACTTCCTTTTCCTCTCTTCTTTTCTTCCCCAAACCTGTTCATTAGTTCACTGTGCTTTGTCTTCCCTTCCTCTGTCCGTTTTTTCCTGATACGTCCTTCCTGGAGACTTGCACAATATTCATGATCCTCATTGTATTACTAAATAGTTCTCTGTCCTTAATGTCGTCTTCAGGGATTTTAAGTAATTCCAAGTCTTCGTGTACTTCTTTTATCAAACTGGTCTTTAATTTACCTGCATTCACGATATTGAAAATCTTCTTAGTGACTGTTTTCATCCATCCTATACTGTATATGTGTCCATAGAACTTCCGACGTCTCTTTCTAAATTTATCTATAATTGTGTCTGTATTTTCACAATGTTCCTTTGTTGGTCTCCTGACCCAAATTCCATCACGGAAAAGAGCGCCATGGATTTTCCAAAGAATTTTTCGTTCCTGTTTCTCAATATTATGAATTCTCATCAGTCCTCTAATGACTGTGGTTTCTGCCGCGTACAAGGCTTCATGCAAAACAACTGTGTTGTAATGGCGCAGTTTTGCATAACGAGATACTGCTCTTTTGTTGTAATGATTCCATGTCAGCTTGTACGCCTTCTGCAGTTTTACTATTCTCTGCAATACAAATTGTGTTCAATCCTGTGGGTTGGATGGCTTCTCCTAAATATTTGAAGTGAGTGACCTGCGAGATTATTCCATATTGCGTTAGCAATATCTATTGCCAACTGTGTTTTCGTGCATGACTTACCTTACACCCTGTATTAAAAGCGCCTTCTAAATCCAGTCCCCCCCAGAGTCTCAAATTTAGTGGGAGGTGGGTTGGCGACCACGGGACCCCAGCTGAGTCCGGCATTGCTTCCACTTACTTTTGCCGGGCTCCTCTCCGTCTTCTTTCCTGTCGACCTCCTTTGGTCAACTCTTGTTCTTTTCCGACCCCGACGGTATTAAGTTATCCGCGGCCTAGGGAGTCTTTCACTTTCCCGCCTTAATTGGCCCTTGTCTTATCTTTCCTGATCCCTCCTTCTTCGAGGGGTCACACCTCTTGTTTTCTTTTCGTTATACGAGGCACGTCCAGAAAGTAAGTTCCGTTTGGTAATAAAATTAAATTGTGTACAGATACAGAAAAATTATTTATTGCACAACATTCTACACCTCTTAAACTACTTTTCCACATAACTGCCGAACTTTTGCAGGCATTTGTCATAGCGTGGCACAAGTTCTTGGATACCTTCTTCATAGAAGTTTGCCGCCGACCCGTAAACGAGAGTGAAGACTCCCCTGTAAGATATCCTACCGTTTGGCCACTACTGTTAGGCAAATTGCTTGCTTACCAGGAGAACTGCGTATGTTTAGGAGTTCTCCTGACCACATACGCAATTTGCCTAACAGTGGTGGCCAAACAGTAGGATATCTCACAGGGGAGTCTTCACTCTCGTTTACGGGTCGGCGGCGAACTTCTATTAGAAGGTATCCAAAAACTTGTGCCGCGCTATGACAAATGCCTGCAAAAGTTCGGCAGTTATGTGGAAAAGTATTTTAAGAGGTGTAGAATGTTGTGCAAAAAATAATTTTTCTGTATCTGTACACAATTTAATTTTATTACCAAACGGAACTTACTTTCTGGACGTGCCTCGTATATCCTTTTCTCTTTAAGATTCCCGCACTGTTTTTACTAATTGGCTCCCCGTGTATCTAAATTCCCTTTAGTAGGATATAAAGGGCGGTTCTGGGGCAGGGGCTAATGGGCAAGATGGCCGCCGCGCGTAACCGCCCAATGTTATTCTTATGGAGCGGTTAGTCATAGCTGGGGCAGGGGCTAATGGGCAACATGGCCGCCACGCCCTGAGACCGTTAATTACGTCACAGGGAGAGGTCGGCCGTGTAGTTGTTAAATGGAATATTTATTATTATTATTATTATTATTATTATTATTATTATTATTAGGTAATTATTGATTGATCGTGTACAATCAAGACCAGCCTTATATTGTCCAGTTTTTGGGTTAGTGGCTAGCATTCTTAGCGGTCATTTCTGAGGTTCGAATCCCCGACTCTGCCAAGAAATTTAATTTCTGGTCTCAAGAGTGGAACGGGGTACACTCAGCCTTGTGAGGCAAAACTGACAGGAGCTGAGCTGGCTTTTGATTCATACTGCAGCCATTCTGCCTAACCCAATTTCACCTAACCTAACCTAACTTCACCTAACCTAACCTAACCAAACTTCAAAGTCAGAGCAAAAAAAAGTAAGAGCAAATGAGAGAGCACACATAATAAACTAAGTTATAACCTAACCTAACCTAACCTTACCTAACCTAACCTAACCTAACTTCAAAGTCAGAGCAAATATGAGAGCAAATGTAAGAGCACACATAATAAACTAAGTTATAACCTAACCTAACCTAACTTAACCTAACTTAACTTAACCTAACCTAAAAGTGCGAGAAAAAAAATGTGAGCAAAATGTGAGCAAAAAAGTAAGAGCAAATGTGAGAGCACAAATAATAAACTTAGTTATAACCTAACCTAACCTAACCTAACCTAGCCCACAGAAACCTCATTTAAAGATTTTAGATTTTGCATTTTAACATTTTACATTTTAACATTTCAGATTTTAGATTTTTTCATTTTATATTTTTTAGGTTTTACATTTTACATTTTTGATTTTTTGTATTTTAGTTTTTAGTTTTTTTTAGATTTTACATTTTAAATTTAAGATTTTTTGATTTTAGATTTTACATTTTACATTTTCCGAAAATAGTAAACTACAAGGTCACATACCTAACCTCACTAAACCTAACTATACCAAACCTAACTTAAGCTAATCCAAAGGCTAATGCATATACACAAAGTATATAAGTGCTCATGCAACTATCCTTATGCTAGTCTTATAGGCTACTGTACAACAAGATCACTACCCCAACCGAGTATTTTTTTCTTTCATTTTGTTGTTTACGCATTTGTCAATTTTCTAATTTTCCATTTTCAGTTTTTTTAATGTTAATTTTAAGTTTTACAATTTCATAATATGGAAACATGGAATTTGCATTTTGTTGTTTACACATTAGTCAATTTTCCAATTTTCCATTTTCAGTTTTTTATGACAGTTTTAGGTTTTTCAATTTCATAATATGGAAACATGGATTTTGCATTTTGTTGTTTACACATTTATTAATTTCACAATTTCCCATTTACAGTTTTTAAAATGTCAGTTTAAAGTTTTTCAATATCATGATATAGAAACATAGATTTTCCAATTTGTTGTTGTACATTTGTCAATTTATGAAATTCCCATTTACAGTTTTTAAAATTTCAGTTTAATGCTTTTTCTATTTTGTCAATATGGAAACATGGATTTTCCAATTTGTGTTTTACATGTTCATTTTGCATTAGGAGTGGAGAGAGGTGGGTAGTAATTAAAAATGTACAAGCAGTGTCCATACAATATTTTTTATTTTAAATACATGTACACTATTTACACATAATACATTTTATATATATATATTCTTTTTTGTTATAAATTGTACAGTTGTTTTTATTTTGTTTTCTATTTATATTTATTTTTTGATTATGATTACTATTTTATTTTATTTTTGTAGTGTTATTGTTTTATTTCCTAAATTGTTTTATGTATTTGCTAGTTGCAGGCAGAAGATTTTGATATTCATAACTTAACTCTTTAAGCATGGTCAATGATTGAGTAATGACCATAGGCATGTGTACCTATACCATTAGCATCAATCACTCTTTTATCATCACTAGGACACAAAGCAATTTTGTTTAGTCTTATAGATGATATGTCACGTTGTTTAGAAGTGATAATGTTCATTGGTATTCTTTTTACATTGTTTTTCATGACACAATCCTTATAATCTTGAAAGCTTATACAATTTTTGACAACACCTCTGTTAATACCTTTAATCTTTTTGATTTCTTTACCATTTATGTCTAAAGCGTACATTTTAGCTCTAAGTCCAACAAATGCTTTTATAATTTGTCCACAAGCCTCGTCTTTAAATTTCCCCAACGTTTTCTTGTTTGATGTAGAGTAACATATGTGATTAGTAGGATAATCTGATGTGTCCAGGTGTTCTAGGAAATCCAACTTGTCTTGATATACATCTGGGGTGTTAACCAAATAAATGAACGAGTCGGTATCCATATACATGAGTTTAAGATTGTTCATTCCATAATAGGGTAGCAGGACATCATAGTGGTGGGAATACATTAGAGTTTTTGAAATATCCAGTATACACATTCCAATATATATAGGCTTATTGAATACAATGTTACGTTTAGCCATGTGGAAAGCAGCTAGGTTGGGACCATAAATTGTTCTGTCGATGAATGTTGGTTTAGCTATTAGCTTTTCTGCCTTTTTGCTGTCAGTCACAAGACGTATGTCTATTCTTTTACGGATATTTTCCATTGTTTTCCCAAAAATGGCATTGTTGAATAATTTGTACAGATTTTTCTCAAAATCATTTCTGGCTTGTTTTCGAAGGTTGTTATTAAAATCAACGTATGCCTTTAACCAAGGTCTTTGTTTAAACTTTAACACACGATGAATTTTTATCAATTTTATTCCATGATCTAAAGCCTGTTTTAATGCCATGTAGTGAACAACATATCGCCTTCGATTTCCAAGATGAGGAATTAGTTTTTTCAGAGACGAATCCTTAGGTTGTGTACACTCTGGTAGGAAAGGTAAATCGTTGTGTAGATCATGAAGGTCAGATGGGTAATCAACATCAACGTCTAGAATGTATCCCACAGGATCGTCTTTCTTTAGTTTTTCTAGATCAACAGTATCTGGAGAAACCCACTGAAATCCACCATAAGGAAGGGAGTGGCACATAGCCCACCCGTATTGGTTGTTGGCATCATCATAGGTAATAAACTGCGATGGTTTCTCAGAATCATAGGTTTCCATGTATTTATTTTTAGCTTCAGCATACCGATGAGACACCTGGCATATGCCTCCACGTATTCCAGACTCGATTAAAAGAATCTGATCGTAATCCTGTAGCAATTCCAGTTCAATGCCTGTGTAAAGGAGCATTGCCTCGAAACTTAAACCGGGCGAAGTAAAAAAGTGTGCAGCATCCACTCGGTGTGTTTCTAGTGTTTTGTTTCTAAACGTTTCAAAGCTGTCTGCAAGAAGGAGTACATCTGATGTTAGGTAGAGGTCACTATATTCCCCTAGAGTTTTAATGTTGAACTGATTCCAGACATTTTTGGCATGTTCATAGTCTTCTTGACTAACATCTTCTTGACTTAATTTGTTAAAGAATGCCTCTTTTGGAGGTAAACACGTTTCACTTAACTTTTCCCATGAGTCAATGTAGTCATAACAAAATACCCCTTTACGAGTCATGAGCATTGCATTTTCTTTTCCAAAGTACTTGTCTGTTTCAGGGTATGATGTTAAGTTGGAAACCAAGTTTTCCAAACTACTCGGCATTAACCGAAACGTGTCCACAAATCGAAGCTTAACATTTCCTACATATTTGGTAAAGGAAATGTACTTTTCTTTGGAGTTAGCGATAACATCCACTCTCTCAGTAGTACATCCCAATTGCTTTACAATGAAATTTGCGTCGTAGCCACTCATATTATGTAGAAACACAGGAACGGGGTTTCGTGTTTTACACCTCAAATTACAGTTATTGTGAGCACTTCCACGGTATTCCCCTGTAATATGGCAGTGGTCTCGAACTTTCCAGTCCTGTTGGGTAAATGGTTTTTGACACAAATAACAGGTTTCAGAACATTGGAACTCTGCTTCTTGAGCCTGAGTTAAGGCCTTTGGAACATTTAAGCTGTAAAGGCGATCAATTTCATTAGCTATTGAGATCAAACAGTCCATAAACTTTTCTGCAGCGTCAGGCCCACGATAAATAACAGGTTGGCTTGAAAGATTTGTCTTTATGTGTTCCACAGCAGGTGAGGGTTTAACGTATATACCAAAGCTCATAGGAACATGACTCTGGTATGGCACTGTATAACTTGCCTCAGGATTAGGTAGACATGTTTGATAGGGTAACAGTATACTTTCAAAATCAGCATAGATAACGTAAGGTATTCTCAGCATTTTTTCAACATTTAAGAATTTGACAATGGGGTTTTTAATAGGCATTTCAACCCTAGCAATGTCATGCTGGACACACAAAGCTCTATGTTCTTTCATTTTTTCCATTCCTTGTTGTCCATATCGATTATCAAAGTGTGTAAAACACCGTTTACACGTATATATTTTATGTTCATGGCGGGTAATCTGATGTCTTACTAGTTTATCAAAATCTTTGATAAAGACGTAGTGGTTCTGGCCGGATGATGAACTTAGCAAAAGGAGGTCGCGATGGTCTTGCAGCTCTTGATCCACAACCTTCAGAGGGAACAATTTCTTGTCTTGTTCCAATCCAAATACATTAATGGATATATCGTTGGCTTTTTCAAATTTGGGAATGTCAGCTAGCGATGTAGGAAATGATATTACTGAAAAATCATACCTGTTTTCCAGATCCTTGTATTTACTAACGCGTTTAGCATCAGTTTTAACCAGTTTTGCTAAAATGGCATACATAAAACACCTCTCGTCCTTAAAGTTTTGAGGATTAATGCAGGCTTTTCTTGCTTGTATAGCTGCTGGTAATGGAATATATGTGCTACCACGCAAGGGATTGTACTTATTTATTTTCAATCGTACTCCTTCCACTGCTAACAAAGCCCAATTACTGCCTTTTAGCTCAGATTCCTCCATTTCCGTAGTTAACTGTGTAAATTGTGTTTCCAAGAAACTACTTAAGTCCGTTTCCAAAAATAGGGCCTGATTTCGTGTTTTAAAAGCACGATCTGTAATTTCATTGGTAGATGTATGAATGAATCTACATTCAGCCACAAGATTAACTTTTATCGACTTGTGCATTGCTAGTTCTTTCTGCATAGCTTGTATTATTTGCTGTTTGGACTCTTTAAGGTATGAATTTAAATCCCTACACGTATCACAACGAATGAAATAGGATTTAAGTCGACCTTCAAAAGATGTCTCATATTCAATAAGTCCACTTTCGTCAGGGACCAATGACAGTAGGTAATGTTTTGTAGGCTCTGCTTTTTGTCTTTTAGCTGCCGACACAACATTACAACATTCTTCATGCCGACGTCCATTGTACACATTGTTGAATGTACTACCACAGGTCTTGCACTCATGGAATTCACCACACGATACTTCATGTCGCTTCCTATGATAGTCTCGAAGAAAAGTCTTCCCACACTCTTTACACATATAGCTAGGAATGGCTTCTTCCATTATGAATGTTGATTTCTTCAAACAGCTGCTTACTGCGTATCACAAGGCTAGAGGTTGGTCAGTGAGACGGTCTTTCACGATGTGAACACCGTGAGAGGTAGTAGTCAACTGGTGATATTCTTGTGAAGGGTCCTCTAATATACCCCTAGTCTAGACCAACAGCTCTTTACAGCGTATGACAAGGCTGTATACTGGATAGTGAGACGGTCTTTCACGATGTGAACACTGTAACAAGTAGTAGTCAACTGATTATATACTTGCTAAGGGTTCTCTATTATACAATAGTCAAGACCAACAGCTACTTACTGAGTAGTACAAGGCTGTACAATAGTTGTTTTAACAGTTTTTCACGATGTGGTCACTGTGAATGGTGGTAGTCAACTGATGATATTCTTGATAAGGGTCCTCTAATGTACCCTGGTTAAGGGTAACAGCTGCTCACTGCTTATGACAAGGCTAAAGACTGGTTGCTTCAACGGTCTTTCACAATGTAAACACTGTGACAGGTAGTAGTCAACTGAAAATATTCTTATGGCCTACTCAAGGTTATCAGGTACTTACTGCATATCAAAAGGCTGTACACTCATGTGTGTTAGGCACTCTTTCTTGCTAAGGACCCCAATATTCCCTACACAAGGCTATACATGTTAGTTCTAAACACTTAGTGATTAATTGTATATTCAATTTTTGTACAATTTTTGTGCCAGACTGTACGAGTTAAAATGGGTGGGTTAGAAGCACCACTACTCCACTACTGTACAGTTTTAGACCTAGAGACTTGAAATTTATTTTGTTGGTAGAGGGGGTCAGGGCCATTTATTTATGTCAAACAAACATTTTTGTAAACTTGTTAGTTTCCAAAATATAAAAATTTCAAAATTGAACTTTTTTCAAAAAAACTCAAAAAATAAAAAAGTTTTATTATAAAAAATAAAGGACATAGAGACCATTCTTTTATGCCCATAGAACACTTTTTAGAATGTTTGGTTTTATGAAAAATCGCCTACTTTCCAAATTGAACATTTTTCATTTTCGCCATATAGACCTGGGACTTGGTTTGCATGTATAGGGGATAGGGACCTTTCATTTATGTCAAACAAACGTTTTTGTAAAATTCCTAGTTTCCAAAATAGTGACCATTTTTCAAAATTTATTTTCTTTTGTCCTCGAGACCTGAGACTTGGTACGGGGATAGAGGGGGGTAAAGGCCATTGATTTATGTGAAACAAACTTTTTTGTAGAAATCCTAATTTTGGAAATATTGCCCATTTTTAAAATATTATTTTTGTTGACCTGGAGACCTGAGACTTGGTATGGGTATAGAGGGGGTAAAGACCATTGATTTACGTCAGACAAACGTTTTTGTGAAATTTCTAATTTTGGAAATATAGCCTATTATTAAAATTTTATTTTTGTTGTTCTAGAGACCTGAGACTTAGTTTACTGATAGAGAGTGTAAAGACCACTGATTTACGACAGACAAACGTTTTTGTAAAATTCCTAATTTTGGAAATATAAGTCCATTTTCAAATTTTTATGTTTGTTGTCCTAGAGACCTGTGACTTGGTACGACGGTAGAGGGGGACAAAGGCCATTCGTTTATGTCAAACAAACGTTTTTGTAAACTTTTTAATTTTGGAAATATAACCGATTATGGAAATATGTTTTGAAAAATTTGAAAAATACACTATTTTTGGACTGAGAGTGGTATAGAGGTAAGTGTTTGAGTTAACATATGTATTTTCAGGATTTTTAGATTAATGACATAGCCTTTTTTTCCAAATATTTTTTGAAAAATTTGAAAAATACACTAATTTTTGACTATGCATGGGATAGAGGTAAGTGTAAGAGTTGAGAGTCATTGATAAACCTTAGAGTACTTTGGATTTTTTTTTTGGAATTTTGTGTGTTGCTGTTGTTGTTGTTGCTGCTTACAAACATGGCTGTAAGCATTTTGCAGCCATAAAAAAAGGACTGACATACTTTCCAAGACCAAATAATAAGCCCCCACAAGCAAGAGCAAATATGAAAGAGCTAATACAAAAGCCAACAAAAGCCAACAAAAAAGCCAACAAAAGCCAACAAAAGCCAACAAAAGCCAATAAAAGCCAACATAAGCCAACAAAATCTGACCAAAAAAAGCCAACAAAAAACTGACCAAAAAAGCCATGTAGCATGTTGGTAGTTGAGTGAGTTGTCATATTGACCGATAGATAGCAGGCTGGTAGTTGAGGAGTATTGCTATCGACCGCTAGATAGCATGTCTGGTCGTTCAGTGAGCGAGTGTTGAAATGGAGCGCTAGGTAGAATGCTGGTCGTTCAAGTAGTTCTCATAGTCACTGCTAGATAGCGGCAACATACTTTGTGTGTCGCATGCAGGTATTTAACAAAGTTTTACCTCATAAAAACGTGCTTATATAAGCTTTGTACAAAAATTGAATATACAATTAATCACTAAGTGTTTAGAACTAACATGTATAGCCTTGTGTAGGGTATATTGGGGTCCTTAGCAAGAAAGAGTGCCTAACACACATGAGTGTACAGCCTTTTGATATGCAGTAAGTACCTGATAACCTTGAGTAGGCCATAAGAATATTTTCAGTTGACTACTACCTGTCACAGTGTTTACATTGTGAAAGACCGTTGAAGCAACCAGTCTTTAGCCTTGTCATAAGCAGTGAGCAGCTGTTACCCTTAACCAGGGTACATTAGAGGACCCTTATCAAGAATATCATCAGTTGACTACCACCATTCACAGTGACCACATCGTGAAAAACTGTTAAAACAACTATTGTACAGCCTTGTACTACTCAGTAAGTAGCTGTTGGTCTTGACTATTGTATATTAGAGAACCCTTAGCAAGTATATAATCAGTTGACTACTACTTGTTACAGTGTTCACATCGTGAAAGACCGTCTCACTATCCAGTATACAGCCTTGTCATACGCTGTAAAGAGCTGTTGGTCTAGACTAGGGGTATATTAGAGGACCCTTCACAAGAATATCACCAGTTGACTACTACCTCTCACGGTGTTCACATCGTGAAAGACCGTCTCACTGACCAACCTCTAGCCTTGTGATACGCAGTAAGCAGCTGTTTGAAGAAATCAACATTCATAATGGAAGAAGCCATTCCTAGCTATATGTGCAAAGAGTGTGGGAAGACTTTTCTTCGAGACTATCATAGGAAGCGACATGAAGTATCGTGTGGTGAATTCCATGAGTGCAAGACCTGTGGTAGTACATTCAACAATGTGTACAATGGACGTCGGCATGAAGAATGTTGTAATGTTGTGTCGGCAGCTAAAAGACAAAAAGCAGAGCCTACAAAACATTACCTACTGTCATTGGTCCCTGACGAAAGTGGACTTATTGAATATGAGACATCTTTTGAAGGTCGACTTAAATCCTATTTCATTCGTTGTGATACGTGTAGGGATTTAAATTCATACCTTAAAGAGTCCAAACAGCAAATAATACAAGCTATGCAGAAAGAACTAGCAATGCACAAGTCGATAAAAGTTAATCTTGTGGCTGAATGTAGATTCATTCATACATCTACCAATGAAATTACAGATCGTGCTTTTAAAACACGAAATCAGGCCCTATTTTTGGAAACGGACTTAAGTAGTTTCTTGGAAACACAATTTACACAGTTAACTACGGAAATGGAGGAATCTGAGCTAAAAGGCAGTAATTGGGCTTTGTTAGCAGTGAAAGGAGTACGATTGAAAATAAATAAGTACAATCCCTTGCGTGGTAGCACATATATTCCATTACCAGCAGCTATACAAGCAAGAAAAGCCTGCATTAATCCTCAAAACTTTAAGGACGAGAGGTGTTTTATGTATGCCATTTTAGCAAAACTGGTTAAAACTGATGCTAAACGCGTTAGTAAATACAAGGATCTGGAAAACAGGTATGATTTTTCAGTAATATCATTTCCTACATCGCTAGCTGACATTCCCAAATTTGAAAAAGCCAACGATATATCCATTAATGTATTTGGATTGGAACAAGACAAGAAATTGTTCCCTCTGAAGGTTGTGGATCAAGAGCTGCAAGACCATCGCGACCTCCTTTTGCTAAGTTCATCATCCGGCCAGAACCACTACGTCTTTATCAAAGATTTTGATAAACTAGTAAGACATCAGATTACCCGCCATGAACATAAAATATATACGTGTAAACGGTGTTTTACACACTTTGATAATCGATATGGACAACAAGGAATGGAAAAAATGAAAGAACATAGAGCTTTGTGTGTCCAGCATGACATTGCTAGGGTTGAAATGCCTATTAAAAACCCCATTGTCAAATTCTTAAATGTTGAAAAAATGCTGAGAATACCTTACGTTATCTATGCTGATTTTGAAAGTATACTGTTACCCTATCAAACATGTCTACCTAATCCTGAGGCAAGTTATACAGTGCCATACCAGAGTCATGTTCCTATGAGCTTTGGTATATACGTTAAACCCTCACCTGCTGTGGAACACATAAAGACAAATCTTTCAAGCCAACCTGTTATTTATCGTGGGCCTGACGCTGCAGAAAAGTTTATGGACTGTTTGATCTCAATAGCTAATGAAATTGATCGCCTTTACAGCTTAAATGTTCCAAAGGCCTTAACTCAGGCTCAAGAAGCAGAGTTCCAATGTTCTGAAACCTGTTATTTGTGTCAAAAACCATTTACCCAACAGGACTGGAAAGTTCGAGACCACTGCCATATTACAGGGGAATACCGTGGAAGTGCTCACAATAACTGTAATTTGAGGTGTAAAACACGAAACCCCGTTCCTGTGTTTCTACATAATATGAGTGGCTACGACGCAAATTTCATTGTAAAGCAATTGGGATGTACTACTGAGAGAGTGGATGTTATCGCTAACTCCAAAGAAAAGTACATTTCCTTTACCAAATATGTAGGAAATGTTAAGCTTCGATTTGTGGACACGTTTCGGTTAATGCCGAGTAGTTTGGAAAACTTGGTTTCCAACTTAACATCATACCCTGAAACAGACAAGTACTTTGGAAAAGAAAATGCAATGCTCATGACTCGTAAAGGGGTATTTTGTTATGACTACATTGACTCATGGGAAAAGTTAAGTGAAACGTGTTTACCTCCAAAAGAGGCATTCTTTAACAAATTAAGTCAAGAAGATGTTAGTCAAGAAGACTATGAACATGCCAAAAATGTCTGGAATCAGTTCAACATTAAAACTCTAGGGGAATATAGTGACCTCTACCTAACATCAGATGTACTCCTTCTTGCAGACAGCTTTGAAACGTTTAGAAACAAAACACTAGAAACACACCGAGTGGATGCTGCACACTTTTTTACTTCGCCCGGTTTAAGTTTCGAGGCAATGCTCCTTTACACAGGCATTGAACTGGAATTGCTACAGGATTACGATCAGATTCTTTTAATCGAGTCTGGAATACGTGGAGGCATATGCCAGGTGTCTCATCGGTATGCTGAAGCTAAAAATAAATACATGGAAACCTATGATTCTGAGAAACCATCGCAGTTTATTACCTATGATGATGCCAACAACCAATACGGGTGGGCTATGTGCCACTCCCTTCCTTATGGTGGATTTCAGTGGGTTTCTCCAGATACTGTTGATCTAGAAAAACTAAAGAAAGACGATCCTGTGGGATACATTCTAGACGTTGATGTTGATTACCCATCTGACCTTCATGATCTACACAACGATTTACCTTTCCTACCAGAGTGTACACAACCTAAGGATTCGTCTCTGAAAAAACTAATTCCTCATCTTGGAAATCGAAGGCGATATGTTGTTCACTACATGGCATTAAAACAGGCTTTAGATCATGGAATAAAATTGATAAAAATTCATCGTGTGTTAAAGTTTAAACAAAGACCTTGGTTAAAGGCATACGTTGATTTTAATAACAACCTTCGAAAACAAGCCAGAAATGATTTTGAGAAAAATCTGTACAAATTATTCAACAATGCCATTTTTGGGAAAACAATGGAAAATATCCGTAAAAGAATAGACATACGTCTTGTGACTGACAGCAAAAAGGCAGAAAAGCTAATAGCTAAACCAACATTCATCGACAGAACAATTTATGGTCCCAACCTAGCTGCTTTCCACATGGCTAAACGTAACATTGTATTCAATAAGCCTATATATATTGGAATGTGTATACTGGATATTTCAAAAACTCTAATGTATTCCCACCACTATGATGTCCTGCTACCCTATTATGGAATGAACAATCTTAAACTCATGTATATGGATACCGACTCGTTCATTTATTTGGTTAACACCCCAGATGTATATCAAGACAAGTTGGATTTCCTAGAACACCTGGACACATCAGATTATCCTACTAATCACATATGTTACTCTACATCAAACAAGAAAACGTTGGGGAAATTTAAAGACGAGGCTTGTGGACAAATTATAAAAGCATTTGTTGGACTTAGAGCTAAAATGTACGCTTTAGACATAAATGGTAAAGAAATCAAAAAGATTAAAGGTATTAACAGAGGTGTTGTCAAAAATTGTATAAGCTTTCAAGATTATAAGGATTGTGTCATGAAAAACAATGTAAAAAGAATACCAATGAACATTATCACTTCTAAACAACGTGACATATCATCTATAAGACTAAACAAAATTGCTTTGTGTCCTAGTGATGATAAAAGAGTGATTGATGCTAATGGTATAGGTACACATGCCTATGGTCATTACTCAATCATTGACCATGCTTAAAGAGTTAAGTTATGAATATCAAAATCTTCTGCCTGCAACTAGCAAATACATAAAACAATTTAGGAAATAAAACAATAACACTACAAAAATAAAATAAAATAGTAATCATAATCAAAAAATAAATATAAATAGAAAACAAAATAAAAACAACTGTACAATTTATAACAAAAAAGAATATATATATATAAAATGTATTATGTGTAAATAGTGTACATGTATTTAAAATAAAAAATATTGTATGGACACTGCTTGTACATTTTTAATTACTACCCACCTCTCTCCACTCCTAATGCAAAATGAACATGTAAAACACAAATTGGAAAATCCATGTTTCCATATTGACAAAATAGAAAAAGCATTAAACTGAAATTTTAAAAACTGTAAATGGGAATTTCATAAATTGACAAATGTACAACAACAAATTGGAAAATCTATGTTTCTATATCATGATATTGAAAAACTTTAAACTGACATTTTAAAAACTGTAAATGGGAAATTGTGAAATTAATAAATGTGTAAACAACAAAAAGCAAAATCCATGTTTCCATATTATGAAATTGAAAAACCTAAAACTGTCATAAAAAACTGAAAATGGAAAATTGGAAAATTGACTAATGTGTAAACAACAAAATGCAAATTCCATGTTTCCATATTATGAAATTGTAAAACTTAAAATTAACATTAAAAAAACTGAAAATGGAAAATTAGAAAATTGACAAATGCGTAAACAACAAAATGAAAGAAAAAAATACTCGGTTGGGGTAGTGATCTTGTTGTACAGTAGCCTATAAGACTAGCATAAGGATAGTTGCATGAGCACTTATATACTTTGTGTATATGCATTAGCCTTTGGATTAGCTTAAGTTAGGTTTGGTATAGTTAGGTTTAGTGAGGTTAGGTATGTGACCTTGTAGTTTACTATTTTCGGAAAATGTAAAATGTAAAATCTAAAATCAAAAAATCTTAAATTTAAAATGTAAAATCTAAAAAAAACTAAAAACTAAAATACAAAAAATCAAAAATGTAAAATGTAAAACCTAAAAAATATAAAATGAAAAAATCTAAAATCTGAAATGTTAAAATGTAAAATGTTAAAATGCAAAATCTAAAATCTTTAAATGAGGTTTCTGTGGGTTAGGTTAGGTTAGGTTAGGTTAGGTTATAACTAAGTTTATTATTTGTGCTCTCACATTTGCTCTTACTTTTTTGCTCACATTTTGCTCACATTTTTTTTCTCGCACTTTTAGGTTAGGTTAAGTTAAGTTAGGTTAAGTTAGGTTAGGTTAGGTTATAACTTAGTTTATTATGTGTGCTCTTACATTTGCTCTCATATTTGCTCTGACTTTGAAGTTAGGTTAGGTTAGGTTAGGTAAGGTTAGGTTAGGTTATAACTTAGTTTATTATGTGTGCTCTCTCATTTGCTCTTACTTTTTTTTGCTCTGACTTTGAAGTTTGGTTAGGTTAGGTTAGGTGAAGTTAGGTTAGGTTAGGTTAGGTTAGGTGAAATTGGGTTAGGTAGAATGGCTGCAGTATCAATCAAAAGCCAGCCAGCTCCTGTCAGTTTTGCCTCACAAGGCTGAGTGTACCCCGTTCCACTCTTGAGACCAGAAATTAAATTTCTTGGCAGAGTCGGGGATTCGAACCTCAGAAATGACCGCTAAGAATGCTAGCCACTAACCCAAAAACTGGACAATATAAGGCTGGTCTTGATTGTACACGATCAATCAATAATTACCTAATAATAATAATAATAATAATAATAATAATAATAATAATAATAAATATTCCATTTAACAACTACACGGCCGACCTCTCCCTGTGACGTAATTAACGGTCTCAGGGCGTGGCGGCCATGTTGCCCATTAGCCCCTGCCCCAGCTATGACTAACCGCTCCATAAGAATAACATTGGGCGGTTACGCGCGGCGGCCATCTTGCCCATTAGCCCCTGCCCCAGAACCGCCCTTTATATCCTACTCCCTTTAGTGATATTTTTGTGTCTACACTCCATTTTGTAGGTATTTTCAATCTGCGTTGCATTTTGTAAGTTTTTTCGATCTACAGTACATTGCATTTTGCGTGTGTTTTCGACATCAATTGGATTTTGTAAGGATTGACAATCTAAATTGCTTTTTAGTAAGTCTTTCAATATAGGGGGTGGAACTTTTGTGAGTATTTTGAATTTAAATTGAAATTTGGTAGTATTTTCAACCTAAACCGCTTTTTGTAAGTATTTTGATTCTCAATTGCATTTTGTGGGTATTTGGAATTTATATTACATTTTGTAAGTATTTTCAATCTAAATTGCATTTTGTAAGTTTTGTCCATCCAAATGGGTCGTTTGAATCTACCGTACATTTTGTTAGCATTTTCCATTTCAATTGCATTTTGTAAGCATTTTGAATATCAATTGCACTTTGTGAGTATTTTGGATCTGAAATGGGAGTTTTTCAATCTGCATTGTATAGTGTATTTTCAATTTCAATTGCAGTTTGTAAGTATTTTGAACCTCAATTGCATTGTGTACGTATTTTCAATTTCACTTGCATTGTTTAAATATTTTGAATACCAGTTGCGGTTATAGGACATAACGTACCACTTGGCAGGCTGATTACCTGCGAGGAGTCAGCTAATGACCTTAAAATATTTAAGAGAGGACATAACGTACCACTTGAAAGAGTGGGAAGTATTTAGGATGCATGAAACCCTAACCGCACGGCCACTTGCTCGGTATTGCTCAATTAATCCTGGTAATAAATGCGTGGTCAATAACATAACATAAACTAATATAAAATATGATACGTTTTTGGATTCCCATCACACTTGATCCAGGCTTTGGACTGGCAAAATGTTTATAAACATTTTGGCGTGTTTGGCTGTGGTTAAGCTCTCGTCATTTTTCGTTTTCTTTACTTTTATTTTTTATTTTTATTTTATTTGAATTTTTTTTTGTGGGTTTTATATCCTAGCGAATAGCAAGTCCGTCATGGGATGTTTCATTCTAAGTAAATAGCAAGTTCGCCATGTGAAGTTTCATTCCAAGTTCTGCGAATATGAGTGAGCTCTCAAGCAAGATTTCAAGTTTCCATTCTCTTCATACCGCTTCATTATTCTGTCATGCCGTTCATGATACTTGACATATTTCTTCTTTCTCTTTGAACTTTCAATGTACAATTCGTACTTCATCCGTCGAAATGCGCACATAAACCGCCCTTATTCGTTGTACACAACTCCATGTTAAAATACCAAAATTATTAAAGCCGCATGGTGTGATCGCCACTGATGTTTATGTGGTAATGAACCTGTAACTGGAATGCCCGTCTGATATCAAGTGGTACGTTATGTCCTAGTGTAAATAGTTGGGGATTACGGGAAAACCGTTCTTAGGTAGATAATGACCTAGGTGGTACTGTCCCCGATATCCGGATAGTAGGCTGTCAGATATCCGCCCCCTCAATCGGATTGCCAATAATCAAACGCTCCGGCACAGCTACATCAATGAAAATGGCACTGACAGATACTATCGAGATTAGAGCACAATAGTTAACAAGAAATTATTGTGGAACACACCAAAATATACGGGGGTTCATACTTACCTTTACTTACCTTTTAAATTTATCTCGGGGACTGGGTTGTCAACTGGATCACTTAAAGTATGCCCTCACAATAACCTCCACCATGATATTTAAAATGAACCATAACGAAGACGAGAAACTTTAAACTGCACAATAATTTATTTCACATAAAGAATGAATTTAACAAAAATAAAACAACAAAATCCACGTGGCAATCAGAAGCCATCGTCCATATAACCTTGTCCTCCTTTAGGACTTGTATACTCTACATACAATGTTTCAGCTTTCTCAAGCTCAAAGTAACGTAAAATTAATAATGCACTTGGAATGGAAACGGGATTTGGGACGAGACACATATATCAATTGTTTTGCGTGTTTATATACTTCACATTTTATTTATAGCCACAAGGCTATTATGGAGACGTCCTTGGCCTCTATCATACAGTCGTCCGGGCCAGCTGCAATGCACCTGCACCATCAAGTGGACTCACCCGTCCATTCAACCCCAGCATATGCGAGTTACATCAGAGCTTGGCTCTCCTTTCAAAACACGTTAAATGTCCACATCTCAACTGAAATATTATCACGCAAATCTTTTAAATGCTCCATTCAAACACCAGTGGATTACTCTAATAATCCCAAATCATGTTTAATTGTTCAAACCACTTGTTTAATTAGCGTTGTTTAGAGTATAAAAACAAAACTCTTAATGTTAATAACAAAAGTTCATTAATTATTTACAACAATAATAAATTGTTTATAACAATGTCAAACGACAATTGAAAATTTATACACGCCTCTATTAATCCCTTTCATTTCAAATTATTTAACAAAGATATTTACATAATTATTTACAATATTTATATTGTTTATATTATTTATACAAGAAATACATTAAACCACACGTTTATCCGGTTGATAATTACTCAAATCGTGTTGATATAATCGACCAATGAAGGTTAGTTATATTTAAATGTCAAATTCAGGTTTAATAAGGTTTAATAATTATTATTAATATTTGTGACGGTAACCTCCATTCAACATCTTCATCTCAAATTATTTAACACTCTTGTTAATTTTAACAGTAACTTCATATGAATAACTTTCAAAGAACCAGAACAATACATTCAGCGGAAAAATACTTCGCTCAAAACGCACAAAATTGCACAACAATTGGCCCAGAATTCATCATATATCTTCATAATATATGGCATCAAAATCTTCCACACTACATACAAAAACCTCCACTTATAAATTCAACAACATCATTTATTACTGTGGGAACCTCCTTCACTATTCAAGGGCATTATTCAACAGCGACTTTTACACGTCCACTGAACTAACGATTATACATCCATTGTTCCTCTTTAAAAATTCTTATATTCATCAATTGTATTAATGACTGTTATTATTTAACCTTCGTGGGTTCCATTCATGAATCGATATGAAGTAAAAATTTGCCAATCACAAATAAATTTAATAGCAAATACAATTAGACACTCCACCCTGGTCTATCAAAATTGAGATTAATATCTTCAAAGTATCGCAGTATAAAAATACTATCTTCAATCAAAGTTCATCTAAACTGCATAAATAGTCGAATAGAATACAATTAGATTGTGGAATGCAAACATTATTGTTCCAATCTAGAATTGATAAAAATTCCTATCAAATGTTCATTACTATAGTGTATTCAATAAATCGTATTCAAAGTTCATATTTCATAAAATTGTCTATAATGCAATCATGTTCATAAGACGACTAGTATTTCAAAGATCGTCGATAACGTAATAGATTTTAACGCTCTAAAATCTTTTAATTATTCTTCTTTCTTGAGGATGACAGAACATTGGTCAAAGTAATTTACTGAATAGAATTACTTTAATAAAATGACACGCTGTCTGAATTCAAATCTGCCATAGAAAATCGTTAACTTTACAGTCAAATCGTGACTACAAAAATATGCAAATTACTGAAAGAATCTAAATTATCAGTCTCAACTGATCCAAAATTATTTAAGTATGCCAATGACATAACAATGTCTCAACAAATCGTAGAAAAAGGCATAAATCATCGAAGTGTACTGAGTACAGAAATGTCAAGCAAGAAAATGGGGCAAAATATAGGACAGAAAATATGGGAAAAATGGTTGCTCAGATATCGCTACATGACTCAAATAATACAAGAAACGTTCACGACTACCTTATCTGTTGATTGAAGTTCTAGAGGAAAGTTTTCAAAGAAAACTGCTGTTGGTTCCATTTCACCAGCGTGAAGATGTGCTCCGACCTCGAACCTGGAATCAGCGCCCTCGGAGAATCGAACTGCTTCCTCCTCCGGAAATTGCACTGCTCCATGTATACGAAAGACATCCTTCTGGAAAAACTCTTCTTTGTGAGCCGGGTCCACCCTGGCCTCTCTTGAAAGTTCCCTGAAGTTCTGGTCGCAATTCGCCATGAAGTTTATTGCAGTTATTTCCGCAGAAATATTCATAATCGTGGAGTATGAAAATATTTCCACTGCCATTTGATATAATTCAGCGATGGATTCACGATGCTTGAGTGTAGTTGGATGTTCACTACATGCTCGCTTTTGTAGAAAGACGATTAACGAAGTTCCATGCTGTTACTTCACTCCATCGATATATGTCCCAATTGCATTAAAGCCTTAGCCTTCCATCTCAACTTATGTTATAATCATTGAAAGCACTGCCAGATTATAATGTTCCATAGTAGAATGTATCGTTGTATCATCAAACGTATTCTCCAATATCACGGTTGCGATAAACGTGTCAGCCGTAGTGTATAATGTGGAATTTTGAAAGTGCTTCTCAGGTGGCGAGAAAATCACTTTTGTCTGCAGCCTTAAAATGCCAATATCTTTCAAATGATACTCGTGAAATTGTTCAAATCTTCTACACACCTCAATGTTGTACTGCCCAATAGAATTATAATAAAGGCAGAAGCCAACTCTTGATATATTATCAGGTAGAAACGTTAATGTGAGCGTTTCAACTTCGCCTAGTTTCGAACACCGTAAAATGGAACTGCTCCGTGTTCGTTCGATGCGCCGGGCTTTAACCACACGCTAAAGACGACTTGCTTCACTTATTCACTCGAAAATGACTATATGACCTCTGAAATATATATGCCGTATGCGATATCAGATATGAATACGCGGTATGAGAGCTCCTCTCTTCTGTGCACGACCTTTTATCAACTTCTTAAGGGGCGTATCCATCCCTTCCATAGCCTGTTGCTCCGTCATTGCTAGAAGTTTTAACTTTGGCTATACTTGACGGATTTTCAAATTTCAAAAACTCAAAATTAATTTCTTCAAAATTCCAAATCAATGCCATAACTGAAAATAGTTTTCCACAATTCTGCATGCCAAAAGTAATTAAATATGGTAGTTTCAGCAATCTCCGTCTTCCTTCCAAACTATCGTTCATTGGTTCGAGCCTTTCCTCCAATAGCGTAACTTCTTCCTTAGCACAATACCTTGTTTCCTGCGACTGCGTCGTAAATCTCAGATCTTTCTCGAACAAACTCATGACGTCACCAAGAATCTCAGCTCCACCAGCCTACTTGCATGAAGTCTACGTCATCCGTGCCTACGTCATGAATATACACGTCACAACTATGACATCCATAACTTGACTCACATTTGCCAATACAGCCATCGTGGTCTCAATATAATTCAATTTACGGGGGCAGTACGTTATGTCCTCGAAAATCAAGTGACACGTTTTGTCCGTGGTACGTTATGTCAGGACACCACCAGTTGCATTTTGTAAGTATTTTGAACCTAGCCTGCATTTTGTGCGTATTTTTCAATCTCTTCCTTTTGTGAGTATTTTCGTTCTAAATTCTCTTTGTAAGTAGTTTCGTTCTGGTTTCCATTTCATTGTCATTTCCGCTATCACCCAGACCATTAGGAGCCGATAACCTAGATGTTAGGCCCCGTTCAACAACAATTATTATCAACATCATCTTTTTCTTTTCATGTTACTTCCTGCCTTCGTATCAATGCCCTCAAGGAGGCAGGGTGTATGTAGCTCCACCACTTCTGGTGCACCCTAGATATTACTACACCCTCAGGGGCTCACGGCTGGTGACTTCGGGTGTTGGTCACCCCGAGGGATTCTTGAGCTGGGTCCAGTTTTCTCCCTTTATTCCATTACCTCTGGGGTGCACGCTCTCCTCTTTCGATTTCCTATCTGCCTTTCATGGCTCTCCTTCCTTCCAAGTCCCTCAATCCGCATTATTCAGGGGATGAGGGCATTTCTTTCCCTCATGTTCTTTATTTGCCTTAATACACCTTTTGTTTTCCATTTCTTCTTCTAGTTGATACGTTAGTAGTTAGTTTTAGTTATTGTTTACATTTCATTATCATCTTAACGATCACCCAAACCATTAGGGGCCGATAACCTAGATGTTAGGCCCCTTAAAACAACAATTATCATTATCATCTTTCTTTCTATCTTTCTTTCTTTCTTTCTTTCTTTCTTTCTTTCTTTCTTTCTTTCTTCGTTTTGCCCACTCAAGGAGCGCGTTTGAACTTGTTGACTCGGGTTGATCATGTTTTCCTCTTCTTCTCCTCCCAAAATCTCCTCATGACCTCACTGTGCCCCTTCTTACGTTCTTCCGTCCATTTTTTTTTCCAGTGGTCTTTTTAGCTTTTTCGGTGAAAGAGTGATTTGTAACTAGAGTTCCAAAAGTATTGCGATTCATGATGATATCTTCTGAAATGTTTATTTCTTTTAAGTCCTGGTTGATTTCTTCTAACCAACAGATTTTGAGCTTCTTTGAATGTATTATATCAAGCAGTTTTATTTTGCATATCTTGTGTTGTCTATTCTGCAGATGTGACCATAAAATTTCAATCGTCTCATACGCATTTTAACACATTCATTAATATCTATTGCCAGCTGTGTTTTCGTGCATGACTTACAGTACGGCTCTGAGATCGTGATCCCTGCAAGGAATGTGCCCGCACCACCTGCGTCACATCAGCGGACAGCCTGACAAGGGCTACTACTATTACTAACGGTACAGGAAACATTAACTTTCCAGATGATGGCGGTCACAGTGCTGAGAAAGGCGTCTTATGGCGACAGTGTTGCTAACTCTAGGCAGAGGTAGCACTGACGTCATACCCGCTTCGAGTACTGTGCTTTCATAAGTTAGCGACACAACCCAACCCCTGAAATAGAACACGCCCTGGAAGGAGCAGTTTTGCAGGTGTTAACGTATTGGACTACTGTCGACCAAAGTATTATGTGCACTCGAGTTTGAAGGTTGTTTGTGAAGTAACCAATAGACCTACATAAAATCCAATAACATCATCATTTTCGTCGTTCTATTTTACGTTAGTTCATGTAGGTTTGGAATTTTTAATTTATATTTTAATATTTTTATCGCAGTTGGAACACAAAAGCGCACGTTTTTAAGCGTGTTTCAACCATGCGTCACATTTAAGAATTATTATCTCTAAAACCCGTCATCAGATCGAATCCAAATTTTAACACAATATACATTGGAATGTTGTATAACTGGTTTATTAATTTCAAAATTGTGTGTGTCCAAGAACCAAAGTTGTTATCATTTTTGTAAGGTAACTTTTTCTCGACTCGGGGTGGTTGGAAAATGTAGTTCTTGGTTGCATTTTAATCCTTATACATCGAAAAGTTATGCTGTATGACTGTGAAATACGTAAATTAATACACTTATTTTATATCGGTTTGTATTTCCACGTGGAAATAACACATGTTTCACCAGCTAGCCACCCAGGGAACAGTTGTACAGCGTTGCCGAAATGGTGCCCACACGCATCATGGCACGTCTCACTCGGAAGTGATGGGCTCCATCTTCGCAACGCTGTACAGCTTTTCCGGGAGCGGCTAAATGGTGAACCATGTGTTATTTCCTCGTACAAATACAAACCGATATAAAATAAGTGTATTAATTTACGTATTTCACAGTCATACAGCATAACATTTTGATGTATAACGATTACAACGCAACCAAGAACTACATTTTCCAACCACCCCGAGCCGAGAAAAAGTTACCTTACAACAATGATAACAACTTTGTTTCTTGGACACACAAAATTGTGAAATTAATAAACCAGTTATACAACATTCCAATGTATATTGTGTTAAAATTGGGATTCGATCTGATGACGGGTTTTTGAGATAATAATTCTTAAATGTGACGCATGGTTGAAACACGCTTAAAAACGTGCACTTTTTGTGTTCCAACTGCGATAAAAATTATTAAAATATAAATTAAAAAATCCAAACCTACATTAACTAACGTAAAATAGAACGACGAAAATGTTGCTAGTATTGGATTTTATGTAGGTCTATTGGTTACGTAACAAACAACCTTCAAAATCGAGTACACATAATAATTTGGTCGACAGTAGTATTAAGGATAAGCGAACGGAACCAATAACGACATACGTTTGGCATTACTGATTGATAGAAGTCGAGAGCACAACTCTTGCAACTATTGTCCTCTCCTTACTTCTCAGCATCTCACCTCGTTTTCGTTTCACCAAAACACCAGCCATTTCGATTCGATCGAACAGAAAATAAAACAGACACACAACAGTAACACCAATGACGAATAGTGCTTCAGAACTTATGTTGCCGGCGAAACTGAGCACGGGGTCACTCCGGGCGAGCATGCAGCTCAGGAGATGGCTCTCCTTTCCAGCGTACAAACCTCGAAAATTTTTAAATAACTAAAACGTAATATAAACGATACTTGTATGCAATAACGAAGATAATCAATTGGCAGGTAATTGTAGGAAGCTATTATGACGAAAAATAAACATGTTCCGAGTTCCTTCATGATAAAAGGTGAGGTATCAAAACCAGTGTAGGGGGGTTCCATTAAAAGTAAAAGCCCATAAGACCCACAGTCTTTTCTAAATGCTGGATGCTCTATAGTACAGACTCACATCCAGATTGAGCTCCACTGGAAACCGTGTTGCCAGAAGCACTAGAAACATCACTATTACTCGAATCACTGCCGGTGTATATTGGTACAATGCCACAATGCTTTCATAACAGCATTCAGAAACGTTTCCTGTCTCTCCCTCACAAACTCACTCCACTCTACTTTCCGTCCATCAACCTTCCCCACCCTTCAGGAATCATGAGCTGGGAGTCGTACTGTACCTTACACCCTGTATTAAAAGTGCCTTCTAAATCTCGTCACTGAGAAGCGAAGCCCGCTTACCTGCGTGAGAGTCCATAAGATCGTGCAGCTAAGGCACACCAATTAGTACGATGTGGAGGGCTTATTAAGAGGGTGGTAAGAAGACCAGTGAGGGGGAGTAGGAGACAGTAGGGGAAGAATGATGGAGCCATTAATTAATTAACTAATTAAAAGCTCTATTAAAGTATTAGGTCAAGTTCTCTGCTCCTTTTAAAAAGAAAAGTTACCCGCTCGGCTTAGAGAAGGAGAAGCAGCTTAAAATTTCACGCCTTCTAAATTCCATTCCTGGTACAGCCAGTTTACCACCGAAAGGAAGCAGACCACTGTTCAAATGTTACAGTAATAATACTGGTATTGGTTTTACGGTCCCTTTTTAACTACAGTGGCTTTTAGAGACGCCGAGAACTATTCATTATCATCCATAAAACAAATAAATCCACCGGGCGAAGCTGGAAGTACTGCTAGTTATATTATAATAACTTATGGAAGATGTAATGGATGAATGTAAGAAAATGAGAATATCAACATGATTTTTTAAATATGGGATTCAGAAGTTTTGTCAGTTCATTCCAGCAACACTCTCCACTATCATTTCATTTCATCTGTCATTCATTTAATCATTGCCCCAGAGGAGTGCGTCAGGCCTCGGCAGCCGGCACAGTTCATATCCTCGCCGCTAGATAGGAGCTTCATTCATTCCATTCCTGACCCGGTCGGAGACTGGAAGCAGGCTGTGGATTTTCATTTCATTTCAATGAATAGTTCTACAGAACTGGCACATAATACCTGAACAAACAGAAACAAATATTTTAAAAATATAACTTTTTGTGACGGTGGTGGTAGTGTGGATGAAAAGTAGTACAGTATAAAGGACGTAACATTCAGGTCATTTTCCCGTAATGATAATGATAATAATGAATAGGGAAACGGCTATTTACTAACTACAGTACTGACACATGTAATTTACAAACGAATTGAAAAATGTGATTAGAAAGAGGAGTGTGTGAAATAAAATACACAGCCTAGGGCCTATATCTCATTGGCTGTTAGAAAAGTAGAGATCAATAGTGTCGCCTTTTGTCGCATAGCGCCATACGAAAATAATCAGAGCACTTTGGAAAACTTCGGCCGTCCCGAGCTCCTGAGGTAGCAATAGTGTCATTTATCGTCACATAGCGCTCAAGGATAAGGATCGGAATAAATGAAAGTAAATATGAAAGAACCAACGCTTTTTGCAGCTGATAACCTCTATCTAATGCACCAACACCATCGCACTTATACAGAGCCATAATATTTTCATGCTACCTATTTTAAGGGGTCTAAGAAATTCTTTAGCACAAATTACCCCCCCGTGACTCCAATTTATACGCAGCGCAAGATGTAACTATTTTCGCCTAGGACACCAAGCTGGCTCACCAGCGGGCTCTTGGTGTCCCCACCCGGACCCCCACAGAAGTAGCGAACTACGCACTACCTCCCTTTTTATGAAGAACACCTGCGCTTCTTTACTGCAAGAACTTAAAGCTCAAGAAGCCATAACCTCCCTATGAAGGCTTACAAAGAGATGGTATATAGGCTTTCACGGCCAGTGAATTAAAACTCAGCACGGCACAAACCGAACAAAATTGCTAAGTTCTACTTGTTATAGTTTGAAATTGAACAAAATTGAAGTAGAAGTTGATGGGGAGCGAACCCTCAGGTTCTACGTTCAACAGCTATGGGACTTTGCTTTGCAGCAGGAGAGTACGGAACATCAGTGTGGGTAGCATCTGCCCATACCAAGCAAGTGGACACAGCTATTAACGAGTCCACACGTATTGTCATTGGATGTCTGAGATCTACTCCAGTGCAGACGATCTACCCTCTTGTTGGCATTGCGCCTCCTGCTATTCGACGCGAGGTGGCAGCAGACAAAGAGAGACATAAGCTTGAGACAGATCCCAGACATTCTTTGTTCAACCGCAAGGGAACCACTCCTCGCCTAAGATCCAGGAAGTGTTCTATTAAGAGAGTAGTACCCCTCCATACCAAACCAAACGTCTGGCGTGTGTCACTCTGGAAATAAATAGTACCAGAGAGGTTTACCCCTAAAGAAGAACTGAGCAGTGGTATTCAGTTGCCTTAAACCCTGGAGGTCCTTAAACCGGACGAGAACAGCGAGTGCCTGTGTCGTAGCAACCTTGTAGAGTGGTGTTATGCAGAAGATCCAAGATGTGAATGTGGAGAAATCCAGACTCCACAACACCTGCTCACGTGCCAAGATCTGAATGACACCTGCAGCCAGGAAGACGTTATATTGGCCACAGACCGAGGGATAAGAGCTGCAGAGTTCTGGAAAGGAAGAATTTAGTGTGTCTCCCGGACACGGAAATATAATATACTAGCAGAAGTACCCACTCTTCGAACGTTCTTCGGTATTAATAACCAGACGTTATCAATTGAGCTACTGTTGCAATAGTTAGGGGCTTGTCATTTCTTCATAAGTTCATCAGAACGAAGGTAGTTTTCTGGGTATATCGCAGACACTGTTAATTTAAGGGCCATAAAATGTGGTTTTTGGAGACCTTTTATAGTCTCCCTAGTTTTGTGTCACACATTGAGAAGCGCAACATATTCTTTGGTCATCCTTCTAGGATTATTTTTAATTTTCGCCTATTTTAGCATGTATTTTGAAAAGTTGTTCCTTATACCCACCCTTCTATGAGAACCACGTTGAAGAGTATTCTAAATGATTGGTGTATTGACTCATGGTTACAATACCTAATTTTACGATGCTCCAAGCACCCGAACATGAATTATAGGTGTAGTTAAACATAAATGTATATCAACCTTACAGTATCAAACAAAATCATCTTTACGATTAAACCGTTTGTCGACAAAAATATGATTACTTAAAATGTGCTCTCAAACTAAATTCACCTAACGTGTACTTCCTGACGTGAAAATAATATTGAAAACCTCGTAGACGAAACGCAATATATGTCAAATTAAAACTGACCCTCACCGTTATAGAAAGTCCTCATCCCCAGGAAGACCCCCTTAATAAATTATAAAGGCTTGTGGTGCATGAAAATTCGGGATTTTTAGCCTCCAATGGCCCAACTTTCCAAAAGCTGCAAAAAACACTATTCCAATCCAGGAATTTTTGAAAATAATGGTGCTGTTTGGAGATATAATAGACCATCTGTACAACATATCGCATATGGCACATGTAAGTCACGTGTAAAAATTCTAGGGTACCCCTTGACCCCCTTAATCGCATTGTTGAATTTTACAGTCTATGTTTGATTCCACGATAACCTTATAGCCATTTGCAAACTTTCACAGAAATGTATAAATTGAGTGGCATTGCTTCTTACAGAAATAGATGGAAAGTTAGAAGTCACCTCTTGTGATACTGTTGTCATGGCTTGCATTACTTCATTAGTTTTTTTTTTGGTCTTCTTCATTCGAATGGGCCAGCTAAGGGCCACGACGTTCAACTTTTCAGCTTGGCGAGGGACTTGGTGTTTGCCCAATATTCGTGCATTCTCTGGCTATGTTTCTTCTTTCTCTCTTTTGTCCAGATGATGCCGGTTTTCGTACAGGGTGGTCTGTCCTGAAAACTCTTCTGTTTAAGTATCTTTCTGAGATGTGATCGGCTTCTAATATCACTTTTCATTATCTTCAGTTCTTGGATATCCTTGTTAACTACTGTTAGCGACGGTGTCAAGCTCTTTCTATTCCCCCAGTAGTTGAGAAGCCGGTTGGTTAGTCTTGTTGGGTTCATCCATGAAACATGTCCGTAGAAAGCCAGACGTCTCTTCCTGGCCACATCTGTGATTTTCCCAGTATATCTATATAGCTCCTGATTTGGTGTTCTTCTGTACTCGTCATCTATTTATTAGTCTATTAAATGCAATTAGTTTTCTGGTAATATCTCAGAAACGTGGTTTCAGAGCCTTAAAACGTAGTAGCCACCGAGGGGCTGAAAATGAGTTTTGTCTCGTCCTTGTACGTGATAATATAATAATAATCATAATAATAATTTAATAATATATGGATTAGCAATATAATAGACCTTTAGTACCACACCCGCCCGTGTAAATCACGTGAAAAAATGCAAGAGTACCCCTTAACCCCCTTAAGCGCATTATATACCTATTGATGAATTTTACAGCTTAAGTTGGTTCCGTGATAACCTTATAGCCGTTTGCGAACGTTCACAGTAATGTAATAAATGGAATGGCATTGCATCTTACAGGAATAGATGGACTTCAGAGATTGTGTTGCCATGGTTACCGGCTTGCATTCTTTCAATAGCTTAATAAATGAAATTAGTTTTCTGGGTATATCTCAAAAACTGTTGGTTTTAGGACCTTAAAATGTGGTTTTCGTGGCCTGTAGGGCTCCCAAGTTTTGTTTCTCACATTGAGACGCTGAAAATGAGCTTTGTCTCGTCTTTCTACGCCCATTTCAGCGTGCATTTTAAGGGGTAGGCCCTTTTTTATGAGAGGTATGGAGAAGAGTTACATCAATGATTACTTTCGTGCCTCTGCTGGACATCTGTACCAAATTTTTCGTTGATCGACTCAGCCGTTCCCAAGTGATGCGCGTGCAAAGTTGTACACAGACAGACAGACTGACAAAATTTTGTTTTTTGCGCGCAAACGTCATTAACCAGTCTGAAACGCGTTAATAACTCAAACTTCCGTTGAAATTCAGAAAACAACAGACGAACTTTCATTTTTATATATACCGTGTGTTCAATTTTCAGCCAACGGGAAAACGTCCAAGAGGTCGACCTAGAACGAGATGGAAAGATCGAGTTATGTTGGCACTGAACCAGGTAGATCCAGATGCAAGTATGGAAGATGCCAGGGATAGAAATCGTTGGTCTAATATATGCAACCATTATTTGAGAAGCTGAAATCATTCTTCCTGTTATGAAGTACAATGTTGTATATTATGTTATGCTTGCTATTTATATTGTAATCAAGAATTGTATACCCTTGTTTTTCTGCTATGGGTCTTAATGGCCTGTCACATGCAATAAATGATGATGATGATGATGATAATAATATAACTAGCAAACTGCCCTGGCTTCGCCCGGAAACTAAAGCATCATTTATGGAGGAATCATACTTCATAGCAGAATTCTCTTGATCGGACCACAAACCATGAACATTTCTTCCCTGTGTCAAGGGAACTTTGGAGATGACTCCCTTTGTCTTTATGATTTCGTTCTTCCTTTCTTTTTCTTGTGACAATCGAGAAATTATTTGTTGCTCAGTTTCATTGTTACGTGATAAGCGTGTTTTTGTTCGATTTCAATGAACTACGACCAATGTCCGTTTTCCGTATCGGCATGGTAGGTTAAAATCACTGACTGGACTATTAATCATATTATCATTGAGATAGAATGAGCAACGAATTCTTGTCAGGCGTATTTTGAGAAGGGTGAGGTGCATGAATCACAAATCCCCCTTCCGTCCAATCTAAACTTGACTGTATATTCAGCGGAACGAATAGTTTAGAGGCGAAGTAAATAAAAGCAGAGTTGCACTTCCTGGGAAACTCCAAACTCATCCACTCTTCTCGACAAAGACTTGACAGTGTCTGGGGTGATAGGCTCGCTCGCCAGCCAGCCATCTCGTAAACTACCTCGATGCTAGTAATTGCATTGGAGATTGTTGGAAGAAATGAAAGCGTAAACTCACTTATAGTGGGCAATGTACTAAAGCTAGAGATATGCTGTCGTGACGTTTTTGTAGACTTTTCATGCTGAACAGTTCTTACTATCATAGTATAGGCCTATATATATTTATAACGGTTTGCCCGGCGTAAGCTTAAAAAGCGCATGGACTTCAGGTTATTTTTCGACTATTTCACTGAAATCGTTACTGCTTGGCTTTCTTTGGTTATAAATAAATTATTTTCTACTGAAACCTTCCTCGAGATATCCTTGACAGAATGGTGAAAACCACATTAAAACCATCCAGTGGTTCTCTTACCTGGATCATGCAAGAATCGGGAACTTAGTTTTATACAAAGGAGATATATATTATAGTTTGGAGTTTTTCAATAATAATGGCAGTGTTATAAATGGTTACTATTGATGATAATCAATCAGAACTTGTATCAAATTTGTTCGTCTTCTGCATGATCATTCCCTTTCTGTTTGGTAATCTATATTTTCCAACTCTCTTTTACATTGGTTGTTGCCATATAAACCAAAATATTTGTACTTCTGATTGCACTCGAGACTAACACCAAATTATTTTGCACAGTGTTTGAAAACACAGCCACCTTTCACTTTCTCAGCGGGACCCCAGCTGAGTCCGGCATTATTCTACTTACTTATGCCGGACTCCTTTCTATCATCTTTCTTTTCGACATCCCTCGGTCGACTCTTGTTCTCTTCCGACAATCCTGACGGTATTAGGGTATCTGAGGCCTAGGGATTATTTCCCTTTCCCACCTTAATAGGTTATTATCTCATCCTACCAGAGGCTCACATATGGTGGGACGTGGGTTGGTGACCACGGGACCCCAGCTGAATCTGGCATTGCTTCCACTTACTTGTGCCGTGCTCCTCTCCGTCTTCTTTCCTGTCGACCTCCCTTGTTCAACTCAAGTTCTCTTCCGACCCTGACGGTATTAGGGTATCCGAGGCCTAGGATGTCTCTTCCCCTCCCACCTTAATTGGCCCTTGTCTCATCTTTCTTGATACCCTAGTTCTGCGAGAGGTCAGCCTTCTTTTTCTTTTCATGTTATCTCCTGCCTTCTGCTCAAGGCCCTCAAGGAGGCAGGCTGTATGTAGCCCCACCACCTTTGGTGCACCCTGTATATTGCTACACCCTCACGGGCTCCCGGCTGGTGAGTTAGGGAGTTGGCGATCCCGGGGGATTACTGAGCTGGATCCGTTAATTTCCCGTTCTCCACTGACTTTGGGGCGGGCCCTCTCCTCTTTCCCCTTGCCTATCTGCCTTTCATGGCTCTCGTTCCTTCCAAATCCCTCCATCCTCATTTTTCGAGGGTTGATGGCATTTCTTTCCTACCTGTCCATTATTTGCCGTATCCTATATTTGTTTACCATTTCTTCTTCTAGTTTGTATGTCTGTAGTTAGTATTAGTTATAGTTTCATTCTCATCTCATCTTTCACTATCACCCAAACCTTTAGGGGCCGATAACCTAGATGTTTGGCCCCTTAAAACAATCATCATCATCATTATTATTATTTCATCTTTCTTGATCCTTCATTATTAAAGGGGTCAGATTTTCTCTAAGTCTTGCTGTATTGCTGTCATCGCGGAGACCCGGGTTTGATTCCCGGCTCTGCCATGATTTAATTCTGGTATGTGGGCTGTAACGGGGATACACTCATCCATGTGAGGTAAAATTGAGTAAAGGTGTCTTCGATTCTCACCTCAGCTATCTGGGAAGTGGTTTTCCGTGGTTTCCCCACTTTTACTCCAGGCAAATGTAGGGATGGATTTTAACTTCAGGCTACGGCCACTTTCTTCCCGAATCCTTACATGAATTACAAACACAAACAGTAATTCAGGCATCGCAATAATACAGGTTATCAGACAACATTCTACTCATATACACCTAAGTATACGGGACTAAATGGCAACGATGTGTAAGATCCTTTCAACAGGTCCACGGCCTATCTCCTTTCAAATTCCCTTCCCTGATATAAATATGACGACAACATCAACATCTACTAGCTAAGATGAAACAACATTTCTTTGGAACGTAGCAGTCGTGGTCAAATAAAAGAAAACTACTTGACGTTTGCTTGCAGTTAAAAATAAGAACCGGAATCTATTTCATGTACAGCCGACAGTGTGGATCAAACCCACTCATTCACTGAGCCTCACTTCATGGCTTTGTGACTTAGGGTGTGTTGCTAATTCGGGTGGCGTAAATTAGATGAAACATGTACTGAATGCAGAGGGGTTCCAGTTGCTATTGTAGCAGACAGTACGGTAATTAGCCGCACCAAGATTTCTAATTATAAAGTTTAAATGCTGGTAAGTTGGCGGGCTTGTGTAATTTGTAAAAGCGTAACGGGAGAGTCGAGGACCCGCGAGAGAGAAGACGACAGTCGGAGTCAGGTGGCGAGCCTAGCGAGGAGACGCAAGACGTTCATAGCACCTTACGAGCATTCAGGCGTGAGGACAACTACCCGCGTTGCAGCACTGTACGATAAGTCACGAGCATCCAGGCGTGAGGACAATTACCCGCAGTGCAGCGCTGTACGATAAGTCGCTTGCTTCTAGGCGTGAAGACAACTACCCGCAGTGCAGCTCTGTACGATAAGTCACAAGCTTCTCGGCGTGAGGGCAACTACTCGCAGTGCAGCCCTGTACGATAAGTCACAAGTTTCTAGGCGTGAGGACAACTACCCGCTGTGCAGCCCTGTACGATAAGTCACAAGCTTCTAGGTGTGAGGACAACTACCCACAGTGCAGCCCTGTATGATAAGTCACAAGCATCTGGGCGTGGGGCAACTACCCACAGTGCAGCCCTGTACGATAAGTTACAAGCATCTAGGCGTGAGGGCAACTACCCACAGTGCAGCCTTGTACGATAAGTTACAAGCATCTAGGCGTGGGGGCAACTACCCGCAGTGCAGCCCTGTATGATAAGTCACAAGCATCTAGGCGTGGGGCAACTAATCGCAGTGCAGCCTTGTACGATAAGTTACAAGCATCTAGGCGTGGGGTTAACTACCCGCAGTGCAGGCCTGTATGATAAGTCACAAGCATCTGGGCGTGAGGGCAACTACCCACAGTGCAGGCCTGTATGATAAGTTACAAGCATCTGGGCGTGAGGGCAACTACCCACAGTGCAGCCCTGTATGATAAGTCACAAGCATCTGGGCGTGAGGGCAACTACCCACAGTGCAGCCCTGTATGATAAGTCACAAGCATCTGGGCGTGAGGGCAACTACCCGCAGTGCAGGCCTGTATAATAAGTCACAAGCATCTAGGCGTGGGGGCAACTACCCACAGTTCAGCCCAGTACGATAAGTTACAAGCATCTAGACGTGGGGGCAACAACCCGCAGTGCAGGCTAGTACTATAAGTCACAAGCACCCCGGCTTGAGGACAACTACCCACAGTGCAGTTCAGTATGATAAGTCACAAGCATCCATGCGTGAAGACAACTACCCACAGTGCAGCCCTGTACGATAAGTTTCAAGCATCAAGGCGTGAGGGCAACTACCCGCAGTGCAGCCTTGTACGATAAGTCGTGAGCATTCAGGTGAGAGGGCAACTACCCGCAGTGCAGCCTTGTACGATAAGTCACAAGCATCCAGATGTGAGGGCAACACCTCACAGTGTAGCCTTGTACGATAAGTCACAAGCAACCAGGTAAGGGCAACTACTCGCAGTGCAGCCCTGTGTGATAAGTCACAAGCATCCAGGCGTGAGGACAACTATCCACATAGTACTGCGTTTTATATTTATTATGTACCATAAGTTACGTCATAAATTTCTTCACTATCTGTGTATGTGGGTAGTTTTCCAATGCTTCCATTTTTAGTAGGAGATTTGAAACTATTACGGGTGATTCAGCAGCACGTGTTGGCAGGAAGGTTGATAAAGTAATAGTGTTCAGTATCGATTGCACGATAAGCTTGCAGTGCATTAGTAGCATAGGGATGCAAGCAGATAATTATTGACTTTCCTGCCAACACGTGTTAGTTGGGTTTCAGCCGAGAATATTGGAATGGGCTGCAGAATCACCCAGTATACAGGTTGTTAGGAATTTCCGATCACACATTTCTAGGACTTGTAGAGGGGAGTAAGTACATAATATTTTTTATTAGAAACGGATGTCCGGAAACGTAACGAACCTAAAAACCAGGGAACGGATTTCTATGTAAATACAGTACATAAGTATTTAGAAAGCTAAACTTAACTTTTATGTTCGGCGATGTCGAAATGTAAATATTATATGTCAGAAAACTGTATCATAATGAGGCTCATTATAACACTATTTTTCATTATGAAACAGTTTCTCCCACCAATCAGAGCTCAAGAAACACTTGTGTGACCAATTAGGTAAGGATACCTTCGCGCATGCGCTCAAAATCCGCTGTCAACAATAGGTGTTCTGTGTTGGCAAGCAAAGTGAATGCTCCCTGCTTTCGGAGTGCCTTGACCCACGCATGCGCTCTGTTCAGTCAGCAAAGCCAGCGCACCCTGTTATTAACTGAATTAACTGAATCCCACAGATATTTATGAATATTTATGTTAAAACATATAATAAAGTTATAATTATCGTCGAACATAAACAGTCGTATGCAACTCGCCTATAATTGTAATTAATACACTCGTTTGGAAATTATAAAACTCGCTCGTTGCATAATGTAATATTTCGTTGTACTATATTGTCTTAATGAATCATCACATGTGGAGTTAGTAGAGTATTTACTGTCCATATTTCCATATTTTGAATTTTAGCACAAATGAACCATATTTAGTTATACAAATCAATATAGTCCATATTTCGGCTAGAAGTATTAAATTATAGTAAATTAGATGATGATGATAATTGTTGTTTTAAGGGGCCTAAATCTGGGTTATAGGCCTCTAAATTAAATTAGTAATTTAAATGTTTAAAAATAGATCTTTAACTCGTTTCTCCATTGAAATGAAAATCCACAGCCTGCTTCCAGTCTCCGACCGGGTCAGGAATGGAATGAATGAAGCCCCTATCTAGCGGCGAGGATATGAACGTGCCGGCTGCCGAGGCCTGACGCACTCCTCTGGGGCAATGATTAAATGAATGACAGATGAAATGAAATGATAGTGGAGAGTGTTGCTGGAATGAAATTGTGACAGGGAAAACGGAGTACCCGGAGAAAAACCTGTCTGCCTCCGTTTTGTCCAGCACAGATCTCACAAGGAGTGACCGGGATTTGAACCACGGACTCAGCGGTGAGAGGCCGGCGTGCTGCCGCCTAAGCCACGGAGGCTCCGTTTCTCCATTATTGATAGTAAATTAGCAGTCCTGTCAATTATGGATAAACAAGTTTAAGATAACTATTTAAAAATGTAGAGCCTCCGTGGCTTAGGCGGCAGCACGCCGGCCTCTCACCGCTGGGTCCGTGGTTCAAATCCCGGTCACTCCATGTGAGATCTGTGCTGGACAAAACGGAGGCAGACAGGTTTTTCTCCGGGTACTCCGGTTTTCCCTGTCAAAATTTCTCCAGCAGCACTCTCCACTGTCATTTCATTTCATCTGTCATTCATTTAATCATTGCCCCAGGGGAGTGTGACAGGCTTCGGCAGCCGGCACAGTTCATATCCTCGCCGCTAGATGGGGGCTTCATTCATTCCATTCCCTGACCCGGTCGGAGACTGGAAGCAGGCTGTGGATTTTCATTTTTTCATTTAAAAATGTAAATCTTTGTACAGGTCAAGTTGCAGCTGTGGCAAAAATGAAGATGAACACTGTACTTTCAAAAAACCCTGGTTATGAAGGAATGGGAAACGTTGCTGCACATTTGTGTGGAGATTTAAGTGTAAAGTTAACGTTGGATTTAACCTCAGCAGACATTGTAAATTTCAAATATGCCCCCATGACTTCTTCTGATGTTGAACGCAGTTTTAGTCAATACCAATCTGTCCTTAGAGACAATAGAAGAAGATTGACTTCACAGCACCTAAAAGATCATTTTTAAGCCATTGTCGTCACATTACATTGGATGTCCAAAAACCTCTGGCCCTGGACCTGGATCCCGCCTCTCCATACTTTTGTCGCTTGACTTCGGGGTCGTTCCTCAGACACCAGGTCTCGTCGCCCCTGACGATAGTTTTCAGAGCCATTCCTTTCCACAGAACATTCACGCTTTTCACTGTCGGGGGCGTGGTGGCTCAGCGGTCTAGCTGTATGCCTCTCACCAAGGCGGTCCGGGTTCGATTCCCGGTCAATGCATGTGAGATTTTCGAAGTGAAATGCCATGTCCTGTGGTTCGGATTCCACGTAAAAAGGAGGGCCCGTGGCTCAAGATCTCAAGATTAACGGTCACGTTAAACTACAAGCTTTTCACTGTCACCCACTGAAGAGGTGTGCATGGTAGGTTGCATAAACTCATCCTTCTCACTGCCACCCGGTGAACGGGAGTGCATGGTAGGTTGCATAAATTCATCCTTCTAAACACGCACTGTGTCAAACAGGTCATACACGTTGCGTTGTGTGTCGCCAATGTTGCCAGGACGACCGTTCTGACTTTATTCACCGAACGCAACGTGACGAGGCTTTTGAACACCATCCCAAAGGACGCCTTCTTGCAAAGTTTCCAGGACATGTATCGCCGATCACAGCATTGCATAGTAACGGGAGGGGACTATTTCGAAGGATAGTAGGGTCACTGTCGTGCATTGTCCATCTAAGTTGGTAGTACAGGACTATTCACCGAATTTTGTCACAGGTTGTAGAATAAATGACTGAGTATTCTTCAAAGATCATCATCATCATCATGATCATTCGCTAAAGGCAAAGCTTTGTCACTGCAGCCACATTTGACGGTCTTATTCTAGCCTCCTCATGCTGTCATAAGAACCACATTCCAGTTTTCCAATGGAGTTCTTAGATGTACGACATCCTCTAGGTTTCTTTCCCAATACCTTGCTCTCGATAATGGTTTGGAGCAGAGAGTCGTGCCTTAATACATGTTCAAGGAAATTTATTTTCCTCCTCTTCATTATTTCTAAAAAAACATCGATCTTCCTTCACGTCCTGCAGAACAAGATCATTTTTCTCCTGTCCATCCAACTTGTTCTTGTAATTCTTCTCCAAAACCACATTTATGCAGCCTTAAGTTTCGTTTTCTCCAGTATCCTTAATATCCAGGTTTCACATACATACAGTAAAACTCTCTAAACAAAGGTCTTGAAAATGACTTTCTAGTCCTCAAACAGATGCTCATATTAATATTAAAATGAGACGTGCAACGTTATAATTCAAGTAGATTACTTTATTTAGCTTCTTTGAATTTGCATATTAAAATAGATATTGCAATTTCCTTTTATAATTTTAAGTCCATATATAATTCCATATTTCAATGAAAATAACTAAATATTTATTATTATTTATTTAATTGAATAGCACTACGTAAAATCAATACTTCAAATCTTGCCACATGCCTTTTTAGCCTACTTTCGATTTTTGTAAAAATGAAAGTAGACGTATGAGATATACACAGGGCCAAAAATCGTGTGTCTGTGTGTGTGTGTGTGTGTATATGTGTGTGTGTTAACTCTGAATGTCTGTCCCCCCTATCAATTCAAACACGGTGAAACCGAATTGAACAAAATTTGGTACAGAGGTAGAAATAGCAAAGGGCACCTCAGTGTCATGTTTTATATCGCCGCCATCTTAACCAAAACTGAATGGCGGCTACTCGTACGTTCAAAACGTAAAATCAAATTACAACTAAACAAATCATCTCATCTCTACCAAATTTGGTAACAACATACCGTCCTATGGGACGCGTCTTGAGCCCAAGCTACAATGTCATCCGCTGTTCCTTTTCAGGATGGCGGCCGTGCGAATTATGCAAACTTTATAATCCCTATCATGGGACCCAACAGTTCCGATTATCGAACCGGGAATCGTTTTAACTGTACTAAAAGAAGTGGCGCGTTCAAAATTAAAAGTTTATATTGTAATAACTATAGCGCAGAAGGGATTTTAAAAAGCTGAGCCGTCTCAGTTACAAGGCAAGATGGCAGCTGATATTTTGTGCCTGATCTATATTTCACTAGTTTGAGTATTGCTTGCAATGTAACATACTGATAGAAAATATATAAACTTTGTATGAAATGCTTGATAAATAACTAATATACTCCACTGAAAAGAACATTTTGTCCAAATCATTATTTGCTAACACGTTGTATCTAAGTCATTTGATATCGGCCAGTGTTCGTTCACACATTTGGCTGCGTGGTAAAGCGTTGGCCTGACACTCGTATAGCTAGGGTTCCTATCCTATCAGAGTTGAGTTTCTTTTGCTTGACATTATTTATATTTATTGTTTTGTAATTACTCAGACGTTTTAAAATGAAGCGTTTTATGGTTCATATTACAATGGAAAATATATATTTAACAAAATTCGCCAGCGGGTCTGCACGAGACATCTAACAGCCAATCAGGTGAATTATCATGATCAACTGGTTGCGAACTGCTTGCCGGCGCACAAATTAACTTACAGCTATAATTGAAAAGTTTCTTTTTATGGCCGCTAGAATGCACTAGCCCGATTAGGATTATATTTTTCGATACTTCTCCACTAGATGTCACGACTGGTCTAAGTGGGACTCCATTGATTGGTATACCATTGGCATTCTATACACATCGAATTTGAAGTATGACAAGTTGATAAATTTTTATTTTTTATTTTAAAGGGTTTGTAACAGCCTATTGTGCGTTATTTGAAAATGTTATTTGAACTAAAGAACAAAACGATCTCACATAGTACCTGAACTCTAGCAGTTGGTGCTAGTTCAGGATATTAGTTAATACTTGAATTGCTGCCAAATAGCAATTGGAAATAAAGAATGATCATGTACACTAACATTGCACTCGGGGGATTTGAATTGCATAGTCTTTGATTGTCTTCTTTTACTACAGAACTCTAAGGGGTAGCGTCACATGATAGTTCACATAGTTGGTATACACACGTCACTGAAGGGTAATGGAAAGATTTGTTAATACAATTAAGGTGGTGAAAGCCATGCACAATCAGACGTGTAAACTCATGCCTCAACTCAAAGTTGGATGTTGCCCACGTCCGGTCGATTATGTAATAATAATAATAATGATATCGGTTTTACTTCTCTTTTAACTACTGTGGCTTTTAGAGACGCCGCGGTGCCGGAATTTTGCCCCGAAGGGGATCTTTAACGTGCCATTAAATCTACTGACACGGCTCCCTCGCATTTGCGCTTCCTCAAATTCCAACTGACTGCGCCAGGATACGAATCTGCAACCTAGGGCCCAGCAAGTGAGAACGTTACCGCTGAGCCACGCAGCCAGTCCAGTCGATTATGTCTCCAGATCCATAGCATTCTTGAGATATTTTCTCTTTCTTTCTTCAATGGTGGTAGTAGTTTTTTCCCCCGAGGTTCTGGTGTTTGGTAGAGTTAAATAGTTTCTAAGGTCTTCAACCAAGAAATGATTATATTATACTCCTTGATAAAGACAAAGAGTTATAAATAGGGCCCGGAGGTTGATGCCGTAATTAAGTTTAAAAAATGCTCTTAAAATTTTCAAAAATGACTAATGAATGACCTAAAAAAAATCGAAAAATGCACTATTAAATGGAGAAAATGATCTTATAATAATACACTCACCAATATTTCAAAAATGACATCTGAAGCTCAAACTGAAAAGTCAATCAAAATAGATTTCTAGCACTTAACAAAAGGTTTATGTTCATAGCTACTAACTTCTTCTTAACTCTGAGAGACGTAACTCCCTCATATAAAGCTGTGTCATGACTAAATTGGAAAAAAATGACCTTTAAAGGCTGATTTCTCTAAAATATGACCAAAAAATCTACCAAACTAAAAAAAAAATATTCTTAAAATGGAAAAATAGCAAAAAATGAAAAAAGATGCAAAATAAAAATGACATATTTGAAGACGGGGTGGCCCGTCCGGAGTTTCTATGTACTTCAGCATTGTTTTAGATAGCTCAGTAAAATGATGACATGTCATCAACATCCGGGCCCTAGTTAAAACTATACTCATACATTTAGGAGAAAGTAGGCTATATGTTCTTTACTGAACATCTTGTTTTCTTTCTGCCCACATTCGCTTCTACCTCTCTGATCTCTGCTTCCGGAGCTGTTCGATGTTACTTGGCTGCTTTCGTTGTCTTTTTGTTCCTCCCTGAAGATCACTTTTTGAATTTTGTCCGCAAATAAATTCCTATTATATGTATCTGTAATGTCAATGTCGGCTTCCTGAAGATCCTTTAATGTCTGTGTAAACCACGCTCGTTGAACTTTTAAAATTTGATTAAAAATGTATTTTGTTAGCCCGTCATTATTTATATACATGTAGCCTATGTCATTAATTTTATTAGCACCTGCGAGTATAAATTCGTTCCTTCCTAATAACAATCAGGGGACGATGGCCTAGATGTTAGGCCCCTTAAAACATTAATTATCATTATATCAACATAATGCTGCTTTCCAGCATACATAATGCAGATGAATGTAGACATACACAATAAGGCCTGTCAGTGAATTTGACTGGAATTCCCAGTAATAGCTCAGATTCTCCGAGGCATGCGAGTCACACGAGAGGAAAGCGGGGGTGGACGGGGGAGTGTTACCGGTGCACCTGGTTGTCAAGTACAATCCGTGAGGCCAGGTAAACAGAACCGTTCGCTCTTAGCACATGAGCCCTCTCTCACACACACACAGTAGTCGGTAATATATGGCTTTAGGAGGAAGGGCGGCGTTGTCAGGTTGCTAGAGTAAGCCGCCACTTAATCCTGGGCCATCAATTGGGATCGCAACACTGTAAGCCTATGCTAACACAGTAGGGGGAGAGGGGGTGGGGTGGGGGGTGAAGAATGATGGCGCGCACCAAACTTGTTAATGGGGTGAAAGGTTATACACGAACAGGTCTGTTTTCAAACTTTAACGATTATTGACGTAGAGATTTTTTAAACTTTTTTTTTATCCATAGGAGAATACAGTCAACGACGAATAGGTGCGATATTTTTAGAGGCTTCGATATTTTATACCTTGGTAGACTTAAATAATTATAACCTGTCACACGTATTTTCAAAGAAATGAAATAGGATGACTTGTCAAGTGAGATTCAACGGCGGAAGATGGTTGCATTTCTAATCTACGAATACCAAATTCAGTCCGGATCAAAACTCACAATATATCCTAGATACTGAAGTATGTAATAATAATATTAAAAACTAATAAGAACTACATAAAGAAAGCAGTGAAGAAGAAATATGGGCAGGTAAAGGTCACGAAACAGTTGAAATACCTCGGAGAGATCATCAGCAACAATGGACTGGACAAAGATGCAATAGAAAACAAAAGACTTAAACTAGAGAAACTAAAGTTCGACACCAAAGATATATTGCCACTGTTCATTATTAGGTTACTTTTAGGTTTGTAGCATGGCCATATCTTGCTGCTGGGTCATGGCAGGGAATCTAGTGCATGAGGCTATGGGATTCTTTGTAATGATCTGGCAGTCAGGTAGGGGGAGGGGGCATGCTCATTTGAGTTCCTTATCTGCAAATATATTTCCTTTTATGATTGTCAATTTTTTTCTTCTGATTCTTATTGTTTTGATGATTGGGTTGTGTAAAATTATATAAACAGGATAGGCTATGTTTTGTGGAGATGAATGGGGAGTCTGAGTATCTTGATGCAGAGATTGGAATAAATAAGAAAGAGGATCTTATATGTGAAAGTTGTTGTAGAGATTCATTGAGAATAAGAGGCATATGGTGTTTTTGCCATAAGCAAGTCTTATTGTCTTACTTCCCGGGAGGAGAGATTTCGTGTTCTCTATTTTATTCTCATTGTGTATAGAGTGGCGCCCAATGATATTTGTTTGTGTTGAAGAGCGTTCACAATATGCCACAAAATGAACCTGTCAATTGACGCAAAATTGAAGCACTACAATGCTGTGGTAAAACCGGTGATCCTATGAGTTATGGCTGAGAAGATGTTGGTAATGATGATGATGATGATGGTTGTTGTTTTTAAGGGCCTAACATAGTGTTACGTGCCACCCCCTAGTGGCACTTCCGTTAACTGGATTACGGTGGGTAGAAAGCACAAATTGTTCCTTTAAAGATACGTATTAGCTTTATTGCGGGCCAGAAAGGTACACCACACAAATAGCAATCTCACTCTAGTTTCCTCTGTAGGGAACACCTGGCTTTCACTTGTCAATAAGCCACAGTAGTTAATCCCTCCTAATGGGACCGGTGGCCTCGATAGAACTACCTGCAACACTTCCTTGAATACGCAAGCTACAGTTATTTACGATAGCCGATCACTCAACACTACACTCTGCTTCGCTGTCCGCTGGCTAGGGAAACAGCCCCTGGTGTTTTCGCAATTCACCACACTAACCTCTGCTACCTTGGAAAACACACTCGCTCACACACAGTTCCTCCGAAAGCTTCACACTCCTTCGCTGTCAAGAGAATCAGCTTCACTAGGGTTTCGCAAGTCACGTCACCAACAACTGTCGCTCAGGTAAAAGTCGCACTAGCTCGAAAAACACTGTCCACCTCGCTTGCCAGGTCGCTCTTATATAGCAGGCTGGTGACTCAATAAATGCTTCTAGACCCATCCAGGATTCACGGCTTCTCGAGGTTTCCATCACTGGCTGGGTCACGAATATTCTGGACCGTCCCTTTGTCCTAGTAGTCCTGTTGCATAAGGCGCACGTAATACACTGAGGCAGAGCACATCCCGGGGCAGCTGTGACTCATGCGGCGAGGCGACGAAACAAACTCACAGCCGTAACAATAGGTTATTGGCCCCTAATGGTTTGGGTGATAGTTTTAGGTTTAGTTTCATTTCATTTACATTATCACTAACTACATATTGTAAAACAAAAATACGAATAAAGGAAACTAAAGACAGGAGGAAAGAAAATGTCCCCAACCCTCGAAGTATGAGAATTACGGGACTTGGAAGAAAGGAGAGCCAGAAAAGGCAGATAGGAAAGGTAAAGAGGAGGGGGCCTGCCCCAAAGGCAATGGAAGAAGCAGGAGAACCTGACCCAGCTCAGGAAGCCCTCCGGGTTGCCAACTCTCGAACTCACCAGGCGTTAGCCCTTGAGGGTGTATCACTATCCAGGGTGGGTGAGTGGTTAACCTGTCGAATTACCAACCCCCAAGCTTTCAGGTTCGCCCCTGGCCGTGGTAAGTGATTTTTGAAAGGCGACAAAAATCACGACATGGATGTCATACGTTGTTGGCAAGTTAAAGAACCCATTTGAATTCAGTAGTCCGTGTTCATAATGGCAAAATTAATCTCGGGATTTTCCGCCAACACAAAGTTCCTCCTTTCTCTACTAGAAAGCGCTGTAGTGTCAAGGGGCTTAGATATCTAACCTCATTGACTTTCTTAGCGTTCAAAGGAACGACGAAATTCGACATGCAAGCTGCCCTCTGGGTGTCAATTAACAAATCTTCGACCCGGCATCCGAGGCCATACGATATTATTATTACTATCCAGGGTACACCATAATTAGGGCTCGGATTCGAGCATATTTGCATATTTTTTTCCTGAATAGTACACATTGAAAGAAGCCTTTCTGTGGTATTTTCACCTCTCTAGGACCAACAGAATTGAAATTTATCGAGCATATAAATGCATAAAACCACGGTTTTCAGAATAGAAGCATATAAATGCATATTCTTGTGGTTTTCGTCTAAATAGTTTGTTTTTCTTCGAATTCTCCCCCGAATTCGGGCCCTGACAATCCTTAAGGTTCGAAAACAGAAATAATTATTGAAAAGCCTATCTGGTGCGAATAACAGAACCGCAGGCTTTTAACCTTTTGTGAGGTCATTCTCGTCATTGAAACTTTTATTAACTGATTTAAGAAAATCATTCAAAACTGAAAGCATTGAAAATTTCTTGTTGTACAGACCAATGCAGTTCTACTTCATTGACTCGCCTAATTTTGAACATTTTGTAAATTAACTTTTAAACTGTATCTTTTATAAGAGCACTTCTCTGATATATACTTGTAAATCTTGAATGCGAGTATATTGCAGTGTATCATATATACAATTAGAAAATAAAGCTCGTATTTAAAGGTATGTTATTGGTTTTTTCGTTTCACTTTCCTTTCTACAGGTTTTAACGGTGTTTTTCGAGCATATTCTGCATATTTACCAGCATATAATGGGGGTTTCGAGCATATCTATCGAGCATATAATGGGTTTATAATGGTTTTTTCGAGCATATAAAGGTTTTTTCGAGCATATCTATCGAGCATAAAACACATGGGTTTCGAGCATATCTGGAGATTTTATCGAGCAAATGGATCCGAGCCCTAACCATAAGTGTTGGGGTTACTACGCACACCCTGCCTCCTTTAGGGCCTTGAGCAGAAGGCAGGAGATATAATGAAAAGAAAACAAGAGGTCTGACCCCTCGAAGAATGAGGGATCAGTAAAGATGAGACAAGGGTTAATTAAGGAGGGAAAGTGAAAGACTCCCTAGGCTTCGATACCCTAATACCGTCGGAGTCGAAAAAGAACAAGAGTTGACCAACGGAGGTCGAGAGGAAAGATGACAAGTGGAAGCAATGCCGGACTCAGCTGGGGTCCCGTGGTCTCCAACCCGCGTCCCACTCATTGTGAGCCCCTGTGGGAGGGGGCTGAGAAGAATTTACGGCCTCATAATGGTACAGGGAAACTATAGACTAAGATCAAACAAGGTGATACAGTATACGAAATGGTGGAATGCCTGGAAACAGCGATCAGGAAAGGACGACTGAGTTTCTATGGACACATGGTCAGAATGGATCCAGCAAGGATGAATAAACACAATTTTGAAAAAAAAAATACAATCGAAGAGCAGGGGGGGGGGGGGGGCTACGCCAAGCAGATGAAGGAAGAACTCAGGAGGCTAGGAATCATAGTTGAAGACTGTCAAGACAGAAAAGAATTCAAGGAAATACTTTCTAGCATAAAGGTTCTTGAGGAGGAAGAAGAGAGAGCACAGGGAAGGAGGATGTACAGAAGAGAGAAAGGTGCAACACTCGGAAAGAATGAAGGAAATTTGGAGGAAGAAAGAACGATAAGAAGGAAATAAAGTGATTTGCGTGGTCCTTAGTTACTTGCCGGTTCGCAAGGAAAAGAATATTTATAATAATATCGGATAGAGCCCTGCGCGGATAAACAAAACGTTATCCACACCCGCACGTTTGTTATTCGAATATACTGGCATTCCAATAATATTTACAATTAGATAAAATATTAAAGCAACACATTTAGTTTTGAGGAGGAAGTCATTTCCTTAGGATATGTACGTCAAGTTCTATGTTTAAAATGTTTAAAATATTTGTATAACTATCAATAAAGCTCAAGGTCAAACACTAGATCAAGTAGGAATTTATTTACATCAACCAGTGTTTAGCCACGGACAACTGTATGTCGCACTATCACGAGCAAAATTCTTTCATGACGTCAAAATTCAAATACAGTAGAACCAAAAGGCAAGCGAACAGCAAATGTCGTATGGAAGGAAGTACTATTAGAATGTTGAAACAAATGTCTCGGATGAGCACAGTCCTCTGCAAACGGGGCACATATTAAATAACAATTATACAAGAACGTCCGCAACCCTAATACGATATCTGTCCTGTGGTAATGGTAAACAAATGTGCTATTATCCTACATCGGTGATTACTATCCTACATGCTGTTCTTTCATTCCATCATTTCTATAACTATGATATACTCAATCAAATTTACAGCTTAATAAATATGAATTCCATCTGTGTGAGTTATATTTTCATTTATCATCAATCGCCTTTACTTACTATTCTATCTGTAGTGGTGGAGGCGATATGCGATGCTACCCTTACCTAATTGGTCAAACAGCTGTATCGTAATGAAAATCTTGATCTATGATTGGTGAAGAACCTGTATTATAATGAAACTAGAACTATAATGAGCCTCATCTCATAAGACTACTTCATCATTTCCCCAAATGCGACGGTAAATGTCTGTTCAGGTCACTAGCATGAAGATATGCAAATGTCATATGGACAGAAGTGCTGTAGGATTGTTGAAGTGAATGCTGCCGAGCACCATTTTGCAGTTTTAATGTGTAGACAATTGAAGTTCACACAGCTTGCGAGCGACCATAGCACCCCAGCTTCGGCCAACATCAAACTGTCGAGTCGTGTAAAGTTAATACTTCAGAGAAGTATTTGGAGTTTCGCTATTCACCTCGGCTTCTCAGAATTGCGTCTGGAACCTGCCGTCCGTGTGCCTTTTAAGCTTGCGTAGGGTAAACTGTTAAAGATAAGGTGGGACACACACACACAGAAGACAGGCAGACGCCTACACATTTGGTCTCATAAGTCTACTTCATCATTTACCCAAAAGCAACGGTACCGTAAATGTCTGTTCAGGTCCATAGGATGAAGACATTTGAACAGCAAATGACACATGGAAAGAAGTGCTGTAGGATTGTTGAAATGAATCCTGCGGAGCTTATGGAGGAGACGGAGAAATAGTGACTTGTACAACCAGGCGGAGAAACTTACGGACACGATGTGTAAGAGGAGGATTAAATTTTATGGCCACCTCACACGAATGAGCAACAATAGGTTTACCAAAAGGATATTCACTTATATTAGCAAATTAAAGTCCACCACAAAATGGGTTGAGTAAATACGAGTAGATCTCAAAGAAGTTGGCATCACTCAAGAAGATATTCTCAACAAGATGTTCAGTAAAGAACATATAGCCTACTTTCTCCTAAATGTATGAGTATAGTTATAACTCGTTGTTATTATCAAAGAGTATAATAGAACTATTCTTTCTTGAAGACCTTAGAAACGATTTACCTCTACCAAACGCCACAACCTAGATAAAAACTGCTACCATCATTGAAGAAAGAAAGATAAGAAGTATATCAAGAATGTTATGGATCTGGAGACATAATCGACCGGACTGGCTGCGTGGCTCAGCGGTAACGCTCTCGCTTGCTGGGCCCTAGGTTGCAGGTTCGTATCCTGGCGCAGTCAGCTGGCATTTGAGGGTGCACAAATGCGAGGGAGCCGTGTCAGAACATTTACTGGCACGTTAAAGATCCCCTTCGGGCCAAAATTCCAGCACCCCGGTGTCTCTAAAAGCAGCAGTAGTTAAAAGGGATGTAAAACCAATAACATTATTATTATTATTATTATTATTATTATTATTATTATTATTATTATTACATATACGACCTGCCGTGGGCAACATCCAACTTTGAGTTGAGGCATGTCTTTACACGTCTGGTTGTGCATGGCTTTCACAACCCTAATTGAATTAACAAATCTTTCCATGACCCTGCAGAGACGTGTGTATACAAACTATGTGGATATTTTCGATTGCTATTTGCCTGAAATAAAAGTAGTAATTAATAACCTGAACTAACACCAACGGCTTGAATTCAGTTACTATGTGAAATCGTTTTGTTCTTTACTTCAAATAACATTTTCAAGTAACGCAAAATAGGCTGTTACAAACCCTTTAAAATAAAAAGTAAAAATGTATCGTAGTATCATCTTGTCATTCTTCAAATTCGATGCGCATAGAATGCCAATGGTATAGTAATCAATGGAGCCCCACGTAGACTAGTCGTGACATCTAGTGGTGAAATATCGAACAATATAATCCTAACAGAGCGAGTGCATTCTAGCGGCCAGAAGAAGAAACTTTTCAATAAAATCTGGAAGTTAATAAGTAGGTCGGCGTGCAGTTACCTTTTCGGCAGCTAGATGTCTCGAGTAAATCTGCTGGCGAATTATGTTTTAATTAAATATATATTTAATTTATTATTACGATGGGGTCGCCACTCCCAAAGGCATTTTATGAAGCTACTGCCAGCTATTATACAGGCCACCCCTAACATGGGAAACAGACGCCCTTGCAGCCGCCCCTAGCCTTGGAGGCTGGATTTAGACAGCTCCTTAACCCGGTCCATGAGGCAATTTTAATTGGCTACATGGATAACTCTTGCCAGGCGCGTCCACGTCGCGGGGGTGGGCAACGGTACTGTAATATACCATGGAACTACAGTACCGGCTAAGTTCTGGTGAGGACCCAGTCCTATGGGGTATAACATAGGCCCCGTGCACAGGGTTACGTGCGAAGACCTCAACGGAATCTGCAGCGGAGAAGATGGACTTCGGAACGGTGGAGATTGCGGAAGAGGCAACCCAGTACTCAGGGAATAGTATGAGTACAGCATCAATCGGCAGCGTCTGTTTCCCAGGTTAGGGGCGGCTGCAAGGGCGTCTGTTTCCCATGTTAGGGGTGGCCTGTATAATAGCTGGCAGTAGCTTCATAAAATGCCTTTGGGAGTGGCGACCCCATCGTAATAATAGCCTAAAATGGAAATGGCACTTCGAATGAATCGGAAAAGGTTAGGGCGTACCCTGCAGGCGACGCGCAGTTCTTTTGGTACTGGGGGAACTGTGAGAAATGGGCGACCAGTAACCGAAATGAAAGTGGGAACCACGAATGTCACGACCCTGACAGGCAAGGTGGAGGAGGTGGTAGACTTCATGGAGAGGGAGAATGTTGGATTGATGGGGCTGAGTGAAGTGAAATGGAAAGGTAAAGGAAGGAAGAAATTGAGGAAAGGATATACATTATACTGGAGTGATGGCCAAGAGGCCAAAAATGGCGTGGGACTGATAACCTCGAAACAACTGGAGGAGTATGTTGAAGTGGTCGAGTGTGTGAGTGACAGAATAATGAAAATTAGAATGAAGATGAAAAATGACGTGATGGACTTCATACAAGTGTATGCACCACAGGCTGGAAACAGAGAAGAAGATATTGAAGTATTCCTGGAGGATGTAGAAAGAGTAATTTCAGATGTAGAAGTGGTGATCATGGGAGATATGAATGCTCAAGTCGGAAACGAGAGACAAGGAAAGGAAGAAGTCATTGGACCATATGGATATGGGAAAAAGAACCGGGAAGGAGAGGAACTTGTAAACTTTTGTGAAAGGAATGGACTGATAGTGGGTAATTCATGGTTTCGGAAGAAAAACAGCAGGAAAATTACGAGATATGGTTGGGGCGATAGAAGAACAAAATCAGTAATTGACTACTTTGTGGTGGAAAGGACTAATCGCATAAAACTGATAGATGTGACAGCTTTACCAGGAGAAGCATTTGATGGGGACCATAGAGCTGTGGTGGCAAAATTTAGATGGGAAAAATTGGAAAACCTAAAGGAGATCAGAGAAAGTAAAATAAAAGTATTGAAATTGAAAGACAAAACTGTACAGGGAGATTTTCAGGAGAGATTGAAGCAACAAATCCCAGTTACTGAAGTGGAAAACATAGAAGAGGAATGGTCTCACTTTAAAACGGCATTTGTTGGTGCAGCAGAGAGTGCTTGTGGTAGGACGTCAACAAGAGTGAAAGAGAAGGAGACACCATGGTGGAATGAGGAAGTGAGGAAAGCAGTGAAGGAAAAGAAGTCTGCATGGAAAGAATGGAACCGAGATCAAACAGAAGAAAGCAAAAGGAAGTATCACGACAGCAAACGGAGGTGTAAGAAAGTGGTAGGAGAAGAAAAGAAGAAAAGTTGGGAGGAATTTACACGAATAATGGAAACAGATGTAAGTGGCAGTAAAAGGATGCTGTATGGGCTTCTAAGAAGTAAGAGGAAAGAAAGAGTTACTACAAAGCTAGTGAAAAAGAAAGATGGAGAGTTGTTAACACACCCAGAAGAGATAAAGGGACGATGGAAGGAGTATTTCGATAAGCTATTGAATGTGAGCAATGGTACTGGTGAGATGGAAGTGACACAACCTGACGACTCTATAACAGAAGATGATATAACAATGCTGGAGGTGGAATTAGCAGTACAGAAAATGAAGATGGGAAAAGCAACAGGGGTGGATGAAATCAGTGTAGAAATGATAAAGGCTGCTGGACCTGTTGGTATGCAATGGTTGTATCGACTGCTAAAGTGTGTGTGGAAACGGAAATGTGTACCAGAAGACTGGAAGAAAGGGCTAATAATACCAGTGTTTAAGAAGGGGGACAAGAAGGTGTGTGATAACTATAGAGGGATCACCCTCATATCACAGATAGTAAAAATACTGGAAAGGATATTAGAAAGAAGAATGAGAAGAAAGGTGGAGGGAGAGTTGCAAGAGGAACAGTATGGCTTCAGGAGTGGAAGATCCACAGTGGACCCAATCTTTAGCTTGAGGCAGGTGATGGAAAAGAACTGGGAATATGGAGAGGATTTGATCATGACTTTCATAGATCTAGAAAAAGCATATGATAGTGTCCCCAGAGAGACGGTATGGGAAACCATGGTTAAGAAGAGACTGGGAAGAGAAATGTTGGAAATGGTGCAAGCAATGTACAACAACTGTGTTAGCAGGGTACTGACCCCAGTTGGAAAGACAGATTGGTTTAGGAACAAGACTGGACTAAGACAGGGGAGTGTGCTGTCACCTCTCTTGTTCATAATGATGATGGATGAAATTGTAAAGGAAACAAAGGAAGCATATGAACATAAAGAAATGAAGTTACTGTTATTTGCAGATGATATTGTGGTCTGGGGAAGGGACACCGAAGAAGTGCAAAAACAACTAGATGCACTGAACGAAAATATTCAGAAGTATGGCCTGAAAATCAGTATAGAGAAAAGTAAGACCATGGTGATGACAAGAGGGGAAAGACAAGGAAAGGGCACTGTGAAAATTGGAAGTCAGAGTTTGGAAATTGTGGACACGTTCAAATACCTAGGAAGTGAATTGATGCAAACTGGTAGGTTGGACATGGAGATTGGCAGGAGGGTACAGAAGAGCAATGCATTCTATCAAAGTGTAAGAAAACTTGTTTGGGATAAGGAAGTACCAAGGAAAAGCAAGGAGGTAATGTATAAAGTGTACTATGTACCCATATTAACTTATGCAGCTGAGACTTGGACCCTGACAAGCAGGCAAGAGAGTAGAATCCAAGCCAGTGAAATGAAATTCCTAAGAAGTATGATAGGAAAGACAAGGAAAGACAGAGTGAGGAATGAAGATGTTAGGAAGGAAGTTGGGATGGGAAAACTAAATGAGAGAATTGAGAAGAATAAACTAAGGTGGTTTGGACATGTAAAGAGGATGGAGGAAAATAGAATACCAAGACAGATGCTGGAGGCCAAGTGCAAGGGTAAGAGACCAAGAGGAAGACCTAGAACAAGGTGGATGGATTCAGTGAAGAACGGCGTAAGAATAAGAAATCTGGACTGGGACAAGATCGTGGAAGAAGAATGGTGGAAGGAAAGAGGAAAGTGGAGAAGTGCCATAAATACCCCGACCCGGCAGGAGCTGGATAAGGGGAAATGATGATGATGATGATATATTTTACACCATAATATGCACAATATAACGCTTAATTTTAAAACGTCTGAGTCATTACAAAACAATAAACATATAACATTTCAAGCAAAAAACCTAGCTCTGATCGGGTTTGAACCATAGGCATTTGAGCGATAGGCTAACGCTCTACCACTGAGCTAATTGTGTCAACGAATATCGTTCTATATAAAATGACTTACATAGAACTTGTTAGCAAATAATGATTTATACTAAACGATTTCATCACTGGAGTATATTATTTATATATAAAGCATTTCATACAAAGTTTATTTATTTTGTATCAGTACGCTATATTGCATGCAATACTCAAATTAATGAAATATAAGTCAGGCACAAGATATCCGCTGCCATCTTGTCTTATTACTGAATCGGCTCAGCTTTTTAAAATCACGTCTGCACTATAGTATTACAAAATAAACTTTTAATTTCGAACGTGCCTCTTCCTTTAGAACAGTTAAATCGATTCTCGGCTCGATAATCGGAACTGGTGGGTCCCATGATATGGATTATAAAGTTTGCATAATTCGCACGGCCGCCATCCTGAAATGGTATGGCGGACGACCTTGTAGTTTGGTCACAAGACGCAACCTATACGAAGGTATGTTGTTACCAAATTTGGTAGAGATCGGATGATTTGGTTAGTCGTTATTTGATTTTACGTTTTGAACATTTGAGTGGCCGCCATTCAGTTTTAGTAAAGATGGCGGCGATATAAAACATGACACTGAGGTTCCCTTTGCTTGTTCTACCTCTGTACCAAATTTCGTTCAATTCGGTTTCACCGTGTTCGAATTGATAGGGGGGGGGGGACAGACATTCAGAGTACACACACACACACACACACACACACACACACAGACACACACACATACACACACACAGACAGACACACTTTTTTTTCGCCCTGTAGTGATCTCATAAGTCTACTTTCATTTTTTGCAAAAATCGAAAGTAGGCTAACAAATCACTGTTTCGAAGGAAGGTTGATAAATTTAAAGGGGTTTACGAAAAACCTAGCTCAAAAAACAAGGTCATCTGGTCTGAAGAAAGAAAGAAAGAAAGAAAGAAAGAAAGAAGGAGACTCAGTGAACGCATGAAGACATTCTGGGAGAAAAGGAGATGGACAAGTCGGCCGATTGTTCAACGCGGTCCACAGTAGGCCAACATCGACAGAAGAAGAAGATACTCCATTAATATACTAATTAATATACATCACTGATCAAGACATCCCCAACAGAACCACTTTCAGAAATAAGATACTTTCATTTGAGGGGTTCCTAGAGCCAGAAACAGCGACCAAGAAGAAACAACATTGGACAGCTGGAGCTGTGAACACGAGAATGAAGGAACACTGGCTCCAAAGAAAACTGAAATCATGAAGAGTTGTTTACGTGGTTCGAAGTTGACCAAAATCCACTATATATGGAGGAGGCGAGAATCTGGAGCAAAAAAAAAACGGTGACCATCATTCCCTTCCACTTTTCCCCCACTGGACTGACACCTAAATCTTTTTCAGTAAATCTAGCCACACTAAATCTTCCAATGTATTATACCCACACCATTGCACAATAGGTCGCTTTTATGAAGACCTGCAGCTTCGTTAGAGGATTTTTGAATACACACTAGGATTTTCTTGGACCCTCTTGTAAAAGGGAGATGCGGAAGATAACAATACTGGAAATAAGTTTCCTGTTAAACATTCATGTTATAATTTGAAAATTTGTATTATGGGCTCTTCAAAGTGTTATACTAAATTTATTGTACTTGATGCATATATTTGAGTCATGTCACCGATTGTGAGTTGAGAAAATAAAGTAATCATAACATAAATAATAATATTAAAAACAAGTAGTTCCGTGAAGAACTATACAGCCTATTTTCATATATCCTACTCATGTTAATTGCCTATATCAACATACAAAATTTCAGTTTAATTGACGTAACAGATTCGTAGATATTGAGAACCGTCTAAATATTTCAGATGGTCGCCAGGTTGGATTTTTATTTTTGTACAATTACATTAAGATTATTGTGTACGTGTGGTATTCAAACTTCAATCGCATGATTAGAACACAAGAAGTAAAAACGAGATTTTAAAATTACGCACAGCAGCCATCTTGTGATTATGCAAACAATTGAAATAAATTAGATGCCAGTGGATCAACATTTGTATAAGCATTTCATGTGCAACGTTTCACGGCACTCGGATAGTTAATTCGCGAGAAACGTCCATTTAAATATTTATACTTCGCGTCGCCGCCATGTTGGATTTGTGCTCACCAGGTTACTGAAAGTCCTACAGGTAAACATATGTTCATAGTCTCTATGAACATTAAAAAAAATCAGTTTGGTTGCTGTAAAAGATTCATAGATATTGAGAACCGTCTAAATATTTCGGAAGCTCGCCATTTAGGATTATTTTATGTATAGGCCATAGAGTTATGTACCATTCAAGGACAATTATTGCCTAGGTTCATTATTCAAACTTTCACTTCGATCGCATGATTACGACACAAGAAATAAAAACTTAATTTTAAAATTTCGCACAGCCGCCATCTTGAGGTTATGTAAACAATTGAATTAAATTAGATGGCAGTGCATTGCAATCTGCAAAATCATTTACTGTACCACATTTCACTGCGCTCAGAGAGTTAAATCACGAGAAAAGTATATTAAAATATTTCAAATTCGCTTGGTCGCCATGTTCGTTTTGTACTTTACAGGTTTATGAAATATACATAGGTAAACTTGTATTAGTACCCTTTATCGCCGTACAAAATTGCAGGGTGGTATCTATATTAGTTTCGGATATATAGAATGTCAGTGAAATATTTCCCACAGCCGCCATTTTGAGGTTATGTAAACAATTGAACTAAATTAGACTCCAGTGCATTACATTGTGTATAAACATTTGCTGTACCAAGTTTCATTACGTTTGGATAGTTAAATCGCGAGAAAAGTCTATTTAAAAGTCTCAACTTCGCTTGACCGCCATGTTGGTTTTGTAGTCACCAGGTTTTTGAAAGTCTCATAGGTGAACTTATAGTAGTGCCTTTTATCACCGTACACAATTTCAGGGCGATATCGGTAATAGTTTCGGAGATATTGAATGCTAGTGAAATATTTCGCACAGCCGCCATGTTGGATTGGTGAGAAGTAACAAAATTTGAAGGGCACGGTCGAGGTCACTGAAAATAGTGCTATGAACTTACCGAGTTTCATTGAAATCGCTCCAGCCGTTTAGATTTTATTAGGGGACACACACACACCTCTCTCTCTCTCACACACACACACACACACACACACGCACACACACACGGACAAAAGGTGATCTCATAAGCCTATATTTTCAAAATTGAAAATAGGCTAATAAGAGGTAGAAAGTGACCAACAGGGGATGGAGATTACCTGTGATGATATTCAAGAACGCAACCCCTCAGAAAGAAACCGAACGACCACCAGGGTTTTCAAGAAAAACCAAAGTTGAAGACGGGAAAGATGTGGAAAGAGGAAAGAAAAGAGCAACACCGGCAATATATGAAGGAGCACTGGGCAAAGATAAAAGCCCAGAGAAGACAGTTGAAATGACGTGGTCCTTAGTAGGCCGATACGATTGAAGTAGAAGAGGAAGAGGAAGAAGAAGAAGACTCCTGGAGAGTGACGATGGATTTTTTTTAAGCGTATGGCTTTTAGTGCCGGGAGTGTCCAAGGACATGTTCGGCTCGCCAGTTTTGTAGCTGCTTCGAGACGGACACCCAATGTATGAGCTACAAGTACCTTTGGGGAGGAACCATAATTGGGATGTAAGGACGAGGAGTTGGAGGGTAGCGGCTGTGGCCTATAGTTAGGGACCAACCCCGGCATTTGCCTGGAAGAAAGATGGGAAACCACAGAAGACCATCTTCAAGGTTGCCGGCGGGGGGATTCGAACCTCCTCGCCTCCCGGATGTGAGCGACTGCCAGCAGTCATGCCGTAACGACCACGGCTAACTCACCCGGTACGATAGTAGATAGTAACGAAGTCACTGCTCTCTCCAGGACCGCGCAAGACTAACCAGATAAGTAGTCTGTACAATACAATCTGAATTGGCCATTTAACAATAATAACATAGTTATTTTAAACAAGCAAATTTTGGAAATTAATCACCAATTCCAGTATCTCTACAAAATATCACATACACCATAACTAAAGCCCTGCGCGGATGCGGATATCCGCGGATAAACCCGCGGATATCCGCAGCATTTTTCGCCACGCGGATATATTTTGCATGTCTGTGCGGATAGCGGATACGCTGCGGATAATGTTTGGAGTAAATTTGCGGATAGTTTTTAGAATACGATATGGAACTTTCGATAATATTACATATTTGATATGGCAATCTACAGCTTCAAGCTTAAAAGAGGAATACTCCTATAGCCTATTGCGTACGAAATATTCGGGTACGTTTTGCAGTTATACACGAGAAGATTATTTTACTCATAATGGTTTCAACTACATTTTATTAAGTACCGTACCGTAGGTTTGTAGTAGAAGGTCTTGACATATCATCATCATCATCATCAATTTCTCACTGCCATTATCCACGAGATATAATGCTGTCAATATGTTTGTTAGTTCATCGTGGTGACATCATTAACACTTTTCTCAAGTCAGCTACTTCGCTGTCTAAGTTATCCTGTAAGATCTGGTTCCAGGTTTATCTGTAGATTTATTTCCATCTTGGCACTGAAACGCGTGGGCTGTGATATTGCAACGGAGACAGTTATGACATCAACTATGCGAACATTGATGGGTCAAGAGGCAGTAGTATGATGACTGACTTAGTGACTTGGAAGTTCCGGAAAAATATCAATCCCTTTCTCCATGCTTAAAGAGAAGTTCACTTAGTAAATGTTACCGCGACCGGGAAGTATGAACATCATTCAACCAACATTGATAAAATATCTATTAAAACAAAACAAGGTGTATATTCAATAGTGCGTGAAACAAAGCTCAAGTCAAGGATAAGGCAGATATTTGGTTACGTTTTCAACGGAACCAAAGAGGTGAACGATAAAGCAGGATGTTTTAGCTTTAAAAAGTGTATTCATACTCAGGGCACAAATCAGGCACATCAAACCTACTGCGGCACAAGTGCGAATGTAGCCAAAGAAGTATAGCCAGTTTTTTGTCTAAAGCGGAGGTCAGGAAACCAGAATTGAAATATCAGCGGATTTTTATACAAGTCTTGCGGATGCGGGGCGGATGCGGATAACAGTCATGCGGATGCGGGGCGGATGCGGATAATAGTCGTGCGGATGTGGGGCGGATGCGGATAACAGTCGTGCGGATGCGGGGCGGATGCGGATAATAGTCATGCGGATGCGGGGCGGATGCGGATAACAGTCATGCGGATGCGGGGCGGATGCGGATAACAGTCGTGCGGATGCGGGGCGGATGCGGATAATAGTCGTGCGGATGCGGGGCGGATGCGGATAACAGTCATGCGGATGCGGGGCGGATGCGGATAACAGTCATGCGGATGCGGGGCGGATGCGGATAATAGTCGTGCGGATGTGGGGCGGATGCGGATAACAGTCATGCGGATGCGGGGCGGATGCGGATAACAGTCATGCGGATGCGGGGCGGATGCGGATAACAGTCATGCGGATGCGGGGCGGATGCGGATAACAGTCGTGCGGATGCGGGGCGGATGCGGATAATAGTCGTGCGGATGCGGGGCGGATGCGGATAACAGTCGTGCGGATGCGGATAACAGTCGTGCGGATGCGGGGCGGATGCGGATAACAGTCGTGCGGATGCGGGGCGGATGCGGATAACAGCCATGCGGATGTGGGGCGGATGCGGATAACAGTCGTGCGGATGCGGATAACAGTCGTGCGGATGCGGGGCGGATGCGGATAACAGTCGTGCGGATGCGGATAACAGTCGTGGGGATGCGGGGCGGATGCGGATAACAGTCTTGCGGATGCGGGGCGGATGCGGATGCGGGGCGGATGCGGATAACAGCCATGCGGATGTGGGGCGGATGCGGATAACAGCCATGCGGATGCGGGGCGGATGCGGATAACAGCCATGCGGATGTGGGGCGGATGCGGATAACAGCCATGCGGATGCGAGGCGGATGCGGATAACAGCCATGCGGATGTGGGGCGGATGCGGATAACAGCCATGCGGATGTGGGGCGGATGCGGATAACAGCCATGCGGATGCGGGGCGGATGCGGATAACAGCCATGCGGATGTGGGGCGGATGCGGATAACAGCCATGCGGATGCGGGGCGGATGCGGATAACAGCCATGCGGATGCGGGGCGGATGCGGATAACAGCCATGCGAATGCGGGGCGGATGCGGATAACAGCCATGCGGATGCGGGGTGGATGCGGATAACAGCCATGCGGATGCGGGGCGGATGCGGATAACAGCCATGCGGATGCGGGGCGGATGCGGATAACAGCCATGCGGATGCGGGGCGGATGCGGATAACAGCCATGCGGATGCGGGGCGGATGCGGGGCGGATGCGGATAACAGTCATGCGGATGCCGGGCGGATGCGGGGCGGATGCGGATAACAGTCGTGCGGATGCGGGGCGGATGCGGATAACAGTCATGCGGATGCCGGGCGGATGCGGGGCGGATGCGGATAACAGTCGTGCGGATGCGGGGCGGATGCGGATAACAGTCGTGCGGATGCGGGGCGGATGCGGATAACGTTTTGTTTATCCGCGCAGGGCTCTAACCATAACTAATAAATATTGACGAATACTACAACTAAATAAGTGTACATATTGTAAATACTTTTACCCATCGATTTCATAGCCTAAGTGTAATGGATCTGATGATGATCGCTTGACGATTAAAACTGGTCATCCAAGGGTAACTTATTTATTAATTTCTTTCAGGATTAGGGAATAACCCATCTCATTTGGGTACAATCGAGTTGACCGACTGTGGAGCATCAACCTTTCGTATTCTCCTCTTTTCTGCTGCGCCAACAGTCCAAGTTTCACTTCCATAGAGCGCCACGCTCCAGACAAAGGTTTTCAGTAAATAACTTCCTAATACATAAATCTATGTTCGATGTTAAAATAAATATTTTCTGTAGATATGCTTTCCGTGCCTGAGCCAACCTACTTTTTATATCCTTTTCACTTCGTCCATCACTTGTTATTTCACTTCCTAAGTAACAAAAGTCTCTTACTTCCTTTCGCTTTTCACCCGCCAATTTGACTTCCATAGGGGTTTCTGATTTATTTCGGTGGTATTCCATTATTTTTGTTTTACATTTATTGATTTATGTACGACCCTGGCCAAATGTAAATATTATATTTCAGAAAACTGTACTATGATGAGGCTCATTATAGTACAAGTTTTCATTACGATACAGTTTCTCCCACCAATCAGAGCTCAAGAAACAGTTGTGTGACCAATTAGGTGAGGATGGCATCGCACCTGTGCTCACTTCCATGGCCCCCTATTTTAAATTTCACTGCGGGCGAGTGTCATAGTGAGGTATTCGAGGAGGCCATGGTCAAATACAAGGTATTCTCTGCGTCCCACGCGCTCTGTTCAGTACATAAAACTGGTGAAAACTAGACAGATATTTATGTTCAACATAAACAGTCGTATGCAACTCGCCTATAATGGTAACTAAGACACTCGTATGCAAATTATAAATCTCGCTACTTCCGTTTTATGAACATACCCTTGTATTAATTATTGCCATTGTAGGCTTGTTGCATAATGTACTATTTCAACTTGAATTCCTCCCTCAAGACGGAGTCCATTCTATTTAAAAAACCAAGGTTGGAATATGTAAACCAGATTGCTTTGGATGTAAGATGAGGTAGATTTATAGAGATGAAATTATTAGCCCAGTACAGGGAGAAATGGAGATCTGCATCAAACCAGTCAAAAGACTGACGACTCTCGCAACAACGAGGGTTATAGTGGGGAAAAATGTTACATAATCTGCGAGTTTTTACTCCCTCCTTCGCGTGGACCTGCAGATTTTGTAGGATACACTCTGTTTTTGTGTCATCGTGTATACTAACCCTTGACAACAATGTGAGATAGTGTATGTCAGTAGACAGAGTGATGGTCTGGCAGCCTTAAGCCCCTTGCCTAGCTCGCAGCAGTAGTTAGCTTAATACCAGGACACACACACATACACACACTGTCCTTGTGTGTTGCTCGGGCATTACCCAATTACAGGTGAATAGAACTAATCTCAATTTATGGGCCCTAAAGTATTAGCGACGCTAACCCCCTCTGTACATATCCTCCTATCCTCCCCCATCCCCCTGCAACCCCTATATTGCGTGTTATGTTGTGTTGCTGTTTGATTCCAAATACACATATTTCACCTCTTTTTCTCTCACACACAAAAAATAAAATAAAAAACATTGTAAAGCCTCTCTTTTTTCATGAAAAAACACACACACACATACATACACGCTCACTCATATAATACTATATATTTATATAAATATCATAAATATACTCGTATATATATATTTTTGCGAAGAGTAATGCTGAAAAATTACTTTCAATTATGACGCTCTTATATGTATAAGCTTTTTACGTGTAGCGTAATATTTTATTTGGTAATCAAATTTTTTATTTCCCTTCTGGCTTGTTTTTTACGTGATATAAATCGTGTATTTATATTGTCTGCCTCTCGCTCCCTGACCATGCGGCGACAGGATATAATGGTACATTAATTGCTATAAGTGGATTATTTTTAATATAACATCATTATCCCCGAAATATTGACAAGTATTTTCAACTAAGAACTCTGATGGAAACAGTTACTCATTAAAGTCCCAGTATAGTCTGGTTCATTGGCTAGCACAGATGTTTGTTAGTTAAAATGCCTACTAAACATCTATATAGTCCGTGCTATTAATTAAAGCAAGCTAAAATGGTACATTTTTCGGCATGAACAATGATGCAGTCATCAGCCAGAAATAACTGAAGAATGTCTGTTATAAGATTCAAACAACGCATGTAGTAATGCTGGCATTCTTCCAAAACTACTGAATGGTTATTTAAAAATTATTTATTAAAGAAAAAGAAAGGATATCCACACAATCTGCAATTAATTAATCAGGAAAAAACATGATGCATAATATATTAAAAACTTTACACGTATGATTTGAAATTATGCAGTTAATTAATGGAGATATATAGTACGAAGAGACATGAAAGTAACCATGTCTATAAACTCGATGAGACAGATTAATGAAGTGCTAAATTCTAAACGAAAGACAGATTATCGTAGAATCCTTCTCCTGCGAAATTGGCGTATCTGACATTCATGCAATATGTCACGGACAGGTTAAATATTATTCTAAGAAGACACAATATCAAAACCATATTCAAGCCTAATGACACTGTAGGCAAATCCTAGCGACCAGTAAAGGATTCAATTGGTCTTAAAAGTGCTGGATTATATAAGATTCGATGTTCCTGTGGTTACTTTTATATTGGTCAGACATGTAGGAGAATCGCAACAAGGGTAAAGGAACATCGTAGGCATTTACGTCTTTGCCAGAGAAGTCTTCTGTGGCTGAACATGCTCCTTCTTTCGTTACAAACCTTGATCAAGGGACAAGCAGTTGTCCCGAAACGTCAGTATTTAAGATTTCCACTCGATCTAATAGCCTCAAAGCTATATAATGGATACTAGCATTACCCGTCGCGGCTTCGCCCGCGAATATTCTAGTTGTAATGAGGACACTTAGCAAAATCTCAATCATGAATGCTATGACTGATTTATCCTTCGTATGAATAATCAGACTTTATCAATTCAGCTACTGGAGCAGTGGTTAGGGATTAGTCATTCCTTCATAGGTATATCAGAGCGAAGTTAGTTTTCTGCGAACATCACAGACACTGTTAATTTAAGGGCCTTTAAATGTGGTTTTCGGAGACCCTTTTTAGTCGGGTGAAAAAGACCTTTCGTACCACACTCACACGTGAAAATTGCGTGAAAAAATCTAGAGTGTCCCTTGACCCCCTTAAACGCATTATACTGTATGTATTGATGAATTTTACAGCTTAATTTGGTTCAGTGATAACCTTATAACCGTCCGGAAACTTCGCTAGCGAGTGATACACTTCAGTCATAAAAGCTGGTGTTCGACGAGGATGAACAGAATCATACAGGAATGAAAGACAAGTACGCAGGTGGGATAACTCTTGTAGGTAACAATCACACAATGAGACAGCGAGGAGTCACAGTAATAATTGGAATTGCATTGCGTCTTACGGAAATAGATGGACCTGTGAGATTCTGTTACCATGGTTACCGTGTTGCATTCTTTCATTATTTCATTGTAAATATACATGTTTCAAGGTATTTATATAATTGTGAGGCATTTAAAGAGTAAATGAGTGCGTTTCGCTTACGCAGGGTTATGCTGAACCTGTAGGTACCCCTTATGTGTAGGTTGGTGTTAATGGGACCTTATTTTCGGTTCACAACTGGAATGGGACCTTAGCAGAATAATATAGGTAGGGATAATTGGTCGAGAAAGTTTACGTAACAGTAGAATAGAAAATGAAGTAGCAAGTCTGTGTGATCACACAGAATCGAAACTATTTCTAGAAATGTTATTTATCACAGAAATCAGAAACTTCTATGGACGTCAAATTGGTAGGTGAAGAGTTACAGTTCAGCCACAGCAGACTTCTCTGGTTGGCAAAGACGTAAATGCCTACGATGTTCCTTGAACCCCGTTGTGATTCTCCTACATGTCTGACCAATACAATTTTACGTAACCACAGGAACATGGAATCTTCTTCTTAGAATATTGATGATCCCTTTCCGTGACAGATTGCACGTATGGCAGATAGGCCAATTTCGCTGACATTTCCTGATGAAGGTCATGATGTGACCAAAACCGGTACATTGAATTATATAAATATCCTTATTGACTAAGGGTATTTTTTTAGTTATATATTAATGAAGTATAGTGCATAAAAGTTATAATTAATTAAAATGTCAAGAGTATTCTTCATACAATTTCAATCCTAGAAGTCTTTACGGATGAGTAATTTCAAATTCCCAATTACTAGAATATGCTTATTGGAGTAGTTCCGACCACATTGTGGACCTCATCAGCTTTAATTACAATTAACTTAAGATACAATTCCAATTTCTCTTCAGATTAATAGAAATTAATGTAATACACAATACCAATTTCTCTTAAGATTAATTTCAATTGTTGTAATAAACAATTCCAATTCATCTTAAGATTAATTGCAATTAATGTAAGAAACAATTCCAATTTCTCATAAGATTAAGTGCAATTACTCTAATCAACAATTCCAATTCCTATTAGGATTAATTGCAATTAATGTAAGATATAATTCCAATTTCTCATAAAATTAATTGTAATTAATGTACGATATAATTCTAATTTCTCTTAAGATTAATTGTAATTAATGTAAGAAACGTTCCAATTTTTCTTAAGATTAATTGCAATTAATGTGAGAAACAATTCCAATTTCTCATAAGATTAATTGTAACTAATATAAGAAACAATTCCAATTTCTCATAAGACTAAATGTAATTAATGTAAGAAACAATTCCAATTTCTCATAAGTTTAAATGTAATTAACGTAAGAAACAATTACAGTATCTTAAGATTAATTGTAATTACTGTAAATTTTAGTAAATTGGTCAGTTACTCTACATGTTTTAAACCCCTAAACTATATTTAAAAAACTGTAAAATAGAAGTAGGGTTAAACACATCAAAAAACGTGATTTATATCACTTCGGTAAAATTATCTTGGATGGAATTTCAATTAAAAATTATGTAGAAGTATAATATTCAACCCTCAAAAATTTCGGATATGAACTATTTAGTAACTATGACTCTCTTCGTTTATAATTACTAAATGTCACTCATGAATAACCCTCAATGCTCTGTTCTTGATTCAGGAACAACGGGAGGAAAGAGAGATACATTTATTCCGCACACATTCTTTTGTTTCTATTATCATTGCGACAGCAATAATCTTTTCTAAAACCCAGGTTTAATGATGCTTAATACCTTAGTCCTCGAGTGGTATTACTGAAAACATTAATAATGTACAAACAAACAAACAAACAAACGTGTTAGTGAGTGGGTGGATGGGGGAAGGTTTATCTGAAGCCACCTTTCCATTAATCAGAGACAGACACAAGTAGCGCACAGTAGTTTAAGGATTATCATATCTCTGTGCTAGACAGAGATAGAGAGTAAAGCCTTGACGCTATGAACAATGGTAGACATAATCAAGCTATTTTCACCGCATTGCACACTCCCTGATCACAATTGTCCCCCGATCCTCCCCCATTCCTCCCTCCTAAACACCATCTCCCCCCACTACTTAGACGGATACGTCTGCCTCAGTGTTTTGTTAATTAAGAAGAGAAGGGCTAATTAAGCTTAACAAGTTATTCAACAAAGTTTTGGCGGCGCAAGAGAGATGAAGAGAGTCAAATCCGGGTAAAGCCCGACCAATTATCTGGGGTATTAGAGAGAGATGGAAGTACAAGAAACAGGAGTAGGGAGACAGTGCTGATGACCAGAATTAGCAGATAATAGAGGTGGTGGGAAGAAATATGAAAGTAAAGAAACAGGTGGGTAAATAGACAAGTAAGGAGGTAGGTGTATAAAGAAGAAAGAAAGGAAGGAAGCAAGGAAGGAGATAGGTAAATACGGAATACAAAGGATAATCAAGGAAAGAGATAGGATATATAAATAATGATGATCAAATAGGAAAAGGAAGAGATGAGTTAATAAATAGGAAGGAGACGGGAAAATAGGCAAAGCTATAAAAGTGATGGGTGAGTAAGCAAAGAAAAAGTTTGACAAGCGAGGAAAGTACCGTAGATAAATAAGCAAGGAAAATGTGGAAAATAAGAAAGAAAGATAGAAAGAAGATGGATAAGTAAGGAAGTTGGAAGGGAGATAAAATGATTCTGTAAAGAGAATGATTATTGATCAAGAAAGGAGGTGGATAAACAAGCAAGGAAAAGGGTAATTAAATAACTGAGGAAGGAGATGGGTAAACACGCAATGAAAAAGTGGATACAGAAATGAAAGGAGGTGGATAAATAAACAAGGAAAAGTTGGATAAATAAGTGAGGAAAGAGATGGATGAATAAGAAAATGATGTACAAAAAGAGAATTCTGAAGTGAGTTGAAATTTAATAAGAAAAGAGATGGGATAAATAAGTAATAAAATAGGATAAATAAGCGAAAGAAAAGGGGGGAAATGAGCAAGAAGAGGGGATGATATATAGAAGTAAACGTTGAATGAATATGTAGGAAGAGAATGGGTCACCAAACAATAAGCAAGGAAAGAGGCAGTTATATAAGCAGGAAGCAGAAGAATAAATAAGCAAATAAATGGGGTGGATAAGTAAGAGATTAAAATGTAGATAGTTAATATTTCTTTGGCACCGACATTCCTTCATTTGCATGCTTGCAGCTATTTTCTGGTCATCTGTCCAATCTTTTTGGTGCTCTTTCTGATTCTTGGAAACCATCAGATGTGTGTATCTTGTGCCTGAATATTGCTCAGTCCTGGAAGGCTTGTTCTGTGATCCATCTTGGTATTAATGAACCATTTCTGCTCGGTTCGTTGGACTGTTTAAAATGGTTGAAAACTTTATAAGATGGAATGTTTTTGGGGTGGGGGTTAATCAAAAATATGCGTAGAAAGAACTAACAGTGTAAAGGCCATCTAGGCCTCCTATATGGTTACCAAGGCAACAAGTATTCATCATCTAAATCTTCAGTGTAAAGGCCAACTAACCCTCCTATATGGTTACCAAGGCAACAAGTATTCATCATCTAAATCTAAACTAGGCCATCTAGGCCTCCCATATGGTTACAAAGGCAAAAGGTATTCATCATCTAAATCTAATCTGTGAGGGCCATCTGAGCCTGCCATAAAGTTTCCAAGGCAACAAGTATTAAACTTAAAAACAAAGATATTAGATTATCATCTTGGCTTACATAATTGAGCCGCGTCGCATATCGGTTATTATTTGCCGACGTTTCGGCTAACATTGCAGCAGCCTTAATCATGGGTAGGTACGAGTTGGTGTCCGTACTCAAACTCACGGTTATTGCCAGTCAGATGTGCTTGCTTGCCCTGCAGTGTCGTCACGCTGCTCGCTGATTGGTCCCCGCCCCTGGCAGTCGCACGCTAGTAGAACTTTTCAAATGTTGCTAAGTTTGAAACCATCTTCGTGATTGAAATTATTGGGATGCTTCACGACCTCTATTGCCTCTCTAATTAACCTGTTTTGATATCCGGGAATTTTAGCAACAGTTTCGGCCTTATCAAATTCGATGGCGTGTTTCGTGACGTCAGCATGTTCAGCTATTGCAGATCTGTAGTTTATCTGTTTCGTGTCTCGAATGTGCTCTGAAATCCTAATGGAAACGCGTCTTTTCGTTTGCCCTATGTAAATCTGTCCACAGGAACAAGGCACTTTGTAAACTCCTGCGTCCTGGTTTGGCAGCTTTATCTCGGTTGATTTACGCACCACTTGCGTCAGCTTGTTTATAGGATGCACCACAGTTGTGACATCGTGTTTCATAAGCAGCCTGGCGATTCTATCTGTCAACCCCTGTACGTACGGCAGAAAGGCTTTATGGTAGGGCCTATCTTCGTTCTTTTTTGCCAGTTCTTCGGCTTTGTTCTACCTCCCGTGTGACCCTATTTATTTGTCCTTTGCTGTAGCCATTAGCTAGGAGCGTGTTCCAAACATGTTTCTTCTCTTCATTCACGCTATCCTTATCGCAAATGTGGTTGGCTCTGGTGAGGGGTGTTCTAGCTACCATTTCTTTCTGCGATGGAGGATGACTTGAGTTAGCATGTAGGTACTCCTATATTAGTAACATTTGGAAAGTCCTCCTAGCGTGCGACTGCCAGGGGCGGGGACCAATCAGCGAGCAGCGTGACGACACTGCAGGGCAAGCAAGCACATCTGACTGGCAATAACCGTGAGTTTGAGTACGGGCACCAACTCGTACCTACCCATGATTAAGGCTGCTGCAATGTTAGCCAAAACGTCGGGAAATAATAACCGATATGCGACGCGGCTCAATCCTGTAAGCCAAGATGATAAACCAGACACCGGCCGCGAAAGCCTACGATCTAAATATATTAGAGTTGAATTTTCACATATGAGGGCCATTTCAGAAGTCATGGCAACTATGTTTTAACCAGCTATTATGCGGCCGGAAACAAAAATAAGTTATACGTTGTGGTCGCTAGAATTTTCTTCGCAATGCCTTTGCTACCTCGGGGTCCTGGTACAAGGGGCTGCGGGTATGAGACATTGAAAGATGCGTAAATAGAGATGATTGTTTTATTCGTATGACATATGCGCACAACTCAACAGTACGCGTAATACTCTTACTCATACGAGGGAACCACCTTCATAATAATCCCCCATGGCGTCCACACATCGTTGCCAACGGTGAGAAAGGCGCTGAATGCCATCCGCGGTGTGTGATGCGTCTATGCGCGCCACCTCTTGTCGATGCGCTGTTACCATGTCCACCCTGTTAGCAAACCGCTGCCCACGAATTGGTGTCTTCAATTTGGGAATGAGATCATAGTCGCACGGACTGTGATCAGGGGTGTACGGTGGTTGTTCCAAGATCTCCCACCCCCACCGCCGCACAAGGTTCTGGACACAGGCTGCAATGTGGCTTGTTGCATTATCATGGAGGATTATTGCATTGTTGAGAAGGTGTCGTGCCATTTCGTCCAGGTGCTATTTCGTCCAAATTCCACGAACAGAGGCAGGTGGGTTGACTCTCTACCGACCCACTAGTGCTATTTCGTCCAAACACCTATGATTGACAGTTTGACAGGTCTGCAATAACTGTTTCATTTCATTGCGTTTCTTGTTAAAAATAAGTAATTTTTTGATGTTTGTAATAATGGACGTTAATCGCTCCGCTCGTTTGCCACCTGTCAACTATAGTTTACAATGAAATGCTTATAATGTAAACAACATAGTGAGAATAGAAAAAAAAAATGTGGATTAAAATCGCTCTCTGAGCTTCGGTGTATCTTAATTATTTAAATATTTTGCCGTCGTTTGCTGCAAGGCATGAGGTACAGTTATATACAACAAACAAATATCTTGGAAATTGCCTGAGAATTTCGTAAAAGCACGCCTGTATACGAGTTATGTTACATCATGTGCCCGGCCTTGCAGAACTTGATATATGCAGTAGATCTGGCATCAGCGCGCTCCATTTAATGCGTACTGTCTTTTAAGGTAGAGACGCACTATAGAGTCTGGGGCGTAAATATTGTCACTAATATAAATATAAACCTACCTGTGTTAAAAAATGTTATTGGTTTTACGTCCCTTTTAACTACACTGGCTTTTAGAGACGCCGGGGTGCCGGAATTTTGCCCCGAAGGGGATCTTTAACGTGCCAGTAAATCTACTGACACGGCTCCCTCGCATTTGCGCACCCTCAAATGCCAGCTGACTGCGCCAGGTTTCGAACCTGCAACCTTGGGCTCAGCAAGCGAGAACGTTACCCCTGAGCCACGCAGCCAGACCTACCTGTGTAATGGATTTATCAGCTTCTTCGCGGGCTGTCTTCTTTCCCTGTGCCATAGCCTTATGGACATCTTGTGCAGCCACATCAGGAACACACGTATTGTGGATCTCTTCTTTAATAATTTCACGGTTTATAGTAAACACTTTTCCACTACAAGAACAGTTAACACAACGCCACACAACTTCACCGCACTTCTTCTCATTCTTAACCGTATAACGATACCCGTTAAGTAATAAACTGGGTTGGCCCCTTGTAATGGTTGAAAACTCCATAATTAACAAAGATGTTAATTCATAGAGATCATTCGAATGAATTAAGCCTCTGTTCATAAACAGAGGTGGGGAGGGGAGGAATGGAATTCCACACATGGGTGGGAAATCCCACACTGCACTGCCTCAACCCTTGTCAACATTTCGTCTGGACGAGATGGCACTCATTAAATTGTGTAGTAATTTGTAAAACCGAGCTGGACGAAATGGCACGTTTTTTCAAGGAAATTTGTTGCTGGACGAAATAGCACCTGGATGAAATAGCACTGAACTGTTGAGAAGCCCTGGACGTTTCCTCCGCAGTGTACGACGCAGTGTGTGTTGCAGGAATGATCTGTACTAAGTGGCAGTGACAGTTCGGCCCTCACAAACAGGATGACACACAAGAATACCCAGGCTGTATATATTATATATTATATTTTCGTATCCAGGACAGTACAATACAGCTATTTACAATTCAAAACATATTCACAATACACACATAAATTGTGAACACATCAAATCGATTTTGAAGTCCAAAACTCTGCAGCCTTGATTGCACGAGCATTTGCTGAAACCAGGTCATCCAGCGTGCAGGCTTCAGGCAAGTTCGGACAGACCAAGAGGTGTTCAACATCCTGAATATCTCCACATTCGCAGGTTGCATCTTCAGTAATGTAATCCCACCGCTTCAAATTTTGTTTGCAGCGCGTCACTCCAGTTCGCAATCTGTTCAACGTCTTCCACGTCTGGTAAGGTAGTTGAAAACCAGCAGCCGGCTCTTCCTTTCGGTTTTGGCCATTACATCCAGGTGTCCTGTTTCGCCATAGCTGTATACGGCGAGCGGAAGATGTTGTTGCAATTGCTTCAGTTGTTCGAAGAAAGGTCTTTCTTGACTTCAACCTGGGACGTGATGCTAAAATAAGCATGAGCTTCGCGGGTGATGGAGTCTGTCGAAACTTGTGTCTTCGTGGTAGTAATAATATCGTATGCCCTCCGGTGCCGGGTGCAAGCTTTGTTATTTGACACCCAGAGGGTAGCTTGCATGTCGAATTTCGTTGTTCCTTGAAGCACTATGAAAGTCAAGGAGGTTAGATATCTAAGCTCCTTGACCCTATAGCGCATTCTAGTAGAGAAATGAGGAACTTTGTGTTGGCGGAAACTCCCGAGATTAATTTTGCCATTATGAGCACGGCCTACTTAATTCAAATGGGTTCTTTGACATGCCAACATCGTATGACAAGCGTATCGTAGTTTTTGCCGCCTTTCAAAAATCACTCACCACGGCCAGGAGCAAACCTGCAAGCTTGGGGTTGGTAGTACGACAAGTTAACCACTAACCCACCATGGCAAGCTTCGTGGTCAACCACGGCGATGCCATTCATTTGATTGTCTCTCTACTTCTGGTTCATACGCTCGTGCCTACGTTCCATCAATTGCAAAACTGCGATTCAGCGTCTCATGTCCTTCATGTTGGAATCGCTCCAGATGGATACGGCATGTCTCGTATCGAGTCCATTTTCGCAACTCAGTTAAAGCATGTGACACCCACTTTGCACAAACCTTGCGCTTCTGCAAGTCAGTCCGTAAAATGAGGAACACTCTTGATGCAGACATATCCGTATGTGCGGCTAATTCCGTCACAGTCGAACGCCTTTCATCTGCTGAGCAGTTTTCGATAACAGCCACATGCACCTCTGTGTGAGCAGACGCTGGACGTCTACTGTGCGGCAAGTCATCAGTTGCTACCTGTCCAAGCTTGAAGGTCTCCACCCAACGTGCAACAGTTCTATAGAGCGACACCTATCACCCAGTGCTTCTCGTAGCTCGGCATGACAGTCACGAGCATTTCTGCCACGCAGACATGCAACTTTTACATATGCGCGCTGTTCAACTTAAGTGAGATCCATCTCGGAGCACAGTCTATACCTCTATAGCAGGCTGTTCCAGCCGAGCAACTCGCTCGTGAGCAGCGGAGTACTCGCCACCTTCCGTGAGTAAACCTGCAACATGCAATACAGCTCTGCTGTGGGGGGCTGCCGTCACTTCGCGCTGGATATCATGAAGTGCATGAACTTGTGTTATAACCTTCGCCCAGTGACGTATTGGCTATCACCCCCAGTCCCTCTCCAACCGTGCTCCGAGCATTACTGTTGAGTACTCGCGTGTACGCATACTCAAACTCATGGATTTGGAGTAGCCTGCTCTATAGGATACTAACGTTTGCATGTGTTCTTTACTTGACACAAATGCACTCAGACGTCGTCTGGTGGTCGCATCCCATACTGTGTACACCATGTATTCAAATGTGAGTAGTGCAATAACCGCCTTCTTTTTCTTTTGTACGTCTTATCAATGACCTGTTTGCCATCACTTGATGAATGCAGTACATTTGCATTTGTCTGTTGGCACAGGCTAGAGTAAAATGTGGCTTTTCACCGATGTCTCAGTCTCACTCATGGCTGTGGTCATATGGAAGCTATTGAGGTATGGGTGGTGCTTAGTAATGACATCCAGGGCACAGTCGGTGCCTGTGGATGCTGTGAAAAGTTCTACTCATAGGGTTAGTACTGCTGTTCTGACTCAGTGACGAAAGCAATGACAAACTACCTCACTCCTCGTCTTGCCTAGCACGCCTCAATATAGCGCTGCCTTGGGTTTTTGTGTGTAAATACCCACATAACCTAACATCAGTGCTTTTTTAGGATTAAACCAGCCTTAGGGCTCACTACTGCACCCTTCAATAAAGCATGGTTTTGTCGAGAGTCGTCTACGGGGTCGTGTTCAGTCCTGACTGCGTTACACAGCAAAGTTCGCTTAAAACAACATGCTCTAATGAATAGAAAGGTTCATGACAGAGGCTATACTAGAAATAAAATGAATAACAAGTAGAATAAAAGAAATTTAATGACTGAAAGGTATGTGCATAATAATAATAATAAATAAAAACAAATCCTCCCTGACTTTCACCCCATTAATAAATAATAATAATAACACTGAGCGGTAGGAACTCGCTCGTCACAACAAGACAATGTTAATGAAGCTTCACATAAATAAAAATCATAACATAAGCGTTTGAGCGGTAAGAACTCACTCGTCACAACATATGGATACAAGTCCATTTTTTTTTTTTGGTCAAGAAGTTATATAACGTGTGGTGTACTGCTCGCTAATAAGAAACTGAGTACTGATGCGAGTCCGTTTACAACTGAAACAGACATGTTGCTTACGGAGTTGCATCTTTTAAATCACACTACGGCTATGGGACCCACCCTTAATTAATACACTATAACTATTACTGACACATGCAAGATCTAATAATATAAACAGAATGAAGAATCTCCCTGAGATCCTAACTGGTGCAGGAGCACAAAATGAACACAAAAGAGCATGCCATAACTAGGCCAAAAACCGCTCTCATCATAACTTGGGAACATAGCTCCGCGCACCCTAACTTGACACGAGTCAAGAACGCGTCAAAAATAAACACACCAAAAATTGAACCAACAACAACAAAATACAAGCCTAACGGCTGAAAAACTATGTTTACATTTATATGAAACGCCAGACAAACACGAATTTCGGTGGCTGCCTTACAATTATGGACAGCTCCCATTTAATCAATCGTACACATTATAACCGATCAGGTTTTGTGAATTTAAACATCATAAATTGCAGTACAGGAAGCAGACCTGTTACTAATGACAAGACACGTTATCTGATTGAGCGCTCCCCTACTTGTATGAGTCACGCTGCCCTTAAAATACCTCTCTCAGTCTGGCAAGCTAGGTGCAGGTTTCCCACTGGAAACGTCAACAGATCTCGCCCATCCCATTGGATGACGAGAAAACACAAATATATACCACAAGTCCAGCCTCGCGAGGACATGAACTGGGTTGACATGGAGCAAGACAGAATAATCACCATGATATATTCTCGCTAGCACATCATAAAAATCACATTACGCACCCATAGCTTGGACTGACTCTCAAACACACACACTGGGTCGGCTCAAACAGATCAACAAAACTGCGTCCATTGACACATTAACAAAAATACACAACAAAAACTCGGGTGCAAAGTGCCATCCCGTTCAAATCTGCTGGAAAGCAACTATCAAAATAGTCCTGATCCGTCATAAAATTCTACTCACAAATAATCTTTTACCCTCCAAATTCTATTTTTAATCTCAAAATTAATTCAGTTCCATTTTTGTTGTAAGGCATACCTCCGAATAATAATGCTTGACCGCGATTTACGCAAGCGAAAGCGAGCATCGGCTGCGCGTCCCCGCGTAAAGTTAAACCAAATACAATCACAATATATATAAATTACGCAACGCTCGGCTAGTCCCATATTTAATGTGTCAGTAAAACAAAAACTAATAATCTACATTACCAAGCAAGCAAACAAATATTTACAAAAAATATCCCATAATACCGTAGCTGATTTAATAAATAAATAAATTTATTTGGTACTCAATCCTTTAAACAGCGCCAGGAATACGTCTGCAGCTATCTCCTTTAAGATGTTTACCTGGTCATTGACATCTTCAGGCAAATGTCCTGCTGGTTCCCAGATCCATTCTCGTTCTTAGACGTCATCACGTGCTGAATTAAATAAAGTTTTGTCAAATACACACACGATATAATTCCTACTATATTCCTTGACAGTCTATTTGGTGAATTTCTTCGATGAACTGGTCCTACTGATAGTGCTGGGACTATAAATAAATCACTGAAGTTACACTTATAATTTGACGACACTGTTCCATGTTCACAAACATGAAAATCTGCAGAGTATGAATCTTACGTCCACAGACGTACAAAATGAGTGATCAGTGTTACGTCCTCAGACGCACAGAAATAAGTACTGATCCTCGAAGCATCTTGGATCCTTATAAATGACACTGACTAGGGTAGGTGTGGAAGGGGATATATTAAAAAAATATTCCTTAATAACTATCAGACTAGCATGCGATCGGTATCATTGAGTTCGTAGCAGTGTGGAGGTTACGATTATGCTGTAGCCGGCTTGTATCGATCGTGGAGTTAATCTGTAGATAACTCCCGCGTTAATTTACCAGTGCGCGTTCCCAAGCCGAGTTGCCGCTAAAATAAGGCGTCTTGATATTATTGGCCCAGACTCTTGTATGTCTTTGCGCGCTTTTACATATTTTCCAGCAGTAGGGAGTGGTTAACATGATGATAGACCAACTGCTTCGTAGCATTCGATTTCCTTCTTGGCGCCAATCTTCCTAGCAACAGGCCATAATGTGCGTCCCCAAGCCGTCTTCCGCGCTAAAAGTTGCACCTGTCCTATGTCCCAAGAATATATATGCATCCTCCTAAAATGTCACAGGAGCTTAAACCATTGTGTCCTCTCAGCCACTGATTTCTCAATATTTTCCCAACGTCGTCTGGCTCTCATATCTCTTGTCTGTATAAATGTATCAAAAGATGATGAATAATTATTAGAATCCTTTATATAGCCTGTGGATAAAGGGTTCACTACCTAACACACAGACGTCTTATCACTTACAATTACATTTTGTGCGCCTTTTCAATCTAAATTCCGTTTTGTGAGATATTTCAATCTAAATTGTATTTTGCAAGTACTTTCAATCTAAATTGCATTTTGTAATCATTTTGATTTTCACTTGCATTTTGCTAGTATTTTGAACTTTAATTGTATTTTGTAAGTATTTTCGATTTCACTTGCATTTTGTAAGTATTTTCAATCTACATTGCATTTATTAAGTATTTTCAACCCCAATTGCATTTTGCCGGCATTTACAATCTAAACAGCATTTTTGCAATTATTTTGAATCGACATTGCATTTTGTAAGCAGTTTCGATTTCACTTGCATTTTGTAAGTATTTTCAATCTACATTGCATTTAGTAAGTATTTTGCATCGCTGGCGCTGATATTTTGTGAGTGATTTGAATTTCAATTGCATTTTGTAAGTATCGTATATCTATATTGCATTTTATAGGTCTCTTGAATCTACATTGCATTTTGTGGATGTTTCGATTCTAATTTGGATTTTGTAAATATTTTGAATCTAAACTCCATTTTGTGCTTCTTTTCAATCTAAATTTCACTTTGTCAGTCTTTTTCCTTTAACTTGCCTTTTGTGAGTGCTTTCAGTCTAAGTTACATTTAGTAGGTGTTTTCAGTCTACCTTGGTTTTCGTTATGATTTCCATTTCATTGTGATATTCGCCATCACCCAGACAATTAGGGACCGATAACCTTGATGTTGTGTTGTTGTCTGTTAGGTAGTCAGCCCGAAGGCTGGTTGGATCCTCAAAAAGTACCGCCGTTACGTTATGTGAGTAGATACCCACAAAAACCCAAGGCAGCGCTATTTTGAGGCGTTCTAGGCAAGAAGAGGAGTGAGGTAGTTTGCCATTGCTTTCCTCACTGAGTCAGAACAGTAGTCCTAACCCTATGAGTTGAACCTTTCACAGCATTCACAGGCATTGACTGTGCCCTGAATGCCATTACTAAGCACCACCCATACCTCAGTAGCTTCCATATAATCACAGCCATGACTGAGACATCGGTGAAAAGCCACCTTTTACTCTAGCCTGTGCCAACTGACAAATGCAAATGTACTGTATTCATCAAGAGACGGCAAACACATTAAGTTATTTTAGTTAAGTATGGCGTATAAAATGCTAGTAAATCTTCATTCTATGTTTTTTCATTTCAATAAGGAGAATCATTTTAAGAAAAAAAATGGAACATTTCCGTTCGGATTAACGGGGTTCCACTATACTTCACACACAAACTACAACACAGGTTTACATCGATAGGTGGTAGCAGTTTATCGTTTCGAAATTTATAGCTAAGGGTATTTAAGTAATTGACTCAATACAACTGGTGAGATGAACTCTCCTAGTGCGGTGGGGTATCTCTGCAAAATCGCAGTATCTCACTTCAGATACCTTGGGATTACCGTGCAGGCACGCGGCATCTTATTCTCCAACCAAATAGAAGACAAAGCGAGTGCAGCAATTAAGGCCATGAAGAATATAAAACATCTAAACAGACTTTCACTAGGAACAGTCATGAAATTATTCCGAATAGAAATTTCTCCTATGGACTTAAACCTAATTTGGAATTTGGAACAAATAAAAGAGTGAAATTTACGAAAAATATCTTATGCCTATAAAAATTTACTCCATCCCGCCTCATATACGAACTAACTAGAGAGTAGATAAGGAGACAAAAAGAATATATGAACCCAAAATTCCCTATTTTTTAGAGAAGAAAAGGGGAATACAATATCAGTTACCGGCTTATATTGGGCTCTAGGAGCACTATTTCAAAATTATTTGTTAACCAAAGAGAGTTGGTTGGATGGTTCCTCAGTTTTGGGGCTGCAACAACGTGGTTATGTAGCCATGTGTACTTTGGGTGTGTGTAGAATCTGTATGATAACCGGTGTTAATTGTGATGACTGTATTAGTTTGTGTTATCTGTAATTCAGGTAAGGACTGCAGACTAACAATTTCATGTATTTCCTACTTTTGCTACCAAATGTTACCGTCAATGACACCTAGCTTTGAACTAGATGCCACTGCAACCGTAAAGTTGGAACTTAATATAGCGTTAATCAAATATAACCTATAAATTTAGCTTCACACAATTGTAGTTAGTGGGAGGTTTCTTACATGCCATTAATCTATGTCATGGGCCCGCCGGCCTTATTTCCCCTCCGAAGGAAGCCATACTGAGGGAATCTAAACGCTCCTATAAAATTTGACGACTTCGGCTGGTTTTGAACCCACGATCTTGGGCATAGAAGCTCAGCATGCTACCAAGTACGCCACCCAGGCCTCCGTTATGAACATTATGTTTCGATTTTTTTATTAATATGCATATATGACCATTGGTTGCATTCAATATTTTAATATTGCAAGTATGGAGGAATTTGCCACACCGCGGAGTTTGCGAAGTCTCCTCTATATTTTTAATCTACGGTACTTTTCACATTTTGCAACAAGTAGTTCCGTGAAGAACTAAAGCCTATTTTCATACATCCTACTTATGTTAATTGCCCCTTTCAACATACAAAATTTCAGTATGATTGCTGTAATAGATTCGTAGATATTGAGAACCGACTAAGTATTGCGGATGGTCGCCATGTTGGATTTTTATATATGTAGGTCTTAAAGTTATGTACTGTTACATGAAGATTATTGTGTACGTGTAGTATTCAAACTTCAATCGCATGATTAGGACACAAGAAGTAAAAACGAGATCCTGTGGTTATGGAAACAATTGAAATAAATTAGATGCCACTGGATTAAAATATGTATAAGGATTTACTGTACCAAGTTTCACTGTACTCGTATAGTTAAATTGCGAGAAACGCCCATGTGAATATTTATAATTCGCGTTGTCGCCAAGTTGGATTTGTGATCACCAGGTTATTGAAAGTCCTATAGGTGAACTTATGTTCATAGCCCCTATGAAGATAAAACAAGATGTTCAGTAAAGAACATATAGCCTACTTTGTCCTAAATGCATGGGTATTGTTATAACTCTTTGTCCTTTTCAAAGAGTATGATTGAATGTTGGTTGTAGTAGCTTGTTGAAATACAACGTGCTATAGGGATATTAAACATGAATATGAGGTGCCCTTTGCTAGTGCTACCTCTGTACCAAATTTCGTTCAATTCAGTTTCACCGTGTTTGAATTGATAGGGGGAATCGATTTGCACACATACTTGGCCACCATCTGCAAACTATTGGGCTGATGTTCTTGCAGTTAGGTCAGAATATGTTTCCCACATAAAGATATGGTGTTGCAAAATTTGGTAGAGACTAGATTATTAGGTTGGTCGTAATTACATTTTAGCTTTTAACATTTGGGTGGCCGCGATTACGTTTCCGTCAAGATAGCGGTGATATAAAACATGAAACTGAGGTGCCCTTTGCTAGTGCTACCTCTGAACCAAATTTCGTTCATTCGGTTCCACCGTGTTCGAATTAATAGGGGGAATCAATTTTGACATATAGATGGCCGCCATCCGCAAACTATTAGGCGAATGACCTATTAGATTGGTCAAAGGATGCTCCCTCCATAAAGGTATGTAGTTGCAAAATTTGGTAGCGATCGGATGATTAGGTTAATCGTAATTTGATTTAAGCTTTGAACATTCGTGTGGCCGCCATTACGTTTCAGTCAAGATGGCGGCGATATAAAACATGACACTGAGGTGCCCTTTGCTAGTGCTACCTCTGTACCAAATTTTGTTCCATTCGGTTCCACCGTGTTCGAATTAATAGGGGGAATCAATTCTGACATAAAGATGGCCGCCATCCACAAACTATTAAGCTAATAACCTACTAGATTGGTCAAAGGATGCTCCCTCCATAAAGGAATGTTGTTGCAAAGTTTGGTAGAGATCGGATGGTTATGTTAGTCGTAATTTAACTTAAGCTTTGAACATTTGTGTGGCCGCCATTACGTTTCTGTCAATATGGCGGCGATATAAAACATGACACTGAGATGCCCTTTGCTAGTGCTACCACTGTACCAAATTTCGTTCCATTCGGTTTCACCGTGTTTGAATTAATAGGGGGAATTGATTTTCACACAAAGATGGCCGCTATCCGCAAACTGTCAGGCTAATGACCTAGTCATTTGGTCAAAGGATGATTCCTCTATAAAGGTATGTTGTTGCAAAATTTGGTAGAGATCGGATGGTAAGGTTAATCGTAATTTGATTTAAGCTATGAACATTTGTGTGGCCGCCATTACGTTTCCGTCAAGATGGCGGCGATATAAAACATGACACTGAGGTGCCTTTTGTTAGTACTACCTCTGAACCAAATTTCGTTCCATTCTGTTGCACCGTGTTCGAATTAATATGGGGAATCGATTTTCACACAAAGATGGCCGCCATCCACAAACTATTACGCTGATGACCCATTAGTTTGGTCAAAGGATGCTCCCCCCATAAAGGTATGTTGTTGCAAAATTTGGTAGAGATCGGATGATCAGGTTAGTCGTAATTTGATTTAAGCTTTGAACATTTGTGTGGCCGCCATTACGTTTCCGTCAAGATGGCGGCGATATAAAACATGACACTGAGGTGTCCTTTGCTAGTGCTACCTTTGTACCAAATTTCGTTCAATTCGCATTCACCGTGTTCAAATTGATAGGGGGGACAGACATTCAGAGTACACACACACAGACACACAGACACACACACACACAGACTCACACACACACACATGCACACACACAGACAGACACACTTTTTTTTCGCCCTGTGTTGATCTCATAAGTCTACTTTCATTTTTTTGCAAAAATCGAAAGTAGGCTAAAAAATCAGTTTGATTGCTGTAATAGATCTGTAGATATTGAGAACCGTCTAAATATTTCGGATGGTCGCCATGTGTATAAACATTTGCTGTACCAAGTTTCGTTGCGTCTGGATCATTAAGTCGCGAGAAAAGTCTATTTAAAACTATCAACTTCGCTTGGCCGCCATGTTCGTTTTGTAGTAAACCGGTTTTTGAAAGTCTCATAGATGAACTTACAGTAGTGTCCTTTATCCCTATACAAAATTTCAGGGTGATACCGGTAATAGTTTCAGAGATATAGAATGGCGGTAAAATATTTCGCACAGCCGCCATCTTGAGGTTATGTAAACAATTGAACGAAGTTAGATTTCGGTGCATTACATTGTGTATAAACATATACTTACCAAGTTTCATTGCGTTTGGTTGGTTAAATCGTGAAACACTTCTATTTAAAGTCGCAAGTTCGCTTGACCGCCATGTTGGTTTTGTCGTTACCAGGTTTTCAAAAGTCACTTCCAGTAGTTCCCTTTATCACCGTACAAAATTCTAGGGTGATATCGATAATATTTTCGGAGATATTGAATGCTGGTTAAATATTTCGCTCAGCCGCCATGTTGGATTGGTGAGACGTAACAAAATTTGAAAGGCATGGTCGGGGTCGTCCGGAATAGTGCTATGAACTTAACGAGTTCCATTGAAATCACTCCAGCCGTTTAGATTTTATTAGTGGGGGGACAAACCCGCACCCACAGACAGACATACGGACAAAAGGTGATCTCACAAGCCTATTGTTTCATAAATGAAAATAGGCTAAAAATACACTTTAGCGATACAAGATCATTTATCAAACTATAAACACAAATATATTCTGAAGAAATGAAATAAGTAAATGATCCCCGGAAAATATTAATGTGATTAGTTCCACATATCATCAGTCTTAGGTGATAGAATTTTGATCAAACAAAAAGTTCAGTTCAACCATGAACAACCGAGAATTTAAGAAAAATGAAACTGATTTCAGTATTACACTGTAAGTTATCTTTAATTTCTTCCATATTCTAATATAATGAATATCAACACTTTTTTCGAGGCAGGTTTTGCCCGTCTCTGAGAACATCAGAGGCCACGCTACCTTTTTTTTATTACGTTTGTCTTAGTTAAGTTTGTAGCTCCTTTCTTATTAGCCTACTTTTCACATTTTGCAAAAATGAGGAAAAAGTAGACTTATGAGATCGGACAAATGTGTGTGTGTCTGTCTGTCTGTCTGTCTGTCTGTCTGTGTGTGTGTGTACCCCCCTATCAACTTCTAAACGGCTGCAGCAATCGAAACAAAATTTGGTAGGAGTAAAGATCTATACCTGAATATCTCACGGCCATATTTGAAAATTATGTCAGTGCTACCAACTGCTGAAAAATCGCAAATGTAATTTGAGCTCCATGTTGGATATCATAGAAAGTATGAATGGGAGCGATTTCAAAATTGGCACACGTATAGATAATTATATTGCAGTTTAATTTCCAGGAGGCCATGCATGGCAGTGTTGCCAAAATGATTATAAGCCTGCTGATAGGTCCAAATTTTTAATGCATATAACTTCTACACTATCATTTGGATTTCAATCATATTTCGTATGTGCTATGTGTACCATAACAGATGTGACTATGCCGATTCTTAAGAGTAACCAGGGCTGCCAATTGTTAATAAATACTGTCTCTATTTTTGTTACCCTAATATCAATATATCAGAAAGTATGCAAACCAATAGCTCTAAACTTTGCACACGTATAGTACCTGGCATTCTAGATTAATTTGGAGTAACTAATATAGGCCTAAGCCAGTGCTGCCAACATGATTCTAAGCCTGCTGATAGGTCTAATTTTAAAATGCATGTAACTTCTATACTAACTAATGGATTTCATTCAAAATTGACACAACAATAGATCATATTATTTCAGATTATTTCTGACCAATTCATGTAGGCTATGTCATTGTTGCCAACATGATTTTACGCGCGCTGTTAGATCCAATGTTTAACGTCCATGCTATACATTGGACTTCAATCAAATTTTGTATTCTGTACCTTAATAGATGGAACTAAGAATATATTCAGTCACCAGGGCTGCCAACTGTAGTTCTCTATTCGACTAGATTATGCCAGGTATACAGTATTTCGAACTAATTAGAAATTTCGATATTACCAACTTAATTTCGTCATTATTCTAGATAGATCCATATAGATTAATCATTGGCATGAGCCTTGAATTTTAAGAAGAGTAGGCTCTTTAGTTCGTCACGGAACTTCTTGTTTTTAAATTTCAGACCTACCAATTTTGGTTAAGTTGTTGACGCGTTGAGACAATATGCAAGTTTCTCAACACTACATACGGAATGCGTGGTCCCGCCATCTGCCAATAGACAGTTGAGACGGCAGTCCAAGAAATGTTTCATCCGTAGATGACCAACAAAAGTCTCTCTTTTCTTATCATGAGCTAGCAATGGTGGTGGGCGATAGGCTCATTTATTATTAATATTATTATTACTAACCCAAATTATTCATTAAACACATTTCTTCTGGTCTTCGGCAAAACTTCAATGGGATTACACAAGAAGCTTTTCCGGTATTCAATCGCTATTCAAACATTTCCTGACTGTATGACTTTATTATTATTATTATTATTATTATTATTATTATTATTATTTGGACATCGGAAACTAGAATTAGTAGAAAAATAGTAGAACAATTGAATCGGTCATTTCTAAAAGGCGCCATGTGCATGGAGACTAGTTTTGAGTAAAACACAAAAATATGTTTTACATTTAAACTATTGATCTGAGACCAATAATTTTTTGTACATAACATGTCACTGCCATAGTAGCTGTTTTGGCACACAATTTGTTTGGTTTGATTCATTAGAAAGGACAGAATATGCTTCCAAATTCTGCAAAATAAGGGCCTTTTGGAAATGACTCTCAAGAGTCAATATTTATTTGTACTAAATATTTAATATTCTTGTGGTTATTTGTTTTTTTAATGTTCACTTGTATTAAACTTGCTAAAAACTTTATTTTGTAATGTTATCATTCTCTACACATATTTTATACATATAATGGTGTTTCATAACACGGAGTAGCATCATATATTCCTCTTGTGTATGGCTCTAGGTGTCCTCAGTTGGGCATTTCAATAAATAAATAGTCATAATACTCCACCTATTCATGTGGGATGTACGTCATAAGTTTCTTGATGTCTTCTATCTTGTTTGGGTTAATGAGAACACGTTCGTCCTACACAGGGCACTAAATTCGCCAATAATGTTGTATACCCACAAGAATTCCACACGTATAGCCAACATGAAGCCCCATCTCCTTATAATTCAGAACAGATTTTGCTTATCCCTTTGCATCAGGGTGGGTCATATCAAAAATTCTTTCAGACAGAAGATTTTAGAGGTCTATTGACCATTTTAAATGGTTTTGACATTATGACTATTAAGGGAGTTATGATTGTTTTTCTCTCAAAACTCCATTTTTCTCACCCCTTTGGTCAATGGTTGCTGCTATCAAAAAACGTCACTGAGTTACGATGTTGGCCCTTATTCGAAGAATAGAACGATTGCATCTGTTTCTAGCTTGCTCTGGTTCCTTGCTAAACTGCCCCTTCTACCGCAGAAAAGGCCCTTAAAATGAATGTAAATAGCACTGCCATCCTGTGACTACACTAAAAGGTAAAAAAAAGGCCTTTTCAGCATGGAATGGTGTGTTTACCTCTGAAGAACCCCAATCCATGCTTAACTCTCGTATTAAAGAACACCAAATAACACTCGACGACCTGAAAAATAAAACTGACCAAATCAAAAATTTTACAAGACTCACGTATTAGGCTGCCAACCAAAATTAATAAAAGAGCTAAAGAAAGGGTGCTCTCTGCTGCAGATAAGGAGAAAACATCTGAGAGGATGAAAACCTATGTAGTGATAGAAGACATTTTTCAGTGTTGTATAAATCTAATAAAGACATTTTTCAGTCGGCCAACACTAATTGTGCCCAACTATTGGTATTCTACCTAACCGATCTAACGAAATATTAAACCAAATTGTAAGTCCTTTATTATTATCATTATAAGCTTTAAACCTTCTAATTTTATGCAGAGTTCGAAAAACTCTTGTAAGATTTTTAGTGTTGGCAATAGGTCTGAGCTTAGTTTCATTCGTCACCATCCATATCACCCCTAATTTACACGTCTGAAAAGCTAGGCATCGGGAAGGTTATCCGGTCGTAAAAACCATCCCCTACATGGAAACTAGATCTAATACCCGACCCCGTAGAATAGGTCTATTCTATTATTTGTTAATTGAAAAACTCTTTATTATTATAGGTCTGAGACCTTTAAATTGTATTAAAACAAAACATTTGTTATTTAGTTCAAAATAGATCAGCGATCTGAATTGTCATTACTGTTCAACTTAATCACTTTGTTAAATAAATTCTATATTATTTGCCTTAGTAGCAAGCGAAAAGACTATAAATTCCTGCGCACAGCAGGATAAGAAAAAATATTTAATATTTTAACAGCAGCAGTTGGTATTACAAATAGGTCTATTTCTAGAAGAACAGTTAGGCAGGACCTTCTTCTCCCTAATTTTTCTCATGAATTATTCTATATTCAAAGAATAAAGTTTCTTTTAGCTATCACAGCTAATTCTAGTAAATTATTAAGGCAAGTATGGCTCGCTCAGCCAGCCTCCTACTTGTAGAGATTTTCGCTCTGACTTATAATTTACTGTTTAAAATTCAATTTTGTGCAAGTTAAGTTTGGATTTTCATCCTTTCCAAACTTTTAGTCGGCGCCCTGCTGGGTGAGAGTTTAGCTTTCTTTAAGCGCAACACTTGGTTCTCTCTAATAATTTCTGCTATTAATAATACAAACGTTTATTTGTTTTATGGGTGATAATGTATACTACTACAGAACTAGAGCGCTCAAGGATAAGGATCGGAAAGCTCCAACGCTTATTGCAGCTGATAACCTCAGTATACTGCACCAACACTATCGCCGTTATACAGAGGCATACTATTGTCATGATGATAACACTGTTTTAAGGGGCCTAAGAAATCTTTTTGCACTAATTTCCCTCCGTGACTGCAATTTTTAAGCAGCTCGCAATTCTGCACAAGAACACTGGTAGGGGCCACGTCATGCAGCCCACATTGCCAGGCAACAATATACTCTTACTTAGGTATTATTGAAGCTGTTCGGGAGCGCTTGTTCTTCCGATTTACTGAACAAAAATCAATCTTTAAGGTTACCTGAGAGGTGTAGCCTAATGCTACACAGCCTAAACTATTCCTCTTGAATCAGGCTATCTAATACAAAAACAAGTAGTTCCGTGAAGAACCATACAGCCTATTTTCATATATCCTACTCCTGTTAATGGCCTCTATCAACATACTAAACTTCAGTTTGATTGTTGTGATATATTCGTAGATATTGAAAACCGTCTAAAATATTTCAGATGGTCGCCAGGTTGGATATTTATTTATGTACTATTACATGAAGATTATTATGTACGTGTGGTATTCAAACTTCAATCGCATGATTAGGACACTAGAAGTAAAAACGAGATTTAAAAATTTCGCACAGCTGCCATCTTGTGGTTATGAAAACAATTGAAATAAATTAGATGCCAGTGGATTAAAATTTGTATAAGCATTTAACGTGCAAAGTTTCACTGGACTCGGATGGTTATATCGCGAGAAACGTCCATTGAAATAATTATACTTAGCGTCACCGCCATGTTGGATTTGTGCTCACCAGGTTACTGAAAGTCCTATAGGTGAACTTATGTCCGTAGCTACTATGAACATAAAAAAATTCGGTTTGATTGCTGTAAAAGATTCGTAGATATTGAGAACCGACAATATATTTCAGATGCTCGCCATTTTGGATTGTTATATGTATAGGCCATAGAGTTATGTACCATTACAGGAAAATTATTGCGTAGCTTCATTATTCAAACTTTCACTTCGATCGCATGATTACGATACAAGAAATACAAATTTAATTTTAAAATCTCGCACAGCCTCCATCTTTAGGTTATATAAACAATTGAACTAAATTAGATGCCAGTGCATTACAATACGTATTATCATTTACCGTACCACATTTCGCTGCTCTCAGATTATTAAATCACGAGAAACGTCTATTAAAATGTTTCAAGTTCGCTTGGCCGCCATGTTCGTTTTGTACTTTACAGGCTTTTGAATGTTACATAGATATACTTGCAGCATTTCCCTTTATTACCGTAGAAAATTTCAGACTGATATCTGTTATAGTTTCGGAGATATGGAATGCCAGTGAAATATTTCGCACAGCCGCCATTTTGAGGTTATGTAAACAATTGAACTAAATTACACGCCAGTGCATTACAATGTGTATAAATATTTGCTGCACCAAGTTTCATTACGTTTGGGTGTCTAAATCGCGAGAAAAGTCTATTTAAAAGTGTCAAATTCGCATGGCCGCCATGTTGGTTTTGTAGTTACCAGGGTTTTGAAAAACTCATGGGTGAACGTGTAGTAGTATTATCTATCACCGTACAAAATTTCAGGGTGATATCGGTAATAGTTTCGGAGAAACTGAATGCTGGTGAAATATTTCCCACAGCCACCATGTTGGATTGGTGAGACACAATAAAGTTTGAAGAGCATGGTCGTGGTCGTTCGGAATGGTGCTATGATCTTACTGAGTTTCATTGAAATCGCTCCAGGCGTTTAGAAGTTATTAGGGGGCACACACACACCATCACAGACACACACACACACACACACACACACGCACACACAGACACACTCGGACAAACGGTGATCTCATAAGCCTATTTTTTCATAAAATGAAAATAGGCTAAAAATGATGAACACGTAGTCTTATGAGATCTATCCGGGCAAATGTGTGTCCGTCTGTCTGTCTGTGTGTGTGTGTCCCATATCAACTCCTAAACGACTGCAGCTATCAAAACAAAACTTAGTATGAGTAAAGATCTATAGGCCTACCAGAATAATTCAGGGCCATATTTCAAAATGACATCAGTGCTACCAACTGCTGAAAAATTGCAAATGAAATTTGAGCTCTATATTGGATATCTCAAAGTTATGCATGCGAACTGTTCCAAAATTGACAGACACAGTGATAATAACATTCCAGATCACCTTTCAGGAGCTCGTATATGACAGTGTTGCCAACATGATTCTAAGCCTGCTGATAGGTCCAATACTAAAATTCATGTAACTTCTATACTATTAATTGGAATTAAACCAAATTTCATAAGTGCTTTGTATACCACAACTGACAAGACTAGCATATTCTTGAGAGTCAGCAGAGCTGCCAACTGCTAATAAATGCTCCCTCTAATTTTAATCCTAATACCAATATATCAAAAAGTATGCAAGCCAACAGCTCTAAACTTTGCACACGTATCGTACCTGGCATTCTAGATTATTTTGCAATAACTGATACATGTCAGTGTTGCCAACATGATTCTAAGCCTGCTGATTAGTCCAATTTGTAAATACTTGTAACTTCTATACTAACGAAATGGAATTGGGACAATAATAGATCAGATTAATTCTAAACAAATAATACATGACATTGTTGCTATCGTGATTTTTCGCGCGCTGATAGATCCAATGTCTAACAGAAAGTAACGTCCATACTATCCATTGGACCTCAACCAAATTTTGTATGAGTATTCTCTACCTTAAGAGATGGAACTAAGAATATACTCAGTTCCCAGGGCTGCCAACTGTAGTGCTCTATTAGGCTGTACTGTTTGGGGTATTTTTCGAAATAATTAGAAAATCTCAATATTACCAACTTAATTTCGTCATTATTTTATATAGTTCTATATTGATTAATCATTGGCATGAATCTCAAATTTTAAGAAAAGTAGTCTCTAGTTCAGAATTCAAATATTTTGGCTCAATAATAATGGAGGACAACAGAACATCAGTGGATATACAAGAAAGCATTAAAAGTGGAAATAGATGATATTACGCTCTGCAAAGCATGTTTAAATCCACTTGACTGGAAGGAAGACGGGAAACCACAGAAAACCATCTTCACGGTTGCCGGCGGGGGGATTCAAACATCTTTGCCTCCCGGATGTGAGCAACTGCCTGTGTTCACTTCGTAACGACCATGGCACACTCACCCAGTAGTGAGTTAGTAACTGACCGATACACTGTTCTGGATTGACAGAATAATGCGTTGTTTGTACATTAATACCATAACTATTAATCGTTTCATTAATTCTGAATCAGACGTCATCGTAGCTGTTACACTTGCATTTCAATACTAAGACCTGTGGTTATGTATGGATCGGAAGGTTGGGTTCTGAATAGAAGAGAAGAAGACTGGCTGCGAAGATGGGAAAGGAAGATCTTGAGGGAAATATACGGGCCAGTGAGAGAGGAGGAAGGTTGGAGAATAAGGACAAATGTGGAAGTACAGGAACTCTTCGGACAGGCAGATATTGTGGTGAAAATTAAGCAGGGGAGGATAAGATGGGCAGGACACGTACAGAGAATGCCAGAATAGCGTAGTGTCAAAAAGGTGTTTACACAAAGACCGGATGGAAGAAGGAGAAGAGGAAGACCCAGGAGACAGTGGATAGACAACGTGGAAGACGACCTTTGGAGTCTGGGAATCAGGAACTGGAGAAGGAAGGCGGAAGACAGAGATGAAAGGAGGCCAAGGTTCTTCAGGTACTGTAGCGCCGACCAGTAAGTAAGTAAGTAAGCCTCTTTAGTTCGTCACGGAACAACTTGATTTTATCATTTAAAACGATCCAGTCGACTTCGTCGTTACGTTACGGTGACGTCACGAAATGTACCGAGAATGCACTGAGGTGTGTGACGTCATAGTACCGCTTGGTGCATGTGTACTGAGTTCACTGGTGAGCTCTGGCTTTACGAGACGGCAACGACACGGCGAGCGTGACGTCATCCAGCCAGCTCCCTCCTTTCACCGCGCGCTTCAGCTCCCTCATGACTTGTAACTTCCTAGCGTTCTGATTGTTTCTTGATAATCTAACATGTCATGATTCTTTGGCTTCGAGCATTCTTCAGCATTTGTAGCATTTAAAATGATATAAAGTCCAGTCATTCAGACTAACTGTGTCTTTTTTTTAATCACATGTATTCTTTTTAGCCTATTTTCATTTTATGGAAAAATAGTCTTATGAGATCACCTTTTGTCCGTGAGTCTCTGTGTGTGTGTGTGTCCCTAATAACTTCTAAACGGATGGAGCGATTTCAGTGAAACTCGGAAAGATCTTAGCACAATTCTGGCTGACCCCGACCATGCACTTCAAATTCTACTGTGTCTCACCAATCCAACATGGCGGCTGTGCGAAATAATTAACCAGCATTCAGTATCTCCGAAGCTATTACCGATATCATCCTGAAATTATGTACGGTGATAAAGAGAACTAATAGAAGTTCACCTATGAGACTTTCAAAAACCTGGTAACTACAAAACCAACATGGTGGCCAAGCGAAGTTGAGACTTTTAAATAGACTTTTCTCGCGATTTAACCATCCAAACGTAATGAAACATGGTACAGCAAATGTTCATACAAATTGCAATGCACTGACATCTAATTTAATTCGATTGTTTATATAACCTCAAAATGGTGGCTATGCGAAATATTTCACCGGCATTCTGTATCTCCTAGACTATTACAGATATCACCCTGAAATTTTGTACGGTGATAAAGGACACTGGTACAAGTTTATATATGTAACATTCATAAACCTGTAAAGTACAAAACGAACATGGCGGCCAAGCGAAGTTGAAACATTTGAACAGACTTTTCTCGTGATTTAACTCTCTGAGCGCAGTGAAATGTGGTACAGTAAATTACTATACATATTGTAATGCACTGGCATCTAATTTAGTTCAATTGTTTACATAACCTCAAGATGGCGGCTGTGCAAAAATTTAAAATTAAGTTTTTATTTTTTGTGTCGTAATCATTCGATCGAAGTGAAAGTTTGAATAATGAACCTACACAATAATTTTCCTTTAATGGTACATAACTCTATGGCCTATTCATATAACGATCCAAAATAGCTAGCATCCGAAATATTTAGACGGTTCTCAATATCTACGAATCTTTTACAAGAATTAAACTGAATTTTTTATGTTCATAGAGGGTATGGACATAAGTTCACCTATAGGACATTCAGTAACCCGGTGAGCACAAATCCAACATGGCGGCGACGCAAAGTATACATATTTAAATGGACGTTTCTTGTGATTTAACCATCCGAGTGCAGTGAAACTTTGCTCGTTAGATGCTTATACAAATATTAATCTACTGGCATCTTATTTATTTCAATTGTTTTCATAAGCACAAGATGGCAGCTGTGCGAAATTTTAAAATCTCGTTTTTACTTCTTGTGTTCTAATTATGCGATTGTTGTTGGAATATCACACGTACACAATAATCTTCATATAATAGTACATAAATAAAAATCCAACCTGCAAACCATCTGAAAGATTTAGACGAGTCTATCACAACGTTCAAACTGAAATTTGTATGTTGACAGAGGCAATTAACATGAGTAGGATATATGAAAATAGACTATAATTCTCCACGGAACTACTTGTTAGGTTATGTGTTCGCATATACCAGTAATTATATTGTGTTGACCGACTGAAGATTAGCTGCCAATTTATTGGCAATATAGCAACACTGAAAATGGCTTCCTCTAGGAGCCAATGTTTGAATGTGCCACACTTCCGGTAGCCTGTATCTTGAAGCCTCCAATGTTCAGCTATGTGTGTGTGGTGCGGAGACTGTACTCGTTAGCATCACTCTAATTAGCCCTCCCGCCACCAGAGCGTGCGCGCACTTGTAATTAGCAACAGCAAGTGTTAACGAGGACAGCTTGTTAGTGTCCTGTCCCCTTCTCTTCTTATCTTATTAGTGGGTCCTGGGTTCGAGCGGGACTCTTCTTCAATACGGCCCTAGTGTGTTAGTTTTTGATTGTAACATCTTTCCGCTCGGTTGTTGGATATTTCTTTAGTGGGGGGTGATTTTGTAAAAACGGACGGAAGTGGGACGGAAATGGGACGGAAACAATGAGCACGCGCGGTGGCGGAGATTGGTACTGTCAACCATGTGGCTATGTGGAATGTAAATCGCATACGGTTTGCTTCAAGGTTTGGTGGCCCCATTGAAGATATTCCAACAATAAATCATCTTCACATTGTCGTTCTTTGGTGTGAACATATTAATTGTATCATATTTGCTTAAAGGATTTGGCACAGGAGTTTTACAAGTAGTGCGTGGTGGTGGAGATTGGTACAACGACGTACTGTCGGCCATGTGGCTATGTGGAATGTAAATCGCATACGGATTGTTTCAAGGTTTAGAGGCCCGATTAAAGATATTTCTACAATAAATCATCTTCAAATTGTCGCTCTTTGGTGTGAAAATATTCATTATATCATATTTGCTGAAAATAATAATGATTTATTAAATCTGGTTGCAACTGGGATGAGCTGATTCTTAGTAGCGCAGCTAAATGGTGGTCTGTAAATCTATTTCTGACGCTATTTTTGCAAAGCTTCATTGTAGAAAACACCTGTTCACAGATATAGTAAGATGCGAACAAGGCAATTATCATTTTGCATGAGATTTCAAGTTTGGGAAGCTTGATTTAGGTAGGGCCTTGTAGAACTCAATATTCGAAACGTTGAGGAATAGTTGCTTTAATTCGTTGTTACATTTTTTAAATGTCGTGCTGAAAACGTCTAAGTCCTGTTTAATAACTTTGAAGTCCTAAAATCTTCATCCAAAATTCGACGTGGAGATTTTTTGCACAAAATGCATAAACACAATGAGATTGAAATAGGAAATATGACCTATGTGTAATTCATTCGAAACCATGTCGCGGGCCGTACTTTGTCAATGACTGATATATACTATAACAGGACCTAAATATAAGGTGCGTTCAAAAAGTAACGAACCGGAGGCTGTAATGCGTAAACCGGTAACGACATCGGCTAATCGTGGCGTGTGTAACGAGGTGTGGTTCCAACCAGAGCGTGGAAGGTCACAGCCCGTCGCTAGAGTGCACGCGTGCACGTCACGTGACGATACAAAGCGAACAGCAGCATGCATCAATCGTCCAACCAAGACCAAGACAGTGGGCCATTCGACATGCTTCCCGGTGTGGTTGAAGACTGTGGGACACCCATTGGGCACACACTTTCCGCAAGTGTATTCGTTCCTTCATGATGGTGTGTACTCAATCCGACCACTGCGGCTATGGCGTTCACTGACACTCGGCGGTCCTGGGTAATGAGTGCATCAACCAGCTGGACGTTGTCATCGGTAATGCAGGGGGGTGTCCCAGACCGGCCATCAACGGCTAACGACACCCGTCCTTCCCTGAAGCGCTTGTGCCACGCCTTGACCCTTGCAAGGGACATGCAGTGTTCACCGTACACTTGTGACATTCGGCGATGAATGTCCGTTCCCCCTACTCCTTCCGCTGTCAGAAACCGAACAACACCTCTTTGCTCTTCGTTTGACGACTCCATGTCACTGTTTGCAATGTGACTGGCAGCGTTGGACGATTAATGCATGTTGCTGCTCGCTTTGTATAGTCACGTGACGTGCACGCGTGCCCTCTAGTGACGGGCTGTGACCTTCCACGCTCTGGTCGGAACCACACCTCGTTACACACGCCACAATTAGCCCATGTCGTCACCGGTTTGCGCATAACAGCCTCCGGCTCGTTACTTTTTGAACGCACCTTATACATGAAGAAATTTAGAGAAACAGTGTATTTAAAGTAGGAATAAAGATTCAAGGAGAAATAATTTCAACTCTGAGATTTGCTGATGACACCGTCATCTTAGCCGACACGCCTGAGGATTTGAGGATGAGTTTTTAAATGGTATGGACTCCATCTTGAAGAAAGAATTCAGGAAAATAATGGAATGCAGCCGAAATAAATCATAATCCTCTATGGACGTCAAATTGACAGGTGTAGAAGTAGGGCAAGCCACTGGAAAGAACTTCCAGGATGGCTGAGATAGGAATCGATCCCGCCTCTTCTCAATTTTGCATCACGAATGAGAATAAACCCCGTTTTCAGCACTCAGACTTGAATTAAATTTCTTTGCAGAGCAGGGGATCGAGCCGCTATCAAGGTGCTGAATTTATCCCTTTATGGGATAATGGTCTCTATACTAACCACCTGTCATAAGGGCAGTTTATGCTTTCAAAGATGCTGATAGTTGAATCATTCAGCCAAATTTTGGAGAATATTTGATACCGAAGTGCTAGTATTTTCTAAAAATGAAATATTATATATCTACTTAACGTAATGGGTTGGAAAAAATAAATAAAGCAATTTAATACTAAATCATTAACAAATAGTGTAAAATGAAATATAAAGCTAGAAATAAAAATTATAAAAACAACTATAAAAAGTTATGAAAATAATGTTAAAAATCAATTTGAAATTGGTTAATTAAATAATTCTATAAAAAATCAAAATTAAATCTATATGAAATTAAATTGAAAATTAAAATTAAATGCATACACATTACAACAAAAACCAACATTATTAATACAGTAGAGTCTCGCAAACCCGGCACTCCGGATTACTCGGCCACTCTGACAGGAGAAAAAAATCATGATTTTTGTTTGTTTTTGTGTTTCCGCACGGAGCGTTATTATATTTCCTTTCATCTTCTCTGTCTTCTGCGCTATGGACATTCTGTTTCTTCGCCGTCTTCATGACGAGGCTTCAAGAAACAGGTTTCAAAGCGAAAAGCAAAAGAGCATTGCTTACTTTATTCGCAAAAAAGTAAATGGTAATTTTTATTAAGTGAAAAAGCTATTTGCGTACAGGAATTGTTTTGTACATATAGGCCTACTGTACAGTGTACATATTATAAAAATAATTTGTAGGCGTAGATTTTTAATTTTTGTTTTATAATTTAATTGTTTCCCTTGATTTTTATTCGGTACAGTGGTACAGTACTGAACTATATATTCAAGTACTGTGATTGTAGTGGCTTAATCGTTTTAAAACTTGTGTTTCTGTCAAAAACATATACATGTACTGCATTGTATTACTTTTAAACAAAAAAACAGCTAATTTCTTCTTTTTAACTCATTTCCCGATAACCCGTATTTCCGCGAACTCGGCCACCCTTCGACCTACATTAGGGCGACTTTACAAGACTCTTCTTCGTCGTCGTTTGGGCCTAATGAGGACCACGGGGCTCGTATCTCGTCGCTTTGTCTTTTCTCTTCTTCCAGTACTTTTTCATCATCTGACTATGAGCCAGCTTTCTTTCCTCCGTCCATGGTGTTCTGCTGACACCGGTGTTCTTCCTAGCTGTTAGTGATACAGGAAAAACTCCCTGTCGGATGGCTTTCCGGAATTGTTGGCGGTCCTGTATGGAATTAATTGGGATCCCTACTGTATCCCGCTCCGGAAAAAACTGTACAGCGTTGCCGAAATGGTGCCCACACACATCATGACGCGTCTCGCTCGGAAGTGATGGGCTCCATATCAGCAACGCTGTACAGCAGTTCCCGGAGCGGCTAGCAGGTGAACCATGTGTTATTTCCTGGTACTAATACAAGCCGATATAAAATAAGTGAAATAATTTACGTATTTCATAGTCATACAGCATAACTTTTTGATGTATAACGATTACAACGCAACTAAGAACTACATTTTCCAACCACTTCGAGCCGAGAAAAAGTTACCCTACAACAATGATAACAACTTTGTTCTTGGACACACAAAATCGTCAAATTAATAAACCAGTTATACAGCATTCCAATGTATATTGTGTTAAAATTTGGATTCGATCTGATGACGGGCTTTTGAGATAATAATTCTTAAATGTGACGCATGGTTGAAACATGATTAAAAACGTGCACTTTTAGTGTTCCAACTGCGATAAAAAATATTAAAATATAAATTAAAAAATCCAAACCTACATGAACTAACGTGAAATAGAACGACGAAAATGTTGATGGTATTGGATTTTATGTAGGACTATTGGTTACTTAACAAACAACCTTCAAACTCGAGTACACTTAATACTTTGGTCGACAGTAGGTGGTCTAAATCTGTCCTGACCGTAGAGATTCACTTGGTCCTACAGGCCTTCCCTCTTCCTGCCATTGTGAAGATCTTAATGGTGAGCCGGCAAGGGATCATGCGGGTCAAGTGTCCATAGAAGGCCAGGCGCGTCTTTCTTATACAAGTCACAAGACTCTATTGTAATAACAATTAAAATAAATTCAAAAGTAGGAAAACACATAAAATAAAAAAAAAAAAAAAAAACAAGAAGTTCCGTGACGAACTAAAGAGCCTACTTTTCATGCCAATGATTATTCTACAGAATATGAACCTATCTAGAATAATGACGAAATTAAGTTGGTAATATCGAAATGTCTAATTAGTTCAAAATATTCCTGGTATAATATAGCCTAATAGAGCACTACAGTTGGCAGCCCTGGTGACTGAATATATTCTTAGTTCCATCTCTTAAGGTACAGAATACAAGATTTGGTTGAATTCCAATGGTCGTTACATGCAGTTAGACATTGGATCTAACAGTGCGCGTAAAATCATGTTGGCAACAATGACATACATGTATAGGTCAGAAATAATCTGAAATAATGTGATCTATTGTTGTGTCAATTTTGGATGAAATCCATTAGTTAGTATAGAAATTACATGTATTTTAAAATTGGACCTATCAGCAAGCATAGAATCATGTTGGCAGCACTGACTTATATTAATTACTCCAAATTAATCTAGAGTGTCAGGTGCTATACGTGTGCAAAGTATAGAGCTGTTGCCTTGCATACTTTCTGATATATTGATATTAGGGTAAAAAATATAGGCAGCATTTTTTAACAGTTGGCAGACCTGATTGCTCTTAAGAATACTTATAGTCATATCTGTTATGTTACACATAGCACATACGAAATTTGGTTGAAATCCAACTGATAGTATAGAAGTTACATGAATTTAAAAATTAGTCCTATCAGCAGGCTTAGAATCATGTTGGTAGAGCTGAAGTATATATGTTACTCCAAATTAATCTAAAATGTCAGGTACTATACGTGTGCATAGTTTAAAGCTGTCGGCTTGCATACTTTCTGATATATTGATATTTGGATATAAAAATAGAGAGAGCAACTATTAACAGTTGGCAGCCCTGGTGGCTCTTAAGAATATACTCAGTCATATCTGTTTATGTAAACATATTACATACAAAATTTGGTTGAAATCCAATTGATAGCGTAGAAGTTATATGCATTTAAATATTGGACATATCAGAAGGCTTAAAATTATTTTGGCAACACTGTCATGTATGGCCTCCTGGAAATTAAACTCAAATATTATTATCTACATGTGTGCCAATTTTGGAATGGCTCCCATGCATAAATTCCAATATATCCATCATGGAGCTCAAATTTCTAGTGCGTTTTTTCAGCAGTTGGTAGCACTGACAACATTTTCAAATATGGACGTGAGATATTCCGGTATACATCTTTATTCATACTAAATTTGGTTTCGATTGCTGCAGCCGTTTAGGAGTTGATAAGGGGGGGGGGGCACACACACACAGCCAGCCAGCCAGCCAGCCAGACAGACAGACAGACAGACAGACAGAAGGACAGACACACATTTTCCCGGATCGATCTCATAAGTCTACTTTTTCCTCATTTTTGCAAAATGTGAAAATTAGGCTAAAAATATTATAGTTTTGCCGTATAAATGGTTAACGCGCCGTTGGATTATGATAGAAAAATGTCGCTCATATATTATATCGTCAATAATTTGACTTGGTAAAAGGAATATGAATTATGCTCAATCGTTAATAATTTGGTGTCCCCTTGTCTGGGCTATCAGGCACAGTGTTGTCTGGCAGTGGGAGTTATGTGCCGTTATCTAGAGCGGCCGGCGAGCAGCCAGTGTCAAGTCTTCTTAGTGCAGGCTTAGATGCAAATACTGTTATCAGAGGGGGCAAGATAAGCCCAGCCCCACCCAACCCAGTGATTTGTACCTGGCTTATAAACTCTGGGCAAAGAGTGACAGACGATCAGCGAGCTGACCTGTGCTACTGGGATTAGCTGGCGCACAGTGGGAGATCTCGGGCCGACACTGGTCCACCAGATAAGAGAGAACTGCTGGACAGTTCTACATTTAACATACTGAGGGATTTCACAACTTTCGAAACTGGTGTTTATCTCTTCAAATAATTATTTTAAAATCTAGGAAATATCAACTCCATCCTGCTGGAGATGACTATGCAGACATACGAGCAATTCCTGATCCTGTTATCGATAATTCAAAGAAGCAAATACAATTTCCTATAAAATTTGGTTGGTTGGTTCTTAAGTTTAGGGGCTGCGACAACGCGGTCATGTAGCCCCGTGTACTTTGGGTGTGTGTAGAATCTGTCTGATAACCGGTGTAAATTGTGATGACTATATTAGTGTGTGTTATCGGTTTTTTAATTCAAGTAAGGACTGCAGACTTTTGAATTTTTCAAATAGTTCCTACATTTGCTGCCAAACGCCACCGTCAACGACTACCAGTTCAGAACTTAGCTACCAGACGCCACCGCAGTAGGGTCTAGGCAACAAACGTAGGAACCTAAGAGCGTTGTTTACATTCTTTACCTATACAATTTAGCTTCACACAGGTGGAATTAGTGGAAGGTTCTTTAACATGCCATAAATCTATGACTTAGGACCGCCGCCTTTACTTTCCCTCCGTAGGAAGGCATACTGAGGGATTTTTAACGCTCCTAAAAAATCCGACGACTTCGGCTGGATTTGAACCCGTGATGTTGGGCATTGAAGCTCAGCATGCTACCAACTACGCCACCAAAGCCGCCCCTATAAAATTTCCTATAAATACAGTTAAATATAAAGATGGTATCTTTTTGGAAGCCTTAATTGGGAGGTTAAGGCTTTTAGTTCTCGCAGTAAAGAGGCCCAGGTGCGCTTCATAAAAAAGGAGGCAGCGCGCAGTTCGCCACTTTTGTGGGGGTCCAGGCGGGAGCACCAAGAGCCCGCCGATGAGCCAGCTTGGTGTCCTAGGCGAAACCCTACACAATTCACGGCACAAACCTAGAAATATTGCTGAGTTAAATATAATGTTTTGACCAATAGATATGGTGACATCCAGTCAGTGAACACAAAAACAATTGCTGGAATATGTTAAAAATTAACCTGAAATTATTTACATGTAATTTACCTTAGCTGAAGGAAGTAGGAGACTTCTATTACTTAGGAAGCAAAATAACCAGTGATGGACGAAGCCAAGAGGATATAAAAAAGTAGGTTGGCTCTGGCAAGGAAAGCATTTCTATAAAAACGGAATCTGTTGTCATCGAATATAGATATAGGTACTAGGAAGTCATTTTTGAAAGCCTTTGTCTGGACCGTGGCGCTCTATGGAAGTGAAACTTGGACTATTGGTGCAGCAGAAAAGAGGAGAATTGAAGCGTTTGAAATATGGTGTTACAGGAGAATGATGAAGATCAGATGGGTAGATAGGGTTACAAACGAAGAGGTATTAATACAAGTGGGAGAGGAGAGATGTTTCTGGTGACTGCTAATGAAGAGAAGAGATAGATTGGTAGGACACATACTAAGACACCCAGGAATAGCAAGCTTAGTTATGGAAGGGAGGGTCGAGGACAAGAACTGTAGGGGTAGACCAAGGTTATCTATACATTAAAACTATTTATGAAAACTTATCCGAGTCCGTCCGGCCATTCTATCCCGTCGATTGTCTTCATTATTTTTTTAAATGAAAAGTATTCATGCCCAGATTTGGTATCAAGTATTACAAATAACTTAACATCCGCCTTCCTCAAATTATTAGATTTTTCCAACTTTTTCCAACTTTGAAGCAATCATATCTTTGGTTTTAATTCAGGTACGCAGGTTGTTTTGGTCTACGAACACTCAGTGAATCAAGCGCTTTCATTTGAGCTCTTAACTATTCAAATCGGCTGATTCTGAGGAAAGTTATGAGTGAACATTCGATGATACATCTCTTCTTTTCAACATTTTCTCTCATTGTAGCAATCATATCGTTGGTTCTAATGACGGAAATTTCCTATTACACTAGCGTTTTGTATTACAATCAACAAAGCGCAGGGTCAAACGCTTCATCGAGTTGGAATCTACTTGCCTGATCCTGTTATAGGCCATGGAATGTTCTATGTTGCCTTATCCCGAGGAAACCGGGTGAGTTAGCCGTGGTCGTTACGGCATGACTGCTGGCAGTCGCTCACATCCGGGAGGCGAGGAGGTTCGAATCCCCCCGCCGGCAACCTTGAAGATGGTCTTCTGTGGTTTCCCATCTTCCTTCCAGACAAATGCCAGGGTTGGTCCCTAACTATAGGCCACAGCCGCTACCTCCCAACTCCTCGTCCTTACATCCCAACTTTCCTCCCCAACGGTACTTGTAGCTCACCCATTGGGTGTCCGTCTCGAAGCAGCTACAAAACTGGTGAGCCGAACATGTCCTCGGACACTCCCGGCACTAAAAGCCATACGCTAAAAAAAATCCCGAGGAAAATCATTTAATGATGTAGAAGTAGAAATTAAACCTAAGGGTCGACGCATAGCGAACATTGTCTGGAAGGAAGTATTGTGAAATAAAGGTTATTAACTATCACATAATGTCGTAATTTTTTAATTCCAATACCGAAAAATAATTCTGAGGAGGAGTACGGGCGCCCTAGTAATATGTTAAACAGATTGCATCGGACGTAGGGTGCGGTAGCTATGTAGAGATGCAACGATTAGCTCAGGACAGGGAGTGATGGAGAGCTGCATCAAACCAGTCAAAAGACTGAAGACTCAAACAACAACATGATATACAGGCTGTTTCTAAATTCCCATTACAGACTTTGAGGGCCTGTAGTGGGAACCAAGTTTAGCATAGGAACTTGTGTCCGGAAACGTACCGTCTTCCCGCTACCCGCAAAAGAACACCACAGCACACGTTCACGGCTCCCGCATTTTCGGCGACCTGCCAGACTCCTCCTGCTTGTCGTCTCTCTTTTAGATGCACCTTGTCGTAAAAGTTATAAGGTGCGGTCAAAAATTAACGAGCCTGAGGCTGGAATGCGCAAACTGGTGACTACATCGGCTAATCGTGGCGAGTGTAACGAGGAGTGGTTTCGAACAGAGCGTGGGAGGTCACAGCTCGTCGCTAGAGGGCACGCGTGCACGTCACGTGACGATACAAAGCGAGCAGCAACATGCATCAATCGTCCAACGCTGCCAGTCGCATTGCAAACAGTGACATGGAGGCGTCAACTGACGAGCAAAGAGGTGTTGTTCGGTTTCTGACAGCGGAAGGAGTAGGGGGAACAGACATTCATCGCCGAATGCCACAAGTGTACGGCGAACACTGCATGTCCCTTGCAAGGGTCAAGGCGTGGCACAAGCGCTTCAGGGATGGACGGGTGTTGTTAGCCGATGATGCCCGGTCTGGGGCACCCCCCTGCATTACCGATGACAACGTCCAGCTGGTTGATGCACTCATTACCCAGGACCGCCGAGTGACAGTGAACGCCATAGCCGCCGTGGTCGCTCCACGACAATGCACGACCTCATACGGCCACCATAGTCGCGGCACTCCAGCAGAAATTCAAATGGGAAGTTCTCGGCCACCCTCCATACTGTCAAGACCTCTCTCCCTGTGATTACGCCATGTTTGGTCCCCTGAAAAGGGCTCTGTGGGGTCAACGATTCACCTCGGACGCCGACGTCCAGCTGTACGTGCGGAACTGGTTCACATCGCAGCCCAGGTAATTTTATGAGACAGCCATTCACTGCCTCGTGTCACAGTGGGACAAGTGCCTCAACAGCCAGGGCCTATACTTCTAACATACAGCTACTGGTTTCTGTAATTATGCCTCCGGCTCGTTACTTTTTGAACGTACCTTATGTTTGGTTTTATGAAATATTAACACTTTCAAAAGAAAACTCGTTGACATAATATGGCTGAGATTCAACCATCAGCATCTTTGACATAGCAGGGGTTAATATACAGACCAGTAACCTATAAAGGCTTAATTGTAATAATTACTATTAATACATGTAAAAGATGGTATATTTGCTTTTACGGCCAGTGAATTAAAACTCAGCGCGTGGGGACACCAAGAGCCCGCTGATGAACCCCACACAAGACACGGCACAAATCTAGAAAAATTGCTGAGGTTTAATACATGTAACGATTTCCAGCGGTGTGTATACGCCTACATATTTATATCTCGTCCATTAATTGGGCACAATGGTGTTGACTGTAGAGTTACAAGGGCTGTTTCTTAAGTAAGCGCCGTTCTTTTTAAGCCCGTAGTTAATGCACACGCCGCAACAAGCGTGCGCGCTACCTCCCAGCATCCTTTGCGAACAAGCAGGCGTCAGTTGCAGCTGTGTAGCTAACCTGTACGCTGAACTGTGCATCATTACAATGTTCAAGATCATTGATTCGCCCGCCGCGAGTGAGGTGTGATCTGTAATACGTTTTTTGAGTGCAAGAAACATGTCGGCTGCAGACATTCATCGTCAGCTTTATGAGGTGTATGGTGATAATGCAATGACGGAAGGTAAAGTGCGAAAATGGGTACGCGAGTTCAAAAGTGGCCGTGAAAATATTCATGACGATGAACGCTCAGGTCTGTGATCGCAGATGACTAGGTGACTGGAATTGTCACGAAAATTCACGAGGGCCGAAGATTCATGATAACCACTCTATCAATGGATTTTCCTTAAGTGTGAATTCTTGGTTGTCAGAGCAGGCGGCAAAATTTTATGCAGAGGTATTTCAGAACTTAGTTTGAAGGTATGACAACTGCCTAAATAAACAAGGCAACTGTGCAGAAAAATAGAGGAAGGTATGAAAAACCTAAAAATAAATGTGGTTTCAAAATAAAATGTTCGGTTAATTTAAATAAAAACGGCCGTTACTTAAACAGCCCTCGTACGAATGACAATTACTGCATTGAGTTGGATCTCATTGATGTGGAAAGGCTTGAATTTAGAAGTAACACTAGTTGTTATTATCTCCAAAGAAGCACTCGTGAAGTTGCATAAATCCCCAAAGGATCACTTTAATGCTTGACTTGGAGAGAGAATCCTTCTAGTGTAGCCTGCCTCTCCCTCCCTCTCCCACAAGAGAGCAGAGAGAATAGAAGGAATAATTACTCAAGATAATTTATATTATAAGGACCATTAAAGAAATGCAGCCCTAGGAGACAAACACTGTGAGAGAGCTATTAAGTTTGTTCGCTTGAATCTGATAATAGCAGGCAAGTTGGAGTAAGTTTGTCGCTATGACTCATTGGGGGGCTGTTTGTGCTATCTCTACCTGCCTGCCTTCCTCTTCCGCGATATCCTACTTCTCAGGATACTATTGTCTTCGCTAGCTGACGGCTCCAAACGCCTTATCATGATAGATGCTGTTTTATAGCGACTCAGAACGGGACATTATTATTGCTACTACCGTTCCCTTTCTGTGTTCTGGAGAAGAAGCTTGAGTTTGGATTTGTTAAAATTAATTCATTTATTTGCAATTAGGGGTGTTTCTCCCGGTGGCATATTGGATATAGACTACATAGCAATTTAATTTCAGATAATAACACATTGACAAAAAAGAACAAGTAGTTCGGTGAAGAACTAAAGCCTATGTTTATTGCCTCAATCAATATACAAAATTTCAGTTCGATTGCTGTGATACATTGGTAGATAGAGAGAATCGTCTAATATTTCGGATGTTCACCATGTTGGATTTTTATATATGTACAGTAGGTCTTAGAGTTATGTACTATTAATGCAGATTATTGTGTACGTGTAGTATTCAAACTTCAATCGCATGATTAGGACACAAGAAGGAAAAACGAGATTTTAACATTTCGCACAGCTGCCATTTTGTGGTTATGAAAACAATTGAAATGAATTAGATGCCAGTGAATTAACATTTGTATAAGAATTTAACGTGCAAAGTTTCACTGCACTCGGATAGTTAAATAGCGAGAAACTTCCATTTAAATATTTATACTGTTTTAATCCCTTGGTTGGGGGGGGGGGGGGGGGGTAGTTTGGGATAAAACACGATTGTGTCGTTGTGCCAATTTGGAAGGTTATTCCTAAATGAGAGTAGCTTCCCGTAGCTGGGAGAAACTACTAGTGTAGTGTGTTGGTGTTTTAGTGTTCAATCTCTTGGGGGCCTCCCTGCAAGATGCAAGTATTTGCTAGGGGATGTATCTCTAAATACAGGCTACTATACTGGCCTGCCAGCTGAGCGGAATGAGTAATACAATAAACGTGCTAAATCAGCGGCTCGACGCTAGGCAGTCGAGTCGCGTGCTGTGAGTACAATGGGGCCTGACGAAGCAATTACCGGCTTCGACGGTCACGGTCAATCGTGACGAAGGTCAGGTAGGGTATGAGGACGTGAAGAAGAGTGTAATTAGTAATGCAAGTGTAGCTTACTGACCATGTATTTATTGGTCAGTAGATTTAGATTAGTATGTCCCTCTTGGGGAGTTGAGACAGGTGTGAAATACAATTTGTGTACAAGTTTGGGGTAGATGTATACAAGATTTAAAGGAATCTGAGCACGACTGAATCTCACCTGGTGATAAGCTGGAACGGACGTCGGGCAAGGCCGCTGGCGACGCACAGAGTAGAACAGAACAGATAATGGCTCCAGTTTGGACTCCATTCTTATACCTCCCGGCGCTGCGTGGTCAGCATTGCGTAAATGTAGCTGTCCTAGATAGCTGTTAGTGTAGATGTTTGTGTATGTTTTGCAAGTAGTTGGCTAACCTCCCAGGCTGGGTGGCCGCCGCTTGCTGTGTATAGATAATGTTCTGGTCTTATGGTGTTGCCAGTTGGGGTGGTTTTGGTAAAAGATGGGGGATGGCTCTCAGGGGGTACTGCCCCCCCGGGCTGTACAATACTTCGCGTCACCGCCAAGTTGGATTTGTGGTCACAAAGTTATTGAAAGTCCTATAGGTGAACTTACGTTTATAGCCTCTACTAGCAGAAGTACCTGCTCCTCGAACGGTCTTCTGTATTAATAACCAGAGTTACTGTTGCAATGGTTAGGGGCTTGTTTTTCCTTCATAAGTTTATCAGAACGAAGTTAGTTTTCTGGGTATATCGCAGACACTGTTAATCTAAGGGCCATAACATGTGGTCTTCGCAGACCCTTTATAGACTCCCTAGTTTTGTGTCACACATTGGGAAGCGCAACATATGCTTTGGTCGTCTATCTAGGATAATTTTTATATTTCGCCCATTTTAGCATGTATTTTGAAAAGTTATTCCTTATACCCACACTTCTATGAGAAGTACTTTGAAGAGTTTTATAAATGATTGGTGTATTGACTCATTGTTAAAATACCTAATTTTACGATGCTCCAAGCACCCGAACATGAATTATAGGCGTACATAAACATAAAGATATATCAACTTCACAGTATCAAACAAAATCATCTTTACGATGAATCCGTTTGTCGACAAAAAAATATGATAGTTAAAATGTGCTCTAAAACTAAAGTCACCTAACGTGTACTTACTGACGTGAAAATAATATTGAAAACTTCGTAGACGAAACGCAATATAAGTCAAATTGAAACTGACCCTCACCGTTGTGGAAAGTCCCCATCCACAGGAAGACCCCTTTAATAAATTATAAAGGCTTGTGGTGCATGAAAATTCGGGATTCTTAGCCCCCAATGGCCCAAATTCCGAAAAGCCGCAAAACACACATTTCCAATCCAGGAATTTTTGAAAATAATGTTGCTGTTTGGAGATATAATAGACCTTCTGTACAATATATCGCATATCGCACGTGTAAGTCACGTGTAAAAATTGTAGGGTATCCCTTAATCCCCTTAATCGCATTGTTGAATTTTACAGTCTATGTTTGATTCCACGATAACCTTATAGCAATTTGCAAACTTTCACAGAAAATGAAATAAATTGAGTGGTATGGCTTCTTACAGAAATAGATGGAAAGTTGTATGTCACCTCTTGTGATAGACCCACTGTTGTCATGGTTACCGGCTTGCATTAGTTCATTAGTTTCTTCTTGTTCTTCTTCTTTCGGATGGGCCAGCTGAGGACCACAACGTTCAACTTTTCAGCTTGGCGAGGGACTTGATGTCTGCCCCATATTCGCGCATTCTCTGGCTATGTTTCTCCTTTCCCTCTTTTGTCCAGACAATGCCGGTTTTCTTACAGGGTGGTCTGTCCTGAAAACTCTTCTGTTTAAGTATCTTTCTGAGATGTGATCGGCTTGTAATATCACTTTTCTTTATCTTCAGTTCTTGGATATCCTTGTTAACTACTGTTAGCGCCGGTGTCACGCTCTTTCTATTCCCCCAGTAGTTGAGAAGCCGGTTGGTTAGTCTTGTTGGGTTCATCCATGATACATGTCCGTAGAAAGCTAGACGTCTCTTCCTGGCCACATCTGTTATTTTCTCAGTATATCTTTATAGCTCCTGATTTGGTCTTCTTCTGTACTCATCTATTTATTAGTTTATTAAATTAAATTATTTTTCTAGGAATATCTCAGAATCGTAGTTTTAGAGCCTTAAAACATAGTAGCCACCGATGGGCTGAAAATGAGATTTGTCTCGTCCTTGTACGCCATAATATAATAATAATAATCATAATAATAATTTAATAATATAGGGATATAATAGACCTTTATTACCACACCGGCCCGTGTAAATCACGTGAAAAAATTCGAGAGTACCTCTTGACCCCCTTAAGTGCATTATATACGTAATGATGAATTTTATAGCTCAAGTTGGTTCCGAGATAACCTTATAGCGGTTTGCGAACGTTCACAGTAATGTAATAAATGGAATGGCATTGCCGTCTTACAGAAATAGATGGATTTCTGAGATTGTGTTGCCATGGTTACCGGCTTGCATTCTTTCAATAGCTTAATAAATGAAATTAGTTTTCTGGATATATCTCAAAAACTGTTGGTTTTAGGACCTTTAAATGTGGTTTTCGGGGCCCGTAGGGCTCCCGAGTTTTGTTTCTCACATTGAGACGCTGAAAATGAGCTTTGTCTCCTATTTCTACGCCCTTTTCAGCATGCATTTTAAGGGGGTAGGCCCTCTTTTATGAGAGGTATGGAGAAGAATTACATCAATTTTTGCTTTCGTGCCTCTGATGGACACCTGTACCAAATTTTACGTTGATCCACTCAGCCGTTCTCGAGTGATGCGCGTGCAAAATTGTACACAGACAAACAAAAAGACAGACAAAAAAATTGTTTTTGCACGCAACCGTCATAAACCAGTCTGAAACGCGTTAATAACTCAAATTTCCGTGGAAATTCAGGAAAAACAGACAAACTTACATTCTTATATATATAGAGATGAAAATAAATATTTCTGTTTGATTGCTGTAAAAGATTCGTAGATATTGGGAACCTAAATATTTCTGATGGTCGCCATATTGGATTGTTATATGTATAGGCCATAGAGTTATGTGCCATTAAAGGATTATTGTGTAGCTTCGTTATTCAATCTTTCACTTCGATCGCATGATAACGACACTAAAAATATAAATTTAATTTTAATATTTCGCCCAGACGCCATTTTGAGATTATATAAACAAATGAACTAAATTAGATGCCAATTGCATTTCAATATGTATAATCATTTACGCTACCATATTTCACTGCGCGAGAAAACTATATTGAAATGTTTCCACTTCACTTGGCCGCCATGTTCGTTTTATACTTTACAGGTTTCTGCATAAATAAACCTGTAGTACTGTAGTTCCCTTTATCACCGTACAGTGTGATATCTGTAATAGTTTCGGATATATAGAATGCCAGTAAAATATTTCGCACAGCCGCCATCTTCAGGTTATGTAAACAATCGAACTAAATTAGATATCAGTGCATTACAGTGTGTATAAACGTTTACTGTACCAAGTTTCATTGCGTTTGGATGGTTAAATCGCGAGAAAAATCGATTTAAATGTCTCAATTTTGCATGGCCGCCATGTTGGTTTCGTTGTTGCCAGGTTTTTAAAAGTCTCATAGGTGAACTTATAGTAGTGCCCTTTATCACCGTACGAAAGTTCAGGGTAATATCGGTATTATTTGTGAAGATATTGAATACTGGTGAAATATTTCGCACAGCCGCCATGTTGGATTGGTGAGACTTAGCAATGTTGATGGGCTCGGTTGGGGTTGGCCAAAATGGTGCTATGACCTTACGGGGTTTCACTGAAATCGCTCCAGCCGTTTAGAAGTTATTAGAGGGACACACATACACCACACAGACACACATAACATACACACACACAAACAACAGGTGATCTCAAAAGTATTTTTTTCTTTCTTAAAATGAAAATAGGCTAAGAACACTAACAGCAGCAGAAATGAGATTCATGAGACGAACTTCTCGTTACTCCTTACTCTATCGCAGGAATGAAGACATCCTGCAAGAACTGAAGATCGCCCCAGTTGTACAGCATATAGTCGACAGTCAAACAGCAAGGGAAAAATAGAAAGGACATGTGGACTGGTTGAGTTCTAGCCGAGTCCCTAAACAGATTCTTGCGCATGCTCCAAGTGGTCGAGGAAACCTGGAAAGATCAAAGAAACGCCTTCAAGAGACCGTAACAAACCACTAGGCCCAATACGTGAAAGTTAATAATGATGATGACTCGACCTTATTCCCTTGAGGTTGAAGCAGAAGTGGTCTCGTTGCCAATGTTGACTGAAGAATTTTAGTTCACAACCAACACTTTGCACAAATTGTCAAGTGAACAACGTCGTTTGTTGTCTTGCAAAAGCCGTTTGTAACGTGAAGAGCTTCTCTCCACATCAGAGCAGGATATTGGAGCATATTTAAATGATAGTAACTGGACCACACAGAGAGTCGAGTCTTTTAGCGTGACAGACTGTTTTCCTTCGAGAAAGTCCCGAATTTCGGAGATCTGTATATAACCAGAAGTTTTTGAAACTGCATAATTCACTTTCACTGTCCTATACTACCAGGCTTGATGTTCATGACGATATTGTGTTGGGTAGTACCACAATTGATGTCATATAGGAAAAACTCGAACAGTGGAGGGCAGCCTTGGAAGACAGTGGACTCAGGATTAGCAGGAGGAAGACGGGGTATACGAGGTTCAATACAGATCAAGACTGAGAGATCAGAATGCAAGGGGAAACGTTAAATAGAGTGGATGAGTTCAAATACCTGGATTCGGTGGTGACTGGAGATGGAAATCTGGATGTGGAAGTGTCACACAGGATTCAGGTAGGATGGATGAACTGGAGGAAGATGTCAGGAGTGCTCTGTGACCACAGGATCAAGCCTAAGGTTAAGGAAAAAAATATATAAAACTGTCGTAAAAAACCGCCTAAGTTCTGTGATGTGGTTTGTTGCTTGGGCTGCACTCGGAACATTTTTTCGGGAACTTCCTCCACGAGTTCATCGCCAGATGGGTCGTCGCCATCTTGTCTTTCGGACCCAACTGTTTGGCTTCCGATCGTCGTTTTACAGGTAAGAACTTCGAATTACCCAAAATATAATTCGAATTAACCACGAATTTTAACATTGATTGTATATAAAATGCTTGGGACCAAGAGATAAAATTCGAATTAAAGAAGATTTTGAATTATAGAAGTTCGAATTAGCCACGTTCTACTGTAATTAGAAATACAAATCAAAGAAGAAAAATAACAAATATATAAAAAAATTAAACATTTCCAAGCAAGAAATAAAGACGATAAAAATCCAAAAATTGTTTAAAAAATTCAAAAAAACTTTGTAAATTTGCTTTTTCTGAGATCATCGAGCAACTGCCACATAGAATTCATTTCAATATTTCATTCACAGAACTATTAATATTAGTGTTTTTTGTTGTTCCCTACCAAATGTATTAGTTTACCTATTATACTAAAAGTATAACATTCTTTCCAAAAACGCAAAGTTTCAAAAATATATTTTTTCTTCACGGTACAAACCCGGCTAAAGTCATCGGATTTTTAGGAGCGTTAAAATCCCTCAGTATGCCTTTCTTCAGAGGGGAAGTGAAGCTGGCGCGATGTCATAGATTTATGGCATAAAAAGAACCTTCCGCTAACCACAATGGTGAGAAGATAAATTTGTAGGTTAGATTTGATTAACGCTCAATTTAGTTCCAACGTTCGTCACCAGGTGCTGGTTGCGGAGTCTTCTAGTATCCTAGTTCACAGCTAGGTGTCGTTGACGGTAGCATTTGTTTGCAAAAGTAGGAACTACTTGAAATTGATCGTCTGCAGTACTTACCTGAATTACAGATAACACACACTAATACAGTCATCACAATTAACAGTGGTTATCAGACAGATTCTACACACGCCCAAAGTACACGGGGCTACATGACCGCTTTGTTGGAGCCCCTAATCTAAGATACCAACCAAATATCCTTTCTTCACATTCAGTTTATGAATTGGGACATATTTTTCTCAGTATTAGTACAGGACACTCCTAATTAGTGATCTTTAATTTGAGACCTCGTTGAGATTCATAGGTGAATTAGAACTTAATCCCTCCCTATATTATTCTGCTAAGGTCCCATCCAGTTTTGTACCGAAAATAAGGTCCCATTAACACCAACCTACACATATGGGGTACCTACAGGTTCAGCATAACCCAATGCGTAAGCGAAACGCACTCACTTAGTCTTTAAATGCCTCACAATTAAATAAATACCTTAAAACATGTATGTTTATAATGAAATAATTAAAGAATGCAACACGGTAACCAATGTAACAGAATCTCACAGATCCATCTATTTCTGTAAGACGCAATGCAATTCCAATTATTACATTACTGTGAAAGTTTCCAGACGGTTATAAGGTTATCACTGAACCAAATTAAGCTGTAAAATTCATCAATACATACAGTATAATGCACTTAAGGGGTTCAAGAGGCACTCTAGATTTTTTCACGCAATTTTCACGTGTGAGTATGGTACGAAAGGTATTTTTCACCCAACTATAAAGGGTCTCCGAAAACCACATTTAAAGGCCATAAAATTAACAGTGTCTGTGATATTCCCAGAAAAATAACTTCGCTCTGATATGCCTATGAAGGAATGACAAACCCCTAACCACTGCAACAGTAGCTGAATTGATGAAGTCTGATTATTCATACCAAGGATAAATCAGTCATAGCATTCATGATTGAGATTTTGCTAAGTGTACTCTTTACAACTAGAATATTCGCGGGTGAAGCTGCGACGGGCAATGCTAGTTTTTGTCAAATACCTACAATTCTTAAGCTGCGTTTACACTAGCGAAATTCCCTCGCGCGAAATAATGTCGCGAAGGAATAGCGCTAGTGTAGACCCATGAGTAATTGCGGGGTGAGAGGCCTCGCTGCGAGCCGGTGCTCAGTCGGATTTTGTCCGCGCATCAAATGGTTTCGAACGTCGAGTTTCGGTTTGTGTAAACGTGGTCGCCGTAGTTGCACGAGGGACGAATCAAGAACAGTGCTTGCAGCTCATCGAGCTCCAAAAAAAAAAAAAAGAGAGACTGATGGTCAGTCTGAAAGACTGGACTTTGTATCATTTTAAATGCTAGCAGCCGAGTACCAAGAAGGCAGTGCGAGAACAGAGTTTCAAGATTCTATTTTGTTTCTTCACTGCCTACTTGATTGTTCTTGCACTGCCTTCTTTAAACACTGTTCTCGCACTGCCTTCTTGGTAGTCGGCTGCTGTATCGTACTATGACGTCACACACTTCAGTGCATTCTCGGTGCATTTCGTCCCGTCACCGTAACGTAACGCCAGACCTCAGCGTAACGACGAAGACGACAAGATCATGTAAAATGATAATAGAGTTTTTATATGGAATCCGAAACCGAATAACAATTTCAATCGCAATAAAAGTGAATAATAATAATATCGTATGGCGTCGGATGCCAGGTGCAAGCTTTGTAATTTGCACGTCAAATTTCGTTGTTCCTTGAATCACTAAGAGAGTCAAGGAAGTTAGATATCTAAGCTCCTTGAACACTTTAGCGCTTTCTAGTAGATAAATGAGGAACTTTGTGTTGGCGGAAACTCCCGCGATTAATTTTGCCATTATGAACACGGCCTACTGAATTCAAGTGGGTTCTTTGACATGCCAACATCGTATGACATGCGTGTCGTATTTTTGCCGCCTTTCAAAAATCACTTACCATGGCCAGGAGCGAATCTGCAATCTTGGGATTAGTAGACCGACACGCTATCCACTCACCCACCGTGGCAAGCTAATAAAAGAGGAGATGCCTGGAAGGAAATTAGTTCTGAACTAAACTTTCCTATTTCTGCTGTGAAAGGGAAGATGAAAGCGCTACTGAGATCATACCGAAGCGAAATAATAATTGTTTGCTCCAACATCGTTGAGGGCGGGTTTTTCTTCTTCCATTTCTTGATCAAAAATGCCATTGACATGACGGAAAACGCGGCTGCAGCTGCTGGAGGGACAAAACAAGTTCTCCTAGCATGTCTTTGGACAATCAAAGGAGTGATATTTGCGAGACACGTTTCTGATCTGCTGTTGTTCGCGCCCAAACGCACTACATACGGCGGGGCATGGCACGGCTGCAAGGATTCTTTGGTTTCTTTGCCATGATGTTCTCCAAGGGCAGCATAAAGACTACTGTCGACCAAAGTATTATGTGCACTCGAGTTTGAAGGTTGTTTGTGAAGTAACCAATAGACCTACATAAATTCCAATAACATCATCATTTTCATCGTTCTATTTTACGTTAGTTCATGTAGGTTTGGAATTTTTAATTTATATTTTACCAATGTTCTATTTTTAGCCTATTTTCATTTTATGTAAAAATAGGCTTATGAGATCACCTTTTGTGCGTGTGTGTGTGCGTCTGTGTGATGTGTGTGTGTGTCCCCCTCCCTTAATAACTTCTAAACGGCTTGAGCGATTTTAATGAAACTCTGTAAAGTCATAGCACTATTTCGGCCTACCCCGACCATGCCCTTCAAATGTTACTACATCTCACCAATCCAACATGGCGGCTGTGCGGAATATATGACCAGCATTCAATATCTCTGAAACTATTACCGATATCACCCTGAAAATTTGTACGATGATAAAGAGCACTACTGGAAGTTCACCTATGGAACTTTCAAATACCTGGTAACTAGTAAACCAACATGGTGGCCGAGCGAATTTGCGACTTTTAAATAGCCTTTTATCGCGATTTAACCATCCAAACGTAATGAAACTTAGTACAGCAAATGTTTATACACGTTGTAATGCACTGGCATTTAATTCAGTTCAATTGTTTACATAACCTCAAGATGGCGGCTGTGCGAAATATTTCACTGGCATTCTATATCTCCGAAACTATTACTGATATCACCATGACATTTTGCACGATGATAAAGGGCACTACTGCACGTTTATCTGTGTAACATTAAAAAACGAACATGGCGGCCAAGCGAAATTGAAACGTTTTAATAGATGTTTCTCGCGATTTAACCATATGAGCGCCGTGAAATATGGTACAGTATATGATTATATATATTGTAATGCACGGGCATCTAATTTAGTTCAATTGTTTTCATAAACTTAAGATGGCGGCTGTGCGAAATTTTAGAATTAATTTTTTATTTCTCGTGGCGTCATCATGCGATCGAAGTGAATGTTTGCATAATGAAACTACGCAATAATTTTCCTTTAATGGTACATAACTCTATGGCCTATACATATAACAATCCAAAATGGTGACCATCTGAAATATTTAGACGGTTCTCAATATCTATTTCTCTATGATAGCAATCAAACTGAAATATTGTATGTTGATAGAAATTATGAGCATACCATCACCTATAGGACTTTCAATAACCTGGTGGGCACAAATGCAACATGGCAGTGACTCAAACTATATATATTTAAACCGACGTTTCTCGCGATTTAACCATCCGAGTACAGTGAAACTTGGTACGGTAAATGCTTATACAAATGTTAATCCACTGACATCTAATTTTTTCAATTGTTTTCATAACCACAAGATGGCAGCTGTGCGAAACTTTAAAATCTCGTTTTTACGTCTTAGTGTCCTAATCATGCGTTTGAAGTTGGAATACTACACGTATACAATAATATACATGTAATAACACAACTCTAAGACCTACATTAATAAACATCCAACATGGCGACCTTCCGTAATATTGGACGGCTCTCAATATCTACGAATCTATTACAGCAATCAAACTGAAATTTTGTATTTTGATAGAGGCAATTAATATAAGTAGGTTATACGAAAATAGGCTTTTGTTCTTCACGGAACTACTTGTTTTTATATGAATCAGAGATTCTTTCCCGGTCCTAAACAATACCTAAAATGATTTTGGAAACAGTTAGTTCTGAGAATACGTGGAAAGCAAGAAACAGTGCACTGCCTTAAAATGAGTCATGCCCAGTGAATTAGGGAATAAGCGGGCTTTGAAACATAGCACAGAAGTTGACGGGAAGATAGGTAGCGACAGTCTTTGTTCTTCATTGCACCAGTCCATGAAAATTAAAGACATTGAGATTTACGGTGACTTTAGCACAGTTAAATATGAGTGATCTGTACAGGCCTATCACAAACTTCCAATATTTATTGAGTGTCAGCAAGTTTACGTCAGTTACAGTACAGTAGATGTGGTCATTTATAGAGAAAACTATAATCCCGACAGAAAGAAATATAATATTGACAGTGATGTACTCTTTCTCTGCTCTGTAAAATTTACTTTTCCGTTATTGTCGGGCCTTAATTGGAGTAAATAAATAAATAAATAAGTAAATAAATAAATAAATAATAAATAAAATGAAATCTGAAATTGAGAAATGAATAAGTGAGGCTAGGAAAACAATTGGAGCATTGAATTCCGTTTAATAGAGCAGAAATATTTTAAACAACATTAAGAAACTTAATTACAGTTCATTGATACAAAGTATCTTGTTATATGGAGGAGAAACTTGGACGTTAAACAGACAGCAAGCATACAAATTATTAGTAACAGAGATGGATTATTGGAGCAGGACGGCAAGAAAATCAAGATTGGATAAAATTAGAAATACGACAATCAGAGAAATTATCTAGGTAAAAAACGACGTACTAGAAGTGGTTGGAGAAAGAACATTTCAATGGCTTGGACATGTGAAAAGGATGCAGAATAGTAGAATTCCAAATTTAATGTTACATTGGCAAGTTGAAGGCAAACGGACACGGGGTAAACCAAGAGAACAATGGATGGATGGTGTAAAGAGAAGCAAGGCTACCAGAGGCTTAACCGAGGAAGATGCTGAAGACCGAAATTTGTGGAGGAGTCGAGTATTTTGGGGTTGAAGGAAAACTACTGTATTGTAAAATATTCCTAATAAAGAAGAAGAAGAAGAAGAAGAAGAATGCATAAATATAATTATAATGAATGAATGAATGAATAATCTGCAACTCATAACCTCATTATGTCTCTGCTGACACGATAATTATTTTATGTTCGACCCTCACTATAACGTGTCAGAAAACTGTATCATAATGATGGTCATTATAACACTGTTTTCCATTATGATACAGTTTCTCCAGCCAATAAGAGCTCGTTCATTGACCAATTAGGTAACGATACCTTCGCGCATGCGCTCAAAATCCAACATGTCGGACATAAACACAACATCAAACTATAATAAATTACCGACATGGAATAGGCACCGTCCATATGTTCGCGTAAATAAACTGGCGAATATGAGACAAGCAATAGCACTGTACCTTAAAATCACCAACGCTAATTTCTGCACAGCGCATTGTCTTCAAATGACACCGGTGACAATATTACTGAGGGACGGCAGATGTAAACATATGGCATTGCAAGCACACAGAGCGCATGCGTCGGTCGTTCAAAGATCTTGAAAAACAGAGATATAACAGCCAACGCTCGCTCTGCGATCACAAAATTCAATTACCGTAGCTGACTCTCAACAGATATTTATGAATATTTATGTTAAAACATATAATAAAGTTATAATTATCGTCGAACATAAACAGTCGTATGCAACTCGCCTATAATGGTAATTAAGACACTCGTATGGAAATTATAAAACTCGCATACGCTCGTTTTATAAAAATACTCGTGTCTTAATTATAGCCATTATAGGCTCGTTGCATAATGTACTATTATGTTCGATCCTGACTATTATATGCCAGAAAACTGTACTATAATGAGGCTCATTATAACACTATTTTAGCCTACTTTTCACATTTTGCAAAAATGAGGAAAAAGTAGACTTAGGAGATCGGGCAAATGTGTGTCTGTCTGTCTGTCCTTCTGTCTGTCTGGCTGTGTGTGTGTGTGTCCCCCTATCAACTCCTAAACGGCTGCAGCAATCGAAACAAAATTTGGTAGGAGTAAAGATATCTGAATATCTCACGGCCATATTGGAAAAGAATGTCAGTGCTACCAACTGCTGAAAAATCGCAATTGAAAATTGAGCTCCATGTTGGATATCTTGGAAGGTATGAATGGGAGCTATTTCAAAATTGGCACACGTATAGATAATAATATTGCAGTTTAATTTCCAGGAGGCCATACATGGCAGTGTTGCCAAAATGATTATAAGCCGGCTGATAGGTCCAAATTTTAAATGCATATAACTTCTACACTATCAATTGGATTTCAACCAAATTTCGTATGTGATATGTGTACATAAACAGATATGACTTGAGCGTATTCTTAAGAGCCACCAGGGCTGCCAACTGTTAATAAATGCTCTCAGTTTTCATTAATCCAAATACCCATATATCAGAAAGTATGCAAGCCGACAGCTTTAAACTATGCACACGTATAGTACCTGACAGTCTATATTAATTTGGAGTAACTTGTATACTTCAGTGCTACCAACATGATTCTAAGCTGCTGATAGGTCCAATTTTAAAATGCATGTAACTTCTATACTAACTAATGGATTTCATTCAAAATTGACACAACAATAGATCATATTATTTCAGATTATTTCTGACCAATACATGTATGTCAATGTTGCCAACATGATTTTACGCGCGCTGTTAGATCCAATGTTTAACTGCATGTAACGTCCATGCTATCCATTGGACTTCAACCAAATTTTGAATTCTGTACCTTAAGAGATGGAACTAAGAATATATTCAGTCACCAGGGCTGCCAACTGTAGTTCTCTATTAGGCTACATTATGCCAGGTATACAGTATTTCGAACTTATTAGAAATTTCGATATTACCAACTTAATTTCGTCATTATTCTAGATAGATCCATATAGATTAATCATTGGCATGCATCTTAAATTTCAAGAAAAGTAGGCTCTCTAGTTCATCACGGAACTTCTTGTTCATTATGAAACAGTTTCTCCCACCAATCAGAGCTCAAGAAACAGTTGTTTGACGAATTAGATAAGGATAGATTCGCGCCTGCGCTGAGTTCCATGGCCTTCTAATTTAAATTTCACTGCGTGGCCTAGTGTCATAGTAGGGTAATCGAGGAGGCCATGGTCATATACAAGGCATTCTCTGCGTCTCATGCGCTCTGTTCAGAACATAAAACTGGCGAAATCTCGACAGATATTTATGAATATTTATGTTCGAACATAAAATGGTTATAATTATTATCGTCGAACATAAACAGTCGTATGCAACTCGTCTATAATGGAAATTAAGACACTCGTATGGAAATTATAAAACTCGCATTTGCCATTATAGGCTCGTTGCATAATGTGCTATTACGGTATTCAGTTACGTATATACTGTAAAATAACGAGCCTATTTTAGTACATGATTAGGTAATCTCATTCGGTTCATAAACTGTTTTTTTAATTCTATAATGACTTCTCCGCTAGTACTGTTTTATTTTTTCTTAAACATCATTGATAACGTTTATAGATTCCTTTTAAAACATACGATTCTTACCTCTCATTTTTTTCACCGTGTTGGAAGAATATAAAATAAACAACGTAACATTCTTCTTCGCGGGTGGTGGTGGCGGCGGCGGCAATATTTAGAGACATCACGTGACCAGAAAGTCGTTAGCAAATGTCTCCACTCCACTCTACTCCACTCTGCCGCCAGGCGCGCTACGGCAGTGTTGTACATCATAAAGCAGGCAGGCAGGCAAGTTGAAGATGCCTACAGACGCTGTTTTGATAATGTCTTGCGCGCGCCACCTGTGCCTGATTTAAGTTGCGGGAATATTTTATGGGGGCCATGCTTGTATCATAGCAACAAACAAGTGATTCATTTAGTGAGAACGTATCCTCCTCCGTTCCCCCACTCTCCCGTCCTTAATTGTTTAATTAATTAAGATGATATCCAGAGCCCCTTTACCCTTGCTCCAGCAGATTTACAATTATGTGAGAGTAATTTCCTAAATACGTCATACGTATTATTAATATAAACAAAAGTAAATCTCGTATGTTCTTGCGTAATATTAAACTGAAATAGCTGCTTGGAAAATTAATAACGTCCATAGGGAATTAAAACCAAAAGGAAGATCATAGAATGTATAACAGGTAATGACACACCAGAGGACTTGAATGAGATTTTTAAAATGTTTGGACTCCGTCTTGAGGAAAGAATTCATGATGAAAATAAATAAATAAATGTGAAACAAAAAAAGAAAACAGAGACCCCTATGGATTTCAAATTGCCAGGAAAAAGCTTAAGGAAGTAGGAGACTTCTGTTACTTAATAAGCAAAATAACCAGTGATGGACGAAACAAAGAGGATATAAAAAGTAGGCTGGCTCAGGCATGGAAAACATATCTACAGAAAAGGAATCAGTTCACTTCGAATATAGATTTAGGCATTAGTACATATTTATTGAAAACCTTTGTCTGGAGCGTGGCGCTCTATGGAAGGGAAACTTGGACTGTCGGTGCAGCAGAAAATAGGAGAATAGAAGCATTTGAAAAGTGAAGATATGAGAAGAGGCGGGTTTGATTCCTACCTCAGCCATCCTGGAAGCGGTTTTCCGTGGTCTCCCACTTCTAATCCAGGCAAATGCCGTGATGGTACGGTATCTAACTTCAGGGCACGGCCGTTTTCTACCTAAATCCTACCTTGATTACAAGTACTCACACTAGTACAGACATCACAGTTACACAGGTTATCACACAACTTCTACACACCCAAGTACACGGGGATATATAACCATGATGTCGAAAAGGCCCTAAAAAATCAACAACAATTTATCTTCATGAGCAGTCGCCAGAAACACCTCTCCCCTCCCACTCGTCTTAATACCTCTTCATTTGTAACCCTATCTACCCGCGTGATCTCCATCATTCTCCTGTAACACCACATTTCAAATGCTTCAATTCTCCTCTTTTCTGCTGCACCAATAGTCCAAGTTTCACTTCCATAGTGTACCACGCTCCAGACAAAGGCCTTCAAAATATTCCTATTACCTAAATCTATATTCCATGTCAACAGATTCCTTTTTCTGTAGAAATCCTTTCCTTGCCTGTGCTAACCTACTTTTTATATCCTCTTGCTTCGTCCATCATATCATTCGATTATTGATTGAATAGTCGGGTTATTTCACTGAAGCGAGTATATCGAAATTCCAATGTTCGAATCGGTTGGAAATTCGAATACCGTATTCAAAAGATCTTTGTGTTTTTAAAAATGTCTCGAAAAAATGGAGACAATGTAAATCAGCTGTTGAAAGACAGAGCCCAAGTGTTCAAGAGTAAATCTTAAAGACCATATCGTTACGTTGAAGAACAGAGTTCCAAATACTTATAATATTCAAATGTGGGAATAATGTGAGTAGTCGGAACTAATCATACAGGGTCTTAAATATAAAGTAAGAACGGTGAGCGGCAGCTTTGTTATCCGCTGCTGCAGTGGCCTTGGCCGAGCTTGTGGCGTGCCACGGTCCCCTGCTGCGGTTTTGAAAGCGCGCGCATAGTACATACTGTACTCGGCCTTGTACTAAACGTGCCGGTTTTCAGTCGCCAGTCTGAACCTCAGATGTTAACATGAGCCAGTTATCATTACAACATCGTACTTTAGTATGTAAAACTTATTTTAAGTACGAGTCGGCTCGGCGGGTACATGATGCATTTCTTCAGCAATCTCCTGATGAAGTGCTACCTTCACTTATTGTAAATAAGTTTATCACTACTGACTCCGTGCTCAATATAGAGCATAAAATTAAAAATCATAAACATTACAGTGGCAGAAGTCACTCGCGTCAGCCAGAATGTGGTTACCAGATACAATGCGTGTATAACCCAGGAAGGACGACACTTCCAGCATCATTTATAAGGTAATATTTCATACAGAATTGTACACACTCTTAAAGCAGGGGACCGTGGCGCGCCACAAGCTCGGCCAAGGCCACCGCAGCTGCGAATAACAAAACTGCCGCTTGCCGTTCTTACTTTATATGAAAGACCCTATATGTTTGAATATGTACACCCTTATTGTGAAGTGTTTGTCACAGCCTCCTAGACTCAGTTCTTCAACATAGCAATATGATCTTCGAATTTTACCCATGAACCCTTATGCTCTGTCACTCAACAGCAGATTTACACTGTACCATTTTTCGAGGCACGAAGATCCTTCGCTAAAATTAAATTATTTTTTGGATTTCACCTCATATCGTGCTAGTAAGCCCTTGTTCATCCATGCAAGAGAGTCACCCCTTCATTTACGAATAAATTACTTCTTATATCTACTGTAGTCTTATCTTCATTCTGAAACAAGAGGGGTGTGTGTGGTAGAAGAGGAAGGAATTTGATATAGCGCAGAGGAGTATTCTCGGAATTAGCCATTGGGTGCATTAATGGCCACACTGGTTGTGTATATATATTGTATGAAAGTTTCCTGACCAGCCCAGCCCTCTAGAGCCGGACATCCTGGCAGTACACGGCCACCTCGATAGCGAAGTCAAGCGGTCGTAAGGAAGGCTGTGGAATCGCCTTCCCTCAGACAGAGCCCCCTACTCCTCTGTCATGGCCCCCTCCACCACCACAGCTTTAAGTTTTAGCGGTTGTAGCATGGCCATCAAGATAATCACAACGTTATACTGTACTACGTAGCCCCAGCCAGCACCAGAAACTTAGCAGCTCTATTCAAGCCAGCTATCTCCATAACCTCAAAATGTTGTCTGCGACACCGCTCGAGATGGTGTCACAAATGGTAGCGATAAGAGGCATCTCGCGCGCGCTCCGAGCGCTATCTTCAAACATTACTTCAACGTTATGCGTATATATATGTGTGTGTGTGTGTGCTCATTTTTTTCTCTCTTCATTTTTTTTCTTTCCCTCTTTCTTCTTGTGTTGTTGAAAAGTGTTTTAAATCACGCATGACTTGCTTTGCCCTTGCCGCCTTCATATTAGCAAAGCCTCCTGCTACTTGACTTGCCTGCCTTTTTCTTTTATAACAATGAGTTTAATGTTGTTTTTTTGTGTAACAAAAGAGGGTCGTAATGTTTTTGTATGAAGTTAGGTCGTAAGGCTTTTGTTAGTAACATCTGAAGATGATATGGTTCCACCAGTCATCACCAGAGGTCTATTTAATAAAGAATGAAGGAAACTTAAGATAGCGTTTCTGTAAGCGAGCACTGGAGGTAATTTGTTTCGTGTAGTCTCGACTGGAATATTGTGAAAGGCTGAGGGAATACCGTAATTTTGTCTTCATTTACTTGAGAGTGTGGATAAATACAGGACTAGGAAGAAATAAATTAGAGTCCACATTATTATAATTAAATATTTGGATTCTTGTTCAGTCCGTTTGTTATCTCTCAGTATAAAACAGTGGTTCTTAACCGGTGGTCCCGGTGGAGCCTCGGGAGTGGTCCGCGACAGAAATGGTCCACCAGCACTCATAAAAAAAAGTGGCCAATAAATGGAGATTTCGAAAATGATGTGCGTTGAACAAGAATCGTCCGAATGTATCCGCGGCAATGACCAACAAGTTTTGAATTGAAATATCTATAAAATAAGTGTTATTAGAATATGATACAAAATAATTTTTATAACGTATGTTTAACCTTGGCAAATAAACTTTCACCAACATTAAACAACCATAAAATCACAGGGCAAAATTGAAATATTTTTGTTATTATTATTTTGCAATGTCCTTTTAAAACAAAATTGTTACTTGAACATAAATTTGTAATTGAGACTTTTCATATTATGTAGGCTATATACAGTATTATAAAAAAAGGTTATTTTGTTCTATTAAATAATTTGTAATTTGATTGCCCTGTACACTAATTAATAGTAATAATAAATAATGTGTTCTAAAAACTGTTTTTCTTAATCATCTTTGAATATTCTTATGGCGAAGGCGCCGAGGAAGGGTCACAACTGATAAGGTGTATCAGCGGAGGGGGGGGGGGGGGAGGTTGGGGGGAGGGGGGGGGGGAACTGGGGTTTCCGTACATGATTCAATTTCAGGCTGAGTGGTCCGCAGACTTCTACTGGTTCAGAACCACTGGTATAAAGGGACTAAAACAAAAAACTTTACGAGCCTTACAGTAGTCGCATATGATGTGTAACATCTGACATCGAAGAAACCTCACGTGCAATTGTTGATACACCGGTATTTTATACTATTATTGGCACAAATATTAATCTATTGTAAAAGGGAGTGTTTTACAGATATTGTAGTTTATAATACGGAACTCATTTTATTAGATGATTTGTAGCTTCCACCAGCACTAGCCTAAATAAAGAATACGATATGGATCAACTAGATTAATAGACACGACACCGCTCATAACCTTAAGTTCCTTATAAATAGGCGAACTTGCGAGTAAATGCAATGTGCACAGCAGTAGATCATGAAAGGCTTCCCCAGATCCCGGACCTCTTGATTCACAGACCAACTCGTAATTTCATATGGATTCTGTTTAAATCAGTCATATTGATATGATTAGCAGCAGAGTATCAAAAAGGCAGTGTGAGAACAATCAAGAAGGCAGTGCGAGAGTAGAAATATCAAGTAGGCAGTGAAGAAAAAAAAGAGTCTTGGAATTGTTAAGTATTATTTGTGTGTAAATAAAAAAGATTTTTGTGTGTTGATGACTGTCCAGGAGGGATACGATCCAGCTGGCAGTGCGTCTTACACACTTCCGTCCGATCCACTTCCGTCCCATTTTTCAAAATCACTCCCACAAAAATATCCAGCAACCGAGTGGAAAGATGTTACACATAAATAACCCAGTTAGAATATTGGCTTCGGTGGCGTAGTCGGTATCATTGCTGAACTGCTAAGCCCAAGATCACGGGTTCAAACCCGGCTGAAGTCGTCGGATTTTTAAGAGCGTTAAAATCCTTCAGTATGCCTTCCTTCGGAGGGGGAAGTAAAGCCGGTGGGCCATTGTCATAGATGTATGGCATGTAAAAGAACCTACCACTACAATTGTTTGTTTGTAGCTAAATTTGTAGGTTATTTGGTTAGAAACGCTCTATAAAGTTCCATCGTTCGCCGCTAGGGTCAGTGATAGGGGCATCTCTGGTAGCCAAAGTTGGAACTACTTTAAATTGAACTGGACGGGGAGCCTATGGGCGTTCAATTAGAAATACCCCGCTATGACCATTGGCTGCAATTGAAATATACATTATTGGGTTTCAGCCAAGTGAACAAACTTGGGCTCATCAGCAGATTTTTGGTATAACCTGTCTGAATCCTTCAAAGAAAGGAAATGTGAGTGAGCGAGTAAATTGCTCAACATGTAATAGGGAAGAACAATTAATTAACTTGAGCTATTAAAGTTAGTATATTCTACACTATACTTGAAAAGAAAAGTAATTAACAATAAATAAATAAATCATTTGTACACCATTAAAATATCTATATACTATGATTTTAAGAATTGTTCTGCATGAAAAGTTCGTGACAGCATATCTCTATCTTAATTACATCGACCACTATGAGTGTTTTTACGTTTTCATTTCTTCCAACAATCTCCATTCAGTGAATATTTAACTTACTAGCCGAGTGAGTGTATGAGCCAGCGATCGAACCTATCACCCCAGCATCAAACTGTCTAGCCGTGCCGAGTTTAGACTTCAGAGAAGAGTACGAGTGTTTCAAGTTTCGCTGTTCACCACTGCTTTTCTGAATTGCGCCTGGGACCTGCCATCCATCGCATTTTAAGTTTACGCTGGATGAACCGTTAAAGATACCGGGCGAAGCTGCAAAAAGATACATACAATAGTCTCCCTTTCAGCTGGGAGGAGACTGGACGAATATGCAATAAGATTACATACAATATTCGCCCTTACAGCTGGGAGGAGACAGGGTGAATCCGCAATAAGATTACATACTATATTCGCCCTTTCAGCCGGGAGTAGACAGGGTGAATCTGCAATAAGATTACATACTACATTCGCCCATTCAGCCGGGAGTAGACAGGGTGAATCTGCAATAAGATTACATACTATATTCGCCCTTTCAGCCGGGAGTAGACAGGGTGAATCTGCAATAAGATTACATACTATATTCGCCCTTTCAGCCGGGAGTAGACAGGGTGAATCTGCAATAAGATTACATACTATATTCGCACTTTCAGCTGGGAGGAGACAGGGTGAATCTTCAATAAGATTACATACTATATTCGCCCTTTCAGCTGGGAGGAGACAGGGTGAATCTGCAATAAGATTACATACTATATTCGCCCTTTCAGCTGGGAGGAGACAGGGTGAATCGGCAATAAGATTACATACTATATTTGCTCTTTCAGCTGGGAGGAGACAGGGCGAATCTGCAATACGATTACATACACTATTCGCCCTTTCAGCTGGGAGGAGACAAGGCGAATCTGCAATAAAATTACATACAATATTCGCCCTTTCATCTGGGAGGAGACAGTGCGAATCTGCAATACGATTACATACATTATTCGCCCTTTCAGCTGGGAGGAGACAAGGCGAATCTGCAATAAGATTACATACAATATTCGCCCTTTCAGCTGGGAGGAGACAGTGCGAATCTGCAATACGATTACATACACTATTCGCCCTTTCAGCTGGGAGGAGACAAGGCGAATCTGCAATAAGATTACATACATTATTCGCCCTTTCAGCTGGGAGGAGATGGGGTGAATCTGCAATAAGATTACATACAATATTCGCCCTTTCAGCTGGAAGGAGACAGTGCGAATCTGCAATACGATTACATACACTATTCGCCCTTTCAGCTGGGAGGAGACAAGGCGAATCTGCAATAAGATTACATACACTATTCGCCCTTTCAGCTGGGAGGAGATGGGGTGAATCTGCAATAAGATTACATACAATATTCGCCCTTTCAGCTGGGAGGAGATGGGGTGAATCTGCAATAAGATTACATACTATATTCGCTCTTTCAGCTGGGAGGAGACAAGGCGAATCTGCAATAAGATTACATACACTATTCGCCCTTTCAGCTGGGAGGAGATGGGGTGAATCTGCAATAAGATTACATACAATATTCGCCCTTTCAGCTGGGAGGAGATGGGGTGAATCTGCAATAAGATTACATACTATATTCGCTCTTTCAGCTGGGAGGAGACAGGGCGAATCTGCAATACGATTACATACACTATTCGCCCTTTCAGCTGGGAGGAGATGGGGTGAATCTGCAATAAGATTACATACAATATTCGCCCTTTCAGCTGGAAGGAGACAGTGCGAATCTGCAATACGATTACATACACTATTCGCCCTTTCAGCTGGGAGGAGACAAGGCGAATCTGCAATAAGATTACATACATTATTCGCCCTTTCAGCTGGAAGGAGATGGGGTGAATCTGCAATAAGATTACATACACTATTCGCCCTTTCAGCTGGGAGGAGATGGGGCGAATCTGCAATACGATTACATACACTATTCGCCCTTTCAGCTGGGAGGAGACAAGGCGAATCTGCAATAAGATTACATACATTATTCGCCCTTTCAGCTGGAAGGAGATGGGGTGAATCTGCAATAAGATTACATACAATATTCGCCCTTTCAGCTGGGAGGAGATGGGGCGAATCTGCAATACGATTACATACACTATTCGCCCTTTCAGCTGGGAGGATACAAGGCGAATCTGCAATAAGATTACATACATTATTCGCCCTTTCAGCTGGGAGTAGACAGGGTGAATCTGCAATAAGATTACATACATTATTCGCCCTTTCAGCTGGGAGTAGACAGGGTGAATCTGCAATAAGATTACATACAATATTCGCCCTTTCAGCTGGAAGGAGACAAGGCGAATCTGCAATAAGATTACATACATTATTCGCCCTTTCAGCTGGGAGGAGACAAGGTGAATCTGCAATACGATTACATACACTATTCGCCCTTTCAGCTGGGAGGAGATGGGGTGAATCTGCAATACGATTACATACACTATTCGCCCTTTCAGCTGGGAGGAGACAAGGTGAATCTGCAATACGATTACATACACTATTCGCCCTTTCAGCTGGGAGGAGATGGGGTGAATCTGCAATAAGATTACATACTATATTCGCCCTTTCTCCTGCCAGCCCTTGATTTATTATACACATCCCCCCCCCCCCTGTTATTGGGGAAATTCATGTTGACAGACTGAAGATTTAAAACTGACACTAAAGCATTAAGCACGCGGTTAAAAAACTATGTATTTATTATAATATCTAACAAAGTTGTCGGACAGAGAAATAGTGATTCCATCCACAAACAGTCTCCTTCCACCAATTAGTATATGGAGGTGTAGTTATTAAGTTGGCCACGTACTATAAATGTGCAATTTTTAGCAGGCAATGACTGTTCTTAAATAGAATTACTGCTCCAGTTTATAATGTTACTGAACACAAATTACGTCTTACTTATCGAGAACAAACAAACGGACATTAAATAAGATGATAAACTGAGATAAGAAAGAGAAGAAAGGAGAGAGAGAGAGAATTTTTCCCCTTCGTTAAACCGTGACAATTAATTCTCTGTTAATCCTATTTTATTCTGATAAAAGTAATGGAATCTTAGCGGAGAAAGTTAATTACTTTGATAGCATCGTGCACTTAAATACGACGCATTTGTCAGATCATATCTGTCAGCGTCAACACAGCTCTTGGGACGCAAGCCTAGCTTTTATTCTTTAAACGTTGGTAACATCTCTTTTCTGAGAGATTGGTGGTACAGTCGGGTCACCTCGTGGTGGAACAGTATGAACTGTAGTTCCCTCACTTTCCTGGTTAACTGGCGCATGGGTTATTTTCACCCGAGGCTTAAATAATGCTTTATGTTCGACCCTGACTATTATATGTCAGAAATCTGTACTGCTGTATAATGAGGCTCATTATAGTGCAAGTTTTCATTAAGGGACAATTTCTCCCGCCATTCAGAGCTCAAGAAACAGCTCTGTGACCAATTAGGTAAGGAAAGCATCGCATCTGCGCTGACTTCCACGGCCTCCTATTTTAAATTTCACTGCGTGGCTAGTGTCATAGTGGGGTATCTGAGGTGGCCATGGTCAAATACAAGGTATTCTCTGAGTCCCATGCGCTCTGCTCAGCACTTAAAACTGGTGAAATCTCGACAGATAATTATGAATATTTATGTTCGAACATAAACTAGGTACTGCTCGGTTCCAAGCTCTGTGAACTTGCGGGATGAAGGGCAGAGGCAGAGAAAGTGCAGGCGAGAATTTAGAAGCCTGCCGACAGTCCGCCGTGTTACCTGACATGGACGTCTATTCCAATAGTGCTAACATAGGGTCTTTTCTGAAACCAGTGTGGTGTTACGAATAAGTCAGGGAGTCACAACCAATGTATTTGGTTCGGTACTATGCACGGACCGAGAAACCTCATCATTCGTCAACACCATTTCTCATAGTCCGCGATGCACATTCCTCTCAGGTTCACGCAGCTTAGACTCGAGCATAATTTTCGTCGAACATAAGATTAAATGCAACTCGCCTATAATGGTATTTATGTTCGACCCTCACTATTATGTGTCAGATAACTGTATCATAATGATGGCCATTATAACACTGTTTACCATTATGATACAGTTTCTCCAGCCAATCAGAGCTCGTTCATTGACCAATTAGGTAACGATAACTTCGCGCATGCGCTCAAAATCCAACATGTCGGACATAAACACAACATCGAACTATAATAAATTACCGACATGGAATACGCACCGTCCCTATGTTCGCGTAAATAAACTGGCGAATATGAGACAAGAAATAGCACTGTACCTTGAAATCACCAACACTAATTTCTACACAGCGCATTGTCTTCAACTGACACCGGTGACAATATTACTGAGGGACGGCAGATGTAAACATATGGTTGCATATGGCATTGCAAACACACAGAGCGCATGCGTCGGTCGTTCAAAGCTCTTGAAAGGCAGAGATATAACACCCAACGCTCGCTCTGCGATCACGAAATTCCAGTAGCTGACTCTCAACAGATATTTATGAATATTTATGTTAAAACATACAATAAAGTTATAATTATCGTCGAACATAAACAGTCGTATGCAACTCGCCTATAATGGTAATTAAGACACTTGTATGAAAATTATAAAACTAGCATGGCTCGTTTTATAAACATACTCGTGTCTTAATTATTGGCATTATAGGCTCGTTGCATAACGTACTATTATTGGTTAGTCCTTATTTTCTGTCGCTTACTGTGCCTTCCTTCCTAGCCTTGAACTTCACCGTGCAAAAGAAACTTGTCCATAGCCTTTTAAACACTCAAGTTATTTCTACATTATTTACGGTCGGGTCAGATTTACCCATGGCGCCACTCCTCCCGTGACAATTTTCGGCTTACGTTAGTCGGGACAATCTGTGAAAAAATAAGGAGGGAAATCCAACTGTTTTGGTGCAGCACAATCACATAGCTCAGGTTCTTGTTGATCCTTAATAATAATAATAATAATAATAATAATGATGATATCGCATGGCCTCGGGTGCCGGGTGCAAGCTTTGTTATTTTTTACACTGAGAGGGCAGCTTGCATGTCGAATTTTGTTGTTCCTTGAATCACTATGAAAGTCAAGGATGTTAGATATCTAAGCTCCTTGACACTATAGCGCTTTCTAGTAGCGAAATGAGGAACTTTGTGTTGGCGAAAAATTCCTAGATTTATTTTCCTTAATGAACACGGCCTACTGAATTCAAATGGGTTCTTTGACATGCCAACATCGTATGACATGCGTGTCGTAATTTTTGCCAACTTTTAAAAATCACATAGTAATGCGACACGATAACCACTCACCCATCGTGGCAAGCTTGTTGATCCATGTTTAGGGTCTAAGGACATTTTGGTCATCAGCTCATTATACTGTTAGGAACATTATTGTCCTTTCTCTGCATGTTAAATTTCAAAAATATAAATAAATCTCATTTTATATTGGGAATAGTTCATATTAATACACCAGGTACGACTACGATAAAAATGGAGTGACACACTACTGTATGGGTCAAAATGATCTGGCGTCAGTCTTCGTGATTTATTTTTTTCACGCCGGTTCTCAAGGGTTAATGAGAGACGACTCAAACGTAAGGCAGTAGCACTCACCAATAGCTGACGGTTGTTGACCAATAAAATGCTTCCTCTATCACTCCACGTGGACTCAAAGTCCCGCCCTGGCGGCTAGCTCGCGTGTCACGCAGGTATCAAGGGTCCAGTGTTGCACATCTGCCCGTAGTACTTTCCAGTCTCACTGCGTGCTCACAGTGGCTACCGTGGAAAGTTGACAACACTTTGCCTCGTGCTGGGAAAGTCTTGGCTCCTGAAAGTTACGGAATGTTAACATATCCACCCGGCTAGATTTCAAGATACTAGGTGAGCCACACGTTAACGAGGAAAGTGCAAGAGCTATACGTTAAATTGAGCAATGTGGGGCTGCAGCAAGTCATCGGATCGCGCGTTCCAATCTCGGCGCTAACACCGGCCATCCTGATTTTTTTTCTTTTCCACTCACTCCAAGAAAGAAGAAAGAAAAATCATTCCGAAAATACTAGGAGTAAGACTCGCTCCTCACGGGTACCGACTACAGTCAATCAAGGTAACTGAAAAATACTCAAAACATCGAAGTCGACATCAGAAAAACACGATTGAAATTCTTCGGGCACATAAGTAGACTGCCGAATACCCGACTAACCAAAGTAATACTAGATTACATATCATCACTCCAAAGTACAACACCATGGATGAAAGAAGTACAAAAAGACATGCTGCTAACATAACCGACACATCAGACAGAGACTCCTTCCGTAACAAAGTGAACAACTGGGAAGTCCAACCAGAGCAACCTAAACCTACACCTTATAGACCTGAATGGTCTGACGAAACAAAATTGGCATTCTATAACAGTATGAAACAATACTGGTAAAATAAGAAGAACATCAAGAATTGAGTCAAATTGCTTAACGCTTTCCAACATTGGGAAAATACGCTGTAAATAAATAATAACAATACTACTACTACTACTACTACTACTACTACTACTACTACTACTACTACTGCTACTACTACTACTACTACTAATAATAATAATAATAATAATAATGACGATATTACCCATTCAACTTTTGAATGCCGCTGAGCGTGGCTGCGCCAGCATGAATCCCGCGGGGCGAAGCAGAGGACACAGCGATGACAGAGTGCAGTATGCACATAAGACAAGCAGCGTCAGATGAGCGTCACAGGAGCTCATGTGACCACGGACAGTTAAACGATGACTGAGGCTACTGGAGTTGAGCCACTTGCAACTGTACCTGTCAACAAAGCAGGCTGACGCATGACAGAAGTAAACAAAGAATACTTCCCATCTCGACCGCTGGCAATCAAATCGAGAAAGGGTTAATAATAATGAAACGAGCATGCATTTCTCTTTCCTTCTCCTTTCTCCCTCAGAAGTGCTGAAATTGTTAGGGATTCACTGCTCACCAGGCATGCTTCAACTGCTTTTATGACTCTTGCAGATAAGATACATTTACGTGTGGACACTCGAGTTGAATCAGCATCTTTCTTGTTAATCATAAAACAGGGATGTCCAACTATTTAGTTTTACTAAAGATTATAAATCCTCTTTTTTTTTTTTACAAAATAATAACATTTCTGTCATAAATTATACAATACATAGACATTAAACATTTAGCCTATACATATAAACATAATGACAGATGTTTTTCAGCAGCTCTATGTCTTGAAGCAAACATTCCAATTTTTAATATTTATTGAACTGGCTGATATCTCAGGTGGATGTGGTGCAATGTTATCGTCACATTTACGGTTGGAATATCAATGTCCAAGTATTCCACACATCCTATAAATATTTATTAATTCCTTTTCGTGACCTTTCATTTATTTAAATTTGTAAGAATATCCATTTTCTTTTTGGTGTTTCTAAGATTTCTTCACGCTGACGAAGTTATCATTGATATAACGAAACATGAACGTGTTAATTTAATAAACTACTTTCTGTGGAGGTCCGGGCGGGGACACCAAGAGCCCGCTGATGAGCCAGCTTGGTGTCCTAGGCGAAACCCCACACAAGACACGGCACAAACCTAGAAAAATTGCTGAGTTTTAACCTGGAAATATTGCTGAGTTTTAACCTGGAAATATTGCTGAGTTTTAACCTGGAAATATTGGTGAGTTTTAACCTGGAAATACTGCTGAGTTTTAACCTGGAACTATTGGTGAGTTTTAACCTGGAACTATTGGTGAGTTTTAACCTGGAACTATTGCTGAGTTTTAACCTGGAAATATTGCTGAGTTTTAACCTGGAAATACTGCTGAGTTTTAACCTGGAAATATTGGTGAGTTTTAACCTGGAAATATTGCTGAGTTTTAACCTGGAAATACTGCTGAGTTTTAACCTCGAACTATTGCTGAGTTTTAACCTCGAACTATTGCTGAGTTTTAACCTGGAACTATTGGTGAGTTTTAACCTGGAAATATTGCTGAGTTTTAACCTGGAAATATTGCTGAGTTTTAACCTGGAAATACTACTGAGTTTTAACCTGGAAATATTGGTGAGTTTTAACCTGGAAATACTGCTGAGTTTTAACCTGGAAATACTGCTGAGTTTTAACCTGGAAATACTGCTGAGTTTTAACCTGGAACTATTGGTGAGTTTTAACCTGGACCTATTGCTGAGTTTTAACCTGGAAATATTGCTGAGTTTTAACCTGGAAATACTGCTGAGTTTTAACCTGGAAATATTGGTGAGTTTTAACCTGGAAATATTGGTGAGTTTTAACCTGGAAATACTGCTTAGTTTTAACCTGGAAATACTGCTTAGTTTTAACCTCGAACTATTGCTGAGTTTTAACCTCGAACTATTGCTGAGTTTTAACCTGGAACTATTGGTGAGTTTTAACCTGGAAATATTGCTGAGTTTTAACCTGGAAATACTGCTGAGTTTTAACCTGGAAATATTGGTGAGTTTTAACCTGGAAATATTGCTGAGTTTTAACCTGGAAATACTGCTGAGTTTTAACCTCGAACTATTGCTGAGTTTTAACCTGGAACTATTGGTGAGTTTTAACCTGGAAATACTGCTGAGTTTTAACCTGGAAATATTGCCGAGTTTTAACCTAGAAATATTGCTGAGTTTTAACCTGGAAATATTGCAGAGTTTTACCTTCTAGTGTTTGTCAAGGCTGTGGGGCGTGGTGGCTCAGCGGTCTAGCTGTATGCCTCTCACCAAGGCGGTCCGGGTTCGATTCCCGGTCAGTGCATGTGAGATTTTCGAAGTGAAATGCCATGTCCTGTGGTTCGGATTCCACGTAAAAAGGAGGTCCCGTGGCCCATGATCACAAGATTCACGGTCACGTAAAACTACAATCTTCCTTCCTTCTTCCTTTTGTTTGTCAAGGTGGATTTTATAATTTGAGAATGATATGTTGTAATGAAAACACTATTTATTCCTGTTCGTGCAACAAAATTTGAATATAAGAATGGCTCTCAAGGGCACGGGCGAAGGTGGCAAAAGTTGGGTTTAGGGCCCTTACACACGAGCGTTTTTCTGTTGTTGTTGTCGACTGCAAAAAGTGGTTCATATGTGGTCGCTTGTTGCCGTCGTGCCGTTACCATATAATGCAATGCGAAAAATACTTCTCCTTACAGACGAACGCTTTCCCAACCACTGTCGCCAGCTGTAGCCGATCCCGTCCACTGACCACATCCCGACTTTTGTGCTTTCCTTTTCACACGGGCGACATGTCAGCCACATCTTGGCAAGTCCCCACTCACAGTAATCATGATGGAGCCGTCTTTCTTCTGTCGATATGGCTTTCCTCATCACAATATCTGTCCTTGAAATACAGTGGAACGTGGCTAATTCGAACTTCTATAATTCGAAATCTTCTTTAATTCGAATTTTTCTCTTGGTCCCTAGCATTTTATATACAATCAATGGTAAAAAAATCGTGGTTAATTCGAATTATATTTTGGATAAGTCGAAGTTTTTAGTGTAAAAAGCCGATCGGAAGCCAAACAGTTGGGTCAGTTCCCGAAGAAACTGTTCCGAGTGCAGCCCAAGCAACAAACTTTGGCGTTTTTTGAAAGTAGAAATGATGTAAGTGGTTCTGTTTTCCGTTCCTTAAATTTGTTAGATTTTTTTTGTGATGGCTGAGAGACTAAATTGTAGGAAACAGGTAAAAATCTCAAACTATTTTGAAAAACAGTAGATTTCTCTATGACTTAACTAGATTGCTGGATTACTACTGTCGTTAAATAGGTGAATAGTACATTTTGGTTTTATTATCCGTTTGAAACTTTTGAGTATATTCATCAATATAGTCTCTATAAAGTACCGTTGTCCGTTAATAAGCTTTGTTGAATGTAAATCATTATGTAAAATTAATACAATATATTTTCTCTACCCTTTTCAAAGAACTTTCTTAATTCGAATATTTGGATAATTCGAATTTTTGTACTGGTCCCTTGAGGTTCGAATTATCCAAGTTCCACTGTAATTGGTTTAATTTTCTCTAGTAGTTCATTGAACATTTTAGGCATTCTGAAGAACTGGAAACACTTATCCGGATAATTGCAAAGTTCGTGATATAAAGAATGAAAGTGCCCAAACTGTTGCCGGACTTCTACAATTGGATGTATCCACATTCTTCGCGTTTTCCTTCCTTTTTTTTGCGTCTTCGCATGAACAAATGAAGTACAGCGTCTTCTTCAGAATCCATACTGTGAATGACCGAAGTTCCACTTGCCGAACGACATTATTAAACCCCATTATATTACTTCATCCTCGGTGAAGCTGATCGGACCACATTTTGACGCTGGCCTAGTCACAAAATGTGGCCATACTGAACTACAGAAGTGGTCGGGGCAGTGACCAAGAAGGGTATTCTTGCAGTCGACAGAAAAACGCTCGTGTGTAAGGGCCCTTACACTACAGTGAAACCTCTCTAAAAGACCACCCCTATTAAACGACCACCCCTCTTAAAGACCGATTTTTCCTGGAACCGATTTAAAACCTCATAAGGTCAATGTATTTGTTACCTCTCTTTAAAGACCACTCCTCTCCCCGACCATAGACCAGGCATTTTCTCAGTGTGACCTCTTTCAAAAGACAACTTCTCGTGTAAAATGTGGAATAAAAGAGGCATGCAAGATTAAGTTACAGTACAGTGCATAAGTTCTAAATCTTTTTTTCCTCCAATCCCTGTAGATAAATCTGATAGCCTTCCCATTGGAGATGATGTGGGTGATGATGTGAACAATGGTTCTGTTCGCACAGAATTGCATCAGCATACAATGCCATTAGAAGAAGTCTTATGTAACGTATACCGACTACAAAAAAGCGGCTTCCCTAGAAGATTGTTCGAACCCAGAACAAATTAATGGACTTTGGAACTCACTCAGAGATACTCTAGAATGTAAAATTGTAAAAAAAAAGCGATGTGCTAATCTAAAACAGAGATCAATTCGTGACTTTTTTAAATGACAATGCTCAGAAAAAGCGTAATTGTAATTAATTTCTACTAAATGTGAACCAATGCAAATAAATTGTAATCAGCTATGTGTTCCAACTGTACATTATTAATAATGTAGTACCGTATAACATTATTTTTAATGCCTATCCCCATTAAGAGACCACCCCTCTAAAATACAAGTTTTCCATGGAAACGTCGGCGGCTTCGGTGGCGTAGTCGGTAGCATGCTGAGCTTCTATGCTCAAGATAGCGGGTTCAAACCCGGCCGAAGCCGTCGGATTTTTTAAGAGCGTTGAAAATCCCTCAGTATGCCTTCCTTCGGAGGGGAAGTAAAGCCGGCGGTCCCATGTCATAGATTTATGGCATGTTAAAGATCCTTCCACTAATTGCACCTGTGTGAAGCTAAATTGGATAGGTTAAGAACGTAAACAACGCTCTTAGGTTTCTATGTTCGTTGCCAAGAGCCGACTGCGGCGGCGTCTAGTAGCTCAGTTCTGAACTTGGCCTAGTAGTCGTTGACGGTGGCGCTTGGCGGCAAAAGTAGGAACTATTTGAAAAATTCTTAGTTGCAGTACTTAAATTAACAAACAGATAACACACACTAATACAGTCATCACAATTAACACCGGTTATCAGACAGATTCTACACACACCCAAAGTACACGGGGCTACATGACCGCGTTGTCGCAGCCCCTCAACTGAGGAACCAACCAACTATGTACTGAACAGAGCGCATGGGACGCAGATAATACCTTGTATTTGACCATGGCCTCCTGGAATACCTCACTGTGACACTTGCCACGCAGTGAAATTTAAAATAGGGGGCCATGGAAGTGAGCGCAGGTGCTATGTTATTCTCACCTAATTGGTCACACAACTTTTTCTTGAGCTCTGATTGGTGGGAGAAACTGTTTCATAATGAAAACTTGTACTATAATGAGCCTCAAAATAGGCTAGTACAGTTTTCTGACATATAATATTTACATTTCGCCAGGGTCGAAAATAAACCCCATTATATTACTCCATCCACGGTGAAGCTGACCGGACCACATTTTGACGCTGGCCTATCGACAAAATGTGGCCATACTGAACCACAGAAGTGATCGGGGCAGCGACAAAGAAGCGTATTTTTGCAGTCGACAGAAATACGCTCGTGTGTGAGGGCCCTTATGTGGTCGGGAAAGCGTTCGTCTGTATTAGCTTTCAAGGACAATCAAGTTATGCGTTAGTCCTCTGGAGGTCTTTGGATTCCGAAATTTACTTCCTAGACGAGAGAATTATAATAATAGCTTGTATTATAATAGCTGGCCGCATTGTTCCCTACTCTCTGCTGAGTGTCTGGGCTTGTGCAAGACAGGGCGAAGTGGGGGTGGTTGTTGTGTTAGCTTCTTATTGTTGTCCCTGGTGCCATATCTTAGCGGCAGGTGGCAGCACAGGCGTGGCAATTTCCAAATGGAACATGCACTTGCTCAAAGTTTGAATCATATGCGGCAAGAGTCGTGCCTCAGGCTGTCAGCGACATGGCCCCCTGCAATGTGCTGTGCTGTGTAGCGCGTTCACTCAACATGCTACCTGTTTGCATTAGCCTAAGTGGGAGACGTAATCTTCAATACCTACCGAGCGGACCAAAGGCCTTGGTATTTTTTAAAAGTTCCCGTGTCTAAACCAGTGAACGGCTTCGGTGACGTAATTTTGGTAGCATGCTGAGTTTCTATGCCCAAGATCACGGGTTCAAACCCGGCCGAAGTCGTCGGAATTTTTAAGAGCATTCAAAATCCCTCGGTATACCTTCCTTTGGAGGGGAAGTAAAGCCGGCGGGCCCATGTCATAGATTTATGGCATGTAAAAGAACCTTCCACTAACTACAATTGTGTGAAGCTCCAAAATTTATTTATTTAATTATTTTATTTTATGTTATTTTGTTTTGTTTAATTTTATTTTATTTTGATTTGTTTTATTTTATTTCGTTTTATTTTGTTTAAAATTGTTGTGTTTAATTATTTGTTTTGTTTTGATTTGTTTTGTTTTTATTTCGTTTTGTTTATTTGGTTTTATTTTGTTTTATTTTGATTTTGTTTTGTTTTATTTTGTTGTGTTATATTTTGATTTACCAGGAAAACATAAAATCAAAAAACAAAACAAAAAACACGAAGCAAAAATACAATTTCAAAAGCAAAAGTAGAAAAGTAAATTTTTAGGTTAGATTTGATTATAGCTCTATCAAGTTCCAACGTTCGCCGCCAGGTGCTGAATGCGATGACATCTAGTAGCCAAGTCGGCAAGCTACGTGTCGTGGACGGTAGCATTTGGTAGCAAAATTAGGAACTACTTGAAATTACTGTCTACAGTCCTTACTTGAATTAAGAACCAGATAACACACACTAATACAGCCATCACAATTAACACCAATTATATATCAGACAGATTCTACACACACCCAAAGTACACGGGGCTGCGTTGCCGCAGCCCCTAAACTGAGGAGCCAACTAAACCAGTGATAAGCAACTATGCGTAAAATATCATAGTCTACATGAAATCAAAAATTAATATAGAGACATTTTATGATGGACGAAGCAAAGAGGTTACAATACCATTTATAGTGCTCTGATTGAAAGCAAATTATGATATGCCATATCAGCTTGAGGAAATCAAAACACAACTTTAATTAATAATCTGCAATATAGCCAAAACAGGTTATTTAAATATTTCACCTGAACCCCTTATTTTAACACGAAACAGTTGTTTCAAATTACTGTACAGAATCTCTACTATCATGATGCAACTTTCAGGCATAAGGTCTCTCACAACATACGTGGGACAAACAGGAAGAGGGTTCAACACCAAATTGTTGGAACATGTTGATGCCACTAAACATAACAAATTTTCGGCGATAGGCAACCATATGGTAGAAACTGGGCACAAATGAACTACCATAGAGAACGATCTAGTCATTTTACATCAAGAAAGCAAAGGCACACTCATGAATATTCTGGAACAAATAGAGATCGACAAATCACAGAGATTTAACCCTTCCCACAATCTTAATGAAATAATTTTTGAAACCAGTATTTTACACAGAACACTAATAGATGCATTATATAGTAATAGATAAATTGATCAGCTGTATTCCACCATTCATACCATTTATTTTCCAAATTCAATAATGATCATATATCTCTCATTTTTCGCATTCATCCACCCCAAAACAACAGCCAACAACAACACATCATAAACATCCACATTTATTTTTCCTTAGTTTTTATTCCCGTCCTCTATTTCCCTTCCCCTTCACCCCTAGTATGTCTTTGGACAATCAAAGGAGTGATATTTGCGAGACACTTTTTGATCTGCTGTTGTTCACGCCCAAACACACTACATACGGCGGGGCATGGCACTGCTGCAGGGATTCTAAGGTTTCTTTGCCATGATGTTCTCTCCAAGGGCAGCATAGATACTAGTTCGGAAAACGATGACGCAACCAAATAGGGACTCACAACACCGGCCTGACTCAGCGGCTTTTTAATGCACCCAGGCCTGGATATCCAATTGGAAGATCTTCTATGGAGAATCGGAAACGGTTGAACTTCACATTATTTATTTCACAACTCTTTATTTCATGTAACGTATGTTCTTATAAAGGTAATTTATCTTTGATATTTATGTACAGGCTCAGGAAGAAGGAGTTAACCTTCGGAACATGTACCTGTGAGTAAGTTCAATATAAGTATTGAAAAGGCCGAATCCCTTTATTTTCTTTCTAACATACACACAAGTCATAACAAATAATAATATGAAAAATATTTATGTGTAAATATTTATGGCTTCATGGGACTAAATTATATTGTACTGTACCATCATCATCATCATCATCTTAATCACCATCATCATCATCATCATCATCATCATCATCATCATCATCGTCGTCATGTTTCCACTCCAGTTTCCCGGGTGTGTTTACGAGCGCTCTCTATTTTGGTCTATTCATGTACCACTGCTACTTCAAGACTTCATCCCAGTTGATTCCCTTGGATGTGATATCTTCCTTCACTTGATCCAGTCATCTCCTCCTAGGTCTTCCAACAGGTCTTTCTCCAGTAATATTAATATGCAACCATAATTTTGCAATTCTTCTCTCTGCCATACGTTTGACGCGACCAAACCATCGCAAACGTGCTCTAGTTATGGTCTCCTTCAGAGACTGATTTATTCCAGTTTGTTCTCTAATCTTCTCATTTATTACTTTGACTTTCCTAGTTTTTTGAAGCATGCTTCTTAGAAACTTCATTTCTGAAGCCTAAAATCTGCTGTCATCTTTTTGGGGGGGTTGTGCATGTTTCCAACCCATAAGTCAATATAGGGAGAAAGTATGTTCGAAATAGTGTTTGTTTTGATCTTAGTGGCACTTGCTCATTCCAGAGTACCATGACTACTTGATGAACTACCATCTGGATTGCCCAACATGAACAGCACACAACTAGCTATATGCCGCATTAAATATTATTACCTAAATAAACATTAATTTATAACATAAATTTATTATTGCATGCACTCTTGTATTGAAACAAAATCTGTATGTACACTGAAGAAAATGGAAATTGCAACACCATGAATGCATTGGTCGTTTGTGTTGATTTTCAAGATATGGAACGATGCCATGTATTTATGTAAACGATCAAAGTTTCAGACCCATTGGATTGTTGCTACAGGTCTCCCCACGAGATTGGCCGTCAAACATGCCACGACGACAGAGAAGAGCACGCTATCAACAACTGTCGCCATTTGAGAGGGCTCGGATAAATGGACTGTGTGAGGCTGGATTATCGCTAATGTCTGTCGCTGCACGTGATGGCCGACAGGCATCTACGGTACAACGTGTATGACAGCAGTGGTCAAATGAAGGTACCCACACTCGTAGACCTGGCACAGGCCCAGCGCGACAGACAATTGTGAGAGAGGATCGCCGCATCATTCGGATGGCCCGGATGGAACCCCATGCAACAGCAGCGCAAATTCGAGCAGCTGTGGCACCCCACGTTACACAACAAACAGTTGGTAATCGCCTGCGTGCAGCTGGCTTACGATCCCGTGTCCCTGCAGAAGGTGTTCCATTGACCCCACAACAGCGACGTGTAAGGCTGGCCTGGTGTCGAGAACGATCGACGTGGGTCGACGAATGGCATAGGGTCGTCTTTAGTGATGAATCGCGCTTCTGTCTTGCCCGTAGTGATCGCCGGAATGGTGTGCGCCGACGTACCGGGGAGAGAGGCCGCCCAGACCTTATTGTCGAGTGGCACACAGGGCCAACACCAAGCATTATGGTCTGGGGAGCTATTGGCTTTAATGTGAAATCACAATTAGTGCTTGTTGAGGGCACTATGACTGCTCGACAGTACGTTGATAGGGTTCTCAATCCAGTAGTTGTCCCTATGATGGCGAACATTGCTAAAGGGATGTTTCAGCAGGACAATGCCCGGGTTCACACTGCACGCATCTCCAGGGAAGCTCTCCACGACATCACAACCTTCGAATGGCCCACCAGATCCCTGGACCACAGTCCTATTGAGCATGTGTGGGAGATGAAGGGTCGACAACTGGCCAACCGTCCTCAGCCACCCTCAACTCTGGAACAACTGACCCATGCAATGCAGCAAGCATGGGCCACAATTCCTCAGGAAGCGATTCAGGGCCTTATTGACTTCATGCCTCGCCGAATTCATCAATGCATTGCAGCTCGTGGTGGGCACATCCTGTATTGATTGTTGTCCAAACTTGCGGTCAGTGGGACCTGAAAGTGTAATCATCGAATCACAACCGAACACTCGTCCTGCATGTTCAATTGCAGCAATGTAGCACCACTACTTCTGGGTGTTGCAAATTGCATTTTCGTCAGTGTATGTTGTAAAAGAAAATAATTAATATGTCTCAAAGATAATCGGTACTGGTTTTGCCGTCAGATTCATGAGACATATCACAAAATATATTATCAATAGTAATTAATAAATACATAAATACAATTCAAATTCAAAATTATTTTCTTTTGTTTCGGTCATCTATGGACCACTCTAATGCAACTACTTTCTCCCACGATCTCTCACATTTGCCCAGATTTCCAGCATTCTTCTTCGGTGAGCTTCCTTCCAATTTTCGGTCCACATCTTGCCCGAATTCATTTTGGGATTTGGCAGACATTATTCTTTTATTTCCCCAAGTTTATTCTTCAAAGAGTCACGTTTCAAGACGTCCTCATGTGATATCCCTAGTTCTTGTAGGTCTTTATCCACCTGTGTAAACCAGATCTCTTTGGTTTTCCTTCCTACAAAGTATGCAGAGATTCAATTGGACAATCTTCCAGAGCGCATTAGTGACAATTTCCTTTCGCGTATGCTGTCCGTTAGCTTCTCCATGTGAAGATATAGTTCATCGTTGTGTGGTCTTCGGTACTCTCCTTGTTCTTATACCGTGCCCAAGATCTTTCTCAAGATCTTCCTCTCCTTGGCTTCCTGCTGTTCTGCCAGGCCCTTCTTATTCATCGCAAGGCATTCTGATGCATATAACGCCTCCAGTCGAATAACCGTACAGCAGTGCCTGAGTTTGTCCTTCAAGGACACTGATCGTTTATTGTAGGTGTCTTTGGTTAGATGGTAAGCTATTTCCATTTCGTTGATTCTTAACACGAAAGATTCTTTTCCACAAATGTTGGGATCTATTATTCTTCTTTCTTTCTTTCTTTCTTTCTTTCTTTCTTTCCTTCCTTCCTTCTTTCATCGTCATGCCCGACTAAGGAGCGCGATTGGACTCATTTAGCTGGTGGCATTGCCTTTCTCTTCTCCAATAATCTCATCTTCTCGCTGTAGGTTCTCTTGCGATCTTCTGATCAGGATTTGTTGGTGATAGTGCTCGCTTGGATGGTCTGCAAAGCGGTGATCAATCAACTATTTCTCTGAACTTCTCTCTGTCTAGTACAATGTCATCTGTAATGTCTATTTCTTGAAGATCTTTTCCAACTTCAAGCAGCCAGGTGTTTTTAACTTTCATTGACAGGGCAAGGTTAAGAATCCTTATGGTCAGTCTCTGATTGAAAATCCTGAGGATATGCCCGTAAAATTTCAATCTTGTTTTTCTAAATGTGTCTGAGATTTTCTCCGAGTGCTAGTAGAAGTCTATTATTATTATTAATATCTCATATGTTCATGGTTAGAATTCACCACTTCATCGGCATTTGTTGCAAGATGGAGTGGAGTTCTCTATACTGGTAGGTTGAGGATTGAACGAACTATGGAGCAGGTCTCCAAAATAACTACTTTCTGCATACTGGTCTGCAGATTATGGTGGAGCCCCAGTTTATCGAGGTTGACATTCAGCGACTTCGGTATGATTCCTGTGGAAGAGATTATGATTGGCAATACAGTGACAAATTCCTGTCGCCACATGTCGGATCTCTTCCGCCAGAGGCATGTATTTGGTCACTTTCTCAGCATAACTGTGCTGGATATTATGCGAGTTAGGGACTGCGATATCTATTAAAAGCGTTTTCCTCTGCACTTTATCAATAAGAATAATGTCTGGCCTGTTTGCTGATATAAGTCTATCTGTGATCACTGACCTGTCCCAGAGTAGCTTGTGTGTATCATTCTCCAGAACAGCATCAGGGATGTATTGATAGTAAGGCAGAACATTATTACTTAAGGAGTGCTTCTTTGCCAAGTTCAGGTGGATTATCTTGGCTACTTGGTCATGCCTCTTCAAATAGTACGTAGATGAAATTTTTGTACAGCCCCCCTGTGATATGCTGGATGGTCTCCGATTCGCGATGGCATCTCCTACATCTGTCATCTGGCATATCTGTCTTAATGATGTATTTTAGGTAGTTCTTTGTTGCCACTACTTGATCTTGTATCGCGATCATGAACCCCTCAGTCTCAGGAAATATTATTATTATTATTATTATTATTATTATTAGACTGTTATTACCTTTCAGCCTGCAGAGAAAACACGGCGAGAAAGACAAAAATAAATAGAAGCAATGATTGAAAAAGCGATATTTGTGTAAGCGATATGAAAATATACCGGTAGCTTTCAGACATCTGTTGTCCCTTTATAAAAATCCCTAAGGGCGCACTGACTTTGCAATAACCTACAAATACAACAAACCAACCCAATAGGGCTTGCTTAATTGCAGTCTCTCCTCCTCCAGTACTACCAACACAACCACACCAAACCACGCCACCGTTGCCAATCAAACTGTAACTTCCAATACCCACTCAATATTTCACCAAATGAAACACAAATAACCTGGGTTATTGTTTATATTCCATGAAGATGGGAAGTTGATTTAGGTGATGTTTTGCTTGTCGTTCGAATGTCTGTGTTTCCTTTGCTTCTCTCATATGATAGCCGCGAGGTTCATTCGCGATCCAATTACTAGTGTAAACCCCCACCCATCCTCCCACCCCTTCCTACCCAATGACCCGTCCAGCATCTGACTCGATAAACATGTCAGGGAGGAAAAATACATTCTATCGACAAGAAATATTCTCTTTTTTTTTTATGAAACAAATGTATTGACCAAATATTCCAATTTTTTGTTAAAACAATTAGATTTGTTTACCTTCTCTTCGGTTGACTGTTTCTGGTAGGAGTATTATTGCTGTAGGGAGTGACTGATAAAACACGGTGGGGACTAGCTATTATCTACCGTTGCCTGGCTTCAATATAAGGAATCTCTTGTACAGTACAGAGGTGGACAAATTATTATTGCAAACAAGCAACCCACGCCGGCTTTGCCCGGTATCTTGAACGAGTTAAGGTCGATTCACACTATACGTTACGTAACCTTTCCATACCCGTTGCGTTAAATGTTGTTGTATTCACACCATACAATACCGTTCCTTGCCACGACGATATGTTTACGGAAGGTATGCGGACACTTATTGACAGTGTGCACTAGCAACCATTTCCATTCCGTGTCTAGAAGGCGTGTTTTGGCTCTCTGTGTTTATTCACTGGCATTAACCTGGTTAGGTTTGGTTACAATTTGCGCTAACCGCAAAATCGCCAAAACGAAACAGGTTATAAGAAAAGTTAGCAATTTCAGGACTTATTAGTGACAGATTGTGGTCCAGAAAAAAATTAGTTCTATGTGCTATTATTTTAGACGAGGAGGAGCGTAGTACAAAAAAGAGGAAACGAAGAAAATGGGTTAATGATATAATAAAAGAGCGAAATTCAGAACGAGAGTATGTTACTTTATTCCAAGAGCCATTGCGATATTTTTAAAATTGTAGGAAAAACATCTGGTCAACATCATTATCATTATTAGCCTACTTTTCACATTTTGCAAAAATGAGGAAAAAGTAGTCTTATGAGATCGATCCGGGAAAATGTGTGTCTGTCTGTCTGTCTGGCTGTGTGTGTGTGTTCCCTATCAACTCCTAAACGGCTGCAGAAATCAAATCCAAATTTAGTATGAGTAAAGAAGTGCACCGGAATAGCTCACGTCCATATTTGAAAATGATTTCAGTGCTACCAACTGCTGAAAAAACGCACTAGAAATTTGAGCTCCATGTTGGATATCTTGCAAGGTATGCATGGGAGCTATTCCAAAATTGGCACACATGTAGATAATACTATTTCAGTTTAATTTCCAGGAGGCCAGCCATGACAGTGTTGCCAAAATAATTTTAAGCCTTCTGATAAATCCAATGTTTAAATGCATATAACTTCTACACTATCAACTGGATTTCAACCAAATTTTGTATGTAATATCTGTACATGAACAGATATGACTGAACGTATTCTTAAGAGCCACAAGGGCTGCCAACTGTTAATAATTGCTCTCTCTATTTTTTAAAAATCCCAAATACCAATATATCAGAAAGTATGCAAGCCAACAACTTTAAACTATGCACACGTATATTCTGTCGTTTTAGATTAATTTTGAGTAACTTATATACGTCAGTTCTACCAACATGATTTTAAGCCTGCTGATAGTACCAATTTTTAAATACATGTAACTTTTATACTATCAGTTGGATTTCAACCAAATTTTTGTATGTGCAATGTGTAGCATAACAGCTATGACTATAAGTATTTTTAAGAGCAATCAGGGCTGCCAACTGTTAATAAATGCTGTCTATATTCTTTTTACCCTAATATCAATATATCAGAAAGTATGCAAGCCAACAGCTCTATACTTTGCACACGTATAGCACCTGACATTCTAGATTAATTTGGAGTAATTAATGCAAGGCGGTGCTGCCAACATGATTCTATGCCTGCTGATATGTCCAATTTTAAAATACATGTAACTTCTAAACTAACAAATGGATTTCATCCAAAATTGGCACAACAAGATATCATAATAATTCAGATTATTTCTGACCAGCACACGCATGGTATTGTTGGCAACATGCTTTTACGCGTGCTGATAGATCCAGTGTCTAACTGCATGTAACGTCCATTGGACTTCAACCAAATTTTGTATTCTGTACCTTAAGAGGTGGAACTAAGAATATATTCAGTCACCAGGGCTTCCAACTGTAGTGCTCTATTAGGCTACATTATACCAGGTATATTTTGAAGTAATTAGATATTTCGATATTACCAACTTAATTTCGTCATTATTCTAGATAGGTTCATATACTGTAGAATAATCATTGGCATGAAAAGTAGGCTCTTTAGTTCGTCACGGAACTTCTTGTTTATTCACCATATCAATTCCAATACCATTATTTATTCACCATATCAAATCCAATACATCTTTCGTCGCCGTATTGCTAACTTTTCTTATAACCTATTTCGTTTTGGCGAGTGTAACCGCAAACTGTAACCAAACTCAGGTTAATGCCAGTGAATAAACACAGAGAGCCAAAACATGCCTTCTAGACACGGAATGGAAATGGTTGCTAGTGCACACTGTCAATAAGTGACCGCATACGTTCCGTAAACATTGCTGCGAAACAATCCTGTCGGGAAACGGAAGGTGTATGTAACGTGTAGTGTGCATGTACTCATTTAAAATACAGTAAACTTTCATGTACGGTGATGTGATGGAAAGGAAACGGAAAGCTTACGTAACTAGACACGACTAAACAGTCTGATACTGGCTGAAGCTGGGGTGATAGACTCGCTCGATAGCTCGTAAACTCTCTCCGAAGATGGCAAGTTAAATTTCCACTGAATGGAGAGTGTTGGAAGAAATGGAAAAGTAAAAACAATTATAGTGGGTGATGTATTAAAGACAGAAATATGCTGTCCTGAACATTTTTGTACTACTTTTCATGCTCAACAATTCTTATACTCGTAGTATATAGATAATTTTAACGGTTTACTCAACGTAAGCTTAAAAAACACACGGTCGGCAGGGTTTTCTTTGACTCGATTCACTGAACTCGTTGCTGATCGGCTTCCTTTGGTCATAAATAAATGTTTCTTTACAGAAACCTTCCTCGAGAAATCCTTTCCAGAAATGTGTAAACAGCATCAAAATCCATGCAGTAGCTCTCGAGATTACCCGTTACGTCCAAGAATCGGGGACTTGCTTTTATACTAGGCCTATCTAGAGATAAAGATACAATGCATTACAACGGAAGTCTCCATTGCAGGACATTATTGGTTGTATTTATTAGACAATTTTCAATTTTGAAAAAATAGGCTTATGAGATCACCTTTCGTCCGTGTGTGTGTGTGTGTGTGTCCCCTAATAACTTCTAAACGGCTGGAGCGATTTCAATGAAACTCGATAAGTTCATAGCACTATTCCGGACAACCCCGGCCGTGCCCTTTAAATTTTGTTACGTCTCACCAATCCAACATGGCGGCTGTGCGAAATATTTCACCAGCATTCAATATCACCGAAACTATTCCCGATATCACCCTGTTTTTTTACGGTGATAATGGAAACTACTAAAAGTTCACCTATGTGACTTTTAAAAACTGGTAACTACAGAAACAACATGGCGGCCACGCGAATTTGCGAGTTTTAAATAGACGTTTCTCCCGATTTAACCAACCAAACGCAATAAAACTTGGTACAGTATATGTTTATACACATTGTAATGCACCGACATCTAACTTCGTTCAATTGTTTACATAACTACAAGATGGCGGATGTACGAAATATTTCACCGGCATTCTATATCTCTGAAACTATTAGCGGTATCACCCTGAAATTTTGTACGGAGATAAAGGGCACTACTGGAAGTTCATTTATAAGACTTTCAAAAACCGGTTAACTACAAAACGAACATGACGGCCATGCGAATTCGAAAATTTTAAATAGACCTTTCTCGCGATTTAATGTTCCAAACACAATTAAATCTGGCACAGGAAATGTTTATACACATCGTAATGCACTGGTATCTAATTTAGTTCAAATGTTTACATAACCTCAAGATGGCGGCTGTGCGAATTTTAAAATTAAGTTTTTATTTCTTGTGTCGTAGTCATACGATCGAAGTGAAAGTTTGAATAATGTACCTACGCAATAGTTTTCCTTTAATGGTATATGACTCTATGGCCTATACATTTAACATACCAACATGGCGACCATCTGAAATATTTAGACGGCTCTGAATATCTACGATTCAATTATAGCAATCAAACTGACGTTTTTTATATTGATAGGGGCTATGAACTTAAGTTCACTTATAGGACTTTAAATAACCTGGTGATCACAAATCCAACATGGCGGCGACGCGAAGTATAAATATTCACATGGACGTTTCTCGCAGTGAAACTTGGTACAGTAAATCCTTATACGAATGTTAATCCACTGGCATCTAATTTATTTCAATTCTTTCCATAACCACAAGATGGCAGCTGTGCGAAATTTTAAAATCTCCTTGTTACTTCTTGTATCCTAATCATGCGATTGAAGTTTGAATGCTACACGTACACAATAATCTGCATGTAACAGTACATAATTCTAGGACCTACCTATATAAAATCCAACATGGCGACCATCCGAAATATTTAGTCGGTTCTCAATATCTACGTATCTATTACAGCAATCAAACTAAAATTTTGTATGTTAAGAGTGGCAATTAACATAAGTAGGATATATGAAAATAGGCTGTATAATTTTTCACGGAACTACTTGTTTATTTACCTTATCGCTAGAGATACAGTAGGAATTTATACACGTATATCCAAATTCTGGATATAGCCAATAGTCTCTGGAGTCACGAGAGCACAGTCACTAGCACTGCCACTGCACTTTCTTTTGCTGCACTCGGTGATGATGTGCTGGATCGTCTGTTCTGTACCACCACAGTCCCACTCAGGCGTTGATATTCTGTTCCACTTGTAGTGGAAGGCTGCACAGTTCCCAAGGTTGGTTCGTATCCGGTTCAATGTGGACCATAGTCTACGGGGGAGGTTGAAACCAGCTGGCGGCGTCTTCTTCACAGGAGGCAATGTTGGACAACATTTGTTGTTGAGTCTCTTCTGCCACTCAACGAAAGTTTGGTAGATGCTGTTCCTCAAGTTCATGGCATCTCTTGTTGATGGTTTTCTGGAACGCAGACGACCAGTATTTGCATCGCTGATGTCATCGGTCCTGGATTGTTCATTATTTTATTGAATTCTCTTAGGAGAACATCTTTACGTCTGAGATCTGTAGGGGGAATATGACTTAGGACTTCCTAATCCTATCCCAAATTATACAAATCTACACACTAGTACAGATTTGACAATAACAAAGGTTATCACACACATTCTACACGGGTCTATAATGACCTCGATGTCGCAGTCCTTTAACCCTTTATAGGGCAGACCAAATTTTTCTAAATTATATTTCAATTGTTTTTATTTAAATTTTCATTTCAGCTCTAATTTTTATTGTATTTATTATAATTTTTATTTTTATTTTAGTTATTATTCAATATTATTAATTTTTAAAAATAAATTTTAAAAATTTCTTTATTTATTGTTTTTCATTTTATGATTGTTTAATTTTTTCTTTTTCTTTCTCCGTTAGGGTCTTCTGAGGACCACGAACCAATTTCAATGTTGAGTCCTTTGTTGTTCTTCCTCCAGTGCTCTTTCATCTTTTCGCTGTGTGTCTTCTTTCTCTCTTCCGACCATTTTGAGCCTGTTTTCTTACATTGCCTTCCTTGGAGTCCTTCCATTCCCAATAGCTTTTTTTTTTTTGAAAATTTATCTCTCTAGTGCATCTTCTTCTCTTACATTGTTCTTTTCTAAATCTTTCTTTACTTCTTGAAACCAGGCTGTTGTCGATTTCTTTTTCCAAAGATATTTAAAAATCTGCTTGGTTAATCTGCTATCATTCATCTATATACATATAACAAGTAGTTCCGTGAAGAACTATACAGCCTATTTTCATATATCCTACTTAAGTTAACTACCACTATCAACATACAAAATTTCAGTTTGATTGCTGTAATAGATTCTTAGATATTGAGAACCGACTAAATATTTCGGATGGTCGCCATGTTGCATTTTATATATGTAGGTCCTAGAGTTATGTACTGTTACATGAAGATTATTGTGTACGTGTAGCATTCAAACTTCAATCGCATGATTAGGACACAAGAAGTAACAAGGAGATTTTAAAATTTCGCACAGCTGCCATCTGGTGGTTATGGAAACAATTGAAATAAATTAGATTCCAGTGGATTAACATTCGTATAAGGATTTACTGTACCAAGTTTCACTGCACTCGGATGGTTAAATTGCGAGAAACGTCCATGTGAATATTTATAATTTGCGTCGCCGCCATGTTGGATTTGTGATCACCAGGTTATTTAACGTCCTATAGGTGAGCTTAAGTTCATAGCCCCTATGAACGTAAACAAAATCAGTTTGATTGCTATAATAGATTCGTAGATATTCAAAGCCGTCTAAATATTTCGGATGGTCGCCATGATGGATTGTTAAATGTATAGGCCATAGAGTCATGTACCATTAAATGGAAATTATTGCGTAGGTTCATTATTAAAAATTTCACTTCGATCGAATGATTACGACACAAGAAATAAAAACTTAATTTTAAAATTCGCACAGCCGCCATGTTGAGGTTATGTAAACAATTGAACTAAATTAGATACCTCTGCATTACAATGTTTATAAACATTTCCAGTACCAGATTTCATTGCGTTTGGAACATTAAATCGCAACAAAGGTCTATTAAACATTTTCAAATTCACTTGGCCGCCATGTTAGTTTTGTAGTTAACCGGTTTTTGGAAGTCTCATAGATGAACTTCCAGTAGTGTCCTTTATCTCCGTACAAAATGTCAGGGTGATACCGCTAATGGTTTCAGAGATATAGAATGTCGGTGAAATATTTCGCACATCCGCCATCTTGTGGTTATGTAAAGAATTGAACGAAGTTAGATGTCGGTGCATTGCAATGTGTATTAACATATACTGTACCAAGTTTTATTGCGTTTGGTTGGTTAAATCGGAAGAAACGTCTATTTAAAAGTCGCAAATTCGCGTGGCCGCCATGTTGGTTTTGTAGTTACCAGTTTTTCAAACGTCACATAGGTTAACTTGTAGTAGTTCCCTTTATCACCGTAAAATATTCCAGGGTGATATCGGGAATAGTTTCGGAAATATTGAATGCTGGTGAAATATTTCGCACGGCCGCCATGTTGGATTGGTGAGACGTAACAACATTTGAAAGGCACGGTCGGGGTCGCCCGGAATAGTGCTATGAACTTACCGAGTTTTATTGAAATCGCTCCAGCGGTTTAGAATTTATTTGCGGGACACACACACACACACCTCTCACACACACACACACGGACAAAAGGTGATGTCATAAGCCTATTTTTTCAAAATTGAAAATAGGCTAAAAATCAGTTTTACCTAATAGTTTGTCTGTCTGTCTGTCTGTCTGTGGGTGTGTATGTCTCCTATGCGTTCATATACCATTCATCCGATTGCGATGAAACTTGGGTGAGATGTTGAGTACACTCCAAGGAAGGTTTCTGACTTAGTAAATCCATTTTACAATAGGTAGCGCACGCGTAGATTCAACAAATGAGCGACGATGCGCGAAGCGTTTCAACCAAGTCCCGTATGTGTTCATATACCATTCGTCCGATAGCGATGAAACTTGGGTGAGATGTTGTATACACTTACGTGAAGGTTTCAAAATTAGTGAATACATTTCACAGTAGATAGCGCACGAGTAGAATTAACAAATGAGCGACGACACGCAAAGCGTTTCAAGAAAGTCCTGTATGCATTCATATACCATTCGTTCGATAGCTATGAAACTTGCGTAAAATGTTGTGTACACTTCAGGGAAATATTCTGGCTTAGTAAATCCACTTTACAATAGGCAGCGCACGAGTAGATTCAACAAATGAGCTACGACGCGCGAAGCATTTCAACAAAGTCACGTATGCGTTCATATACCATTCGCCCGATAGCGATCAAACTAGGCTGAGATTTTGTGTGCAATCCAGGGAAGGTTTCTGGCTTAGTACATCCCTTTAAAATATGTAGAGCACGAGTAGAATCAACAAATGAGCGACAACGCGCGAAGCGTTTCAACAAAGTCCCATATAATTTCATATACCATTCATCCGATTGCGATGAAACATTGATCAGTTATTGTGTACACGCCAGGGAAGGGTTTCGACTTAGTAAATCCATTTCACAAAAAGTAGCGCAAGAGTAGATGCAACAAATGGGTGACGACGCGCGAAGCGTTTCAACAAAGTCCCCTATTGCGTTCATATAACCTTCTTCGATTGTGATGAAACCTTGATGAGTTATATTATTGTGTACACGCCAGGGAAGGGCTTCGACTTAGTAATACATTTCTCAATAGGTAGCGCACGAGTAGTTTCAACAAATGAGTGACAGCGCACGAATTGATTAAACAAAACCCCGTATACGTGCATATACTGTACCATTCATCCGATTGCGATGAAACTTTGATGAGTTATTGTGTACACGCCAGGGAAGGGTTTCGACTTAGTAAATCTATTTCACAATAGGTAGCGCACGAGTATATGCAACAAATGTGTGACGACGCGCGAAGGGTTTCAACAAAATCCCCTATGCGTTCATATAACCTTCTTCGATTGTGATGAAACCTTGATGAGTTATTGTGTACACCCCAGGGTAGGGTTCCGACTTAGTAAATCCATTTCTGAATAGGTAGCGTACGAGTAGAATAAACAAATGAGTGACAGCGCACGAATCGTTCAAACAAAATCCCGTATACGTTCATATGCCATTCATCCGATTGCGATGAAACTTTTTAAAGTTGTTGTGCACGCTCCCACGAATGATTCTAAATTAGAAAATCCATTTTACGATAGCTTAGAGGCAGTTAACGGAAATTGAAAAACATATTGTGTATCCAAAAGCACTTCAAGAAACGGAATTTCAACGCCAACACTTTCTTTGATTGGCATTGCAACGCATGCCGGGTACAGCTTGTTCTATATAAATGTCCGAAAAATAACAATCGCCTCTTCTTTATTGTATCCGTTATATTTTCAATGTTCCGATATATTTCTTCGTTACTTCTTTATTTCCAAAACTCTGCAGTTCTTAATGGACCGATAATTTTGCGTATAATTTTTCTTTCTGATACTTCTAATTTATCCAATTTATAATTTAGTATTAGACATTCACTGACATAAGAATTCTGGTTTAATTACTGTTCTATGGTGCTGTATTTTCAATTTCTAAGATAAACATTTTTTGTTATAGATATTCCTGATCATACGATATGCTCTTTGTATCTTGTGCACTCTTTCTTCTACAGCAGATTTTTCTAAGCCATCCTTCTGAATTATTTCCCCCAAATATTTGAACTTATCTACCCTCTTAATTTGACCAATTTTTAGCCTATTTTAATTTTATGACAAAAATAGGCTTATGAGATCACCTTTTGTCCGTGTGTCTGTGTGTGCGTGTGTGTGTGTGTGCGTGTGTGTCCTCCCCTAATAACTTCTAAACGGATGAAGCGATTTCAATTAAACTCGGCAAGATCTTAGCACCATTCTGGCCGACCCCGACTGTGCACTTCACATTTATTGTCTCTCACCAATCCAACATGGCGGTTGTGCGAAATATTTCACCAGCATTCAGTATCTCCGAAACTATTACCGATATCACCCTGAAATTGCGTTCGGTGATAAAGAACACTACTAAAAGTTCACCTATGAGACTTTCAAAAACCTGGTAACTACAAAACTAACATGGCGGCCAAGCGAAGTTGAGACTTTTAAATAGACTTTTCTCGCGATTTAACCATCCAAACGTAATGAATCTTGGTACAGCAAATTTTTATACACATTGTAATGCACTGGTATCTAATTTAGTTCAATTGTTTACATATCCTCAAAGTGGGGTCTGTGCGAAATATTTCACCGGCATTCTATATCTACGAAACTATTACGCATATCACCGTGAAATTTTGTATGGTGATAAATGGTACTGTTACAAGTTTATCTATGTAACTTTTATAAACCTCTAAAGTACAAAACGAACATGGCGGCCAAGCGAATTTGAAACATTTTAATAGACTTTTCTCGTGATTTAACTCTCTGAGCGCAGTGAAATGTGGTTCAGTAAATGATTATACATATTGTAATGCACTGGCATCTAATTTAGTTCAATTGTTTACATAACCTCAAGATGGCGGCTGTGCAAAATTTTAAAATTAAGTTTTTATTTCTTGTGTCGTCATCATGCGATCGAAATGAAAGTTTGAATAATGAACCTACACAATAATTTTCCTTTAATGGTATATAACTCTGTGGCCTATACGTATAATAATCAAAAATGGCAAGCATCTGAAATATGTAGACGGTTCTCAATATCTACGAATCTTTAACAGCAATTAAACTGAATTTTTATGTTCATAGAAGGTATGAACATGAGTTCACCTATAGGACTTTCAGTAACCTAGTGAGCACAAATCCAACATGGCGGTGGCGTGAAGTATACATATTTAAATGGACTTTTCTCGCGATTTAACCATCTGAGTGCAGTGAAACTTTGCACGTTAGATGCTTATACAAATATTAATCCACTGGCATCTTATTTATTTCAATTGTTTTCATAACTACAAGATGGTAGCTGTGCGAAATTTTTAAATCTCGTTTTTACTCCTTGTGTTATAATAATGCGATTGAAGTTTGAATATCACACGTACACAATAAGCTTCATGTAATAGTACGTAAATAAAAATCCAACCTTTGAACCATCTGAAATATTTAAACGGTTCTCAATATCTACGAGTCTATCACAACCTTCAAACTAAAATTTTGTATGTTGATAGAGGCAATTGACATGAGTAGGATATATGAAAATAGGCTGTATAGTTCTCCATGGAACTACTTGTTGTTATTAGGGTTTCTGGAGCATTTTTAGTATTTGTCATACATTTTGTTTTTTCTACAGAAATCTTTAAACCTATATTATTGGCTATCTCTTCTAATAGATTGATTGTACTGTTGCATGAGCGAAGTTTTCAGAAAGTATGGCAAAATAATCAGCAAATGCCAGCCAATTTACTTTAACACCACTGTTTTTTCTCCACAGTGTTATAGGTGATATATTCTGCTCCTTCAATTTCGTATTCCGAATTCGAACTATTTTTTTCCCGGATACAATTGAATACGAGTGGAGATAGACCATCGCCTTGCCTTACTCCTGTATTTATTTTGAATGGTTTTGAAATCTCTCCCCGAAATTTTACCTTTGAAATAGTGTCTGTGAGGGTTTCACGGATTAGGTTTGCCAGTTTAGATTTAACTCCAAATTTTCTGATTACTTTATCTAGAGTTTCCCTGTCGACAGAATCAAAAGCCTTTTTAAAATCTACAAATGTCACTTTTATGGTTTTAAAGTATAATTGTCCTTGTTGAATTATGGACTTTATGTTGAATATCTGTTCTGAACAAGATCTGCCTTTTCGGGTCCTATATTTATCCCCTTTATTTCCACTTTCTTGATCAGTATTTATTTATTTTATCTCATTTTTTTATTTTAATTTAATTTTATTTATTTTTTAATTTGTTTGCTTGATTTTCTTCTTGGGCTTTTTTTGCTTTTTGTTTGTCTTTTTTATTTGTTTTTTGTTTGTATTTGTTCTTTTTTGTTTTTCTTCTTAGTTTTCTGTTTTTGGTTTTTCGTTTGGTATTTTGTTTTTTGTTTTTCGTGTTTTGTGTTAACTTTTGCTTTTTATATTTTTAATTTTTTTAATTTTTGTTTTTTTGTTTAAGCCGACATTGGGGCACTTAAATCAAACCAAATGCATTAAGCAATCTAAGAATTGAGAGGGATTTTAGCTGCCATATTCTTCCTCCTCTCCCAGAACATCTTCATTCTGACTGAACTGGCTGACTTTTCTTCATCAAATATGCCATATGGATTTCGTTTAATAGTTTTAGTTTAAGTTATATCTTACATGTTTGTTCTTCAGAATCCATTTTTTATTCTCTATTTTTCATTTTGTTTCATTGTAATATTCAACTCATCTAAACCATTTTGAACTAATCGTTAGTTCAAGAGTTGTGTTAATTGTCTATTGTGACGTAATCTCGATAAATTGCAGGAAATGGCAATTCACCCTTTTCCCATCGTGTCTATTATTGAATCACTTTCCCAGTATACAACTGAATTAGGCTATAATCTGCATTGTCCATCCACCTGGCGTGTTCCAATAGGTACCATGTTTTGACTTTCAGAAAATGTCCACATATCTTCGCATTTCTCATTCTCCATACCCACAAAACACTGTCAATTCTAAAGTTTTATGCAGCCCAACTAGCTTTGATGTCGGGAAGGTCGATATTTCTCTGCTTGCATCCCTATGGTACTAATACACTACAAGCATATCCTGCAAACGATACTGAACCCAAATATTTTTCCCTCGATGTGACTTGACTAACGCTGATTCACTTTTTTGTGAACACGATAACTACCGCCATTTTCCACCAATCATTTTCAAATGTATACATATTACCCTATAAAATCTCGGTCGAGTTCGTTATTGTAATGTTGATTTGAAAACAAGATGTTCAGTAAAGAACATATAGCCTACTTTCTCCTAAATGCATGGTTATTGTTATAACTCTTTGTCCTTTTCAAGGAGTATGATCGAAATACAACGTGCTATAGGGATATTAAACATGAATATGAGGTGCCCTTTGCTAGTGCTACCTCTGTACCAAACGGTTCGTTCAATTCGGTTTCACCGTGTTTGAATTGATAGGGGGAATCGATTTGCACACATACTTGGCCACCATCTGCAAACTATTGGGCTGATGTTCTTGCAGTTTGGTCTGAATATGTTTCCCACATAAAGATATGGTGTTGCAAAATTTGGTAGAGACTAGATTATTAGGTTGGTCGTAATTACATTTTAGCTTTTAACATTTGGATGGCCACGATTACGTTTCCGTCAAGATAGCGGTGATATAAAACATGACACTGAGGTTCCCTTTGCTAGTGCTACCTCTGTACCAAATGTCGTTCCATTCGGTTTCACCGTGTTCGAATTGATAAGGGGAATCGATTTTCACACAAAGATCGCCGCCATCCGCAAAATATCAAGCTGATGACCTATTAGTTTGGTCAAAGGATGCTCCCTCCATAAAGGTATGTTGTTGCTAAATTTTCTAGAGATCGGATGATTAGGCTAATCGTAATTTGATTTAAGCTTTGAACATTTGTGTGGCCGCCATTACGTTTCCGTCAAGATGGCGGCGATATAAAACATGACACTGAGGTGCCCTTTGCTAGTGCTACCTCTGTACCAAATTTCGTTCATTCGGTTCCACCGTGTTCGAATTAATAGGGGGAATCAATTTTGACATAAAGATGGCCGCCATCCGCAAACTATTAGGCTAATGGCCTATTAGATTGGTCAAAGGATGCTCCCTCCATAAAGGTATATTGTTGCAAAGTTTGGTAGAGATCGGATGGTTATGTTAGTCGTAATTTGATTTAAGCTTTAAACATTTGTGTGGCCGCCATTACGTTTCTGTCAATATGGCGGCGATATAAATCATGACACTGAGATGCCCTTTGCTAGTGCTATCTCCGTACCAAATTTCGTTCCTTTCTGTTTCACCGTGTTTGAATTAATATGGGGAATCGATTTTGACACAAAGATGGCCGCCATCCGCAAACTATTAGGCGAATGACCTATTAGATTGGTCAAAGGATGCTCCCTCCATAAAGGTATGTAGTTGCAAAATTTGGTAGAGATCGGATGATTAGGTTAATCGTAATTTGATTTAAGCTTTGAACATTCGTGTGGCCGCCATTACGTTTCAGTCAAGATGGCGGCGATATAAAGCATGACACTGAGGTTCCCTTTGCTAGTGCTACCTCAGTACCAAATTTCGTTCCATTCGGTTCCACCGTGTTCGAATTAATAGGGGGAATCAATTTTGACATAAAGATGGCGGCCAGCCGCAAACTATTAGGCTAATAACCTATTAGATTGGTCAAAGCATGCTCCCTCCATAAAGGAATGTTGTTGCAAAGTTTGGTAGAGATCGGATTGTTATGTTAGTCGTAATTTAACTTAAACTTTGAACATTTGTGTGGCCGCCATTACGTTTCTGTCAATATGGCGGTGATATGAAACATGACACTGAGATGCCCATTGCTAGTGCTACCTCTGTACCAAATTTCGTTCCATTCGGTTTCACCGTGTTTGAATTAATAGGGGGAATTGATTTTCACACAAAGATGGCCGCCATCCGCAAACTATTAGGCTAATGACCTAGTCATTTGGTCAAAGGATGCTCCTCTCACAAAGGTATGTTGTTGAAAAATTTGGTAGAGATTGGATGATTAGGTTAGTCGTAATTTGATTTAAGCTTTGAACATTTGTGTGGCCGCCATTACTTTTCCGTCAAGATGGCGGCGATATAAAACATGACACTGAGGTGCCTTTTGTTAGTACTACCTCTGTACCAAATTTCGTTCCATTCGGTTGCACCGTGTTCGAATTAATAGGGGGAATCGATTTTCACACAAAGATGGCCGCCATCCGCAAACTATTAAGCTTATGGCCTATTGGTTTGGTCAAAGGATGCTCCCCCCAGAAAAGGTATGTTGTTGCAAAATTTGGTAGAAATCGGAAGATTAGGTTAGTCGTAATTTGATTTAAGCTTTGAACATTTGTGTGGCCGCCATTACTTTTCCGTCAAGATGGCGGCGATATAAAATATGACACTGAGGTGTCCTTTGCTAGTGCTACCTTTGTACCAAATTTCGTTCAATTCGCATTCACCGTGTTCGAATTGATAGGGGGGGACAGACATTCAGAGTACACACACTCACACACACACAGACACACACACACACACACAGACTCACACACACACATACACACACACAGACAGACACACTTTTTTCGCCCTGTGTTGATCTCATAAGTCTACTTTCATTTTTTGCAAAAATCGAAAGTAGGCTAAAAAACAAGATGTTCAGTAAAGAACATATAGCCTACTTTCTCCTAAATGTATGAGTATAGTTATAACTCGTTGTTATTATCAAAGAGTATAATAGAACTATTCTTTGTTGAAGACCTTAGAAACGATTTACCTCTACCAAACGCCACAACCTAGATAAAAACTGCTACCATCATTGAAGAAAGAAAGATAAGAAGTATATCAAGAATGTTATGGATCTGGAGACATAATCGACCGGACTGGCGGCGTGGCTCAGCGGTAACGTTCTCGCTTGCTGGGCCCTAGGTTGCAGGTTCGTATCCTGGCGCAATCAGCTGGCATTTGAGGGTGCACAAATGCGAGGGAGCCGTGTCAGTACATTTACTGGCACGTTAAAGATCCCCTTCGGGCCAAAATTCCGGCACCCCGGTGTCTCTAAAATCAGCAGTAGTTAAAAGGGATGTAAAACCAATAACATTATTATTATTATTATTACGACCTGCCGTGGGCAACATCCAACTTTGAGTTGAGGCATGTCTTTACACGTCTGGTTGTGCATGGCTTTCACAACCCTAATTGAATTAACAAATCTTTCCATGACCCTACAGAGACGTGTGTATACAAACTATGTGGATATTTTCGATAATATAATCCGAACAGAGCGAGTGCATTCTAGCGGCCAGAAGAAGAAACTTTTCAATAAAATCTGGAAGTTACCTTTTTGGCAGCTAGATGTCTCGAGTAAATCTGCTGGCGAATTATGTTTTAATTAAATATATATTTTACACCATAATGTGCACAATATAACGCTTAATAACATTTTCAAGTAACGCAAAATAGGCTGTTACAAACCCTTTAAAATAAAAAGTTAAAATGTATCGTAGTATCATCTGGTCATTCTTCAAATTCGATGCGCATAGAATGATAATGGTATAGTAATCAATGGTTCCCCACGTAGACTAGTCGTGACATCTATTGGTGAAATATCGAACAATATAATCCTAACAGAGCGAGTGCATTCTAGCGGCCAGAAGAAGAAACTTTTCAATAAAATCTGGAAGTTACCTTTTTGGCAGCTAGATGTCCCGAGTAAATCTGCTGGCGAATTATGTTTTAATTAAATATATATTTTACACCATACTTTGCACAATATAACGCTTAATTTTAAAACATCTGAGTCATTACAAAACAATAAACATATAACATTTCAAGCAAAAAACCTAGCTCTGATCGGGTTTGAACAATAGGCATTTGAGCGATAGGCTAACGCTCTACCACTGAGCTAATTGTGTCAACGAATATCGTTCTATTTAAAATGACTTACATAGAACTTGTTAGCAAATAATGATTTATACTAAACGATTTAATTCATCACTGGAGTATATTATTTATATATAAAGCATTTCATACAAAGTTTATTTATTTTTTATCAGTACGCTATATTGCATGCAATACTCAAATTAGTGAAATATAAGTCCGGCACAAGATATCCGCTGCCATCTTGTCTTATTACTGAATCAGTTCAGCTTTTTAAAATCACGTCTGCACTATAGTATTACAAAATAAACTTTTAATTTCGAACGTGCCTCTTCCTTTAGAACAGTTAAAACGATTCTCGGCTCGATAATCGGAACTGGTGGGTCCCATGATATGGATTATAAAGTTTGCATAATTCGCACGGCCGCCATCCTGAAATGGTATGGCGGACGACCTTGTAATTTGGTCACAAGACGCATCCTATACGAAGGTATGTTGTTACCAAATTTGGTAGAGATCGGATGATTTGGTTAGTCGTTATTTGATTTTACGTTTTGAACGTTTGAGTGGCCGCCATTCAGTTTTAGTAAAGATGGCGGCGATATAAAACATGACACTGAGGTGTCCTTTGCTAGTGCTACCTTTGTACCAAATTTCGTTCAATTTGCATTCACCGTGTTCGAATGATAGGGGGGGACAGACATTCAGAGTACACACACTCACACACACTCAGACACACACACACACACAGACTCACACACACACATACACACACACACACAGACTCACACACACACAGACAGACACACTTTTTTCGCCCTGTGTTGATCTCATAAGTCTACTTTCATTTTTTGCAAAAATCGAAAGTAGGCTAATAACAAGAAGTTCCGTGACGAACTAAAGAGCCTACTTTTCTTAAAATTTAAGATTCATGTCAATGATAAATCTATATGGATCTATCTAGAATAATGACAAAATTAAGTTGGTAATATAGAAATTTCAAATTAGTTCGAAATACTGTGTACCTGGCATAATGTAGTCTAATAGAGCACTAAAGTTGGCAGCCCTGGTGACTGAATATATTCTTAGTTCCATCTCTTAAGGTAAAGAATACAAACTTTTGTTGAAGTCCATTGGATAGCATGGACATTACATGCAGTTAAACTTTGGATCTAACAGCGCTTGTAAAATCATGTTGGCAACAATGTCATGCCTGTATTGATCAGAAATAATCTGAAATAATACGATTTATTGTTGTGCCAATTTTGAATGAAATCCATTAGTTAGTATAGAAGTTACATGCATTTTAAAATTGGACCTATCTGCAGGCTTAGAATCATGTTGGCAGCACTGACGTATATTAGCTACTCCAAATTAATCTAGAATGCCAGGTACTATACGTGTGCAAAGTTTAGAGCTATTGGCTTTCATACTTTCTGATATATTGATATTAGGATAACAAAAATAGAGACAGTATTTATTAACAGTTGGCAGCCCTGGTTACTCTTAAGAATCGGCATAGTCATATCGGTTATGGTACACATAGCACACACGAAATTTGGTTGAAATCCAAATGATAGTATAGAAGTTACATGTATATAAAGTTGGACCTCTCAGCAGGCTTAGAATCATGTTGGTAGCACTGATGTATATAAGTTTCTCGAAATTAATATAGAATGTCAGGTACTATACGTTTGCATAGTTTATAGGCTTGCATACTTTCTGATATATTGGTATTCGGATAAAATAAATCGAGAGCATTTATTAACAGTTGGCAGCCCTGGTGGATCTTAAGAATACGCTCAGTCATAACTGTTTATTTTCACATAGCACATACAAAATTTGGTTGAATTCCAATTGATAGTGTATAAGTTATGTGTATTTAAAAATTGGACTTAACAGCAGGCTTATAATCATTTTGGCAACACTGTCATGTATCGCCTTCTGGAAATTAAACTGCAATATTATTATCTATACGTGTGCTAATTTTGAAATAGCTCCCATTCATACCTTACATGAAATCCAACATGGAGCTCAAATTTCAAATGCGATTTTTCAGCAGTTGGTAGCACTGACATAATTACCAAATACGGTATTGAGATATTCAGGTATAGATCTTTACTCCGACCAAATTTTGTTTCGATTGCTGCAAACACACACACACACAGCCAGAAGGACAGACAGACAGACAGAAGGACAGACAGACACACGTTTGCCCGGCTATAAAGCATTCCTCCCTTTACAGACACTGTATCGAATACCTAAATCTTCTGTCTAGAAGAACGTTTGATGTGACCCACCCTTACGGCAAAGGATGAGCATAACATTTTAGGAATTTGGAACTTTTTTGTAGGTAAATTGGTAAATTTAGGGAAACTCGAAATATTTTTCTTTGCCCAGTGAAATAAGTTATACCTCCACCTTCCGGCGTGCGAGAGGGATTTTATGACGTGACAACGTCAAATGAATTGTTGGAGTACAGAGACGTTCGTGAAATTGTGTTACAGTGAAAGTTGATGATTTCGTTTTATCTCTCTTCTGCAGCAACGCTGTCTATTTCTCTTCTGTTGCTGCGCTCCAGTGTCGCTACTGCCCTTTTTGGATGTCACAGGTGATCCTCTGGATGGATTTTCATGCGGTTTTCACCATTCTATAAATAATATCTCAAGGAAGATTTATGTAGAAAATAAATTATTTATGATCAAAGGAGGCTGAGAAGTAACGATTTTAGTGAAAAAGTAAAAAAAAACACACATGGTGTCCGTGCGCGTTTTAAGCTTACGCTGGGCAAACCGTTAAAATATCTATGCACTATGAGTAGGGATTTTTCAGCATGAAAAGTTCTACAAAAAAGTCCCGGAGATTATATCTTCAATACATCGGCCACTATAAGTGTTCTTACGTTTCCATTTCTTCCAACACACTGCTTTCAAATACTGAGGTGACAGTTTACGAGCTAGCTTGAGGCGAGCCTATCACCCCCAGTCACAGTCTAGCTAGCGGGAGAGCCTATTACCCCAGATACAGCCAGCAGCAAACTGCCGAGTCTTGTTGAATTAAATCTTCAGAGAAGGGTGGCTGTGTTTGGAAATTCCCTGGAAGTGTAACTCAGCTTTTCTTTACTTCGCCTGCGAACTTCCCGTTCCGCAAAATACATTATTAAACAAGATGTTCTATAAAGAACATATAGCCTACTTTGTCCTAAATGCATGGGTATTGTAACTTTTTGTCCTTTACAAGGAGTATATCTGAGTGTTGGTTGTAGTAGCTCGTTGATATACAACGTGCTATACTGATATTAAACATGAATATGAGGTGCCCTTTGCTTGTGCAACCTCTGTAAACAATTTCATTCAATTCGGTTTCACCGTGTTTGAAAAGATATGGGTAATCGATTTGCACACATACAGTACATGGCCGCCATCCGCAATCTATTGAGCTGATGACCTTTAGTTTGGTCAAAACATTCTTTATACAAAGGTATAATGTTGCAAAATTTGGTAGAGATCAGATGATTAGATTGGTCGTAATTTGATTCAAGCTTTTAACATTTGTGTGGCCGCCATTACGTTTTCGTCAAGATGGCGGCAATGTAAAGCATGCCACTGAGGTGCCCTTTGCTAGTGTTACCTCCGTACCAAATTTTGTTCAATTCGGTTTCACCGTGTTTGAATTGATAGGGGGAATATATTTGCACACATATATGACCGCCATCTGCACACTATTGGGCTGATGACCTTGTAGTTTGGTCAAAATATGCTTCCTAAATAAAGGTATGTTATTGCAGAATTTGGTAAAGATCAGATTATTAAGTTGGTGTTAATTTGACTTAAGCTTTTAACATTTGGGTGGCCGACATTACGTTTCCGTCAAGATGGCGGCAATATAAAGCATGCCACTGAGGTGCCCTTTGCTAGTGTTACCTCTGTACCAAATTTTGTTCAATTCGGTTTCACCGTGCTTTAATAGATAGGGGGAATCGATTTGCACACTCACATGGCAGCCATCCGCTAAGTATTGGACTGATGACCTTGTAGTTTGATTAAAGGATTTTTCATACATAAAGGTATTATGTTGAAAAATTTGGTAGAGATCAGATGATTAGGTTGGTCGTAATTTGATTTAATCTTTTAACATTTAGGTGGCTGCCATTACAATTTCGTCAAGATGGCGGCGATATAAAACCTGAGACTGAAGTGTCCTTTGCTAGTGCTACATCTATACCTAATGTTGTTCAATTCGGTTTCCCCACGTTTGAATTGATAAGGGGAATCGATTTGCACAGATAATGGCCGCCATCTGCAAACTATAGGGCTGATGACCATGTAGTTTAGACGAAAGACGCTTGCCATATATATATATATATATATATATATATATATATATGTTGTTGCAAAATTTGGAAGAGATCGGATGATTAGGTTAGTCGTAATTTGATTTAAGCTTTGAACAGTGGGGTGGCCGCCATTACGTTTCCGTCAAGACGGTGGCGATAAAAGACATGACACTGAGGTGCCCTTTGCTAGTTCTACCTCTGTACCAAATTTCGTTCAATTCGGTTTCACCGTGTTCGAATTGATAGGTGGGCACAGACATACACAGTACACACACTCACACACACACACAGACACACAATTTTTGGCCCTGTGTAGATCTCATAAGTCTAGCTCCATTTTTTTTTACAAAAATCGAAAGTAGGCTAAAAATATACGAAACAGAAATTTCGCAAGAATACGTTGTCACGCTCAAATATCGTCGTGAGTCGTAATTGCACAATAATTGTTTTTATTAATGATTGTTCTGATTATCCTTCTGTCAACTTTCCGCAGTTGATCTGTCGTTGATTTGGTACTTAATTTAAATAGTGTTTTACGAGAGCGTTGTCTTTTTTTTATCAAATGAATAGTTCACTCAACCAAACTAACAGTCATCTGGGATAATGCGAAGGATCTCCTTAGCCCGGACGATACTGGATCGTGTGAGATGAGATGAGACCATTTGAATGCAGACCATGTTTGAATGTAGCTGGTGTGGCTGTCCTGGTATAATTCCCAGCCATAACATGGCTTATTGCTATTTTACAGCCCTTGCCAGTCGCTCATGGTAAAACAAGCAACGTTACCGCTAAATTGGATAATGTTATCACTACCAACATTGCCACATAAAATAATTAATAACAGTTCATGGCCGCGCAAGCGTGTCAGATTAACTGAAGATTACATGGTCTGCACTTCACGATTACATGTTAAATAAAAAAATCCACAATCCATTTATTGGTTATCAACATTAACAGTCCACGTTTATCATACTTTATGGTTTCATTCTCGGGCCAAATGTGAATTGTATGAACACCTTGCAACATAGCCCTGCGTTTAACACAATTGGAAAGGGGTGATGGAAGTCCAGAAACCGCAGCTTCGATTCTCGGCGTTAACAGCAGCCAACCTGTTGTTTTTTGTAACATCCCCCCAGGTAATACTTTATTTCATCCCCAGGACTTCTACCCCAACCCTTTGTTCTAACAATTAAAGAGACCACATCGTAGTGTAGTGGCTAGCAAATGAAAATTTCCTCTAAGCATTGGAGATTGACGGGAATATGTGAAGGACCGTTCAAAGCAAGAGAAAACTTAGAAATTTGGGTAAAAGTAATTGTGATCAGAATTTAGAAACTTACCTAGAAAATTGTGATTAAATTTTGAAACCTAGGTTTAAAAAATGTGATAAAAATTTTGAAAATTGGGTTAAAATAATTGTTATTAGAATATTGAAAATTGTTTCAAGTACAATATTTGTGATTCGAATTAAAAAAATTGCATAAAAGTAATTGTTATTAAAATTTCGAAAATTGGGTGAAATTAATTGTGATTTGAATTTTGAAAATTGGTTAAAAGTAATTGTGAATAGCATTTTGAAAATTGGGTAAAAGGATAGGCCTATGAGATTACTTAGCATTTTGAAAATTTGGTGAAGGATAATTATGTGATTGGCATTTTGAAAATTGGGTAAAAGTATGCGTGAAAAGATATGTGATTAGCATTTTGGAAATTGGGAGAGAGAAAGTGTGATTAGCATTTTGGAAATTGGGCAAAGAAAGGGTGATAGGCATTTTGAAAATTGCGTTAAAGGATATGTGGCTAGCATTTTGGAGATTGGGTAAAAGAAAGTGTGTTTAGTATTTTGGAAATTTGGTAAAAGAATGTGTGATTAGCATTTTGGAAATTGGTGAGAAGGAACGGTGATTAGCATTTTGAAAATAGGGTAAAAGTAAATGTGATTAACATTTTTGAAATTGCGTGAAAGGATATGTGATAAGCATTTTGAAAATTGCGTGAAAGGATATGTGATTAGCGTTTTGGAAATTGGGTAAGATAAAATGTGTTTAGTATTTTGGAAATTGGGTAAAAGAATGTGTGATTAGCATTTTGGAAATTGGGTAAAATAAAGAGTGATTAGCATTTTGGAAAATGGGTAAAAGAAAGGGTGATTAGCAGTTTGGAAATTGGGTAAAAGAAAGGGTGATTAGCATTTTTGAAATTGGGTAAAAGAAAGGGTGATTAGCATTTTGGAAATTGGGTAAAAGAAAGGGTGATTAGCATTTTGGAAATTGTGTAAAAGAAAGGGTAATTAGCATTTAGGAAATCGGGTAAAAGAAAGGGTGATTAGCATTTTGGAAATTGGGTAAATGAAAGGGTGATTAGCATTTTGGAAATTGGGTAAAAGAATGTGTGATTAGCATTTTGGAAATTGGGTAAAGAAATGTGTGATAAGCATTTTCAGAAGTAGGTAAAAGTGATCGTGTTTGGAATTTTGAGTAGTTGTGAATTGGATTTTGAAAATTAGATACAAGTAATTGTGATTGGAATTTTGAGTAGTTGTAACTTGGTTTTTGGACATTGGGAAAAAGTAACTGCTCCCAGCAAGGTCCACATTTCCTTGCTCCTCAAAAATGTCTGGCCTCCTGGCATTTTCACACTGGCGAAGAGCGGAAGGCTAATTTCTCGCGCTGGGTCCATTCGCAGGCGCAGACTTCTACGACACAGGAATACAAAAGTTAATATCACACTCTGACAAGTGTCTCAATTTGTTTGGTGCGTAGGTCTAAAAATAGCTGACACATTGCTGTACGTGTTGCCAATAAAGTTTTGCACATAACTATGTTCCTATTGATAAGGTGCGTTCAAAAAGTAACGAGGCTGGAATGCGCAAACCGGTGACTACATCGGCTAATTGTGGCGTGTGTAACGAGGTTTGGTTCCAACCAGAGCGTGGAAGGTCACAGCCCGTCGCTAGAGGGCACGCGTGCTCGTCACGTTACGATACAAAGTGAGCAGCAGCATGCATCAATCGTCCAACGCTGCCAGTCGCATTGCAAACAGTGACATGGAGGCGTCAACCGAAGAGCAAAGAGGTGTTGTTCGGTTTCTGGCAGCGGAAGGAGTAGGGGGAACGGCCATGCATCGCCGAATGTCACAAGTGTACGGCGAACACTGCATGTCCCTTGCAAGGGTCACGGCGTGGCACAAGCGAGTAGGGGGGTAAGGGGGGTTAAACCCACAGCCAACTTTCCTGGTGACGTCACATACTAACCCGCAATTCATCCAGGGGCAAAGCTGATATCTCGCGACCCCATGGTCCGATTTTGACATGCGACATATCGTTGGACTCGGGCTGACGCCCTCTTTTCAATGGACAACTCATTTCAACCCCTAAATAAAACCTACCCCTACTAGGGGGTGAAATTGTAATTTTTTAGTTGAAGTTGCCTTTCAAATCCAACATGTAAAAGGCGCGCTGCTAATATGAACTTAAATGTTGTTGCTCATATAGCGCATGCGTTTTTCTGGATGCCGCTATGAATTAACATTTTTGTTTTTATTTTTTACGCATGCGCACTTGGGATTTTTGTAAGAGGGCGAGCTATTTGAAAAAATGATTTATAAGAAGGTGTTTTGGTGGTGAGGAGAGAACCAGATAGTCGCCTACTTTCCTACGAAGTTTGCCGATATCTCTCGAACGCAAGGTCAGATTTGGACATGTGACGTGTCAAATCGCTTGTTTTGACGCCCTATATATGTTATTAATAGGTTTTAAGTTTTGAGAATGCTGGAAACATGTTTTTTTGGGGTAAAAACGTGATTTTAGACTTTTTCCGATATCTCACGAATGCATGGTCGGATTAGGTCCTATGACGTGTCAAATGGCTTGTCTTGAAACCGTCTTTATTTTAGTAACAGGTTAAAGTTCTTGAGAATGAGGGAAACAGAATTGTTTGGTGTAAAACTGTGATTTTAGACTTTCTGTTATATCTCACAAACCAATAACGCCAGAGACGTATACGAGGGGTCGTAGGACTCGGGGGGACGCCCCCCGTTCGAATATAGTATTTATGTTTAAAAAAATTGCGAAAGGATCTAACGACACTTTTGTTGATAACATTTTTGTTTTTCAAACTTTTTTTTAAATCTGTCTAAATTGTTCATGAAGAGTGGTTGTATATAGAAAGAGACGATACCACTGGGCACGTGTTTCAACGAGGTTATTACTGGCCACGGTGGTGATATACCAATACAGTATTCGCTATTTCGATGAGACGGCGGGTCGAGGGTTCGTTTTCCGATTTTTCCTATGATGGAATTCCTAATTCCTAATTCCTAAACCCCCTGTAAGGGGGTCTTTAACGTGTAAACGATTATGAGTGACATGACAAATGATAATTCCTTGATCAGATGAAGCTGGCTTTAGATAGGACAAACAGAACTTGGTTATATGTTGCTTGAAGTGAGTATAGAAAACAAACTTGCTGGGGCAGACCGAGAGGATGTGGATGTTATTTGAGCTTATTGGAATGCATTGACCTGACTTGACAACAGGGCAATGAAAAAAGCACAGAGATGCTGAGGACACTTGAAGGTCAAAGGATATGGCAACCATGGTGGGAGGGGGAAGCGAGGACCCTTTGAGATAATTTGGATAAATGCATGGGCCAGTCCATAGGGACCAGTCCACAGGGACCCGTCCACAGGGACTCGTCCACAATGACCGGTCAACAAGGACCCGTCCACAGGGACCACCTGCTTCGCCAAAGGCGTGTGCGTGCGGGGGGAACATACGATTACATCAGCGAAACATGAACTCACTTCTCTGTTGTATGATTGGACACAATGTACGGTGAACGTGTACTATGTGTCCAAAATTATTGTGTAATGGATCCACAGAATTGCTTAAACTATTTCTTAACAATACATGTAATATGTTGGTTGAAATCCAAATGATAGTATAAAAGTTACATGCATTTAAAGTTGGACCTCTCAGCAGGCTTAGAATCATGTTGGTAGCACTGACGTATATAAGTTACTCCAAATTAATATAGAATGTCTGGTACTATACGTGTGCATAGTTTAAAACTGTCAGCTTGCATACTTTCTGATACATGGGTATTTGGATTTAAAAAATGGGAGCATTTCTTAACAGTTGGCAGCCCTGGTGGCTCTTAAGAATACGCTCAGTCATATCTGTTTATGTACATATAGCACTTACGAAATTTGGTTGAAATCCAATTGATAGTGTAGAAGTTATATGCATTTAAAATTTGGACCTATCAGCAGGCTTAGAATCATTTTGGCAACACTGCCATGTATGGCCTCCAGGAAGTTAAACTGAAATATTATTATCGATACGTGTGCTAATTTTGAAATTGCTCCCATTCATACCTTCCAAGATATCGAACATGGAGCTCATATTTCAATTGCGATTTTTCAGCAGTTGGTAGCACTGACATCATTTTCAAATATGGCCGTGAGATAATCCTACCAATTTTTTTTTTCGATTGCTGCAGCCGTTTAGGAGTTGATATGGGGGACACACACACAGCCAGACAGACTGACAGACGGAAGGACAGACAGACATACAGACTCACATTTGCCCGATCTCATAAGTCTACTTTTTCCTCAATTTTGCAAAATGTGAAAAGTAGGCTAATAAACCAGTCCGGTCTTGGACAGTATTGTTAGTACACGTGGCAGTTAATGATTTGATGATTTTATTCACTATGAGTGTTGACATCGTAATTTCGTAAGACCGAGGTTTTCTATAGTTCGGGGTAGTCTTGGTCCCGTCCACCTCGAATTGCCAAGATTCACAAGTCTGGTGCTTTTCAGTCGGTCAACACGATTGTTCTCAAATGAGATGGGTTATTTCCTAATCCTGAAACTTTATAAACGGGTTAAATTATGGCTCTAAAATTCAATAATAAGGACGGAATGCCTATTTGCTAGTGAATGAGATGGGTAATTCCCCAATCCTGAAAAAAAATACATGAATTTATTAATCTCTTGTACTTATTTTAGGATTAGGTAATGACCCATCTCATTTGAGTACAATCTTGTTGACCGACTGAAAAGTAGCAAACGTTTGTTTACTAAGGCAACACTGAAAAATGGCTTCAAACATCATAATAATTGCCAAGATTCTGCAATCCTGTTCAGACCTAAGACAAAATTTGATGTTGATTTTTTTCCTATACTTCTTATTAAATAATGGCACAACAGAAAATACACTTTACAAGAAGAAAGCCATCTCGAAACGGGCTAAATTACGGCACTAAAAGAAAGTGATAAAAACGGAATGTGAATATTATCACTTTATGTGGTGCAAACAAGAACAAAAGCACTCAGTGACTATTGCAAAGACATTAGTAGAGAATAATCATTGTCGTGTTATGGTATACAGTATCATGTTTATTTTACAATTTTGTAACTAATGGCTTTTCAGCTGCAATATTATTTATATATATGCTGGTGAATGCTTCCGCAAGGCAGGGAAGGCAATATTGCTGTATCCGTAGGGGATACACTACCCTCGCCCTATTATTTACATCAACATCTAAATACAGCTACATGATTTCAAGCCCCAATTCCACATACAGTCACAGCTACATGTTCATTTGAACTCCTATAACCTCAGCAAACCCGAGTAACCTCGCACATGAACTCATACGACCCCTATAGGTGTACCGACCCAATCGGAATGTGCAATTCTGCACTCGCTGCAGACCACAAACTATAAACCGTCAGGAACCCACGGTGCGGGATCCTTGTAGTGGCAAACCTTTGAAGGGTGACTTCACATCGGGCTGCCACCTGGGTGAGTGTATCCGCGAGTATCTATTCCCTAACATCCCCACATTTTACCCCTTTGTTTTACACCTTGCACTTGTATTGTCGGACATCAGATTCATTAATACTGCTTTGAACAGTAATGGTACTTCGCTTTGGAAGTACGCATTAAAGCCATTCGTTTCAACCTCATTGGTCTTGCTACTTATTTAACTATCTGATAAGATCCTACTGCATAAATCTTACCCAAGTAGGAATCTCCAGTATTGATTGTTTAAAGGAATTAGCTGAACAGTCACTTGGCGCATCGCCACCGAGCTCGCGTCAGTGTGTTGCCTTCAGCCTTCTCTAGCCAGTGCACGCTATCAGTAAGCTGAGTAGCGCTGCATTACCTCAGATTATTAGTTACTAAGCAACCCGTACACTTTTACCACACCCCCGAGCTAACCAATCGTCTAGAATAACTGGAAGCTCCTCCTCGAGCCCCGTCTACGTCTTTAGACAGCTCATTCTCACACTACACATTGTACACTTGCTCAAACCTGCTTTAACACCTGTTGGTAGTTACTCAGTGCTCCGCTGCGTCGGTCTCGGCAGCACTTCCTTGACGCCCTGTCTCGGGGTTTGTCGGCCAGACGCGTGATCATGTGACCTGGCGCGACTCCAGGCTGATCGAGGCATTCAGCACATGGCTGACTGTCATCAGGACAAGCATGGCGCGGCTTGAAAGGGACCGAATTAAATCGTGGTCATCACGGCTACAGCCAGTGTATTTAGTTGTGATATATGTGTAAAATATATAGTTTAAATATTAATGTGTGTGTGTAACGTATTATTTTTGAATTCTGCTAACCTAAACATACATAACCAGCGAGCATCTCCAGGCCACCGCATGGTATCAGGAATCGTTCCGGGAGAGAAAGAAACAAGGTCATACCGGGCCGGATTTGTGAATGTGTCGTAATGCTAAAATATTACGTGGTCCTCCGGTGCATTTGAGTATACTTTCCGAGTGCGGACAACCTGTGGCGAGAATATTGGAGCACGTGCAACATCATCCCGGCGGCATGCTGTACACGATGGGGAGCAAACAAAGGATTATAGGATAAGTGCACATCATAGCAGTATACCGAGGTCAGTCAATCTTTGTATTTCTTTCCTTTTCCTAACTTATCATGGAGTCTAGTGAGAAAAGCCTGTTGGTGAAACAACGGGCGGTCATTAAAGGGTCACTGACACGTATCAGTAAATATTGTACAGTACCCCAGGGGTATGCACCCCTTGGAGACCATCCCCCATCATCTATTTAAATCTCCTAACTGGCAATCCTTATAAGTCCAGACCAACATCTACTAACACCGCAAGGACAGCTAGCCATTCTGGAAAGCTGGCCCAATCCTTGCATCACTACTACAAACAGCGACACACTATTAACTAGGACATCTATTCAGCACAATGCTGACAGCACAGCGCCGAAGAGTATAAGAAGGCGTCGTAAGGAGGTCAAGCTCTCAATCAATCAATTATCAGTCTTACAGTGTGGCGGCCCGGGGCTATGCTGGTATCATCAGGTGAGTGAGTCAGCAGTTGTTCAGAATCCTATAACTTTGTAACCTTACCCACCAATTTGTATAGACAAGTTTGTACTCTCACATTGTAACATCACTACATCCCTTAAAAGGGACTCATAATTCAATATTACTGGCCAATAAACACTTGGTCAGTACATTACACCTGCATTACTGTTTACACGCTTCTTTACGCCCTAACTCCCTTCCTGAACTCTCCGTCACGGTTAGACGTGACTTACAGTAGCCAGATACTTGCTAGGGCAAGCATCATTGTATTCCCGTACCGGCCTGACTGCAGGAGCGGCACGCGCCATATAGCTGACGCGTGCAAGTCGATTATCTAACCAGCCAGCTGGACGATCACATAAGCCAGCGCGTTGACCTGTACGCCAAGTTCCAACCCCTAAAATACACCTAGATCTTTTACAAGAGCATCCCCTAGCACCCTAACACTAAACAACACTCTACACTGGTCAGCTTGCCCGACTACGGGAAGCTACCCCCTTTTTGGCATTTCTTTATAAATTAACACAATAACTCTTCCGTTTTAGATCCGACCACCCCCCAATATGGGATCTAAAACAGTTGGTGGAGGCGCCTCTACTACGCACAGTAAAATAGGACTCAACCAACGAGCCCTCGTAGTAGAAACGACCCCTTCCGTACCGCAAAAAGCCAAGCAAAAATTGTGAATTTTTTTCCCAGACTGAGAGCAGCATTTTTGCTCCGTACTACTTACACAGGGAATTTTTTCTCCCAAACCAACCCCCCAGCCCCAGAAAGAATCAGAGAGAATAAGGATACACTGCCGAACACGCACAGTTTTTTTTCTTTTCTTTTTCAAACAAGAAGACACATATACTTCATTTAGCATGGCCCCTCTATACCGCCTAGCTGTGTTGAGGAGCATTGGGGAGTACCAGGAATTAATTGCCTGGCACAGAGTTTTTGAAACTAGGCAGGACTACCTCAGAAGGTTTCAGCAGCTCCTGCACGCCCAGTTCATGCGGATCATAAGAGCCCTTGTCCGGCCAACCCGCAGCGCTAAGAATCGCAAGATTCGGGCGAAAATCCCCACCCTCCGTACACAAATCATTAAAGCACACTGGCAACTACACTGCCGACACGAGTTTATGTTCCAACAATGGGAGACACTTATCAGGGAACACCGACGCATAGGGACCAATGGCACAAAAGTCGCTGAGCAGGCCATGAGCCTCAACGGTCAGTACACCCAAATTTGGGACGAGTACCGCGAACTCCAGAACAATAAGGCCATTTTCGAGTACATGGCAGGGCCACCAGCCCAGCCGAGAGAGGACATAAGCGTGGATACGCTGACTCGGCAATTTGCGAGGATGTCCCTCTCGCCATGTGCTGCCACACATGGGAAGGAGGTCACCATGGCCACAGTCCAGGAGACGGCCAGGTTAGACTCCAATACACTGCGGGGACAAGCTTACACCAATACACATCCCTTAGCGCCGGCTCAGAAGGCAATTTTGCCAAACCGAGGAGCAGGACCTACGTCAATCCCCTCTGAACGGACGAATGAGAGGGAGTTGAAGCCAGGACCCTCAGTCACACATAGTATGACAGGGAGACAACGGGAGATAACCACGTCATGGGCTGAGGACATAGAGCCCGCCCTACAGCACATTGAGCCTACACACACCCACACAGATAGGCAAACAAAATGGCAGGAGTCTGCCGTGGCCACAGGCCAGAAAGCGGTCAGGCTACACGCCACCACATTGCCAGTGCAAGGACAGGCAATTAAGCGACCTTTACCGCCAGTTCAAAGGGCAAGTTTGCCAGAACGGAGGCGAACACCGGCATTCGTACCCCAGGTGCGAACGCATAAGAGGGTGTTACATTCAGTCCCTCAGGATGCACGATACACGCCTGCACATTGTGACCACGCACTCACACACGGTACACGGGGTACAGGAAAGGTGTTATTACCTACCCCACAAAACCACTCAGGCAAAAATACACACACCCCCGTAAACTCTACTAGGGTAGCGCAGAGCGCAATTAGGCCCTCGAAAACAGGCACACTCAAACCTACAGACACGCGCTACGGTGGAAGTAGGCCCAGGCTTACTTTGCTACAAACTCCCCCGAAAAAAGGCAAAGAAGCGCCTCAGTGGATTTCAGGGGCCTATAATCTCATAACAGGGCAGAACCCTTCACCTTTCCGAGCAAGGACGCTCGGACCGGAGTAACGACTTCCACCAGGGACATAGAAATAAGCTAATATCACTTGAACCTATATTAGGGACACACATAAGTTCGTTTACACGGGAGAAATACGCCAATAAATACATACAGACTCACTAACGTAAACGGCACATTTTTTTTCTCTCCACGTATATGCAGTGCAACATGGCTAAACCAAAAGCATATAATTCTAAATCCGTCTTGATTTTTATTTTGGGCACCTAGCATTTTTTTTCTCAGGCCATCAATGGTTACTGAACATAGGGTCCATATTATAACTCAGATAGCGTAAAGTTGCTAATATCCAAAGCCAAGTAGAAGCCCATCAGGTGAGCTACGCGGCTTAAGGCCGGAAAGAGATATTCCGAACACAGCTTAAGCATCAAATCACAGCATAGAGCTTAAGCGGGTCTTTCTAGATGGAAATGACTAAATCTTCTATGTTCCGGTCCCACAGTTTGATAGATTCTCTTGTGACGGGCGAGAGCCCTCATTGTAGCAAGAATTAAGAATCTCAAACTATTTTTCAAATGTGGTAGATTTCCCTGAGACGTAACTAGATTACCGTAGTACTAACGTCACCAACTAGGTGGATACTACACTCAGGTCCTACTTCTCACTTTTAAACATTTTTCATATTGCTCACGACATAATTTTTACAGACTATCGCCACCTGCCAACCCACTTTAATAAAGCATACAGCAGTGAACAAACGAGATACAATATATATTTTTTATACCTTTTCAAAGTGCTCTCTTAATACGGAGCGGGGCATAGCTCATTTTTTCTCTTCTCTGCCTCAGTCATTAGGCCCGATAAAGGAAAAATTGGCCAAGTTGAACTATATATATTGCATCCATAGGCATACGTGACACGTTACACTGCCTATAATATGACTTTTTTCTCACTTCCACAACAACACGCAAGCTAAAACGCTAACACACCGCAGGATGAAAATCCCAGACTTTGGGAAACCCTGCACATTTTTGGAAATCACACAATCAATTTACATTGCCACATGACAGTAGAACAAAGGGAAGTAATCCCACTGACAGACGTGGAAAGAAGGCCAAGAACTAGCCTTCGAACATCACTGACCGCACCGGGATACGATCCTGACACTACCAAACTGTCCCGGAGACACAACCTGAATAGCGCCAGAAACAATTACTCTGGGTAAAAGACGGTCTCAAAACCCGCAACCTTCTGAATACCAGGAACATAAGGTCGGGTAGCTATCCAATTACAGGATAGAAAAACAGGAAGCTAAAATAGATTGGGACAGTTCCACTAAAAAATGTCTTAAATGAAAAACAACAAAATCGCCTCCGGCGTCTAGTCACCAAACACGCGACTAGCGGCCCGGACACACTCGTGTATAACGACATTTTGTACAACGGATAGGGACATACTCGAACCACGTCACAGTAACACAAAATTTAGGGACACAAATGTAGTTAATGAGAGGTTCTTTTACAGTGCGGCTAATGCATGTGAGACTTTCGAAGTGAAATGCCATGGCCTGTGGTTTGGATTCCACGTAAAACGGAAGTCCCGTGGCTCATGATCTACAGATTAACGGTCACGTTAAACTACAAGTTTCCGTCCTTTTTTTCACAGTGCGAAAAGCACTACTCACAGTCACAGAGAGCAAGCTGATTAGACACACATGTGCCGGACACACAGCATTATCAAAACAAGTAACAAGCGAGCGCACACGACATTGTAATCCAATACCACCACACTCAGCGATAACGCAAGTCTCATGGATAACCTCCACGCTTACAGACAGCAATATACTAGCAGTTCTCAGGGCAGAACACACGACATCATTTAAGCCGAGTTCAGAACCCCACAAATCCGCAAATTACACTACGAGGAGAAATCAAAAATACGCAAACTCTTCACAGGTATGCGTTCTTTCATTTGCGCATTGCAAATACACGGGGAATGTGCCATAATATATACGGCACAAATAGCGGCATACCAAGTCTTTACAGCACCCCGGGTCCGAACCCATGATCACACACCACACCCGTACCAAAAACTAACTAGCCAACGGTATTTTTGGTACGGGAAACACAAGCAAAAACCACACTGAGGACACCTCAATCCCTGAAACACAACGCAGACATAGAACACAGAGAAGGACATAAAATCACGGGTTCAAATCCCAGCGAAAATCGGACACCAGGAAAACAGCTATCCAGACTTCCAATCACACCAAAATTGGCCCATACAACTACAGAACCAGATAATACCACATTTCCTTCGGCCAAAAGCCAGGCATAGAATTTCAGTGACAACTGACAGGGAAAATAGATTTCTCAGACACAAGTATAGAAATTTCGTAAGACAAAGGTCTTACGGAATAGTGACCACACAATAGTATTAGCAAATAGTACAAATTGACACATTGGACCGTCCGGAATCTAGAACGGTGACAACACTCACATACTGGCGAAAAATCACGTACGCAGACAAATGTAAACACAACATGACGAAAATACTGACTTGCAGATCTCGTCATACTGCAATACTGCTGGTGACAAGACACTATTGTTTATCGGCATTGTCCACGAAATTACATACGCAAAACAATCATAACACCATACATTTTTTAACACTGCAAAAACATTTAGCAATGGACAAGACGTGACAGATCAGAACTTATCTTGGGCCCATAGGAGCACGTTCTCAAAGACGTTGACAGGCCACGGGCACCTCCTGCCCATACACGCGATACACATTACGACTTAGCCTGTAACAGACCAACCGTCCGCATGGTTTAGCGGGACATAGGCACACACACACACACGCGCTCACTAATTAGAAGCGAACACAGACAGGGGCTCTCAGGAAACAAGACCTCCCCCCTAATAACTTCCTTTCGCGATTATATTCCTAAAATAAATCATTACAGGCGATTAGGGCATGGCCAGTCGCACTACGACCACTGGCCACATTCACACTACAGATGGCAGACCAGATTACGTCGTGACGTCACAGCGTCACGACGCTCTACTATCCCAAGAAGCGGATAGCGAGCAGACATGGACAAAGGGAGGATGACAGGAGCACAGGCTACCATCGTACCACCTTACGCCCCTCCAATAACCTTCCCACATCCTACACGACCAACGCAGACACATGAACACGAGCAAAACAGCTACACTACATTACGAAGCATACACAGTGGTTGATAGACTTCATTCGTCTAATGAGAAGGCTTGCTACGCCTTGGATCACCATGCTACCACCTGAGTATTAGGGGTGGGTCGGCAAACATCAAATAAGCATAATGCGCATCTCCAAGTGAGAGATGAGGCCACAGTTATATACACACATCAAAAAAAGTTTTGCATCACCTCGGTTCCAAGAGTTCCGGAACCGTTAAATACAAAGGGAATAGAGATCAACACAAACAACATTTCAGCTCGTTTTATTGCTCATGAGACCCACACATTGCATGTTGTACCATCATACAGCTAGACTTTCAGCATTTGTGGTCCAGATTGCAGTACACACCACTACCTCTAATACCCAGTAGCACGTCCTCTTGCATTGATGCATGCCTGTATTCGCCGTGGCTTACTATCCACAAGTTCATCAAGACACTGTTGGTCCAAATTGTCCCACTCAACGACAATTCGGCGTAAATCTCTCAGAGTGGTTGGTGGGTCAAGACGTCCATAAACAGCCCTTTTCAACATATCCCAGGCATGTTCGATAGGGTTCATGTCTGGCGAACATGCTGGCCACTGTAGTCGAGCGATGTCGTTATCTTGAAGGAACGCATTCACAAGATGTGCACGATGAGGTCGAGAATTGTCGTCCATGAAGACAAATGCCTCTCCAATATTCTGCCGATATGGTTGCACTATGGGTCGGAGGATGTCATTCAGGTATCGTAAAGCCGTTTCGGAGCCTTCCATGACCACCAGTGGCGTACGTCGGCCCCACATAATGCCACCCCAAAACATCAGGGAACCACCACCTTGCTGCACTCGCTGGACAGTGTGTCTAAGACGTTCAGCCTGACCAGGGTGCCTCCAAACACGTCTCCGACGATTGTCTGGTTGAAGGCATATGCGACACTCATCGGTGAAGAGAACGTGATGCCAATTCCGTGGGGTCCATTCAGCATGTTGTTGGGCCCATCTGTACCGCGCTGCATGGTGTCGGGGTTGCAAAGCTGGACCTCGCCATGGACGTCGGGAGTGAAGTTGCGCATCATGCAGCCTATTGCGCACAGTTTGAGTTGAAACACGACGTCCTGTGGCTGAACGAAACGCATTATTCAACATGGTGGCATTGCTGTCAGGGTTCCTCCGAGCGGCAATCCGTAAGTAGCGGTCATCCACTACAGTAGTAGCCCTTGGGCGGCCTGAGCGAGGCCTGTCATCGACAGTTCCTGTATCTCTGTACCTCCTCCATGTCCGAACAACATCGCTTTGGTTCACTCTGAGACGCCTGGAAACTTCTCTTGTTGAGAGCCCTTCTTGACACAAAGTAACAATGCGGACGCGATCGAACTGCGGTATTGACCTTCTAGGCATGGTAGAACTACAGACAACATGAGCAGCGTACCTTCGTCCTGGTGGAATGACTGGAACTGATCGGCTGTCGTACCCCCTCCGTCTAATAGGCCCTGCTCATGCATGGTTGTTTACATCTTTGAGCAGTTTTAGTGACCTCTATGAACAGTCAAAGGGACTGTATCTTGGATACAATATACACAGTCAACGTCTATATGCCGGAGATCTGGGAACCGAGGTGATGCAAAACTTTTTTTGATGTGTGTATATTAACCATTTTTTGTTAATTAAATACTCCCGCATGACAGGAATATATTAGTATTATGCCTCACCCTACACCTATCCGTACATGAGTGCCGATGCCTCATATCCAGATACATGCATGAGTATCCCATCCATTTACCAGGGTTATCACTATCAAACCTGCATGGCATTTTTATATTTTTGCAATCCCGGGAATTACCTGCCCCAATCCACTCATTATAGGAGCAGTCCTAGTAGCATTACCGGCTCACGGCCACCATTTATTTGAGCCCAAAGATGCACAACCTCTTCCTACCATGCTTTCAGCCCACTCTACAAATAACTACCCCCAGATCCTAATAACAGGGTACCTGACGCCACAGACCCTACTAACACCTCCAGTAAGGTAAAAAGAGCATTATCGCTGGAAAGCTGACGTAGCAATAGTAGACCAGAAGTAGTCTATGTACTTAGAAGCTCTACAACCCCACAACACTGGAAATATTTTACATCTTACACAAAAATTAAATTATTTACACAGGTTACGCCCATATTTTTTTTTCAAAGGAATCTGAAACACTCTGATTGGTGATAGCGGCACAAGCCGAAGGCAAGAGGCACCACACTGGAGCAGAGCTGGGGAAGGTGATGATGACCCTTACCCCAGTTGGCTCAACAAATCACTGACCCGACCGAACAGACGAACCACGTAAGGTTGAGGCACTCGCGGCCTGGTCGGGCAAGCTCTGGAATCCTAGGTGCACCTAAACTGCCCCTGGGAGGAAGGGATGCTACACCCACTCTGTGCTACGGTCAGCGACGCCAAGACCTGCAGGGAAGTCTTTCTGAGGATGGTGGGAGAAATAGCTCACTCCGCGCTGGACTCAGGGGATGGCCCTAGAGACGACCCCATTATGACTAGACTTCTAGCTAAAATTAAGTAAGTAAGGCTTCTACAGCGGGAAGCAAGCCTCCTGTGCGCTGGAGTGAAATATTATTGCGAAAAGCATACTACTGCGGCCGATAAAGGCGAAGAGAAATATTATTGCGAAAAGCATACTACTGCGGCCGATAAAGGCGAAGAGAAATATTATTGCGAAAAGCATACTACTGCGGCCGATAAAGGCGAAGAGAAATATTATTGCGAAAAGCATACTACTGCGGCCGATAAAGGCGAAGAGAAATATTATTGCGAAAAGCATACTACTGCGGCCGATAAAGGCGAAGATAACATTATGCCATTGGACGATGTCCAATGCCCACATAAATGGCGACGCATCGGGCAGTCAGAGGGCATTAAATAGACATGCAACGAGCTGTCTACAGGGGTTACAGTGGGCAGACCCAACTATGACAACATATGGAGAACAATGGCAACGAGCAGGATGGTACAGCAGGCGAAACGTTTTGCTTTGTGGCAACGTAAGCCGCCTGTGACTAGGTTAATACTAGTTCATAATCACCTAGAATAGACGTCGACAACTAGAATTAAGGGGGCGGAATCCGGCGATTCTAGAGACAACCGGTGTTTCTAGGACTCGTGCGGGTGGTGCCTTGAGGAAGTAAATTGCCTCAGGCGATCGCCCTGGTCGAAATTTTAGCTGTAAGACGGTTGCATTTGACACGCAACCTAGGATGAAGCAAATTTACTAACCGCTGTTGCCAGGTAATGGCACAGCACATTTCGGCAATAGAATAAGGCCATCCATTCGGCTTAATAGTAGTAGCCATTTTTTTTTAAATTTTCAATCATAAGTAAGATAGATAGTGTTAAGTAACGCCGCTCAGCAACTGGCGACCCAAATTCGTTGCCAGGGTAAGCCCGATAATACAATAGATTAAGATAGAATATCTCGGCACCCGGTAACCACAATTCCGCTACCGGGGTAAGACCGACAACACATTAAGAAACGGCATTACGGCACCGTATAGGGTAAGCCCGGCCATACATCAAATTAACATTAATCATGCTATTTTTTTTTTCAGAGAAAGAAGAGCTTCAGCCAGTAAAAACAATGACACAGGAAGTGACATAGAGAATATGTCATACTAATATGTTTTTTCTAAACCTCGCCATTTTTTTCCAGGCATCGTCACCAGATATAGGAAACTGGTGACAGGAATTTCACTACCATATAGCAGTGTCATATTATTTACGGCATGCCATGATTGTGTACTATTTTTTTTATATACGTCATTTTGCACTAATCCTAACACACTCTCACACACTCACCACATTTTTTTTCAGCTACACACTCCAAAAATTCTGCACAGCAGGACTGGTGCCTGTGGGGTACCAGGCTTGCTGGCAGATCAACTAAACAGAAAAACATAAAGCGTCAAAATGCGACGCAGAATACGACAATGAGGGCGCAACCGATTTGTGGCGGCGACTCTCATTGTCAAGTGTGAAAGCATTCACCCACAGAGGATGCTTCACAGATTAGGTATTAAGAATACATTGCAAGCGGTACGACCACTAAACCGTACCAAGAAGTGGCCGTACAGGATCAGCCGTGAGACGGCAAGCGTACGTACAAACGGGTAGCGTGCACGCGAGGTACCAAACAAAAACTAGAATTATAAGGGATTAGCGCGCTTAAGTTAGACATAAGACCACTGTAATTAATAATTTTAAAGGGTAAACTTAATACACATTCATGCGCCCACGGGCAATTATTCCACTAGACATAAGGTCATTGTAATTCATAATTTTAAAGGGTAAACTTCATACAAATTCCTGCGCCCACGGGCAATTATTCCACTGGAAATCAATAACATTCCTAAATGTCAGAATCGCAACATAGTACATTAAACACTATATATTTTTTGTTTGTTTATCAAGTTCACATGTACACAATGTCTATGATCTGTTTTCTTTCAATTTTCTTTCTTCTAACTTCCCCATTTGTCAGGGTGTTCCGTTTTATCCCAAACCAATAAATGCCTTTTGAATATTTCCCTTAAATTATACCCTGGAACACCCATTTTTCCTATTTTCTTCTACCTTTCTTATTGCAGGGAGCACTTTTTCCCTAAGATAGGGCGGACGACGCAATCATCCGTTCGGCCCTGGGTTTTTTTCCTCCCTGCAAAACAATGTAACATCAGCACCATGTATTTTTTTTCTTCATCAAACTTCCAAAATGCCAATGTCGATTTCTTTTGCAATATTTTTATGCCAATGTCAATGTTATGTATATATGTATATCCCATAACCCTCCCCTCTGAACACGAGCTGATCTCACGCACACACATCAACACGACATCACCACACGACGACGATGACGACGAGGAAGACATCTACAGAAGATACGAGGGGACTTCAAAAACAACCACATCGACTACATCTATAACATCAACATCCCAACCCCAAGTTCCGTTCCCGTTCGCGGGGACGCGAACTAAATAGGGGAAGAGGCTTGTACAGTACCCCAGGGGTATGCACCCCTTGGAGACCATCCCCCCATCATCTATTTAAATCTCCTAACTGGCAATCCTTATAAGTCCAGACCAACATCTACTAACACCGCAAGGACAGCTAGCCATTCTGGAAAGCTGGCCCAATCCTTGCATCACTACTACAAACAGCGACACACTATTAACTAGGACATCTATTCAGCACAATGCTGACAGCACAGCGCCGAAGAGTATAAGAAGGCGTCGTAAGGAGGTCAAGCTCTCAATCAATCAATTATCAGTCTTACAGTGTGGCGGCCCGAGGCTATGCTGGTATCATCAGGTGAGTGAGTCAGCAGTTGTTCAGAATCCTATAACTTTGTAACCTTACCCACCAATTTGTATAGACAAGTTTGTACTCTCACATTGTAACATCACTACATCCCTTAAAAGGGACTCATAATTCAATATTACTGGCCAATAAACACTTGGTCAGTACATTACACCTGCATTACTGTTTACACGCTTCTTTACGCCCTAACTCCCTTCCTGAACTCTCCGTCACGGTTAGACGTGACTTACAGTAGCCAGATACTTGCTAGGGCAGCATCATTGTATTCCCGTACCGGCCTGACTGCAGGAGCGGCACGCGCCATATAGCTGACGCGTGCAAGTCGATTATCTAACCAGCCAGCTGGACGACCACATAAGCCAGCGCGTTGACCTGTACGCCAAGTTCCATCCCCTAAAATACACCTAGATCTTTTACAAGAGCATCCCCTAGCACCCTAACACTAAACAACACTCTACACTGGTCAGCTTGCCCGACTACGGGAAGCTACCCCCTTTTTGGCACTTCTTTATAAATTAACACAATAACTCTTCCGTTTTAGATCCGACCACCCCCCAATAAGGGATCTAAAACAATATGCAGACAAGTTTGTGGCAGGCTCCGATATTAATACATTACGTAGCAGGCTGAAGCAATTGCCTTCACTCTGGGAAGAATATAAGCTTGTCCAATGTAAGCCTGAAATTAATGACGACGAAAATAGTGAAACCCATGAACAGGATAGGGAACAGTTCGAAGAAAACTATTATGATTTAGAAGCCAAAATGACTACACTTATAGATCGGAGCATAACTTCAGAGCAGAATAACGATCAATTATCTCAGCATTCTTGCGGTAATTCACAACAGGCTTCCTTGGAGGTACGATTGCCCGTCATTAACCTCTCTACATTTCATGGACAATATGAGACGTGGACATATTTCCAGGACACCTTTCAGGCATTAATTGTTGATAATTTAAAACTATCAAACATCCAACGTTTCCACTATCTACTGTCCGCACTTAAGGGTGAACCTCATCAATTGATTCAAAATATCCCTATTTCTAACCCTAACTTTCCAGTAGCTTGGGAAATCGTGTGCAAGAGGTACAACAACAGAAAATTGATAGTAACACAACACATCAAGGCTGTGTTGTCGTTACCTACTTGTCACAAAGACACAGCATCTGATCTTAGGAAATTGAACAACCACTTAGTAAGCAATTTGAATGCTACTCAAAATCTCAACCGTTCAGTGCCGCTACATGAAGTCTTACTTTAGCAGCTGATGTTAGATAAGTTAGATCCCGCTACCCGTAAAAAGTATGAAATGAAGGCTCCCAGCGATAATTTTCCAAGACTCACTGAGGTATCCACGTTTTTGGAAGAGAGGGCACAAATGTTGGAGCTAATGATGGCAACACGGGAACAAAGGGGGAACACAGCAAATCCACCCAAGAATCTACATTTGAGGAACAATGACAATCCAGGTCGAGTTAGCTCATACGTATCTACAAGGGGGAAGTGTGATTTTTGTGATGCAGATCACCCGGTACATCGGTGTGAGGGTTTTCTGAAGGCTAGCGTAAGACAACGGTATGATTTTGTCAAAAGGAAGGGTCTGTGCTTTAACTGTTTTAGACATCATAAAGTCAGCATATGCTAATCTGATAGGTGTAAGAGATGCCAAGGCAGACATCATACCCTAATTCATTTCGACAGTCCCACAAGCAGTCAAACGACTACAGACAGGGATGCCCCAGCTGGTAGAGGTATTCGAGAAGACGAAGGAGGGCATAGTAAGGCAAGTTACTGCACACTTAAATTCAAGCCACAGTCACAAATAATGCTGTCTACTGCAGTAATAGGAGTGGCAGACAACAATGGTAGAGTTCACCTGTGCCGAGCGCTACTCGACAATGGTTCACAGTCCCATTTTATAACTGAGTCACTTGCAAGTAAGCTTAAGTTGCAACGACACAGAAGCTGTATTCCAATTAGTGGTATAAATAACACTGCGGTCACTGCATCCCAAAGTGTTGATGTTCGTATCAGTTCTAACGTGTCCAGTTTTAAAACTGTTATCACATGTTCTATACTCCCTCACATAACAGGCAATATTCCGGCAAACTATGTTGATTGTAAATCGTGGAACCTACCTAAAGATATCACATTAGCGGATCCTCACTTCAACGAGCCAGGACCAGTAGATATGCTCATCAGTGCAGAGATTTTCATGCAGCTGTTGCGAGAAGGGTGGCGGAAAAATTGTGATGAATTACCCATTTTGAAGAATACCGCCCTGGAATGGATACTGTCAGGTCCCATAAAATCCCAGGATCGGACCAGTAAGAAGGCGGAAGCTCCACCCACTTCATCATTTTTCCTCAGACAGGACGATGACCTCGACAGGAAGACGGAACAATTCTGGTCGATAGAAGAAGTGACAACAAGAAGAACTAACTTAACCAAGGAAGAACAGTATTGCGAGGAGCATTTCACAACTCACACCAGGCGGGATGACAGCGGACGTTTCAGTGTAAGATTACCTACAAGGGAAGAAAGTCCACAACTTGGAAAATCTTACAAAATAGCGGAGAAACGATTGACACTACTGGAACAGAGATTCGAGAAGAGACCTGATCTGCGTGCAGATTACGTGAGATTCATGGAGGAGTATGAGAACCTGGGTCATATGAAGTTGGCTCCAGATATAAGCAAGGACGAAGAAGCATGCTGCTATCTCCCTCATCATGCAGTATTGAAGGCTGAGAGTACCACTACTAAAACACGAGTTGTATTCGATGCTTCCTGCAAAACTGACAACGGCGTTTCACTTAATGACACTCTCGCGGTGGGACCTACCGTTCAACAAGATCTGCTATCAATTGTGACAAGGTTTCGTACTCATCAGATTGCGATGACGGCAGACGTTACAAAAATGTACCGTCAGATCAGAGTAGACGACGAAGATGTTAACTTACAGCGCATACTGCGGCGAAAATATCCATCTGAGCTTCTACGCACATACCAACTAAAGACTGTAACATACAGTACTTCCTCAGCGTCCTTCCTAGCCACAAGATGTCTAACCCAGCTGGCTGAAGAAGAAGCACATGCGTTTCCCACAGCATCTCGCGTATTGAAAGGGGATTTTTACATGGACGATGTATTGTGTGGTAGCGACACTGTGGAAAATGCTATACAGCTACGAGGAGAACTACAAGAGTTGCTGCAACGAGGAGGGTTCCCGCTCGGCAAATGGACGTCGAATCACGCGGCTGTACTTGAGACTATACCTAAAGAACTCAGAGAATCACAGTTACCACTACGATTTGATAAGACTACCAAAACCTTAAACCTGAAAATTGACCACATGTTCTTGTGGACTGACTCGACAATTGTACTATCGTGGCTTGCAGCTGAACCAACAAAATGGAAAACGTTCGTCGCCAACCGTGTCTCCGAGATACAGCAATTGACTGGAAGAGCCAAGTGGGGTCATGTGATGTCAGAAGATAACCCTTCCGATATTCTTTCAAGGGGAGAAGGACCACTCAGCCTGCAGTGCAATCAACAGTGGTGGCGTGGTCCAGCATGGTTACTACAAGATTTGAGTAGCTGGCCCACTAGGGACTCGAACGACTCTGCAGGTGAACTTCCAGAAAGAAGGGATACGGTGCAATGTCTAATTAGTGCTACTCCATCAGACGAAATCACGACGAGGTTCTCATCCCTCCGTCGCCTACAGAGAGTAATGGCTTATTGCAACAGATTTATGTTCAATTCCAGAAGACACAACGTAAGAAAAACGGGACCACTATCTGCAGAAGAGCTTGAGACTGAACTTCAGACGTGTATCAAGCTTGCTCAACGTGTGACATTCACACGGGAAATAGGCGAGTTGAAGTCAAACTCATCAGTTTCACAGCAAAGTGCAATAAGAAATCTGAACCCCTTCTTAGACGGGAACGACTTATTACGAGTAGGTGGTCGCCTACAAAACTCGTTGAAACCATTTGCAGAAAGGCACCAGATCATATTACCTCAGCGTCACAATGTAACCCAGTTGATTATGGCTGATGAGCATGTTCGTCTGCTACATGCTGGTGCTAATCATGTAACGGCTTCACTTAGGTCCAGATATTGGATAGTAAGCATAAAGCAAGTGATACGGACTGTCATTCACAAGTGTTTGAAGTGTTTTAGACTACGAGCCACTACAGCCACTACAGCTACCATCTCCTCGAGTGACTCCATCACGGCCATTCTTGAACACGGGAGTTGACTACGCTGGCCCGCTATACATTAAACAGGGTGCAACCAGGAGCAAGGTCAAGGTAAAATGCTATGTAGCGTTGTTCGTTTGCCTTTGCACCAAGGCAATACACTCGGAATTGGTTCGTGACTTGACAACACAGGTTTCATCGCCGCCTTGCGGAGATTTGCAGCCAGGAGGGGAAGGTGTACAAATCTATACAGTGATAAAGCTACTAACTTTGTAGGGGATAGAAATGAATTGTTTAGAGTGCACCAGTCCGAGAAGTGGAAGATAGAAATGCTGAACAATGCAGCCCAAGAAGGATTCACTTGGCATTTCATTCCTCCTGATTCGCCACACTTCGGTGGTTTGTGGGAAGCTGGAGTTAAATCCATGAAACACCATTTAAGAAGAACAGCTGGCAATGCCTGCTTGACGTATGACGAGATGTACACCCTACTTTGCCAAATAGAAGCATGCCTGAACTCACGACCGCTCGTTAGTCTATCGGACGACCCTGATGAACCATCATACTTAACTCCTGGCCACTTTCTAATAGGTGCTCCCCTGTTATCTTTCCCTAAACCTGACCTTAGAGATGGTGTGCACTGTTATACTTCCAGATGGCGCTACATTCAAGTGCTGCAGCAGAAGTTTTGGAGACAATGGTCTAATGACTATCTTAATAGCTTGCAACAGCGGCAGAAATGGTTGACGAGTCAGCCTAACCTTCAGCCTGGAACTGTCGTGTTGGTTAAGGACGACAACACTCCTCCTCTTTCTTGGAGGCTTGCAACGGTCGAGGAAACATATCCTGGGAAGGATGGGCGAGTGCGTGCAGTCACCATTCGTACCAGCAGTGGAATTTTGAAGCGTTCTGTACATAAACTATGTCCATTGCCAATTCAAGACTGATATGTGCAATCACTTTCAGTGTCATCTTGTGGTTTAGTTAATTACTTTATTCTTGTGTCGCAAGTGTTCAATTTTGACCAGTGTCCTTTATTGTTTGTGTATAGTGTTGAACCTTCTTATTGTATGATTTAACATGTTCATTTCATTGTCATTACTTTAGGATGTGTATTTTTGTTCCTATGTTGTTTTGGTTGGGGTTTTTGTGTGTTTTGTATTCGGCGATCCATACGGACTGGTGGCGAAAGAACTTTAAATTACTACTGTTGATTCATGTAAATCAATCATTTCCTTACAGTTGTTAAATGTGATACATTTAGGTGTGGCGGTATGTTGGTAGTTACTCAGTGCTCCGCTGCGTCGGTCTCGGCAGCACTTTCTTGACGCCCTGTCTCGAGGTTTGTCGGCCGGCCGCGTAATCATGTGACCTGGCGCGACTCCAGGCTGCTCGAGGTATTCAGCACATGGCTGACTGTCATCAGGACAAGCATGGCGCGGCTTGAAAGGGACCGAATTAAATCGTGGCCATCACGGCTACAGCCAGTGTATTTAGTTGTGATATATGTGTAAATATATAGTTTAAATATTAATGTGTGTGTAACGTATTATTTTTGAATTCTGCTAACCTAAACATACATAACCAGCGAGCATCTCCTGGCCACCGCATGGTATCAGGAATCGTTCCGGGAGAGAAAGGAACAACACCCTTCTACACAACACACACTCTAACGCAACCCCGTATAGGACACACCAGAGTCCATACAATATTGAGGGACACTGAGAAATTCGAAAGAAGGATCCTTCGCAAGGTAATGGGTCCAAAGATTGTGGACGGTCAATATAGGTTGCGAGGAAGGGAAGACCACTACCAGGGCAACGAATGGATGATTGAATCAATGAGAAAACGGAGACTCAAATTTAATGGACATTTATTTCGAAAGGATGAGTGGGGACTTACGAAGAAGATTTTTAAAATACTCGACGGTAGACCTATGGTGTCTGACAAATGGTTCAGGGAGGTGCAGAAGGATCTTCATCAGGTGAAATTAAAGTTACCTCCAATTCCTGAGACACACTTTGAGGAGAGAAGGAGACAATTTAGAAAAGACCATTTTACAAGGCAAAATTGAAGGTACCAGACCAAGAGGTAGAACAACAAGTAGATGGTTAGACCAAGCAAAGAAGATCACCGGCCTACCTCTTCACGATATCTCACGAAGGGCTGAAGATCGCTTAGGATGGAAACGTCTCGTCAAGGATGTAGTTACTATTGAAGTGAAAAAATGAGGTCACGACGCCCAGAAATGAGTAAAACGACAAATGATGATGATGCATCGACTAATTCCAAGGATTCCACGATGAACCCAAACTGAACAGTGGTTGGACAGAAGAGCACAGAGAAAGAATGCGAAGATTTTGGGCGACGAAGAAGGCTTCCAATAATGTGTAAGTGTTGCCTAACGTGGTCTTTAAAGGCCTTAAATGAAATATATATACAGGGTCTTTCATATAAAATAAGAACGGCAAGCGGCAGTTTTGTTATTCGCTGCTACGGCGGCCTTGGCCGAGCTTGTGGCGCCCCATGGCCCCCCTGCTGTACTATTGAAAGCGCGCGCATAGTAGCCTACATACGAGGGCGGTTTTTTTGGTGATTTTTCAAGTTCCGATGGACTGTATAAAAATAACAGATTGACATGCCAAACTGATTTTACTACTGAATGCTTGCTTGTTTTATTCTTATGTCTTAACATAATCGCCAAAACGATTGTAACATTTGTCGTATCGTTACGCCAGCTTTCCAATGCCCTCGGCAAAATATTCTGCCGCCACTGATGTGGGTACGTCTGGACAGTCTCTTAAGTTTTTCCTTTTTGGCGAGGCGTTGGCACCCAACCATACCTTCAATTCTAAAAAAGGGGGAAATCATTCACGACCACACTGCACCAACGTTACGATAGACTTTTACAGAGAATACAAGTGTGAAGTTTTGGACCATCTACCGTTTAGTCCAAACAGCCCTCATATAAATGTACTATGCGCGCTTTCAATAGTACAGCAGGGGGCCATGGCGCGCCACAAGCTCGGCCAGGACCGCCGTAGCAGCGAATAACAAAACTGACGTTTGCCGTTCTTATTTTATATGAAAGACCCTGTATATATATATATATATAATGGCACAAATAAAATATATTTGAAGACAAAAGGGCACATTCTTAATAATAAAATTACCGGTCACAATTACCAATAGTGGTAATGTGCTAGGTCTTGCCCAGGCCAGCTTAGCACTAAAAATGCGAGAAGGTTCGAACCCCACAATCAGTTATCCTTGGGATGGTTTATCGTTTTCAGCTGCAGGCGAAACGGTGGTTCCTAATAGGTCACGGCTGCTTCCTTCTAACGTCATGCCTAGTTTCATTCGTCACCATCCATGTCTCCCCTAATTAACACCTCTGAAGAGCTAGGCATCGGGAAGGCTATCCGGTCGTAAAAACCATCCCCTACATGGAAACTACATCTAATACCCGACCCCGTAGAATTGAGAATGTTTGAGGGTAGAATTCACGTAATACCAACTGCTGCTGTTACAAATATTAGAAAGTAATAATAATAATGCCGGTCCCGTGGTGTTGGTGTTAGCGCGCTTGCATCTCACCCAGAGGTCCCGGGTTCGATTCCCGGCTCCATCAGGGATTTTAGAAACTGACGTGAGGGCTGGAACGGGGTGCATTTAGCCTCGTGAGGACAATTGAGTAGCTGTCTGACAGTGAGGCATGAAAACCAAGATTAACGGCCGAGGGAACCCGATGTGCTGCTCACGCGTCACCCCAATACCTGCTGACCACATAGCTGGGCAGCGGTCGCTTGGCAGGCCTAGGCCCTTCACGGGCTGTAGTGCCAGGGGTTATTAATCGTATGGCCTCGGTGCCGGGTGCAAGCTTTGTTATTTGACGCCCAGAGAGCAGCCTGCATGTCGAATTTAGTCGTTCCTTTGAATGCTATGAAAGTCAAGGAGGTTAGATATCTCAGATCCTTGACACTATAGCGCTTTCTAGTAGAGAAAGGAGGAACTGTTGTGTTGGCGGAAAATCCCGAGATTAATTTTGCCATTAAGAACACGGCCTACTGAATTGAAATGGGTTCTTTAACATGCTAACAACGTACGGCATACAATGCCGTAATTTCTGTTGCATTTAAGAAATCACTTACCACGGCCTGGAGCGAACCTGCAAGCTTGGGGTTGGTAGACCGACACGTTAACCACTCACCCACCGTGGGAAGCTATTAGAAAGTGAATGTGCACATGTGTGTACCCTGTATCTGTAATACTTTAAAACTCTATTAGGAGCATAACGCACGATTATCTCTCTTGGCCTGGATTTAACTGGAATAAAATATAATATTATATAAAGCTTATGAAGCTGCATCAAATGTTGGCTCTGCCGAATAGAGGAAATATCTCTTGTGTATATGAAATAAAAAAATAAAAGACCTCCCCAAAATTTTTATTGCGGGAAATGTATGATAACAAGCGAAAACACACACACACACACACATATTTAGCAAAGCAGGTGCGTCCTGTCGCGCAATCTGTACCTAGAACATATTCATTCTGACAAGAGTTTTAACAGTGCACAGCAAAGCACAATGTGGTGTAAGTTTAATTTTGTTTGTCTCCCTCCCTCTCCACCCCCGCGCCACGCCGCGCTTACCGCCCCTGATGGATCACGGGCATTGTCACACCATCTGCCGCCGGACACCAGATGGTGCCACTGGCTGTGGCTGGACACAGGGAAGGGGGGTGGGGGTTGTTCGCTAATATATTAATATCCAAACTAATTGAAACCTGTCTGCTAAACCAACGAGAAGAATTGATTGTTCTAATTCCCATTTTGTTTCTATGTTTGCGCTATTCTTTACACAAAAAAGCGCAATACAAACGAAGTCTGCTATAGTATCATTTTACAGTGGTGTGCAAAATATTGGACCCGACGTCTGTTTCCAAAAATAACATTTATACCTTTCACGGTTTAATGCACTACTGTAAATATGTTTGCAAGGGACTGCAATTACTTCTAAAATGAAAATCCACAGCCTGCTTCCAGTCTCCAACCGGGTCAGGAATGGAATGAATGAAGCCCCCATCTAGCGGCGAGGATATGAACTGTGCCGGCTGCCGAGGCCTGACGCACTCCTCTGGGGCAATGATTAAATGAATGACAGATGAAATGAAATGATAGTGGAGAGTGTTGCTGGAATGAAATTTTGACAGGGAAAACCAGAGTGCCCGGAGAAAAACCTGTCTGTCCAGCATAAATCTCACATGGAGTGACTGGGATTTGAACCACGGACCCAGCGGTGAGAGGCCGGCGTGCTGCCGCCTAAGCCACGGAGGCTTTACTGAAATTACTTCTAATGTTAGACTATTATTATTATGAACTCTTTATGGCAGTGGTTCCCAATCTTTGTCAGCTGACGCCCCCTTTTCAGATACAGGAGGTCATCGCGCCCCCTCCCCTTCCTCCTCCCCCCTCCCCCACCACTACCACTCATCGCTTCTATATCCTCTTCAGTTGACGCGGAGGATATAGACCTAAGCTAATAACACTACATAATGGAATAGGCCTATCTATTACATACTAACTTCATTTTGGCACAATGCAAAGAACACACTTTTACAACAAGTCCTTAAATTAGTCAAGAAATGTCAGTGAGAGGGTTTACACTGTTTTCTCTCGGTATGATTGGGTATGTTTGGTTTGATATTTGACAGAGCACAGCGGAGATCACTTGCAACATCAAGTCGACAGCGCTGCTTTGTTTCTATGACACTCAGCGTTGAAAATCTTGAATCGCATAAATATGTCTTTGAAAATGTCAATTCAAACTGTTCAAAGCACCAAAGAAATCACAAAGATATGCCAACGAGACGATAAAATTGGCATAATTTTGCTCCTTACAACACAGTAAATTCCTTATTTCACCTCCAACCTGCGGCTCCGCAGAGGTTTGTGCCGACAGTTGGCAATTACCAGTGCTTTTCAACGATTGCAGAGATTGAAGAGATTCGAAAAATGTTTCTTTTACAATATTGTAATATTTGAGTTAATGGAAATCCATTCACGCCCCCAGGTTGGGAACCCCTGCTTTATGGTACAGTGGTCTCTATATTAACCACCTGTCATAAGGACAGTTAATGCTTTCAAAGATGTTGATAGTTGAAACTTTCAGCTAAAATTCGGAGAATTTTCATGACGAAGTGCTAGTATTTTCTAAAAATGAAATATTATATTCGTATCTAATTGACGTAATGTGTTGGATACCATTTTACTCAATTTAAAACTGAAGACATTAAAAAGTAAAGTGTAAAAATTAAATATAAATCTGGAAATATAAATTATAAAAAAAAACACAGTCATTCGAGTTGAAGGACATGAGAGAGAAGCTGGTATTCAGAAAGGTGTAAGGCAAGGCCGCAACTTATCACCCATACTTTTCAATCTCTACATTGAACAAGCAATGAAGGAAATTAGAGAAAAATTTAAAGTGGGAGTGAAGATTCAAGGAGAAATAATTTCAACTCTGAGATTTGCTGATGACATCGTCATCTTGGCCGACAAGCCTGAGGATTTGAATGAGTTTTTGAATGGTATGGACTGAAAATTAATAAATGTAAAACAAAAATACTGGAATGCAGCCGAAATAAATCAAAAACCTCTATGGAGATCAAATTGGCAGGTGAAAAGCTGAAGGAAGTAGGAGACTTCTGTTACTTAGGAAGCAGAATAACCAGTGATGGACGAAGCAAAGAGGATATAAAAAGTAGGTTGGCTCAGGCAAAGAAAGCATTTCTACAAAAAAGGAATCTGCTGACATCGAATATAGATTTAGGTATTAGGAAGTCATTTTTGAAAGCCTTTGTCTGGAGCGTGGCGCTCTATGGAAGTGAAACTTGGACTATTGGTGCAGCAGAAAAGAGGAGAATTGATGCATTTGAAATGTGGTGTTACAGGAGAATGATGAAGATCAGAGGGGTAGATAGGGTTACAAACAAAGAGGTATTAAGACGTGTGGGAGAGGAGAGATGTTTCTGGCGACTGTTAATGAAGAGAAGAGATAGGTTGGTAGGACACTTACTAAGACACCCAGGAATAGCAAGCTTAGTTATGGAAGGAAGGGTCGAGGACAAAAACTGTAGGGGTAGACCAAGGTTAGAATATGTTAAACAGATTGCCTCGGATGTAGGGTGTCGGAGCTATGTAGAGATGAAACGATTAGCTCAGGACAGGGAGGCGTGGAGAGCTGCATCAAACCAGTCAAAAGACTGAAGACTCAAACAACAACACAAAAAACACAAGATAAATTCAAATTTTACCATGCACAACGAAACACAAACTAAGAACCACCGAGTATACAGGAAATTAAAGAGATAATTCACTCTTTGAAAAATGGAAAAGCATCAGGAGACGATCAAATCACTGCAGAACTATGGAAAAATACAGGGGAAAATCTCATCACAAAACTGAAAGAAATTATGGATGAAATCTGAACTGAAAAAATCCTTGCAGGATGGAAAATGGCGATCATACATCCTCTGCACAAAAAATGAAGCAAGACAGCCCCCAACAATTATCGTGGAATTTCACTACTTTCAATAGCTTATAAAATTCTGTCGAAAGCTCTCTTGAACCGTGCAGAATCTCAACTGCATCCAGAAAACAGCGAATACCAAGGAGGATTCAGAAAAGAACGGTCATGCGTAGAGCAAATTATAAATCTAAAGAACTATATGAAACATTTCCACAGCTCATCAAATAAGAATTATGTCATCACATTCGTCGATTTTAAGAAAGCATACGAGAGTATAGCAGAGTATAGTATTAGCAGAACTTGGACTTGATCAGAAGACGACAAACATTATCAAAGAAACATTCACGGAGACCAAATCCAAGGTGACATTTATGGGAGAACTGAGCACTGACTTTCAAATAGAAACGGGAGTAAGACAAGGCGATAGACTGTCCCCGTTGCTCTTCAATTGAGCTCTTGAGAAAGTTGTACGGGAATGGAGAAAAGCAGGTGCACCAACACAACGATTGGGGCCAAACCTGAAAGACATAATTAGACTGCTTTGCATTTGCTGATGACATGGCACTAATTGCCCAGGATATCTCTGACGCGCAAAAGCAAATTGAACTACTACAAGAACAGGCGGCGGAAATTGGATTACAAATCTCGTTTGAAAAAACAAAATTTATCACTGACATCAAAAACCGACAGCGGTGGCTGCGCTCACTAAAGCGCTGCGTTAGTTCATGGGGCCAAGCTCTCTGCTGACTCGGTAGACGCGTGGGTTCGAGCCCCACCGTCGGCCGTCCTTGAAATGGTTTTCCGTGGTTCACCATTTTCAACACCAGGCAAATGCTGGGACGGTACCTTCTGACAGGCCACGGCCGCTTCCTTCCACATCCTTGCCCAGTTTCATTCACCATCATTCATTTCATCTCTCATTAACTCCTCTCATGAGGTTGGCGTCAGGAAGGGCATCCGGCCGTAAAAACCATCGCCACAAAGACTTCCATCGCATCTCATCCCCGGCCCCGTTGGAAAACGGGAATAATAAGGGGTAGACATACACATCACTGACATCAAAACCGCATCAAATGAACTTCAAATTGGCAACAAGAAAATCTTTCGAGTAAAAGAATTTAAATATTTAAATTGTAACGAAAGGAAAGCAATTGAATCGAGGCTTCAGAAATGGAAGCTGCTTTTCAATCAACAAAAAAATATTTATAACAAAAAAGAGTCTCTCCTGGAACTGCAAAATTTGCCACTATACAACTGTAATCAAACCTGAAGCTCTCTATGCTTCAGAGACACTCAATCTCGAACACAAAACACTAAAACACCAAATAGAAGTGAAAGAACGTAAAATAATGATAAAAATCCTTGGACCAAGAACAAAATATGGTGTACATTATCCAAAGCCTAATAGAGAAATATACAAAACAATTTCCAAAATCACAGACACAATGCGAATGCGAAAAATCCAATTTATGGAACACATAGAAACAGACTGACACACAAAATACATACTTTCTTTAAGAACAAAGCTTCTAGACCAAATTGGTAAAAATTTGCAGAAAAATACCTAAAGGAATTAGGATCACCAAACTTACATGACCGGAAGGAAATGAGGAAAATCACTCAGACGGGGGGTTTCGAGGAAGAAGAGAAGAAGACTACACAACATCAACGGTCAGAGCAACGGAAACAGACCCACTCGTTGCGAATGGAGGAATACTGGGCCAACAGGAAGGCTAGAAAGTGTTCATTTCGCGTGGTCCTAAGAGACCCTTTCGCGAAGAAGAAGAAGATTATTTTGAATAAAATATAGTGACTGATTTCAATTCTTTATTTGATTCTAATAATTTGCATCCCTCTGTAGTGATTTATAATGACAATCGGGTTTAGCTTTGTCTTAAAGATAACGACGTTACTGAAAGAAAGAAAAAGTTATCAATGCTTTTCAGTCAGTGAACAATGTTGCACCCAGTGTAATGTGTGTTTCATTAAATCTTAAAGAAAATTACATGTGATTAATACAATCATTTTTAGACTTTTTAAATTTATGAAAAAACAAGATGTTCAGTAAAGAACATATAGCCTACTTTCTCCTAAATGTATGAGTATAGTTATAACTCGTTGTTTTTATCAAAGAGTATAATAGAACTATTCTTTGTTGAAGACCTTAGAAACGATTTACCTCTACCAAACGCCACAACCTAGATAAAAACTGCTACCATCATTGAAGAAAGAAAGATAAGAAGTATATCAAGAATGTTATGGATCTGGAGACATAATCGACCGGACTGGCTGCGTGGCTCAGCGGTAACGTTCTCGCTTGCTGGGCCCTAGGTTGCAGGTTCGTATCCTGGCGCAGTCAGCTGGCATTTAAGGGTGCACAAATGCGAGGGAGCCGTGTCAGTACATTTACTGGCACGCTAAAGATCCCCTTCGGGCCAAAATTCCGGCACCCCGGTGTCTCTAAAAGCATCAGTAGTTAAAAGGGATGTAAAACCAATAACATTATTATTATTATTATTATTATTATTATTATTATTATTATTATTATTATTACATATACGACCTGCCGTGGGCAACATCCAACTTTGAGTTGAGGCATGTCTTTACACGTCTGGTTGTGCATGGCTTTCACAACCCTAATTGAATTAACAAATCTTTCCATGACCCTACAGAGACGTGTGTATACAAACTAAGTGGATATTTTCGATTGTTATTTGCCTGAAATAAAACTAACACCAACGGCTTCAATTCAGTTACTATGTGAAATCGTTTTGTTCTTTACTTCAAATAACATTTTCAAGTAACGCAAAATAGGCTGTTACAAACCCTTTAAAATAAAAAGTAAAAATGTATCGTAGTATCATCTTGTCATTCTTCAAATTCGATGCGCATAGAATGCCAATGGTAATCAATGGAGCCCCACGTAGACTAGTCGTGACATCTAGTGATGAAATATCGAACAATATAATCCTAACAGAGCGAGTGCATTCTAGCGGCCAGAAGAAGAAACTTTTCAATAAAATCTGGAAGTTAATAAGTACCTTTTTGGCAGCTAGATTTCTCGAGTAAATCTGCTGGCGAATTATGTTTTAATTAAATATATATTTTACACCATAATATGCACAATATAACGCTTAATTTTAAAACATCTGAGTTATTACAAAACAATAAACATATAACATTTCAAGCAAAAAACCTAGCTCGGATCGGGTTTGAACCATAGGCATTTGAGCGATAGGCTAACGCTCTACCACTGAGCTAATTGTGTCAACGAATACCGTTCTATATAAAATGACTTACATAGAACTTGTTAGCAAATAATGATTTATACTAAACGATTTCATCACTGGAGTATATTATTTATATATAAAGCATTTCATACAAAGTTTATTTATTTTATATCAGTACGCTATATTGCATGCAATACTCAAATTAGTGAAATATAAGTCAGGCACAAGATATCCGCTGCCATCTTGTCTTATTACTGAATCAGCTCAGCTTTTTAAAATCACGTCTGCACTATAGTATTACAAATTAAACTTTTAATTTCGAACGTGCCTCTTCCTTTAGAACAGTTAAAACGATTCTCGGCTCGATAATCGGAACTGGTGGGTCCCATGATATGGATTATAAAGTTTGCATAATTCGCACGGCCGCCATCCTGAAATGGTATGGCGGACGACCTTGTAGTTTGGTCACAAGACGCATCCTATACGAAGGTATGTTGTTACCAAATTTGGTAGAGATCGGATGATTTGGTTAGTCGTTATTTGATTTTACGTTTTGAACGTTTGAGTGGCCGCCATTCAGTTTTAGTAAAGATGGCGGCGATATAAAACATGACACTGAGGTGTCCTTTGCTAGTGCTACCTTTGTACCAAATTTCGTTCAATTCGCATTCACCGTGTTCGAATTGATAGGGGGGGGGACAGACATTCAGAGTACACACACTCACACACACACAGACACACACACACAGACTCACACACACACATACACACACACACACACAGACTCACACACACACATACACACACACAGACAGACACACTTTTTTCGCCCTGTGTTGATCTCATAAGTCTACTTTCATTTTTTGCAAAAATCGAAAGTAGGCTAAAAATAGGCTTATGAGATCACCTTTTGTCCATGTGTCTGTCTGTGTGTGCGTGTGTGATGGTTGTGTGTGGTGGTGTGTGTGTTCCCCCTAATAACTTCTAAACGGCTGGAGCGATTTCAATGAAACTCAGTAAGTGTATAGCACTATTCCAGACGACCCCGACCGTGCCCTTCAAATTTTGTTACATCTCACCAATCCAACATGGCGGCTGTGCGAAATATTTCACCAGCATTCAATATCTCCGAAACTATTACAGATATCACCCTGGAATATTTTACGGTGATAAAGGGAACTACTAGAAGGTCACTTATGTGACATTTGAAAATCTGGTAACTACAAAACCAACATGGCGGCCAAGCGAATTTGCGCCTTTTAAATAGGCGTTTCTCGCAATTTAACTAACCAAACGCAATAAAAATAGCCTAAGCTATTGTCATTACCGGATTCATCGCATGCATACTCAGGGATTAAATAACGTATGCTTCTATGCGCCCGCCGTGAAGTAGCTGTCGATCCCTAACTTTTATATATTACTTACAATTTTTATATGTATAGTTTTTTAATACTTGTTTTATTGTAGATAGCTTTATTCTCTGTTATCCCAGAAATTAGTAAAGGGTTAGCGTCAGGAAGGGCATCCGGCTGTAAAACAAACTGCCAAAACCGTACAAATATGACAAGTTCTGTAAATTTAGCTTCGGAAACTATGTGTCCCGCCTGCCCCTTGTGAGAAATGAGCAAAGGCTACCGAGTCATGGGCGGGCTCGGCTGAAGAAGCAAGTCCAGATTAGAATTGGAACCCTGAATGTTGGATCGATGACTGGGAAAGGAAGAGAAGTTGTGGACCTAATGATGAGAAGAAAAATTGGAATTCTGTGTGTCCAAGAGACTAGGTGGAAGGGTAATAAAGCAAGAGAGCTTGGAAGTGGCTTTAAATTGTTGTACAGTGGAGCAAACAGAGCGGGAAGAAATGGTGTTGGAATTATCCTGGCTAACGATTTGATCCCCTCTCTAGTCAGTGTAAACAGAGGAAGTGATCGCTTGATGAGTGTGAAGCTGTGCCTTGGGGAAGGGTTTACCATTGTAAGTGCCTATGCTCCTCAAGTTGGCTGTGAGGAGGAGGAAAAAGATGGTTTTTGGAGGGACCTGGAGCAGGAACTTTCTAGTATATCAGCAGATGAAAGGGTATTTCTGGGTGGAGATCTAAATGGACATGTTGGCACCTGTGTGGAAGGGGAAGTAGTGAGGAGAGTGCATGGAGGCTGGGGATTTGGTACGAGAAATGAGGAGGGTGAGAGAGTGCTAAGTTTTGCCTTGGCATTAGATCTAGCAATATGTAACACCTTCTTCAAGAAAAACGAAAGGCATCTGGTGACCTACAAAACTGGAGGATGAGAGAGCCAAATAGATTTCCTTTTGTGCAGAAGATTGCATTTGAAGGAGGTTAAGAATTGTAAAGTTATTGTGGGGGAACATGTTACACCACAACACAGAGTGCTACTTATGGATTATGAATTCACGAGCATTAAGAAAAGAACAGCAAGGAAAATTACTCCAAGAATTAAATGGTGGAAATTGAAAGATCCTATTTTGAGAAGTGAATTCAAGGAAAAGGTGTTGCAAGGAACACGGCCAGTGGAAGGAGTTCAGAGATAGTGGACAGTAAATGCAGAAGCAATCAGGAAAGCAGGTGTAGAAGTTTTGGGGAAGACGTCTGAGAAAGGTGCTCCCCTGGATAAAGAAACATGGTGGTGGAATGATGTGGTTAAGGATGCCATTAAGGCAAAACGACAGGCAAAAAGGAGATGGGATGAGTCTGGAAATGACGAAGATAGAGAACACTACAGAAAGGCAAATAAAGTTGTGAAAAGAGCTGTAGGGAAAGCAAAGACAGCTGCATGGAAGGAAGTCTATGAAGAACTAGAGACCACAGAAGGGGAGGCCAAGCTTTTCAGAATCGCTAAGGCACGAGACAGGGCTTCAAAAGATCTCACACACATCAGGCAGATGAAAAGTGAACAAGGAATTGTAATTCAAGATGAAGAGCATATTAAGAAGAGATGGGAGGAATATTTTGAAATGTTGCTAAATGAGGAAAATGCCCGGCTTGTGTTTGAGGATGGTATCCCAAATCACAACGTAACAACTGGCATATGCAGGGAAGAGGTTGTAACTGCTATTAGGAAAATGAAATGTGGAAAAGCAACCGGCCCCGATGAAATTCCAGTGGAGGCTTGGAAATGTCTGGATGAAGAGGGCATAGATATGTTGTGGAATCTATTCCAACAGGTACTTCAAGAGGAAGTAATGCCCAAGGAATGGCGGGAGAGTACCATAATTCCCATTTATAAGGAGAAAGGTGACATTCAGGATTGTGCAAATTACAGAGGAATAAAACTCATCCCGCACACAATGAAGATCTGGGAGAAAGTTATTGAAAGTAGGCTTCGGGTGGAGACGACAATAGGAGATGAACAGTTTGGATTTATGCCGGGAAAGGGAACAGCAGATGCTATTTTTGCACTTAGGCAGGTAATGGAAAAGCACAGGGAGAAGAGAAAAGAACTACATATGGTGTTCATAGACCTAGAGAAAGCGTATGATCGAGTGCCCCGTCAGGAGGTATGGAGATGCATGAGATGCAAGGGAGTACCGGAGAAGTATATGTGCATTGTTCAGGATATGTACCGTGGAGCAAGGACATGAATTAGAAGCAGTGTAGGATTGTCAGATACTATACCGGTCCAAGTAGGTCTTCACCAAGGATCTGCACTAAGCCCCTATATTTTTGATCTAATAATGGATGTCTTCTCTAAAAACTTAAGAGAACCTGCTCCATGGTGTATGCTATTTGCAGATGATATTGTCTTATGTAGCACACACAGGGAAGAGCTTGAATATAAACTGGAATGCTGGAGAAGAGCCATAGAGGACAGAGGCCTTAAAATCAGTAGGAATAAGACCGAATAGCTGTGCCTTGGAGGAACTGGAAATGAAACTATTGAGATGGATGGTAGCCAGCTACAGGCAAGGGACAGTTTCAAGTATCTGGGATCCACTGTATCTAACGATGGCAATCTAGATCTAGAAATTACCCACCGAATTCAGGCTGCCTGGTTAAACTGGAAAAGGTTATCTGGTATTCTCTGTGACAGGAGACTGAATATCCAAGTAAAGGGTAAGGCCTATAAAGGTGCAGTGAGACCTGCAATGCTATACGGAGCAGAAACTTGGCCAACAGTGCAGTCACAGTGCAAGCGACTGGAAGTAGCTGAAATGAAGATGCTAAGATGGATGTGTGGTGATACAAGGTAAGATCACATCAAAAACACCTTCATACGAGGCAGCGTAAAAGTGACTGAAATATCAAAAAAAGGTGCAAGAAAGGCGCTTGCTCTGGTATGGCCACATTAAGCGCAGGGATGAGAGTTATGTAGGAAGGCGAGTGCTTGGTCTGGAGGTGGAAGGCAAAAGGGAAAGAGGCAGGCCTAGAAGAAGATGGATGGACTGCGTGCTGGATGATCTCCGGGAGAAGCAGTTAACAGAAAACACTATTTGGGACCGAGGAAAATGGAAACGACTTGTCAGAAACGTCGACCCCGCATGAACGGGAAAAGACAAGAAGAAACGCAATAAAACTTGGTGCAGGAAATGCTTTACACATTGTAATGCACTGGCATCTAATTTTTTCAATTGTTTCCATAACCACAAGATGGCAGCTGTGTGGAATTTTAAAATCTCGTTTTTACTTCATGTGTCCTAATCATACGATTGAAATTTGAATACTGCTTGCCACGGTGGGTGAGTGGTTATAGTGTCGGACTACCAACCCCAAGATTGCAGGTTCGCCCCTGGTCGTGGTAAGTGATTTTTGAAGGCGACAAAAATCACGACACTCATGTCATACGTTGTTGGCATGTTAAAGAACCCATTTGAATTCAGTAGGCCGTGTTCAATGGCAAAATTAATCTCGGGATTTTCCGCCAACACAAAGTTCCTCCATTCTCTACTTGAAAGCGCTGTAGTGTCCAGGAGTTTAGATATCTAACCTCCTTGACTTTCATAGCGTTCAAAGGAACGACGAAATTCGACATGCAAGCTACCCTCTGGGTGCCAATTAACAAAGCTTGCACCAGGCACCCGAGCCCATACGATATTATTATATTATTATTATATTTGAATACTACACGTTCACAATAATCTTCATGTAACAGTACATAACTCTAAGACCTACATATATAAAATCCAACATGGCGACCATCCGCAATATTTAGTCGGTTCTCAATATCTACGAATCTATTACTGCAATCAAACTGAAATTTTGCATGTTGATAGAGGCAATTAACATAAGTAGGAGATATGAAAATAGGCTGTATAGTTCTTCACGGAACTTCTTGTTAACGTATGGCTTTTAGTACCGGGAGTGTCCGTGGACATGTTCGGCTCGCCAGAGTTTGTAGCTGCTTCTATGCGGACACCCATGGGGTGATCTACAAGTACCGTTATGTTTTGAGTTTGGTCTGGGGGAGGAAAATTTGAATATGAGGACGAGGAATTGGGAGGTACCGGCTCTGGCCTATAGTTAGAGACTAACCCCGGCATTTGCCTGGAAAGAAGATGGGAATCACAGAAGACCATCTTCAAGGTTGCCGGCGGGGGGGATTCGAACCTCCTCCCCTCCCGGATGTGAGCGCATTGCCTGCAGCCTCGCCGTAACGACCACGGCTAACTCACCCGGTATTACATTCATTGAGAACACTGGATGCAACAAAGCAAACTAATTGAATTTTTCAGTGATATTCTCCAAGACCCTCTCTTTACATTGACCCAGGCGTTTTAAAAGTAAATGTTTCTTTAATTTTTATTAATTAATTTTAAAATTGCATAATATTAAGAGCACTTTTATGAACTTTTTCCATCTGGAAAAATAAAATTGAAGTAAATTTTGGAAAACGGACGTGCTAAAATATAACACATATTTGGAGGAATTAAATCTAATAATTTCAGCTTTGCATGTTGAACAGTTCCTGAACCCGTTGAGTGCTTCACCCGTTTATAAACGTTGCATTTTTAAAAAATATATACTGTATATTCCCCATTCGCTTTCGAGTGCCGAGTTAATCTCTGGCAAGAAAAATTTACATCTAGAAAATACATTTTAACGAGAAATTGGAATCGAAGACTTTTCCGGTTTTTAGAACCTGTCATTACCACAGAATTGCTCTTCTTCCATTTGAAGCAATATCATCCATTTTGTTGTTGTTTCATATCCCTTTGCCCTTACTTCTAACACAGCCTCTTTCTTAAATGCTTTTATATACATCGTCCAATAGAAATAAAAATAAAAATATACTTTGACGGTTTTATTAACAGGACGCACGATTGTGGAGAAAGTATTAGGATGTCTCATAAGAGATGTCGTTTTTAGCCTATTTTCAATTTTGAAAAAAGTAGGCTTATGAGATCACCTTTTGTCCGTGTGTGTGTGTGCGTGTGTGTGTGTGAGAGAGGTGTGTGTGTGTCCCCCTAATAAAATCTAAACGGCTTGAGCGATTTCAATGAAACTCGGTAAATTCATAGCACTATTCCCGGCGACCTCGACCGTGCCCTTCAAATTTTGTTACGTCTCACCAATCCAACATGGCGGCTGTGCGAAATATTTCACTAGCATTCAATATCTCCGAAACTATTACCGATATCGCCCTGAAATTGTGTACGGTGATAAAGGGCACTACTAGAAGTTCACCTATGAGACTTTCAGAAACCTGGTAACTACAAAACCAACATGGCGGTCAAGCGAAATTGAGACTTTAAATAGACATTTCTCGCGATTTAACTATCCAAACGTAATGAAACATGGTACAGAAAATGTTTATACACATTGTAATGCACTGGAGTCTAATTTAGTTCAATTGTTTACATAACCTCAAAATGGCGGCTGTGCGAAATATTTCACTGACATTCTATATCTCCGAAACTATTACAGATATCATCATGCAATTTTGTACGGTGATAAAGGGTACTGATACAAGTTTACCTATGTATATTTCATAAACCTGTAAAGTACAAAACGAACATGGCGACCAAGCGAATTTTAAATATTTTAATAGACTTTTCTCGTGATTTAACTCTCTGAGCACAGTGAAATGTGGTACAGTAAATGATTTTGCAGATTGTAATGCACTGCCATCTAATTTAATTCAATTGTTTACATAACCTGAAGATGGCGGCTGTGCGAAATTTTAAAATTAAGTTTTTATTCTTGTGTCGTAATCATGCGATCGAAGTGAAAGTTTGAATAATGAAGCTAGGCAATAATTGTCCTTGAATGGTACATAACTCAATGGCCTATACATATAACAATCCTAAATGGCGAGCTTCCGAAATATTTAGACGGTTCTCAATATCTATGAATCTTTTACAGCAACCAAACTGATTTTTTTAATCTTCATAGAGACTATGAACATATGTTCACCTATAGGACTTTCAGTAACCTGGTGAGCACAAATCCAACATGGCGGCGACGCGAAGTATAAATATTTAAATGGACGTTTCTCGCGAATTAACTATCCGAGTGCCGTGAAACCTTGCACGTTAAATGCTTTTACAAATGTTGATCCACTGGCATGTAATTTATTTCAATTGTTTGCATAATCACAAGATGGCTGGTGTGCGTACTTTTAAAATCTCGTTTTTACTTCTTGTGTTCTAATCATGCGATTGAAGTTTGAATACCACACGTACACAATAATCTTAATGTAATAGTACAAAAATAAAAATCCATCCTGGCGGCCATCTGAAATATTTAGACGGTTCTCAATATCTACGAATCTGTTACAGCAATTAAACTGAAATTTTGTATGTTGATAGAGGCAATTAACATAAGTAGGATAAATGAAAATAGGCTGTATAGTTCTTCACGGAACTACTTGTTTAAGTTTGGTGTCTTATACGGTAGAATTGTTCTTCTTTGGTTCGCCAATGCTATTCACAGGAGGCCACGACTGGAATATATTGCAAGAATGTATCATCAAAAGATACCATACATCGCCGAATAAATCATCATCATCCTCTAAAGGCTAGACCTTGTCACTGCAACCACATTTGTCTCTCACTTGCTGAACATTTTAAGGCAGCATACTGTTTAAATTGAAGTCCATGCATCACAGAATACAGATGAGTCTTCCACGGTCTTCCTCTTCCTTTCCTCCACAAAACTTTTCCTTCCAGTGTGGTGGTCAGGAATTCATTATGACGTAGGGTGTGGCCAACAAATTTTGCTTTCCTCTTTTCTATAATAGTGATGAATTTCCTTGTTTCGTCTACTTCCTTGAGGACCCATTCGTTAGTATTTTTCTCCATCCAGCTTATTTTCTGCATCCTTCTCCACGTCCACATTTCCGCTGCTTCCAGGCGTTGTATGTCCTGTTTCCTTAGAATCCAAGTTTCGCATCCGTATAACAAAACACTCCAGACAAATATTTTGATAAACGATTTTCTAGTTTTAATACTAATTTGCCCGCCTGTCAGAAGATGTCTCTTATTGCTGAAGGCCTGTTTAGCGAGGGCGATTCTCCTTTTGATTTCTATGGTGCACCTATTATCGTCAGTGATAATGCTTCCTAAGTAGCAGAACTGACTGCTCTGTAGAATGGTTTCATAATTGATCTTATTGTTTGTTTGGAAAATCAAACAGAAACTGAAGGTCTGTACCTCATGAATTGACCCCTGAACTGGCTCATCGTAGAGTGCATATCTGTCGTCAGCTTATCAAAAACCGCATCGATGATACGCATGGTGTCCACAGGCAGGAAACGTCAGGAAAAGTCAGGAATTTTGTTTATGGTCAGGAAAAGTCAGGAAAAAGTGTGAAAAAATGGCGTGAGTCAGGAAAAAATGGCGAAAAGTATTAGAAAGCCAGGAATTTTATATTAACCATACAGTATTTTGTGTTATACAGCAATAATTTGATGTTACTAGTTCAACTAATCTCTGAAGATAAAAAGCAATGACTCACTGGACATCATGGTAAGTTTCCAATTTTACAGTTTATCATAGTAAAAACCTCTTTTGACTATTTTTTGTAAGCTTTTTTGGCTTTGACGTGGGGATGTGGCGACCCCATCACTATAGTTTAGGCTTTTAAGTACTTTGATTTATGTATTATTGCATTATAATTTAATTTATTTTGTACTAGCAGAAGTACCCGTTCTTCGAACGGTGTTCGTTGTTAATACCAGACATTATCAATTGAGCTACTGTTGCAATGGTTAGCGGTTTGTCATTCCTTCAAGTTTATCAGAACGAAGTTAGTTTACTGGGAATATCAGACACACTTAATTTAAGGCCCTTAAAATGTAGTTTTCGGAGACCCTTTATAGATTCCCGAATTTTGTGTCTCACATTGAGAAGCGCAACATATGCTTTGGTCGTCCTTCTAGGATAATTTTTATATTTCGCCTATTTTAGCATATATTGAGAAGTTTTTCTCTATATCCACCCTTCAACTGTATGAAAAGTACGGTGAAGAGTTTTATAAGTGATTGGTGTATTGACTCTCATGGTTACCATACCTAATTTTACGATACACCAAGCATCCGAACACGAGTTATAGGCGTACATAAAGATACACGGAAAGACAGACAGACAATTCTATTGTCTGCAACATATTACCCAGATATCCAAAATATGGGTATATCTACCACACAGTATCAAATAAAATCATTCTTACGATGAACCCGTATGTCGACAAAATAAAAAAGTCAAAATGTGCTCTCAGACTAAATTCACCTAACGTGTACTTCCTGACGTGAAATGCAATTGAAAGCCTTGTAGACGAAACGCAATACACGTCACATAAACACTGACCCTCTACGTTGTGCTAGGTGCCCATACACAGGAAGACCCCTTTCATAAATGATAAAGGCTTGTGGTGCATGAAAATTCAGGTTCTTTAGCCTCAAATTGCCCAAATTCCTAAAAGCCGCAAAAAATGCTGGTTCAATTCAGGAATTTTTGAAAATAATGTTGCTGTTTGGAGATATAATAGACCTTCTGTACTATATGTCGAACGTGAAAATTGCATGAAAAAATTCTAGGTTACCCCTTCACCCCCTTAATTGCATTGATGAATTATACGGTCTACGTTAGTTCCGTGATAACATTATAGCCATTTGCAAACTTTCACAGAAATGTAATAAATGGAGTGACATTGCTTCTTACAGAAATAGATGGAAAGTTGTATGCCACCCCTTGAGATAATGTTCTCATGGTTACCGATTTGCATTCCTTCATTAGTTTGTGTTAAATTAAATTAAATTATTTTTCTGGGAATATTTCAGAAACTGTTGGATTTAGAGCCTTATAATGTAGTTTTCGAGGACCCTTTAGGGCTCCCGAGTTTTGTTGCTGGCACCGAGAGGATTTGTCTCGTCGTTGTACGCCATAATATAATACTAATACTAATAATATAATATAGGGAGAAATTATAACACCTATTTTTATTTTATTTTTAATTCAGCCAATGGCCAAGTACTTTTCTTTTCAGGACGGGTCAGGAAAGGGATATTATCAGAGAAAGAAGCATTCACATCACGCATGAGCAAAATGGAAATGGCCTACCATTTAGCTAAGGACATATATAAGAAAAGGTCAATATCCTTCAACGCAAAACTAAACATTACTGCAGTGTCATCCGTCCGGAGGTCTTGCATGCTTCTGAATGCCTCACGATGAACAAAAAAGGCTTGGTCGAGAAACTGGAGGCCAAGGACAGGAAAATGTTGAGAAAGATATTGGGTTCCATCAAAGACAATGGGGAATACAGAAGACGACATAACCATGACCTATAAACTCATGTGGAGAAGATAAACAACGTCATCCGGAAGAGAAGGTTACCATTTTTGGGCATGTGAAACGAATGAGCCCAGCGAGACTCACCAACCGCAACATAAATTACTTTCAGGAGAGGAAAACAAAATGGGCCTGGTTCATTGAACTGGATAAAGATCTGAAAGAAGTGGGGATTACACCAACAGACATTCAGGAGCGCGTCCCACTCAAAGGGAAACTTCAAGCTTGTAAAGGTTTCCAAGAAAAACCGAAGCTGAAAACGAGAAAGATTTGGACCCAGGAACGGAAGGAAGTCCACCGAGAACGAATGCGGGCGTACAGGGCAAAATCAAAGCCAGTAGGAGACGGTTGGAATGACGGGGTCCATAGATGGCCTATACGAAATGAATGAATGAATGAATAATATGGGGATAGGAATATAATAGACATGCCGTACCATACCCGCAGGTGTAAATCGCGTGAAAAAATTCTAGAGTACCCCTTGATCCCCTTAAGCGCATTATACAGTACGTATTGATGAATTTTACGGCTTAATTTGGTTCCGTGATAACCTTCTAGCCGTTTGCAAACTTTCACAATAATGTAATTAATGGAATTGCATTGCGTCTTACAGCAATATATTGAACCCATGTACCATGGGGTCAAGGGGGTCGAATCCATGTATTTTTTGGTGAAAGGAAGGAAAGAAATATACAGTCTTCAAAGGAACATAGAAAGATTTTATACAAGAGAGCAGGCATAACGTTGTGAAATAAACAGAGGCCAGATGGCTAGGAGATGAGATCACGCCTGACGCATCGCTCGTAGCCTATCATAGCTATATTTAGAACGAGTGGAAGTTTCCGTCGGTGACAGAGAGCGCGTTTCGGAAATCGCGCTTACCTTGCATTAAAATGGCAACAGCGCAGCTGTGCCAGAAGAAGAATAATTAAATTTAACCCATTTGCAAGAATAAAATTAATTAAATAAATACAGCATTGTGAATCATTTCGCATTAGAGATTTTTGTGTGGAGAAAAAGCTTTTAATAATTGCTTAGAAAAGAAGTGCAAATGCAGCATGACGTAATTAAAAGTTCCCCGAGACCCAAGGAGTGGGGAATTAAAAATCAACTGCAACACCCACACAGCTGAGGAACAAATTTTATTTAATATATCAGAACTGCACGATCGATTTTCATGTGCAAAGAAGTCACTTTACGTTTAGGAAACGAGCTTTCTAGAGATACAATTTTTATAAGTGTGCGACAATTACTTCAAAAGTTGGTCACGAAAAGGACTAGGATTTTATCTTTTTTTTAGCTAAAGAGTATAAAACTCCTGGCAGAACCAAGCCATGCATGCAGTTTCAAACAGCCCGAGGGGGCGTCACTGTGCTACATCACATCATGCAGTATTAGTCCGTCCAGGGGGCGTGACGTTGAAGCATCACATCGAATGCAGTTCACGACAGACTCCTTGAGGGGAGACGCTACATCACCGAATGCAGTCTACGAGCATCCCTTGAGGGGAAACGATGTATCACATCGTATAGCCAGTATCTGACAGCCCGAGGGCGTCGCTGTATCGACAACCATCGTGCATCTGTAAGGAGTGGCCGATAAGTATTATTATAGTATCGCCGTGTGGAGAATTAGGAAAATCCTAAATACAGGATCTAGTTCCGCCAGTATAAATTTTACAGTGAAAAGTTCAGTAATTACAGTCAGAGTAGGCTGCGAACTTAGAGAACAGGCGATAGGTCTTCAAAAATACAGTCCAATTAGGCGACCGAAAATATCGTAACGTTTTGAAGTACCATAACAGCGAGATAAACATTCTATCAACGTATAAGAACCCGATCAGGGTCGAAAAAAAATAAGGTTCGCACAGGGTTCTGAAAAAAATAGGAATTCGAGGACAGAATAAGCAGAAAAGAGAAGTAAATTCTAGACATAGTTTCAAGGAAACAAACGAACTATAAAAAGCACTAAGTTACGAGGAGTATTAGATACGAGAAATAATAGGTCACCGATAGATTATCTGGGAGACCGTGAATAAGACAGACTTTCACTAGACAACTAATAGGGTCTAGAAAGAAGCAGTTCGAGCTAAATAAAAATAATAGCCGATCGTCAGGAAACCGGATTCGAAGAAGTACCAGTCCAGGAGGAGGTAGATGGTTCGAGACTTTCATATTGGTTAGAGAGGAAGCCGACATTTACGAATTTCACCCTTGGAGACGGGAAGTAAAGAAATCACGTGTGGAAGGCATAATAAAAGCCTTAGTGATTAGAATCTGTGTAGTGTAAATATATAAAATTTGTGTTAAATAGTAATGTTTTAGTGATTTTATTGTGTATCATAGAAGAATACACCAATGAAATTTAAAATGTTATCAGTGTTTAATGTATATGAGTTATATGTGTATCAAGATATGTCAGTGTATGAAATGAATTTGTGCAATATGGATTAATTACACATTGTGGGCGAGATGAAACATCGTTGGAAAGCACGGTATTCGACCGTCTGAGCATGTAAGTAACTATTTTCATTATGTTTTGTGTTGGGGAAGTGTTTGTGTACAATCCACCGGAGTTTGAGAAATAGGGATGTTTTTGAATAACGAATAACAGAATAAGAGCGCGGTCTGAACAAATAAAAATTGAGAAATTATAAAATAATTGTGTGAAATGAATAAATCCTTTAGAGGAAAAGTAGGAAATAAAATATCAGTGTATTTGATAAATGTTATAACAGCAAGCGTATTAATAATAATAATGAAAAGTATATAAATGAAGATTAATTTGAATTATATGAAAGAAATAGCTTTTGAGCTTTAGTAAGGAATAAAGACATGGTATAAATACATGTTCTTAAAGTATAGTGATTATTGTCACGGGAGAGGATAAATAATATAAAAATATTGAGATGTAGGTCAAATGTTAATGTTGAATTTATCAGTTCTTTGGATGACGCTAGGCTTTAAAGTAATGTATAGCGCAATGTCGCACATTAAAGTAAGTTGTCACGCTAGGAAGACGTTGAATCTAAATATACTTGGTAAATTAATTGTGAGGGACAGTTGATTGCGGTAATTGAGCTATAATAAGTCCTCCAGTGTGGGATTGGTTCCCGAGGCCATGTGTGTTATATTGTATTAAATAATAGGGAGCGTATTTATTGTATTGATGAGCGCAGGTTAGACCGAGGTCGCCTTAAATGCTGAATTGTTGCAAGTCCTCCAGTATGGGATTGGTTCCCGAGGCAGTTGATAGAGTCGAACCTAGACTCGTATAGTTGTGGAAGCCCCTAAATATCGTCGTTGTATTGAATTATTCTTACCCATCAATGATGACACTTCATAATTAATAAAGGCCAAGGTTACGAAAGTGGTCTATGAACCTATATAATGTTGTTAAAAATGAATGAAAGAAACGCCAGGTCTATTCAAAGAACTGTGGAAAGGAAATAGCTGTTTTAAAAGCATGACTGTAGCTGTCTCGAGACGAGACATAGAGCCTCCCCTCCCTGGCCATAAAACACGTCAAGTGTTATGGTGAGACCCCTTGTTGTGGTAGGGTCGGAGAAGACCGTCTGCTGGAAGTAATGATACACCGTGAGTGTTTAGAATTTGTTAATGACCCGGGATTTGAACCGAGGTCCTTGTAGATGAAAGTACCGCTTGCCAGTTCAGATCGTAGCTTTCTTATGTGATAATTGTCTTTTAAGACAAATAAATAAAAAACCCTAATGTAATGCTGTATGGATGTAGGATTTCACGAGTTCAATGGGGACAATCAGATTCCGGGAGTAATCATAATTTTTTACTTTGTTCAAGTAGTCTTCGGTAACTCTGGAGTACACAAGTATTTTCCCGATCACTGTAGTGAATTTGTTATCTTGAGAGAGGTGGTAACGTTGAGAACATTGTGGAATGCCCAAAGATTTAAGTAAAGGAATAACATGTACTTTAAATACAATTATATATTGTTTGATTATAAGAAACTCATAAAATAAATATTGAAGTGTGTAAAAGAATGACACCGTTCATATGGGAATGTATCGAGCCACTGGAGCTCGTGATTATATTGAATTTTTAAAAGGGATACTTTATGGAAGTGAAAAGAATTATAAGTTTGTTGGTTTGAAGGAAACCATGTATTTTAATATGATATTTGTTTGATTTTATATATTCCTTGTTCACTTTGAACAAGTTAAGATGGATTGGTCAATAGTTTATTTCTTTTATTTGTTTGTAGCGCCATAATTTTGGTTAATTAAATGTTATAAAATAGGAGTTGATTTTTATTTTATTTTTGGAAGTGTATCCTCTATTTAATCCAAAATGTGTAAGTCACAGAGTGGGAGAACGTACCAAAACCCCGAAAATCCCGATTTGAGCATTGCTGGCATACTGTGATTTGCATATTTCTTACTAAAAGGGCACAATATGGACCTCTGGGAATCCGTTGGCATGGTTACTGGCTTGCATTCGTTCATTAGTTTATTAAATTAAATTAGCTTTCTGGGAATATCTCAAAAACGGTTGGTCTTCGGTCCTTAAAATGTAGTTTTTGGGGACCCGAGTTTTGTCTCTCACATTGAGGGGCTGAAAATGAGTTTTGTCTCGTCCTTCTACGCTTATTTCAGCATGTATTTTAAGGGGATAGGCCCCCTTTTATTAGAGGTACGGAGAAGAGTTACATCAATGATTAGTGTCGTGCCTCTGATGGATATCTGTACCAAATTTTACGTTGATACACCCAGCCGTTCTCGAGTTATAAGGGAACAAATTTGTCCACAGACAAACAAACAAACAGACAGAAAGACAGACAAAAAAATTATTTTCGGGTGCATCCATCATAAAACAGTCTGAAACGTGTAAACAACTCAAATTTCCGTAGAAATTCAGAGAAAAACACACAAATTTTCATTTTTATATAATAGAGATATACTGCACCGCTCGGTGTTGACCGTGTTTTATTGCACAGATTTTGGTTTTACTCGCTAACCGTTGGAGATATACGAAAAGTGATAAGGACCTTTCGGATAGAAAATTAAATGATAAAGCTCATGTATACCATCAAAAGTTTGCTATTTCTTAGCGTTCTCTTTTTATTTGAAAAGGAAATATGAAATTTTGAATCCAAAGGGTGTAGTGACGTCACAAATGTCGGTTTTACTCGCTAGCTGTTGGAGATACACGAAAAGTAATAAGGACCTTTCGGATAGGAAATTAAATTTCAAAGCTCGCATGTGCCTTCAAAAGTTTGCTATTTCCTACCGTTCTATTTTTATTTGATATTTCATATTTCCATATGAAATTTTGAAACCAAACGGTCTAATGACGTCACTAAAATGGTCGCCATTTTTTAATAGTGCACAATTTCGAAATCAAAAGTATCCTATATGTAAACCTGGTAAATCAGCTACATCCATGCAAAATTTCATTTAAATCCGACCAGTGGTTCTTGAGTTATTGAGTAACAGACAGACAGACAGACAGACAGACACACAATCTCATTTTTATATATTAGTATGATTTTAAATGAATAAAGAGGCGAGCGTTGGGCAGCTATGGGGATGGCGGAGACTGCAAATAATATATATATGTTTGCTCAATAAACCTTTTTTCCGATGTTTCGATGACTTCACGAGTCAGGAATTTTGTTGAAAAATGGTCAGGAAAAGTCAGGAAAATTGACATTGAAAATTCTGTGGACACCATCATAGATTTATCTCCCCCAGGGGCTCACTTCAAGTGGGCGTGGGTTGGCGACCACGGGGCCCCAGCTGAGTCCAGCATTGCTTCCACTTACTTGTGCCGGGCTACTCACCGTCTTCTTTCCTGTCGACCTCCCTTGGTCAACTCTTGTTCTCTTCCGACCCCGACGGTATTAATGTATCCGAGGCCTAGGGAGTCTCTTCCTATCCCGCCTTAATTGGCCCTTGTCTCATCTTTCCTGACACCCTCCTTCTGTGAGGGGTCAGCCTTCTTTTTCTTTTCCTTTTACCTCCTGCCTTGTGCTCAAGGCCCTTAAGGAGGCAGGGTGTATGTAGCCCCACCACTTCTGGTGCACCCTAGATAATGCTACACCCTCAGGGGCTCACGGCTGGTGAGTTCGGGAGTTGGCGACCCCGAGGGATTCCTGAGTTGGGTCCGTTTTCCCATTTTGTCCCTTCCCTTTGGGGCGGACCCTCTCCTATTTTCTTTATATTTCCTTTTCTCTTTCAGATTCCCGCACTGTTTTTGTTACTTGGTTCCCCGTGTATCTAAATACCTCTTTTAGCGATTTTTTTGTAGGTATTTTTAATCTACGTTGCATTTTGTAAGTCTTTTCGATCTAGATTGCATTTTGTGTGTGTTTTTCAATCTCAATTGCATTTTGTAAGGATTGACAATCTAAATTGCTTTTTAGTAAGTCTTTCAATATCCGGGCCGGGGCTTTTGTGAGTTTTTTGAATTTCAATTGCATTTTGTATTTTTATCCTACCCCGCTTTGTTCAAGTAGTTAAGCCTCAATTGCAATTTTGTGGGTATTTTGAATCTCCATTACATTTTGTGCGTATTTTCAGTCTCACTTGCATATTGTAGGTATTTCGACTGTACGTTGCATTTTGTACGTATTTTGGACTTAACCTCCATATTGTGCGTATTTTTCAATCTGTTCCTTTTGTGAGTATTTTCGTTCGAAATTCCCTTATGTACTTATTACCGCTCTCCATTTGGTGAGTAGTTTCAATCTGAGTTCCTTTTTGTAAGTATATTTCCTGTTACATAAGGCATAGTTGTTGGGGCTCCTTGTCTATTTTATCTAAACCATTTTAGTTTCATCCATAGCAGTGAGTTTTTTTATCTTCATCCTTTCATTTCACGCCATTTCATTTCATCAGGGGCCGATAACCTCGATGTTAGGCCCCTTAAAACAACAATTAGCATCATCATCATAGATTTATCAGGAGAATTTTCACATGTGATGAAAAATGGGTCTTTTACCGCAACGCTGTCCCCTAGAAAAAGTGGCTCTGTCCCCGTCAGGCTGCCAAAGTCATCGTTAAATGGATCGGATCGGCCCAAAATTGTTGAGTGTCTGGTGAAATTTTGAAGGAGTAATTCACTGGGAGTTTGTTCCAAACGGGCGTCCAGTCAATGCGGATCATTATTATCACCAACTGGAACGAGTTCATGAAATTTTGAGACAGAGATACTCAGCATTAGTTAACCGAAATAGAGTTCTCTTGCAGCATGGAATCTGATGGTCTCTACTTTGAAGAATAGTTTCTTTTCTTTTCAGAAGACTTTTCGAAATAAAATTTTCCCCAGTATAAGCAAACAGCCTCAGGAATGAGATATTAAAGAAATATGTGTACCATTAGAAACTTTAATGTACGTAGAATAATACGATACAAAAGATTAACAAAACAAATGTTTGATGTTTATCGTAACACAAAACAAAACCCACATGGTTTAAAGAAACTGAAAAAGACCTGGTAGGATTAAAAATTACAAAAATTCCCTACTCAAACGAAAGGCTAACAAAATTACTAACGACGGAAATATAAGGTTCCAAGACAAATCTAAACTAAAACCCTAACCCATCATCTCGGAAGAAGAGACGAAAAGAAGATCAGAAAGAATGAAGTGACGCTGGGAACTAAGGAAAGAGCAACACACAGTGAAATGATTGATTCAACGTAGGTATCCCAAAGACGGTGAAACGAAAGAAGAACAAAATATGGTACAAAAGCATCAATTTGAAATATTTGAAGATTTTGGGTAGTCGCATTTTGTCTGTAAAAATATGGTTTTCATTCAATGGTTGCAATTTTTAGACTATTTTCACTAAAGAACATATAGCGTACTTTCTCCTCAATGCATGGGTATTGTTTTAACTCCTTGTCCTTTTCAAGGAGTATAATTTAATGTTAGTTTAAGTAGCTTGTTAAAATACAACGTATTATAAGGCTATTAAACATGGACATGAGGTGCCCTTTGCTAGTGCTACCTCTGTAGAAAATTACATTCAATTCGGTTTCACAGTGTTTGAATTGATTTGGTGAATCGATTTGTACACATACAAGGCCGCTATCTGCAACATATTGGACTGATGATCTTGCAGCTTGGTCAAAGAATGCTCCTCACATGAAGGTATGTTGTTGCAAACGTTGGTAGAGATCAGATGATCAGGTTGGTCGCAATTTGATTTAAGCTCTTAACATTTGGGTGGCCGCCATTACGTTTCCGTCAAGAGGGCGGAGATATAAAACATGACACTGAGGTGCTCTTTGCTAGTTCTACCTCTGTACCAAATTGCGTTCAATTCGGTTTCACCGTGTTTGAATAGATAGGGGTAATCGATTTGCACACATACAAGGCCGCCATCCGCAAATTATTTGGCTGATGACCATGTAGTTCGGTCAAAATATTCTTCATACATAAAGGTATAACGTTGCAAAAATTGTCAGATATCAGATGGTTAGGTTGGTCGTAATTTGATTTAAGCTTTTAACATATGGGTGGCCGCCATTACGTTTTCGTCAAGATGGTGGCGATATAAAACATGACATTGAGGTTCCCTTTGCTAATGCTACCTCTATACCAAATTTCGTTCAATTCGGTTTGACCGTATTTGAATTGATAGGGGGAATCGTTTTGCACACATACATGGCCGCGATCTGCAAACTATTGGGCTGACGACCTTTTAGTTTGGTCAAAATATGCTCGCTATATAGGTATATGTTGTTGCAAAATTTGGTAGAGATCGGATGATTAGGTTAGTCGTAATTTGATTTAAGCTTTGAACATTTGGGTGGCCGCCATTAGGTTTCCTTCAAGATGGCGGTGATATTAAACATGACACTGAGGTGCCGTTTGCTAGTGCTACCTCTATACCAAATTTCGTTAAATTCGGTTTCACCGTGTTCGAATTTGTTGGGGGGGGACAGACATTCAGAATACACACACTCACACACACACTCACACACAGACACACAGCCAGACACACAATTTTTCGCCCTGTGTTGATCTCATAAGTCTACTTTCATTTTTTGCAAAAATCGTAAGTAGGCTAAAAAATGGGCTGATGAGATCACCTTTCGTCCTAGTGTGTGTGTTTGTGCGTGTGTGTGTGTCCAATAAAATCTAAACGGCTCAAGCGTTTTCAATGAAACTCAGTGAGGACATAGTGTCAATTCGGCCTACCCCGACTATGCCTTCAAATTTTATTAAGTCTTACCAATCCAACATGGCGCCCGTGCGAAATATTTCACCGGCATTCTATATCTCGGAAACTATTACTGATATCACCCTGACATTTTGTCATACGGGCACTACTAGAAGTTCGCCTATGAGACTTTCAAAAACCTATAAAACGAACATGGCGGCTAAGCGAAGTTGAAACATTTCAATATACTTTTCTCGCGATTTAACGATCCGAGTGCAGTGAAACTTGGCTCAGCAAATGTTTATACACAGTATAATGCACTGAAATCTAATTTAGTTCAATTTTTTTTACATCAATTCAAGATGGCGGCTGTGCGAAATTTTAAAATTAAGTATTTTTTCTTATGTCCTAATCATGCGATTGAATTGAATGTTTGAATAATGACTTACTTACTTCAACTTAGTTCCTCCATTGCTAGGTAGCATATCGGGCAACGAGTTTCCTCCAGCGAACTATATCAGCTGCCAAGTTTTAGGCTTCCTCCCAGTTCATATCCATGCATTCCAGATCCTTTGCAAAAGTTCGTTTCCAGGTGTTATGAGGTCTTCCTCTACTTAGGTATCCTTCCGTTGGTTTCCACAATAGTGCTGATTTGGGTATCCTTCTATTATTCATACGTTGAACATGTCCCCCAAACTTCATTCTTCTTTGAGCAACGATTTTGTGCAGGCTGCGTAGACCAGTTCTTCTCAGTATTTTTTAGCCTACTTTCGATTTTTGCAAAAACTGAAAGTAGACTTATGAGATCTACACAGGGCCAAAAATTGTGTGTCTGTCTGTGTGTCTGTTTGTGTGTCTGTGTGTCTGTGTGAGTGTGTGTGTGTGTGTGTACTCTGAATGTCTGTCCCCCCCTATCAATTCCAATGCAGTGAAATCGAATTAGACGAGATTTGGTACAGAGGTAGCACTGGCATAGAGCACTTCAGTGTCATGTTTTATATTGCCGCCATCTTTACCAAAACGTAATGGCGGCCACCCAAATGTTCAAAACTAAAATCAAATTACGACTAACCTAATCCATTGATCTCTAACAAATTTTGCAACAACATACCTTTATGTGGAAAGCATCCTTTGACCAAACTACAAGATCATCAGCCCAATAGTTTGAGTATGACGGCCATGTTTGTGTGCAAATCGATTCCCCCTATCAATACAAACATGGAGAAACCAAATTGAAAGAAATTTGGTACAGAGGTAGTACTAGAAAAGGACAACTCAGTGTCATGTTTTATATCGGCGCCATCTTGACGAAAACGTAATGGCGGCCACCCAAATGTTAAAAAGCTTAAATCAAATTACGACCGACCTAATCATCTGATCTTTACCAAATTTTGCAGCATTATACCTTTTTGTATGAAGAATTTATTGACCAACCTACAAGGTCATCAGCCCAATACTTTGCGGATGGGGCCATGTATGTGTGCAAATCGATTCCCCATATCAATTCAAACACGGCGAAACCGAATTGAATTATTTTCTTTACAGAGGTAGCACTATCAAAGGGCACCCCATATTCATGTTTAATATCCCTATAGTACGTTGTATTTCAACAAGCTACTACAACCAACATTCAATTATACTCCTCGAAAAGGACAAAGAGTTATAACAACACCCATGCGTTTAGGAGAATGTAGGCTATATGTTCTTTACTGAACATCTTGTTCATAATTTGTTATGTGTTCACGATAACTGATTTTCACAATTCGCCGCAAGCATCGTTGGTGAAAAACGTTGAGCTTGTTTGCTAATTTTAATGATATGTTCCGGCGCTCACAAGCATATATGGCGATCGGTAAGATGATAGAGGAATACAGCCGAATCTTTGTGGGCATATTTATAGAGTCTAATTGCCATATGGATGGCATTCGTTGAAAGACCGCCTAAACTTTCCCAATTCTGCTGGTGATGTCTGCATCTACGTCCCCATTACTACAGATATGGCTGCCGAGATATGAAAATCGGTCAACATCTTGTAGAATCTTCTGTTGCACTATAATTTGTGTAGATACCTAGGCAATAATCGTCATATAATAGTACATAACTCTATGGCCTACATATATAAAAATCCAACATGCCGACCATCTGAAATATTTAGGCGGTTCTCAATATATATTATTCTTTGACAGCAATCAAACTGAAATTTTGAATGTTGATAGAGGCAATTAACATAAGTAGGATATATGAAATTAGGCTATAAATCTCTTGGTTGGCTGATTGGTTGGTCCTCAATTTAGGGGCTGCGACAACGCGGTCATGTAGCTCCGTGTAGCCTACTTTGGGTGTGTGTACAATCTGTCTGATAACCGGTGTTAATTGTGATGGCTGTATAAGTGTGTTTTATCCGTTATTAATTCAAGTAAGGACTGCAGACATTGCATTTTCAAGTATATAGTTCCTACGTTTGCTACCATACGCCACCTTCAACGACAACCAGTTCTGAACTTGGTTACTAGATGCCACCGTAGTCGTCTCCTGGCGACGAACGTTGGATCCTAAGAGTGTTAGTCAAGTCTAGCATATAATTTAGCTTCATACAAGTGTAATTAGTGGACGGTTCTTTTACATGCCATAAATCTATGACATGGGACCGCTGGTTTTACTTCCCCTCTGAAGGAAGGCATACTGAGGGATTTTTAATGGTCTTAAAAATACGATGACTTCGACCGGGTTTGAACCCGCGACCTTGGGCATAGAAGTTCAGCATGCTACCAACTACGCCACAGAAGCCACCATTGGGGGGGACATAGGATTGGAAAGGAGGCAGCCGTGACCATATGTTAGAAACCATCCCAGTATTTTTCTGGTGTAGCATTTAGGGAAACCATGAAACCAAGATGGCTGACGAGGCAATCAAAGCCTCCTCTTCTCTGTTTTTCCTCACGAGGCTGAGTGTATCCCGTTCCAGCACTCACACCTTAATTAAAATCCATTGATAGAGCGTGGAATCGAACCCGGACCTTCAAGGCGACAGCCAAGAACACTAGCCACTACACCACGGGTTGGTCAGACTGCAGTATGTGCACTCCTTGTAGGCTATAATATAATAATAATATCGTATGGCCTCGGATGCCGGGTGAAAGCTTTGTTATTTGACTCCCAGAGGACAGCTTGCATATCGAATTTTGTTGTTCCTTGAATCACTATGATAGTCAAGGAGGTTAGATATCTAAGCTCCTTGACACTATAGCGCTTTCTAGTAGAGAAATGAGGTACTTTGTGTCGGCGGTAAATCCCGAGATTAATTTTGCCATTATGAACACGGCCTACTGAATTCAAATGGGTTCATTAACATGCCAGCATCGTAGGACATGCGTATTGTGATTTTTAAAAATCACTTACCACGGCCAGGAGCGAACATGCAAGCTTGGGGTTAGTAATCCGACTCGATAACCTCTCACCCACCATGGCAAGCTACACCAGAATTGAAATGTCTTGATAGAGAAGGGAATCGCACCCGGACCTCCTGGGCGACAGCTAAGAACACTAGCAACTAAACCACGAGATGGTCAGGCTGTGCACTCCTTGTCTTTGAGCTTGATCTCCTTGTCTCTCTCATGGTGTGAGGCTGCCTCCTCCCCCCTCCACCCCCCCCCCTCCACCCTCCCCCCTTCCCCTCAACGTGTGAGTGGACACCACAGATTGGAGGATCGCCTACAATTAATCTAGAATACTAATATTCTCAGTTAATTGAGGACGCGCGACAGCTTGCGACAACCTGGGATCCTGCCTAATGGTGGCAGCTTACGACAATCCTGCACTAACCTGCCTGGATTGTAATGAACAGCTTCCAACGACTGTACAGAGTGTTCAGAAATTTTGCTTACTACCTCCTAGGAATTATAAGGTGTAAGGCATACTTTTCAATCTATACATTAAACAAACAATGAAGGAAATTCCAAGTAGGAGTAAAGATTCAAGGAGAAATAAATTCCACTGTAAGATTTGCTGATGACATCGTCATCTTAGCCGACACACCGGAGCATTTGAATGAGTTTTAAAATGGTGTAGATTCTATCTTGAGGAAAGAATTCATGATAAAAATTAATAAATGCAAAACAACAAAAAATATTGAAATGCAGCCGAAATATCAGAAACCTCTATGGACGTCGAATTGGCAGGTGAAAAGCTAAATGGAGTAGTTAATAATAATAATGTTATTGGTTTTACGTCCCTTTTAACTACACTGGCATTTAGAGATGCCAAGGTGCCGGAATTTTGCCCCGAAGGGGATCTTTAACGTGCCAGTAAATCTACTGACACGGCTCCCTCGCATTTGCGCACCCTCAAATGCCAGCTGACTGCGCCAGGTTTCGAACCTGCAACCTTGGGCTCAGCAAGCGAGAACGTTACCCCTGAGCCACGCAGCCTGACTAAATGGAGTATGTGACTCCTGTTACTTGGGAAGCAAAATAACCAGTGATGGACGAAGCAAAGAGGATAGGCTCTAAAAAGTAGCTTAGCACTGGCAAGGAAAGCATTTCTACAGAACAGGAATCTCTTCACATCAAATATAGATTTAGGTATTAGGAAGTAATTTTTGAAGGCGTTTATCTGGAGCGTGGCGCTCTGTGGAAGTGAAACATGGACTGTTGGCGCAACAGAAAAGATGAGAATTGATGTGGTTGAAATGTGGTGTTAGATGAAGATCAGATGGGTAGATAGGTGACAAACGAAGAGGTATTAAGACGAGTGGGAGAGGTGAGATGTTTCTGGCGACTGCTAATGAAGAGAAGAGATAGGTTGGTAGGACACATACTAAGACACCCAGGAATAGCAAGCTTAGTTCTGGAGAGAAGGGTCGAGGATAAGAACTGTAAGGGTAGACCAAGGTTAGAATATGTTAAACAAATTGCCTCAGATGTAGGGTGTGGTAGCTATGTAGAGATGAAACGATTAACTCAGGACAGGGATGCATTGAGGGCTGCATCAAACCAGTCAAAAGACTGAAGACTCAAACAACAACAATAGGAATTATAAAGAGTGCTGGATGGTTAATGTTTGATGATAGTGGACAGATATTTGTACTCCTTTTCCAGAGTTGCATAGTGGCTATTGATAATAATAATAATAATATCGTATGGCCTTGGGTGCCGGATGCAAATTTTGTTATTTGACGCCCATAGGGCAGTTTGCATGTCGAATTTTGTTGTTCCTTGGAGCGCTAAGAAAGTCAAGTAGGTTAGATGTCTAAGCTCCTTGACACTATAGCGCTTTCTAGTAGAGACAGGAGGAACTTTTTTACTGGCGGAAAATCCCGAGATTAATTTTGCCATTATGAACACGGCCTACTGAATTAAAATGTTTTTTTTAACTTGCCAACAACGTATGACATGCGTGTCGTGATTTTTGTCGCTTTTCAAAAATCTGTTACCACGGCCAGGAGTGAGCCTGAAAACTTGTGGTTGGTAGACCGACACGATAACCACTCACTCACCATGACAAGCTAGTGACTAGTGTACTTGGCAGTCAACGCGGAGGCCCGGGTTCGTTTCTTTACTCTGCAAGAAATTTACATTGAGTGACCAAAAGTGACGGGAAGGACAGTCCCATGAGAAACTGTGTCGTGTATGACTCCTGAGCGTTTGGGGTGGAGCAGATCAGACTGTCACAGACACGAGTGTAGTGAAGATAGCAAATCGTCGTGAGTTCACCGACTTCGAACGTGGGATGATAATCGGCGCGCGGTGCATGGGTCGTAGTATTTCGGAGATTACATGTGAATTCCGAGGTCAACAGTGTCGAGGGTGGATCTTGAATATAGCGGAGATAGCAACTCAGAGCAATTTCTCTAGGTTTGTGCCGTGTCTTGAGTGGGGTTTCGCCTAGGACACCAAGCTGGCTCATCAGCGGGCTCTTGGTCTCCCCGCTCAAACCCCCGCAGGAGTAGAGAACTGCGCGCTGCCTCACTTTTTAAGAAGCGCACCCGTGCCTCTTTACTGCAAGAATTAAAGCCATAACCTCCCTATGAAGGCTTCCAAGAAGATAGTACGGTATATTGGCAATTGCTGAGGTTTAATTAACTGGCAGTGAATGCCAATATATCATAGCAGAGATAATGTTTCCATCCGCGTAAACCGCCGCACGGGATGACCACAGATGTTTAACGAACGGATATCTCGTCACCTCAGCAGAACCATACGGGGAGATTGAAGGGCTATTGTGAGACAGATCCCCGCCCAGTTGAATGTTGAGAGTCAGGAACCCGCCCGGACCCTCACAGGAGTAGAGAACTGCGCCCTACCTCCCTTTTTAAGAAGCGCACCTGCGCTCCTTTACTGCAAGAACTAAAAGCTCAAGCAGCCATAACCTCCCTATGAACGCTTCCAAGAAGATGGTATATTGGCAATTGCTGAGTTTTAATTCCCTGGCCGTGAATGTCAATATACCATAGCAGAGATAATGTTCCCATCCGTGTAAACCGCCACACGGGATGACCACAGGTGTTTAACGAACGGTTATCACGTTGCCTCAGCAGAACCATACGGGGCGATCGAAGGGCTACTGTGAGTCCGATCACCGCCCAGTTGAATGTTGAGAGTCAGGAACCCATTTCTTGTCGTCGTATTGCTGCCGTTTTGAGGGCTCGCGGAGGAGGAATTCGTTATTAACATCATATTCCGTGTCTTCCCATGACTTTGGCCACTGAGTATAATTCTAGTCTGAGGGTTGGAACGGGGTAAACTCAGCCTCGTGAGGCAAAAACTAACACTGACAAAAGGCGGGTTCGATTCCTACCTTAGCCATACTGGAAGTGGCTTTCCGTGGTTTCCACCAATTCTATTCCAGGTAAATGCTGGGATGGTACCTGATGTAAGGCCATGGCCGCTTCGTACACGAATCCTACCTAGATTACAAATACACAAACTAGTACAGACATCACAGTGACACAAGTTATCAGCCTTAATTCTTCACGCACACCCAAGTACACGGGGCTATATGTCCATGATGTCGCAAAGTCCCTAAAGAATCAACAACAACAACAACCACAACAACACTATTTCCTGAAACATTTTCTCTAACTCAGTGAAGCATTTGTGGATTTTTCTAATAACTCCCCGATGTCTTCTGTCATAAACCAAAATTCGTCGCTTTTAATCTTTAAAGGCTACTCTGGTGAAATTTCACCGTTGGCAAGCCTGAACTGAGCATCCTCGCTCCTTTTATGGTTTCCCAACACCAGTCTACGAGTCTACTGTCAGACGTAATTTAAGAATGGCGAGGTGCATGAAACACAAATCCACCTTTCATCCAATCTAAACTTTACTGTGTATTCTGTGGATCGAAGGCTGAAAATGGGGTGATAGGTTCGCCCACTAGATAGCTCGTAAACTGTCTCCGAAACTAGTAATTGAATGGAGATTGATGGAAGAAATGAAAACGTAAAAACACTTATAGTGGGCGATGTATGCTGCTACGGACTTTTTTGAAGAACTTTTCTTGTTGAATAATTCTTACACTCATAGTATATATATATTATTAACGGTTTAACCAGTGTAGGCAAAGGCGCACGGACGGTAGGTTTTTTTTACGACTCAATTCAGTGAAATCGTTACTGCTTGGCTTCCTTTGGTCATAAATAAATAATTTTCTACAGAAACCTTTCTCGAGAAATCCTTAACAGAATGGTGAAACCCGCATTAAAATCCATCCAGTGTTTCTCGAAATTACCCTGAACATCCAAGAATCGGGGACTTTGCTTTATACTAATTACAGATTTTAAGTTTCAATGGTATTTCAAGTTAGGACATTACAGCACGGTTGTCAAACCTGAAGGATTATTTGCTTTTGACTATGAACAGACGGCGACTTGTCGAAAGAGAACGCAGGATATTGAGGAAAAAATTGGGCAACAGATGGGTTGACGGGCACATACGTTTGAATTCATATGAAGAGTTATACAGAAAGGAATAACCAGTCAGGTAAACAGTGAAAAAAAAGTACTACTTCAGAATGTCCGATGATCGACTGACAAAGGAACATTGGAGTTTCGTGAAACCAAAGGGATGGTTTCAAGAATGTAATAGAGATCTTTCAGAAATCGGTATTCCCATGGACATACAATTCTGAACAGGAATGAATTTACACAAACGATCAAACTACCGGGGTTTCAAGGGAACTTCAAGGGGACCTCCTTCAGAAGATCGGAAGAAGGCTCTGAGCGATGGGGTCAAGAGATACCGGCAGGACATTAAAGATTGCCGACGACCAAGAGCAACACACAGAAAATTATACTGATTGTTAACTCGTAGACCATAGTGGCTCAATTCAAAAAGAATCCTCCTTAAATTTGATTATTTCCATCATTACAGACCAATAATTATTAAGCTGTGAGACCGCTTAATGTTTTGTTGTTGTTGTTGATTCATTTACGGGCTTTGCGACGTTGTGGTCATGTAGCCCCGTGTACTTGTGTGTGTGGAATTTGTCTGATTAGCTGTGTTATTGTGATAGATGTATTAGTGTATGTCTTTGTAATTCAGATGTGCATTGGGAAGGAGGTGCCCGTGGCCTTAATTTAGGAACCATCCCGGCACTTGTCCTTTGATAATAATAATAATAATAATAATAATCTGCCAACTACAGATCTCAGTCTATTCAGGGGCTTCCAAGTCGTCCATTCCTCGTCATGCCAGGCGGTTAGGATTCAGAGACTCTTTTCCAACCAGGGGGAAGTTAGGTCGTGGCCCTCCACAGTTGCAACCTAGCTTTTTCAGCAGTGGTTCTAAGTTCCTTCGATGTTCTAAGGAAACTCTTCCTTGACTTCATTCGTTGCGTGTGCGGTTCATGCCCATACAGAGAATGGGTTCTTTCCTGCACCACAATCTTTCTTTCCTTGCACCCAGCTATTTCTCTTCAAACAGGGGATGGTGCTATCCCTGCGAGGTGGTAAAGCCATTCAACTGGAGTGGATTTCAAGCAACCTGTTATAATTCTGCAGGTGTCGTTGAGAGCTACATCCACCTGTTTGGCATGTGTTGAATTATACCAAACAGGTCAGGCATACTCTACCGCAGAAAAGCATAGAGCCATTGCAGAGGTTCTGATCGTTTCAGTTTGACTACCGGCTAGTTTGGTTGGTTGGTTCCTTAGTTTAGGGGCTGCGACAACACGTTCATGTAGCCCCGTGTACTTTGGGTGTGTGTAGAATCTATCTGAAAAACGGTGTTAATTGTGATGGCTATATTAGTGTGTGTTATCTGTTTCTAATTCAAGTTAGGACTGCAGACGATAATTTCAAGTAGTTCCTACTTTCACTACCAAATACTACCGTCCACGACACCTAGCTATGAACTTCGCTACTACTAGATGCCATCGCAACCAGTGCCTGGTGACGAAAGTTGGAACTTACGAGCATTAATTAAACCTAATCTACACATTTTGGCTTCACACAAATCAGTGGAAGGTTCTCCCTCATGCTATAAATCTATGACATGGGACCGACGGCTTTACTTCCCCCCCCCCCCCCCCAAAGGAAAGCATACTGAGGGGTTTAAACTATCTTAAAAATCCTGACGGTTTCGGCCGGGTTTGAACCCTCAACCTTGGGCATAGAAGCTCAGCATGCTACCAACTACGCCACCGAAGATGCCCGGCTTGTTTCAATAGAAGATTGTTCCTGGTCGAAACTTTAGACTTATACGAGGCACGTCCAGAAAGTAAGTTCCGTTTGGTAATAAAATTAAATTGTGTACAGATACAGAAAAAATATTTATTGCACAACATTCTACACCTCTTAAACTACTTTTCCACATAACTGCCGAACTTTTTCAGGCATTTGTCATAGCGTGTCACAAGTTTTTGGATACCTTCTACATAGAAGTTTGCCGCCGACCCGTAAACGAGAGTGAAGACTCCCCTTATGATATCCTACTGTTTGGGCACCACTGTTAGGCAAATTGCGTATATGGTCAGGAGAACTCCTAAACATACGCAGTTCCCCTGGTAAGCACGCAATTTGCCTAACAGTATTGGCCAAACGGCAGGATATCTTACAGGGGAGTCTTCACTCTCGTTTACGGTCGGCGGCAAACTTCTATGAAGAAGGTATCCAAAAACGTGTGCCACGCTATGACAAATGCCTGCAAAAGTTCGGCAGTTATGTGGAAAAGTAGTTCAAGAGGTGTAGAATGTTGTGCAATAAATATTTTTTCTGTATCTGTACACAATTTAATTTTATTACCAAACGAAACTTACATTCTGGACGTGCCTCGTATGTCATGCAGTGCTTCTTGAAACTTAAGAGATCTATCAAGTGCCACTCCTAGATATTTGGGAGTCTCACAGTGTTCCAGTTCGACTCCTGACCACACTATTTTTACCTGGCGAGTAGCTTCCCTGTTTCTCAAATGAAAAGAGATCGCTTAATGTAATGACTATTATCATGATGATGGCTAAGAGGTCCTGTTGCACCCCCGCGGGGTTGCTCCAGTAGCACACAGAGAGAGAAGGACCCACCCCCTACAGCCACCCACTGTCTCCACGGAGCAGACGCCCCGCGCCGGGACGCTCCGCCTCGACGTCGCCCCGCCCCCTAGTAGAGAGACAGGCCCACCTCAGTAGCGCTCTAGCCTGCGCCTGTCTTGCAGCTCCGTGACGCCCGCTCTACACCGCCCCTGAGGGTTTCACACGTGTCGAGACGAAAGCACGAGGACTATCACAGGTAAACAGTGCCTTCCTTCTATCTGCATGCCAACCTTTCCGCCTTACAATAATGCCAGGCTATTAAGGGACTCCAGAATGTCCAACTTTTAATTTTCGTTTCTCTCAGAAACTATCAACAGTAACTCATCAAATTTTTTCAGAGATGTTCTTCAAAACCCTCTCCGTATTTTGACACATGTTTTTCAAAACCAAATATATTAAGATACATGGAAATCACCATGTACCTAGGATTCTAATATTATTCAATTGATGCTTAATATAGTCTACTAATAATACGTTAAATTTACTTGCATTACGAGCTTTGTGTTAAGGCACCAATTAGTTAAATGGTTGAAATTAATATATGTTTGGTATGTAACACTATTTTTATACACCGAATCCTCTGTGGTCTTTGAAGTTTAATACGCTAAGTTCCATCTTAAATACAACAAATACAGGAGTCGGATGAAAAATTAAAGTTTTTTTACTTTTATATGAAAGACACCACCTTTATCAATATATCTGTTAAGTTTTATAAGTTAATTCAGCGTTTTGGCAGAGATATAGCGTATTACGTGAGACCATGTGCCTATCTGTCAATGGAGTGTTTAATATCCAAAGCCGTTTACCCGAAAGGCTCCTTTCTTGGTAGGAAAAACACAATATCTCGTGAACTTTGTGATGAAACTGGATGAAACTCGGCAGATACATTCCAACATATCATCCCTAGAGGAAGAATCTCATTTATGAAATTATCTTAAAAAATAATTGAGATATACGTGGAAAAATAAACCAAAAAACTGTTCATTTTTTGAAAGACATTTTTTTTAAATATACTATTTACAATATAACATTCATGGTGTTTCATACTCGCTATTTATGCGTTTACTTTACATGAAAAATCATTCCATTCAGACTGGTTTTTTTGTGATTCACGGAGTTTAAAATATTACGAATATTATCCTTTCAATATATCAGGAAATACTTTATATACTGCTCCTCTCTCTAAATTATATGAAAGCTCTATGTATTTACTATACACGTGTCAGTTGTCATAACTCTATATTACATATTAGTGAAGCTATGATATGATTCATAACTGTGTGCGAAAATTCCCACTGACGGTGTATGAGCCCGCTTATTTGACGTAAATATCAGTACGTAATCTCTCCAGCCTCTTATACTGTCTCTGGTTTTTATGAGGTTGTTTTTATAATCCCTCTGAAGTGAAGTGACATATCTACAAATTCCCCACCTCCTTGTTATTGCCATGGAGAAACCAATATGTTGTTAAATTAAAGGATAGTTTTCAGGCAATTTTTTGCCCCAAGATTGGAATTATGGGGTTTGAAGCCGTTTCTCAGTGTTGCTTTAGTAAATAAAAGTTTTCTGCTTTTCAGTCGGTCAACACGTAAACAAATTCGTCTGAAAAGCACCAAATTTTTGTAACTGATTGGCATTAATAACAATAGCATTGACATCACCATCATAGTCCAGTAGAAGCACTGCTGGAGGATGGTTGGGTGGGGACAGATATAGAGGGAATTCTGTTGTTGTTTGAGTCTTCAGTCTTTTGACTGCTTTGATGCAACTCTCCATGCCTCCCTGTCCTGAGCTAATCGTTTCATCTCTACATAGCTACCACACCCTACATCCGAGGCAATCTGTTTAACATATTCTAACCTTGGTCTACCCCTACAGTTCTTGTCCTCGACCCTTCCTTCCATAACTAAGCTTGCTATTCCTGGGTGTCTTAGTATGTGTCCTACCAACCTATCTCTTCTCTTCATTAGCAGTCGCCAGAAACATCTCTCATCTACCACTCGTCTTAATACCTCTTCGTTAGTAACCCTATCTACCCATCTGATCTTCATCATTCTCCTGTAACACCACATTTCAAATGCTTCAATTCTCCTCTTTTCTGCTGCACCAATAGTCCAAGTTTCACTTCCATAGAGCGCCACGCTCCAGACAAAGGCTTTCAAAAATGACTTCCTAATACCTAAATCTATATTCGATGTCAACAGAATCCTTTTTTGTAGGAAGGCTTTCCTTGCCTGAGCCAACCTACTTTTTATATCCTCTTTGCTTCGTCCATCACTGGTTATTCTGCTTCCTAAGTAACAGAAGTCTCCAACTTCCTTCAGCTTTTCACCTGCCAATTTGATCTCCATAGAAGTTTCTGATTTATTTCGGCTGCATTCCAGTATTTTTGTTTTACATTTATTAATTTTCATCATGTATTCATTCTGTAAGACGGAGTCCATACCATTCAAAAACTGATTCAAATCCTCAGGAGTGTCGGCCAAGATGACGATGTCATCAGCAAATATCAGAGTTGAAATTATTTCTCCTTGAATCTTCACTCCCACTTTAAATTTTTCTCCAATTTCCTTCATTGCTTGTTTAATGTAAAGATTGAAAAGCATGGGTGATAAGTTGCAGCCTTGCCTTCTAAGCAATTAAATTAATCATACACGTAAATTTTACATATGCTAGTATTGTAGGGATATAAAGTGATTCTTGTTGACAACGTTTAATAGATAACGAAAAAATACCTTTAGTCAGAAAAACTGTTATTTATGTAATTCAATGTACCTGTTTCGTTCACATTATGACCTTCATCAGCAGTTGGAATTAATATTTATAAATATAAACAAAAATTAAGTTGCAAGTTTGCGTGATAATGCGATAAAGGAAAAACAATGTGTCTCTAATAATTAAATTTATAAAAAAGGTTAGGTTCAAAACTATTTCTAAACTGTTAACTATATAAATTATTTAAAAAATACTAAAAACTAATAAAACCACACCTGTTACAAATTTTCATTAATACGTAAAAGTATTTCATCAAAAGCTGCTTGATGTGGGAAATAACAATATTGTGGAAACGATGTATAAGTGCAGTGTAAAAGTTTGAATGTTGAGGTTTGAATAATGTATGTTATTAAAATATTTCAAGCTTTTGGGATTTCCCCGTGTGAAAATAAAAATAATAGAATTCTATTGAAAAAGAAGGCAAGGTTCATTTCGAAACGTATAGAGTTTTAAATTTTATTTTAACGCGGCAATATCCCAAAAGCATGAATAATTTTTATAATATTCCAGGCCATGAAAGCCTTAAGCTACATGTATATAATTACCATTTAGACTTTCATGTCTATTATTGTTATAATATGCTAACGTGAAAATATCACTTAATAATCAAGTCGCTGTGAAATTGTTAATCAAAAAGAAAATTATGTTGTTAAAGGTTAATATTAGAATATTTATCTATTAAACATTGTCATTAAGGATCACCTTATAGACATGGTGATGTTCATGTCTCTTCAAACTATTGACAGTAAGAAACTCATCGAATTTCTTCAGAGATGTTCCTCAAAGCTACACCCGTACTTTGAATAGACGTTTCGAAAATGAATGTAGCTTATATTTGGATTTTCATAATTTTCTTAAAATTACATTATTTTAACAGCACTTCCATTAACATTCCTATCTGGCAAAATTAAACTAATAAAATTACGAAAAACCGACGCATTTAAATATAAGGTGGAATTATATCTATAAAGTTTAGCTTTATAAGTAGAAAAGTTCCAAATAAAAATTAAAGAAATTTGATATAAAAAAGAACATTTTAGCGATAAATTGGAATCAAAGATTTCTTCGGTTTTTAGAACATGATATTACCATAGGATTCCTCTTCTTCCATTTGAAGGACTAGTATACATTTTTCTGTTGTTCCATTTCCTTTGCCACCCTTGCTTCTAACGCAGCCTCTTCCTGCAAAGTTTTTTTTGTATCTATCGTCTAGTGGAAATTTTAAAAATCCCTCTCGGCACGCCGGAAGATGGATGTAGATTTCATCGTGCAAAGAAAAATGTTCCAAATTCACTAAATTTGCTACTTGTTGTATAGCTACAAAAGTTCCACATGTCTAGCATATGAGCTTCTTATAATTCTGAAAAAAAAAATGCTCCTGTCGTAAAGATAGGTCATATCAAACATTCTTTTAGACCAGGGTGGTCCAACCTTTAGTTACCCGAGGGCCAATGAAACTTTAGTATAGGAATGTGAGGGCCAGAGACATTCCAGAAAGAAAAAGTATTACTTACTTTACTCAAAAACAATTATTAAAAATTATATTAAAAAGATTTTAATATTGCTAGTTTAATATACCACTTCATTTTACTGTCGAGAAATCAATGATGATTGGCGCTGCTTTCCTGATACAAGTGTATCAATGTCCACTATAAGTTCAGTAAGGCAAAGTCTCAGGCTCAATTCCAGTGCAGAACTTTCAATTCGATTTCTCGTTTTTGATTTAATTTGTTTGAGAACACTTTCGCACACATACGTACTGCTAAACAGCGATAACACTTGCAGAGAGAATTTAAGCAGTTCAGGAAAACGTTCTTTAAAAATTAGTTTCCAGAAATGTTCAGGGACATCACACTTTTTAGTCTGGTAGAATGGGTCTGCCTGAAGATCACAAATTTCCATTTGAAGGTCGCAGGGCACCTCACTCTCTTCAATATCCATGGGGTTGTTGAACAGTGCAAATATTGGTTTTAGGGAGTCAAAATCCTGGAATCTGTTCTGGAACTCTTTCTTGATATCTATTATTATTTCATGAAACATACTAAAATTTATGTCACATTTTTCTTTTCTTTTTTCAACTGCTGACAAGATGGGAAGGTGCCATATTGTTTGCCTTCAATGCAATTTACATTGCATAAGTTTTTTGCGGAAGCCCTCAATATGTCCATAAAGCTGGGAGATATTTTGTTTTCTGCCTTGTAGTTTCAGGTTTAAAGCATTTAGATGGGATGTTAACTCTGTCAGAAAAGCAAGATTATTTAAAAACTGGATTTCTTCCAGTTTTTCTTGATACTCATGCCCAATGTTTTCAATTTTGAGAAAAGCAAGAATTTCATTCCTCAACCCAAAAAACTGTTGCAAGCAATTTCCAGCACTTGGCCAACGCACTTCACAGTTCAATTAAATGTCACCATACTCAGCTTCCAAATTGTCCAGGAATGCAATACATGCTCTGTGTCTACAGGCTTTATGCCTCCCCTTATTAAATTTACAGTAATTACAACAGTTTCATTGTCTCATTGAGCCTTATAATTTTTCCACAGAGAGCCTCCTGGTGGATAATGCAGTGGAAAAACAAAAAATGCAATCCTTTTTCTTTACATAGTCCCACTAAACCAATGTTAGGACGAACCATTGCTTTTGCTCCATCTGTTGCAATGCCAGAGCACTTCACAAAACCTCCATATTTAGAAACGATATCATCCAGTGCGTTGAATATGTCAATACTTTTTTGCTGGTTTCTAATGATCTTAATTCCAACAGTTCTTCATGAATTTCAAATTCTTCGTTTATTATTCTGACGAAGATAAGGAGCTGGCCTATGTCAGCTATGGAGAGTAAAATTTACATTTTTCCAAACTGCTCTTGAGAGAACCTGAAACTTCACCAGCCATATCATTAATTCTTCTACTAACTGTCTGATGAAACAAGGAAACTGTTTCAAAATACAGGGACTTTGTTTTATATGTGACGGGGAATTTCGCTCGCCCACGTAGCGAGCCTGTTTCTCGCCAAGCACTTTGACGTAATTCGGCGCCCGCCCGGCACTGAGTCATTGATTATAGGAATTTTAATATTACGTAATGAAAATCGCATTGGAACAGCACACTGAGCACTAAACACGTCAAATATTGACTAAACTGAACCTCACGGTGCTAAAGCTCTCAGCAGACTGCAATGGAGGGACACTTGTGGCGCCAAGAGGCGCATTACGGCAAAGTGATTGGCGGGAGACCGGCTCGCAGCGCAGGCGAGAGGGCGAGCGAAAATCCCCGTTACATATAAAACTAAGTCCCTTAGCTATCCTATTATCTCCAAATGAAGTGCCATTTTTACAGCACATCTCTTAATGAGCTCAGCATCCCTGAAAGACTTTTAACTTTTAGCTAGCTCTAAACATACCTCATAAGATGCCTTTAAACCAGCAGTGTTTGATGGTTGCTGAAATATATTCTTCTGTCTTGTTAGTTTCAGCTTCAAATCATTAAACACACAACTTCTGGTACTTCCCTGATATTGATCGTATTTTGATTTATGCAAGCTGGCACGTTATACTCCTTCGAAACACCTAAGACCTGAGAACAGATAACACACTGCAGTTTTCCATTATGTTCAACAATAAAGTAACTTTCCTGCCACTTTGACTGAAAGTGTCGTTTCTCATCTTCAACGCGCCGTTTATTAAGTCCCGCCATATTAGGTACCGCTCTCGCAACAACGATGACAACAAACTCTCGCCGTACTATATCTCACGAACAACCTCTCTCGTCAAAAACAACCTCTTCGAACAGCCCTGCGCTCCCTTTTATAGGGAAATCCGCCGCAGCACACGAACGATCGTGAACTTATCTGCAGCCAATCACTGGCAGCCAACCAGTTGTCACCCGGAGGCGCCCCGCTTCTCGTGCCGTACGTATTCTTGGAAAGACAATTCTGATAACTGGCGTATTTTTCGGGATCTTTCCTTTCCCACCTGGCTCCTTCGTAACATTACTGAATGAAAGTGAAAATTAAAGTATACACGCCACGGATTATAACTGTCGATGAGTGAAGGGCAGTAAGAAGGGCAAGGGCCAATAAAAATGAACAGGCGGGCCGCGGGTTGGACCACACTGTATTTAGACAATAGTTTTAGGTAATGTTCAGGTAATTATTCACCATTTTAGACGGATTTGATATTGTGCCTATTAACGGGAGATATACTATTTTTTCACCAAAAACTCCATTCATCCCACCCCTTCGGTCAATGATTCGTGCCATCTAGAGACTTTACGGGACATAAGGTTTGGCTCTAATCTGGCGAATAATATGAAATTTGAGTGGATTCGAATATTTTACATAGGCTATTAAGACAGTTATAGCAATATTTCACTTTTTCGAAAATGGCCCCTCATTTCCAACCCCTTGGTTCGATTTCGCCCATTAACGAACCTGACTGAGATTTTGACTGGTTATATTTTATGTATACACTAGCAACCCATACCGACTTGGCCCGGGAACAGTTATGAATGCATTACGTGATAAGCGCTTTTTTTTTCGAAGTCAGTGAACTATGACCTATATCTTTTTTACGTCTCGGCATGGTGGGTTAAAATCACTGACTGGACAATTAATTATATTTTCATGGAGATAGCATGTGCAACGAATTCTTGTCAGACGTAATTTAAGAATGGCGAGCTGCATGAAACACAAATCCCCCTTCCGTCCAATCTTAACTTGACTGTGTATTTTGCGGAACGAAAAGTTCACAGGCGAAATGAAGAAAACCCAATTTGCACTTGCAGAGAAACTCCAAACACAACCACTCTTCTCTGAAGTCCTAACTCAACACGACTCGATAGTTTGCCCCTAGCTAGCTCGTCAACTGTCGCCTCAGTAATATTGAATGGCGATTTTGGAAGAAAAAAAAACGTACAAACACTTGTAGTGGGCGATGTATTGATAGAGATATGCTCTAGCGGACTTTTTCGTAAAACTATTCATGATGAACAATCCTTACACTCATAGTATATTGAAATTTTTAACGGTTTGCCCAGCGTAAGCTTAAAAACGCACGAACGCCAGGTTTCTGTCGACCTTTTCACTGGAATCGTCACTGCTTGGCTTCCTTTGATCATAAATAAATTATATTCTACAGAAACCTTCCTCGAGATATCCTTTACAGAATGGCGAAAACCGCATTAAAATCAATCCAGTGGTTCTCGATATTACCCGTGACATCCAAGAATCGGGGACTTTTTTATACTCAGTTGAGATTTGAAAGTGATTGGTGCAAAATGACGGTAGTTATCGTGTCCACAAGAAAGTGATATAGATAGATATATAGATACATATACTAATTATATATAAATATTTGAACTCACGGTGGTTTATGGGTCTGGGGGATGTGAAACGCTAATATATGTCGTAATTTTCAGAAAGTTGCAACATATAATATTTCCCATTGCACTCTCATGAAATTTACCTAAAGATCAAAATGTACTTTGTTGGGTGAACTAATAGGTCACGCAGAGTATAAGCAAAGTAGCCTCAGGAATGAGATATAAAAACAATTAATGTGCCGTTAGAAGATTAATAAGGAGCAAAAACAAATTTTGAAAATTTTGGAAATTAGGACATTCCGGAGCCCTATTGGGGGAAGACACACAGTTTATGAAGTTAAAATTAGTAACAATATAAATTATTATTATTGTTCCTTCCTCAAGCTGGTTTTATATCAAGATATTTTCTTTCGTATTTAACACATTTTTGTAACAGATGAAAATGAAAATCCACAGCCTGCTTCCGGTCTCCGACCGGGTCAGGAATGGAAAGAATGAAGCCCCCATCTAGCGGCGAGGATATGAACTGTGCCGGCTGCCGAGGCCTGACGCACTCCTCTGGGGCAATGATTAAATGAATGGCAGATGGAATGAAATGATAGTGGAGAGTGTTGCTAGAATGAAATTGTGACAGGGAAAATCGGAGTACCCGGAGAAAAACCTGTCTGCCTCCGCTTTGTCCAGCACAGATCTCACATGGAGTGACCGGGATTTGAACCACGGACCCAGTGATGAAAGGCCGGCGTGCTGCCGCCTAAGCCACGGAGGCTCCCATTTTTGTAACAGATGAAATGAAAATCCACAGCCTGCTTCCAGTCTCCGACCGGGTCAGGAATGGAATGAATGAAGCCCCCGTCTAGCGGCGAGGATATGAACTGTGCCGGCTGCCGAGGCCTGACGCACTCCTCTGGGGAAATGATTAAATGAATGACAGATGAAATGAAATGATAGGATAGTGGAGAGTGTTGCTGGAATGAAATGTTGACAGGGAAAACCGGAGTACCCGGAGAAAAACCTGTCTGCCTCCGTTTTGTCCAGCACAGATCTCACATGGAGTGACCGGGATTTGAACCACGGACCCAGCGGTGAGAGGCCGGCGTGCTGCCGCCTAAGCCACGGAGGCTCTTTTGTAACAGATATGTTTTTTAAATTTTAGTGTATGTGTTTTTTAGCTTTTAGACGATAGAAAATGAAAATCCACAGCCTGCTTCCAGTCTCCGACCGGGTCAGGAATGGAATGAATTAAGCCCCCATCTAGCGGCGAGGATATGAACTGTGCCGGCTGCCGAGGCCTGACGCACTCCTCTGGGGAAATGATTAAATGAATGACAGATGAAATGAAATGATAGGATAGTGGAGAGTGTTGCTGGAATGAAATGTTGACAGGGAAAACCGGAGTACCCGGAGAAAAACCTGTCTGCCTCCGTTTTGTCCAGCACAGATCTCACATGGAGTGACCGGGATTTGAACCACGGACCCAGCGGTGAGAGGCCGGCGTGCTGCCGCCTAAGCCACGGAGGCTCTTTTGTAACAGATATGTTTTTTAAATTTTAGTGTATGTGTTTTTTAGCTTTTAGACGATAGAAAATGAAAATCCACAGCCTGCTTCCAGTCTCCGACCGGGTCAGGAATGGAATGAATGAAGCCCCCATCTAGCGGCGAGGATATGAACTGTGCCGGCTGCCGAGGCCTGACGCACTCCTCTGGGGAAATGATTAAATGAATGACAGATGAAATGAAATGATAGGATAGTGGAGAGTGTTGCTGGAATGAAATGTTGACAGGGAAAACCGGAGTACCCGGAGAAAAACCTGTCTGCCTCCGTTTTGTCCAGCACAGATCTCACATGGAGTGACCGGGATTTGAACCACGGACCCAGCGGTGAGAGGCCGGCGTGCTGCCGCCTAAGCCACGGAGGCTCTTTTGTAACAGATATGTTTTTTAAATTTTAGTGTATGTGTTTTTTAGCTTTTAGACGATAGAAAATGAAAATCCACAGCCTGCTTCCAGTCTCCGACCGGGTCAGGAATGGAATGAATTTTAGACGATTAATTTTTAGAAATAGTTTTGAGAACAACCTTCTTTCATGGCAATTTTTTAAAATTTGAATTTATATTCATATTATTATTTGCGCTGAGGAAGGCCACAATAAAGTACAAAGTAATATTGACTTACAGTTATTAATCTTCAGAACTTATTATACTAATTATTTTACTGTGCCTATTATGAATCTTCTACAACAATTATACACATTTTTGCTATAAGATAAAATTTCGAAATTTTCTGAATTCCATTCATAAGTATTTTATCCAATTTCCTAAATATGTCCTTGTTGCTTAGAGCAGTTCATTGCCAATTTCCCCAATTACTCCCATGTTTATAAGATTTTTTTTAAATGATTAATTGTTTAGAAACGCAAGTTAAACGTTCAACTATAAACCAAACATCAGTCAGTTACATATATTTTAATTACGCATTATTATTTTTATTTCCATTCTGGGCAACGTAAAAAAAGACTATTAACGTTTTATTTAGAAGACCTCTACAGGTGTGAATGTGGTTTAGTTCATGGCTAGAAGAATCTTCCTCTCATTTACCTCAACCTTTTCCCATATCACGTAGGGTCAGCGTTACGTTTTTGTTGGATTCTTCTCTTCCGTAAATGTCTATCCCTTGCTTCCTTCCTCTTCCATCCTTTTTCTCTTGAGCTCCCATGCATCCTTTCCTTACTATCTCATTTTTTGGTCTTCCTCTCCTTTTTCACCCCTAAATTTCCAGATTTCCAACTCTTTGCCCCACGTAGTCCTCCTCTCTTCTCAGGACATGCCAATACCATCGGAGTCTACTCTTAACCCTTCTTTCCTTTCCTATGCGTCTCAATTTCACTGCTTCTCTTTTTTATTCATTCCTTGTTTTATCCTTTCCTTTCCTTTCACTCCACTCATCCACCTTAACCCTTTGAATTTCAAAGTAACGATCTGTTGTTACGCCCTGTTCGTGCCAAAACTGCAATTTTCAGGGGATACGAAGAAGGCAATTTTAACTACGTTTATAATCTGCGGGAACCTCTGATAATCAGTATTTAAATTAATTCTTCGAGTCTGAAATATGTGCTTACAAAGTTTTGTATCTCATTAACGTCGTTAAAATTTTAAGTATTGATTGGGCGGAAAATTTAAAATGCGTAAACATTGACCATTATGGCAATGGTAATAATAAATAACCGTGTGGACTGATAGTATTATCTTATTAAAACCGCCTTGTCAAACACTAAAGAAACGTTTAATTACATTATTAATCGTACATGTTTCAGTATTTCATTGATACCTTCCTCAGCGTGATTGATATTAAATCTTAAAACTAGTTAACAAAGCCAAAAGGAAATGAATATCCTTACAAAAATTGTTTTAAATCAAAAATGGAAAAGCTTGCAAATAATTGAATGCCATGTATTAAAACATGATAGTAAAATGATGCTATTAAAAAGAGATCTACCTTATAAACTGCCTACGTCAATACTCCAATAATTTTCATCGAAAACTGTAGTGACAGAAGATGTCGCTGTCAGAAGAAGAAGCGCGAAGGATGTAGGTCAAATTGTCACCTCAACCGGAACAATTTTTTTTAATACAGTACTCCGAGCTAAAACTTCAGTCGATTCCCAACTTAATGGCCCACTCTGTAATTTTAGTTGCTTAATGGGTAACGCAATGTGCAGGCTATTTACCAAACACAGCAATCAAGCATTTTAAACAGTGTCGTCTTCAGGTGGAATACTGTTACGAGAAACGTAAAAGATTACGGTATTACCATAACCTAAACTTCGATGACTCAGTTGGTTCTTATTTGTTGGCTCTCTCTGCTATGTTATATGTGTATTGGGCAAAACAATGTGCAGATCATTTATTTAAAACTATAAAATAGCATGTTGATAGATTGTGACAACAAACAAGCAAACCAAAGTGAATAAAGAAGCCATTAAATCACAAGTTACTTATTTGTCAATATGGACCAAAACAATGGAAGTAAATTCTAGAGATCCTAAAGTCGTGGTTGGTGACAAACATGCGTGTATTTTTCTCAGTTTTCGTAGGGTAATTTTGGAATCTTCACATTTACCACGCTATCAAATAATATAGAGTTTCTTTTAAACATTTATAGTAAACTTGACAAGTGAATTATATTTCCCAAAATTACTTCGAAAATTTCAAATTTCAAATTTGCAATTTATTTCCATTGTTTTGTTTTAACATTTAAATCTTATGGCTCAGATACATAACTTATTTTCAGTAATAACAAGTGATTTATACACTCAATGTTTATAATATTTTTTTAAATATCTTTATTTACCTCTCTACCATCTCTTTTTAGAAGAAGCGTGTGCACAGCTTGGTAAATATGGCTGACGGTTTTCACACTTTCATCATATGAGAGCTTGAACGTGAAAGGGTTAACATTCTCATCTCTGACACTTCTAACTTTCTCTCTTGGGCTTTTGTTATCGGGCAAGTTTTTGCACTGTAGAGAATCACACGCCTCACCACAGATTTGTAATAATAATAGTAATGTTATTTGTTTTAAGTCCATTGAATGATCGGCGGATTATAGGGACGCGGGGTGCCGGAATTTTGTCTCGAAGGGGATCTTTAACTTCTTCTTCTTCTTCGTCTTCTTCTTCTTCCTTGCCTTTTCCCGTTACGCGGGGTAGGCTTTCTTAATAGTGAGGCGCCAGTCGTTTCGTTGTAAATCATCATCAGTTGATAACATGCCAGTAAATTTAATGACCAGGCTCCCTCACATTTGCGCACCCTCAAATACCAACTGACTGCGCCAGGTTTCGATTTTGCAACCTTGAGAAAAGGAAGCGAGAACGTTTACCGCTGGGCCACAAACACACACTTTTGAAGATCTTTCATTTAAGCATAAAAAAGAAGAATTAAAATAAATCGATAAACAAGGGACATATGGGGGTTGCCGTGAAGGAGAAATGCCAGGTACGTTTTATTATACACAGTGGAACTTGGATAATTCGAACCTCAAGGGACCAGTAAAATAATTCGAATTATCCAAAAATTCGAATTAAGAAAGTTATTTGAAAAGGGTAGAGAAAATATATTACGTTTGCATAATGATTTACGTTCAACAAAGCAGATTAACAGACAACGGTACTTTATAAGGACTGTAACGTAATTAACCTCAAATGTTTCAAATGATAAAATAAAACCAAAATGTGCTATTCACCTATTTAACGACAGTAGTAATCCGGCAATCTAGTTAAGTCTTAAAGAAATCTACAGCTTTTCAAAAATGTTTGAGATTTTTATCTGTTTACTACAATTACGTCACTCGGCCATCACAAATGAATTTAACAAATGTAAGGAACGGAAAATAGAATCACTTACGTCATTTCTACTTTCAAAAAGAACGCCTAAGTTCTGTGATGTGGTTTGTCGTTTTTCGGGAATTCCTGACCCAACTGTTTGGCTTCCGATCGGCTTTTTACACGTAATAACTTCGAATTATCCAAAATTTAATTCGAATTAACCTCGATTTTTTAGCATTGATTGTAAATAAAATGCCAGGGACCAAGAGAAAAAATCGAATTAAAGAAGATTCCGAATTATAGATGTTCGAATTAGCCAAGTTTCACTGTACTAGCAACCCGCCCGGAAACTGAAGCATCTATAAAAAACTCAGCAATTTTTCTAGATTTGTGCCGTGTCTTGTGTGGGGTTTCGCCTAGGACACATAGCTAGCTCATCAGCGGGCTCTTGGTGTCCCCGCCTGGACCCCACAGGAGTAGCGAACTGCGTGCTGCCTCCCTTTTTATGAAACGCACCTGTGCCTGTTTATTGCGAGAACTAAAAGCTTACGCAGCCATGAACTCCCAATAAAGGCTTCCAAAAATATGGTATATTGGCTTTCATGGCCAATGAATTAAAACTCAGCAATTCTTTTAGGTTTGTGCCGTGTCTTGTGTGGGAATTCACGTAGGACACCAAGCGGGCTCATCAGCGGGCTCTTGGTGTCCCCGCTTGGACACCACAGGAGTAGTGAACTGCGCGCTACCTCACTTTTCATGAAGCACACCTGCACCTCTTTACTGCGAGAAATAAAAGCTCAAGCAGTCATACACTCCCTACGAAGGCTTCCAAAAAGATGGCATATTGACTTTCACGGCCAATGAATTAAAACTCAGCAATTCTTTTAGGTTTGTGCCGTGTCTTGTGTTGGGTTTCGTCTAGGACACCATGCTGGCTCATCAGAGGGCTCTTGGTATCCCCGCCAAGACCCCCACAGGAAGAATTGCTGAGTTAATTCACTGGCCGTGAAAGCCAATACATGTGGAACTTGGATAATTCGAACCTCAAGGGACCAGTAAAAAATTCGAATTATCCAAAAATTCGAATTAAGAAAGTTATTTGAAAAGGGTAGAGAAAATATATTGTATTACGTTTACATAATGATTTACGTTCAACAAAACAGATTAACAGACAACGGTACTTTATAAAGACTGCATCGTGAATAACCTCAAATGTTTCAAATGATAAAATAAAACCAAAATGTACTAAGTTATTCACCTATTATTTATCGACAGTAGTAATCCAGCAATCTAGTTAAGTCTTAGAGAAATCGACTGTTTTTCAAAATAGTTTGAGATTGTTACCTGTTTCCTACAATTAAGTCTCTCAGCCATCAGAAAAGAATTTAACAAATTAAAGGAACGGAAAACAGAATCACTTACGTCATTTCTACTAAAAAAACGACCAAGTTCTGTGATGTTGTTTGTTGCTTGAGCTGCACTCGGAACACTTTTTTCGAGAACTGGCCCAACTGTTTGGCTTCCGATAGGCTTTTTACACTAAAAACATTGAATTATCCAAAATATAATTTGAATTAACCACGATTTTTTTGCATTGATTGTATACAAAATACGAGGCACGTCCAGAAAGTAAGATCCGTTTGGTAATAAAATTAAATTGTGTACAGATACAGAAAAAATATTTATTGCACAACATTCTACACCTCTTAAACTACCTTTTCACATAACTGCCGAACTTTTGCAGGCATTTGTCATAGCGTGACACAAGTTTTTGGATACCTTCTTCATAGAAGTTTGCCGCCGACCCGTAAACGAGAGTGAAGACTCCCCTTAAGATATCCTACTGTTTGGCCATCACTGTTAGGCAAATTGCGTATGTGGTCAGGAGAACTCCTAAACATACGCAGTTCTCCTGGTAAGCACGCAATTTGCCTAACAGTAGTGACCAAACAGTAGGATATCTTAAGGGGAGTCTTCACTCTCATTTACGGGTCGGCGGCAAACTTCTATGAAGAGGTATCCAAAAACTTGTGCCACGCTATGACAAATGCCTGCAAAAGTTCGGCAGTTATGTGAAAAGGTAGTTTAAGAGGTGTAGAATGTTGTGCAATAAATATTTTTTCTGTATCTGTACACAATTTAATTTAATTACCAAACGGAGCTTACTTTCTGGACGTGCCTCGTATTAGGGACCAAGAGAAAAATTCGAATTAAAGAAGATTTCGAATTATAGAAGTTCGAATTAGCCACGTTCCACTGTATACCATAATTTATATAATTTGTGGAGGAATCATAATTCATAGCGGAATTCTCTTTATCGGACCACAAACCATGAACATATCTTCCCTGTGTCATGGAACTTTGGGGATGACTTCCTTTGTTTTTGTGAATTCTTTCGTTCTCATGTGGGCAATCGAGAAATTATTTGTTGCTGAGTATCATTGTTACGTGATAAGCGTATTTATTTCGATTTCAATGAACTGCATCCTATATCCGTCTTCCGTCTCAGCATAATGAATTAAAATCACTGACTGGACTATTAATTACATTATCATGGAGATACATGTGCAATTAATTCTTGTCAGTCGTAATTTAAGAATGGCGAGGTGCATGAAACACATATCCCCCTACGTCCAATCTAAACTTGACTTTGTATTCTACAGAACAGGTGAAGTAAAGAAAAGCTGAGTTGCACTTCCAGGGGAACTCCAAACACATCCATTCGTCTCTGAAGTCTTAACTCGACACGACTCGATAGTCTCTGGGGGTGATAGGCTCGCTCGCCAGCCAGCTAGGTCAAAACTGTCTCGAAGCTAGTCATGAAATGAAAACTTAAAACACTTATAGTGGGCGGTGTATCGAAGATAGAGATTATATGCTGTCGTGGACTTTGTTTTGTAGAAAGTGTCATGCTGAACAATTCTTAATCTCATAGTATATAGATATTTTTAACGGTTTGCCCAGCGTAATCTTAAAAAGCGCATGGATGCCAGTTTCTTTACAACTTTTTTCACTCAAATCGTTAGTGCTCGGCTTACTTTGGTCATAAAATATGATCTACAGAAATGTTCCTCGACATATCCTTTACAGAATGGTGAAAACCGCATCAAAATCAATCCATTGGTTCTCGAGATTACTTGGAACATCCATGAATCAGGGACTTTCTTTTATACTAACGAGGGAAGTACCCCAGCTCGAACGGCTAAACCCGACTGGCAGTGCGCTTAACATACGAAGATATGTCTGTTCTACTACCCACCAAGGGCATTTATTTGTAAAACTCCGCATTAGTGTACAATCAATGTTTGGAAGTTACTGCGTCCAAAGATTGCAGAAACACAATTCGCAACAGAAACTACCGTGCAACAGGCAATTCGGACCATTATATTAGGGAAAATCCATTCCTAGCAATTAGTTAGACCTTTAGCATATTATGTGGTAACATTGCAAAAAGATTGCAGAAACACAATTGGTAGCAGAAACTACCGTGCAACAGGCAATTCGGACCATTATATTAGGGAAAATCCATTCCTAGCAATTAGTTAGACCTTTAGCATATTATGTGGTAACATTACAAAAAGATTGCAGAAACACAATTGGTAGCAGAAACTACCGTGCAACAGGCAATTCAGACAATTATATTAACAAGAAACAGATGTGGTGCAGTATCATCTGACAAAAGGTTGAACACTTGCTTGCAACAAGAAATCATAACACATGCGCTACCGTGTTGACATAGTCATCTTTCCCACAATAGAAGATACTGTGTTGTCCTTCATTCGACGTCGAAGTGTAAATGTGGAGGTTCAATGAAGTGATTAGAACACAGCGGAATGGAACAGTACGCACACTTAACAAGGGCAACATTTAGACATACTGCATTATTTACAATGTTCCCGCATTGCAATAGTCCAAACTCAAATCCCAAGGTGATCACATTATCACATACTCAGATGGCGCTGGCGACCGAACACGTACTTTTACAGATGAATGGCATTGATAGCTATTGACATAGGTACAACTGTATACTTTAAACCCACTTTCAGTCAGTTTTCGCCGTTTCAGCTGGGGTACTTCCCTTGTAAGTAGAGATACCAGTTTCATCATCATCGGGTATTCAGTCCACAGACTGGTTTGTTGTCACACAATGATACCAAGCAGTGCGGCTTGTTGCAGTTCGTTTCATGGATACTTAATTTCTCAGTCTGGTATCTTCTTGAGGTGTGTGTGTGTGTGTCTTGGTCATCATCTAGGTCTCTTGCTACTAATGAATCCAACCACAATAAGTGACATCATCTGAGATTGACATAAGGAGTGATCCTACCAAGAAGGACATATTTTCCGAATCACCTCTATCAGAGCTCTCTTTCGATTTACTCTGTGCAGTACCTCAGTATTAAACACTTTTTCCATCCAAAAAAACCTTAAGTATCCTGCGGAAACACCACATGTCAAAGGATTCAAGGGACTTGTTAGAGCATTTGCTTATTGTCCATTTTTCTGAGGTGTCTATCTAAATTTTCAAAATGTATTGACTCAAAGAACTTGTTTTATTTTGAAATTTATATTTTCTTTCCCGCATATGTTTAGCCTACTTTCCACATTTTGTAAAAATGAGGAAACAGTAGACTTATTAGATCGATCCGGGCAATTGTGTGTGTCTGTGTGTGTCAGTCTGACCGTCTGTGTGTCCTCCCCTATAACTCCTAAACGATTGCAGCTATTAAAACCAAATTTGGTATGAGTAACGATCTATACTTGAATATCTCACGTCCATATCTGAAAATGATATCAGTGCTACCAACTGCTGAAAAATCACAATTGACATTTGAGCCCTAAGTTGTATATCTCGGAAGTTATGCATGCGAGATGTTCCAAAATTGGCACAAACAGAGATAAAGATATACCAGATTAATTTTCAGGAGCTCATACATGGCAGTATTGCCAATATGTTTCTTAGCCTGATGATAAGTCCAACATTTTAATGCACGTAACTTCCATACTATCAATGGGATTTCACCCAAATTTCGTATGTCTTTTTGTACCATAACATATATGACTACAGTATGCGTATTCTTAGAGCCGGCAGGGCTGCCAACTGTTAATAAATGCTGTCCCCATTTTTTATTCTTAATACCAATATATCAAGAAGCATGCAAGCCAACATCTCAAAGCTCTGCACACGTATAGTACCTGACATTCTAGATTAATTTGGAATAACTGTTACATGTCAGTGCTGCCAACATGATTCTCAGCCTGCTGATAGGAACAATTTTTATTACTTGCAACTTCTATATTAACAAATGGATTTTATCCAAAATTGGGACAATAATAGAACATAATGTTTCAGATTAATTCTAAGCAACACTTACTTGACACTGTTGCCAACATTATTTTACGAGCGCAGATCGATCCAATGTAACATTTCATTTCTGATGTAGCCTATACGTAGATTATTCATTGACATCTTAATTTTTAAGAAATGTAGACTCTTTAGTTTGTCACGGAACTACTTGTTGTTCATTTATTATTTTTATTTTATTTTTTGTTTCAATATTTTTAGGTCTGTTTTCTTATTTAGGCGTCTGCCTATAAATTTAAATTCGATGCGTGTGGAGATGTCTTCACCGTGGCCCAAATTTAAACAGAGTGTGTGGATCTTGCTGATCTACGATAAAACCTCGGTTTACAAAATACCCTCGAGCTCATATTAGCCAATGACGTAGTGGCCGCTGATATTGTCATCCGATTCATAAGTTATGGTGGGTTAGGCCAGCAATATGAACAAAGTGTATATTTACTCAAATAACTTGTTCTTTTTTGATATTCTGAATTTTTTAATATCTTCTCTTTTCTTCGTTTCGGCCTGCTGTGGATCAACTTACTTCAACCGTTTGCACCCTAGAACTTTATCTCTTACCCAATATTCTCGCATTCGAGATCTGTGAGCCTCATTTCTTTCATCAGTCCATTTCTTACCGGTTTTCAATTTTGTCTTTTCTTAAAAGCTCTTGTATGCTTGAAGTCTTCTCTGGAGACGTGCACGTTCCTGGATGTTTTCAAGTGTGATTCCTACTTCTCGAAGATCATTTTCAACTTCGATGAACCAGGGTCCCTTGGTTTTCTTGTTAACAGAGTAGGAAATGATCTTGTTGGTCTGTCTCTGTGAGCTCATGCGTGTTATGTGGCCATAAAATTGAATCCTCCTTTTCCAAATGGCGTCTGTTATCCTCTCATTGTGAAGGTAAAGTTCGTTGTTATGCCATTTCCTGTTCTCGTCATATTCTCTGATTCGTCCAAATATCTCCCTCAGGAGTACTCTTTGTTTGGATTTTTTTAATTTATAATCATTCTTCTTCTTCCGTCGTTTAGGCCGAATTTGGACCACGTTAATTTGATTTCATCTTCTGGACCTTTATACTTGCCCAATACTCCTTCATTCTATCGCTCTGCATTCTCCTCATTTCTTCAGTACATGGTGCCTGGATCCGTGATGTAGGATGACTCTTAAAACCCGTGATATTCTTATTTTCGGCTTTGTATGCTTCCCTGTTGCTGATTTCAGATTGTTGCGTTTTATTTTAGATCCTTCTTCACCTTCTGATACCAGCGAGCAGTGGTTTTCCTGGTCGCAAAGAATTATTATCATTCTTTTGTTTTGTTAATTTTTGGAATAAAAAAATCATATTTGGACATCCAATTATGAATTTGTTTAATTTTATCTTCGTTAAGGGGGGCAGATGAACTCGCTGTTCTGCACTTTAAAGCAAAAATAACTAACACTCTGAGGCATACAACAGCACATTTCAAACAAATACACGCAGGGTCCTTATAGGAATAGGTGGACTGAGAGTTAATTGCTACAATGTAGCAATTATTCTTCTGCATAGAAGCAATCTTATTTTGGGCAATAAGGCTCATTATCTCTGTCATACACCTTCCATCTTCAGTTATTTTCTATCTAAGATGGGTAAATTTATAGATAGTAGTGCCCGGCTTCGCCCGGTGGAGTTTTTGTTTTATGGATGATAATGAATACTACTACAGAACTGGAGCGCTCAAGAATAAGGATCGGAAAGCACCTACGCTTATTGCAGCTGATAACCTCAGTATACTGCACCAACACCATCACCCTTATACAGAGGCATACTATTGTCATGATGATAACTGTTTTAAGGGGCCTAAGAAATCTTTTTGCACTAATTACTCCCCGTGACTGCAATTTATAAGCAGCTCGCAAATCCGCACCAGATCACTGGTAGGGGTGACGTGATGCAGCCCGCATTGCCAGGCGACAATAGACTTAAATATTATTGAAGCCATACGGGAGTGCTTGTTCTTCCGACTTACTGAACACAAATCAATCTTTATGGTTACCTGATAAGTGTAGCCTAATGCTGCATAGCCTAAATTATTCCTCTTGAATCTGGCTATCAACAAACAAACAAACAAACAAACAAACAAACTCTTCAGATTTATTACATTAGTATAGATTTTACAATATAACGTATATCAATACAAAATTAAAAACATCTATTCAAATTTTTGAATATTTATTCAATCGCTGGTACATGTATCGGCTTTTCGTTGGGGCCTTCATCAGCCAAATCGCTTATATCTAATAAAACGTTTCAATTTGGGACATGCACCTTAAGGATTTTAATATTATAAGAGTGCTGGTCATAAATATTGCACAAAATACAGCTGACCGGCAAAGAAAACCGATCACTTGAAAAATTCAACATTTCTTTCATTGAAATCATAAATATGAACGCTCTTGGTCTAGTTCATAACTTACTGTTTATAGCATGGAAGTAAGGTTTCCTGGATGTATTATTATCATTTTCTAAGACATTGTTTCACTTAACAATAGCGATTCATTGACATGATGCTGTTTCCCGCGGAAAGATGTGCGCGCCACCATTTTCGATCAGAGCCACTGCCCTGGCGACATCTTCAGGCATATTCGTTTCTGAATTGCTCAAGAACAACTGAGGATATGGCTGTATTGATCATGCCAACAAGTGGCAAAAGAAACACGAAGTTCCGTGAAGAACTATACAGCCTACTTTTCATGCCAATGATTTTTCTGCAGTATATGAACCTATCTAGAATAATGACAAAATTAAGTTGGTAATATCGAAATATCTAATTAGTTCAAAATATACCTGGTATAATGTAGCCTAATAGAGCACTACAGTTGGCAGCCCTGGTGACTGAATATATTATTAGTTCCACCTCTTAAGGTACAGAATACAAAATTTGGTTGAAGTCCAATGGACGTTACATGCAGTAAGACACTGGATCTATCAGCACGCGTAAAAGCATGTTGCCAACAATACCATGCGTGTGCTGGTCCGAAATAATCTGAAATATTATGATATCTTATTGTGCCAATTTTGGATGAAATCCATTTGTTAGTATAGAAGTTACATGTATTTTAAAATTGGACATATCAGCAGGCATAGAATCATGTTGGCAGCACTGCCTTGTATTAATTACTCCAAATTAATCTAGAATGTCAGGTGCTATACGTGTGCAAAGTATAGAGCTGTTGGCTTGCATACTTTCTGATATGTTGATATTAGGGCAAAAAAGTATAGACAGCATTTATTAACAGTTGGCGGCCCTGATTGCTCCTAACAATACTTATAGTTATATATGTTATGGTACACATAGCACATACGAAATTTGGTTGAAATCCAACTGATAGTATAGAAGTTACAAGTATTTAAAAATTGGTACTATCTGCAGGCTTATAATCATGTTGGTAGAACTGACGTATATAAGTTACTCCAAATTAATCTAAAATGTCAGAATATACGTGTGCATAGTTTAAAGCTGTTGGCTTGCATACTTTCTGATATATTGGTATTTGGATAAAAAAATAGAGAGAGCAATTATTAACAGTTGGCAGCCCTGATGGCTCTTAGGAATACGCTCAGTCATATCTGTTTATGTACAGATATTACACACAAAATTTGGTTGAAATCCAATTGATAGTGTAGAAGTTATATGCATTTAAACATTGGACATATCAGAAGGCTTAAAATTATTTTGACAACACTGTCATGGTTGGCCTCCTGGAAAGTAAACTGAAATAGTCTTATCTACATGTGTGCCAAGTTTGGAATACCTCCCATGCATACCTTGCAAGATATCCAACATGGAGCTCAAATTTCTAGTGCGTTTTTTCAGCAGTTGGAAGCACTGACATCATTTTCAAATATGGACGTGAGATATTCCAGTGCACATCTTTACTCATATTAAATTTGGTTTTGATTGCTGCAGCCGTTTAGGGGTTGATAGGGGGGACACACACACAGCCAGCCAGACAGACAGACAGACACACATTTTCCCGGATCGATCTCATAAGTCTACTTTTTCCTCGTTTTTGCAAAATGTGAAAAGTAGACTAAAAATAATAAATCATTGCATTGTTGACGATAGCGATGGCGTGCACATCTTTCCGCGGGAAATAGCATCATGTCAAAGAATCGCTATTGTTAAGATAAACAATGACATGAAGAATGGTAATGCATCCAGGAAACCAATTAACCTTACTTCCATGCTTTAACTACTGTATTTACTGACTAGGCATAGAACGTTCATATTTATGATGTGAATGAAAGTAATGTTGAATTTTTCAGGTGATTGTAGTATATACACATTTCCTAGGAAACATATATATTGCTATTAAAAGCAACGTTTAAAATTTTCAAAATTTAAATCGTAACTATTTATGACCATTTTTTCAAAATTTGGTTCTTGTTTTGTGCTATCTTCAACGTTTCCCTCATATCTCCCATGTTTATGGGAATATTTGGATTTTTTTTCCAGTAGGATTTAAACCTCCAGCTACGAATGAATCACACTTATTATCACATTATTAATTAATTAAGCGTCATTATTGCCATTTTTATTCTGAGCAAAATCAAAAATATATTTTTAACGTTTCATAGAAAGACTATTCAAAGTCACCAAGGTTTTAAGCGAGATTGATTTTTAGATGAAGATTTAACACCTTCATAAAAAAAACTCCAAACATTCCTATAAACATAAGAGATATGAGGGTAAGATCAGCACAGAGCAAGAACTAAATTTTGAAAAATGGTTAAAAATAGTAACTATTTGAATTTTGAAATTTTAAACTTTGCTTCTAATAGCAAGATGTGTGTGTATCCTTGAAAATGTATATAAATGTTGTACAAGATTTATGACAGGCACAGTTATAATATTAAATCGTTATTGTTTCGGTTCCTTAAGCTGTATGCTTCCCCCTTAAGGATAATTGTTACACTAGTTTTAAGAATTAGATATGAGCGATTTGTCTGATGAAGACCTCAATGAAAGGTTGAAACATGTACCAACGATTGAATAGATATTCAACAAGTAGTTCCGTGAAGAACTATACAGCCTATTTTCATATATCCTACTTATGTTAATTGCCACTATCAACATACACAATTTCTGTTTGATTGCTGTAATAGATTCGTAGATATTAAGAACCGACTAAATATTTCGGATGGTCGCCATGTTGGATTTTATATATGTAGGTTCTAGAGTTATGTACTGTTACATGCAGATTATTGTGAACGTGTAGTATTCAAATTTCAATCGCATAATTAGGACACAAGAAAAAACAAGGAGATTTAAAAATTTTTCACTGCTGCCATCTTGAGGTTATGGAAAAAATTGAAATAAATTAGATGCCAGTGGATTAACATTCGTATAAGGATTTACTGTACCAAGTTTCACTGCACGCGGATGGTTAAATTGCGAGAAACGTCCATGTGAATATTTATAATTCGCGTCGCCGCCATGTTGGATTTGTGATCACCAGGTAATTTAAAGTCCTATAGGTGAACTTAAGTTCATAGCCCCTATGAACATTAAAAAATGCAGTCTGATTGCTAAAATAGATTCGTAGATATTCAGTATCGTCTAAATATTTCGGATGGTCGCCATGTTGGATTGTTAAATGTATAGGCCATAGAGTCATGTACCATTAAAGGAAAATTATTGCGTAGGTTCATTATTCAAACTTTTACTTCGATCACATGACTACATCACAAGAAATAAAAAATTAATTTTAAAATTCGCACTGCCGCCATCTTGAGGTTATGTAAACAATTGAACTAAATTACACACATCAAAAAAAGTTTTGCATCACCTCGGTTCCCAGATCTCCGGCATATAGACGTTGACTGTGTATATTGTATCCAAGATACAGTCCCTTTGACTGTTCATAGATGTCACTAAAACTGCTCGAAGATGTAAACAACCATGCATGAGCAGGGCCTATTAGACGGAGGGGGTACGACAGCCGATCAGTTCCAGTCATTCCACCAGGACGAAGGTACGCTGCTCATGTTGTCTGTAATTCTACCATGCCTAGAAGGTCAATACCGCAGTTCGATCGCGTCCGCATTGTTACTTTGTGTCAAGAAGGGCTCTCAACAAGGGAAGTTTCCAGGCGTCTCAGAGTGAACCAAAGCGATGTTGTTCGGACATGGAGGAGGTACAGAGATACAGGAACTGTCGATGACAGGCCTCGCTCAGGCCGCCCAAGGGCTACTACTGTAGTGGATGACCGCTACTTACGGATTGCCGCTCGGAGGAACCCTGACAGCAATGCCACCATGTTGAATAATGCGTTTCGTTCAGCCACAGGACGTCGTGTTTCAACTCAAACTGTGCGCAATAGGCTGCATGATGCGCAACTTCACTCCCGACGTCCATGGCGAGGTCCAGCTTTGCAACCCCGACACCATGCAGCGCGGTACAGATGGGCCCAACAACATGCTGAATGGACCCCACGGAATTGGCATCACGTTCTCTTCACCGATGAGTGTCGCATATGCCTTCAACCAGACAATCGTCGGAGACGTGTTTGGAGGCACCCTGGTCAGGCTGAACGTCTTAGACACACTGTCCAGCGAGTGCAGCAAGGTGGTGGTTCCCTGATGTTTTGGGGTGGCATTATGTGGGGCCGACGTACGCCACTGGTGGTCATGGAAGGCTCCGAAACGGCTTTACGATACCTGAATGACATCCTCCGACCCATAGTGCAACCATATCGGCAGAATATTGGAGAGGCATTTGTCTTCATGGACGACAATTCTCGACCTCATCGTGCACATCTTGTGAATGCGTTCCTTCAAGATAACGACATCGCTCGACTACAGTGGCCAGCATGTTCGCCAGACATGAACCCTATCGAACATGCCTGGGATATGTTGAAAAGGGCTGTTTATGGACGTCTTGACCCACCAACCACTCTGAGAGATTTACGCCGAATTGTCGTTGAGGAGTGGGACAATTTGGACCAACAGTGTCTTGATGAACTTGTGGATAGTATGCCACGGCGAATACAGGCATGCATCAATGCAAGAGGACGTGCTACTGGGTATTAGAGGTAGTGGTGTGTACTGCAATCTGGACCACAAATGCTGAAAGTCTAGCTGTATGATGGTACAACATGCAATGTGTGGGTCTCATGAGCAATAAAACGAGCTGAAATGTTGTTTGTGTTGATCTCTATTCCCTTTGTATTTAACGGTTCCGGAACTCTTGGAACCGAGGTGATGCAAAACATTTTTTGATGTGTGTAGATACCAGTGCATTACAATGTGTATAAATATTTCCTGTACCTGGTTTCAGTGCGCTTGGAACATTAAATCGCGAGAAAGGTCTATTTAAAATGTTCAAATTCGCTTGGCCGCCATGTTCGTTTTGTAGTCAACCGGTTTTTGAAAGTCTTATAGATGCACTTCCAGTAGTGCCCTTTATCTCCGTACAAAATTTTAGGGAGATGCCGCTAATAGTTTCAGAGATATAGAATGCCGGTGACATATTTCGCACATCCGCCATCTTGTGATTATGTAAAGAATTGAACGAAGTTAGATGTCGGTGCATTACAATGTATATAAACATATACTGTACCAAGTTTCATTGTGTTTGGTTGGTCAAATCACGATAAACGTCCATTTAAAAGTCGCAAATTCGCTTGGCCTCCATGTTGGTTTTGTAGTTACCAGGTTTTCAAAGGTCACATAAGTGAACTTATAGTAGTTCCCTCTATCACCATAGAAAATGTCAGGGTAATATCGGTAATAGTTTTGGAGATATTGAATGCTGGTGAAATATTTCGCACAGCCGGCATGTTGGATTGGTAAGTCGTAACAAAATTTGAAGGTCACGGTCGAGGTCGCCGGGAATAGTGCTATGAACTTTCCGAGTTTCATTGAAATCGCTCCTGCCGTTTAGATTTTATTAGGGGGGAACACACACACGAATCACACACACACACACACACACGCACACACACACGGACAAAAGGTGATCTCATAAGCCTATTTTTTCAAAATTGAAAATAGGCTAAAAATTGAACAGAAGTTCTTGATTGTGTATTAATAGGTGTTATGTTTTAAAAGTTATCTATTATAGTACATTATGCAACGAGCCTATAATGTCTTAATTACCATTATAGGCGAGTTGCATACGACTGTTTATGTTCGACGATAATTATAACTGTATTATGTTTGAACATAAATATTCATAAATATCTGTCGAGATTTCGCCAGTTTTATGTACTGGACAGAGCGCATGAGACGCAGAGAATACCATGGCCTTCTCGAATACCCCATTATGACGCTAGAAGCCACGCAGTGAAATTTAAAATAGAAGGCCTTGGAAGTCAGCGCAGGTGTGATGCTATCCTTACCTAATTGGTCACACAACTGTTTCTTGACTTCTGATTAGTGGGAGAAACTGTTTCATAATGAACAAGTAGTTCCGTGAAGAACTATACAGCCTATTTTCATATATCCTACTTATGTTAATTGCCACTATCAACATACACAATTTCATTTTGATTGTTCTAATTGATTCGTAGATATTGAGAACCGACTAAATATTTCGGATGGTTGCCATGTTGGATTTTACATATGTAGGTCCTAGAGTTATGTACTGTTACATGCAGATTATTGTGTACGTGTAGCATTCAAACTTCAATCGCATAATTAGGACACAAGAAAAAACAAGGAGATTTTAAAATTTCGCACAGCTGCCATCTTGAGGTTATGCAAACAATTGAAATAAATTAGATGCCAGTGGATTACCATTCGTATAAGGATTTACTGTACCTAGTTTCACTGCACTCGCATGGTTAAACTGCGAGAAACGTCCATGTGAATATTTATACTTCGCGTCGCCACCATGTTATATTTGTGATCACCAGGTTATTTAAAGTCTTATAGGTGAACTTAAGTTCATAGCCCCTATGAACATTAAAACATTCAGTATGATTGCTATAATAGACTCGTAGATATTCTGAGCCGTCTAAATATTTCGGATGGTCGCCATGTTGGATTGTTAAATGTATAGGCCATAGAGTCATGTAATATTAAAGGAAAATTATAGCGTAGGTTCATTATTCAAAGTTTCACTTCGATCGCATGACTACATCACAATAAATAAACACTTAATTTTAAAATTCGCACAGCCGCCATCTTGAGGTTATGTAAACAATTGAACTAAATTAGATACCAGTGCATTACAATGTGTATAAATATTTCCTGTACCAGATTTCATTGCGTTTGGAACATTAAATCGCGAGAAAGGACTATTTAAAATTTTCAAATTCGCTTGGCCGCCATGTCTGTTTTGTAGTTAACCGGTTTTTGAAAGTCTTATAGATGGACTTTCAGTAGTGCCCTTTATCTCCGTACAAAATTTCAGGGAGATACCGGTAATAGTTTCAGAGATATAGAATGCCGGTGAAATATTTCGCACATCCGCCATCTTGTGGTTATGTAAACAATTGAACGAAGTTAGATGTTGGTGCATTACAATTTATATAGACATATACTGTACCATGTTTCATTGCGTTTGGTTGGTTAAATCGCGAGAAACGTCTATTTAAAAGTCGCAAATTCGCTTGGCCGCCATGTTGGTTTTGTAGTTACCAGGTTTTCAAAGGTCACATAAGTGAACTTATAGTAGTTTCCTTTATCACCACACAAAATGTCAGGGTAATGTCGCTAATAGTTTCGGAGATATTGAATGCTGGTGAAATATTTCGCACAGCCGCCATGTTGGATTGGTGAGTAGTAACAAAATTTGAAGGGCACGGTCGGGGTCGCCCGGAATAGTGCTATGACCTTACCGAGTTTCATTGAAATCGCTCCAGCCGTTTAGATTTTATTAGGGGGGGACACACACACGAATCACACACACACGGACAAAAGGTGATCTCATAAGCCTATTTTTTTCAAAATTGAAAATAGGCTAAAAATAGTGTTATAATGACCCTCATTATGATGCAGTTTTCTGACATATAATATTTACATTTCGACATCGTCGAACATACATTATTGTCAATATGACCAATACCAAACATTTCCTAACATGGTACATTTTTGACATATTAAAAAAAAGACAATTTAAAAGAAAGATAGCGTAAATTTTGAAAATAGGACACAAAGAGTTATAATTAGGATATTCAAAAGGTTGCGCAAGATTTATGATTGTTAGTTTGTAAATCATCAGTTGGTCATCACGAATTTGCCTAATGACTGAGAGGGCGTACAATGTATATAATCTATATATATAACAAGTAGTTCCGTGAAGAACTATACAGCCTATTTTCATATATCCTACTTATGTTAATTGCCACTATCAACATACACAATTTCTGTTTGATTGCTGTAATAGATTCGTAGATATTAAGAACCGACTAAATATTTCGGATGGTCGCCATGTTGGATTTTATATATGTAGGTCCTAGAGTTATGTACTGTTACATGCAGATTATTGTGAACGTGTAGTATTCAAACTTCAATCGCATAATTAGGACACAAGAAAAAACAAGGAGATTTTAAATTTTTTCACAGCTGCCATCTTGAGGTTATGGAAACAATTGAAATAAATTAGATGCCAGTGGATTAACATTCGTATTAGGATTTACTGTACCAAGTTTCACTGCACTCAGATGGTTAAATTGCGAGAAACGTCCATGTGAATATTTATAATTCGCGTCACCGCCATGTTGGATTTGTGATCACCAGGTTATTTAAAGTCCTTTAGGTGAACTTAAGTTCATAGCCCCTATGAACATTAAAAAATGCAGTTTGATTGATAAAATAGATTCGTAGATACTCAGTATCGTCTAAATATTTCGGATGGTCGCCATGTTGTATTGTTAAATGTATAGGCCATAGAGTCATGTACCATTAAAGGAAAATTATTGCGTAGGTTCATTATTCAAACTTTCACTTCGATCGCATGAATACATCACAAGAAATAAAAACTTAATTTTAAAATTCGCACTGCCGCCATCTTGAGGTTATGTAAACAATTGAACTAAATTAGATACCAGTGGATTAAAATGTGTATAAATATTTCCTGTACCAGGTTTCAGTGCGCTTGGAACATTAAATCGCGAGAAAGGTCTATTTAAAATTTTCAAATTCGCTTGGCCGCCATGTTCGTTTTGTAGTTAATCGGTTTTTGAAAGTCTTATAGATGGACTTCCAGTAGTGACCTTTATCTCCGTACAAAATTTTAGGGAGATACCGCTAATAGTTTCAGAGATATAGAATGCCGGTGAAATATTTCGCACATCCGCCATCTTGTGATTATATAAACAATTGAACGAAGTTAGATGTCGGTGCATTACAATGTATATAAACATATACTGTACCAAGTTTCATTGCGTTTGGTTGGTCAAATCACGAGAAACGTCTATTTGAAAGTCGCAAATTCGCTTGGCCTCCATGTTGGTTTTGTTGTTACCAGGTTTTCAAAAGTCACATAAGTGAACTTATAGTAGTTCCCTCTATCACCTTAGAAAATGTCAGGGTAATATCGGTAAGAGTTTCGGAGATATTGAATGCTGGTGAAATATTTCGCACAGCCGCCATGTTGGATTGGTGAGTCGTAACAAAATTTGAAGGGCACGGTCGAGGTCGCCGGGAATAGTGCTATGAACTTTCCGAGTTTCATTGAAATCGCTCCTGCCGTTTAGATTTTATTAGGGGGGGACACACACACGAATCACACACACACACACACACACACACACACACGCACACACACACGGACAAAAGGTGATCTCATAAGCCTATTTTTTCAAAATTGAAAATAGGCTAAAAATCAAAGTAACGTGATAGTTTGTCTGTGGGTGGGTATGTATGTCTCCTATGCGTTCATATACCATTCGTCCGATTGCGATAAAACTTGGGTGAGATGTTGAGTACACTCCAAGGAAGGTTTCTGACTTAGTAAATCCATTTTACAATAGGTAGCGCACGCGTAGATTCAACAAATGAGCGACGATGCGCGAAGCATTTCAACAAAGTCCCGTATGTGTTCATATACCATTCGTCCGATAGCGATGAAACTTGGGTGAGATGTTGTGTACACTTACGTGAAGGTTTCAAAATTAGTGAATACATCTCACAGTAGATAGCGCACAAGTAGATTCAACAAATGACCGACGACACGCAGTGCGTTTCAACAAAGTCCCGTATGCATTCATATACCATTCGTCCGATAGCTATGAAACTTGCGTAAAATGTTGTGTACACTGCAGGGAAATTTTCTGGCTTAGTACATCCACTTTACAATAGGCAGCGCACGAGTAGATTCAACAAATGAGCTACGACGCGCGAAGCATTTCAACAAAGTCACGTTTGCGTTCATATACCATTCGTCCGATAGCGATGAAACTAGGCTGAGATTTTGTGTGCACTCCAGGGAAGGTTTCTAGCTTAATAAATCCCTTTAAAATTAGGTAGAGCACGAGTAGAATCAACAAATGAGCAACGGCGTGCGAAGCGTTTCAACAAAGTCCCATATAATTTCATATACCATTCATCCGATAGCGATGAAACTTGGGTGAGATGTTGTGTACACTCCAGGGAAGGTTTCTGGCTTAGTACATACATTTTACAATAGGTATCGCACCAGTAGATTCAACAAATGAGCGATGACACGCGAAGCGTTTCAACAAAGTCCCGTATAAAGTCATATACCAGTCGTCTGATAGTGATAAATGTTTGGTGAATTGTTGTGTACACTCCAGGAAAGGTTTCTGGCTAAGTAAATCCATTTTACAATACGAAGCGCACGTTTATATTCAATACATGAGTGACTACGCGCGAAGCGTTTCGACAACGTCCCGTATACGTTCACATACCATTTATCCGATTGCGATGAAACTTGGGTGAGATGTTGTGTACACTCCAGGGAAGGTTTCTGGCTGAGTACATCCATACAATATGTAGCGCAAAAGTAGAATCAACAAATGAGCGACGACACGCGAAGCGTTTCAACCAAGTCCCGAATGCATTCATGTGCCATTCGTCCGTAGCTATGAAACTTGGGTGAGATGTTGTGTACACGTCATGGAAAATTTCTGGCTTAGTAAATCCACTATACAATATGCAGCGCACAAGTTGATTCAACAAATGAGGGACGACGCGCGAAGCGTTTCAACAAAGTCCCGTATAAGGTCATATACCATTCTGCCGTTAGCGGTGAAACCTGGGTGAAATATGGTGGACACTCCAAGGAAGGTTTCTGGCGTAGTAAATACATTTCACAGTAGGTAGCTCACGAGTAGATTCGACAAATGAACGACGACATGTGGAGCGTTTCAATACAGTCCCCTATGTCTTCATATCCCATTAGTCCGATAGCGATGAAACTTGGGTGAGATGTTGTGGACACTTACGTGACGGTTTCTAACTTAGTAAATACATTTTACAGTAGGTAGCGCACGAGTAGATTCAACAAATGAGTGACGGAGCGCGAATCGTTTAAACAAAATCAGGTATGCGTTCATATACTATTCATCCGATTGCGATGAAACATTGATCAGTTATTGTGTACCCGCCAGGGAAGGGGACTTAGTAAATCCATTTCACAATAAGTAGCGCAAGAGTAGATGCAACAAATGGGTGACGACGCGCGAAGAGTTTCAACAAAACCCCTATTGCATTCGTATAACATTCTTCGATTGCGATGAAACCTTGATGAGTTATTGTGTACACGCCAGGGAAGGGCTTCGACTTAGTAATACATTTCTCAATAGGTAGCGCACGAGTAGATTCAACAAATGAGTGACAGCGCACGAATCGTTTAAACAAAACCCCGTATACGTGCATATACAATTCATCCGATTGCGAGGAATCATTGATGAGTTATTGTGTACACGCCAGGGAAGGGTTTCGACTTAGTAAATCCATTTCACAACAGGTGGCGTACGAGTAGATTCAACAAATGAGTGACAGCGATGAAACCTTTGAAAGTTGTTGTGCACGCTTTCACGAATGGTTCTAAATTAGAAAATACATTTTACGATAGCTTAGAGGCAGTTAACATGTTGTGTATCCAAAAGCAGTTCAAGAAACAGAATTTCAACGCCAACACTTTCTTTGATTGGCATTGCAACGCATGCCGGGTACAGCTTGTACAATTTATAAATATGTAAATTAACACTCCTGGAAAAATTACATGTATTCGATTTGATCACTATTATAATTACGACATTTGGGATAGTAAGTCATAACGTTTACCCCAGGAATCTTTATTTAATTATTTCTTCTTCTTTCTTCGTCAAGCCCGACTAAGGAGCGCGATTGAACTTATTTAGCTGATGGCATTGACTTTCTCTTCTCTTGCGATCTTCTGACCAGGTTTTGTTGGTGATAGTCCTTGGATGGTCTACAAAGCGGTGATTATCGACTAATTCTCTGAATTTAGCTCTGTCTAGTACAATGCCATCTGTGATGCCTATTTCCTAAAGATATTTTCCAACTTCAAGCAGCCAGGTGTTTTTAACTTCCATTGACAGGCCAATGTTAAGAATCCGTCAGTCTCTAATTGCCCATCCTGAGGATATACCCGTAAAATTTCAATCGTATTTACCTAAATGTGTGTGAGATTTTCTTCGAGTACTGGTAAAAGTCTTGGGATTTTCTTTTCATCCAGATTCCCCCTGTACAAACTGGTCCAAATATTTTTCTTGGGATTTTCCTTTCTTGCTTTTCCACATCTTTATATAATGATCTGCCCCCAATAATCAGCGTTTCACAAGCATATACTGATTCAGGCTCAATTACAGGGTTGTAATGCCGTAATTGTGCATTTCTGTATATTGATTTACTTATTTATTATTTATATTACATACATTGTAACCTCATCCAGTCATTGACCGATTAAAGAGTTGCAACTGCCAGTCAAAAGAGGTAAAACTGATAGAATGGCTTCAAACATTCACAAGATTTATGAGCAGTATCTTTCTCCTGAAAGGATTTCATACATTAAAGAGCACATATGCCAAAAAAAATTCAATATCACTGCAAATATTTGAGGGGATTTTCTTCATTTTGGCAAATGTGAGGAAGCCTTGACAGAAGATTTACTGACATGTAAATCCCCTAGTGGGGGGAAAAATTCTGGCACACCGGCATCTCTGAATGCCGTAGTGGTTAAATGGGTCGTAAAACCAATGGTATTAAATCATTATTTTCACAGTTCATAGCTGTTCCTTTCTAGCAAAAATAAAAAGATGTTCAGTAAAGAACATATAGCCTACTTTCTCCTAAATGCATTGGTATTGTTATAACTCTCTGTCTTTTTCAACGAGTATAAATGAATGCCGGTTGTTGTAGCTTGTTGAAATACGTGTTATACGGATATTAAACATGAATATGAGGTACAATTTTCTACTACCGCTGTAGAAAATTTCATTCAATTAGCTTTCACCGCGTTTGAATTGATATGATGAATCGATTTGAACACATACATGGCCGCTATCTGCAAACTATTGGACTGATGACCTTGTAGTTCAGTCAAAAGATGTTTCCCATAAAAAGGTTTGTTGTTGCAAAATTTGGTAGAGATCAAATGATTAGGTTGGTCGTAATTTGATTTAAGCTTTTAACATTTGGGTGGCCGCCATTACGTTTTTCAAGATGGCGGCAATACAAAACATGACACTGAGGTGCCCTTTACTAGTGCTACCTCTGTACCAAATTTCGCTCACTTTGGATTCACCGTGTTTGAATAGATAGGGTGAATTAATTTGCACACATACATGGCCACCATCCGCAAATTATTGGGCAGATGAGCTCGTAGTTCGGTCAAAAGATTCTTCATACATAAAGGTATAATGTTGCAAAATTTGGTAGAGATCAGATGAATTGGTTGGTCGTAATTTGATTTAAGCTTTGAACATTTGGGTGGCAGCCATTACGTTTTCGTCAAGATGGTGGCGATATAAAACAAGACACTGAGGTTCGCTTTGCTAGTGCTACCTCAGTACAATTTGGATTCACCGTGTTTGAATTGAATTTGAAAGGGAGGGGGGGGGGGCAGATATTCAAAGTACACACAGTCACACACAGACACACAGATAGACACATAATTTTTGGCCCTGTGTTGATCTCAAAAGTCTACTTTAATTTTTTGCATACATCGAAAGTAGGCTAAAAATGATTTTATATGATGCGATTTGTTTCATTGGCTTTTCAAAATTGTTGCATATTATCAAAAGTAGAGCAGAATGACATTCTTTTCACATCTCATGAAAGCAGATATTTCATCAAGTAGACGATAAAACACCATCAGGTTAATATGTAAAAGCTGTTACAAGAACAGATATTTTGATTTTATGTAATATACAATTTATTGGTTGGTGTTTGGCTGTAACCGTCCATTTTTCAATAAGTATGACCATTGAGATATTTTATCCTAAAGAAAATGTACATTTAAAGAGTTCTGCCATAACTTTAATTGAATCGTAAAATTAGTTTACGTATTATGATATTTTTTCAATGAAAAATACTACCTCCAGGATACTTTGTTACTTACTTCTGGGCACTACAGCCCGTGATGGGTCTTGGGGTCTCAAACAGTAGGAGGCCACTCTCCTCGGTTATTCGCCTTCTCCATCTTCTAACACCCATCTTCCTGAGGTCCTCCTCCTGATCATCTAGCCACCTTTTTCTTGGTCTTCCGCCTGGCTTTCTCTGATAAACTTTCTTAACCATTCTCTCTTCAGGCATTCTTTCCACATGTCCTTACCCTCTAAGCTTTTTATATCAGAAACAATGTCTGGTTTTCCAAATATGATCTTAATTTCTTCTTCTTCTTTTGTTTCACCCTCTTTGGGGTACGTTGAATCAATCATTTCCCTTTGTGTTGTTCTTTCCGTAGTGCCTAGCTTCTCTTTATTCTTTCTGATCTTATTTTTCTCTCTTCTTCCGAGATGATGGGTTTGGATTTTAATGAAGATTTGTCTTGGAAAGTTATATTTTCGTCTTAAATAATAATGTTAGCTTTTCGATTGAGTAGTGAATTTTCTGTTATTTTTAATTCCACTAGGTCTTTGTCTGTTTATTTTAAACCATGTGGCTTTTGTGATTACGGAAGAAATCAATGATTTGTTTAATTAATCTATTAAGAGTTCATTCTGAGAAGATGACCGTAAAAAAATTATCCTCCTTTTTCCCAAATAATGGGAGAGTTTTTCAATATTCTTGGTGTGTATTATCTATCATCCTGAAATTTTGGTCCTGTGATCTTTCTTAGAACATTCTTTTCCTTTAATTAGAGTTTCTCCATATGACCTCTGAAATTGATGTTTAGAGTTTCTGCTGCCTACAGTGCTTCAGCTTTAATCACTGTCATATAATGTTTAATTTTGGACTCCCATTAAGGGGATTTCTTATTGTATGAATCTTTTGTTAGTTGGAAGGCCATTTCAAGTTTATTTTCCCTGGATTACATTGCTTTGCATTCCCCAGCATTCCAACTAATCTATTCTCCGAGATATTTGAATTCATTTACTATTTCAATCTTTTGTTCTTTATTTCTTTCTATCTTCTCTCCTTGCCTTCTTTCTTTCTTGCTTCCTTTCTTTCTGCTCTCCTTCCCTTCTTTCTTTCTTTCTTTCTTTCTTCTCTCCTTCCCTTCTTTCTTTCTTTCTTTCTTTCTTTCTTCTCTCCATCCCTTCTTTGTTTTCTTTCTTTCTTTCTTTCTTCTCTCCTTAGCTTCTTTCTTTTTCTCTTTCTTTCTTTCTTTCTTTCTTTCTTTCTGCTCTCCTTCCCTTCTTTCTTTCTTTCTTTCTTTCTTTCTTCTCTCCTTCGCTTCTTTCTTTTTCTCTTTCTTTCTTTTTTCTTTCTTTCTGCTCCCCTTCCCTTCTTTCTTCTTCTCTTTCTTTCTTTCTTTCTTTCTTTCTGCTCTCCTACCCTTCTTTCTTCTTCTCTTTCTTCCTTCCTTCCTTTCTTTTTTCTTTCTTTCTGCTCTCTTTCCCTTGTTTCTCTTTCTTTCTTTCTTTCTTTCTTTCTTCCTTTCTTTTTCTTTCTTTCTTTCTGCTCTCCTTCCCTTCTTTCTTTCTTTCTTTCTTTCTTTCTTTCGTTCATCCTTTCTTTCTTTTTCTTCCTTTCTGCTCTCCTTCCCTTGTTTTTCTTTCTTTCTTTTTCTGTCTTTCTTTCTTTCTTTCTTTCTTTCTTTCTTTCTTTCTTTTTATTTCTTTCTTTCTTTCTTTCTTTCTTTCTGCTCTCCTTCCCTTCTTTCTCTTTTTTTCTTTCTTTCTTTCTTTCTTTCTTTCTTCCTTTCTTTTTCTTTATTTCTTTCTTTCTGCTCTCCTTCCCTTCTTTCTTCTTCTCTTTCTTTCTTTCTTTCTTTCTTTCTGCTCCCCTTCCCTTCTTTCTTCTTCTCTTTCTTTCTTTCTTTCTTTCTGCTCTCCTTCCCTTCTTTCTTCTTCTCTTTCTTCCTTCCTTCCTTTCTTTTTTCTTTCTTTCTGCTCTCCTTCCCTTGTTTCTCTTTCTTTCTTTCTTTCTTTCTTTCTTTCTTTCTTCCTTTCTTTTTTCTTTCTTTCTGCTCTCCTTCCCTTGTTTCTCTTTCTTTCTTTCTTTCTTCCTTTCTTTTTCTTTCTTTCTTTCTGCTCTCCTTCCCTTCTTTCTCTTTCTTTCTTTCCTCCTTTCTTTCTTTCTTTTTCTTTCTTTATGCTCTCCTTCCCTTCTTTCTTTTCCTTTTTCTTTTGCTTTTCTTCCTTCCTTCCCTTCTTACTTCCTTCCCGCCTTTCCTCGTTTCTTTCTTTCTTTCTTTCTTTCTTTCTTTCTTCCATGGGTTCTTGGATGTTCTTTGTTTGAATTCCTCCACATATAACTCTTAGAACACTATATTGATGGTCATGTAACTGAAAGGAACGATATTGCTGCCATACAGCAGAGAGCAGCAGTCTCCTAGATATAGTGCTGAGCTAATTCTAGCCACTACATTGTAAACTATGACCCAAGCTCTCCTTTCATGCCATAGGAGTAGCAGAATGCACCACGATAGCATGCAATAAATTACCTCTTGTATTGTATCTCCCGCTGTTAGTGCCTGCTCTAGCTCAACCTGCCTGGGTCGAGTCTCAGTTAACCCTTTAGAGGGCAAAAGACTGGGGGTATGATTTTTTTTCTTACATTTGTAATTGGGGGTGTTAGATGAGTTGGAATATGCAACAATTTTATGGGTGAGGATTCTATTTTATGAACTTTAGGGTGGGAAATTATTATCCCACTGCCCACAGCCGACAGTATGTTTTCTTAAATAAGCAATGGGGTAATAATCTCCCACCTCCAAATTATGATGATACTGTGTTTACCACTCAATAATGAGGTTTATTTAACAGGATATAATATATAAAAACACCCTTCACGCTCTATAATTTAACTCCCACGCAACACAAGGTCAGTGACCTATATCATCTTTGCCGAAAACTGCACAAAAACATAAAAGTTATTTTGGAATGTTAAAAGTCATTATATTCGAATATAAGTCAATAATTTCAAGATAGTATTTACTAAAAACACAGATAATTAATTTTAAAAATCTTCTATTCTTTGGCAAACACCCTGAGCAGGATAATTATTTCTATTCTAGCTGAAATATATTTACTCAAGTGACCAAAACCATTATTAACATTGTATTTAAGTTATATACCAACGTTTACAAATCTCTTATCTTCAATAAAAACACCTTCTTCTGTAAAACAATACATTTCTTTCACTCAACACAACCGAACTGGCGAGCACGTGCACTGTGGGGACCACTGGGATATGTGCTTCCCACCTTTGGTTTCTGCTGACAGTATACATCAAATTAATGGGTTTTCAATATTTCTTTGCACCTAGCTTGTGGCTGCAAGTGGAACTGCTTCAAATGGAAGGGGTGGGAAGATTCTCTCCCTAACACCGTTCTATAAATACGTGGTGGGAAGATAGTATCCCAAAGACCTATAAAGGGTATAGACCACTTATATAATCCTTTAGAAGATACACTTATTAAAACTGGGAGAATTTTCACCCGTCAGTTATTTCGTGATATACAGGGTGTTTCTAAATTCCCATTACAGACTTTTAGGACTTGTAGTGGGGACCAAGTTTAGCATAGGAACTTGTGTGAGGAAACGTACCGTCTACCCGCTAGCCACAAAACACCTTTACAGCACACGTTCAAATCTCCCGCATTTTTGGCGCCACTGAACAGGGTTAGTTCGTCATTGAATGATCATCTGATATCACTTATCCCCTACAGGTTTGTTGACATTCCATACCTTCTACCACGAAATCTCACGGGTGACGCGTACTTGGTATTCGTTGAAGACGTACTGCATGAGTTCTTAGATGATGTGCCACTGCATGTGCGTCAAAACATGCGGTTTCGGGACGATGGCCCACCACCTCATTTTTCACTTGTGGTACGAGATCATCTCTACCACAGATTAGGGCAACAGTGGATAGGTCGTGGCGGCCTGATTGCTTGGCCTGCACGTTCACCCGACTTGACACCGCTAGACTACTACCTGTAGGGTCTTATGAAACCCTTGATTTACGAGACCCCCGTGGAATCCAAGGAAGACCTACTGGAGCGGGTTATAGCTCCGGCGGATGTTGGAGGACCAGCATAAGCTTAAAAAGCGCATGGACGCCAGGTTTTGTTTTCGACATTTTCACTGAAATCGTTACTGCTTGGCTTCCTTTGATCATAAATAAATGATTTTCTACAGAAACCTTCCCGTGGCATCTAAGAATCGGGGACTTGGTTTTATACTAAGTAGATATTTACAATATAGAAGAAATTGAGAAGAAATAAGAGAACAGAGGAAATGTAGAAGAGGAAAATGTGATGCCCTCAAATCTTGAGGAATAACGATTGAGGTATGACGATTGAAGTATTTGGAAGGAAGTAGAGCCATAAGAGACGGAATGACGCAGAGGAGAAGGGGACTAGGCTATAGTGGATGACTGTTAGATACTTTTTCTAGCAGCTGTTCCCTAATTTCTTGTATTTTCTGTCTACAGATCGTTCCGTCGTAATGCGTGTGTCTCCATACTGCTGAAATCGGGTTGGCAGTGTGTCCTGTGGCTCATCCAATCAGAACGAGGCCCTCTCGCAACTCGTGTCCGCAACATGGAGGTAAGACCCTTAATGTTCTTTATAGGGATGCTATATTCAATCTATCATATTGTCATTCAGTAATTGATTAATCGAAACAGAAGAATAGTTTAATTGCTACAATTAGCGATTAATCTAATGTGCGTTTAATCATTTAACTACGCACTCGCAGAAGCAAAACAGGCGTTTAATTAATGAAAATATTATATTGTATCATATATTTTTAAGAAACTTACCTTCTTTATGTAAACTACGATAAAACAAAGTAATACAAAAATGTTCCTGTCCTAAAAGTAAACATTGAAAAATAATTCAAAATATTTGCTGAAAACCATTTGTTTCCTTTTTTCGAAACCGTTCCAAATTTGATTGATGTTTGTTCATTTACTGTCACTGGCTGATATTTGGTTATCCCTCTATAACTATAAAAGAATGAAAGTTTGTCATTTTTTCTGAATTATTACGGAGATTTGCGTTATTATTGCGTTTCAAACTGTTTTATGAAGGATGCGCGTGAAAATAAAATGTATGTAAGTCTGTCTGTGGACAATTTTGTTCCCTTATAACTCGAGAACGGCTGGGTGGATCATCGTAAAATTTGGTACAAATATCCATAAGAGGCACGACACCAATCATCGGTGTAAAGTTTCTCCGTACTTCTAATAAAAGGGGACCAACCTCCTTAACATTACATGCTGAAATAGGCTTAGAAGTTATATATATAGTTATTGTTATTTTAAGGGGCGGATTTACGAGGTCATCTGCCCCGAAGAACGAGGCAAAGTTTAATTTCATCCCCTCAATGTGAGAAACAAAACGCGGGGGGCAACATTCTCCCCGAAAACCATGTTTTATGGCCTAAAACCAATAGTTTCTAAGATATTATCCAAGCGTTGACTTCGATCGCATGATCTCATAAGCCTATTTCTTCATACATTAAAATAGCCTAAACAAGTAGTTCCGTGAAGAACTATACAGCCTATTTTCATATATCCTACTTATGTTAACTGCCACTATCAACATACAAAATTGAAGTTTGATTGATGTAATAGATTCGTAGATATTGAGAACCGACTAAATATTTCGGATGGTCGCCATGTTGGATTTTATATATGTAGGTCCTAGAGGTATGTACTGTTACATGAAGATTATTGTGTACGTGTAGCATTCAAACTTCAATCGCATGATTAGGACACAAGAAGTAACAAGGAGATTTTAAAATTTCGCACAGCTGCCATCTTGTGGTTATGGAAACATTTGAAATAAATTAGATGCCAGTGGATTAACATTCGTAAAAGGATTTACTGTACCAAGTTTCACTGCACTCGGATGGTTAAATTGCGAGAAACGTCCATGTGAATATTTATACTTCGCGTCGCCGCCATGTTGGATTTGTGATCACCAGGTTATTTAAAGTCCTATAGATGAACTTAAGTTCATAGCCCCTATGAAAATAAGAAAAAAAACCAGTTTGATTGCTATAATAGATTCGTAGATATTCAGAGCCGTCTAAATATTTCGGATGGTCGCCATGTTGGATTGTTAAATGTATAGGCCATAGAGTCATGTACCATTAAAGGAAAATTATTGCGTAGGTTCATTATTCAAACTTTCACTTCGATCGCATGATAACGACACGAGAAATAAAAATAATAATTTTAAAATTCGCACAGCCGCCATCTTGAGATTATGTTAACAATTGAACTAAATTAGATACCAGTGCATTACAATGTGTATAAACATTTCCTGTACCAGATTCCATTGCGTTTGGAACTTTAAATCGCGAGAAAGGTCTATTTAAATTTTTCAAATTCGCTTGGCCGCCATGTTCGTCTTGTTGTTAACTGTTTTTTGAAAGTTTTATAGATGAACTTCCAGTAGTGCCCTTTATCTCTGTACAAAATTTCACGGTGATACCGCTAATAGTTTCAGAGATATAGAATGCCGGTGAAATATTTCGCACACCTGCCATCTTGTGGTTATGTAAACAATTGAACGAAGTTAGATGTCGGTGCATTACAATGTGTATAAAAATATACTGTACCAAGTTTTATTGCGTTTGGTTGGTTAAATCGCGAGGAACGTCTATTTAAAAGTCGCGAATTCGCGCGGCCGCCATGTTGGTTTTGTAGTTAGCAGTTTTTCAAAAGTCACATAGGTGAACTTCTAGTAGTTCCCTTTATCACCGAAAAAAATTCCAGGGTGATATCGGGAATAGTTTTGAAGATATTGAATGCTGGTGAAATATTTCGCACAGCCGCCATGTTGGATTGGTGAGACGTAACAAAATTTGAAGGGCACGGTCGAGGTCGTCCGGAATAGTGCTATGAACTTACTGAGTTTCATTGAAATCGCACCAGCCGTTTAAAATTTATTAGGGGGGGGGGACACACACACACCACACACACACACGCACACACACACGGACAAAAGGTGATCTCATAAGCCTATTTTTTCAAAATTGAAAATAGGCTAAAAATGGTACTTTGTATATTTAGGATGAAAGTAACTTTTATAGATTTCTAATCATAGGCGTAACTCAACTTAAACGATGACGCCAGTGTTCCGCCCCTTAAAACAACAATAACTAACTAACTTCTTTTCTTATCGTGTGTCTACTAATCAATTAACGTTCTCGCTTGCTGGGCCCAAGGTTGTAGGATCGTATCCTGGCGCAGTCAGCTGGCAATTAAGGGTGCGCGACTGTGAGGGAGCCGTGTCAGTAGATTTACTGGCACGTTAATGACCCCCTTCAGGAGCGAAATTCCGGCATTCCGGCGTCTCTAAAAGCCAGAGGAGTCAAAAGGGACGTAAAACCAATAACACTATTATTATTATTCGGTTAGTCAATAAATCGATTAAACTTTCAGTCAATTAATCGATTAATTGTTTCGATAAATTTCAATAATCGATTATTAATCAATTAACCGAACATAGATTATCACCAGCTACAATTCCTTAGTATTCGTGGAAGGGCTTGCGATATTGTGATCATCTATCTCTGGGTTGGATGTGTACAAGTTTGTCTGGTAACATGTGTTATTGTAGTATCTGTAGATGAATGTGTTTTTGTAATTGAGACTAGAATTTAGTAATATTCGGCCATATCCTTGAGTAAATCCAAGTTTTTTCTGGTGTGAAAGTGGGAAACCACGGAAAACTCTCTCTCAAAATGTTGCAACAGAGTTCTGAATTTTGTTCTATCTTTATTGTTTTGAAGGTCTTTGTTTATATTTCCTAGACAATTGTTGTGTTACGTTTAGACTCGTGTTAGCTTATCATGTTCAATATTATTATTATTATTTATATATTAATAATATTATCGATATCAGCAGTTACGCTCGCTAGTGCTCACCGCTAGAAGAGGATTTTTCCTGGTTTCCCATTTTCTACTCAAGGAAAGTGCTGGGACGGCACTGAGAGGCCACGGCCGCTTCCTTCCATTTCCTTCATTTCATCTCACTTTAACTTCTCTTATGAGGTTGGCGTAGGGAAGGGCATCTGGCCATAAAAACTACCCACCACCTAGATTTTCATCGCATATCATCCCCGACTTCCTAGAAAATGGGAATAATAATATGGGGAAGACCAGACATTCATTATTATTGATATTATTAAGGGGAAAATGACCTCGTAGTTCCGCCCCTTTAAACAACAATAACTAACTATTATTTTTTATTTTTTATTTATTCGTTACGGCCAAATATGAACCACGTTTGACAGTTTTTACATTATTTTTTTGTCTTCATTCTCTGCCAATATCTCTTCATCCTCTGTCCCACTTCCTTCTTCTGTTCCTCCGTATAAGATCTTCCTTTCCTCACTGACAACTCCCGGAAACCTGCAAACTCCTTAACAAGTCGTCTAAATCACTCTCTGTCCATTATGTCATCTTCTTTCACCCCCATCCGATCCAAGTGCAATCTCACTTCCCGAAACCATTTCGGCTCCGTCTTCCTCTTCCTGAAAAATTCAAAAATCCTCTTCGTCAATCTGGCACTGTTCATCCTCACCCCGGTCAATGCATGTGAGATTTTCGAAGTGAAATGCCATGTCCTGTGGTTCGGATTCCACGTAAATAGGAGGTCCCGTGGCTCATGATTGCGAGATTAACGGTCACGTTAAAACTACAAACTACAAGCTTCCACAAGCTTCATCCTCACCAAGTGTCCATAAAACTGTATTCTCCTTTTTCTCATAAGGGCTGCGACTCCTTCTGTCATCAGGTATAGTTAGTTAGATTCGAGTCTCCTCTCTCCATCTTTGATATTTGAGCCTGGGATTTTTCGGAGCATTTTCCTTTCTCTCTCCCAGTGATGTCTAAGTGTTTCTGCTGCATAGAGACATTGAGGTCTGACAACAGTACCAAAGTGTCGGAATTAAGACCCAAAGGATAGACCCTTTTTGTTGTATGTATCCTTCGTAAGTTGATAAGCCATTTCCATTGTTCTCTCCCGTTATTTATTATCATTATTCATTCTACGTAGTTATGGCCAACTAAGGAGCGCTATTGAACCTTTATAACCCTTCAGTACTACCATACGTAAAATTTACGTGTATAAATAATTTAACTGCTTAGAATTCCCTCTATATCTGTCCCCACCCAACCATCTTCCAGCAGTGCTTCTACTGGTCTATGGTGGTGATGTCAATGCTATTGTTATTAATGCCAATCAGTTCTAGAGGCATATCATGAGGCAAAGAATTGTCTGGAAACTATTCTTGCATTTTACAACATATTGGTTTCTCTATGGAAATAACAAAGAGATGGGGAATTTGACGTAGATATGTCACATCACTTCAGAGGGATTGTAAGAACCACCTCATCAAAACCAGAGACAGTATAAGAGGCTGGAGAGATTACGTACTGCTATTTACGTCAAAGTAAACGACTTCTTTATTTGTTGTGTTTAAGATGGAACTTAGCGTATTAACCGTCAAAGACTACAGAGGATTCACTGTATATATAGTGTTATATACGAAATATTAATTTCAACCATTTAACTAATTGGTGCCTTAGCATAAAGTTGGTAAAGTACGTAACTTTGACGTATTAACCATCAATTGAATAATGTTAGTATTCTAGGGTTAATAGATGAATTTGAATTATTTCCATCTCAGAGAACCATGGTCCCTCGGTATTTTTGTCTACTAATATCTTTATTTACTCAACTTAGAGTTGGTAATATGACTCATATCTGTACATTACGTAGCAGAAACTGAGTTAAGTCACACTTTAAAAAGGCTATAGGATACATTTTCAAATTATATAACATAGAAGTTTGACAGTTATTTTTTTCCTGTAATGTTATCTTCCGCGTCTCCTTTTCACTAGAAAGTCCAAGAAAATTCTAGTGTGTATTAAAAAATCCTCTAACGATGCTGCAGGTCTTCAGTATTGCAGCCTTTTGTGCAATAGTGTGGGTGTATATGGGCAGATTTAGTGCGGCAAGATTTAGGATTTAGGTGAAAAGGATTTCGGTGTCAGACCAATGGGAGAAGGAGGACGGGAGGATCGTCATATTTTTATCCTACTTTTCACTTTTTGAAAAAATGAGTAAAATCTAGTCTTATGAGATCACCCGTGGAAATGTCTTGTCTGTCTGCCTGCCTGCCTGCCTGTCTTTCTGTCTGTGTGTGTACTCCCAAATCAATTCCAAAACGGCTTCAGCTATCGAAACTAAATTCGGTACAAGTAGAGATTTATACGTGAATATCTCACGGCCATATTTGAAAATGACGTCAGAGCTACCACCTGCTGAAAAATCACAATTGAAATTTGAGTTCAATGTTGGATATCTCAGAAGTTATGTATGCGAACTATACCAAAATTGGCACACACATAGCTAATTACATTCAAGATTAATTTTCAGGAGCACATGCATGACAATGTTGCCAACATGATTCTCAGCCTGCTGAGAACTCCAATTTTTAAATACATATAACTTCTGTACTATCAAACTGGAATCTACCATAATTGGCACAATAATAGATCATAATATTTCAGATTAATTCTGAGCAACACATACATGCCATTGTTACCAATATGATCTTAAGAGCGCTGATAGATCCAGTGTCTAACTGCATGTAACGTCCATACTATCCATTGGACTTCAACCAAATTTTGTATGTGCATTCTGTACCTTAAGAGATGGAACTTACAATATATTCAAAGTCGCAAAGGCTGCCAACTGTAGTGCCCTATTAGGCTACACTGTTTCAGATATATTACGAACTAATTATTAATGCCAGTATTACTAACTTAATTTCGTCATTATTCTAGATATGTCTCTATAGATTAATCATTGGCATGAATCTTACATTTTAAGAAAAGTAGGCACTTTAGTTCATCACGCATCTACTTGTTTTGTCTCCAGAATCTCAATCTTCTCTCTGTATTTATGGTGATCATTTATTATTATTATTATTATTATTATTATTATTATTATTATTATTATTATTATTTACTCGCATTGCTACAAAGAACATAATATCAAAGACGTGACCACTTTTAGAGTTAAATGAGTGTTGTTTGGGAACTCATTTGCCAAGCTAGCGATCTATATGTTGGTGGATTGGGAGCCCGTTGGTATGGCCCAAGCCCAATAAAGCAAACGGCTCGAGTAGCGATATTTATTGCTGTGGTAAGGTTGATTAACGCACAAAGCCTAGCCTCGTGTCCCCAGAGAGACAATTATTTACAACAATAAGCTGAACACGCTATTCACTGCTGTGCTTACCCCCAATTTCTCTTATATGGATTGTAAATGGCAAAAAACTAAACCAGAAAAAAAAACTAATATAAAGATACGGATTTCACTGCCATTTGTCTTTTGTATTACCGCTATTAGTTCATAGGATTTTGTTGATCGTTCATGTCTGCACTTTTTAACCATTAATATAACGTGTTATGTAGAACTCTACTGTGTATTATTTCAGGTGTGCTTACGACACCTCATAATTTATATGAGGCAAAAACATTAACCATATTGGATAATACTTGGTTCTACGTATTGACTTCGTTTACTTATTAAATTGTTTGACACTTGTTAATACTCAATATGTTTACCTTATTATTACTATCATTATTATTAATATTATTATTATTATTATTATCACTTGAAAAGGTAATACAGAATTGGCGACAGAAGTAAAAAGAAGGAGGCCTTTACAAACCTTTAAGGATCGGGACGAAGAAAAACGGAGTGGAAATAGATTTCTTAGCATTCGCTGATGATATAGCCCTGATGACAGAAGATTTCGAAAGTGCAACAGAACAGGTCAATATATTGAAGGAAGTAGCAGAACAAACAGGATTACAAATTTCCTTTCAAAAGACAGAAGTAATGTCGAACATCAAGGATGATACAGCACAACTGAACACCAAATATGGAACGATAAACCGGGTTAATAAATTTAAATATCTTGGGGAATGGATCCAGCAAAATGGCCTTGACAAGGAAGTCATAGAAGCAAGAAGCAAGGAAATGGAAGTCGCTTTTCAAACCACCCGCAACATATATAACAAAAAGTGCTTTTCTATGAACACAAAAATTCGTCACTACAACACTGTCATCAAACCAGTACCGCTATATGCATCTGAATGCCTTATCCTATCCGAGAAATGTTTGCTCGCGAAGTTAGAGAGAAAAGAAAGAAAGATCCTACACATCATACTTGGCCCAGACTACAAAAATGGCATCTACATCAGAAAATCCAGGCAAGAAGTTTACTCGAGGATAGAGAAGATCACAGACACAATGCGAAAACGCAGAGTTTGCTTCTACGGTCATATGCGACGGATGATCGATTCCCGATGGACGAAACGTATCTTCAGTATATTCGACTCAAAACCAAAAACGACTATGCCATGGTATGTTAACGTCCAGAAAGATCTGAAAGAAATTGGGATACGAGCAGAAGATGCACAAGACCGAAATCTTTATAGTGCAGCCATCAAGACGTTTGGGACTTTCCGGGACGAAAAACGGACAACTGGTGCGAAATGGACAGAGGAACGTCGTGCTAAACACAGTGAGCTCATGAAGGCAATGTAGATCAAGAAAAAAATGAGCAAATGCCAGAATGTAAAATGAGGCTTATCGTGGTCAATAGTTGGCCGATTAGCGAAATTGAATGAAATTATCATTATTATTATTATTGAAAAAGCGCGCAATGTGCAAAATACAAAACTGAGAAACCTACTGTATATTATTCCAATCCCAATTGTGTTATTGACGTATGTGTTTGTCGGCAATATTTTGCATGATGTTACGATATTGTCCAGCACACACATTCTTCAGTTGATTGGTGGAATCTCTTGTTTTGACAGAACAGGTAGTGAAAGCCATGTGTAGTGTATCGTGTCTTACCTGTCGGAGTTCATAGTTTGCCGTTTTTCCATTCGTCAGTCATTATGGCGTCAGTTGATAGAAATTATCCCAGAGCGTTTTGCGTTTATTTGAGTATTTGAAGAGCACTCTCATAGGCCTCGGTGCGTGGCAGTAGCATCTGAAGTCTAATGTCTTCTATGAAGAAAATTTATTTTGAGAAGACATAAATCAGTTTTGAAGGCGCTGTCTACCCGATACCCCAGACTCTTTGGACTCTCTAATGTTAATAAGTCGTTTTCTTTAGCTTGTCCCAAATTATGTGGATTCCATAAGTCGCTATTGGTGCTATGGCCGTTTCAAATAATGGTATAGCCGTTTCTATTGGCAGTTTTTGAGGTAGGTGAATGTGGTAAATTGCTTTTATCGCGGCTGTTGCTCTTTCTTTCACATGAATGTAGAATTATGTCTGTGTAGTTTGGAGAGTAAATCTAAGATATTTGAATTTTGAAACTACTTCTAGGTGATTATTTTGAAGGGTCAGTGTGTCCTTTGAAACAAGTTTTTAGTCCTTCAGTAGGGATTTCTTCATCTTGTTTGCTTAGCTTAATTCTTCATACGTATTAATTGAAAAAAATGACAAGAATGACAATATAAATATGTATTGAAATGAAATTCATCAATTTCGTGTATTTGTCCGAATTGACATACAAATTAAAATTAGGTAAAACGAATGATGCACCTTATAGTCAATAATTTATTGGAAACAGTTAAATTACAATACCAATTTCGGTTATATTGTAACCTTCTTCAGTTTCACTGAATAAACCAAGAGCATCAAACTAACAAAATGAGCATTAGAAATAAAATGATCCCTATATATTTTTTTAAATCAGCAGAACGTGGATTAAACTTCAATGATGAAAAAAATCGTTTAAATTACTGGTAATTATAATAGAAATAATGTCTAATCAAATCGTAAAAATATGGAAAATACTGTACAATCTAATATTGGTTTAAAATCAGATCATTTACAAATTGAGAATTAAAGGAAATTTTTAAAAACAATATCAAAAGAAAGATAATACTGCTGATAAAAAATAAAATACGCTTATAAGGAACATTCTTTTGAGGTACCAAAAATCTAGAAATCCGCTTCATGGAGCAGGGAAAGGGTAGTAAAAAGATGTTTGAATTTCATATCATTAAATAAATCGGTCGTTATGACTCTGCTGCTACCTAAGCCACGGAGGCTCTTATAATTGCATATTTATTCATATATTTTCAAGTTTTTCATTTCCATTTTTATAGTGATTCACATTGCTTGCCTAATATTATTGGGCTCTTGCTGACGTCGTGACCAACTAAGTAAAACAAATAGACTGAATTTATTTGGATAACATTAAAAAAATATGGTTTGAAAGCTTGTGATATACGCCCTTTCCAGAGAAAGTTTCTTCCTGGAGAAGTTAAGGATTCAGCTACAGCTACCATCTACAATACAGTGATAGCCAGACGAAAAAGAAAGCAAGATGAAATCACTTAAGTATTTTTTGGAACTGATGCTATGATAAACACAAATTGGACAAAAACAAACCAAACGCAGAGGCATGCCACTATTAGGCTTGCCATACATAGTTTTCACCATAAGTTATGCACAACCAAAAAGTTACACAACGCAAATTTATTTATTTATTCGTATGGTGAGTACAACAAGGAATTCATAAGTCCAGGTCCAAGTTCTTCAACCACTCAACAGCACATTCTGAAAGAAGAAACAAGTCGCTGGGGCTTCCAGAGTAGGCATGAACAGGGCAGCGCAAGATGACATGGTCCATGGTCTGCTCCTCTTCACTGCATTCACACAATGAAGAATCTATCCAGCCCCAATTATGGTGGTCCATGGTCTGCTCCTCTTCACTGCACTCAAAAAATGAAGAATCTATCCAGCCCCACTTATGGCACAAGATGACATGGTCCATGGTCTGCTCCTCTTCACTGCACTCACACAATGAAGAATCTATCCAGCCCCACTTATGGCACAAGATGACATGGTCCATGGTCTGCTCCTCTTCACTGCATTCACACAATGAAGAATCTATCCAGCCCCAATTATGGTGGTCCATGGTCTGCTCCTCTTCACTGCACTCAAACAATGAAGAATCTATCCAGCCCCACTTATGGCACAAGATGACATGGTCCATGGTCTGCTCCTCTTCACTGCATTCACACAATGAAGAATCTATCCAGCCCCACTTATGGCACAAGAAATTACAGCGCCCATGCCCAGTTCACAGTTTGTTGAGGCGACACCATATTTTCCTTGGTAGGTCAAATCCATTCATTCTTGACATGTTAGAAAAATTATCTGCATAATACTTATCTTGCTTATCTTGTTTCAAATTACTCGCGAACGGCAAGTGCAAACCAAGGGCAAAGCAAGGTCAAGCGCGCGTGATGCCGTCACGCTCACCAGAGCGCGCGGGACGTGCCCCTTCCATCCAGTCTATAAACACTTATAGTGGGTGATGTATTGAAGATAGAGATATGCTCTCCCGGACTTATTTGTAGAACTTTTCATGCTGACCAATTCTTACGCTCTTAGTATATTGATATTTTTAACGGTTTGCCCAGCGTAAGCTTAAGAAGCGCACGGACGCCAAGTTTGTTTTCGTCTTTTTTACTGAAATTGTTACTGCTTGGCTTCCTTTGATCATACATAAATTATTTTCTACAGAATCTTTCCTCGAGATATCCTTTACAGAATGGTGAAAACCGCATCAAAATCCATCCAGTGGTTCTCGAGATTACCCGTGACATCCAAGAATCGGGGCTTTTTATCTTATACTAATGAAGTAGAGATTGTCGGGGAACACATGCACCAAGCAGTACTATGACGTCACACACCTCAGTGCATCTGGGTACATTTCGTCCTGTCACAATAACGTAACGCCAGACCCCAGCGTAACGACGAAGTCGACAAGATCATTTAAAATGATAAAAATAATACCCAGGAAGATACAGATTTGACTGACATTAGTTATCAACATTACAGCTATACTTTTTTTTTAGGAGGGTGCAATAATATTTCATGTCTGCACGTTTGATCCATTAATGTAACGTGTTATGGTGAATGTAATGTATGAATATTAATTTTGAAGCATGTACACGACAACTCATTTTTAGGCTACTACATTGTTCCCTGAAAGTTCTGTTATTTTTTGGAGAGGTTAATGGTGATATGAGAATGCCTCTTTAATGTTCACAACACATATAGATTATTCATCTTGACCCTTTGAAAGGAAGTGGAATTATTTTCCGCAAAGTTCTCTCTCTTTAGCTCAAAGTGACGATTAATAACTCCAAGGTAATTAATATTGTTGTCAATAAATTATGCTCATTGCAGAGCGAGAGACTAAACCAATTGATTGTGAACACGAGAAAAAAGAACAACTCCTGGAAAAAAACGAACATCAGATACGAACGTAGTGTCAGTATGGGAAGAGTGATTTTGGTATGGTTGACGTGTTTTGAGCAGCTCGTAGGTCAGGACTAGAGTACTCGATGCTACTATCGGCGTCAACCGAAGAGCAAAGAGGTGTTGTTCGGTTTCTGACAGCGGAAGGAATAGGGGGAACGGTCATTCATCGCCGAATGTCACAAGTGTACGGCGAACACTGCATGTCCCTTGCAAGGGTCAAGGCGTGGCACAAGAGCTTCAGGGAAGGACGTGTGTTGTTAGGCGATGATGCCCGGTCTGGGGCACCCGCCTGCATTACTGATGGCAACGTCCGGCTGGTTGATGCACTCATTACCCAGGACCGCCGAGTGACAGTGAACGCCATGGACGCCGTGGTCGCTGCACGACAATGCACGACCTTATACGGCCAACACAGTCGCGGTACTCCTGCAGAAATTCAAATGGGAGGTTCTAGGCCACCCTCCATACAGTCCAGACCTCTCTCTCTGTGATTACGCCATGTTTGATCCCATGAAAAGGGCTGTGCGGGGCCAACGATTCACCTCGGATGCCGACGTCCAGCTGTACGTGCGGAACTAGTTCACATCGCAGCCCAGGGAATTTTATGAGGCAGCCATTCACCGCCTCGTGTCACAGTGGAACAAGTGCCTCAACAGCCAGGGCCAATACTTCTAACATACAGGTACTGGTTTCTGTAATTAAGCCTCCGGCTTGTTACTTTTTGAACGCACCTTATAAATAGACGATACGCATAATTTACACAAGATGTTGGAAATGCTGTCCCTCGACCAACAAGCATTTCTGACACCTTCTGACGAAGTTCCCAATCACTTGATGCAGTTCGTCTTCAGAACGACCTGGCCCCACGTTCTTCGTAATTTATCTCCTTTCGAAATAATAATAATAATAATAATCAATATTACTCCCCCATTCCCCTCACTGTCCGGTGATGTTCACCTCATGAACGATACATGGCATCCCCATACTATGTAGTAAATAATGTGTACTGTAGAATGTGTTAGCTTTAACCACCCAAGATAATTGTGGTTCCCTATTACGTGTTGACCGACTGAAGAGCATTTTACATTGATGGATACTAGATTGGTATACTAGATTCCTATAATAGTCTTTGACATACATATAGTCTAATAGATTCCTATAATATGAGGCATTGACATAAATATTGAATATTAGATTCCTGTTACAGTAGGCTTTGACATGGGTATCTCATACTAGAATTGTATTCAAGGAGGCTTTAGCAGGACTACTTCCTACTAGATTTTATTCAAGGAGGCTTCATCATGAATACTTCCTACTAGATTAGTATTCAAGGAGGCTTCATCATGAATACTTTCTACTTGATTTGTATTCGAGGAGGCTTTGACATGAATACTTCCTACTAGATTTGTATGCGAGGAGTCTTTGCCATGAATACTTCCTACTAGATTTGTATTCAAGGAGGCTTCATCATGAATACTTCCTACTAGATTAGTATTCAAGGAGGCTTTGACATGAATACTTCCTACTAGATTTGTATTCAAGGAGGCTTCATCATGAATACTTCCTACTAGATTTGTATTCAAGGAGGCTTAGGAATACTTCCTACTAGATTTGTATTCGAGGAGGCTGTGACATCAATACTTCCTACTAGATTTGTATGCGAGGAGTCTTTGCCATGAATACTTCCTACTAGATTTGTATTCAAGGAGGCTTCATCATGAATACTTCCTACTAGATTAGTATTCAAGGAGGCTTTGACATGAATACTTCCTACTAGATTTGTATTCAAGGAGGCTTAGGAATACTTCCTACTAGATTTGTATTCGAGGAGGCTGTGACATCAATACTTTCTACTTGATTTGTATTCGAGGAGTCTTTGCCATGAATACTTTCTACTAGATTTGTATTCAAGGAGGCTTCATCATGAATACTTTCTACTTGATTTGTATTCGAGGAGGCTTTGACATGAATACTTCCTACTAGATTTGTATACGAGGAGTCTTTGCCATGAATACTTCCTACTAGATTTGTATTCAAGGAGGCTTTAGCATGAATACTTCCTACTAGATTTGTAACCGGGTGAGTTAGCCGTGGTCGTTACGGCATGACTGATGGCAGTCGCTCACATCCGGGAGGCGAGGAGGTTCGAATCCCCCCGCCGGCAACCTTGAAGGTGGTCTTCTGTGGTTTCCCATCTTCCTTCCAGGCAAATGCCGGGGTTGGTCCCTAACTATAGGCCACAGCCGCTACCTTTCAACTCCTCGTCCTTACATGCCAACTTTCCTTCCAAATGGTACTTGTAGCTCACCCATTGGGTGTCCGTCTCGAAGCAGCTACAAAACTGGCGAGCCGAACATGTCCTCGGACACTCCCGGCACTAAAAGCCATACGCTAAAAAAACTAGATTTGTATTCGAGGAGTCTTTGGCATGAATACTGCCTACTAGATTTGTATTCGTGGAGGCTTTGCCATGAATACTTCGTACTAGATTTGTATTCAAGGAGGCTTTAGCATGAATACTTCCTACTAGATTTGTATTCGTGGAGGCTTTGCCATGAGTACTTCCTACTAGATTTGTATTCGTGGAGGCTTTGCCATGAATACTTCCTACTAGATTTGTATTCGTGGAGGCTTTGCCATGAATACTTCCTACTAGATTTGTATGCGAGGAGTCTTTGCCATGAATACTTCCTACTAGATTTGTATTCGAGGAATCTTTGCCATGAATACTTCCTACTAGATTTGTATTCGTGGAGGCTTTGCCATGAATACTTCTTACTTGCTTTGTATTCGAGGAGGCTTTTAAATGAATACTTCCTACTAGATTTGTATTCGAGGAGGCTTTTAAATGAATACTTCCTACTAGATTTGTATTCGAGGAAGTTTTGACATGACTGCTTCCTACAAGATTTTTATACAAGGAGTCTTTGACATGAATGCTTCCTACAAGATTCGTATACAAGGAGTCTTTGATATGAATGTTTCCTACAAGATTCGTATACAAGGAGTCTTTGGCATGAATGCTTCCTACAATATCCGTAAAAAAAGGAGGCTTTGGCATGAGCATTACCTGCTATATTTCTTCAGAAGGAAGCTTTGACATGAATGCTTCCTACAAGATTCATATACAATGAGGTTTTGACATGAATGCATCCTACAATATTTGTGAAAATAGGAGGCTTTGACATGAGCATTACCTGCTAGATTTCTTCACAAGGAGGCTTCGACATGAATGCTTCCTACAAGATTCCTATACAAGGAGGGTTTGACATGAATGCTTCCTACAATATTCGTAAGAAAGGTGGCTTTGACATGATCATTACCCGCTAGATTCATTCAAAAGGAGGCTTTGAAATGAATGCTTCCTACAAGATTCGTATACAAGGAGGCTTAGACATGAATATTTCCTACTACATTTATAATCAGGGATACCTGGGCATGGCAATTAAATGCTAAATTCCTTTACGAGGAGCCTTGTCCAATTGAATTGAGGCGAATTTTGACTTAGGAGTTTGTGCACTAACATAAACATCGGAGAGAAGGCGCTGATATTTGCTCTCAAACTGATGGAACCTGTGTCACAAACCATGCTTGTGTAGTCTAGCAGGCAATGTCCTAGAAGTATCGATACCTTACTCAAAGTAATAAAAACAAAACAGAAAAGAAGGGTTGAAGAAAGCTGAGTTTAATTTGCATGTCTCGAGTGGTAAAGTTCTCAGGTCCTGTAGAGCCACTTGTAATGACAGCGTGGCGCTGTAAATAAATCGTTCAAGGAGGGCTGACTCCCCTCGTCTTGATGACACCCTAGGGACTCCCCCGCGCTGAGCTGTATCGACTTGAGGAGAGATTTACCATTGTCCCGTTTCTTCTCCACTCCATTCCTCCTGGCGCTTGGCTCTCTGTGTGTTAATCGACTAGAAAAGATGGGGGTGGGGGTGTATGTCTGTGTGTTCGCCGCTTCTCTGAGTCTCCATAAACTGGGAGTTAGAGATCAGAAGTAACTCAATCAACCATCACATTTCTTTACAAGATACATTGAATATTTTACACTGGGGTGAAATTTGGGAAGATGGAAAGTAAGTTGGATAATAAATGCGGTAAATACATTCATTCATTCATTCATTCATTCATTCATTCGTTTATTTGCAATTGGGGGTGTGTCCCCCGGTGTCAAATTAGATATACATAACAAATAAATAATTGTACATAACAATTCACTAACAATTAAACTGGAGTATTTACACAAATAGTCAGTCTTTTCTTAAACACACCTATATGTTTGGGAAAAGGCTCTAAGACTGCGGCAGGTAGAGAGTTCCAATTATCAATGGCACGGTTTACGAAATAATATTTACCATAATTTGTTCGCTGTGGACGGCCCTTAACTTTGAAAGGATGATCGCTCCTACTCAGGTAAGTAGGCTTTTCCATACGTTTGCTAAGCTCACCGCATGCTGGTTGATTTGTATACGTGTTGTACATAGCGCAGAGTCTAGATTTCATCCTCCTAGCCTCAAGTGATTCCCACCCAAGTTTTTTTTTAACATACGGTTCACACTGCTCCTGGGATTAAAGTCACTGAGCACAAATCTAGCGGCCTTTCTTTGTACCATTTCCAACTCATATATGAGCCCTACTTGATACGGATCCCAAACCGCCGAGGCGTATTCCAGAATAGGTCTTACAAGTGACAAATATCCTAATTCTATAGCAGAGGTGCTACTTCCTTTTAATACCCTCATTACAAAGTGCAGGGATTTGTAAGCTTTAGAAGCTACACATCCTATAAGACTACTCCATTTCATATCATTTCTGACGTGAACGCCCAAATATTTGCAGGAATCTTCTTCTACAAGTATTTCCGAGCCAATGTTATACTGAAAATCTTGCCTTCGCACTTTCCCTATTTTTATTAGACTACATTTTCTTGTGTTTATTTTCATTTTATTTTCAATCGTCCACTTATAGACCAGGTTCAGGTCATCTTGAAGTACTGCATTGTTTTGTGAGTCATGTATCTTTCTATATATTACACAATCATCCGCAAACAATCGACAGTTACTGCGAATCCCATTTGGTAAGTCATTTATAAACGCCAAAAATAACAAAGTTCCGATTACGCTGCCCTGAGGGATACCCGTCGTTACGGTAATTTCATCCGAGAATCGGCCTTCAACTTTCACTTTCTGGGAACGACCCGTCAAAAATTCTTGGTTCCATAAAATTACTCTTCTATCAATCTTCGTCGAAGCTAATTTATGGAGTAGCATGTCATGCGGCACGACATCAAATGCCTTCGCAAAATCTATAACTACAGCGTCGACAGAAGCTCCATCGTGAAAGATGGAAGTACTGATGAACTAAAGAAAGAAAGAAAAAAAGAAAGAAAGAAAGAATGGAGAACTGAATGAAATTACAAGATTATAAACATTATTTTATAAACATTTCTAAATTAATGTATACAATGTACGAGAGAGCTGCAGGTACTCATGTCCGATTTTAAAGTCTGTTAATAGAATGGCACGAAAAGACCTGGTGATTATTTGTATTGGCTGTAGCATTAAACTCAGTGGAAGATCTGAAGAAAAGCCTAGAAGAAATAGAAAATTGGGCTATCAAAAACGACTTTTAAATAAATTCCATGAAAACCTTTAGGAAAGGAGGAAGATTGGCGATTGGTGATCAACTCTAAACGGAAATCCCCTATGGAACGTTAATCACATAAAATATATTGCACTAATCTTATAAACACAAGGCAATAGATTCACCCACCATATATAGGACAAGGCAATCGGTGCCATTAAAGCAATGCAATACGTAGACCATCATGGATAGTTTATTAACTAATGAGGGAGACCTACTTTATAGAGGACTAGCAGGTACCCGCAGGTTTGCTCGCGATCAAGACAATGGGGACGATGTATTATTGCTGATAATTGGTCTATTCTATTACTGCAATCACGGCTACAGGTGGGTCCATTCTAATTCTGAAAATTCTGATACATACAGTATATTGATATGAGCAGCAAAGTGGGAATTTTAGAGTAGTGAAAATCTGCAGGGTACGATGTTACATTAGGAGAACACATTTGAAAATTACGTTTTTGGTTTTGCCAACTTCTGCTGAGACATAACGATTTTGTTGTCCGGATAATTGCGAGCACGCCACATACCGTTGCGCGTAGGAAAAATGGTTTATTTAAATGTATACCTGCTGCTGTTAAGTGTGAGTCATTGCGCTTTGTAAATAGAAATTGCGAATATTGTTTGAAGAGGGAACTGCACTCTTACACACTGGAATTGCAAATCTATCGGAATATGGGGAATTAAAAATATATTTCCTTAAGCTATTCTGGGTGTAATTTTGCCACACTTATTGATGATTTAAACGTCAACACGTCGCTATTAATAGATATATAGAAAATATCTCTCACCTTGGCCGCTGATGTACATTATGCAGTCTCTTCCAGTGTTACATCCCAGGGATTGAAATTCTCCAACAACCCTTTTGCCTCACATGCCTCTCTAAGTAATTAAAATTCCTGATTGTTGATGTTTGAGTCTTCAGTTTTTGACTGGTTTGATGCAGCCCTCCATGCCTCCCTCTCCTGAGCAAATCGTTTCATCTCTACATAGCTACCACACCCTACATCCGAGGCAATCTGTTTAATCCTGGTCTACCCCTACAGTTCTTGTCCTCGACCCTACCATCCATAACCAAGCTTGCTATTCCTGGGTGTCTTAATATGTCTCCTACCAACCTATCACTTCTCTTCATTAGCAGTCACCCGAAACATCTCTCTTTAACACCTTACCTCGTCTTAATGCCTCTTCATTTGTTACCCAATCTACCCATCTGATCTTCATCATTCTCCTGTAACACCACATTTCAAACGCTTCAATTCTCCTCTTTTCTGCTGCACCATTAGTTCAAACTTCACTTCCTTATATTGTCACGCTCCAGACAAAAGCTTTCAAAAATGACTTCCTAATACCTAAATATATATTCGATGGCAACAGATTCCTCTTCAGTAGAAATGCTTTCCTTGCCTGAGCCAACCTACTTTTTATATCCTCTTTGCTTCGTCCATCACTGGATATTTTGCTTCCTAAGTAACAGAAGTCTCCTACTTCCCTTAGCGTTTCACCTGCCAATTTGATGACTATAGAGGTTTCTGATTTATTTCGGCAGCATTCCTATAATTTTGTTTTACATTTATTGATTTTTATCATGAATTCTTTCCTCATGACGGAGTCCATTCCATTCAAAAACTCATTCAAATCCTCTAGCGTATCGGCTAAGACGACGATGTCATCAGCAAATCTCAGAGATGACATTATTTCTCCTTGAATCTTCGCTCCCACTTACATTTTTTCTCCAATTTCCTGATTATTGTGTTTTAGAGATCTTTGAAATGCGTTGCCCTCGCACATGGTGTAGATGCATTGTCAAAGGAAAACATTCCATGTTACGAACATGGGCACATAACCTGTACCGAAAGCTTCTGCAGATTTAGCACAAAAACTATTCTGAACAGCAGTTCCTTGAACTCAGATTTGCCATTTTTTTGTATCTTTCCATGTGGTATATCTCTGTACCTCAACATACAGAAGAGTGCTTTAAAAATCATGCCTTGTGTAAATTTTGGAAAAGGTAGTGAGTGTGCTTTTTTCCGGAGTGGATACTCGCTCGTAGAAATTCTTTTCAGTGAAATAGACTGGTTCACATTGAGGTATGTGACGGCGGGATGCCTTAAGTGTTACGGAAACGGCAATATCCGCCATAGAGCTTCGTTACTACTGAAATAACGACCAGACTGATATTTGTACTTAACTATACGGGGTATGTGAGCCCAGTGTTTATGAAATTGAACGTATATATATCGCTACCTTTATCTAGTAGCCGCTACTGTAGTGTTTACAAATTAAAGGTGGTATTAGAAGGCGCTTTCCCTATTATTTTTACCCCTGGCACTACAGCCCATGAATGGCTTAGGCCTACCATGCGATGGCTTCCTGGCCATTTGGCCTGCAGATATTGTGGTGAAGCGTGGTCGGTGCACCGTGTCCCCGCGCCGTTAATCTTGTTCTTCGTGACCAGGGCACTGCCTCACTATCAGACAGGTACTCAATTGTCCTCACGAAGCTGAGTGCACCCCGTTGTAGCCCTCACGTCAGTGTCTAGAATCTCTGACGGAGCCGGGAATCGAACCCGGGACCTACGGATGAGAGGCAGGCACGCTACCCTGTTCTTATTGTGTTTATATACATCTTCAAAAAGATAATAAATGGATTGGCATTGCCTCCTACAGGGATATATAGAAAATCGGATGCCATACCTTGAGGTAGTGTTGCCATGGAAACAGACTTGCCATTAGTTCATCAGTTTATCAGAGCGAATATAGTTTTCTGCGAATATCTTTGAAACTGTTGGTTTTAGGGCCTTAAAATGTGGTTTTGAGTATTGTTTCTCGCATCGAGGGGCGTAAAATGAGCTATGTCCGGTCCTTATGCGACAACTTTGATATTTTCTCCCAGTTGAGTATTTTTGGTGACTTTTCAGTTATGTTGCCAAGGGGCCTGAATGGAGTGGTCTGTCCGAAATTTAAAGTAGACTGTGTTACCCACTGGGTTCCAAAGGGTAAATATACAAATTTTGGTTCAGATCGGTGGAACGGTGTAGATTTGTATAAATAACAAACAATCAAACCAACATTGAGTTTTATATATATAGGTGTTAGACTACACCACTGGCTGCCATCTGTAGGACCAAACCAGGATCTGGTTAACATTCGAGAAAAAAAAAAGAAAACGGAGATAGAAATGGAGTTCTACACCACCTCAGCAATGATAGATGACTGATGGAAGAAGGAATGCCAGTCCCAGAGACATGTTATCTCCTGAACTGCAATTGACGGATTCCATCACAGGATATGCAATATCAAAACATACCACAAACCGACTGAAGATTGTCAATGTGTGCTGTGCGGGCACACCTGAGTCAAATATCACTTATTGACATGCGTAAAGAGGGCAAAAACGCTTACAGAATATAGCAAAAAATAATCTGTTCTTTTAGATGTGCTTCTATTCATTGATTCATGTTCTCAATCCGTAGATTGGTCGGCAGCAATCCTCCTCTTCCATTCTTCCCTGTCGCATGTCAGTCTCTTCATGTCTCTGTATGAATGGACATTCACATCTGTTATGATCTGCTTGATGTATTGCAGTCTCGGTCGCCCTCTTCCCCTCTTGCCCCGAATTTTGCCGTCTAACACAGTTAACATAAAGTCATTGTGGCGATAGAGATGTCCTATCAGTTGGTCTCGTCGGTTCCGTATTGTTTCGAGAAATGCTCCCTTTTCGTTAATGTTTTTGAGCACTTCGTCATTCGTCACTCTTGCGGTCCATGGCATTTTTCCCATCCGCCGTCAACACCACATTTCAAAAGCTGCAAGTCTTCTTTTATCAGCACATCCCATTGTCCAAGCTTCTGAGCCATACAAGGCTACACTCCACACATAACATTTTATAAATTTAGTCCTGGTCTCAATAGATATATTCTTTGAAGTCAGAAGGGATTTCTTGCTGTTAAATGCAATTTTGGCTTGGGCAATTCTAGCTTGAATATCAGTTGAACTTTTTCCAGTGGAAGTAATTTTACTCCCTAGATAGGTGAAAGTGTTAACTTGCTTAAGTGGAGCACCAGCTATGTGAATAGCTGCATTAAGTTGTTCTCTAGCGCATACCATTATTTCCGTCTTTTTAATATTGATTTTCATATTATATTTTTCATATAGAATCCTGTTCATTTCCGTGAGTGCATGCTGCAGTTTCTCTTCACTGGTTTCCAGGACTGCTATGTCGTCTACAAACCTTATTGTCTTGACTGCTACTCCGTTGATCTTAACTCCTCTCATAACTGTCTTACATTTCTCAATGCCTTTCTCAATATATACGTTGAAAAGTGCAGGCGATAAGCTGCATCCCTGTCTAACTCCTCTGTGCTTCTATATGTGTAACTTAATGCTCCACTTGAGCACACTTTTCTTGTTAATCATAATAATTACGTAAGTTATCCGTCAAGTCAGCACTGACACTATTTAATATCAAGATCACCCCTATTATGACATACGGCATTGACCTAATATGGACCGACCTTACCAAAGGAAATGTATAAGATCAAGAAAATGTAACAACGCTCTTCTTAAAAAGACGAATAGAACACCAACTCCAATAATTATGTACATCCCTACTTTTCGAGCTACTTGGAAAGAAGAAAGACATTCCACTGGCTGGGCTAATTGAAGATACAACAACCTCAAATTATTTCAACCTAGTCCGTTCTGGCTGGAGACCTGGCGATCTGACACGTATTAATGTCCTCACAGGAGAATCAGCGACACCTAACGACCGTAAGGCCCCGCCCACATTACTGATCCAGCCAAAAACTTACTCCTGCGTGGGGATGAGATACCAGTACCTCCAAACCAGCGTTGCCATATATAGACTCTTGCAGCTCGATCTAGCACGGCATCTACAACAAGAGAAGTGTTCAATGACAAAGCGCCACTGTTGCTAACAGTCTATTATTTCCAATGCAAGAGTGACCTGTTGCTCTGTTAACATGCGCAAGGTTGCCAATACTGCTAACACTTTTGTCTTCCGTTCTTGGGTTTGCCTTAGAAAGTGTCATAGCAGTATATTTGTGGAAATCTTGAGACTAGAATGCAATTCATTCAGCCAACTCAGGTGTGTGCAAGTATTAATTAATTGATGAATTAACTTACGATTTTTATTTATTATTAGCCTACTTTCGATTTTTGCAAAAAATGAAAGTAGACTTACGAGATCAACACAGGGCGAAAAATTGTCTGTCTGTCTCTGTGTGTGTGTGTGTGTGTGTGTGCGTGAGTGCCTGTACTCTGAATGTGTGTCCCCCCTATCAATTCGAACACGGTGAAACCGAATTGAACGAAATTTGGTACAGAGGTAGCACTAGCAAAGGGCACTTCAGTGTCATGTTTTATATCACCGCCATCTTGACGGAAACGTAATGGCGGCCACCCAAATGTTAAAAGCTAAAATCAAATTACGAACAACTTAATCATTTGATCCCTACTAAATTTTGCAACATTATACCTTTATCTACGAAGAATCATTTGACCCAACGATAAGGTCATCAGCCAAATAGTTGGCCGATGGCGGCCATGTATGTGTGCTAATCGAATTCCCCTATCAATTCAAACATGGTGAAACCGAATTGAACGAAATTTGTACAGAGGTAGCACTAACAAAGGGCACCTCAGTGCCATGTATTATATCGCCACCATCTTGACGAAAACGTAATGGCGGCCACCCAAATGTTACAAGTTTAAATCAAATTACGACCAACCTAATCATCTGATCTCTACCAATTTTTGCAACGTTAAACCTATAGGTATGAAGAATCTTTTGACCAAACTACAAGATCATAAAACCACTAATTTGCGGATGGCGGCCGTATATGTATGCAAATCGATTCACCATATCAATTCAAACACGTTGAAACTGAATGGAATGGAATTTTGTACAGAGGTAGCACTAGCAAAGGGCACCTCATATTCATGTTTAATATCCAAATAGCACGTTGTATTTCAACAAGCAACTGCAACCAACATTCACTTATACTCCTTGGAAAGGACAAAGAGTTATAACAATACCCATGCATTTAGGAGAAAGTAGGCTATATGTTCTTTACTGAACATTTTGTTTATTAAGTGTTCATTCATTTGTTTATTAATTAATTTATTGAATTAATCATTTAATTTACTCATTATTTATGTATTTATTTATTTATTAACTAGGAACCCGTCCCGGCTTCGCCCGGGAACAGTTATGAATGCATTACCTGACAAGTGCATTTTTTCGATGTCAATGAACTACTACTATATCTGTTTTACGTCTCGGCATGATGGGTTAAAATCACTGACTGGACTATTAATTATATTATCATGGAGATTCATGTGCCACGAATTCTTGTCAGACGTAATTTAGGAATGGCGAGGTGCATGAAACACAAATCCCCCTTCCGTCCAATCATAACTTGACTGTGTATTTTGTGCAACGAAAAGTTCACAGGCGAATTAAAGAAACGCCGAGTTGCATATCCAGGGAAACTCCAAATACAACCACTCCTCTCTGAAGTCTTAACTCAACACGACCCGACAGTTTGCTGCTGGCTGTATCTGGGGTAAAATGCTCGCCCACTAGCTAGGGGTTAACTGGGTTGTTAGGCTCACCCCTAGCTAGCTCGTAAACTGTCACCTCAGTTATTGAATGGAGATTGTTGGAAGAAATGAAAACGTTAAAACACTTTTAATGGGTGATGAATTGAAGATAGAGATATGCTCGTGGATTTAGTTTGTAGAACTTTTCATGATCAACAATTCTTACAATCATAGTATCTTGATATTTTTATCGGGTCGCCCAGCGTAAGCTTAAAAAACTCACGGTAGCCAGATGATTTCTTCGACTTTTTAATAATAATAATAATGTTATTGGTTTTACGACCCTTTTAACTACCCTGGCTTTTAGAGGCGCCGGGGTGCCGGAATTTTGCCCCGAAGGGGATCTTTAACGTGCCAGTAAATGTACTGACACGGCTCCCTCGCATTTGCGCACCCTCAAATGCCTGCTGACTGCGCTAGGTTTCGAACCTGCAACCTTGGGCTCAGCAAGTTTCGACTTTTTTACTGAAATCGTTACTGCTTGGCTTCCTTTGAACATAAATTAATTATTTTCTACAGTAACCTTCCTCGAGATATCCCTTTACAGAATGGTGAAATCCGCATCAAAATCCATCCAGTGGTTCTCGAGATTACCCGTGAGATCCAAGAATCGGGGACTTAGTTTTATACTAAGTAGAGATTTAGTCATTTAATTACTAATTACGTTAATTAATTATTTATTTATTTAAGGGGCTCCAAAATACTCAAAGTTTAAAATTTCATTGGTAACGTCGTATTAAGCTACGAACCCTTGGCTATTTAAAGGTACATTTATATTTTTCACGGCTCATTTTAAGACTACTTTCCTTTAAGTGCCTACAACTGTGCATTCAATTTGTAAACCCACAATATTGGTTTTATTTGCTCTGTGTTTTTCACTAGATTTCTCTCCAGGTTTTTAGTTTTTCTTTATTAGACAATGTAAAGTACTGTACAAATACATATATTTTTAAGAAAGGAAAATGGGTGTTGTGGTGTTGCAGCAAACCTTGCCCTATAACCAACACTGTCACAGTTTCTTAGCGGAATAATCTTTAAATTGAATGTCTTGCTAAAACACATTTCTTAATACAGTGCCTTTGTTTCAAGTGGAGGCCGGCAAGCTAGCTTCTCACAGCGGGGCCACATGGCGGCGAGCAATACTGCTTCTAACCTGTCCTGTCCGCACAGCCGCGCGTACTCCATGTGCTTATTAGACAGTTGAAGGTATTTGATACAGTGTGAGACAAGGTGTTTATGTTCGACTTCGTGTTATAGGGCCGTTATAATGCTGAACAGTGAGTTTACTTGCATTTAAGATCTGTGAATATTCCACTCAGCCAGCAAGCAGTTCGCACTTGGCGGCCACCACTTGAAACAAAGGCACTGTATAAAAATCCCTTCTTTCCGCAACATTTCAACACACAAAGCTGAAAGTTTTAGAAGTAATTCCTCCTTATGTGTTATATGTTAAAAAGGGCGTTTTTCGAAATTAACTTTAGTTTAATCTGATGATGATGGCTTGACGATCGAAACTGGCCATTAAAATTAATTTATTAAAGTCTTTTTAGCCTATTTTCATTTATGAAAAAAAATAGGCTTATGAGATCATTTTTTTCGTGTGTGTGTGCATATGTGTGTGTGTATCCTCCGCCACCCCCGCCACCCCCTCCCCCCCCCCCCTTCCCTACCCTGATAAAATCTAAACGGCTCGAGTGATTTCAATGAAACTCGGTAAGGTCATAGTACTATTTTGTCCAATCCCGACTGTGCTCTTCAAATTGTATTATATATCACCAATCGAACATGGCGGCTGTGCGAAATATTTCACCGGCATTCTATGTCTCCGAAAGTATTACCGATATCACCCTAGAATTGTGTACGGTGATAAAGAGCACCACTAGAAGTTCACCTATGTGACTTTCAAAAATATGTTAACTACAAACCGAACATGGTGGCCAAGCGAAGTTGAAACATTTAAATAAACTTTTATCGCGATTTCACGATCCGAGCGCAGTGAAACACAGTACAGCAAATGTAATGCACTGACATCTAATTTTTTCAATTGTTTAGATAACCTGAAGATGGTAGCTATGAGAAATTTTAAAAATAAGTTTTGATTTCTTGTGTCCTAACGATGCAATCAAAGTCAACGTTTCAATAACTAAACCTACGCAATAATATTCTTCTAATTGTACATAACTCGATGGCCTACATGTATAAAAATCCAACATGGTGACCATCCGAAATATTTAGACGGTTTTCAATATCTACGAATCTAATTCGGCAATCAAACTGAAATGTTATATAGGAATCTCTGTTTCGCGGGCTTATAGGCCGTGTTCTATGGACATTTTGTCGTCCTAACGTTTCGCTGAATACTGCGTTCAGCATGTTCACAGTTACATTAAGCGAGGTAAAACAAATAAACAGAAGATATATGTAAACTGTGAAAATGCTGAATGCAGTCTTAAGCGAAACGTCAGGACGACAAAATGTCCTTAGAACACGGCCAATAAGCCCGCGAAACAGAGATTCCTATTTTAAAGCCGATCGTGAAAGTCTGAATTTTATGAAATTTTATATGTTGATAAAGGCCATTAACATGCTGTAAGTAAGAATATATGAACATAGGCTGTTTACTTCTTCACGGAAATACTTGTTATTTAAATCACCCAATGTCTGCATGTTTGGAATGGACTTCAATGAAATTCGCCTTGTATTTATTCGGTAACGGGACGACATTTCGCAATGTTAAAGAATAAAAACTGACCTTCTTGGATTCCCATCCTGACATTTATTAAAAGTATTTCTGAGGCACACTGTATACACGGCAAGAATTCCCAAAACATTAACTTCAATGAAGTATGTATTTATTGGTGATAGCTAGCACTGACCTATGAGGGTGCTGTGTGTGTGGCCTGCCTACCAGGCGCAGTGTGTCAGGCTCATGTGGAGAGACAGGGGCGTAGGGGTGGGGAGGTCTTTATGTCTCTCCCCCACGTAATGCGGGTAATTTGCCCGGGAGGGGTAAACACTAAACAATCCAGTAATTGGGTTGTCATTCTGCGACTCGCTTTTGTTGACAGGACTCAGACAACCGCACAAATACAACAGATGAAGTCCAAATACGGGTCGCCTGAACTCCTGCCACAAACACGCCTAGGAAATATAGATCGAACCCGGTACGCTCACAAACCACACAAACATGAGAAGCTAACTTGATACGGATATTACTCCGGAATTAATAATATTTGCCAAACTGACAGGTAGAAATATTGAAATGCAGCTCAAAGAAATCAGAACCCTTATGGAGGTCAAATTGACAGGTCGGAGACTTTTGCTACTTAGGAAGCAAAATAACCAGTGATGGACGAAGTAAAGAGGATATAAAAAGTAGGTTGGCTAGGGCAAGGAAAGCATTTCTACAGAAAATGAATCTGTTGACACTGAATATAAATTTAGATATTAGGAAAATAATTTTGAAAACCTTTGTCTGGAGCGTGGCGCTCTCTGGAAGTGAAACTTGGATTTTTGGTGCAGCAGAAAAGAGAAGAATTGAAGTTTTTGAATTTTGGTGTTACAGGAGAATGTTGAAGATCTGATGGGTAGATAGGGTTACAAACGAAGAGGTATTAAGACGAGTGGGAGAGGAGAGATGTCTCTGGCGACTGCTAATGAAGAGAAGATGATGATAATAATAATAATAATAATAATAATAATAATAATAAAGTATGGCCTCGGGTGCCGGGTGCAAGCTTTGTAATTTGACACCCAAAGGGTAGCTTGCGTGTCGAATTTCGTAGTTCCTTGAAGCACTATGAAAGTCAAGAAGGTTAGCTATCTAAGCTCCTTGAACACTATACCGTTTTCTAGTAGAGAAATAGGGAACTTTGTGTTGGCAGAAACTCCCGAGATTAGTTTTGCCATTATGAACATGGCCTACTGAATTCAAATGGGTTCTTTGACATGCCAACATCGTATGCCATGGTGTCGCAATTTTTGTCGCCTTTCAAAAATCACTTACCACGGCCAGGAGCGAACCTGCAAGCTTGGGGTTAGTAGACCGACACGATATCCACTCACCCACCGTGGCAAGCGAGAGAAGAGATAAGTTGGTAGGATACATACGAAGACAGCGAAGATAAGAACTGTAGGGGTAGATAAAGGTTAGAGGTAGGGTGTGGTAGCTATGTAGAAATTAAACGATTAGCTCAGACCAGGGAAGAATGGAGGGCTGCATTAAACCAGTCGAAGGACTGAATACTCAAACAACATCAACAACATGAATGTACTGCCAACCCATCACGTTCCGCAAGATGAGACACGCGCTGCTGAGAGACTTCGCGGACACACTGTACAACCCTCATTATAACGTTGAGTTCACTCAATACACACGTGTATTTAAAGGCTGTCAATTACACACTGGATACGTTCCCCACCTCGTAATAATTGATTTGCTCATTTCATATTGTTGAGTTTTTATCTTGCTTTCCCTCTAGGCCTGCAATCACAATAATAATTATACATTAATTAATCAAAACATTGCGTCATGTGAAGTCAGGATTAAGTCTCGTTAATTAATTACAATTACCAGCAATATCATACTGAGATAATCCTCTTTTATTTTATCTCATAATTTCACAATGATTCCTTTATTTCTACAGCTAGGCAGTCTAGAACGCACGAATCTCTAGGTTAGATAGAACTGAGACGTGAACATCATCATCATCATCATCGTCATCAGTTTGCCTGATGGCAGGGTTCCTCATGGTCGGTTTCTCCACCTTATCCGGTCTTCAGCAGCACGTTTCACCAGCTCATAAGATTTATCAATCTTGATGGATACAGCATCTGAAACCTTATTCATCCTCTTCGGATTTTCCCTTGGACTGTCCCTTCTAATGTCATCTTCACCAAACCATCTCCTATTAGGCAGTGTCCAATTCAATTCATTTTTCGTTTCCTTATCTTTACCATAGCTGTGCCGCTATACGTGGCTACACTTGTCCGATACGATCCACAGTGCACTCTTAACTCTGGACGGACAACAGGAACTATCCATGGTCTGCGCACAAAATGTTGTTCATTAGTGTCCTCATATGTATAGGGTTCATTGAGGTTTTTGGATCTGGGCACTGCCTATTTCAGAGTTATATATAACGTGTTCTGCCCTTATACAGGGCTTCACACAGCAGCTCTCCATGCAGTCCTGTCTTCAGCCGTTCTCTTGTTCGGTGGTAATTTCCTGCTATCTTGACACTGTCCACCTCCTGGTACTGCACCCGAAGTTGACGTAGCTCTCACCTATTATCCTAAGGGATGGAAAGGATCGCACAAGGCGTTGATACCCAGCTAGAAAGATCAACGGATCCTTGCTAGATGGATAGCTAGTAACCTCTGAATACTGTTATATTTACCAGAACACGATAGTACTTATACTTAGCTACGATAATAAAAACATCCTACAATCCAAAATGTGGTAGGACGAGATTCTTGGAATCTCCAGGGTGAACGGTTACTAAAATTTGCAATTAGCGCCAGTACATAACTAGCAGCACTATCGTGTCCTGATTATTAAAGAGAGAAAGTCGAGATGTTCTATAAAAAGCTTTTGCGCTTTCGTTCTTGAGAGCTGTCGGTTCTATTTCCGACCCATGCCTTATCCTAGGTCCTTTAAATTATGGTTCACCTCCTGGTACTTTCCCCGTAATTGAATTATATAGAGACCACGGTGGCTATTTTGGAAATTATGAAGAAAGTTATGGCTGTCATAGTTATGACGTGGATGGTCATGACGTAAGCACGGATGACGCAGACGTTATACCAGCAGGCTACTTGAGCTGAGATTCTCAATGACGTCAGCATTTATTCGAGAAAGATCCGAGATTTACGACGCAGTCGCAGGAAACGTGGAATTGTGCTGAGGAAGAAATTATGCTATTGGAGGGGAGGCTCGAACCAATCAACGGTTGTTTGAAGGAAGACGGAGATTGCTGAAACTATGGTATTTTTAATACTTTTTGGAATGAAGAATTGTGGAAATCCATTTGCAGTAGAGGCATTGATTTGGAATTTTGGTGAAATTTATTTCCTGTTTATGAATTTTGAAAATCCGTCACGTATTGACGAAGTTGGAACTTCTAGCTATGACGCAGTAACACGCTATGGAAGGGATGGATACGCCCCTTATGAAGTTTATAAAAGGCCTTGCGCAGAAGAGAGGAGTCTCAATCGTCAGATCTCATATCGCATATCTCAAATCGTCAGATCTTCAGTGATTATATAGTCGTTTTGGTGAGACGTCGAGTGATATTGGTAGAGAGAGTCGTCTTTATAACGCGTGGTAAAGCCACCGCATTAAACGTGATTCAAGCAGACAAGCAGTGCAAGTTTACTGTGAGTAAAACTAGGTGAAGTTAAAACGCACATTATAACGCGTCTACAAGAGTGGCTATGAACAGTTAGCGGTTGTCTATAAGCTAATCATATTGTGCAGTGCTACATTAAGCAGTGTAGTAAATTTGAACAATTTCAAGGAGTTATTTTAGAAGATATTAGCACTTTTAGACGTCTGACAAAAGTGATTTTCTCGCCACCTGAGAAGCACTTTATAGCGTCAGATCCTACGCTACGGCTGACACTGCTAGTATAACAGGGAGACTTCTGATTGCTTTTGTGACACAACGCTACAGTATTATGGAGCAGTTTAATAAGGCAGTTTGTTCTTCTATTACCATAACCGAGGAGAAGATGGAAGGCTAAAGGACTTTAATGCAACTGGGACATACATTGTTGGAGTAAGATAGCAACATGGAACTTCGCTAATTGCCATTCCATACAAGCGAACATGTGGTGAACAACCATCTACACCCATGTTTCGTGGCTCAACGCTGAATACTATCAAACAGCAATGGAAACGATTTCATACTCACTGAATATGAATATTTCAATGGAAATTACTACAAAAACTTCATGGCGATTTTCTACAAGATCTTCAGGGATTTTTCAAGAGAGGTCAGGGTTGTCCCGACTCACAAAGAAGAATTTTGCCGGAAGGATGTCTTTTGTCTTCATGGAGCAGTACAATTTCCGGAGAAGGAAGCGGTTCGATTCTCCGAGGGTGCTGTTTCCTGTTTCGAGGATGGAGCTCAGCTTTAACTTGGTGAAATGGATCCATCAGCAGTCTTCTTTGGGGAATTTTCCTCTGGAACTTTAATCGGCAGATAAGGTAGTCGTGAACGTTTATTGTATTTGAGTTTGTAGCAATATCTGAGCAACCATTTTCCCATATTTTCTGTCCTCATGTATTTTGCCCTATATTCTTGTTTGAGATTCCTATTCTCAGTACACCTTGATGAGTTATGCCTTTTTCGACGATTTATTAAGACATTGTTATGTCATGGGCATAGTTATATGATTTTGGATCAGTTGAGACTGATATTTAGATATTTCAATAATTTGCTTATTTGGTAGTCACGATTTGACTATAAGTTAATGATTTTCATGGCAGATTTAACTTCAGACAGCATGTCTCTTTATTAAAGTAATTTCTACCCCAGTTTAATTACTTTGACCAATTTTCTGTCATCATCAAGAAGGAAGAACATTTAAATGATTTTAGAGCGTTAAAATCTCTTGCGTTGTCGACGATCTTGGAAATACTAGTCGTTATTTGAAATTGATTGCAACACAGACATTTATCGTCAGTTATGAAAGACCATTGCATCATAGACAATTTTGTGAAAGATGAACTTTAATTATGAATTATTGAATGCATTAAAGTCGTGAACTTTTGTTAGGAGTTTTTCTCAATTAGAGAGTTGAATAATAATGTTTGCATTCCACAGTCTAATTGGATTCTATTCGACTATTTTGTAGTTTAGTCGCACTTTGTTTGATGATAGTATTTTTATACTACAATACTTTGAAGATGATAATCTTAAATTTTGATAGACCAGAGAGGCGTATATAAGCGTATTCACTATTAAATTTGTTTGTGATTGGCAAATTTTTACTTCATTTCGATTCATGAATGAAATCCACGAAGGTTAAATGACAACAGTTTTGAAACAATTAATGATTATAAGAATTTTTGAAGTGGACCTATGAATGTATAATCGCTAGTGCAGCGAACGTGTTGAAAGTCGCTGATGTATAATGCCCTTGAAGTAAATGAAGGAGGTTCCCACAGTAATTAATGATGTTAAAGAATTTGTTAGTGGAGGTTTTTGTAAATTCTGTGGAAGATTTTGATGCCGTATATATTAATATATGATGAATTTTGGGCCTATTTTTAATGCAGTTTTGTGCATTATTTTTATAAGCGACGTATTTACCGCAGGAATGTATTGTATTTGTCCTTTGAAAATTAATCAAGTGAATTTACTGTTATAATTAACAAGAGTATTGAAAGAATTTGAGATAAGATTTTGAATGAAGATTACCGTCACAAATAATTATAATTATTAAACCTTTATTAAACCAGATTGTGACATTAATATGTATAACTAACCTTCATTGGTCGATTATATTGACACGATTATGAAATTACCAACCGGATGAACATGTGGTTAATGTATTTCTCAAATTAATAATTTGAATAATTTAAATGTTAATATTGTAAATTAATGATGTAAATATCTTTGACAATAATGTGGAACGAAAGTAATGTTAGAGGCGTGTTTAAAATTCTTTTTGTCTTTAACTATATTATAAACAATTTCTAATTGTTATAAACATTTATGAGTTTTTGTTAAAAACATTTAAGAGTTTGTTTTATACTATAAACAATGCTTATTAAACATTTGGATGCTAATTAAACAAGTTTAGGGATTGTCAGAATAATCCAGTGGTATTTGAGTAAAGCATTTGAAAGATTTGCGTAACAATATTTGTGATGTCTTGCGGACATTTAAAACTTTTGAGAGAGTGCTGGATTCTTACGCAACGTGGCTTGACAAGAGAGCCCATTTGACAGGTGTACGTCAGGTTGAAGGGTAGATGGCAGCTGGCCAGACAACTGGTTATCAGCGGACGAGGTCGTCTGCATTGTGGCCTTGCGCCTATAAATACAAGTGTCATGTTTATTAAAAGAAACCAAATGCTCTATACATATGTCTCGTCCTGACTTCCTTTTTCCAATCCAAATGTGTTATAAATGTTACGTTATTTTGAGCTCGGGGGAGCTAACATGTTGTATGCTAACTTTGCAAGTCCTATAGGAGGACATAGTCAGATTGACATGGGCTACTGATAGCCACATTTATTTTGTTGAGTTTGTTAAAGTCATACCCTTTATTTGAAATAAAGCTTTTGTACAGTTCAAAGTTCTTGCCTTCGTTTTGGTTCATTTTTAAAATGTCATAGTGAAGATTATTGTGGGAGCATACTTTAGAGATCCTGTTGTCAACCCAATCCCCGAGATATTTATAAGAGGTAAGTAGAGGTAAGTATGGACCCCCGTCTATTTTGGTGTGTTCCACAATAATTCCTTGTTAACTTCTGTGCTCAAATCTCGGTAGTATCTGTCAGTGCCATTTTCATTGGTGTAGCTGAGCCGGTGCGGTGGATTATTGGCAATCCGATTGAGGGGGCGGATATCTGACAGCCAACTATCCGGGTAAACGGGGACAGAAGGATTGGCGACCCTAAAACGTGGGGCTGATTCAACATAAGTGGATCACCAGGTTGAACGCCAGTAGGATTGGCAAACCTAAAACGTGTGGATCGATTAGACTCAAATAAAGAGGTTGATTCTTTGTTAGATGTCTTGGCCAATTGTAGAATTTAAGAGTGTGATTATATAGGAATTAAATGTTGTATTGTAGTAGGAAAATTACACTCAGAAAAGATCAGATCTTATATAACTTGAGAAAGGTTAAATAGGCTGGAAACTTAGAAAAATCGCCTATGATCTGGAATCTTATTTTATTTGACCGGCTTATGACATTTTAGTCATATTAAAGATAAACTTAAATTATTTGGATTGTAAATGTAAAATATTTGTGTTAGGATATTTTAAAATGAGCCAGGGAAATTTGAACATGTGCTTGAGTTTGTTTCAACATGAAGTGTCTTCGAAGGTTAATTATAAGGTAGTTATAAGTTAGATTTAAGACAGAAAATTGATCAAATTTTATATATGGTGAAAAGTGTTGCTCAGATGTTGTTATTTTGCTCTTTTGATGTATGTCCCTACAGCAGTCTATATTTTTGAATAATATTGTAATGGCAGATGAAAGTCTTAGGAGGATGTTAGAGGAGATGTCTGCTAGCATGAATAGCAGTATGAAGCAGATGAGTGAAAGTATAAAGGAAGCTTGTAGTTTAACGTGACCGTTAATCTTGAGATCATGAGCCACGGGCTGAGTGAAAGTATGAAGGAGATGGAAGCTAGGAATACTAGTCGAATGGAGGAGAATGCTAGTAATTTGTCTGCTAATATGAAAGTTCTCCAGACCAGTTCTGCTAACTTAGAGGATAATATGTCGCGTTTACAGATTAACACCCAAGGAATCGAGAATGCTGTAACTGACATGCGCTCAGACGTGTCCAATGTTAAAATAGATGTGTCTAATGTGCATAAAGATCTTACAATGTTGAATTTAGATGTTGCTAATGTCCGAAGTGATATTTCTTGTGCTAGGGCTGAGGTAGTTGTTGTTAAAAATGATGTTGCGACTGTCCAAGACAAGGTTGAGGAAGTCCAAAGAGGAATCCAAAATGTTAGAACTGATGTGTCCAATGTTCAGGTTGATATTAATAACATTCATTCGGATGTAAACGAGATGCAAGGTGACATAAATAAAATTCAAGTAGAAGTCAACACAGTTTTCGTAGATATTGCTAAAGTCCAAACTGATGTAAATAAAGTCAGGGAAGAGATAGAAAATTCGAAAACACTTTGTACACGTAATATAAGTGCATTAACGACTAGGCTAGTTGATGAGTCAGTTAGAACGACAGCGTCTTTAGCAGGTTTAAAGTTTGATGTAGAGGTCATGAGAACCCAGGTATTAGACCATAATAGATTACTTAAAGAAGATATCGAAGTAGACATAGCAGAAATGTTAACGGCAAATGTAGCAGTATGGAAAGACGAGTGGAATAGGTCAAGTGGGGAACATGTAACCCAAATTCAAGAACGTATTGAAAGAAAACTTGCCAGTACTCAAATAGATATTAACAATGAAGTAGTACAGATTAGGAAAGATTTTAGCGTCAGGATGGATTCGCTATCCGAGAGACAAGTAGAAGATAGAACACAATTAGGTCAGGATGTGCAAGCATTAAAATCTGCATTAGAGGAACAGATTCATAAAGTTGTCTCTGATGTGAATGAAACGACGAGTAAACTGCAAAATTTGAAGATAGGAGAAGCTAGTTTGATGGAGACCTACAAAGAGGAGTTAATCAAGAAAGTCTTAACGGAGATTACTGACAAGGATACAGTAGGCTTGGCTTGCGAAACCAATAGGAATTATGCCAGAAGATATAACCTAGATCCAGAAGAGAGAGACGTGACTCCTGAAGAACGTATATCCAGATTCAGGGAGGAAGATGACGAGAGGAATATGGAACCTGAGTGGAACTATCGAGATAGTGGGAAAAACTACCCGGATTCATATCCGAGGAATGTCACGGTCATCAGGAATTTCGAAGACAAACCGCAAAAGTTCAGCAACACTGATAGTTTGACGCCTATAGAGTATGTCAGGTACCTCAAAGATTATTTCATCGAAGCTCACATTCCCAGAGAGAGAGAGATGAAGATAGTGGAAAGATTTTTGATTGGAGGACCCCTTGAATGGTTTAGCGCATTTAGATACACGTTCAGTAACTTTGACGAGTTTGCAGAGGCATTAATCAAACGATTTTTGTCCATCGAAGCGCAGAATTCGTTAAGAGCGGAGGTTTATTCAAGAAAATACTCAGGTACTTTTCCAACGCGGTACGCTGATTTCTTTACGAGTCAATTGTCCCGCTTGAGATTTTTGCAACCCCCTTTGTCAACGGAGCAAATAATTGATGCGATTTCTCGTATGCTGCCTGTGGAGGTGAGGAGACTAATCATTTCGTCAAACATAAGGGATTTGACCAGCATGGATGAATTACTGAGGAGGTTAGACTACACAAGTCCAATGCCAAACATGGTACAGAAAGGTCAAAGGCATGACTTCAAAGAAATAAATACGGTATATATGGACCAAGTCCAACAAACTGACAAGCCAGATGAAGAAAAAACTGACAATGTAGGTCCTCACAGGAATAATCAGTTTAGAAATAACAGATCGCAAGGTTACAGTCCGTATCAACAGAGAAGAGGCTGGAACTATAATCGAGGCAATTACAACAATGGAAGAGGCAGATATTACAACAATAATGGTTATAACAGAAATTATAATAGAAATAACCAGAACCAAAATAGAAATCAGGATTCTCAAGGTCAGGTTATGACACCCGATCAGTATCAGGAAAGAGAGAGGGAAAGCCAGCAATACCTGAAAGAGTTACGGGAAAAAGAAGCCGAAAACCAAAAGAAAAGGCAGGATGTTGTAATCGATCCTGGACCTTCTACGAGCCAGCAGAACTTAGAAAATAGAAATACTGGACAGAAGAGAAAGTAGAGAGGAGAGAATGCATTTAACCACACACAACCCAGAGTAGAAGAGATTTATGATTAAGGAACATAGAGGAAATATCATACTAGAGTAAGCCAGTAATAATAATTCAATTTCGTGTTCAAGAGAGTTGAGATACTTGTAACACTGAGTTTAAAAACAATTTGCAACTGTTTTTAAAACGTGGTGAGGGGAGAATGCCCCCGTAATTGAATTATATAGAGACCACGGTGGCTATTTTGGAAATTATGAAGAAAGTTATGGCTGTCATAGTTATGACGTGGATGGTCATGACGTAAGCACGGATGACGCAGACGTTATACCAGCAGGCTACTTGAGCTGAGATTCTCAATGACGTCAGCATTTATTCGAGAAAGATCCGAGATTTACGACGCAGTCGCAGGAAACGTGGAATTGTGCTGAGGAAGAAATTATGCTATTGGAGGGGAGGCTCGAACCAATCAACTGTTGTTTGAAGGAAGACGGAGATTGCTGAAACTATGGTATTTTTAATACTTTTTGGAATGAAGAATTGTGGAAATCCATTTGCAGTAGAGGCATTGATTTGGAATTTTGGTGAAATTTATTTCCTGTTTTTGAATTTTGAAAATCCGTCACGTATTGACGAAGTTGGAACTTCTAGCTATGACGCAGTAACACGCTATGGATGGGATGGATACGCCCCTTATGAAGTTTATAAAAGGCCTTGCGCAGAAAGGAGGAGTCTCAATCGTCAGATCTCATATCGCATATCTCAAATCGTCAGATCTTCAGTGATTATATAGTCGTTTTGGTGAGACGTCGAGTGATATTGGTAGAGAGAGTCGTCTTTATAACGCGTGGTAAAGCCACCGCATTAAACGTGATTCAAGCAGACAAGCAGTGCAAGTTTACTGTGAGTAAAACTAGGTGAAGTTAAAACGCACATTATAACGCGTCTACAAGAGTGGCTATGAACAGTTAGCGGTTGCCTATAAGCTAATCATATTGTGCAGTGCTACATTAAGCAGTGTAGTAAATTTGAACAATTTCAAGGAGTTATTTTAGAAGATATTAGCACTTTTAGACGTCTGACAAAAGTGATTTTCTCGCCACCTGAGAAGCACTTTATAGCGTCAGATCCTACGCTACGGCTGACACTGCTAGTATAACAGGGAGACTTCTGATTGCTTTTGTGACACAACGCTACAGTATTATGGAGCAGTTTAATAAGGCAGTTTGTTCTTCTATTACCATAACCGAGGAGGAGATGGAAGGCTAAAGGACTTTAATGCAACTGGGACATACATTGTTGGAGTAAGATAGCAACATGGAACTTCGCTAATTGCCATTCCATACAAGCGAACATGTGGTGAACAACCATCTACACCCATGTTTCGTGGCTCAACGCTGAATACTATCAAACAGCAATGGAAACGATTTCATACTCACTGAATATGAATATTTCAATGGAAATTACTACAAAAACTTCATGGCGATTTTCTACAAGATCTTCAGGGATTTTTCAAGAGAGGTCAGGGTTGTCCCGACTCACAAAGAAGAATTTTGCCGGAAGGATGTCTTTTGTCTTCATGGAGCAGTACAATTTCCGGAGAAGGAAGCGGTTCGATTCTCCGAGGGTGCTGTTTCCTGTTTCGAGGATGGAGCTCAGCTTTAACTTGGTGAAATGGATCCATCAGCAGCCTTCTTTGGGGAATTTTCCACTGGAACTTCAATCGGCAGATAAGGTAGTCGTGAACGTTTATTGTATTTGAGTTTGTAGCAATATCTGAGCAACCATTTTCCCATATTTTCTGTCCTCATGTATTTTGCCCTATATTCTTGTTTGAGATTCCTATTCTCAGTACACCTTGATGAGTTATGCCTTTTTCGACGATTTATTAAGACATTGTTATGTCATGGGCATAGTTATATGATTTTGGATCAGTTGAGACTGATATTTAGATATTTCAATAATTTGCTTATTTGGTAGTCACGATTTGACTATAAGTTAATGATTTTCATGGCAGATTTAACTTCAGACAGCATGTCTCTTTATTAAAGTAATTTCTACCCCAGTTTAATTACTTTGACCAATTTTCTGTCATCATCAAGAAGGAAGAACATTTAAATGATTTTAGAGCGTTAAAATCTCTTGCGTTGTCGACGATCTTGGAAATACTAGTCGTTATTTGAAATTGATTGCAACACAGACATTTATCGTCAGTTATGAACGACCATTGCATCATAGACAATTTTGTGAAAGATGAACTTTAATTATGAATTATTGAATGCATTAAAGTCGTGAACTTTTGTTAGGAGTTTTTCTCAATTAGAGAGTTGAATAATAATGTTTGCATTCCACAGTCTAATTGGATTCTATTCGACTATTTTGTAGTTTAGTCGCACTTTGTTTGATGATAGTATTTTTATACTACAATACTTTGAAGATGATAATCTTAAATTTTGATAGACCAGAGAGGCGTATATAAGCGTATTCACTATTAAATTTGTTTGTGATTGGCAAATTTTTACTTCATTTCGATTCATGAATGAAATCCACGAAGGTTAAATGACAACAGTTTTGAAACAATTAATGATTATAAGAATTTTTGAAGTGGACCTATGAATGTATAATCGCTAGTGCAGCGAACGTGTTGAAAGTCGCTGATGTATAATGCCCTTGCAGTAAATGAAGGAGGTTCCCACAGTAATTAATGATGTTAAAGAATTTGTTAGTGGAGGTTTTTGTAAATTCTGTGGAAGATTTTGATGCCGTATATATTAATATATGATGAATTTTGGGCCTATTTTTAATGCAGTTTTGTGCATGATTTTTATAAGCGACGTATTTACCGCAGGAATGTATTATATTTGTCCTTTGAAAATTAATCAAGTGAATTTACTGTTATAATTAACAAGAGTATTGAAAGAATTTGAGATAAGATTTTGAATGAAGATTACCGTCACAAATAATTGTTGTTGTTTGAGTCTTCAGTCTTTTGACTGGTTTGATGCAGCTCTCCATGCCTCCCTGTCCTGAGCTAATCGTTTCACCTCTACATAGCTAACACACCCTACATCCGAGGCAATCTGTTTAACATATTCTAACCTTGGTCTACCCCTACAGTTCTTGTCCTCGACACTTCCCTCCATAACTAAGCTTGCTATTCCTGGGTGTCTTAGTAAGTGTCCTACCAACCTATCTCTTCTCTTCATTAGCAGTCGCCAGAAACATCTCTCCTCTCCCACTCGTCTTAATACCTCTTTGTTTGTAACCCTACCTACCCATCTGATCTTCATCATTCTCCTGTAACACCTCATTTCAAATGCTTCAATTCTCCTCTTTTCTGCTGCACCAATAGTCCAAGTTTCACTTCCATAGAGCGCCACGCTCCAGACAAAGGCTTTCAAAAATGACTTCCTAATACGTAAATCTATATTCGATGTCAGCAGATTCCTTTTTTGTAGAAATGCTTTCTTCGCCTGAGCCAACCTACTTTTTATATCCTCTTTGCTTCTTCCATCACTGGTTATTCTGCTTCCTAAGTAACAGAAGTCTCCTACTTCCTTCAGCTTTTCACCTGCCAATTTGATCTCCATAGAGGTTTCTGATTTATTTCGGCTGCATTCCAGTATTTTTGTTTTACATTTATTAATTTTCATCATAAATTCTTTCCGTAAGACGGAGTCCATACCATTCAAAAACTCATTCAAATCCTCAGGCTTGTCAGCCAAGATGACGATATCATCAGCAAATCGCAGAGTTGAAATTATTTCTCCTTGAATCTTCACTCCCACTTTAAATTTTTCTCTAATTTCCTTCATTGCTTGTTCAATGTAAAGATTGAAAAGTATGGGTGATAAGTTGCAGCCTTGCCTTACACCTTTCTGAATACCAGCTTGTCTCTCATGTCCTTCAACTCGAATGACTGCTGTCTGGTTTCTGTATAGATTGTATATCACCCTCCTATCCCTGTACTTTATTCCAATCGATTTCAAAATGTCAAACAATTTAGTCCAATCAACGTTATCAAAAGCCTTTTCTAAGTCTACAAAAGCCATGAACGTTCTCTTATTTTTCCTTATTCTACCTTCCAAAATCAGCCTAAGACTTAGTACAGCTTCCCTTGTTCCTACATTTCTCCTGAAACCAAACTGGTCTTCACCCAACTCCGTTTCTATCTGGCTTTCAATCCTCTTGTAAATTATTCTAGACAGGATCTTTGAAGCATGAGTAATCAAGCTGATTGTACGGTAATCTTCACATCTGTCAGCTCCCACTTTCTTTGGTATAGGGATGATTACATTCTTCTTGAAATCAGGGGGTACCTCACCTGTCTCATAAATCCTACACACCAAGTGAAATAACCTGATCAGACCTTCGTCTCCTATGCAGAGTAGCAACTCAATCGGTATATCATCTATGCCAGGTGCTTTGTTCCTGCTTAAGTCTTCCAAAGCTTTATCAAATTCTGATCTCAATATTAAATCTCCTTTCGCATCCACATCAATTTCCTCCTCCCTTTCCATTACACGATTCTCAATCTCCTTTCCCTTATACAAACACTCTATGTAAGCTTTCCATCTCTCAACCTTTTCTTCCCTATCTGTTAGAGGCTTTCCATTTGTGTCCTTAATATTACAGCACTTAGTCTTCTTTTCCCCAAAAGTATTCTTAATCCTTCGATAAGCTGTGTCTACTTTTCCTAATTTCAGACAAGTTTCTATACCTGCACATTTCTCTTTCAACCATTCTTCTTTCGCTTCCTTGCACTTCTTGTTAACCTCATTTCTCAGACGTCTGTATTCTGCTTTCCCCTTTTCATTTCTTACATTCTTGTGTTTCCGCCTTTCATCCATCAATTCTAGTATATCCTGAGTGATCCATGGTTTTCTACCTATTCTTTCTTTCCTACCAATGTGTTCTTCTGCGGATTTTGTTATTTCATTCCTCCAAAGTGCCCATTCGTCTGCAATTGAAGTTTGTTTTGGGTTTGTCATTAGTCCTTCCTTTATACTCTTCTTGAATCTTTCGTTTACATCCTTCTCTTTCAGTCTGTCTATTGCCCACCTTTTTGGCTTTTGACTTTTCTTCAGTTTCTTCAACTTTAATCTGCATTTCATTACAACCAGATTGTGGTCAGAGTTTATGTCAGCACCAGGATATGTTTTACAATCCAAAATCTGGTTTCGAAACCTCTGCTTGACCATAATGAAGTCGATTTGGTAACGCCCTGTATCTCCTGGTCTCATCCATGTGTATATTCTTCTATTGTGGTTATTGAATAAGGTGTTAGCTATGACCAACTCATGCTCGGTGCAGAATTCTACCAGCCTGCTTCCTCGATCATTCCTTTCACCTAATCCGAAATCTCCTACTATCTTCCCTTCTATCCCTTTTCCTACCACAGCATTCCAATCTCCCATTACTATAACATTTTCATCACCCTTGATATACCTCAGAATTTCGTCTATTTCTTCATAGACCTTTTCAACATCCTCATCATCAGCTTGACTGGTAGGCATATAGACTTGTACCACTGTGGTGCAGGTAGGTTTAGTATTGATTTTTGCTACAATAATCCGTTCACTATATTGTTCATAATATTCCACCCGCTGTCCAAGTTTCCTACTCAATATGAGGCCAACCCCTGCTTGGCCATTGTTTGATTTAGTGCTAATGACCCTATAGTCTCCTGACCAAAAGTCCTGTACTTCCTGCCAGCGCATTTCACTAATCCCAACCAAATCCAACCTCAACCTGTCCATTTCCCTTTCTAAGTTTTCTAACCTTCCACTTCCTAGCAGACTTCTAACATTCCACGCTCCGATCCGTAGAATGTCAGATTTCCTCTTTGTCACTTCTGTGATGTTAACCCCCTCTCGAGTAGTCCCCACCCGGAGATCCGAACGAGGGACTATTTTACCTCCGGATTGAAATTTTACAAGGGAGGAGGCCATCATCACATGTAATTATGCATAGAGAGGTGCATATCCTCGGGAATAGCATACGGCTCTAGTTTCCCGTTGCTTTCAGCCGTGCAGCAGGACGCAGTGTAGCCATTATTTGGCTTATATTATAAATATCTTAACAGTCTATAAGACTAGTAAAGAATTGATTTATTCTGAAAGGTTGCTACTCCCTTTCAGAATAAGTAAAGAGCAATTCTACTAACAAAAATACTAACCTTCTACCGTACTAACAATTAAATACCAAAATTCTACTAAAGAAAAAATACTAAAGTTCCACCAACAACAAATACTACCACTAAAACAGTCTGTCACCAGGCCCACTCACATGCACCCTCACACATCACAGTCTAATAGAACAATGACATATATCTAATAGACAAACTAACTACCTACTTACAACTAAAACTAACTACATACTTACTGTACTGCTATTTGAATTGACAATATTTACAAAATGCAATTTAGTTAGAAAATACTTACAAAATGTAATTTAGATTCAAAATAGTCACAAAATGCAATTGAGAATAAAAATAAGATGTGGTGGGGCTACATACACCCTGCCTCCTTAAGGGCCTTGAGCACAAGGCAGGAGGGAAAAGTAAAAGAACAAGAAGGCTGACCCCACGCAGAAGGAGGGTATCAGAAAAGATGAGACAAGGGCCAATGAAGGTTGGAAAGGAGGAGACTCCCTAGGCCTCGGATACCCTAATACTGTCGGGGTCGGAAGAGAACAAGAGTTGACCAAGTGAGGTCGACAGGAAAGAAGACGGAGAGGAGCCCGGCACAAGTAAGTGGAAGCAAGTGGTAAGTGGTAAAGGTGAAGAAGGAAGATGGGAAACCACAGAAGACCATCTTCAAGGTTGCCTGCGGGGGGATTCGAACTAAGTATGATGTTATTATTCCAAGGAGTTAGTCGAAGCATGAAAGATTTTTTAGCTGAAATTTAGTTTTTTTTTTTTTTTAGCGTATGGCTTTTAGTGGCGGGAGTGTCCGAGGACATGTTCGGCTCGCCAGTTTTGTAGCTGCTTCGAGACGGACACCCAATGAGTGAGCTACAAGTACCGTTGGGGAGGAAAGGTGGAAAGAAAGGACGAGGAGTTGGAAGGTAGCGGCTGTGGCCTATAGTTAGGGACCAACCCCGGCATTTGCCTGGAAGGAAGATGGGAAACCACAGAAGACCATCTTCAAGGTTGCCGGCGGGGGGATTCGAACCTCCTCGCCTCCCGGATGTGAGCGACTGCCAGCAGTCATGCCGTAACCACCACGGCTAACTCACCCGGTATTTAGGTTGTTATTGGTCAGTAAGAGGTGACCTGTAACAGTACGAAGATGTGGGATTATACCACGAATAGGGGAGGTTTTTGTATGTGACGTGTGATGTCACGATGAGTTGTTGAGAGTTCTGAGAGATTCTGGTGTAGTAGGAATAAGCTATACTCCAGGCGATCGAAGCAAGTAGGAAGTGGTGTCGGCAGGACACGGTACATAATTAAGAGTTTTGAGAGAAAACTAAGGGGGTTTTTTAGGTATTCAGCCAGAAGTCAAATCATGAATAGACTAAGTTTAAAGTATAAGAGCATTAATATTTTGTGGAACGAACTATTTATTCCGAGGAGTTTGTCATGTGTTTTTGTGAAATAGTTTAGTGATATACGTAATTCAGGTAATGAGTAGTATTTTGTCCAAGTCGTAATCATTTTGTTATGGTAGGTAAGAATGACGATGCAGTAAAGTTATATCTTGATGCTAAGATAATGTGAACAAGAAGTCAGATTTTATGTTTATTGGTGATTTTGAAAATTCAAGTTATTGTTTTCGAGAAGTAGTGAAGAGGAATTATGGTTTTATGAGAAGTTAAGAAGTCGTGGAGACTTAGGAAGTATTAATTTGAAAGGAGGCAGCTGTGGCCTAAGAAAGTAAGAAGCCACGAAAGCAGGTTAGTAGTAACTTGGGTATTTAAGTGAATTGTTTAATAACTGCTTTAAGGTATTTCGATGTCATTATGTATTTGGGGAAGTATTTACATGTATGACATATGCACTGAAATTGGAATTGCCTTAGGTATCTTGCTATGTTATTTTTTTCTTCAATTATTGAAATTTTACTGCATTTGAGTAATCCCGTTATAGAGACGAAAGGAATATTGTGTTGTTTGCATATCGTGTGCTGTGATAGTTATAATGTGTTAATCAGCTGGAAATACAACAATGTAATTCTACACCAGACTGACGAAAACTACGTTCACTAGATAAGAAGCCAAAATTGTATGTCAAGCATACAATCACCACAATTATAAACGAGTGCAGCGCTGACATATATGTCAAAATTAAAAGTGAAGGGAATTATATGTATATTTTTTACAGCTCACTAATACATATATAAAGAAGAATGTATGTAATTATGAACACTTGGAAGATAATTATAATTATTAAACCTTTATTAAACCAGATTGTGACATTAATATGTATAAATAACCTTCATTGGTCGATTATATTGACACGATTATGAAATTCCATCATCATCATCATCGGCTTTAACTCGAATCCGAGTATAAATCTTCTTCCTTCAGTCCAGTTTGTGGATGTGTTTACGGTGACTAAAGAGTCCAATCCTGGCATGGAACAAGCGACCACACAAGTCGCATAGTATTGCTGGAGGAGGACGTGGTTGGGCTGCTCGAAGTTTCCTAGCTTGACGCTTGGCCTCTTCATGTATGCGTCGATCCCTTTCAAACGTCTTTACAGAATCCGAGATGGTACGGCGCCAAGTTGAGCGGTTTTCAGCCAGCATGTCCCAGGTTTGTGGATCAAGACCTGTCAATTTCCGGGTCTGCTTAAATTGGTCCTTGTAGCGCCTCTTAGGACCACCATGAGGTCTGGTGCCATAGCATAACTCACCATATAGCATTTGACGAGGTAATCTCACATCATCCATCCGATGGACATGACCAATCCATCTAAATTGGTGACCTATTATGGATGATTCTATGCTGTTGATTTGAGCCTTTTCCAGAACAGCAATATTGGTAATGCGGTCTTCCCATTTAATCCTCAGGATTGATCGAAGTTTTTGTAGGTGAAAACGCTCAAGCTTCCTAAGATCACGTCGGTAAAGGGTCCACGTTTCACAGCCATACAACAATGTAGAAATGACTACTGCTTTGTACACCATAAGCTTTGTACTCATGGATAGATCTTTATTCATGAAGACCCGGTGCGCTAATCGTCCATATGCTGCATGGGCTGCGCCAATTCTCTTATCCACATCCTGCTCACAGGTACAGCTCACAGAAATGGTACTGCCCAGGTACGAGAAGTGGTCAACCTGTTCTAATGGCAAATTTGAAATGGAGATATTGAACTGAGGAAGAGGTGTGCCTGGTGAAGGTTGTGCCAAGACTTTAGTCTTATTGACATTTATGGTAAGACCAAAGCGATCACATGCACTTTTGTAACAGTTAACTGACTCTTGCAGCTCTTCTGGTGTGAGAGTTGGTGACGCAGCATCATCTGCATACAACATGTTAGTAACCTTAGTAACCTGAGTTTTCCTCAAGGAGCGGAGACGAGTTAGGTTGAAAAGCCCTCCATCAAAACGATACTTGATCTCCACACCTGGGATGTTTGTGGGTGAATCATAAAGCATTGCAGCCAAGTACAGCGCAAAAAGCGTTGGAGCCAGTACACATCCTTGTTTCAGTCCATGGGTAATGGGAAATTCATCGGACATCTTATTCTGATGGCAAACCTGACCTGTCATGCCATCATGGAGAGCTTTGATTAGATCTACAAAACGCTGAGGGCAACCAAACCGCTTCAGCACTGCCCACATGGCTGGTCTTGGAACCGAATCAAATGCCTTTTCCAAGTCATAAAAGACTAAGAAGAGTGGATTCTGTTGTTCTCTACATTTTTCTTGTAGCTGTCTCACACAGAAAATCAAGTCAATTGTGCTTCTGGAAGTTCTAAATCCGCATTGTGACTCTGGGAGGATCCTCTCAGAGATAACCTTGAGGCGGTTAAGTAGAATTCTTGCAAGAATCTTCCCCACAATTGATAGCAGTGATATACTACGGTAGTTGCCACAAACACTGCGATCACCCTTTTTAAAGATAGTGACGATAGTGGCATTCTTTAGGTCTCCAGGTACCTTTCTTGATTCCCAAATTCTGAGGATAAGGATGAAAATTCTTGATTTGAGGGAATGACCTCCGGCTTGAATTAGTTCCAGAGGGATGTTATCTGGGCCAGGTGCTTTTCTGGGTTTCAATTGGGTGAGAGCTGCACTGAATTCATGATAAGTAGGAGGTACTGCCAACCACAGTTGTTCAGGTTGTTGCGGCACATCACAGAGGAAGTCTTCAGCAGCTTCTGATGGACGATTTAGGAGATTGGAGAAGTGCTCCTTCCAGCGTTCCAAGATTTCTTGACTATCAGTAAAGGTAGTAGAATTATCAGCGCTTTTCAGTGTACCTGATGATGAGCGAGATGGTCCATATATTTCCTTGAGTACGGCATAGAAGTTCCTCAAGTCTCGAGCATCCGATAGTCTCTGCAGTTCCTGAGCCTTCTGTTGCCACCAAGTATTTTTAATCTGCCTTATCTGCGTCTGGCATTTACCCTTGAGTTCCAGTAGTTTATCTCTCTTTGTGTTGGAAGTTGGGTCTTGAAGAGGGCAAGATAGGCATTCCTTTTGGCATTGATGAGAGACAGAATTTCCTCATTGTTGTCATCAAACCAGTCTTGTCTTTTCCGCACTATAAAACCAATGGTTTCCTCAGCTAACTGTGTGATAATCTTCTGTAATGTGGCCCATTCTTGCTGAATATCATTTGTTACTGGGTTTTCTGATAACTGGGTGACGATCCTGTTTCCAAAATGTTTGTACATGGATTCATCCTGAAGTTTGGATGTATTAAACTTCTTTCTTGGCAAATTTTTGATGTTCCTAGGTGGTTTAGGTCTGATGGATATCCTGAGCTTTAAGGTATTTCGATGTCATTATGTATTTGGGGAAGTATTTACATGTATGACATATGCACTGAAATTGGAATTGCCTTAGGTATCTTGCTATGTTATTTTTTTCTTCAATTATTGAAATTTTACTGCATTTGAGTAATCCCGTTATAGAGACGAAAGGAATATTGTGTTGTTTGCATATCGTGTGCTGTGATAGTTATAATGTGTTAATCAGCTGGAAATACAACAATGTAATTCTACACCAGACTGACGAAAACTACGTTCACTAGATAAGAAGCCAAAATTGTATGTCAAGCATACAATCACCACAATTATAAACGAGTGCAGCGCTGACATATATGTCAAAATTAAAAGTGAAGGGAATTATATGTATATTTTTTACAGCTCACTAATACATATATAAAGAAGAATGTATGTAATTATGAACACTTGGAAGATAATTATAATTATTAAACCTTTATTAAACCAGATTGTGACATTAATATGTATAAATAACCTTCATTGGTCGATTATATTGACACGATTATGAAATTACCAACCGGATGAACATGTGGTTAATGTATTTCTCAAATTAATAATTTGAATAATTTAAATGTTAATATTGTAAATTAATGATGTAAATATCTTTGACAATAATGTGGAACGAAAGTAATGTTAGAGGCGTGTTTAAAATTCTTTTTGTCTTTAACTATATTATAAACAATTTCTAATTGTTATAAACATTTATGAGTTTTTGTTAAAAACATTTAAGAGTTTGTTTTATACTATAAACAATGCTTATTAAACATTTGGATGCTAATTAAACAAGTTTAGGGATTGTCAGAATAATCCAGTGGTATTTGAGTAAAGCATTTGAAAGATTTGCGTAACAATATTTGTGATGTCTTGCGGACATTTAAAACTTTTGAGAGAGTGCTGGATTCTTACGCAACGTGGCTTGACAAGAGAGCCCATTTGACAGGTGTACGTCAGGTTGAAGGGTAGATGGCAGCTGGCCAGACAACTGGTTATCAGCGGACGAGGTCGTCTGCATTGAGGCCTTGCGCCTATAAATACAAGTGTCATGTTTATTAAAAGAAACCAAATGCTCTATACATATGTCTCGTCCTGACTTCCTTTTTCCAATCCAAATGTGTTATAAATGTTACGTTATTTTGAGCTCGGGGGAGCTAACATGTTGTATGCTAACTTTGCAAGTCCTATAGGAGGACATAGTCAGATTGACATGGGCTACTGATAGCCACATTTATTTTGTTGAGTTTGTTAAAGTCATACCCTTTATTTGAAATAAAGCTTTTGTACAGTTCAAAGTTCTTGCCTTCGTTTTGGTTCATTTTTAAAATGTCATAGTGAAGATTATTGTGGGAGCATACTTTAGAGATCCTGTTGTCAACCCAATCCCCGAGATATTTATAAGAGGTAAGTAGAGGTAAGTATGGACCCCCGTCTATTTTGGTGTGTTCCACAATAATTCCTTGTTAACTTCTGTGCTCAAATCTCGGTAGTATCTGTCAGTGCCATTTTCATTGGTGTAGCTGAGCCGGTGCGGTGGATTATTGGCAATCCGATTGAGGGGGCGGATATCTGACAGCCTATTATCCGGGTAAACGGGGACAGTACCTTCTCCGCGCTCTTCCTCTCTTCGCAGCCAGTGCCCAAGCCAGTTCCTCTTCCTTGTATGGATGGTATGTAACAGCCTACTATTTTCTGAATCTCGCTCCAATACCTCCTCATTCCGGACCCTTTCCATCCTCTTCCATAACCACATTTCAAACGCATCTAGTCTTCTTTCATCATCCTTGCATAGCGTCCAGGTCTCGGCTCCGTATAGCCCCACACTCCAAACAAAGCATTTTGCCAGCCTCTTCCTTAACCTCAAGTCCAAGCGTCCACACAATAGTCTCTTCTTTATGTTGAAGGCTTCTTTAGCAACGGCAATGTGAGTTCTTACCACTTTACTGCTTCTCATACCATCCATTAGTATGCTTCCTAGATATTTTAAAACTGACACTTGTTCAATATCGTCCTGGCCTATTCTTCTTCTTCTGGTTCCTATCCTTTCCGGATGTTGGCTACCATCTTGACTGCACTGTTCCTGTCACTCGCAGCTCGGAATAATTCAGTAGATGTTTTTGAGGTCCAGGCTGTGAGATGTTTTAACCAGGATATTCTTCTTTATCCAACACTTCTCTTCCCTGGTATTTTCGCTTGAAGAATATACTGTAGGAGATGGTACTTGGTGGTATTCCTCATGATGTGTCCTAGGTAATGGATTTTCCTGATTTTCATGGTGGTAAATACTTATTTGATTTTATTTTTAATTTTTTTGGAGAACCTCAACATTTGTGACATGGGTCTGTCCATGGTATCCGCAATATCCTTCTGTACAGCTACATTTCAAAGGCCTCTAACCGTTTACATAAATAATCTGTCAGAGTCCATGTCTCAGCACCGTAAAAAAAAAGAGTAGGGAACACATAAGAACGCAAAAGCCTATCCTGATGTTCATTTCAGAGTTCAATAGGACATAATTATCGATCTGGCTCTACAATAATTTCGGTTGGCAATTCCTAGATACAGAGGGGAAGGTTTTTATTTAATATCTCATAAACGCCTCATACTAGGGCATTTAAATCTGGTTTTCGGGGACCTGCCAAGTATTGTTTCTCGCAGTGAGGGGGCATACAATAGGCCTGATCCTTCTGCGACAACTCTGATGTATTGACTATTTTATGGATATCTTATCTTAGGCTCCCTTAAAACATGGAGTTCAAATTTAATTTTGAATAAATGTAATTCAATGTACCGGTTTGGGTCACATTACCCATCTTCGTCAGCAAATGTATAATTGATACAAAATGAAGTTTCAAGTCTGTGTGATAATTCATCATCATCATCATCATCATCATCATCATCATCATCCTCTAAAGGCTAGGCCTCGTCACTGCAACCACATTTGTCTCTCACGTGCTGAACATTTTAAGGCAGCATACTGTTTAAATTGAAGTCCATGCTTCACAGAATCCAGATGAGCCTTCCGCGGTCTTCCTCTTCCTTTCTTCCCCAGAACTTCCCTCCAGTATGGTGGTCAGGAACTCATTATGACGTAGTGTGAGGCCAACGAATCTTTCTTTCCTCTTTTCTATAGTAGTGATCAATTTCCTTGTTTCGTCTACTTCCTTGAGGACCCATTCGTTAGTCTTTTTCTCCGTCCAGCTTATTTTCAGCATCCTTTTCCACATCCACATTTCCGCTGCTTCCAGGCGTTGAATGTCCAGTTTCCTTAGAACTCAAGTATCGCAGCCATATAACAAAACACTCCTGACAAATGTGATAATTAAGTTTATTATTAGGTTAGGTTCAAAACTGTTTCTAAGCCGACGAAGGTTAGAATGTGACCAAAACCGGTACATTGAATTACAGGAATAATAATTTTAGTATCTGAAGGTAATATTTCGTTTATTAAACTCTGCCAGTAAGGATCACTTTATAGGATCACTTTTCATGCTTTAGTAATTCAGCTAGACCCATGGCCTCCTAAGTGTACAATGTGTTAAACTAATCCCCTAATTAGATTTGTGGCCTCCTAAGTGGAAAATATGTTACTCTAATCTAGCAGGAATTTGTCTCTTAAGTCTCACATGTGCTTCAGTAATCCACCTAGATTCATGGCGTCCTAAGTGGAAAATATGTTACTCTAATATAGCAGGAATTATGGTCTCCTAAGTGGCAAACTTGCTTCAGTAATCCACCTAGATTAATGGCCTCCTAGGTGGAAAATATGTCAGTCTAATCTAGCTGTAATTATGGTCCCGTAAGTGGCAAACTTGCTTCAGTAATCCACCTGGATTCATGACCTCCTAACTGGAATATTTGTTACTCTAATCTAGCTGGAATTATGGCCTCCTAAGTGGCAAACTTGTTTCAGTAATCCACCTAGATTCAAGGCCTCCTAAGTGGAAAATATGCTACTCTATTCTAGCAGGAATTATGGTATCCTAAGTGGCAAACGAGCTTCAGTAATCCACCTAGATTCATGGCCTCCTAATTAGAAAATATGTTACTCTAATCTAGCAGAAATTATGGTCTCCTAAGTGGCAAATGTGCTTCAGTAATCCACCTAGATTCATGGCCACCTAAGTGGAAAATATGCTACTCTAATCTAGCAGGAATTATGGTCTCCTAAGTGGCAAACATGCTTCAGTAATCCACCTAGATTCATGGCCTCCTAAGTAGAATATATGCTACTCTAATCTAGCAGGAATTATGGTCTCCTAAGTGGCAAACGTGCTTTAGTAATCCATCTATATTTATGGCCTCCTAAGTAGAAAATATGTTACTCTAATCTAGCAGAAATTATGGTCTTCTAAGTGGCAAACGTGCTTCTGTAATCCACCTAGATTCATGGCCTCCTAACTGGAAAAATTGTTACTCTAATCTAGCTGGAATTATAGTCTACCAAGTGGAAAACATGCTTCACTAATCCACCTAGGTTCATGGCCTTCTAAATGGAAAGTGCAGGATGAATTAAAACCACATAAATTCATGGTCTTCTGAGCAGAATCGCTTGTTATACTGACACATGAGGTTTCAAGTAGAAATGAGGTTTTGCCTGTCGGTCACGTTCGCTTAAACGCCACCAGAAGCACACCAGGCATTATATGGTTAAACGGATTCCCGAATATTGAATTCAGTCTTTGATTTCCAATCCATTTATAAACTCTCGTTATCCATAAAGCTAATAAATTAAAATAAAAAGAGCGGCGCAGTACTTTGTACAGCCAGAGGGTAACGCTGCATCCCTCAATGCAGCCTAAATGATGCTGTTAATAAAAATTAATCACGTGTAATGTCCAAACATTACCTTGGTTCATAAAAAAATACAGCGATTCGTTTGACATATTCAATCAGCATTTAATTAAGAGCGTGTTCATGTCAAATGAGTGAAACAGAAATTTGTGTCGCAGTTCAGATATGGAGGGTGTGAGTCTAGCGTGAACAGGGCGAATGAGGGATGTCCATAGCATACGACACACTCTGATTTAAAAAAGGGTTCATCACAGATTTGTTTAGTCTTTCATTTATTAAAAAACGAGCAACCCGCCCCGGCTTCGCCCGGGAACAGTTATGAATGCATTACGTGATAAGCGCTTTATTTTTCCATGTCAATGAACTACGACCTGTATCCGTTTTACGTCTCGGCATGATGGGTTAAAATCACTGACTGCATTATTAATAATATTATGATGGAGATGCATGTGCAACGAATTCTTGTCAGACGTAATTTAAGAATGGTGAGGTGCATGAAACATAAATCCCCCTTCAGTCCAAACTAAAAACACTTATAGTAGGCGATGTATTGAAGATAGAGATATTCCCTCGGGGCATTTTTGTTGAACTTTTCATGCTCAACAATTCTTACACTCATAGAATATTGATATTGTTAACGGTTTTCCCAGCGTAACCTTAAAAAGCGCACGAACGCCAGTATTTTTCGACCTTTTCACTAATATCGTTACTGCTTGGCTTCCTTTGACCATAAATAACTTATGTTTTACAGAAACCTTCCCCACGATATCCTTTATGGAATGGTGAAAACCGCTTCAAAATCCATCCAGTGGTTCTCGAGATTACCCGTGACATCCAAGAATCGGGGACTTTATTTTATACTAAGTTGTTGTTGTTTGAGTCTTCAGTCTTTAGACTGGTTTGATGCAGCTCTCCATCCTCCCTGTCCTGAGCTAATCGTTTCATCTCTACATAGCTACCACACCCTACATCCGAGGCAATATAACATATTCTAACCTTGGTCTACCCCTACAGTTCTTGTCCTCGACCCTTCCTTCCATAACTAAGCTTGCTATTCCTGGGTGTCTTAGTATGTGTCCTACCAACCTATCTCTTCTCTTCATTAGCAGTCGCCAGAAACATCTCTCCTCTCCCACTCGTCTTAATACCTCTTCGTTTGTAACCCTATCTACCCATCTGATCTTCATCATTCTCCTGTAACACCACATTTCAAATGCTTCAATTCTCCTCTTTTCTGCTGCATCAATAGTCCAAGTTTCACTTCCATAGAGCGCCACGCTCCAGACAAAGGCTTTCAAAAATGACTTCCTAATACCTAAGTCTATATTCGATGTCAACAAATTCCTTTTTTGTAGAAATGCTTTCCTTGCCTGAGCCAACCTACTTTTTATATCCTCTTTGCTTCGTCCATCACTGGTTATTTTGCTTCCTAAGTAACAGAAGTCTCCTACTTCCTTCAGCTTTTCACCTGCCAATTTGATGTCCATAGAGGTTGGTGATTTATTTCGGCTGCATTCTAGTATGTTTGTTTTACAATTATTAATTTTCATCATGTATTCTCTCCGTAAGACGGAGTCCATACCATTCGAAAACTCATTCAAATCCTCAGGCTTGTCGGCCAAGATGACGATGTCATCAGCAAATCTCAGAGTTGAAATTATTTCTCCTTGAATCTTCACTCCCACTTTAAATTTCTCTCTAATTTCCTTCATTGCTTGTTCAATGTAAAGATTGAAAAGTATGGGTGATAAGTTGCAGCCTTGCCTAGCACCTTTCTGAATATCAGCTTCTCTCTCATGTCCTTCAGCTCGAATGACTGCTGTCTGGTTTCTGTATAGATTGTATATCACCCTCCTATCCCTGTACTTCATTCCAATAGATGTCAAAATGTCAAACAATTTAGTCCAATCAACGTTATCAAAAGCCTTTTCTAAGTCAACAAATGCCATGAACGTTCTCTTATCTTTCCTTATTCTACCTTCCAAAATCAGCCAAAGACTTAGTACAGCTTCCCTTGTTCCTACATTTCTCCTGAAACCAAACTGGTCTTCACCCAACTCCCTTTCTATCTGGCTTTCAATCGTCTTGTAAATTATTCTAGACAGGATCTTTGAAGCATGAGTAGTCAAGCTGATTGTACGGTAATCTTCACATCTGTCAGCTCCCACTTTCTTTGGTATAGGGATGATTACATTCTTTTTGAAATCAGGGGGTACCTCACCTGTCTCATAAATCCTACACACCAAGTGAAATAACCTGATCAGACCTTCATCTCCTATGCAGCGTAGCAACTCAATCGGTATATCATCTATGCCTGGTGCTTTGTTCCTGCTTAAGACTTTCAAAGCTCTATCAAATTCTGATCTCAATATTAAATCTCCTTTTGCATCCTCATCAATTTCCTCCTCCCTTTCCATTACACGATTCTCAATCTCCATTCCCTTATACAAACTCTCTATGTAAGCTTTCCAACTCTCAACCTTTTCTTCCCCATCTGTTAGAGGCTTTCCATTTGTGTCCTTAATATTACAGCACTTAGTCTTATTTTCCCCAAATGTATTCTTAATCCTTCGATAAGCTGTGTCTACTTTTCCTAATTTCAGACAATTTTCTATACCTGCACATTTCTCTTTCAACCATTCTTCTTTCGCTTCCTTGCACTTCTTGTTGACCTCATTTCTCAGACGTCTGTATTCTGCTTTCCCCTTTTCATCTCTTACATTCTTGTGTTTCCGCCTTTCATCCATCAATTCTAGTATATCCTGAGTGATCCACGGTTTTCTACCTATTCTTTCTATCCTACCAATGTTTTCTTCTACGGATTTTGTTATTTCATTCTTCAAAAGTGCCCATTCGTCTGCAATTGAAGTTTGTTTAGGGTTTTTCATTAGTCCTTCCTTTATACTCTTCTTGAATCTTTCGTTTACATCCTCTACATTCAGTCTGTCTATTGCCCACCTTTTGGGCTTTTGACTTTTCTTCAGTTTCATCAACTTTAATCTGCATTTAATTACAACCAGATTGAGGTCAGAGTTTATGTAAGCACCAGGATATGTTTTACAATCCAAAATCTGGTTTCGAAACCTCTGCTTGACCATAATAAAGTCGATTTGGTAACGCCCTGTATCTCCTGGTCTCATCCATGTGTATATTCTTCTATTGTGGTTATTGAATAAGGTGTTAGCTCGGTGCAGAATTCCATCAGCCTGCTTCCTCGATCATTCCTTTCACCCAATCCGAAATCTCCTACTATCTTCTCTTCTCTCCCTTTTCCTACCACAGCATTCCAATCTCCCATTACTAAAACATTTTCATCACCCTTGACATACCTCAGAATTTCGTCTATTTCTTCGTAGACCTTTTGAACATCCTCATCATCAGCTTGACTGGTAGGCATAGAGACTTGTACCACTGTGGTGCACGTAGGTTTAGTATTGATTTTTGCTTCAATAATCCTTTCACTATATTGCTCATAATATTCCACCCGCTGTCCCAAGTTTCCTACTCAATATGAGACTAAGTAGAGATAGACTTATGAGATCACCTTTTGTCCGTGTGTACGTGTGTGTTTATGTTTGTGTGTGTGTCCCTCTATAAAATATAAACGGCTGGAGCAATTTCAATGAAACTCGGTAAGGTCATAGGACTATTTTGGCTGACCCTGACCATGCCCTGCAAATCTTATTACGTCACAAAAATCCAACATGGTGGCTGTGCGAAATATCTCACCGGCATTCTATGTCTCCGAAACTATTACTGATATCCCCCTGAAAGTTTGTATGGTGACAAAGGGCACTACTAGAAGAACAACATTCGAAACCCTGTTAAGTACATAACGAACATGGTGGTCAAGCAAAGTTGAAAAATTCAAATAGATTTTTCTCGCGATTTAAGCATCGGAGCGCAGTGAAACTTGGTACGGTAAATGCTTATACAAATTTTAATCCACTGGCATCTAATTCGTTACAATGTTTTCATAACCAAAAGATGGTGGCTGTACGAAATTTTAAAATCTCGTCTTTATTTGTTGTGTCTTAATCATGCGATTGATGTTTGAATAATGCTCCTACGCAATAATCGTCATCTAAAAGGACACATTAGATAGGTTATATGAAAATAGGCTATTCAGTTTTTTACGGAACTACTTGTTAGCCTATTATCAGCATATGAAACAAGTAGTTCTGTGAAGAACTATATAGCCTACTAGCAGTTGTACCCGGCTTCGCCCGGTGGAATGATGATAATGTATCAGTCTCCTTAGAAATATAATGGACATACAATCTAGGTCATTTGCCCCCCCCCCCCAAAGCCAATGAGGGCGTAATATCTAGGCCATTTGCCCTTTTGATAAGGATAATAATGAAAACTACTGTTGAATTGACACGTCAAACTTACAAACTACCGTAATAGAAATACATATTTCAAAATTCACAGGCGAGGAAGACTTATTGTGTGTGGTGATTAATGGTGTAATGGGCGTAACATCTAGGTCATTTGCCCTTATGATGAGGATGATGAGGGAAACTACTACCTGTATTGAATTGACACTTCAACTTATAATGTACACAATGTACTGTAATAAAATAAATATTTTAAAAATCACAGTCGAGAAAGACTTCATGCGGCGGTGATTAGTGGTATGATGCGCGTAACATCTAGGTCATTTGCACTTATGATGGTGATAATAATAAGGTAGTGAAAAAATGACTACTAAACGAACGTGCTGTAAATTACAACTGATATAGGTAATTCAGATGTCTAGCTTCGATGTCTTCCAAAGTCTCAACCTTATTTTCTGGCTTAGGCCTGTACTCGATGCGTCTAGTGAAAGAGCTTATGGCGTACTGCTCGGCAAAGAAAATGGGTCCAAGCTGCACGAACCTGAGATGATCGTAGATGATGACGAAATATGATGACACACGTTCGGGGTTCCCCGTCGTATTTAGATTGGCCGGGGTATCACTCACTCTTTCGCAACACCACAGTGGCTTGAGCAACGGCCCTGTGCTGGCATCAGTATAGACAGCTCTGAAAAGTCATCTCATGTCACCTCGCGATGAATCAGCAAGCTATTCTCACAACTGCCCCCCCCCCCCCTCTCCAGAGTCTCACAACTTGTGGGACGTGGGTTGGCGACCACCGGACCCCAGCTGAGACTGACATCGCTTCTACTTCCTGGTGCCAGGCTCCTTTCAGTTCTCTTTCCTGTCGGCCTCCCTTGGTCAACTCTTGTTCTCTTCCGACCCCGACTGTATTAGGGCATCCGAGGGCTAGGGAGTCTTTCAATTTCCCGCTTAATTGGCCGTTGTCTCATCTTTCCTGATGCCCTCATTCTTCGAGGGGTCTGCCTTCTATTCCGTTTCATTATATCTCCTGTCTTCTGCTCAAGGCCCTCAAAGAGGCAGGGTGTGAGTAGCCCCACCATTTCTGGTACACCCTAAAGGGCTCATGGCGGGTGAGTTAGGAAGCTGGCAACCCCGAGTGATTCCTGAGCTAAATGCAGGGAATGGAGAGGTATGTCAGAAATTTAAAGTGGACAGTGATACTCGTTGGGTTCCAAAGAGTAAGTATAAAAATGTTGATCCAGATTGGTGAAACGATGTAGATTTGTGACAAAGGGTCTAAATACAGGGAATGGAGTGCTCTGTCCGAAAGTTCAAGCAGACAGTGTTACTCGTCGGGTTCCAAAGGGTAAGTAACTTACATAAAGATTGGTTGAGATGGGTGAAACTAAGTAGATTTTTGCCAAAGAGCCTAAATGCGGTAAATGGAATGGTCTATCCGAAATGTCATGTAGAAAGTGTTACACGTCGGGTTCCAAAGGGTGAGTATGTAAAATTTGGCTCAGATCGGTGAAACAGGGTAGATTTTGCCAAAGGGCCTAAATGCAGGAAATGGAGTTGTCTGTCCAAAGTTTTAAGTGGACAGTGTTACTCGTCGGGTTCCAAAGGGTAAGTATACAAATTTAGATTCAGATCGGTGAAACGATGTAGATATGTGAAAAAGGGCCTAAATGCAGGGAATGGAGTGGTCTGTCCGAAATTCCAAGTGGACAGTGTTACTTATCGGGTTCCAAAGGGTAAGTATACACGTTTTGTTTTTGATTGGTGAAACGATGTAGATATGTGAAAAAGGGCCTAAATGCGAGGAATGGAGTGGTCTGTCCGCAATTTCAAGCAGACAGTGTTACACGCAGGGTTTCAAAGGGTAAGTATACAGATTTTGGTTCTGATCGGTGAAACGGTGTAGATTTGTGCCAAAGGGCCTAAATGCAGGGAATGGAGTGGTTTGTCCGCAATTTCAAGCAGACAGTATTACTCGCAGGGTACCAAAGGATAAGTATCCGAATGTTGGTTCTGATCGGTGAAACGGTGTAGATTTGGACCAAAGGGCCTGAATGCAGGAAATGGGGTGGCCTGTCCGAAATTTTAAGTGGACAGTGTTATTCGCAGGGTTCCAAAGGGTAAGTATACAAATTTTGGTTCAGATCGATGAAACGGTGTAGATTTGTGCCATAGGGCCTAAATGCAGGGGATGGAGTAGCCTATCCGCAATTTACAGCAGACAGTGTTAGTCGCAGTGTTCCAAAGGGTAAATATACAAATTTTTGTTGAGATCGGTGAAACGGTTTAGATTTGGGACACAGGGCCTAAATTCAGGGAATGGAATGGTCTGTCCGCAATTTCAAGCAGACGGTGTTACTCGCAGGGTTCCAAAGGGTAAGTATACAAATTTTGGTTCAGATCGGTGAAACGGTGTAGATTTGTATACATAACAGACAGACAGACATACAAACTTTGTGCTTTATATATATAGATTTTCATAGGATATCCCATTGATCTTCTCTATTACAAATTCTCCCACCTATGAAAAGGATCGCAATGTTGGATTATACAGTATTCCGGATCTTGTATATGGCTGTTGCTGTCCTCTCTTGTATATGGTGGCTGATAGTTCAGTTTAATTGTGTTTTTACTAGGAAAGTTTTGGGGTAGTTCTGATTTCTTTCATTTTATATGTATTTTGGGATGCTGAATCTGAATCTGAGGTTTGTGGACAAAATTTCGTGATGCAACATTGAAAAAATCGCAAAAAAAGCAAAAAAATCTGCTTTATTTCGTTTTTTTTGCCTAAAACTCGAAAACTATTAAATTTTAGTAAATGGTTTGTTTACAGAAATTAAAGTAATTAAAATTCTCTACAAATATCCCTACTTAGTGTTTTTTTCAGACCAACGGTTCGGTCTCAAATGCGAGTTGAAAATTGGCAATTTTCAACGGTCTCTGCAAAACCCAATTTTTACATTCCAAATCTTTATTTTTTATTAGAATGCTGTTATTTGATAAATATCTACTAGTTTACTGCACATGTAATCAAAATGAAAAAAAAAAGGATCGAAATTATTAAAATTCTGTATCTAAAAAGGTAGGACTCTAACAAAATAAAACTTAAGATATCGTTACTTATGCTCATATCATTATTAATAATATTACAAATTATAATACGCAAAAATTATATGAGCCGTTGTCTTTTAGAAGGTCCTGGCTGAGGTTCTTCGGTGGCGATGGGTCCCGGTACATATTCTGCTTGTTCTGGAAATTGAAAGAAGTGGTGTCATTTCTCAAGGAGAGATGAGGATTGCAAATTAGATTGTGAGATTAAACATACCTGCCGCATCGTGCTGAGGTTCTTCGATGGCATCGGGTCCTGGATCAGGGTCTGATTGCTCCATCGTCAGCGTTAGGGGTCGTTCTCCTGGAAAATAAAAGAGGTGGTGAGACACTGACTTGTGATTATTTATCAAGGAGAGATGAATGAATACAAAATAACTTTTGAGATTCGACATACCTCTGTCTCTTTCTTCAGTCTCTTCTATGTCTATGTCAGAGCTGTCTTCCGGGGGCTCAACGTTGTCGCACAGACCTTCGCATGATGCGCAGATTGGGGAACAATGAAGGCCCGCCTTCCTGCATCCACAATTGCGTTGGCAGCCCTTTTCACATTTACATGAAATGTACTGTAGTATTGAGTTTGGTGCAGGGTCGAAAGTGGTTGGCACTGGCAGGAGACATCTACTAGTTCTTTTCCACCCCCACTCATTTGGGTCTTTTTGTTGCTCGTCAGGTGTGGCTTGACCGGATAACCACTGCTGCACCTGATAGTAAACTCTCAGTGAATGTTCTCGTGCAGAAGATTCGGTAGGGGGTAATGAGGCAATGTTGGTCTTATTTTTGTATGATGAGGTTACGTATGGTCTGTATTTCAAATCGTTCAGACTGGTCTCTTTTTATTTCATATAGAGCAATGAGAAACATGTTTCCTGCTGTGACAATCTCATCTTGATGTGCGTTAGGGTCTTTGAAAGCTTCAATGACTGGTTGTAAGTCTTTGTTATTCTGCAGGACTAAGAAATTTCAGTTTCCCCTGATTAAACAATGCAGAAGTAGTATCACAACCACTCATCGCATGCAGGAATAATATATGGTCTAATTGGATTTTCTCAGCAGCCAGATGAGGGTTGTAGAGGCTTTGCGAAATATTTCCTTTTTCTGGTTTCAGAAAAAATACGTTATTTATATCACGGCTACACAGGCCAATCAAAATGACCAGAAGGTCGATATCTTCCCTCACCGCTGTCACATGTTCGTTTGACGGGGCCATCTCAAGAGCTGTTGTGATAATTAGGATATAAGCATCCTCCACAGCTTGCTTTGAATCAATTTTTGCATCATGAAGTTTCTCCATTAACATATATATTAACCGGCTCTTGTTTTTTGAGTTTGCAAGAAAACTATCCTGCGAGACAGTGGGCACCATCATTTCTGTAAATGATATTGCAGCAGATTGTTTCCTTTGTGCTCTTCTCAATCGCTCTATGTGCTTGGTGCTATCACAAGCCTCGTCAGGATAGCCGTCGTAAATGACAATGGCACTTGATTTGTAGTTTGATTTGACATATGATACATAACTGCTGCAAATTTCTGCATATGTCTGACCGTGGCGCCATTTGACCCGGTGTAACAACAACAAAAAAGTATGACATATTTTGTATCATTCAAGTTAGTCTGTTCAGTCGGTGTAAAAGCGTTGTACAAGCTGGATTTTGTTCCTTTCCTCATCCCATGCTCGTCAAAAATAGCAAGACGATAGGGGCTAAGTTCGAAACGTAAAAATTCTCGCAGTTCAACTTTCTTCAAATAAGCGGTAATTATATTTACATCATTGTAGTTTTTACGACATTTTTCATGAACCTCAACTGTAGATTTTTTACTTAGCTGAACATGATGATCATCCTTCCTCTTCTTGCTCGACTCAATAAATGTCTTCAAACCTTTTTCCCGCACCGTCGTCACCTTTCCAACATCATTATCCAGTACTTTATTACAAATAAAACACACGTCAGAAGCCATTTTTTATCACCACACGTAAACATAACTTGTAGAAATCGTATTATTGTTTTTAAACAATGGAAATAAACTGGAAACGGGGCCGCGCAAGTAGGTACACATTCGCAGGTGCCGCCGTTCCGAGCCACCCACGCTCACAAACTGACTCGTCTCGGGAGAAGTACCGTGTCTGTGAACGTGCGTGTGTGTGTGTGTGCGCGCGAGGTGCCATCCAGTAACCAGTTTATAGTGCGCTAGTGTGTGCTGGTACTACTGGCTACATACATACTACAGAAAGTTACCACATTGCTGCCGATAGGAATGTGAATAGCCTTTAAAACTAAGATATTTTTTATTCTTTATTTTTTTGCAATATAGCTATAGTAGCTGTTCAACAATAAAAAGAATAATCCGAACGTGAATTCTCCGTGTGACTCAGTCTTTATTGAAATCAACTCAAAAACTAGGTGAAATTAACTGAAAGCCTATCAATAAAAATCTAAAATGTGGGTTTTGCAGAGACCCCTAAAAATTGCCAATTTTCAACTCGCATTTGAGACCGAACGGTTGGTCTGAAAAAAACTAAGTAGTGATATTTGTAGAGAATTTTAAGTACTTTAATTTCTGTAAACAAACCATTTACTAAAATTTTATAGTTTTCGAGTTTTAGGCAAAACACGGAAAAAAGCAGATTTTTTGCATTTTTTCGTTTTATTTTTCAATGTTGCGTCACGAAATTTTGTCCGCAAACCTCAGATTCGGATTCAGCACCCCAAAATACATATAGAATGACAGAAATCAGAACTACCCCAAAACTTTCCCACTAGCGGCCCTTTAGAGTACAAATTGACTGAACTAGAATGAGGTTGCAGTACTCAGCGGGGTTATGCCCAGGTATTTGAACTCCTTTATTATAATTAGTGGTACCTTGTACAATGTTAGTGTGTCTTTAATTCTTGTTTTTCCTCCTTTCCTGAATGTAATTTGTACTGTTTTTTAAAGGTTACTTTCGAGGTGGTTTTTATTTACCCATCTTTCAAAAGAACGATGTTAGATCACCTTTTGTCCGGAAGTGTAATACAATCTAAACAGCTGGTGCGATTTCAATAAAACTCGGTAAGTAGGGTTCGTTGTTCCAATGTCCACATGGGCACAGTACATAGTACTATTTCGTCCAACGCCGACAGTGCCCCTCAAATTTAAATACGTTTTGCCAATCCAAAATGGTGGCTGTGCGAAATATTTCGCTGGCATTCTATATCTCCGAAACTATTACTGATACCTCCCTGAAATTGTGTTTGCTTCAACTATATGACGCTTAAAACATGTTAAGGTCCAAACTAACATGGCGGCCAAGCGAACTTAAAATATTTAAATGGCATTTCCTCAAGATTTAATCAACCGGGCGCAGTTAAACCTAGCTCACTAAATGTCTATACAAGGTTCAATCCACTGGCATCTCATTCAATTAAATTGTTCTTATAAAATAAAGATGGCGGCTGAGCGAATTTTTAAAATTAACTTATTTTCTTTTGTGCCTTAATCATGCGATCTAAATGAACGTTTGAATAATGAACCTACGCAATAGACAGAAGAGTTTTAATGGAAAGGACTAGTGGGAGGTACTTAAATAGGCTATTTAGTTTTTCACAGAAGTACTTGTTAACTCTTAGGTATTCACATACGTTTGAAATGGCACATGAATTTGGATGGAATTTTCACTTCTTTTTGTTCCCAGAAAAAAACTTAATTTCCTTACCTTAAAAATGTATGGTTTTTACATGATTCCTTCATAAATATGCTCAGGAAATTTATTTAAATAAACTAGGGTGCGCGTGTGTAATCATACTGCAAAATTAATTTCTTCAATAACTAAGAATTGTGTCTTTTTATAGGCTCAAACATCAATAAGTAAAATTCTAATTCAACGTCATCAAGGTATCAAATTAAAGATCTTTTACCGTTTAAGTGCTGAGTTTCTTCATTCGCTTTTTAACCAATTTGTAGAAGTCCTAATAATTAACTTATGTCTATAGGTTTTGGGTCTTAATTAATGTAAATTCAAAATCCACGTTTATATAATTTTTCAATTTCAGACTCATCAAAATTTTAATTTTTGTGTAGGCGTAAGCTCCGAACCAGGTAATGGGCCTAAAATAAAGTTATTAACTAAAATCAGTAGGCTCGTAATACTTGTTCCTCCTGACTAGTACAAAAATTGATGAATTGATATTCATTGATCCAATATCACAACGCGGTGGGTAGAATTTGCTTCTTATTTTGCCGTGCTTGTTGGCAATAACCTCAGCTGTAGAGGTCAGACGTCTACAAAATGGTCGGTTAGTTACTTCAGGAAGCAATCGGTGATAGTTCCTCCTGCAGCACGTGGCCATGAAACTGTTCCCAGTTGTCTCTTGATGTCCCTTCTTAAGATTTTTCTAATTGGGTCAAGCAGTCAGCAGTATTTCCACTGTTATGTTTGGTTGTTTCTGGTAGTGTTGAAAGCCTCCAGTCTCAGTGTTACCTTTGTGTGGCAATGGTTGTTTCACATGTATGGTAATTTGGCTGGTCTGTACTATGCCATACGTTTCTTATTATGGGATTGGGGTAGATTTGGTTTAAAGCCCTGGATGGATTGTACGAACATGCCGGAGATACATTGCTAATCTTTGTTATACCTCGATGTCACTGCCGTGTAATATAAATATCCAGGTTTAAATTGATTGCAGTTCTTAACAATTAATTGACGATTTAGAGTAAGTCAACACTCATTTCAACCCAAATATACATATGGCGGGACTTATAAGACTTTAGAGAAAAATTGCAATTGGCGCCCAACGTGGGGTTTCTCATGTCTTTTGAGATAAAATTTACAAAGTCAATAAAATTGCTCTTATCACAAATAGTCACGACTCTCCAATACTAATCAACGGACACAATTGAGTTGACGGTCAAAACATTCCTCTGTGGATTACCGTGGATTCCCAAAGGATCAGAGTCTAGTTGGGCCCCTGACAAGTTGGGTGGTTTTTATCATTTGTTAATGTTCCGCCGCTCGTTTTTATTTGAATGTCCGTCTTGATATTAACAAGTATAAAAAATATATTTCGGTATCAAAGACAATTAAATCTTCGTTAAATGGTTACTATAATGTATTAATTTGGAATGTATAATAATAGGTCTACATTAATTATGGTTAAATAACCTAATCAAACATCACCTAACCTAGCCTAATCTAACCTGGGTCGAAGGTAATACACAGAGGACTGTTTATATCGAGGTGTACTGTAGGTCCAACTCAAACTAGTCTGTGACTATTGTGGGCAGTTCTATGGAACCAGCTCAACTGTTTCTTTTATTGGCATAACTGACCATGGGCACAACTAAAACGTGTCTATGCGAATTAAGGGCAGTTCCATGGGACCAATTCGAACCTCCCTGAGAGCTGACCAACTCAACCGTTCTTAGGCCAGGTCTCCGTTGTCCTGAGATCTTCCCCTGTATTTTTCTTTCTGCATCACTATTTAAGTTTCCTTGATGGAAAGGAGCACTTCGGTCTATCCACAAACACAGTATTCCTCACTCTTTCGGTCCACGAGATATGTAACATCCACCGATTCACTCACATTTCGAAGGCTTCTAGCTTCCTGCACAGGGCCTTGGTTAGAGTCCACATCATTTAACTTTTATATTATAAAATACAAAGTGTACTAGAGCAAAATTCTTGTTTATTCCGAACATTTTAAAGGCAAAATTGTAAACAATTCGAATTTTTGACAAACTTACTAACCTCAAAATTTGGATAAATATAATGTGAATTGTGTGAATTGAAGGGAATACCTTTAGAATATCATAATAAAAGGTCAAGTATAGAAGGTAATGCGGTAAGTTATAATAAGACTTGCACATCCAAACAGTTCTTCACAGTTAATTGATATTATGTGCATGATTTTCCCTTCACTTCCCTGTTCGCACATTATTACACAGATTATCAGATAGAATCCTAAAATGAGAAGATATTTAGATGGAGTTCTACTCAACAGAAACCATGAAAAATAGAGACTGGACAGAAGCAAACCAAGACTTAAGATATTTTGTCAATTCTTTGTGTATAGCTACCATCACTTCATCTGTATGAATAAATGCTTGCATGAACCATACCCGATGTGCATCTGAAAATTCTGAGACCAAGAATATGAGCACTATCATGTGATTGACTGCACAAAACGTGGAAACTCCATCATAGACTTCGGCACAAACTGATGAATACACAACTTACTGTGTATTGTTTTTAGTATTTAATGGTTCTTTCTGGTTCCGTATTGATGCAACAATTAGTATTAATATTTTGCAAAAGTTTCGCCTGATCAAAACCTTTATTGTATTACATATAAATGATCACTTAGTGGTCATTGGTACATGTTTCGAGGCCTAATTGTTTTGGCCCCTTCATCAGCCTAGCCCTATATAGATAACAAGTCAAGGCAAACAGGTGGTCGGATAGCTAAACACTCATAAAACATTCCCTTCAAAAAAACCTTTTATGGTGCACCATAATGAAAGGTGAAAGATGTTTATCCAAAGTAACATAAGGAAATAAAATACATAAAGAAAGAAAGAGTGAAAGAAAGGAAGAAATAGTTGAAATTTGGAAAAAACAAAAAATATAGTGTGAACACACTCTAAATTTTCACCCTTTCTTATTGATCACGGAAATTGTGCACTCTTCATGTAGTCCAAATCTTCTGAAATACAGTATGTGGACGACAATAACACATTTGAAATAAACCATACGCTATACCGTAGCTTGCAGATGTCAACGAAAATACAATGGCTTAGCTTTGTGGCAGTTCCATCTTACTGCGGTCTGTAGATGCTAAATGAGACATAATCTGCTCCGTGGCAGCATTCCAGATTATATTAATATGCCAAATACAATCCACCAGTGATAAATTTCATGGATCACAATACTTCACCATAGATGAGCCCCAAAATCCATGAAGCTGCAGTGCCGAAACAACATCTTGCAAGAATAATTAATGAAGGAACAGGCCTCCAGTTTGAGATTTAACCATTAAGAAAGAATGTAATATGTCACCTATAAGTCTACATCTGTGAAGATATTTAGAATTACATGGGTTGGTTTTTTAGTTTGGCACCTTAGTTATAACTGGATTAATAACTCACTTGGATGGTTCCAAGTTTCACAGGCCCTCGAAGTAGTCCCCACCGTTGCGTACAACGTGTTCCCAGCGATGCGGAAGTCGTTGGATGCCGTTGGCACTGCCCAATCTATTGATGGTACGAACAGAGCGCTCGGCAGCCTGCTTAACTTCATTGTCATCTTCATCTTCGGGATGAGATCATAGCCGCAGAGACTGATGTCGGGAGAATATGGGTGGTGGTGACAGAGGACCTCCCAGCCTCAGCGATCCAACAATGCCGACACAACGCCTGATGTGTGTGCCCTAGCATTGTCATGCAGAACGATGGGCGGTGTAACCATGTGGTGGCGCCGTTTCCTTCTCAGAGCTCCTCGGAGATGGTCTTGCAGAAACGAACAATAGTACGCCGCATTAACGGTTTGCCCTCGGGGAACAGTATGGCTGCGCTTCCGTACCATTGAAGACGTTAAGCAGGCTGCCGAGAGCTCTCTTCGTATCATCAATAGATTGGGCAGTGCCAACGGGATCCAACGACTCCCGCATCGCTGGGAACACGTTGTACACAACGGTGGGGACTACATCGAGGGCCTGTGAAACTTGGAACCATTTAAGTGCCAAAACTAAAAAACCAACCCATGTATATTGTTTTAGATCCCTTATTTGGGGGTGGATCTAAAAGGAAGAGTTGTTGTACTAATTTATAAAGCTGTGCCTAAAAAGGGTAGCTTCCCTTGGCAGGGCAAGCTGACCAGTGTAGAGTGTTGTGGTGTGCTAGGAACTAGGGGGCGTTCCTATAAATAATGTAGTAGTGTTTGAAGGGATGGGACCCAATGCAAGGGTCACTGTGCTGGTCGCTCAGCTGACTGGCTTATTATGTAACTGAATCTGCTCGTATCAGCCGAGTGGCACGCGCTGCTTGCTAGCAGTCGGGTCGGCTCGAGAAATACAATGGTATCTGAGCTAGCGCTATTAGACTACCGTCTGTCACGTCTAACCGCGACGGGAATAAGGAAGGGCGTTGGGATGTAAAGAGGCGTATGGACAGTAAGACTAGTGTGATGTGTTGACCAAGTGTTTATTGGTCTGTAATTCTGAAGTATGAGTCCCTTGTAGGGAATGTAATTATGTTCACAATGTAAAGTACAAGTTGTGGGTTACAGGTTACAAAAGTAGGAACTCTGAACACGACTGACTTACCTCTGATGACACCAGCGTAGCCTTCGGCCGTAACGTTGAAGCACTGATAATGGAGAGATCCCTTGACCTGATTAAGACGCCTTCTTATACTCTTCGGCGCTATGCTGTCAGCAATGTCTTGGCATTGCTGTCCCAGTTAATAGTATGTCGCTATGTGTAACCATTGTGCAAGGACTGAGCTGCCTTCTAGAGTGGCAAGCTGTCCGTGCTACGTTTATGGATGTTGGCCCGGCTTTCCAAGGGTTGCCCGTTAGGAGATTTAGGCAGATGATGGGGGGATGGTCTCCAAGGGGTGCATACCCCTGGGAGGCTGTACAATATCAACTTACTTTAGGTTAAACGATAGTTTGCACAATTTGTGCGCATTTGTAATAAATACAAAAATAAGCAGACAAAGGAAACTTTTAGATGTTGCTTTTAATTTCTCAGTTATTATCTGTACATTATGATCAATAACAATGATAACATATTATATTCAATTTTCTTGAGACTTTGCATAGTTGTCGTCCTGATTAACTTGTGCTGGAACTGATAGAATCAGTCGTTGGTGTAGAACTGGTGCTGGTGGAGGTGGAGGTGGAGGTTGAGGGGGAGGCGGTTGTAGATGATGATTGGCCCCAAGGAATGAACTTCCATGGTTGAAAAAAATCCAACCAGCCCTGTCCCATTGCCACTGCACTGAGAGCGGCCAATACCATGAAAAACTGAAAACGGGAAGAGAAGAAGAAACTAAATACAGTATATTATAAATATATATATCATTTTTATCTTACCTTGATAGAATGCCAATCCTACATTGCATGGAACTGCTTTTAAATAAATATTTTTCACATTAATCAAAATCTGATTGTTATTTTAAAGTATTTTAGGCAGAAAACATTTTAGATGTATTATTGAATATGAAACAAGATGTTCAGTAAAGAACATATAGCCTACTTTCTCCTAAATGCATGGGTATTGTTATAACTCTTTGTCCTTTTCAAGGAGTATAATTGAATGTTGGTTGTAGTAGCTTGTTGAAATACAACGTGCTATATCGGATATTTAACATGAATATGAGGTGTCCTTTGCTAGTGCTACCTCTGTAAGAAATTTCTTTCAATTCGGTCTCACCGTGTTTGAATTGATAGGGGAAATCGATTTGCACACAAACATGGCCGCCATCCGCAAATTGTTGGCTGATAATCTTTTAGTTATTTCAGAATATGCGTCCCACATAAAGGTATGTTGTTGCAAAATTTGGTAGCGATCGGATGATTAGTTTAGTCGTAGTTTGATTTAAGCTTTGAACATTTGGGTGCCCGCCATTACGTATCCATCAAGATGGCGGCGATATAAAACATGACACTGAGGTGACCTTTGCTGGTTCTACCTCTGTACCAAATTGCGTTCAATTCGGTTTCACCGTGTTTGAATTGATAGGGGGAATCGTTTTGCACACAAACATGGCCGCCATCCGCAACATGTCAGGCTGATGATCTTGTACAATGGTCAGAGTATGCGTCCGACATAAAGGTATGTTGTTGCAAAATTTAGTAGCGATCGGATGATTAGGTTAGTCGTAATTGGATTTAAGCTTTGAACATTTGGGTGTTCACCATTACGATGGCGGCGATATAAAACATGACACTGTGGTGCCCTTTGCTAGTTCTACCTCTGTACCAAATATCGTTCAATTCGGGTTCACCGTGTTCGAATTGATAGGGGTGGACAGACATTCAGAGTCCACACACACACTCACACACACACACACACACTCACACACACACACACAATTTTTGGCCCTGTGTAGATCTCATAAGTCTACTCTCATTTTTTGCAAAAATCGAAAGTAGGCTAAAAATGAAAATCCACAGCCTGCTTCCAGTCTCTGACCGGGTCAGGAATGGAATGAATGAAGCCCCCATCTAGCGGCGAGGATATGAACTGTGCCGGCTGCCGAGGCCTGACGCACTTCTCTGGGGCAATGATTAAATGAATGACAGATGAAATGAAATGATAGTGGAGAGTGTTGCTGGAATGAAATTTTGACAGGGAAAACCGGAGTACCCGGAGAAAAACCTGTCTGCCTCCGTTTTGTCCAGCACATATCTCACATGGAGTGACCGGGGTTTGAATAACGGACCCAGCGGTGAGAGGCCGGCGTGCTGCCGCCTAAGCCACGGAGGCTTCCTATTATTGAATATCAACTCCTTTATTATATAGATAATTTTAGCCTATTTTCATTTATGAAAAAATAGGCTTATGAGATCACCTTTTGTCCGTGTGTCTGTGTGTGCTGGTCCCATATAAAATCTAAACGGCTGGAGCAATTTTAATGAAACTCGGTAAGTTATTAGTACTACTTTGGCCGACCCCGACTGAGCCCCTTTACATTTTATTTCGTAACACCACTCCAGCATGGCGCCTGTGCGAAATTACCGTCATTCTATATCTCCGAAGCTATTACTGATATCACCCTGAAATTTTGTACGGTGATATAGGGCATTAATAAACGTTCAAAAACATGTTAAGTACAAAACGAACATGGCGGTCAAGCGAATTCAAAACATTGAAATAGACTTTTCTCGCGATTTAACCATACGAACGCAGTGAAACATGCTTGTACAAATTTTAATCCACTGAGCTCTAATTTATTTCAATTGTTTGCATCACCTCAAGATGGTGGCTGTGAAAAAATTTAAAATCTCTTTTTCATTTCTTTTGTCCTAATCATGCGATTGATGTGCCGGGAGTGTCCAAGGACATGTTCAGAGTTTCTCGAGGTCTTCCACGGTTTCCTTTTCCCAATTGGTTTTTAGTGTGCTCTTCGTAACTATGTGTAAAATCTTCTTGGTCAGTCTGTCTTCGTTCATGCTGTGTATGTGTCCATAAAACGTTGCCCTTCTCTTCCTTATGTTGTTTGTAATCGACTCTGTCTATCTGTATAGTCATATTGTCGTACTCTTTATCCATATTCCCCTCTTTCTGAACTGGCCGGTAGATCTTTCTCGGTATTTTTCTCTCTTGTTTTTCTAGTTCCTTGATTTTTGCTCTTCCCTTGATTGCTGTCGTTTCTGAATCGTATAAGGCTTCTGGTAAGACTACTGTGTTACAGTGTTATAGTTTGACATGGAGCTGAAGGTCAACGCAGAGTTGCCAACAGCTTGGATGACTCCATGAAAACAAGTGGGAACTGTAATTGCGCAATATAGGCTTACCAACAATCGGACAAGATCAAGTTCAGTAATTATTAATAATTTTTGACCAACTCGTGGCACAGCAGTAACGTTGGTTGTTGGTTCGTACCTCTGTTCAGGTGCTGTGACAACGCGGTCATGTAACCCCGTGCACTTTGGGTGTAGAATCTGTCTGATAATCGGTGTTAATTGGGATGACTGTATTAGTGTGTGTTAACAGTTTTTTAATTCAAGTAAGGACTGCAGACTTTGAATTTTTCAAATAATTCCTACTTTTGCCACCAAACGCCACCGTGAACGACTACTAGTTCATAACTTAGCTACTACACGCCACCGCAGTCGGCTCCTGGCAACGAACGTAGGAACCTAAGAGCGTTGTTTACTTTCTTAACCTATATAATTCAGCTTCACACAGGTGTAATTAGTGGAAGGTTCTTTAACATGCCATAAATCTATGCCATGGGACCGCCGGCTTTACTTCCCCTCCGAAGGAAGCCATACTGAGGGATTTTTAACACTCTTAAAAAAATCCGACGACTTCGGCCGGGTTTGAACCCACGATCTTGGGCATAGAAGCTCAGTCCGCTACCAACTACGCCACCGAACCCGCTTGCAGTAACGTTCTCACCTGCTGTTTCCAAGGTTACAGGATCGAATACTAGTAACACTTCTCTAGCAACTTCCTATTAACATTAAAGGGTGTTTCTAAATTCTCATTACAGACTTTGAGGGCTTGTAGTGGGGACCAAGTTTAGCATAGGAACTTGTGTCCAGAAACGTATCGTCTTCCCGCTACCCGCAAAAATACACCACAATATCCCGCATTTTAGGCGCCACTGACAAGAGTATGTACGCCATTGAACGATCACCTGATGTCCCATATCCCCTACATGAAAACCTTGATTTACGAGACCCCTGTGGAATATATAATTTTCAAAAGAAAAATATGTATTGTCTGTTGAGCCATTATATATTTAAACACAAATTGTGCTAAATGTTCCGGCATAACTCAACAAAATGACAGTGTTTCGCCCCGGTGTGCAATTGGGCTCTTCAGTTGGTTAAAGCACACCTCACCAAGACACTGTCTAGTACACACTGGGAAGGCCATTGCATGACGTATTTGATACATGTGTATCCGCGTCACGAGGAAGACCTACTGGCACGCGTTATGGCTGCGGTGGATGTTGGAGGACCAGTGATTGGTGATCGTTTGTACCAGAACATGGTACGGAGGTACCATGTCTGTGATGACGTCGGTGGTCGTCACTTCGAACCCCACCTATAATTGGACCCAGACGACAAGCAGAGCAGGAGTCGGACAGAGCGCTAACTAAACTTGTGTGAAGCTAAATTTGTAGATAAGATTTGATTAACGCTCTATGAAGTTCCAAAGTTCGCCGCAAGGTGCCGATTGCGGCGGTATATAGTAACCAAATTCACAGCTAGGTGTCGTTGACGGTAGCATTTGGTAGCAAAAGTAGGAACTACTTGAAATTGATCGTCTGAAGTCCTTACCTGAATTACAGATAACACACACTAATACAGTCATCGCTATCTGACAGATTCTACACACACCCAAAGTACAGTACACGGGGCTACATGACTGCGTTGTCGCAGCCCCTAAACTGAGGAACCAACCATTCTGTAAATATCAAAAATGCAAACTATCAAATAAGTTTGCTATGTATGACGGATCTTTGGTTCTTAAATTTTCATTTTTAGCCTATTTTCAATTTTGAAAAAATAGGCTTATGAGATCACCTTTTGTCCGTGTGTGTGTGCGTGTGTGATTCGTGTGTGTGTCCCCCCCCCCCAAATAAAATCTAAACGGCTGGGGCGATTTCAATAAAACTCGGTAAGTTTACAGCACTATTCTGGGCGACCCCGACCGTGCCCTTCAAATTTTGTTACGTCTCACCAATCCAACTTGGCGGCTGTGCGAAATATTTCAACAGCATTCAATATCTCCGAAACTATTACCGATATCTCCCTGGAGGGTTGTATGGTGATAAAGGGAACTACTAGAAGTTCACATATGTGACCTTTGAAAACCTGGTAACTATAAAACCAACATGGCGGCCATGCGAATTTTCGAATTTTAAATAAACGTTTCTCGTGATTTAACTAACCAAACGCAATGAAACTTGGTACAGTATATGTTTATATACATTATAATGCACTGACATCTAACTTCGTTGAATTGTTCACATAACCTCAATATGGCGACTGTGCGAAATATTTCACCAACATTCTATATCTCCAAAACTATTACTGGTATCACCCTGAAATTTTGTAAGGAGATAAGGGGTACCACTGGAAGTTCATCTATGAGAATTTAAAAAACCGTTAACTACAATACGAACATGGCGGCCAAGCGAAGTTGAAAGTTTTAAATATACTTTTCTCGCGATTTAATGATCAAACCGCAATGAAACTTGGTACAGCGAATGTTTATACACATTGTAATGCACTGGTATGTAATTTAGTTAAATTGTTTACATAACCTCAAGATGGCGGCTGTACGAATTTTTCAATTAAGTTTTTGTTTCTTGTGTCGTAATCATGCGATTGAAGTGAAAGTTTGAATAATGAACCTACGCAATAATTTTCCTTTAAATGTACATGACTCTATGGCCTATACATATAACAATCCAACATGGCGACTATCCGGAATATTTAGACGGTTCTCAATATCTACGAATCTACTACAGCAATCAAACTGATTCTTTTTATGTTCATATGGGTTATGAACTTAAGTTCACCTATAGGACTTTCAATAACCCCGTGATCACAAATCCAACATGGTGGTGACGTGAAATATAAATATTCACATGGTCGTTTCTCGCAATTTAACCATCCAAGTGCAGTGAAACTTGGTACAGTAAATCCTTATACAAATGTTAGTCCACTGGCATCTAATATATTTCAATTGTTTCTATAACCACAAGATGGCAGCTATGCGAAATTTTAAAATCTCGTATTTACTTCTTGTGTCCTAATCATGTGATTGAAGTTTGAGTACTACACGTACACAATAATCTTCATGTAACAGTACATAACTCTAAGACCTACATATATAAAAGTCCAACATGGCGACCATCCAAAATATTTAGATATTTAGATATATTTACAGCAATCAAACTGAAATGTAGTATGTAGATAGAGGCAATTAACATTAGAAGGATATATGAAAATAGGCTGTATAGTTCTTCACGGAACTACTTGTTATATTTCAAGTTGTGAAACAACCCTTCCTGATCACAATGGTAGTTAGTTTGTGAGAATATTTAACAGTTTAAAATATATATTTTCTAATGCCCTATATTTTAAGGGGAAATCTAGGCAAAATGTGACCGGAAAATGCATTTTTTTAAATTCCATATTATGATGCTTTGAGTCTAATGAACATATTCCCTAAGTTTCTCGGCAAACAAATTTACCTAAGTGCCGCACCTTAAAATAATAAACTTTCAGGAACATGCGCTTCTGACACACGTCATTGATGATGGGAACCCACTGAGTGGAAAATATACACCCACTGCCAAAAAGAAAACACTGTTATTCAGTGCGATTATGGTTTGGCGATCGAGAACAATAAAGCCTACATGACCTGAATCCTGTGCACAAAGACACGAAATATGCTTGTGGTAAATTTTAATGAATGATTAATGGAGAAACCCAAGTGTGAAATGGGTCCACCTTCAAATACATTTTTCTAGGAACATGGTTTTCTTCATATCATGTACCTTTTTCTCAGAGCCTATCAGAGTTTTTGACTTAAAATTTTGCACAAATGCACAGCCATGTTCAATAAAGGTTCTAGTGGAAGAATATTTTGATGAATTAATGGGTACTGATTTTATAGTAATAAGAATGTCTTTCAAGAAAGAAAAGAAACATTATGATAATTTTAAAACCCTTCTTATTCAAACTAATTAACTTAAAAGAAATTCCTTTATCCAATGTCTTTGCACATACTCAGCTGTACTACATTTCAGATTTATATCGCCAGTGGTTTCCAAGAAAAAGGAACATAATTGCCTTTCAAAATTTCGAATTTAATTTATTATAATATTTTTAAATCATAAGTCATGCCCCAAAAATTAATCCTAACATTCCTGTCAGTTTAATGTTTTCAGGTGCTAAGTTTCAGTTTTATGGGTTTAATATTATACTGTGGCTTAAAAAATATATAAATGTATAATAAATAAGGTATTTATTGCAGCCAATGGCCATGAGGATAAAAATAATAAAAACCCAAAATATTCAAGATCACATTCAACTCTCATTGACAACAAAAGCTATTAAGTGACTCAACCCTCCGTCCGCATGTCATGGCATGATACCTTTCACAGACACTTCCACACAATTTACAAATGCATTCCATACTAGGCTCATGATACCCTTCCATTTTGCATAACTTGAAATGGAATCCATGGATTGCGAAACGAGTGATTGTATGTCTCAGGTCGTAACATGGACCCTTCCACTCATCGTACGTCATTGCGGCTGTTAAATAAAAGTCACTCCATATTTGCATCCTCTTCGTTTTGAGCTCTTTTAGAAGGTCCTCGTACTGGGCGGTAGATGGGAGCAATAGTTGACACCTTAAATCTTCGATGTAGAAGGTCTCTCTTGACATTTCATAGCACAGACGCGATGGGGTATACTTTGAGATACACAGGACTTTTTTCATGCAAGTTGCCTTGACTCTTTCAATGCACTTCATGTCGTTTTTCGAGAGATTCTCCCATATAATGTTCAGACCGTAGCTTATTATTGGACTGATTTTTACTCTAAATAATGTCATAGCTGTCTCTAATGATAGTTTATTAATATGTTCTATTTCATGCATTGCCTACATCTCCCCTTAAGCATAAACAGCTAGCACTACAGAATACAGCATTGCCACTTGTAGGGTTAAAAGAAGTTCACTAGTTGTCGATTATGTTACAAACCAATTTCTTCAACATTACACCTGTCCCTTAGTTTGGTTGGTTGGTTCCTTAGTTTAGGGGCTGCGACAACGCGGTCATGTAGCCCCGTGTACTTTGGGTGTGTGTAGAATCTGTCTGATAACCGGTGTTAATTGTGATGACTGTATTAGTGTGTGTTATCTGTGATTCAGGTAGAAGGACTGCAGACGATTAATTAAGTATTTAACTAGTTCCTACTTTTGCCACCAAATGCTTCCATCCACGACACCTCGCTGCGGACGTAGCTACTAAATGCCATCGCAGTCATCACCAGGTGGCGAACTTTGGAACTAATAGAGCGTTATCAAACAAACCTACAAATTTTAGCTTCCACAAGTGTAATTATTGGAAGTTTTTTTTTCATGGGCCAGCCCCGTGGTGTTGGGGTAGCGTGCCTGCCTCACACCCGGAGGCACCGGGTTCGATTCCCGGCTCCGTCAGGGATTTTAGAAACTGACGTGAGGGCTGCAACAGGGTGCCTCGTGAGGACAATTGAGCAGCTGTCTGACAGTGAGGCAGCGCCCCAGTCACGAAAACCAAGATAACGGCCGAGAGGACCCGACGCGCTGACCATGCGTCACCCCAATATCTGCAGGCCAAATGGCTGGGCAGCAGTCGCTTGGTAGGCCTAGGCCCTTCATGGGCTGTAGTGCCAGGGGGTATTTTTGGCCTATTTTCATTTATGAAAAAAAAATGAGATCACCTTTTGTCCGTGTGTCTGTCTGTGTGCGTGTGTGATTGTGTGTGTGTGTGTGTGTGTCCACTAATAACTTCTAAACGGCTGGTGAAACTCAGTAAGTTCATAGCACTATTCAGGACGACTCCGACCGTGGCCTTCAAATTTTGTTATGTCTCTCCAATCCAACATGGCGGCTGTGCGAAATATTTCACCAGCATTCAATATCTCCGAAACTATTCCCGATATCACCCTGGATTTTTTTACGGTCATAAAGGGAACTATTAGAAGTTCACCTATGTGCCATTTGAAAACCTGGTAACTACAAAACCAACATGGCGGCCACGCGAATTTGCGACTTTTAAATAGACGTTTCACGAGATTTAACCAACCAAACGCAATAAAACTTGGTACAGTATATGTTTATACACATTGTAATGTACCGACATCTAACTTGGTTCAATTGTTTACATAACCACAAGATCGCGGTTGTGCGAAATATTTCACCGGCATTCTATATCTCAGAAACTATTAGGGGTATCACCCTGACATTTTGTATGGAGATAAAAGGCACTACTGGAAGTTCATCTATAAGACTTTCAAAAACGGGTTAACTACAAAACGAACATGGTGGCCAAGCGAATTTGAAAATTTTAAATCGACCTTTCTCGCGTTTTAATGTTCCTACCGCAATGAAATCTGTTACAGGAAATGTTTATACACATTGTAATACGCTGGTATCTAATTTGGTTCAATTGTTAACATATCCTCAAGATGGCGGCTGTGCGAATTTTAAAATTAAATTTTTATTACTTGTGTCGTAATCATGCGATCGATGTGAAAGTTTGAATAATGAACCTACGCAATAATTTTCCTTTAATGGTACATGACTCTAAGGTCTATATGTTTAACAATCCAACATGGCGACTATCCGAAATATTTAGACGGCTCTGAATATCTACGAATCTATTACAGCAATCAAACTGATTTTTTTAAAAGTTCATAGGGGCTATGAACTTAAGTTCACCTATAGGACTTTAAATAAACTGGTGATCCCAAATCCAACATGGCGGCGACGCGAAGTATAGATATTCACATGGACGTTTCTCGCAATTTAACCATCTGAGTGCAGTGAGACTTGGTACAGTAAATCCTTATACGAATGTTAATCCACTGGTATCTAATTTTTTTCCATAACCACAAGATGGCAGCTGTGCGAAATTTTAAAATCTCGTTTTTACTTCTTGTGTCCTAAACATGCGATTGAAGTTTGAATACTACACGTACACAATAATCTTCATGTAATAGTACGAATCTATTACAGCAATCAAATTGAAATTTTGTATGTCGATAGAGGCAATTAACATAAGTAGGGTGTATGAAAATAGGCTGTATAGTTCTTCACGGAACTACTTGTTTATTTTATTATTTTTCATGCCATAAATCTATGATACGGAACCGCCGGCTTTACTTCCCCTCCGAAGGAAGGCATACTTAGGGATTTTTAACGCTCTTAAAAAATCCGGCGACTTCGGCCGGGTGTCCCTTAGTTTGTTTTCAGGAATCAGGCAACCCTGTCTGCATGTCTGCTATGCCACAAAGCCCCCAAGTAAATCAACAACAACAACTTACCATTAACACTCTCATGGTTGCTGAGATGCGTACGGTTACACTAGTTGAGATGAGTTGACTTTGCCTCACATAGACAGCTGGCGGTTTATATACCTGCTCGGTGTATGTTTCCGATGAGCCGATGCGTATCCGGCACCTGTAAGACACTTGTCTAAACATTATACCATGCTCGCTCTGTTGCTAAAATACACTTGGGGACAAGGCGTGCTTTTAAAACTTTCCATTCTCTATTGTGACTCATAGAAACAAAACACTTGTGCTGCAATGAATATGAGGTCATTGACTCGAAATCATAAATTAAGATGATGATGATGATGATAATTGTTGTTTTAAGGGGCCTAACATCTAGGTTATCGGCCCCTGATGGCTTGGGTGATCGTGAAGATGAAAAAAAAAAGCGAACTGAAAACTAACTACTAACCTACATACTAGAAGAAGAAATGGAAAACTAAAGGAGAATAAGGCAAATAAAAGGACAGGAGGAAAAGAAATGCCCTCAACCCTGGAAGAAGGCGGATTGAGGGACTCTGAAGGAGGGAGAGCCATCAAAGGCAGATAGGAAAGTGAAAGAGGAGAGGATCCGTCCCAAAGGTAAGGGACAAAAAGGGAAAACGGACCCAGCTCAGGAATCCCTCGGGGTCGCCAACTCCCGAACTCACCAGCCGTGAGCCCCTGAGGGTGAAGCATTATCTAGGGTGCACCAGAAGTGGTGGGGCTACATACACCCTGCCTCCTTAAGGGCCTAGAGCACAAGGCAGGAGGTAAAAGGAAAAGAAAAAGAAGGCTGACCCCTCGCAGAAGGAGGGAATCAGAAAAGATGAGACAAGGGCCAATTAAGGCGGGAAAGGAAGAGACTCCCTAGGCCTCGGATACCCTAATACCGTCGGGGTCGGAAGAGAACAAGGGTTGACCAAGTGAGGTCGACAGGAAAGAAGACAGAGAGGAGCCCGGCACAAGTAAGTGGAAGCAATGCCGGACTCAGCTGGGGCCCCGTGTTCGCCAACCCACAACCCACTAGATGTGAGCCCCTGGGGGGATACATTAAGAGGTGGACATCTGAGAGGTGAGTGATTTTCGTGTCGGACTACCAACCCCAAGCTTGCAGGTTTGCTCCTGGCCGTGGTAAGTGATTTTTGAGAGGCGAAAAATATCTCGGCTCGCATGTCATATGTTGTTGGGATGTTTAAGAACCCATTGGAATTCAGTAGGCCGTGTTTATAATGGCAAAATTAATCTCGGGTTTTTCCGCCAACACAAAGTCCCTCCTTTCTCTACTAGGAAGCGCTATACTGTGAAGGAGCGTATTTATTTATTTGTTGACGGTACACAACAGGGCTCAGTGTGCACCCCAATAATAGTGCACCTACACAGAAAGATACATCTCCTGATATGTCTGCATTAAGTATTAATATCTTAATGTAATTCTTAAAACTAGGAAGCTCACACAGATCAAAATGCATCGTGGTAAAAAGATAATATAAAAACTAAATATAAATTGGATCTAATGCCAAATATAACAAGTAGTTCCGTAAAGAACTATACAGCCTATTTTCATATATCCTGCTCATGTTAATTGTCTCTATCAACATACAAAATTTCAGTTTAATTGCTGTAACGGATTCGTAGATATTGAGAACCGTCTAAATATTTCAGATGGTCGCCAGGTTGGATTTTTATTTTTGTACTATTACATTAAGATTATTGTGTACGTGTGGTATTCAAACTTCAATCGCATGATTAGAACACAAGAAGTAAAAACGAGATTTTAAAATTACGCACAGCAGCCATTTTGTGATTATGTAAACAATTGAACTAATTAGATGCCAGTGGATCAACATTTGTATAAGCATTTAACGTCCAACGTTTCACGGCACTCGGATAGTTAATTCGCGAGAAACGTCAATTTAAATATTTATACTTCGCGTCGCCGCCATGTTGGATTTGTGCTCACCAGGTTACTGAAAGTCCTATAGGTGAACATATGTTTATAGTCTCTATGAACTTAAAAAAAACAGTTTGGTTGCTGTAAAAGATTCATAGATATTGAGAACCGTCTAAATATTTCGGAAGCTCGCCATTTAGGATTGTTATATGTATAGGCCATAGAGATATGTACCATTCAAGGACAATTATTGCCTAGGTTCATTATTGAAACTTTCACTTCGATCGCATGATTACGACACAAGAAATAAAAACTTAATTTTAAAATTTCGCACAGCCGCCATCTTGAGGTTATGTAAACAATTGAATTAAATTAGATGGCAGTGCATTACAATCTGCAAAATCATTTACTGTACCACATTTCACTGCGCTCAGAGAGTTAAATCACGAGAAAAGTCTATTAAAATATTTCAAATTCGCTTGGTCGCCATGTTCGTTTTGTACTTCACAGGTTTATGAAATATTCATAGGTAAACTTGTATCAGTACCCTTTATCACCGTACAAAATTGCAGGCTGATATCTGTAATAGTTTCGGAGATATAGAATGTCAGTGAAATATTTCGCACAGCCGCCATTGTGAGGTTATGTAAACAATTGAACTAAATTAGACTCCAGTGCATTACAATGTGTATAAACAATTGCTGTACCAAGTTTCATTACGTTTGGATAGTTAAATCGCGAGAAAAGTCTATTTAAATGTCTCAACTTCGCTTGGCCGCCATGTTGGTTTTGTAGTCACCAGGTTTTCGAAAGTCTCATAGGTGAACTTCTAGTATTGCCCTTTATCACCGTACACAATTTCTGGGCGATATCGGTAATAGTTTCGGAGATATTGAATGATAGTGAAATATTTCGCACAGCCACCATGTTGGATTGGTGAGACGTAACAACATTTGAAGGGCATGGTCGAGGTCGCCGGGAATAGCGCTATGAACTTACCGAGTTTCATTGAAATCGCTCCAGCCGTTTAGATTTTATTAGGGGGCGGGACACACCTCACACATACACACACACACACACACACACGCACACACACACGGACGAAAGGTGATCTCATAAGCCTATTTTTTTCAAAATTGAAAATAGGCTAAAAACAGGTTTTGAAATTATTACATAATAAACTAAAAGGTAACATTAATAACTAGGGAACAGGCCTATCCACATATATACATTGTTGATTATGTTCTGTGTGATAATTTTATTTCAAGTATGAATTAGAGTGACTGGATTATAATGTCTAAGAACGGTCTGATTGAGAGACAGAAATCTTGTTTCCAGTTTACACGAACCGCATCGTTGTCAATACTGCAAAGCCTCCATACAGGTGAATTGTTATGTGAAGTAGTATTGGTTATATCATTTTTTTGAATGTTATGGTTGATCTTGTAGTTAAGCGAGGGATGTTGAAATTTAGGAGCGATAGGAAAAATGAGTTATCAATTTGACCGTTAATGACTTTATAAAGGAATTTCATATCATTCACTTGCCTTCGAGACTCCAAACTAGTCATGCCGAAATTCAACAAAAGTTCACCGTAGGGTACCATGGGTGGGTAATTGCCCGTTATTTTGAGGTGTGAATATCTGAGGAATTTCTTTTGAACTTGCTCAATGGATTTAATGCATGTTTTCTGCCAGGGTCTCCATACTTGGCTGGCGTACTCGAGCTTGGATCTCACTATGGCAGTATAAAGGTTTATGCAGGTACTGGTCCTAATGAATGGCTTACTGTTTCTTATTATAAACCCTAACATGCGGTAAGCATCCCCGACCGTCTTTTGCACATGACAAGTGAAAGCAAGCTCTCGGTCAAACAGAATCCCTAGATCTTTCTTCTCGCTTACTGTTTTCAATGACTTAGGTCCAATTCCATAAACAAATGTGATTGGGTTCTTCTTACGTGTAAAGGTCATAATAACACACTTCGGTACGTTTAAATATAAGTATAGAATATACAAGGACAAACCCGGCTATACAATCTCGAAGGGGGGACTACCATTTTTTGGAACAGCCTTCGTAGTCAAGAAGAACATAATGGATTCAATCACAAACTTTAGCTCACCATAGGAGAGAATCTCAGTCTTAACGTTCAGATCTAGAAACAAATCCTACACGATCATCAATGCCCATAATAATAATAATAACAATAATAATAATAATAATAATAATAATAATAATAGTAATATCGTATGGATGAAGAATTTAAGTTCCCAACGGCAGAGAGAGCGGAAGAACCTAGTGGAGTAAACCACGAAAAAACAATCATTTCGGACTAACAATCCGATCTTATTTCGGAATTTTATTTCCTACGCCTACACAACACAATTTCATATGCAGAATGAAAATGTCGCTAAATGAGAGCTCTACCCCAGGTGGTAACTTGAAAGAGAAATCCACCATTGCAGTAGGCAATGCATCGGGACCTAGGATTCTGGGGAGTCCCACCACCTGCATACAAGATGAATCGGAGCGTCTTGAAACACTTTCCAAATTGAAATTCAAGAGGAAATACTTCATCGGGACCATTAACGTCAACTCACTCCTGCGAGTCGGAAAACAGAAAGAATTGGAAAAGCTCCTGGACGACCAACAAATCCAGATTTTGGCTGTACAAGAGACCAGATTCCTAGATGACCACATGATGGATACAAAGCACTACAGAGTATTCAAAGGAAAGCCAGCAATAAAGATAATGGCTAACACCCCTCTCCTTGGGACTGCCTTCTACATAAACAAAACCATAGTGGATAGTGTCACAGACTTCTCATCTAAATCTGAGAGATTATCCCTATTGACAATCAAGTGCAAAAACAGGAATTATACTCTCATGAATTGCCATGCTCCTATCAACGAAGAAAACAAGAAGAACCCACAGAAAGTCGATGACTTCTGGGACCTCTTAGAAACAGAAATCGCTCGGATACCTGTGAACCATGTAAAACTCCTTCTGGGAGACTTCAACGCACAAATAGGGACAGAAAGAAAATACAGAGATATAGTAGGAGACTATCCAGCACACAGGAGGACAAACAAGAATGGCGAACAGCTCCTTGGACTCTGCAAAATCTTCCAGTTGAATCTCATGTCGACTCATTTTCGGAAACTTCCAAGAAAAGCAAAGACATGGGTATCTCCAAACCCCAACCTAGGAGAATTCCAATTAGACCATGTAGCAATATCGAGGACAAATACTAGGGAGGTGATGAATGTTAAAGTGATTAGAAATGGTAAATTTGACTCTGATCACTATCTCTCCAAAGTTAAAATACGTTTTCTTCCACCAAAACAAAAGAAGGATCCACCTAAGTTGAAAAAATACAACACCAATCGAATGAACATCAATGGAGATATTATAAATAACTTCAGAGAAGAAATACGCTCTTCTAGAACAAAGACCTGGCAACATCTTTGTACAAAGATCAATGAAGCCGCTTAGAAAACATTCGGACTGGCAAAGAGGAAACGTACAATCTGGTGGAATGAAGAATGTGAGAAAGCACTTGAAAAGAGATCCGACACATGGAGAAAATGGAAATGTTCAAGAGATACGGAACATTTGGAACAATTCAGAACCCAAAGGAAAGAAACATCAGGGGTATTCCGCAGGACCAAAGGATCGTTTGAGAATGCAAAGTTACAAAACCTCCAGGACGACTTCACTAAGAATAACACCAGAGATTTTTTCCAAACCTTCAAGAACAATCTTAGAGGATACCAAATTCCAAGTATAAGTATCAAAAACGAAGTAGGAAAAATTGGACTGAACAATCAAGAAAACTGCAATATATTAGCCAGATACTTTGAGAAACTCCTCAACTGCCCGCCTCCAACCAACAAACTAGAATTTCAGACTCATCCTATAAACTCATAAGATGATCTGCCACCAACAAAAGAAGAAATAAAGGAAGCCTTGAAAAGTCTCAAGAACAACAAGGCAAGCGGGGAAGACTCCATATCAGCAGAAATGTTGAAGTGGGCAGAACCGGAAATCCTAAACGACCTGCACCATATCTTCCAACAAATATGGGAGACGGAAAAGCTACCAGACGAATGGAAAACAGCGCTGATCCACCCACTCCATAAGAAAGGGAACAAACAAGATGTTAAACACTACAGAGGCGTGTCGCTACTCCCAGTCACTTACAGAATCCTCTCAAGGATACTTCTGAATAGAATAGAATAGAAGTAATCCTAGATAAGCAACTTGGAGAATACCAAGGTGGGTTCCGGAAAGGCCGCTCCTGTGCTGAACAAATCCTAAATTTGAAATCAATAATTCGCCACACAGCGCTGAACGGCAAAATTATAGTGGTTTCATTCATTGACTTCAAAAAAGCCTTCGACTCGGTGGACAGAGGGACCCTAGATAAGATCATTAGAGAATTTGGAGTCAAAACCAAACTGGCCAATATTATCAGAGAAACCTTAACAGCCACAACTTCTAAGGTGAAGTTCATGGGATAATTGTCTCAGTCATTTGAAATCAAGACAGGTGTGCGACAGGGTGATGGATTATCACCATTACTATTCAACTGTGTCCTCGAGAGGATTGTGAGAATTTGGAATTCCGAACATGAAAATCAAGAGATATCCCCGATCTGCCTAGGACGAAAAACGGGAGGAATCAAAGTCAATTGCTTGGCTTTCGCTGATGATTTTGCGATACTTTCAGAAAACCTAGAAGAAGCGGCCATACAGATCAACCTCTTAGAAAAGATCGCTAGCAGGACAGGACTTAGGATCTCGAAAGAGAAGACCAAGTTCATGATGAATGACAAACATGGACCACAATTCCTTGAAACAGAGATTGGACGGATTCAGAGGGTGAAAAAGTTCAAATACCTCGGTGAAACCATACAAGAGAACGGCCTAGAGAAAGCTGCTGTAGATGATCGTATCTCAAAAATGGAAAGAGCTTATGGGCTAACTAAAAACATCTACAACAAGAAATGCATCTCATGGAATGCCAAACTAAATCATTACAACACGGTAGTAAAAACAGAATGCTTGTATGCCAGTGAATGTCTCTCGATGAATTACAAGTTGGAGAAGCTAGAGATCCTAGAAAGAAGAATACTACGGAAAATCATGGGCCCAGTCCAGACTGAAACCGGCTGGAAACTTCGGAGCAACAATGAAGTCTATAAAAATGTGGAGAGAATCTCAGAGACCATGAAGAAGAGGAGGTTATCGTTTCTCGGACACTTGTACAGAATGGACAAAACTAGACAAACCAAACAGTTACTCGACTACCTGTGGAACAAGAAGACAACAACGACGTGGATTAAGGAAGTTCGAAAAGATCTCGAAAATTCCAACATCCAGGAAGTTCAGATGTCAAACAGGGAAACATTTCGGTACATAATTCCAAATTTGGAAGGGTTTCACGTCACAAGAACCACAAAGAAGGGAAGAGCCTGGACGGATGAGCAGAAGAAACAGCATAGCGCCCATATGGAGTACTGGAGGAAGAGGAAACTTCAGGCAAAGAAAAAATGAAATTGTAGCGTGATCCGAAGTGGTCAATTCGCAAATAAATAAAAAAAATCGTATGGCCTCGAGTGCCAGGTGCAAGCTTTGATAATTGACACCCAGAGGGCAGCTTGCGTGTCGAATTTAATGCTCCTTGGAGCGCTATGAATGTCAAGGAGGTTAGATATCTATGCTCCTTGACGCTATACCGCTTTCTAGTCGAGAAATGAGGAACTTTATGTTGCGGAAAATCCCGAGATTAATTTTGCCATTATGAACACGGCCTACTGAATTCAAATGGGTTCTTTAACATGCCAACAACGTATGACATGAGTATCGTGATTTTGTCGCCTTTCAAAAGTCACTTACCATGGCCAGGAGCGAACCTGCAAGCTTGGGGGTGTTGGTAGTCCGACACGTTAACCACACACCCACCGTGGCAAGGGATCAATGCCTATGATCCCATAAATCAAGACAATAAAAGAAACAAGCAGGTGGAAGACTTTTGGGAAACACTCACGAATGAGACATTCAAAATTCCCCTTGGAAATGTTAAGTTACTGGTTGGAGATTTCAACGCCCAGATAGGAAAAGAAAGGAAATACAAAAAGATTGTAGGAGGATATCCTGCACATAATAGAGCAAATACAAACGGAGATCGACTAATCAACTTTTGCCGGCAGTTCAACCTAACACTCATGTTTACGCACTTCAAAGCCCTCCCACGGAAGAAGAAAACTTGGATCTCGCCCAACGTGATGTTAGGTGAATTTCAAATTGACCATGTTGCAACTGAGGCGCTGGGTGCAATGACCACTTAAGTCGACTTAAGTCGTTTTTCCGGCGAATGCAGTTTTGTTATCCCCAATGTGTTCTTCATCTATCCTCTGAATATTATTTCGTAATGTCAACTCTAGATGGCAGGAGCTTGCACTATATACAGCTGTGTAGCAAGTCGTTCTTCCGGCGAACAGCTGGGCTGGGCCGACTTAGGCGCTTCGAGCGCCGGTATCGCACACGCGCGGGAATCAGTGAGTGTTGTCTTGTGACTGTTGCGTGTGGTTTTGTTATTGTTATTCTGTAAAGATGTGTGATCAGAGTAGTGGAGTAGTGGCGCTTCTAACGCACTCCAAAACCCTCCTTGCCCCACTACTAAGCCTTAGTCATGTTAAATATTTCTCGAACGCGTAGTCCGATTTTGACAAATGAGGTATTGTTGGACTCGGGCTGACGTCCTCTTTGCTATGGACCACTCGTTATATTTTTCAAATTTTTTTTGAAAATTTTTGTTTTCGAAACTAGGTGATAGTTTGAAAACCAAAGATGATAGAACGTTATGCCATGGCCCAAACGAATGGTCTTTATGACCTTTATTTTCTATAATAAAACTTTTTTACTTTTTATGTTTTTTTGAAAACACTCGAATTTTGAAAATCCTATATTTTTTAAACTAGGAACTCTACAAAAAAAATTGTTTGACATAAATGAAAGGTCCCTATGCCCTCTACCCCAAAAATAAATTTCAAGTCTCTAGAGAAAAAAATTGTGTGTAGTAGTGGGATGGTGGGGGAGCTGCTTATAAAAGCAAGTGGTGAGCCCCTGCGACCTTGGAATGGAAGGAGCCATGCTAGGAGGGCGTGCTTGGATTCGTTTTTTTCGTCTCGTTGTGCTCTTTACGGGAATGTCGGTGTCGAAAAGGTGAAAATCTGGAAACACAGTCTTTTTGGGGTAAAAACGTGTTTTAGACTTTTTGCTATATCTCGCGAACCAATCATGCTAGAGGCATGAACGAGGGGTCCAAGGACTCGGGCTGACGTCCTCTTTGCTATGGACCACTCATTGTAATTTTAAAAAATTTGGGAAACTCGATTTTGGGGTAAACACGTGTTTTTGTGATTTTGCCGATATCTAACGAACCAATAACGCTAGAGGCATGTACGATGGGTCCAAGGACTCGGGGTGACGTCCTCTTTGCTATGGACCACTCGTTGTAATTAAAAAAAATTGGGAAACGCGATTTTGGGGTAAACACGTGTTTTTTATGATTTTTGCCGATATGTCACGAACCAATAACGCTAGAGACGTGTACGAGGTGTCCTAGGACTCGGGCTAACGCCCCCTTTCAAATGTGGTAGATATTTTTTTTCAAAAAAGATAATTCACAAAGGGCCTAACGCCATACATGTTGAAAAAACGTTTTCTTTTTCTTTACCTGTTTATAATGTTTATAAAGCGTGGTGGTTGAGAGAGAGAGACCATACGGCTGGGTGTGTGTGTTTCAACGAACCTGTCGCTAACCACAAGGACCATGCTTAATAGAACAATCGCTATTTCGACGGGTCGGTGTATGACAGAGCGAGCGTGCGTTTTTCTGATATTTTACCTTTAACGTGTAAACGGTAATGAGAGCTAGGTTCTATGTTGGTCGAAGCGAGTAGAGAAAACAAACTTGCCGAGGAGGTGAAGGTCATTTGAGCTTATTGGAAGGCATTGATCTGACTTGACAACAAGTGCAATGGAAAAAATGACCAAGACGCTTGAAGGTGAAATAATCTGACCATCGTGGTGGCAGGGGAGTGCGAAAGGCGTGCACACATGTGTGAAACCACAGGCACGCTAAACCAGTGACATCCTGTCTTGCTTCGTACGTGACAAAATGCAAGTCCATGTGAAATTTGATCTACCGCAGGTGTTCACCTTGGACGTTATCTGTCCACGTGCATGATAACTGTTAACAAGTCACATCCTGTTTTGCTTTGTACGTGACAAAATGCAAGTTCATGTGAAATTTGATCCGGCACAGGTGTTCGCCTGGGACGTTAGCTGCCCACGTGCACGATAAGAGAATGTTCAAAGCGTGGGAAAAAAAAAGATTATACATGCAATGTGATATATAAAGACACGTCGCTGACATTTCCACTCGCACTTATGTGACTACTTTTGAACACGCTACAGCGTTGTGTGAAACACTTGGCCTTGTTTAACAGTTTTGGTGTTGGTGGAAAATACTTATTCTTGTTGTGAGGTAGGTATATATTTATTCATTTATACATTTATTGATTTATATATAAATACATGCAATTATTTATTGATTAGGTAATTAATGATTTTATTTATTTATTTGTTTGCAGATAACCGGCATACCTTACATGTCAGAGGGAGAAGAAACTATTGCACTTTTGAGCCCACTAGAAGGGAAGAGTAACAAGTCACTGCAAGTAAAGGTGAGATGATTTTTTTTAAACTAACTTGTTTCATTTTTTTTTGTTTTATGTTTTATTTTATGAAATGTATGTATTAACCTGAATTTAGGTATTTATAGCGGTTTATTTTATTTATTTTTAGAAACTTGGAAAGAATAGCCTTACCGCCGTAGCAGTCGCTGAAAAAAACCAGAAACGCACTAAAGCGAAACCACTGCCAAAGAGTGAACTGTTTAAAACTCAGGTAAGTCCAACTTAAAAATGCTATTCCATTTTACCACTACTGAAAACTCGTAGACAAAAAAAAATTCATTACCTGTACATGACTGGGACAATGATTGCTTTCTTGATTAATGGCTATGTTGTTGTTGTTGACTGGGAAAAGTACAAGGCCATGTTGGATTTTCTAAAAATAAAATAATAAATTTAATTTATGGGTGGTTCCCTATGGACTCAACGAATATCCACAGGTTTGAACATGATAATGTGAACAAAATGACATGACATTCATTTTTGTTTATATATTGGTTAAAGGGAGGGTGGGGGAATGTAAATGACTGTAGCTTTATAAAAAAGAAAATAAGTACATGGGTTACTGTTTGTGCCAACATACAGTTTATTTTTAATGGTGTTTTGATATATTAATGCCAATTAACGTTAACGTTTTATTTACAAGTATTGATTGATTGATTGATTGATTGATTGAGTGATGGGTTATTTTGTTTGCTTTTAGGTGTCGTCATGTGCCATTAACGTAATGAACAGACAGTGAACAAGCATGCATTATGCTTTAAAGTACTCTGTGCAATGTTAATAACTTACAATAAGAAAACGTTTTATTATAACACATGGCGTTAGTACCAAATACAACAAGTGAGCAAGTTGGTTTACCACGTGGGTTAAATTTAAAATCAGAACATGATCGATGGTTAACATTTGAATCCTGGCCTGTAGGCTTTTTGTCGACGCATGAACTTGCAAAAGCCGGTTTTTTTTACTTGAACCGAGGAGATGTGGTGCGCTGTGTGTTTTGTCGTATTGAACTTTCACACTGGGAAGAAGGGGATGATCCCTTTAGAGACCATTTGCGATGGTCTCCTCACTGTCCTTACATGCTTGGAAAGCAAGTGGGTAACCTACCCGTGCATTCATTTTACCGAACCACAAGGCCTATGGCCGCTACTTACGTTGCTGAATCACAAATAAATAATAATAATGATGTATTACCAGCCAACGGTAGTGTCGATATATGTGGTCCATATGCCATAGACAGTGTTGAATTGGCGTGTGCTTTTGAAAAATTGGGAGTTTGCAAGACTAAAGCACTAGCACACCCAGAGTACAGCTCTGTTGAAAAACGTTTCGAATCTTATAAAAATGTTTGGCCATTAATATTAAAACACTTTACCAAACAGCTAAGTGAAGCTGGATTTTTTTATACTGGTGAAGGGGATAAAACAATATGTTTTTATTGTGGATTTGCTTTAAAGGATTGGCAAATGACTGATGACCCTTTTGTGCAACACGCTCGTTGGTTACCAAACTGTAAATACATGGTGTTGCTTAAAGGTCAGGAATTTGTGAACACTATTCGTAAAGAAAAAGTGATTGCAGCACAAGACATAAAAGTGCCTTTAGAGTTAGAGCACGCGGAGCAAATACATAAGGCTGAAAGAAAAGACTTGTCTCACGAACAGATACAAAAGTGTGACCAACAATTATGTAAAATTTGTTATCAAGATGAACTAGGTGTTGTATTTTTACCCTGTGGACACATGATAGCCTGTGTCAAGTGTGCATTAGAACTTAACACTTGTGCTATATGCAGAAAAGTAGTATCTGCAACAGTTAGGGCATTTCTTGCATAACTAGTATAATTTATTCGCCATGGATAGTGCAAAATCCCTAATTGCACAATATTATTAAAGCTGTTTTAGAGTGTAATAGATATGCTTTTGTTTTGTTTATAGACTACTACAATGAATGTTTTGAATGCTGTGGGACAATCATGTGGCTTAGAGACAAAGAAGCTCAGCGAATTGCCAATGCATATTCCATTCCGCATTATCAAGATTCGGAAATTGAAAACAGCATATGGTGATCGTGTACTTTGTGTATGTGAAAACTTTGAGACATTTCTGCCTATACGGTTTAATGATATGTCGGAGAGTGTTTTTGATGAAGTCAATAATGCTGTGCAACCTGTACACTTAATTTATGAAGGTTTTAAAAACAATAGGTGCATGGTTCGTTTTAATTAAATAAATAAATAATGTGAAATAATAATGGAAATTATAAGTAATGACAATATACTGAAAAAGAAAGAAAATATGTGCATAGAATAGTAATGTTTTAGTGTTTAGTGTTGTCTTTAAAAATATTATGATGAAACCAAAAAAAATGTATATAAAGTTTGTAAATAAATGCAAAATGATGTTACAATGCTGTTTTATTTTATACAAAGTTAGTATATTTAACATTGCAGAGTATACATGATTATGACAATAAATGCATACTGAATACAAGCCTTTCTCACATTACAATAGTCTGTTATAGTTTTAAACACAAGGCTTGTTGTAGATCATTTTATAGCAATGTCCCTTTAATGTTGTTTTCGAAAAGTGGGGAAGCCACAATGGTTGTATTGACATAAAAACCTTATGGTTATTACTATTTAGTCACTTTGATCCCCTTGCATATCAAGAGCAGATGACCTAGTTGTTCCACTCTTTAAAACGACAACAACAACACTACCTCTTGCATAGTTTGTGATGTTGATGGCTCTTGCGACGTGGAAGATGGATTAAAAATAACTTTGAGAACAGGGGTTAAACGTTGATCATTAAACAATGCACTATTTTGAGTAGCAATATAGTTTTCTTGATTTTTTGTCGACGGCAACTGTGTTTCATGCGGTACACTACATTGATGATCACTGACACTTAAAACCTCACTATTTTTACTTTTTAGGTCACCACGACAATGTTTGGAACGTTGCTTTGAACAACGCCAAATAACAGTTCCATTTTTATTGGTTCGTTTCACAATATATGAATATCCTTTATAGTATGCGTAAGGCTTACCATACCTAGTCACTGATACTTCCATATCAACTGTCAAGCATAGACTAAGCTCTAGTAAAGTCAACTTGGTAATAAGAATACTAGTTTAATGTGAGAGCAAATATGGATCCAAAGAGTTCAGGTAAAAGTGAAAGCAAATAAGCAAATATTAGAAACAAGAGTTGGGGTGAAAGTGGTCGCAAAGTGGTAGACCCATTACACAATAATTTCAGCACGATGAAGCTCTTGTTCAATTTCTTTGATTTCCCAATCGTGACCAGTATGGCCAGCTTGACGTGAGGCATGCAACAACTGTAGCCGCTGGACGAGCTTATTGGGATTGTGCCAGTATACAAATTTAACAAATGGATTTTTAGGTGTAAACAAAGCATTACCATTATCATGATCATTATCATCATCATCATCATTATCATCATTATGATCACCATTATCATCATGACCATCATCACTGTTACTATATAGTCCTTTTTGATCCTCTTGCAATACCACTTTATTTATAGTCTGAGTTGATTTTGATAGTGTTGAAGGTTTCTTGGACGTTGACAACTGTCCTAACATGACGTTTTGAGGACATGATAAGTCCTTTTGAACAAACACTGCACTATCTTTAGCCGCAATATCGTTTTCTTGAACTTGCTTTTTAGCATTTTGATAATTGTTTGTAAACAGTAAGCGTGGTTCGTTTCGAGCACTACATTGATGAACACTCACACTTAAAACCTTTCCATTTTTACTTTTCAGATTGCCTCGACATTTTGTTGACCTCTCTTTTGAGCATCGCCAGAATATTATTCCATTTACATTCTGGCGATTATAGTTATAGGAGTAGCCTTGATAGAGTGCACGTAGCCTACCTTTGTTGGTTGTAATAAGTTCCATAGTAGTAACTGACCTGTCAGTACGATGTTCACACTACAAAGGTTACAACTGTTTTGCTGATGGAGTGACCTACCATAAGCTTATATATTGGCTTATGTGTTGGCTTTTTGTGTTGGCTTTTCGTGTTGGCTTTTGTGATGGCTTATGTGTTGACTTTTTGTGTTGGCTTTTCATGTTGGCTTTTCGTGTTGGCTTATGTGTTGGCTTTTTGTGTTGGCTTTTTGTGTTGGCTTTTCGTGTTGGCTTTTCGTGTTGGCTTATGTGTTGGATTTTTGTGTTGGCTTTTCATGTTGGCTTTTCGTGTTGGCTTTTCGTGTTGGCTTTTCGTGTTGGCTTTTTGTGTTGGCATTTCGTGTTGGCTTTTGTGTTGGCTTTTCGTGTTGGCTTTTTGTGTTGGCTTTTCGTGTTGGCATTTCGTGTTGGCTTTTCGTTTGGCTTTTCGTGTTGGCTTTTTTTTGTATTGGCCTTTCGTGTTGGCTTTTTGTATTGGCTTTTCGTGTTGGCTTTTTGTGTTGGCTTTAGTATTGGCTTTTGTATTGGCTTATTTGACAAGTTATTTGTGTCAATGTATTTAGTGGATTTTTTCTTGGTGTTGGAAAGTAGTTGAAAGAGAGGGAATATTTAAAGACTTAACCTCAGCTCACTAACCTAACCTAACCTAACCTAACCTTTCAACTCTCAGATGTTAATTAAATTCTGTGCATAGTCGAGTTGGAGCCCAAGACCTCAGGGGTAAAAAAACAATTATTTTTGACGACTTATTTTGGTAACTTATTTTAATGGCTAACCTAACTTTACCTAACCTAACCTAACCTAACCTCAGCTCACTTTGGATATTACTAGTAAGTGTTCATATCCTCTGCTAGGTAGCATCCTAGTAGTACAGGTAGTGCTCATATTTACCGCTAGATAGCGGAAACATACTTTGCATGTTGCATGTGACACTTGTGAAGTTTAACCACATGCAAGACGTGCTTGTATAAGTTCTCTATTTAAACTCAATATACAATTAACCACTAAATGTTCAGAACTAACATGTATAGCCATGTTTAGGGTATATAGGAGACCCTTAGCAAGAAAGGCTGTCTAACCCACGAGTGTACAGCCTTGTCATACGCAGTAAGCACCTGTTGGCTTTCTCAAATTGTTGTTGTTGTTGTTTTCTGCCAACAGGTGCTTACTGCGTATGACAAGGCTGTACACTCGTGGGTTAGACAGCCTTTCTTGCTAAGGGTCTCCTATATACCCTAAACATGGCTATACATGTTAGTTCTGAACATTTAGTGGTTAATTGTATATTGAGTTTAAATAGAGAACTTATACAAGCACGTCTTGCATGTGGTTAAACTTCACAAGTGTCACATGCAACATGCAAAGTATGTTTCCGCTATCTAGCGGTAAATATGAGCACTACCTGTACTACTAGGATGCTACCTAGCAGAGGATATGAACACTTACTAGTAATATCCAAAGTGAGCTGAGGTTAGGTTAGGTTAGGTTAGGTAAAGTTAGGTTAGCCATTAAAATAAGTTACCAAAATAAGTCGTCAAAAATAATTGTTTTTTTACCCCTGAGGTCTTGGGCTCCAACTCGACTATGCACAGAATTTAATTAACATCTGAGAGTTGAAAGGTTAGGTTAGGTTAGGTTAGGTTAGTGAGCTGAGGTTAAGTCTTTAAATATTCCCTCTCTTTCAACTACTTTCCAACACCAAGAAAAAATCCACTAAATACATTGACACAAATAACTTGTCAAATAAGCCAATACAAAAGCCAATACTAAAGCCAACACAAAAAGCCAACACGAAAAGCCAATACAAAAAGCCAACACGAAAGGCCAATACAAAAAAAAGCCAACACGAAAAGCCAAACGAAAAGCCAACACGAAATGCCAACACGAAAAGCCAACACAAAAAGCCAACACGAAAAGCCAACACAAAAGCCAACACGAAATGCCAACACAAAAAGCCAACACGAAAAGCCAACACGAAAAGCCAACACGAAAAGCCAACATGAAAAGCCAACACAAAAATCCAACACATAAGCCAACACGAAAAGCCAACACGAAAAGCCAACACAAAAAGCCAACACAAAAAGCCAACACATAAGCCAACACGAAAAGCCAACATGAAAAGCCAACACAAAAAGTCAACACATAAGCCATCACAAAAGCCAACACGAAAAGCCAACACAAAAAGCCAACACATAAGCCAATATATAAGCTTATGGTAGGTCACTCCATCAGCAAAACAGTTGTAACCTTTGTAGTGTGAACATCGTACTGACAGGTCAGTTACTACTATGGAACTTATTACAACCAACAAAGGTAGGCTACGTGCACTCTATCAAGGCTACTCCTATAACTATAATCGCCAGAATGTAAATGGAATAATATTCTGGCGATGCTCAAAAGAGAGGTCAACAAAATGTCGAGGCAATCTGAAAAGTAAAAATGGAAAGGTTTTAAGTGTGAGTGTTCATCAATGTAGTGCTCGAAACGAACCACGCTTACTGTTTACAAACAATTATCAAAATGCTAAAAAGCAAGTTCAAGAAAACGATATTGCGGCTAAAGATAGTGCAGTGTTTGTTCAAAAGGACTTATCATGTCCTCAAAACGTCATGTTAGGACAGTTGTCAACGTCCAAGAAACCTTCAACACTATCAAAATCAACTCAGACTATAAATAAAGTGGTATTGCAAGAGGATCAAAAAGGACTATATAGTAACAGTGATGATGGTCATGATGATAATGGTGATCATAATGATGATAATGATGATGATGATGATAATGATCATGATAATGGTAATGCTTTGTTTACACCTAAAAATCCATTTGTTAAATTTGTATACTGGCACAATCCCAATAAGCTCGTCCAGCGGCTACAGTTGTTGCATGCCTCACGTCAAGCTGGCCATACTGGTCACGATTGGGAAATCAAAGAAATTGAACAAGAGCTTCATCGTGCTGAAATTATTGTGTAATGGGTCTACCACTTTGCGACCACTTTCACCCCAACTCTTGTTTCTAATATTTGCTTATTTGCTTTCACTTTTACCTGAACTCTTTGGATCCATATTTGCTCTCACATTAAACTAGTATTCTTATTACCAAGTTGACTTTACTAGAGCTTAGTCTATGCTTGACAGTTGATATGGAAGTATCAGTGACTAGGTATGGTAAGCCTTACGCATACTATAAAGGATATTCATATATTGTGAAACGAACCAATAAAAATGGAACTGTTATTTGGCGTTGTTCAAAGCAACGTTCCAAACATTGTCGTGGTGACCTAAAAAGTAAAAATAGTGAGGTTTTAAGTGTCAGTGATCATCAATGTAGTGTACCGCATGAAACACAGTTGCCGTCGACAAAAAATCAAGAAAACTATATTGCTACTCAAAATAGTGCATTGTTTAATGATCAACGTTTAACCCCTGTTCTCAAAGTTATTTTTAATCCATCTTCCACGTCGCAAGAGCCATCAACATCACAAACTATGCAAGAGGTAGTGTTGTTGTTGTCGTTTTAAAGAGTGGAACAACTAGGTCATCTGCTCTTGATATGCAAGGGGATCAAAGTGACTAAATAGTAATAACCATAAGGTTTTTATGTCAATACAACCATTGTGGCTTCCCCACTTTTCGAAAACAACATTAAAGGGACATTGCTATAAAATGATCTACAACAAGCCTTGTGTTTAAAACTATAACAGACTATTGTAATGTGAGAAAGGCTTGTATTCAGTATGCATTTATTGTCATAATCATGTATACTCTGCAATGTTAAATATACTAACTTTGTATAAAATAAAACAGCATTGTAACATCATTTTGCATTTATTTACAAACTTTATATACATTTTTTTTGGTTTCATCATAATATTTTTAAAGACAACACTAAACACTAAAACATTACTATTCTATGCACATATTTTCTTTCTTTTTCAGTATATTGTCATTACTTATAATTTCCATTATTATTTCACATTATTTATTTATTTAATTAAAACGAACCATGCACCTATTGTTTTTAAAACCTTCATAAATTAAGTGTACAGGTTGCACAGCATTATTGACTTCATCAAAAACACTCTCCGACATATCATTAAACCGTATAGGCAGAAATGTCTCAAAGTTTTCACATACACAAAGTACACGATCACCATATGCTGTTTTCAATTTCCGAATCTTGATAATGCGGAATGGAATATGCATTGGCAATTCGCTGAGCTTCTTTGTCTCTAAGCCACATGATTGTCCCACAGCATTCAAAACATTCATTGTAGTAGTCTATAAACAAAACAAAAGCATATCTATTACACTCTAAAACAGCTTTAATAATATTGTGCAATTAGGGATTTTGCACTATCCATGGCGAATAAATTATACTAGTTATGCAAGAAATGCCCTAACTGTTGCAGATACTACTTTTCTGCATATAGCACAAGTGTTAAGTTCTAATGCACACTTGACACAGGCTATCATGTGTCCACAGGGTAAAAATACAACACCTAGTTCATCTTGATAACAAATTTTACATAATTGTTGGTCACACTTTTGTATCTGTTCGTGAGACAAGTCTTTTCTTTCAGCCTTATGTATTTGCTCCGCGTGCTCTAACTCTAAAGGCACTTTTATGTCTTGTGCTGCAATCACTTTTTCTTTACGAATAGTGTTCACAAATTCCTGACCTTTAAGCAACACCATGTATTTACAGTTTGGTAACCAACGAGCGTGTTGCACAAAAGGGTCATCAGTCATTTGCCAATCCTTTAAAGCAAATCCACAATAAAAACATATTGTTTTATCCCCTTCACCAGTATAAAAAAATCCAGCTTCACTTAGCTGTTTGGTAAGGTGTTTTAATATTAATGGCCAAACATTTTTATAAGATTCGAAACGTTTTTCAACAGAGCTGTACTCTGGGTGTGCTAGTGCTTTAGTCTTGCAAACTCCCAATTTTTCAAAAGCACACGCCAATTCAACACTGTCTATGGCATATGGACCACATATATCGACACTACCGTTGGCTGGTAATACATCATTATTATTATTTATTTGTGATTCAGCAACGTAAGTAGCGGCCATAGGCCTTGTGGTTCGGTAAAATGAATGCACGGGTAGGTTACCCACTTGCTTTCCAAGCATGTAAGGACAGTGAGGAGACCATCGCAAATGGTCTCTAAAGGGATCATCCCCTTCTTCCCAGTGTGAAAGTTCAATACGACAAAACACACAGCGCACCACATCTCCTCGGTTCAAGTAAAAAAAACCGGCTTTTGCAAGTTCATGCGTCGACAAAAAGCCTACAGGCCAGGATTCAAATGTTAACCATCGATCATGTTCTGATTTTAAATTTAACCCACGTGGTAAACCAACTTGCTCACTTGTTGTATTTGGTACTAACGCCATGTGTTATAATAAAACGTTTTCTTATTGTAAGTTATTAACATTGCACAGAGTACTTTAAAGCATAATGCATGCTTGTTCACTGTCTGTTCATTACGTTAATGGCACATGACGACACCTAAAAGCAAACAAAATAACCCATCACTCAATCAATCAATCAATCAATCAATCAATACTTGTAAATAAAACGTTAACGTTAATTGGCATTAATATATCAAAACACCATTAAAAATAAACTGTATGTTGGCACAAACAGTAACCCATGTACTTATTTTCTTTTTTATAAAGCTACAGTCATTTACATTCCCCCACCCTCCCTTTAACCAATATATAAACAAAAATGAATGTCATGTCATTTTGTTCACATTATCATGTTCAAACCTGTGGATATTCGTTGAGTCCATAGGGAACCACCCATAAATTAAATTTATTATTTTATTTTTAGAAAATCCAACATGGCCTTGTACTTTTCCCAGTCAACAACAACAACATAGCCATTAATCAAGAAAGCAATCATTGTCCCAGTCATGTACAGGTAATGAATTTTTTTTTGTCTACGAGTTTTCAGTAGTGGTAAAATGGAATAGCATTTTTAAGTTGGACTTACCTGAGTTTTAAACAGTTCACTCTTTGGCAGTGGTTTCGCTTTAGTGCGTTTCTGGTTTTTTTCAGCGACTGCTACGGCGGTAAGGCTATTCTTTCCAAGTTTCTAAAAATAAATAAAATAAACCGCTATAAATACCTAAATTCAGGTTAATACATACATTTCATAAAATAAAACATAAAACAAAAAAAAATGAAACAAGTTAGTTTAAAAAAAATCATCTCACCTTTACTTGCAGTGACTTGTTACTCTTCCCTTCTAGTGGGCTCAAAAGTGCAATAGTTTCTTCTCCCTCTGACATGTAAGGTATGCCGGTTATCTGCAAACAAATAAATAAATAAAATCATTAATTACCTAATCAATAAATAATTGCATGTATTTATATATAAATCAATAAATGTATAAATGAATAAATATATACCTACCTCACAACAAGAATAAGTATTTTCCACCAACACCAAAACTGTTAAACAAGGCCAAGTGTTTCACACAACGCTGTAGCGTGTTCAAAAGTAGTCACATAAGTGCGAGTGGAAATGTCAGCGACGTGTCTTTATATATCACATTGCATGTATAATCTTTTTTTTTCCCACGCTTTGAACATTCTCTTATCGTGCACGTGGGCAGCTAACGTCCCAGGCGAACACCTGTGCCGGATCAAATTTCACATGAACTTGCATTTTGTCACGTACAAAGCAAAACAGGATGTGACTTGTTAACAGTTATCATGCACGTGGACAGATAACGTCCAAGGTGAACACCTGCGGTAGATCAAATTTCACATGGACTTGCATTTTGTCACGTACGAAGCAAGACAGGATGTCACTGGTTTAGCGTGCCTGTGGTTTCACACATGTGTGCACGCCTTTCGCACTCCCCTGCCACCACGATGGTCAGATTATTTCACCTTCAAGCGTCTTGGTCATTTTTTCCATTGCACTTGTTGTCAAGTCAGATCAATGCCTTCCAATAAGCTCAAATGACCTTCACCTCCTCGGCAAGTTTGTTTTCTCTACTCGCTTCGACCAACATAGAACCTAGCTCTCATTACCGTTTACACGTTAAAGGTAAAATATCAGAAAAACGCACGCTCGCTCTGTCATACACCGACCCGTCGAAATAGCGATTGTTCTATTAAGCATGGTCCTTGTGGTTAGCGACAGGTTCGTTGAAACACACACACCCAGCCGTATGGTCTCTCTCTCTCAACCACCACGCTTTATAAACATTATAAACAGGTAAAGAAAAAGAAAACGTTTTTTCAACATGTATGGCGTTAGGCCCTTTGTGAATTATCTTTTTTGAAAAAAAATATCTACCACATTTGAAAGGGGGCGTTAGCCCGAGTCCTAGGACACCTCGTACACGTCTCTAGCGTTATTGGTTCGTGACATATCGGCAAAAATCATAAAAAACACGTGTTTACCCCAAAATCGCGTTTCCCAATTTTTTTTAATTACAACGAGTGGTCCATAGCAAAGAGGACGTCACCCCGAGTCCTTGGACCCATCGTACATGCCTCTAGCGTTATTGGTTCGTTAGATATCGGCAAAATCACAAAAACACGTGTTTACCCCAAAATCGAGTTTCCCAAATTTTTTAAAATTACAATGAGTGGTCCATAGCAAAGAGGACGTCAGCCCGAGTCCTTGGACCCCTCGTTCATGCCTCTAGCATGATTGGTTCGCGAGATATAGCAAAAAGTCTAAAACACGTTTTTACCCCAAAAAGACTGTGTTTCCAGATTTTCACCTTTTCGACACCGACATTCCCGTAAAGAGCACAACGAGACGAAAAAAACGAATCCAAGCACGCCCTCCTAGCATGGCTCCTTCCATTCCAAGGTCGCAGGGGCTCACCACTTGCTTTTATAAGCAGCTCCCCCACCATCCCACTACTACACACAATTTTTTTCTCTAGAGACTTGAAATTTATTTTTGGGGTAGAGGGCATAGGGACCTTTCATTTATGTCAAACAATTTTTTTTGTAGAGTTCCTAGTTTAAAAAATATAGGATTTTCAAAATTCGAGTGTTTTCAAAAAAACATAAAAAGTAAAAAAGTTTTATTATAGAAAATAAAGGTCATAAAGACCATTCGTTTGGGCCATGGCATAACGTTCTATCATCTTTGGTTTTCAAACTATCACCTAGTTTCGAAAACAAAAATTTTCAAAAAAAATTTGAAAAATATAACGAGTGGTCCATAGCAAAGAGGACGTCAGCCCGAGTCCAACAATACCTCATTTGTCAAAATCGGACTACGCGTTCGAGAAATATTTAACATGACTAAGGCTTAGTAGTGGGGCAAGGAGGGTTTTGGAGTGCGTTAGAAGCGCCACTACTCCACTACTGATCAGTCAGATGATAGTTAACATGAGAAGTTAAATGAAGGATCGGATTTTGAAATGCAGAATAAAGGAAAGAAGAGATTACTTTAGCGAGACTCTTGGAAACGCGTGCAGAACAAAGCCAAGAGGAATCGTGGTGATAGCTATGTGAGTTCTAGTGGCAAGAAGGTTTCCAAGAAAGTAATTAGTTACACTGAAAATTGTAGCAAGAGATACTGCCACTCATTTTTTCCCAAAGAAAAATCACCGAAGAATGCAGATGCACTTAAGCACATATTAGAGAAAGAGACTGTTGTGGAAGAAAGTGAACTGCAAAGTGAAATCAGTGAGGCTGAGGGAACCATTGAATGTCCATAAACTCCTGTTGTTTTATAATTATTATTATTTAAATACAGTTTTACTTCACTTACCGTAGTCTATCCTATCAAGGCAATGCCGGTGTATATCTATTCATTTAATCATCATTTTCTGATTGAAATTGGGTAAACAGAACCAGAGTTCATGCATGAATGTAACCATTCTAAGCCTTATCTGCATATCCGTTTGCATTTAAACATACTAATTACACAGGATTATAAAAAATGGCTGTGTTTGGACACCTTTTATTTCTTTTTAGGTAAAATAATTGCAGTGATACTTTCAAAAGTGCCTTATTAAAAGAATAGTTTCAAAATTACGTTTTGGTGTAAATTTTATATATATACTGTATATATATTATAATTTTATTATAAAAATATACTTATTGTGCCGTACACGGTAGCTATTTTTTCGAATTAAATACATTTGAACGAATCTACTATCCATAAATGGTAATTTAAGATGCTGATTGTCAGTCTCTGCAATAACGACTTAAGTTAATCCATATTTACATGAAAATATTTAAGAACTGGTCAAGTTTAAATTCACATAGACATTGATATATTGTTAAGGACTACCTTTAAATGGTGTGTATAAATCAACGTATCCATAAATGAAAAACTCAGACATTTACAGTGTTTCAAAACTTTAGTAGTGATTTTCTCAAAACAGTGTTTTCAGACTTAAGTTGTTATTGCACCCATCGCCTCAATTACAACTAGAAACAGACGTGAGATTCTAAACGTAAAAGTTTGAAAATTGACTCAGACTATTACCTGTCATAAATTAAAGTAAAATTTTAACCAAATAGACGGCAAATTAGAGGTAGCCCTAAAAGGAAACCAAGAATTAACAATAAATGAAAGGCCACAAAAAAGAATTAATAAATAATTATAGGATGTGTGAAATACGTCAACATTGATATTCCAACCGTAAATGAAACGATAACATTTCTTCTTCGTCTTCTTCATCTCATCCACCTTTAATTTATTGAAATTAATGATTTTTGTAAAGACATCCATTTTCTTTTTGGTTTTTGTTAAGATAGTTTGTAAGATTTTTTCACGCTGACGAAGTTATCATTGTTATAACGAAACACGTAGGTGTTTATTTAATTATTATACTACTTTTTAGTTCATGATGATAATTGTTGTTTTAAGGGGCCTAACATCTAGGTCATCGGCCCCTAATGGTTTGTGTGATCGTGAAGATGATAATGAAATGTAAACTATAACTAAAACTAACTACTAACTTATATACTAGAAGAAGAAATGGAAAACAAAAGAGAATAAGGCAAATAAAGGACAGGAGGAAAAGAAATGCCCTCAACCCTCGAAGAATGCGGATTGAGGGACTTTGAAGGAAGGAGAGCCATGAAAGGCAGATAGGAAAGTGAAAGAGGAGAGGGTCCGCCCCAGAGGTAATGGATAAAAGGGGGAAACCGGACCCAGCTCAGGAATCCCTGGGGGTCGTCAACTCCCGAACTCACCAGCCGTGAGCCCCTGAGGATGTAGCAATATCCAGGGTGTATCAGAGGTGGTGGGGCTACATACACCCGGCCTCCTTGAGGGCCTTGAGCAGAAGGCAGGAGATAACATGAAAATGAAAAGAAGGCTGACTCCTCGAAGAATGAGAGTATCAGGAAAGTTGAGACAAGGGCCAATTAAGGCGGGAAAGGAAGAGACTCCCTAGGCCTCGGATAACCTAATGCCATCGGGGTCGGAAGAGAACAAGAGTTGACCAAGTGAGCTCGACAGGAAATAGGGCGGAGAGGAGCCCGGCACCAGTAAGTGAAGCAATGCCGGGCTCAGCTGGGGCCCCGTGGTCGCCAACCCACGTCCCACTGGATGTGAGCCCCTGGGGGGTGGGGTACTTTCTAGAGTTTGACAAGGTGCCCTTTATAATTTGAGATTATTATCAGTCAACGCGGATAATATTTCATATCATCTGCATAATGGTTAATGTCTATGCACTTTATTGAGAAGAAATATAATAAAATTTCAGGAAAATTTGTCAGCCAATTCATAGTGTTTCCTAAGATTTCATCAAATGTGTATCAAAATTATTTGTTTATTACACAAGCTCAGTGGAACAGGCTGGGGAGCAAACGCGGCAGTACTACGGACATCAGCTCTTGCCTTGGTCTACCCAGTTGCAGAATACTGCTGCCCTGTGTGGCTTAACAGTGCACACACTTCAAAAGTTGATACCCTACTGAATGATACCATGAGGGCAATATCAGACACCATCAAATCGACACCTCTAAAATGGTTACCCGTCTTATCCAACATCCATCCCCCTCACATACGAAGAGAACTAGCTCTTGTAAGAGAATGGCAGAAATGCCGCAGTAATCCTCAACTGCCCTTATATCAGGACTGCAACCCCCAGAAACCGAAGAGATTAAAGTCCAGAAACTCATCATGGAAGCTAGGTGAGAAGCTCCTGGAAACACATTTTGATGCTGATGAGATCTGGCATGAAGAATGGTTCTCTTCAAATCCCGACCACCTGGGTTTAATCCATGATCCTTGTAGAGCTCCGCCTGGATTCAACTTACCGAGAAGGGAATGGACATCTCTAAACAGAATCAGGACAAATCATGGAAGGTGTAAATTCTGGCTTCATAAGTGGGGAAAATCTGGTCCCATTCTGCGACTGTGGTAATGTGCCTCAGACCATCCAGCACATTGTTCTGGACTGACCAAAGAAAAAATTCAATGGATCTGCCCAAGAATTACATAGTGCCTCTACGGAAACAGTGGACTGGCTGAAAAGTCTGGACATTAAGTTTTGAATGTGAATCATTGATCCGTAAATAATGTATATAAAATTGGAAGATATATGTATTTATAATGTGTCCTTGTTTTGCCATACGAAATAAATAAAATTTGTTTCAAATTTCTCAGTTACATAATATCATTCGATGGAGTAGAAGGAATCAGTCAAGTTCTCAATAGCTCACTGAGATGAGTATCGTTGAGTCAGATGGTGGGCTATAAATAGATGTGGGTAATTAGGGATGCGCTGGCATGGCAAGGGAGCGTTTTGCATTAATTACTTTGCGGGTTAATTAACAGGGGCTTGTTTATGGTGAGCAGTGGGCAGGTGTGGACTGCGGGGACCACATGTACTTCTTGACAACCTGTGCTCTGCGCCTTACTGCGAGCAGCCAGATCATCAACACAGCAATCGGCGAACATAACATTCACAATCATAGCACCAGTGTAACTTGACTCAGGAGGCCATGAGGCTGGTCGTGAATACAGTAATATAGAAATTGGTAGGCGTTAATACATCACTGTTTAATTTAGAAGGCCACGGACCTAGTCATAAATACAACAGCATTTAATTTAGAAGGCCACTAACATCGACATCAATGCATTAGTATTTACTATGGAAGGCCATGCATCTGATCATCAATACAATGGCAAAGCATTTAGAAGGTCATGCACTTAGTCGTCAATACATTGGCAATTCAGAAGGCCCAGTAGTTTAGAAGACCATGCACTTCACTTTAATTTCGAAAGCCACAGACCCAGTCATAAATACAACAGCATATTTAGAAGGCCACAAACATCGACGCCAATGCATTAGTATTTACTATAGAAGGCCATGCATCTGATGATCAATACAATGGCAAAGCATTTAGAAGGTCATGCACTTAGTCGACAATACATTGGCAATTTAGAAGGCCCAGTAGTTTAGAAGACCATGCACTTCACTTTAATTTAGAAGGCCACGGGCCTAGTCATAAATACAACAGCATAATTTTGAAGGCCACCAACATCGACGCCAATGCATTAGTATTTACTATAGAAGGCCATGCATCTGATCATCATTGCAATGGCAAAGCATTTAGAAAGTCATGTACTTAGTCGACAATACATTGGCAATTTAGAAGGCCATGGGCCTAGACGTTAACACCCCAGTAGTTTAGAAGACCATGCACTTCACCGTCATTACTACAGTATTTAATTTAAAAGGCCCGGCCGAAGTCATCGGATTTTTAAGAGCGTTAAAAATCCCTCGGTATGCCTTCCTTCAGAGGGGAAGTAAAGCCGGTTTATAGATTTATGTCATGTAAAAGAACCTTCTACTAATTCCACTTGCGTGAAGCTAAATTATAGGTTAGATTTGACTAACGCTCTTAGGTTCCAACGTTAGTCGCCAGGAGCTGACTGAGGTGGCATCTAGTAACCAAGTTCAGAATTAATGTTCGTGGACGGTGGCGTTTGGTAACAAAAGTAGGAACTACTTGAAAATTGAATGTCTGCAGTCCTTACTTAAATTAGAAACAGATAACACACACTAATTCAGCCATCAAAATCAACACCGTTTATCAGATAGATTCTACAAAAGTACACGGGGTTACATGACCGCGTTGTCGCAGCCCCTAAATTGAAGAATCAACCAAATTTAGAAGGCCATGTACCTAAATAATACAGCAGCATTTAATTTAGAAGGCCATGGACCCGATTGTCAATACAGCAATACATATCGTAGTTAAAATATGGACTACCGATACCGGTACCATACCTAAAGACCTAATGGATGTTTTGATAATAACTATCTTTAAAAAGGTGATAGGGCACAAAGTGGTAATTATCGAGGGATATCGTTGCCTTGTGTTGCTGGTAAAATCCTGGCCAACGTCTTATCCAACCGTTTGAAGTCGTTGGCCGAAGAAATACTGCCTGAAACTCAGTGTGTCTTTCGACCTAATCGAGGCACAACTGAGATGATCTTCTGTGTCAGACAAATGTAGGAGATATCCAGAGAACAAGAACTCCCTCTATATATGGCTTTCATAGATATTGTTAAAGCATTTAATTTCGGTCAGAGAAATGCTATGGAGAATTCTAGCCACAATTGGCTGCCCCCCGAAGTTCACAGATTCTTCGATTACAACAAGATGATATGAATGGCATGGTCCTGAACAGCAATGGCCCTGGAGAACCATTTAAGATTACAACGGGTGTCAAACAGGGATGTGTGATTGCTGCCCCCACACTCTTTTCTATATATTATGTTAGTGTTGTACTAACGTTGGTCCAGGAAAAAAATCCAAAGGGTGTGGAAATTATATCTAGGACCGAAGGAGGTTTATTCAAACTCAACAGATTGCGTCCAAAAAGTAAGTGTCAGCTACATCCGTTATTGATTTCCAGTATGCTGATGGCAATGTCATCTTAACAAATTCAGATGAACATCTTAAAACCACCCTGAATGTGTTCAATGAGGCATACAGAAGCATTGGTCTAGACATAAATGCCAATAAAACACAGGTTCTTCATCAGCCTACATCACATGACAGGGCTACTGCTCCTGCTATCATGATTGATGGACGTAAACCAAAGAATATAGATAATTTTCCCTATTTGGTAGTCACTTATCAACAAATGCGAACATTGACGCTGAGATTCAACACCGCCTCCAATGTGCTACTGCAGCTTTTGGAGTGTACAGTCACCAAAGAACTCATTAAATTTGATTAGGCCCAATATTGGTTTACAGCGAAGATTTATGTAACCGTACCTCGGAAAACAATCATACATGTATCACGAGTGATAGCCTAATAATAATAATTAATCTCATGATTTTTGATGTGTAACATCTTTCCACTCGGTTGCTGGATATTTTTGTGGGAGTGATTTTGAAAAAATGGGACGGAAGTGGATCGGACGGAAGTGTGTAAGACGCACTGCCAGCTGGATCGTATCCCTCCTGGACATTCATCAACACACAAAAATCTTTTTTATTTACACATTAATAATATATAACAATTCCAAGACTATTTTTTTTCTTCACTGCCTACTTGATATTTCTACTCTCGCACTACCTTCTTGATTGTTCTCGCACTGCCTTCTTGATACTCTGCTGCTAATCATATCAATATGACTCATTTTAACAGAATCCATATGATATTACGTGTTGGTCTGTGAATCAAGAGGTCCGGGAACTGGGCAAGCCCTTCATGTGCACATTGCATTTACTCGCAAGTAGGCCTATTTATAGGGAATTTAAGGTTATGAGCGGTGTCGCGTCTATTAGCCTAATCTAGTTGATCCATATCGTATTCTTTATTTAGGTTAGTGCTGGTGGAAGCTACAAATCGTCTAATAAAATGAGCTCCGTATTATAAATAACAATATCGGTAAAACACTCCCTTTTACAATATATTAATATTTGTGCCAATAATACTATAACATACCGGTGTATCAACTATTTCACGTGAGGTTTCTTCTATGTCAGATGTTACACATCATATGCGACTACTGTAAGGCTCGTAAAGTTTTTTTTTTATAATTAGGGAATAACCCATCTCAATTTGGTACAATCGTGTTGGTTGACTGAAAGGCATCAAACTTTTGTTTACTAAGGCAAATGGCTTCAAACACCATAATGTTATTAAGAATATTATTGCCAATTAGAATCCTGAGTGAAATTAGTGCCAATCTGATTGAAGAAACTTAATATAAAGAGATAACAAGTGATGTATGACTTGCCGAATGTGTTCTAAATGGGGCTGCATCCCTGCCAGGCACAGCTCGGTGAGTTTCGGTTCGCCCATAGCCAGCAGTGCTCGTTAAGCCTGTCATTAAGCTTGCTAATTACACAGTTTTATCAAGCCACGTACTATAAAGCTTACCGGTGCAATTTTTCTCTTCACTGCAAAAAGTAGTTATATTATTCTGTACCACACACCGAGCAATCCATTATGAGGTAGTCAGTGCACGCTAAAACTAGACCTCTATCACTCACATTTGTACACTGGATGAATGAGAATTAGGGGTAATCATTGCCTACATATTTTAGATCAGTACTAGCATTGGTTAAATTATCCTATTGTACACATTGGAACATATTTACTATACTGTATACACAGTGATCTAAAAAAATGATCTACTATATTATCTGTATCTTCAAAAATTATCAATTATGGTACATTGCCTCTCACGGCCCAAGAATTAAAACTCAACAATTTTTCTAGGTTTTTGCCGTGTCTTGTGTGGGGATTCGCCTAGGAACACCAAGATGGCTCATCAGCGGGCTCTTGGTGTCCATGCCCGGACCCCCACAGGAGTAGCGAACTGTGCACTACCTCCCTTCTTATGAAGCGCACGTGTGCCTCTTAACTGAGAGAGCTAAAATCTCAAGCAGCCTTTTCACCTCCGTATACATTTTTAATTCACGGGCCGTCAAAGCTAATATACCATCTTTTTGGAGGCCTGCTAGCTAGCGTACTTTGGTTTTTCGGGTTCCATTGACCACGAGGCAGATTTTCTTGATCAGTCGGGAGTTGTCTATTCGTGCTATATGTCCGTAGAATTTCATGTGTCTTTTCCGTGCAAGTGAGGTGAATCGTTTATTAAGTGAATGAAGTTCTTCTGAGCTTTTCCTAATCCAGATATCATCCTAAAGTTTTGGTCCAAATATTTTCCTCAATATCTGACGTTCTATCTTCTCAATGTCTTTGATGTTGATGATTAACGATGACGTCTCAATCGCATAGAGCGGCTCTGGGAGAAAGACTGTGTGGTACTGATGGATTTCGATTATTATTATTGATGTTGTTTGAGTCTTCAGTCTTTTGACTGGTTTGATGCAACTATCCAAGGCTCCCTGTCCTGAGCTAATTTTTTTCATCTATACATAGCTATCACACCCTACATCCGAGGCAATCTGTTTAACATAGCCTATTCTAACCTTGGTCTACCCCTACAGTTCTTGTCCACGACACTTCCTTCCATAACTACTAAGCTTGCTATTCCTGGGTGTCTTAATATGTGTCCTACCAACCTATATCTTCTCTTCATTAGCAGTAGCCAGAAACATCTCTCCTCTCCCACACGTCTTAATACCTCTCAATTTGTTACCCTATCTACCCATCTGATCCTCATCATATTCCTGCAACACACTTCAATCGCTTCAATTTTCCTCTTTTCTGCAGCGCCAATAGTCCATGTTCCACTTCCATAGAGCGCCACGCTCCAGACAAAGGCTTTCAAAAATGACTTCCTAATACCTAAATCTATATTCGATGTCAACAGATTCTTTTTCTGTAGAAATACTTTCCTCGCCTGAGTCACCCTACTTTTTGTATCATCTTTGCTTCGTCTATCACTGGTTATGTATGTATTTATTTAAAGAAGGCGTACATTGCACTGTAACAGATTTAACAAACGAAAAAAGTAAATACTAGGTCCATATTACAAACAAAAATGGAAATAAATTTTGGAAAAATATTTGACAATGATACATAAGTCACACTATAGCTCATATGTAACATAAGTACTATGCATATTCACACATACAGACATAATTACAGATTACATTCCATACCGGTAGTTGCTAACATTTACAATTTATTCATTGACAATGTAAGAATTGTAGCTCTTAAATCCTTAATATATACTGATAATGCAGAGCTGAAGTCTAAACTATTGTTGATTTTGGCAAGTTTATTGTACATCAGACACATTCTTACTAATGGTGAATTTTTATAATATACTGTTTTTGTTTTTTTGCAAACTAAGAGATCTCGATTTCGCAAATTTCCTGCTCTGGCATTGAAATGAATCTGCTGCAAGAATCCACTGTTGCCCCACATTCCATCAACTGTTTTATACAAAAACACCTGCTGTAAGTTTTCGCGGCTTGATGCCAAGCTAATGTAGTTGAATTCATCCAGTAGTTGAGTATATAATTTATTTGCTTTAAATACAGATATATTGTTTTATTTGTAATATAGGTACCTTAGAAAACATTTTTGAACTTTTTCGAGGCTCCCTTCCAGTTATTTATAATACGGATGCCAAATAACTTGCTACGGACCAAGATTTTGAATAGATGATCGATGGCTTTAATGCGCTTAAACTCGTTAGTTGTCATAGTAACAAATCCCCGAGTTTTGAATGCCGAATTGACACAGAAATAGATGTGCTACTTAAAACACATGTTATGTGTTAAAATAACTCCCAGGTCCTTGATAGACATAACTAGTTTTAAGTTTGTTCTATTAATTGTGTATATATAATCGGATGTACATTTTGCTGATGAAAATTTATGGTAAAAAAATTTGTTTATATTCAGTGCTAGCTGATTTCTAATGCTCCAGATAAAACACGGGCAATGTCTTCTTGCTTCCTAAGTCTCCTACACCCTTTGGCTTTTCACCTGCCAATTTGATGTCCATAGAGGTTTCTGATTTATTACGGCTGCATTCCAATATTTTTGTGTTACATTTATTGATTTTTATCATGAATTCTTTCGTCAAGACGGAGTCCATACCATTCAAAAACTCATTCAAATCCTCAGGCGTGTCGGCCAAGATGACGATGTCATCAGCAAATCTCAGAGTTGAAATTATTTCTACTTGAATCTTCACTCACACTTTAAATTTTTCTCCAATTTCCTTCATTGCTTGTTCAATGTAAAGATTGAAAAGTATGGGTGATATATTGCAGCCTTGCCTTACACCTTTCTGAATACCAGCTTCTCTCTCATGTCCTTCAGCTCGAATGACTGCTGTCTGGTTTCTGGATAGATTTTAGATCACCCTCCTATCCCTGTACTTTATTCCAATCGTTTTCAAAATGTCAAACACTTTAGCCCAATTATTATTATTATTATTATTATTATCAGGTGCGTTCAAAAAGTGACGAGCCAGAGGCTGGAATGCGCAAACCGGTGACGATATCGGCTAATCTTGGCGTGTGTAACGAGGTGTGGTTCCGACCAGAGCATGGAAGGGCACAGCCCGTCGCTAGAGGGCTCGCGTGCACGTCACGTGACGATACAAAGCGAGCATGCATCAATCGTCCAACGCTGCCAGTCGCATTACAAACAGTGACATGGAGGCGTCAACCGAAGAGCAAAGAGGTGTTGTTTGGTTTCTGACAGCGGAAGGAGTAGCGGGAACGGACATTCATCGCCGAATGTCACAAGTGTACGGCGAACACTGCATGTCCCTTGCAAGGGTCAAGGCTTGGCACAAGCGCTTCAGGGAAGGACGGGTGTCGTGAGCCGATGATGCCCGGTCTGGGGCACCCCTCTGCATTACCGATGTCAACGTCCAGCTGGTTGATGCACTCATTACCCCGGACCGCCGAGTGACAGTGAATGCCATAGCCGCCGTGGTCGCTCCACGTCAATGCACGACCTCATACGGCCAACACACTCGCGGCACTCCTGCAGAAATTCAAATGGGAGGTTCTCTCCCTGTGATTACGCCATGTTTGGTCCCCTGTAAAGGGCTCTGCGGGGCCAACGATTCGTCTCGGACGCCGACGTCCAGCAGTACGTGCGGAACTGGTTCACATCGCAGCCCAGGGAATTATATGAGACAGCCATTCACCGCCTCGTGTCACAGTGGGACAAGTGCCTCAAGAGCCAGGGCCAATACTTCTAGCATACAGGGACTGGTTTCTGTAACTATGCCTCCGGTTCGTTACTTTTTGAACGCACCTTATATTAGTAGTAGTATTTACATCGTTATGCCCATCTGTGGAGCACAATAGAACTTATTTTGCTATTTTTACTTGCCCCAAAATCTCTTGATCTGGGCACTGAAAAACATCCTCCGCGCTTCAGTCCATGATTTATTTATGCTGGTAGTAATTTTCTCAGAGAATTTATGGTTGTTGATTAATGTTCTGAACTGGAGACGATGTTGTAAATTTTCCTCCGTAATGGCAGTTTCTTGAAGGTCTTTTACTATTTCAGTAAGCCAGTTGTTCTTGACTCTCATTGAGAGAGAATCCTTTTGATGAACCTGTCATTGTTCATTCTGAAAATGTGGTCGTAGAGCTCAATCGCCTTTTCCTGAAGGTGTCAGTGATCTTTTCAGCATGCTGATGTAGCTCTTGAGACTTCCAGATTCCTTCTGAGGAAACTGGACCAAGGATTGGCTGGCTGCGTGGCTCAGCGGTAACGTTATCGCTTGCTATTCCCAAGGTTGCAGGATCGAATTCTTGCGCAGTCAGTTGGCATTTGAGGGTGGGCAAATGCAAGGGCGCCGTGTCTGTAGATTTATTGGCACGTTAAAGATCTCCTTCGAGGCCTAATTCCGGCACCCCGGCGTCTCTAAAAGCCACAGTTGTTGAAAGGGATGTAAACCCATTAACATTACTGGACCAAGGACGCCACGAGAACAAAGCAGGAGAATGACCATCGACCTCCACTATATGGTCACTAGGCAGCAAGGGCTCGCCTCAGATCCTGCAAGAGTTTCCTTGCTAGGACTCTGCCGCTGGAGAGAACACCAGAGACAACTCATCTTCAGAGACGGAGGAGCTCACTGCCCATAGACATGTCGCCAAAGGTAGAACTGGCTCCTGGCCCCTACCTACGTTATCCTGTGTGGAGGTCCCCCATCCGCTTAAGAGTGCGTGTTCCTCGATGCAAGACCTACCTGCATAAATCGGGGATCCTTCCAGCAGACACAGACAACTTTTGTGAATGTGGAGTTGAACATGATCCAAGCCACCTACATATCTGTCCCCTCCTGGACAAACCATGCACAAATAGAAGATGTTTTATCATCTTAAATGATCTTGTCGACTTCGTCGTTACGCTGGGGTCTGGCGTTACGTTACGGTGACGGGACGAAATGTACCTAGATGCACTGAGGTGGGTGACGTCATAGTACTGCTTGGTGCATGTGTTCCCCGACAATCTCTACTTCGTTAGTATAAGACATAAATCCCCAATTCTTGGATGTCAAGGGTAATCTCGAGAAACACTGGATGGATTTTGATGCGGTTGTCACCATTCTGTAAAGGATATCTCGAGGAAAGATTCTATAGAAAATAATTTATGTATGATCAAAGGAAGCCAAGCAGTAACGATTGCAGTGAAAAAGTCGAAAACAAACTTGGCGTCCGTGCGCTTCTTAAGCTTACGCTGGGCAAACCGTTAAACATATCAATATACTATGAGCGTAAGAATTGGTCAGCATGAAAAGTTCTACAAAAACGTCGGCGAGAGCATATCTCTATCTTCAATACATCGCCCACTATAAGTGTTTTTAGACTGGATGGAAGGGGCACGGCATCCTGCCATCTCCCTCCGCGCGCTTGACCTTGCTTTGCCCAAGGTTTGCACTTGCCGTTCGCGAGTAATTTGACACAAGGTAAAGTACACACATCAAAAAAAGTTTTGCATCACTTCGGTTCCAAGAGTTCCGGAACCTTTAAATACAAAGGAAATAGAGATCAACACAAACAACATTTCAGCTCGTGTTATTGCTCATGAGACCCATACATTGCATGTTGTACCATCATACAGCTAGACTTTCAGCATTTGTGGTCCAGATTGCAGTCCACACCACTACCTCTAATACCCAGTAGCACGTCCTCTTGCATTGATGCATGCCTGTATTCGTCGTGGCATACTATCCACAAGTTCATCAAGACACTGTTGGTCCAAATTGTCCCACTCCTCAACGACAATTCGGCGTAAATCTCTCAGAGTGGTTGGTGGGTCAAGACGTCCATAAACAGCCCTTTTCAACATATCCCAGGCATGTTCGATAGGGTTCATGTCTGGCGAACATGCTGGCCACTGTAGTCGAGCGATGTCGTTATCTTGAAGGAACGCATTCACAAGATGTGCACGATGAGGTCGAGAATTGTCGTCCATGAAGACAAATGCCTCTCCAATATTCTGCCGATATGGGTGCACTATGGGTCGGAGGATGTCATTCAGGTATCGTAAAGCCGTTTCGGAGCCTTCCATGACCACCAGTGGCGTACGTCGGCCCCACATAATGCCACCCCAAAACATCAGGGAACCACCACCTTGCTGCACTCGCTGGACAGTGTGTCTAAGACGTTCAGCCTGACCAGGGTGCCTCCAAACACGTCTCCGACGATTGTCTGGTTGAAGGCATATGCGACACTCATCGGTGAAGAGAACGTGATGCCAATTCTGTGGGGTCCATTCAGCATGTTGTTGGGCCCATCTGTACCGCGCTGCATGGTGTCGGGGTTGCAAAGCTGGACCTCGCCATGGACGTCGGGAGTGAAGTTGCGCATCATGCAGCCTATTGCGCACAGTTTGAGTTGAAACACGACGTCCTGTGGCTGAACGAAACGCATTATTCAACATGGTGGCATTGCTGTCAGGGTTCCTCCGATCGGCAATCCGTAAGTAGCGGTCATCCACTACAGTAGTAGCCCTTGGGCGGCCTGAGCGAGGCCTGTCATCGACAGTTCCTGTATCTCTGTACCTCCTCCATGTCCGAACAACATCGCTTTGGTTCACTCTGAGACGCCTGGAAACTTCCCTTGTTGAGAGCCCTTCTTGACACAAAGTAACAATGCGGACGCGATCGAACTGCGGTATTGACCTTCTAGGCATGGTAGAACTACAGACAACATGAGCAGCGTACCTTCGTCCTGGTGGAATGACTGGAACTGATCGGCTGTCGTACCCCCTCCGTCTAATAGGCCCTGCTCATGCATGGTTGTTTACATCTTTGAGCAGTTTTAGTGACATCTATGAACAGTCAAAGGGACTGTATCTTTGATACAATATACACAGTCAACGTCTATATGCCGGAGATCTGGGAACCGAGGTGATGCAAAACTTTTTTTGATGTGTGTATTATAAAGCAAGATAAGTATTATGCAGACAATTTTCTAACAAGTAAAGAGTCCAGCATTTTTCAGCATTTGTAGCATTTAAAATGATACAAAGTCTAGTCTTTCAGACTGACTGTCACTTTTTAGAGGAAGCAACAAGGCCATCGCAGCTGCAGTTTTTTGGAAATGCTGATCGGACACGGAAATGATGAATAATTTCCTTTCCTGTCTCTCTATGTCTCTAATAAGATTCTGTATCCTATGATTAAGATTTCCAAGCCATATAGTGCTTCAGGTTTGTTTACTGTGGTGTAGTGTCTTAATTTTGCAAAGGTTTTCGGGCATTCTGTGTAACAAAAGGCTCAGTATAAGGGTGAAAGAAAAGGCCTACAAGACAGCTGTGATGCCAGCCATGATGTATGGTGCGGAGACATGGGCAATAACTAAGTCACAATGTCATAAGCTGGATGAGTGGTATCACTAGGATTGATCACATCGCAAATGAGAAAATCAGGGGCACAGTAAAAAGTAACTGAAGTCTCCATGAAAATCCAGGAGAGAAGACTGCTGTGGTATGGGCATGTTATGTGTCGGGATAATAACTATGTAGGAAGGAGAGCGATGCCTCTGGTTGTGGATGGCACAAGGAATAGAGGCAGACCTCGAAGAAGATGGACTGACAATATCCATGAAGACCTAATGGAGAAGCAGTTACAGGCCGGACGTTTGTTTTAGACGAGTGAAAAATCTTAATGAAAGCCTGGAGGCGAGTTACTGCAGTACCTGTGTTGTTATCAGCTGCCACAAGCGGTCCGATGATTGATAAAGCTTTCTCACACTGCTGCTGAAGTACAGTCATTGGCAAATATAATGATGTTCTGTTCGTAACTACGTAACGTGTACTTCCGTGTCACACAATACTTCGACGTTGACTGTACTTTCTGCAAGTCAGTGTCGCCACGTGCTCAAGTCTGGAATTCCATTACATCAGATCGGTGGTGACAGGGGACGATGATGTGTGGGACAGAATAAAATGGAAAAGACTTGCCAGAAACATCGACCCTACTTGAAGTGGGATAAGATGATGATGAAGGAGAAGAAGAAGAAGTGTCTTAATTTTGCATTCTTTGATATTGATATCTTTTCCAGGTGATTCTATAGGCTTTCGGTAATTTTGAAATTCTCGTTTTGCCTAACCATTCGATTCAATTCTTCTCTTACTTTCTTTCTTTCTTTCTTTCTTTCTTTCTTTTGCCCACTTAGGGAGCGGGTTTGAACTTGTTGACTTGGGTTGATGGTGTTTTTCTCTTCTTCTCCTCCCAAAATCTCCTCATGAACTCGCTATGCCCCTTCTCACGTTCCTCCATCCATTTGTTTCCAGTGGTCTTTTTAGCTTTTTCGGTGGAAAGAGTGATTTGTAACTAGAGTTCCATAAGTCTTGCGATTCATGATGCTATCTTTTGTAATGTTTATTTCTTTTAAGTCCTGTTTGATTTCTTCTAACCAACTGACTTTGACCTTCTTTGAATTTATTATATCAAGCAGTTGTTTAGGATATCTGGTGTTGTTCTTTCTGCAGATAATAATAATAATAATACCTATGGCCTCTGATGCAGGGTGCAGGCTTTGTTATTTGACACCCAGAGGGTAGCTTGCATGTCGAATTTCGTTGTTCCTTGAAGCACTATGAAAGTCAAGGAAGTTAGATATCTAAGCTCCTTGAACACTATAGCGCTTTCTAGTACAGAAATGAGGAATTTTGTGTTGGCGGAAACTCCCGATAATAATTTTGCCATTATGAACACGGCCTACTGAATTCAAATGGGTTATTTGGCATGCGAACATCGCATGGCATGGTGTCGTAATTTTTTCCGCCTTTCAAAAATCACTTACCACGGCAAGGAGCGAACCTGCAAGCTTGGGGTTAATAGACCGACACGTTAACCACTCACCCACCGTGGCAGGCTTTTCTGCAGATGTGAATTTCAATCGTCTCTTACGCATATTCAATTCTATTATTATTATTATTATTATTATTTTAATCTGGCTGTCTGGTAACTTTTAGTCACATTTACATTTAGAATCTCACTACACTCATCGTCAGGGAAAGATTACCTAGATAATAATAATAATAATAATGTTATTGGTTTTACGTCCCTTTTAACAACCCTGGCTTTTAGAGACGCCGGGGTGCCGGAAATTTGCCCCAAAGGGGAACTTTAACGTGCCAGTAAATCTACTGACACGGCTCCCTCGCATTTGCGCACCCTCAAATGCCAGCTGACTGCGCCAGGTTTCGAACCTGCAACCTTGGGCTCAGCAAGCGAGAACGTTACCCCTGAGCCACGCAGCCAGACATTACCTAGATATTTTCGCCCTTAAAACAATATTATTAACACCTCCTAAATTGTGACACTTAAAAACTATGCTCGGGAATTTTATTGCTACTACACTTTTATTACATGCTGAGCTTCTATGCCCAACATCACGGGTTCAAACCCGGCCGAAATAGTCGGATTTTTTAAGAGCATTAAAAATCTCTCAGTATGTCTTCCTTCGGAGAGTAAGTAAAGCCGGCGGGCCCTTGTCATAGATTTATGGCAAGTAAAATAACCTTCCACTAACTACAATTGTGTAAATCTAAATTCATAGGTTTTTGATAAGTGCTCTATTAAGTTCTAGTACCCAAGTTCGCGGATAGGTGTCGTGACGGTAGCATTTGGTACCAAAAGTAGGAACTGTTTGAAATTGATCGTCTGCAGTGCTTACCTGAATTACAGATAACGAACACTAATACAGCCATCACAATTAACACCGATTATCAGACAGATTCTACGCACACCCAAAGTACCTGGGACTACATGACCCCTTTGTCGCAGCCCCCAAACTGAGGAACCAACCAACCGACACTTTTATTAATTCCTAATCATGAATCACATCAGTAATTCTAAATGGCTGTTGGCTGACATTATATTCTGGTACGCGCGACAACGTTAGTAGCAATACTCATGAGGGCTTTGGTAATTGCCCCCGCTTGAAGGATGGCACCACCGAGTTAATGTAGGTGGCTTTGCTAAGTGATCTAGGAGGCACTGGGGAACTGCCTAATTCCCCTTATATAATCGTTCTCTCTCATGCATACTATTCTCTTCTCATTAATGTATTATTCCTCCAAATAATATGACAATTTTCTGAATATGTTATGGTGAATGTATTGGTATATGCGAGAATAATGACGATGTGTTATTGCATATGAAGGTCACACAGAAGGATCTAGGTCGCAAACTTAAGGATACTGGGTTGTGTCAATGACTTAAGTTTTACCATTTTATTCACACAAGACTGCAACTTATCACGCAAACATTTTTAATCTATACATTGAACAAGCAATTAAGAAAATTAGAGAAAAAATTAAATTATAATGAACTATTCATTACCTTCAGTCAATATTTAGTACATTGAAACCGTACCGGTTTTAATCACGTTGTGACCTTCTTATTACCATTTCATGACTTCGTCACACCTACAGTGAAACCTCTCTAAAAGACCACCCCTCTTAAAGAGGAACCGATTTAAAACCTCTTAAGGTTACCTCTATTTAAGGACCACCCCTCTCCCGACCAAAGACCAGGCATTTTCTCAGTCTGACCTCTTTCAAAAGACCACTTCTCGTCTGCCTTCCCATTGGAGATGGTGATGAGGGTGATGATGTAAGCAATGGTTCTGTTGGTTCAGAACTGCATCAGCATACAATGTCATTAGAAAAACTGTTATGTAACATATACAAATACAACAAAAAAAAACGGCTCTCCTAGAAGTTTGTTCGAACCTAGAACAAATTAATGGACTTTCGAACTCACTCAGAGATATTCTAGATTATTGTAAAAATAAGTGATGCGTTATTCTGAAACAGAGATCAATTCGTGACTTTTTTTTTATGAAAGAGGTCAGAAAATAACTAATTGTAATTAATTTGTGCTAAATGTGAACCAATGCAGATAAATTGTAATCAAGTATGTGTTCCAACTGTAATTTATTAATAATGCAGTAAATAATTTTATTTAATACCTACCCCTATTAAAAGACCACCCCTCTAAAAGACCAGTTTTCCATGGACCGTCACTGGTCTCTTAAAAGAGGTTTCACTATATTTCCAAAGTTCTTTCTACAATATCTCTCTACCGGGCAAATACATATTAACTATCATTTATAACCTAACTTATTCAGTATATGAGTCGTCCAGTCGCAAAACTCGTTTAATCCACTTGTGAATAAGAATAATTTTCATGAGAAACGTTTCTCTGGACTTTGCCTCGCGTAACTTTTGTGTTTGTTGTTTTCTACTTTTTTTCTTTTTGCTTTGTGTTTTTGGTTTCTGGTTTTGTGTTTGCTTTGTGCTTTGGCTTTTGAATTTTACTTTTTGCTTTTCTTTCTTGGTTTTGGTTTTGTGTTTGTTTTTTCTGCTTTAGCTTTTTTCTTGAATTTTTCTTTTTGCTTTGTGTTCCTTGTTTTTTGTTTTCTGCTTTTGCTTTTGTTTTTGAATTTTTCCTTTTGCTTCGTGTTTTTTGTTTTAGCTTTTATGTTTTTTTTCTAGAAAATCAAAATAAAATGAAACAAAACAAAAAATAAAACAAAATAAAACAAAATAAACAAAACAAAATGTGTTTGTTTTCTGCTTTTGCTTTTTTTGAATTTTGCTTTTTGCTTTCTGTTTCTTGTTTTTTGTTTTTTGTTTTTAATCTTTCTTTTTGCTTCGTGTTTTTTGTTTTGTTTTTATGTTTGTTTTCTGGAAAATCAAAATAAAATGAAACAAAACAAAACAAAACAAAACAAAATTAAATTAAATTAAATTAAATTAAATAAAATAAAATAAAATAAAATAAAATAAAATAAAATAAAATAAAATAAAATAAAATAAAATAAAATAAAATAAAATAAAATAAAATAAAATACAAAACAAAACATAAACTTAAATTAATCAATTTAAAACAAAAAACGAAATAAAACAAAACAAAACAAAATAAAATTAAATTAAACAAAACAAAATGAATCAAAATAAATTGAAATAAAATAAAATAAAGTAAAATAAAATAAACCAATTAAATAAATAATGTTACGACATGATCCTTATTCACAAGTGGATTAAACGAGTTTTGACACTGGACAACTCATATATATATATTCACCTACACAGCTCTTCACTTCAACGCTGTTATATCAAGAATTTTTATGTTTTATTAACACTTTTTTGTAACAGATCTGGTTTTTGAAATTTTACTCTGTGAGCTTTTGGAACAAAAAATATTTATAGTATCCTCTATTATGAGTTTTTTTTTATAAGTTGTATGTTACTACACAGTTACTTATCCTATACCACGCTGAAGGAGGTCACAATGTACTAAATATCGACTTAAGGTAATAAATAGTTTATTATAATTAATAAGTCATAAAAGAATCGGACTATCCTTGAAAAAGTAGGAGTAAAGATTCAAGGAGAAATAATTTCAACTCTTGAGATTTGTTGATGCATTGTCATCCTGGCCGATTCGCCATAGGATTAGAATTAGATTTTTAAATATTTTGGGCTCCGTCCTGAGGAAAGAATTTATGAAGAAGATCAATAACTGACAAACAAAAATAATGGAATGCAGCCGAAATAAATCAAAAATCTCTATGGACATCAAATTGTCAGGTGAAAAGCTAAAGGAAGTAGGAGACTTCTGTTGCTTAGGAAGCAAAATAACTAGTGATGGACGATACAAATAGGATATAAAAGTAGGAAAGCATTTCTATGCAACAGAAATCTATTGACATCAAATATAGATTTAGGTATTATGAAGTAATTTCTTAAAGCCTTTATCTGGAGCGTGGTGCTCAATGGAAGTGAAACTTGGACTGTAGGTGCAGCAGAAAAGAGAAGAATAGAAGTGGTTGACAAGTGATGTTACAGGAGAATGATGATGATCAGGTGGGTAGTTAGAGTAACAAATGAAGTGGTATTAAGGCGAGTGGGCGACTGCTAAAGAAGAGAGGTGATAGGATCTAGACACTCTGGAATAGCAAATTTAGTTATGGAAGGAAGGATCGAGGACAAGAACTGTAGGGGAGGACCAAGGTTAGAATATGTAAAACAAATTGCTTCGGAAGTTGGGTGTGGTAGTTATGTAGAGATGAAACTATTAGCTCAGGAATTCGAAGATGGCTCTCAGTTTTGTTTCACGAGGCTGAGTGTACAGCGTTACAGTCCTCAGGCCAGAATTAAATTTCTTGGCAGAGTCGGGAATCAAACCCGGGCCTCCGTGCTGACAGCCAAGAATCTCTATGTAGGTTTCACATATGAAGAATGCGTAGTTCTACTACTCTTCGTAGTCCACCTCCTAGTGTAGCAGTTAGTGTTCTTGGCTGACGCCCTGGAGGTCCGGGTTCGATTCCCGGCTCTAAGGACTGGAAAGGGATTCACTCAGACTTGTGAGGCAAAACGAGAAGAGGGTTCCCCAATTGGTTGTCCGTGGTTTCCGATTTCTGCTTCAGGGGAATGTCGGTATGGTAGCTATCTTAAGGCCATGGTCGCTTCCTACTCAAATCCTACCTCAATTACAAATACACACACAGTATTACACACACCACAGTGACATAGGTTATATGACAAATTCTACACACACCCAAGTACAGAGGGCTACATGACTTCGATGTCGCAAAGCCCCTAAACAGGAAACAAACAAAAATACATAAAACATAAAACAACACAAAAAGAACACAAAAAACACAAAAAACTTAAAAAGACACAAACACAAGAAACACAAAAACACAAAACCACTGAAAACATAGAAAACACAGAGGAAACACATAGAAAACACACATAAAAACACTCACAAGAAACCACAGAAAACACAAAAAATACGAAAACACAAGAAGACACACACAATAAACACAGAGAAAACACAAAACACGAAACATACCTCTCCATGATATAGTTAAAAGAAAAAACTTATGTATGAGATATTCTTTCTATTTCTACCGCGTTTTCCGTCAGTTTTTCAGAGTATTCACCATTATGCTGTGATAAAATATGAATCATAGCTGCTGGATTGATTTATTTTATTGTTGTTGCTTCATAGACTCCCATCACCCAGTTGACGTTCGCGCGGAATGAGCTATCGGGACGTGGTAGGCGACAGGCAGTTCGCTTTAACCCTTTATTCAGAAGCAGGTTTGAAGGTAAGAACAAATCTTACCTTCTATTAGATCAGTAAATTTGGTTTGAAACAGCGTTAGCTATTAATACCGTCATTTATCGTGATATACGATAGTTGTAACTGCAATGCAATATACGACAATACTCTTACAATTACTGTTCAATCTGCTGTTATTTTGATAAATATATATCTTTTATGTTGAAAATATTTCTTAGCAAGAACGTAAGATTTAGCAATTTCCTCAATTTGTGGCAAACGATGATGGGATATAGGGCCCGCAAAGGTTTCAAATTGTGAGGCTTAGAGAACTCTATCAAACTAATAAATCAAATTTTGAAAATCACTTTGAACGTTGAAGAGCTAAAGGGCCCGGAAAGGCTTCAAATTGTGACTCTTGGAGAACTCTATCAAACTAATAAATCAAATTTTGAAAATCACGTTGAAGGGCTAAAGGGCCCGTAAGGGTTTCAAATTGTGAGGCTTGAAGAACTCTATCAAACTTACTCACTCTCCTGGCTCCACAAACCGCAGTCGGTTCTTTGCCTTGTCAAGCAGCCTCCTCCACCTCGTTCTGTCCTTGGCATCTTCCTCTCGCGCTCCTAGTAACTCGGTGTCCTTGGCTACCTGGTCTCTCCATCTCATTTTTGGTCTGTCTATAGGTCTTCGTCCGTCTGGCTTTCTCTCACTTGTCTCAGTCTTGATCCCTCTTCTCGTGTATACAAGTGGCCAGCCCAACTCAGCCTTCTTGTCTTAGCTTTCGCATTAACATCGGGTTCTTTATACAACTCCTTTAGTTCCTTGTTCTTTCTTCTTCGCCACAAACCTTCTTCACAAATTTGTTCAAAAATCTTCCTGAGGATTTTGTTTTCAAAAACCTTTATCGTTCTCTCTGCGCATTTGCTTAATCTCCATGTTTCTGCACCATATACAGTGGTAATAATGGCCTAATTATAGTTTCATAAATACATATTTTGGTCCCTCTTGATAACAATTTGGATGTGAGTAGTTTGTTCACTAAATATGATGCTCTGGATGCAGCTTTAATCCTCGCTTCTATCTCCTGTTCTTATTCGTTTATAGTGTTTATTAGTGTCCCAAGGTATTTGAACTCTTCTACTACATCAAACACATGGTTATTAATTTGTTAAGTTCCATGTCTTCTTGCCTAGTAATTTCTCTCTGCCTTCATAAATTTTGTGTTTTCATCATTCTCTTCTAGTCCAACTTCCCCTGCTTTTTGGAAGAACTGTATCAAACTAATAAATGAAATTTTCAAAATCTCTTTGAACGTTGAAGGACTAAAGCGCCCCGAAAAGTTTCAAATTGTGAGTCTTTCAGAGCTCGAACAAACTAAAAAAACAAATTTTGAAAATAATTTCCGGTCTACATCCAGTTCATTAAAAACAGCCTAAAATCACTTGTTTCTTTAATCGTTTTCATTTTGTTTGAAATTATTTACATAAATATTTCTTTAATGTGTTCCTTGGTTCAATAACCTCAGGTATTTTTTGAATTTTTGATAAATCTTCACACCGGAAATAGTTATAAGGGCGTAAGTGAAACTCTGCATTGACTCACTCTAGCGCTCTTTGTGATAGAAAAGACAAACTGCTAATATAATCGGCTAGGTATGGTTGAGTTTCATTGACCCACACTAGCGCTCTTAATTGTTCAAAAGGCAAAAGGTTAATCTAATCGACCGGATATGGTTGAGTTTCCGGTAAACAGTCATCAGTCTACCACGTGTCATCACGCGTAAAAAAGAATAAGTGTGTCCTTTACGTTTGGAAAAGTGGATAAAAAAACGAAACTACAAATGCATCAAAAAAGGAATAGTGTTCATTGAAGGTCTAGTCCAGTGCTTTCCAAACAGGGTATCACGTGTTACCATCAAGGGTGTCATGAGATATTTTCCAACACTAAATGTAAACCAATATGACTGGATAAGAAATCGTATTGCACCCTCCAGCTCTTGTGAACGTCAACTTATCGAAGAGGAGGAACTGGCGGAACTTGAAAACAACCAGACTTTAAAACTTAAGTACCAAGAGTCAGAATTAGACAGCTTCTGGGTTTCTATTCATCAAGATTCTCGTCTCCTGAGTAAAAGAGCCCTCATCGTTTTGTTGCAAATTTCTACGACATATTCGTGTGAAAGTGCGTATTCTGTTATGGCTAATACAAAAACAGCTATACGTGTAAGTTTGAGAATGTTAGATGAGGAAATGCGTGTGAATTTGTCCTGCGTCCGACCCGACATGAAGCAAATTTGTAATGATCGCCAAGCCCATAGCAGTCATTGAATTGGAACATCAAGGTGCAAGTTTTGAATCTATGAGAACGGTGTATAATAAGGCATATTATACTTGCAAAAGCATATTATATTCCATGAAAAATATCAATTTTTAACCTACTTTTCACATTTTGCAAAAATGAGGAAAAAGTAGACTTATGAGATCGGGCAAATGTGTGTCTGTCTGTCTGTCTGGCTGGCTGGCTGTGTGTGTGTGTCCCCCTATCAACTCCTAAACGGCTGCAGCAATCGAAACCAAATTTGGTAGGAGTAAAGATCTATACCTGAATATCTCACGGCCATATTCGAAAATGATATGAGTGCTACCAACTGCTGAAAAATCGCAAATGAAATTTTAGCTCCATGTTTGATATCTTGAAAGGTATGAATGGAAGCTATTTCAAAATTGGCACACGTATAGATAATAATATTGCAGTGTAATTTCCAGGAGGCCATACATGGCAGTGTTGCCAAAATGATTATAAGCCTGCTGATAGGTCCAATTTTTAAATGCATATAACTTCTACACTATCAATTGGAATTCAACCAAATGTCGTATGTGCTATGTGTACATAAACAGATATGACTGAACGTATTCTTAAGAGCCTCCAGGGCTGCCAACTGTTAATAAATACTGTCACTATCCTTTTACCCTAATACCAATATATCAGAAAGTATGCAAGCCGACAGCTTTAAACTATGCATACGTACAGTACCTGGCATTCTATATTAATTTGGTGTAACTTATATACGTTAGTGCTACCAACATGATTCTAAGCCTGCTGAGAGGTCCAACTTTAAATAGCCTACATGTAACTTCTATACTATCATTTGGATTTCAAACAAATTTCGTGTGTTCTATGTGTACCATAACAGATATGAATATGCCAATTCTTAAGAGTAACCAAGGCTGCCAACTGTTATTAAATGCTGTCTCTATTTTGTTACCCTAATACCAATATATCAGAAAGTATGCAAGCCAATAGCTCTAAATTTTTGCACACGTATAGTACCTGGCATTCTAGATTAATTTGGAGTAACTTATATGGGCCTACGCCAGTGCTAATAGGTCCAATTTTAAAATACATGTAACTTGTATACTAACTAATGGATTTCATTAAAAATTGACACAACAATAGATCATATTATTTCAGATTATTTCTGACCAATACATGTATGTCATTATTGCCAACATGATTTTACGCGCTGTTTGATCCAATGTTTAACTGCATGTAACGTCCATGCTATCCATTGGACTTCAACCAAATGTTGTATTCTGTACCTTAAGATATGGAACTAAGAATATATTCAGTCACCAGGGCTGCCAACTGTAGTTCTCTATTAGGCTACTTTATGCCAGGTATACAGTATTTCGAACTAATTAGAAATTTCGATATTACCAACTTAATTTCGTCATTATTCTAGATAGATCCATATAGATTAATCATTGGCATGAATCTCACATTTTAAGAAAAGTAGGCTTTTTAGTTCGTCACGGAACTTCTTGTTTTAAAATAAATCTCTTTTGTTAAAATAGTCTATATTTATAATTTAAATAATTAAATGGGTGTGATGTAGAATTTTGTGTGTTAATAGGGTGTCGCCATGATAAAAAGTTTGGAAAGCTCTGATCTAGTCTATGATACTAATGGATGTTTTCAACATTGCGTTGCTCGCTGGAAGGGATTTTACTATGGATTTTAAATTTGAATTGAGCCTCTATGGACTGCATATTAACAATCAATTTTATTTGTGTTTAGATCTTGTTCTTCTACCAACCTTGACATTCTACCAGCATTTCTTGAGTCCATCGATCAGTGCCTTCTTTCGTGCTTCTGGTAGAGGCCACCTTCGTCTATTGGGCTCAGATTACATTTTAAACGTTTTTTGATAGTTCTTAATCTTTTATAGGTCAGTATATTTACCACCTGCTATAAGGACAATTTATACTGTCCAAGATGCTACTGGTTGAATCTTTAAGTGTTAATATTTCTGAAAATTAAATATTAGAGCTAAGGTGCTTTATAAAATTATTTTCTTAATAATAATTAAAATTGAAGAGTGAAAAAATATTACATGATAATACAAATTAGAATTAAAATAGGCTCATAAAAATTTAAATTATAATAAATTTATTATCCTAATTTTGAGATTATAAAAATAATTAAAAATAAATATTATCAAAATAATTATGACCATTAAATTGTTAAAGAAAACAAAAGATAAAATTAATAATAATTACAGATATGGCCACAAAACAAATTAACCAGCTGCAGGTACAGGCAACAAAAGTTGGTCTTCAGATCTCTTTGGAGAAAACACACTTCATAACTAACATCAAGCCAGCAACAAGGGAACTAAAAGTAAACCAGGGGAAAATCAAACGGACAGATATGATTAAATATCTTGGCGAGTGGGTAGAACTCAACGTATGTGAGAAAGAAACCTTCACTTCGCGCATGAACAAAATGGAAATGGCATACCAACTCACCAAGGACGTTTACAACAAAAAGTCAATATCCCTGAACGCAAAACTTAGGCATTATTGCACTGTCATACGACCAGAGGCTCTGTACGCAGCGGAATGCCTCACCATGAACAAGAAAGGCCTGGTAGAAAAAATTGGAGATCAAGGAAAGAAAGATCTTGAGGAACATTCTTGGCCCGATTAAAGACAACGGTGAATATAGACGACGGCATAACTATGAGCTGTATATTCATGTCCAGAAGATCTCTGATGTAATGAGGAAAAGGAGGATTGCATTTTATGGCCACTTGCTTAGAATGAAACCCACACGATTGACGAACCGGATCTTTAACTATTTTAAAAATAAGAAGACCAATCCAGCCTGGTTCGAAGAGGTGGAAAGTGACCTGCAAGAGATGGAAATTACCTGTGGGGATATTCAAGAACGCAATTCCCTCAGGAAGAAACTACACGACCACCAGGGTTTTCAGGAAAAACCGAAGTTGAAGACGGGAAAGATGTGGACGGAAGAAAGAAAAGAGCAACACCGGCAACGTATGAAGGAACACTGGGCAAAGATCAAAGCCCAGAGAAGCCAGTTGAAATAACGTGGTCCTTAGTTGGCCGATACGATTAAAGAAGAATTACAGTTAGGCTAAAACAATTAATATGAAATTAAAACAAGAAGTTCCGTGAAGAACTATACAGCCTACTTTTCATGCCAATGATTATTCTACCTATCTAGAATAATGACAAAATTAAGTAGGTGATATCGAAATATCAAATTAGTTCAAAATATACCTGGTATAATGTAGCCTAATAGTGTGCCCAACTCTAGGAATGGGTATTCCAAGATTCAGACACCTAGATATCAAGGGAAAGGCTGTAGCCGCTTTTGAAAGTTGAGATATTTGAATATCGCGCTACATTGCTTCTCGAAGCATTTGGAAATAATTTACCGATAGTTGGATGTCAAGTGACGTAGCGAGTAATAGCAGAGGTGGAGGCTATTTATTGATTAAATAGTTAACCATGGAGTAGAGACTTGAGACTTGGATCAGATTACTGGCACGGCCAAATGAAAGAGAACGCAATTAGTATCAAGTAAATCGGACCAGGGATACGAGAGATATGAGGATTTCTAGGTTACAACGTGATGACGCGTGACCGTGGCAGTTTTGAATAAAAGCCAGCTGGCCGAGGCATGGTCAGCTCATTCTAACACAAGCACTTGCAGAGCAAGGTGCCTCTACGCTGAGCCAAGGCACATGGTTGCCGGATCTACGCAGAAGTTCTTTTCAAGTCGTGATAGTCACGAAAAGTGCTGCGTTACGAGTTGGAACGTAGTAAGTTTACGGCGAGAAGAATCACTGAGGTGATTGATTTTTCTACAGACATTGGTGGAAATATTTATATTTCTACAAGGACATATGCTAGACTTTGTCTAGAAATTAATATTTTGTCACAGTCCAGTAATAACTTAATACTTGGATAATTTAAATCCATTTCAAGTCAGTTTTCATATTTGTAACTAGTTAACCACTTCGATCTGTCAGTACACTGAAGACTAGTCTATAACGGTGGAGTTCATTAGTCTACGCAAGGGAAACTACAAGTTGCCTAGCGCATGGTAGATGGTGATATGATAAACCATGCCCAGGGAACGATCTTCAGAACAGCCGTTAATTGCTTAGACTGTCAGTGTTTTTCTTGTACTGATAAGATTACCGTGAGTTATGTTACAACTGACATATTTAAGAAGAGATCACTTAGATCTGACCCTATTTAAACAAACTGTTATGGCTTTGATAGAAGCCCATATTAAAATGGAACCACAGTTTATTCAAACGTCAAAAGATACTACCACTATGTCTGACTAGACGAATTGTGGGTATATGATGGCGGCCGATACAAGGATTATACGTGCTTGTCCGATAGGACATGTCTATGGATAAATCTGGTACAGACCAGGTTTACTACGCTTCAAGACCATCAAGAAATGTAAGCCACATTTGAATTATATTATGCCTAGCTAATTGGAACAAACTATTTTTTCTGCAGATGACCAACACATTTTTTTTCGTCGTATTTAAAGCTTGCAATGATTTACGCAAGACTTGTTAGAGTTATTCTGAGTATTTTCAGCACTCAGAACAGTTTAGGATCGATGACCGAGCATTTCGAGCATTTATTTGAATTTTTCATATTTTTGGGAAATCACGGTAATCAGCCGATGTAACTGTAAAAGTTAATAATTTATTTTTGTTGAGGAATGGATATTTTTTCCATATTCGAAGGTTCGAACATGTGGATTCTCACATAATGAGATGATAATTAAATATATAACAAATAATAATAATAATAATAATCCATTAATAATAATAATAATAATTTTTATAATTTTTCTAAATAATTCTTGGATATTATATTTTCTAATAATCATATGTATTGAGAAAGAGCCTGTGAAGTAGTTTAATCATTTCTAGTCTGGAACAGGAGATTTTCCGAAGGATAGTGGTTAGCGCAAGCCCGCATTCAACCAACATTTCAGTTCTGGTTGAACAGTTGATATTTGCATTGAGCAAAGTATATTTTTCAGATAACACGGAGAGGCATGAAACGGGAAGCAAATGATATTTGTATCAAATAGGATATTTTTGTATTTATATAAAATCATGACGTAAATACACTCGAAAGTGAAATGAAGATTTTCATAAGTATGGTAAATTCACGGGTTGAACTGAATGGTAAAATAAAATAAACTTGTAAGTTTATTAATCTTCCAGTGTTGATAACAAGCAGAGGCTTGATTTATTGTATAAATTTTGGGAAGAAAATATATATATGTGTGGAGTAGTTGAAATGCCATTCCCAGGTGCGCATGTTTAAGTCGCAGGAATGAAGAGGTTTTTTCGAGCATCAATCAAATAGCAGGTTCGATGGCTCAGGTTTATAGTAGGAGTATTGGAACTACACATTTCGTCGGATGAATGACCCGAAGGTTATTTCTTGAAACCATCAGTTCTTATTTCAACCTTGTTTACGAATTCCATTTAGACTTTGATTTTGCTAGAACCCGGATTTGTCATGATAGTAGTTTATTCTTCTTCAGAGGAAGACCTTTGCCGTTGTTGTTGTTGTTGTAATATTGTGTTCTTACACAAGTAATAGAATGGGCCACTGCCAATTAAAAATAATTCTTTAACCACGAATAATTTGAAGGATATTTTCAATCCTAGTGCCATGAACTAAATGAATTCATTATAAAACTACAATTCTTATTTCCGCATTCTGTCGAAGAATTGCAAGTTGTGAAAGTTGCTAAAAATGGCCATGAATATAAATATTTTTATAATAATGATTCCAAGTGGATAATTGAATAATTGAATGGTTCAACCATTTATTGATCAAGTTGATGATTCAGAAATCATATATTTTGTTAGGAACTTGAAGTTCATAATCGAGTCACTTCTCGAAATGTTTAATGTCAGAAGAACGATTAATTATTGTTGTGCTTCGCACAGTTCTTCGATGCTATGCTCAAGGTCAAATACTTTTCAGATGTTATTAATATGTGTAAATAATTTGTATTGCTTCAATGATAATAATAATTTCGACGATATATTTTTGAAACTGGAAAAACAAGTGAAAGTTTAAAAATTCTATGAACATTTATTCTACGAGTGTTACTATCATGTCAATATTCAAACAGTGATCTACGATATTTCCAGTAGAGACAATTAACTTTGAACTGGAATTAATCATTAATAATTTTGGAACACGGTCTACAGGACTATTAATCAGACTTGTGTTTCCAAAAAAATAATTGTCAAATGTGTTTGGAAAATTTCTGTATATTGTGTAAATAAGAGTGTGGGTCGCCACACGTGAGTGATGCTACTTTGAGCATCTTTGCAGTCAATTTTAACTTCAAAATAAACTGAGATAATTTTACAGGATGTGTTACTCCCAATTAAATCTCCTTCTATCCTTATTGTTGCATTGAGCCAAAAATCAGTAAAGCATTTTTTTTTAATTTGATGTCGTTTTTGCGATTTGCTTTAACCCATCTGGCGCTCCGGGATATTTTGACTCTCGTGCTGACTGATTATTGGTAAAATGCATATGTGGTCGTGCGGACTCCGGTCTAAACGGGCACATAAAATAAGTTAGAGAGAGAAATGGCTTCGAACGTGGGTCTCGATTTAGACAAGGTCAATCGCATGCCGATTTAAATTGTGATAATTTTTATAGAAATATTTTGGGAGTTGAGAGATGTCTGGTTTGGATGAATAAATTAGTAGGAAACCCAATTAGTGGGGAAAATTAAAAATTTAACTTGGTTAATAATTAGAATGGATTTGATTATTTTTGATAATGGCTTAACCATTAGGGCTTCAAGTAAATTCAGTAGTAAACGTTCGATGACTGGATATACACATTATTAGAATCCAGGTGGAGGATATTTGAGAACTTGCATATTTTTTCTTGTGATATTGTGGTAAATGTAATTCGTAAAAGTAGAGACTTTTGTTTTTCCATCACGTCGACATTAGGACAAATCTCATTTTATTATAGTGTTCCAATTAGCTATTCATATTTCTTGTTCTAGTTATAAGCTTGTGTTTGCCACTGTTGTATACCCCTAAGTTTTGAATAATAATTGAAAATTATGGAAGAAATGATGAGGATGATGAGGAGTTTGGAGGAGAGTTCAAAAGAGGCTGGACTGCGTGAAGCAGCCATTATGAAAGAAAATACTGAGGCTTTGGAAAAGAAACTTAAAGAAAATTCTGATAAACTTAAAGAAAGTTTAAACGATAAACTTAAAGAAAATTCTGATTCTTTAGAAAATAAACTTAAAGAAAATTTGAATAATAAACTTAAAGAAAATTCTGATTCTTTAGAAAATAAACTTAGAGAAAATTTGAATGATAAACTTAAAGAAAATGCTGATTCTTTAGAAAGCAGGTTAAAAGATAACTTGAAAGAAAGTTTAGATGAAAAACTTAAAGAAAGTTCTGACTCTTTAAAAAGTAATTTGAAAGAAAATTTAAACAGTAAATTTAATTCAATGGAAAGTAAATTTAAAGAGAATTCTGAAATTTTGAAAATGACACTTGAAAGTAAAATGAATAAATTATGCGAAAAAACACATGAGCTCGAAACTTCATTAGCTACTAACGCAAGTTTAATGGACGATAAATTTCGCGATGCCGATCTTCGATCTCAAAGCTTAGCTGATAGGATAGAACATGGTCTTAGGAAAGTTGGTGAAGACATGGTCAACCTGGAAGTCAGAGTGAAGAAAGAGAGTAATGAGATGGGAATTCTAGTTGTTCAACGGTTGACAGAACAATTCAAAGAACTTGTCATGGGAGAAATAAGAGAAGGTGTGATTAGAGAATTGCAAACTGAAATCAAAACCACAGTTGTCAATGAAATTAAAGACACACTCAAGCTGGAGAACCAAGAGGGAATCAAGGAGATTAGGGAATCTTTGTCATCCCATATTGAAGTAATTGCCAAAGATATCCAAGCAACTCAGAAGGACATATCAGATATGACAGGGTCATTGAAAAGTCATGAGGCTGTTATGAATCAGATATCCATTGATGTTAAGGAGAATTGTAAAGAAACTGAAGCAATTAAGAAAATGGCAGAAGAAAACCAGAAGGAACTTGAGGCTATGAAAACTCAAATCAAGGATGAGAAACAGTCTGATCATCGGTTGAAAATGCCAAATGTAAGGGGAAAGGAACAGATACAGATAAATCTAGGAGGAGCTAGAGACACGGATAGTCAAAGACAGGATGAGGTCAGGACAGTATTTCAATCCAACCCCATAACTGTATTTAAGAATGTAGAAGATAAGCCTTCTAAATTTTCAGGGCGAGATTCTGTGACACCCGTGGAATTTTTGAGAGAAGCAGGGGATTACCTGAAAGATTCCAAGATCCCTAAAGAAAGACAGATCCGAGTGATAGGGAAGTTTTTGGAAGGTCCTGCACTTCTTTGGTTTATAGCTTTTAGATCCACTCTAACCACTTTTGAGGAGTTTTCTCGTGGGCTATTGAAAAAGTTTTGGTCCCCGGAAACCCAACAGCAAGTCAGAGCAGAGTTATATTCGAAGAGATTCTCGACGTCACAACCTACTCGATACTCTACGTACTTTTCTGGACAGCTGTCTAAACTTCAACATTTAGATCCGCCGATGCCAGATAACGAGTTGATTACTGCATTGATACGTCAATTTCCAGCAGACGTCCAGAGGACTTTGATCGCTGCTGATATCTATAATATGGAACAATTTGATGAAGTATTACAGAAGCTGGATCATTCAAACGCTCAATTCTTCCATCAGAAGGGAGTAAAAAATAACAACGCTGTGTACGCTGTTATGGCTGATAGTTATTCTCAGACACCTCGAGAGATTCGAGAGGGGCGAGAAGAGAAAACGCCGAGGGAAGATCCAAATACGAGAGGATGGAACCAGTACAGTAACAGATACAGTTACAAGCCATATGCGAGACCAGATGGTGGAAATCGATACAATACTCGATGGAGAAGACCACGAGATAGTCAAGGAAGGTACCAGGAAAGAAGATACTATGGTAGAAACAACTACAATAACAGAGGGAATGTGGATGATCGTCAGTCCAATGAAGAGTTCAACAAGGAGACGAGGAAAAATTTGGAAGGAAGACACCAAGATAACTTGCAGTTTTTGGAGCAGAGGCCCAACGAACCAGGTCCATCGGGAACACAACAATCCCGGGGGAATGGTAACGAAAAAAAAAAAAAACTTCGAATTCACAGTAGAAGATAGAATTTTGAATACTTTCACTTCCAGAATTATTAAATGGCAAGCAGAGGATGATGACTTAATTCAACAGAATGACGAACGAAAAGAAATGGGTACAAGAATTAGAATGCCAATCATATCATGCGAAGTATTCGGTATGCCTGTCGATACTTTGATCGATACTGGGGCTATGCTTTGTCTGGTGAGTGAGAAGCTTTATATTCTGTGGAAGCTCAAAGAGAATTTAGAGGAAATTCCAGTATCAGGAATTAAGATCCAAGGAATAATACCCAATAAAATATCTCTCTGTAAAACACAATTATACTTATGTATTACGATTGGAGGACATGATTTCCGACATGTGTTTGTTGTAATGAAGGACATGGCTTTTGACATGATATTGGGAGCAGATTTCATTCAGAAATATCAAGCAGTGATAGACATGAAGACAGAGACGATCAGATTCAAAAATACCGAAGAGATTAACTTCGAGGGAAAAGAAGAGGAAGACATCGAGGGAGATGCTCAATGGTCTCTGATTTTTCATGAAACTGAAGGAAGAGAAGTCTACACTGAGAAGGAGTCCCCAGAGCTAGGGAAAATTTTGGAAGAGTATCTCGATATTTTTGATATTAAACCTGGTGAAATTGAAGATTTTGAGTATTGTGGAAGTAAACAATAATGGAAGCTATGAAGTAGCCAATACACGATCTGGTAACATCGTGGGAACTTATAATGCATCGAATTTGAAGATTTATTATTCAAGAACCAGATGATTTAATGTGTAGATAGGAAAAATAAAAAAAAAATCAATTTTTATTTTTTGCTAGGTGTGGGGTGGATGTGCCCAACTCTAGGAATGGGTATTCCAAGATTCAGACACCTAGATATCAAGGGAAAGGCTGTAGCCGCTTTTGAAAGTTGAGATATTTGAATATCGCGCTACATTGCTTCTCGAAGCATTTGGAAATAATTTACCGATAGTTGGATGTCAAGTGACGTAGCGAGTAATAGCAGAGGTGGAGGCTATTTATTGATTAAATAGTTAACCATGGAGTAGAGACTTGAGACTTGGATCAGATTACTGGCACGGCCAAATGAAAGAGAACGCAATTAGTATCAAGTAAATCGGAACAGGGATACGAGAGATATGAGGATTTCTAGATTACAACGTGATGACGCGTGACCCTGGCAGTTTTGAATAAAAGCCAGCTGGCCGAGGCATGGTCAGCTCATTCTAACACAAGCACTTGCAGAGCAAGGTGCCTCTACGCTGAGCCAAGGCACATGGTTGCCGGATCTACGCAGAAGTTCTTTTCAAGTCGTGATAGTCACGAAAAGTGCTGCGTTACGAGTTGGAACGTAGTAAGTTTACGGCGAGAAGAATCACTGAGGTGATTGATTTTTCTACAGACATTGGTGGAAATATTTATATTTCTACAAGGACATATGCTAGACTTGGTCTAGAAATTAATATTTTGTCACAGTCCAGTAATAACTTAATACTTGGATAATTTAAATCCATTTCAAGTCAGTTTTCATATTTGTAACTAGTTAACCACTTCGATCTGTCAGTACACTGAAGACTAGTCTATAACGGTGGCGTTCATTAGTCTACGCAAGGGAAACTACAAGTTGCCTAGCGCATGGTAGATGGTGATATGATAAACCATGCCCAGGGAACGATCTTCAGAACAGCCGTTAATTGCTTAGACTGTCAGTGTTTTTCTTGTACTGATAAGATTACCGTGAGTTATGTTACAACTGACATATTTAAGAAGAGATCACTTAGATCTGACCCTATTTAAACAAACTGTTATGGCTTTGATAGAAGCCCATATTAAAATGGAACCACAGTTTATTCAAACGTCAAAAGATACTACCACTATGTCTGACTAGACGAATTGTGGGTATATGATGGCGGCCGATACAAGGATTATACGTGCTTGTCCGATAGGACATGTCTATGGATAAATCTGGTACAGACCAGGTTTACTACGCTTCAAGACCATCAAGAAATGTAAGCCACATTTGAATTATATTATGCCTAGCTAATTGGAACAAACTATTTTTTCTGCAGATGACCAACACATTTTTTTTCGTCGTATTTAAAGCTTGCAATGATTTACGCAAGACTTGTTAGAGTTATTCTGAGTATTTTCAGCACTCAGAACAGTTTAGGATCGATGACCGAGCATTTCGAGCATTTATTTGAATTTTTCATATTTTTGGGAAATCACGGTAATTAGCCGATGTAACTGTAAAAGTTAATAATTTATTTTTGTTGAGGAATGGATATTTTTTCCATATTCGAAGGTTCGAACATGTGGATTCTCACATAATGAGATGATAATTAAATATATAACAAATAATAATAATAATAATAATCCATTAATAATAATAATAATAATTTTTATAATTTTTCTAAATAATTCTTGGATATTATATTTTCTAATAATCATATGTATTGAGAAAGAGCCTGTGAAGTAGTTTAATCATTTCTAGTCTGGAACAGGAGATTTTCCGAAGGATAGTGGTTAGCGCAAGCCCGCATTCAACCAACATTTCAGTTCTGGTTGAACAGTTGATATTTGCATTGAGCAAAGTATATTTTTCAGATAACACGGAGAGGCATGAAACGGGAAGCAAATGATATTTGTATCAAATAGGATATTTTTGTATTTATATAAAATCATGACGTAAATACACTCGAAAGTGAAATGAAGATTTTCATAAGTATGGTAAATTCACGGGTTGAACTGAATGGTAAAATAAAATAAACTTGTAAGTTTATTAATCTTCCAGTGTTGATAACAAGCAGAGGCTTGATTTATTGTATAAATTTTGGGAAGAAAATATATATATGTGTGGAGTAGTTGAAATGCCATTCCCAGGTGCGCATGTTTAAGTCGCAGGAATGAAGAGGTTTTTTCGAGCATCAATCAAATAGCAGGTTCGATGGCTCAGGTTTATAGTAGGAGTATTGGAACTACACATTTCGTCGGATGAATGACCCGAAGGTTATTTCTTGAAACCATCAGTTCTTATTTCAACCTTGTTTACGAATTCCATTTAGACTTTGATTTTGCTAGAACCCGGATTTGTCATGATAGTAGTTTATTCTTCTTCAGAGGAAGACCTTTGCCGTTGTTGTTGTTGTTGTAATATTGTGTTCTTACACAAGTAATAGAATGGGCCACTGCCAATTAAAAATAATTCTTTAACCACGAATAATTTGAAGGATATTTTCAATCCTAGTGCCATGAACTAAATGAATTCATTATAAAACTACAATTCTTATTTCCGCATTCTGTCGAAGAATTGCAAGTTGTGAAAGTTGCTAAAAATGGCCATGAATATAAATATTTTTATAATAATGATTCCAAGTGGATAATTGAATAATTGAATGGTTCAACCATTTATTGATCAAGTTGATGATTCAGAAATCATATATTTTGTTAGGAACTTGAAGTTCATAATCGAGTCACTTCTCGAAATGTTTAATGTCAGAAGAACGATTAATTATTGTTGTGCTTCGCACAGTTCTTCGATGCTATGCTCAAGGTCAAATACTTTTCAGATGTTATTAATATGTGTAAATAATTTGTATTGCTTCAATGATAATAATAATTTCGACGATATATTTTTGAAACTGGAAAAACAAGTGAAAGTTTAAAAATTCTATGAACATTTATTCTACGAGTGTTACTATCATGTCAATATTCAAACAGTGATCTACGATATTTCCAGTAGAGACAATTAACTTTGAACTGGAATTAATCATTAATAATTTTGGAACACGGTCTACAGGACTATTAATCAGACTTGTGTTTCCAAAAAAATAATTGTCAAATGTGTTTGGAAAATTTCTGTATATTGTGTAAATAAGAGTGTGGGTCGCCACACGTGAGTGATGCTACTTTGAGCATCTTTGCAGTCAATTTTAACTTCAAAATAAACTGAGATAATTTTACAGGATGTGTTACTCCCAATTAAATCTCCTTCTATCCTTATTGTTGCATTGAGCCAAAAATCAGTAAAGCATTTTTTTTAATTTGATGTCGTTTTTGCGATTTGCTTTAACCCATCTGGCGCTCCGGGATATTTTGACTCTCGTGCTGACTGATTATTGGTAAAATGCATATGTGGTCGTGCGGACTCCGGTCTAAACGGGCACAATAGAGCACTACAGTTGGCAGCCCTGGTGACTGAATATGTTCTTAGTTCCATCTCTTAAGGTACAGAATACAAAATTAGGTTGAAGTCCAATGGACGTTACATGCAGTTAGACACTGGATCTATCAGCACGCGTAAAAGCATGTTGCCAACAATACTGTACAGCATCCCAGGGGTATGCACCCCTTGGAGACCATCCCCCCAACATCTGGCTAAATCCCCTAAAATGGCAACTCTTGGAAAGCCGGGGCAACATCCATTAATACTGTAAGGACAGCTTGCTACTCCATAAAGCAGCTCAAGCCTTACGTAATCATTACACTCAGCGACATAGTACTAACTGGGCCAATACATTGCTGACAGGAGGGCGTCTGAAGGTATAAGAAGACGTCCTAATGAGGTCAAACTCTCTCTCCATTGTCAGTGCTCCATCAAGACGGCCGAAGCTACGCTGGTGTCAACCGAGGTGAGTCAGTCAATCGTGTTCAGAGTTCCTATTTATGTAACCTGCAACCCACAACTTGTATCACATTATAAACATAATTTCATTCCCTACAAGGGACTCACACAAAGAATATCACAGACCAATAAAACACTTGGTCCACACTCTACACTAGCATTACTGTTATACGCCTCTTTACATCCCAACGCCCTTCCTTACTCCCGTCACAGTCAGACGTGACACACCGTAGTAATAACGCCAACTCAGACGTCATTGTATTCCTCACCGCGGCTCGCGTGCTCAAGTGAAGCGCGTGCCACCCGGCTGATACGAGCAGAGTCGATTACATAACCAGCAGTCAGCTGAGCGACTAGTACAGCGACCCTTTGCAGTTGGTCCCATCCCCTCAAATACTACCACATTATTTATAGGAACGCCCCCTAGTTCCTAGCACACCACAACACACTACACTGGTCAGCTTGCCCTGTCAAGGGGAGCTACCCTTCTTTAGGCACAAACTCATAAATTAGTACAGCAACTCTCCCTTTTAGATCCACCCCCAAATAAGGGGTATCTTGTTGTGCCAATTTTGGATGAAATCCATTTGTTAGTATATAAGTTACATGTATTTCAAAATTGGACATATCAGCAGGCATAGAATCATGTTGGCAGCACTGCCTTGTATTAATTACTCCAAATTAATCTACAATGTCAGGTGCTATACGTGTGCAAAGTATAGAGCTGTTGGCTTGCATACTTTCTGATATATTGATATTAGGGTAAGAAAATATGGAGAGCATTTATTAACAGTTGGCAGCCCTGATTGATCTTAACAATACTTTCAGTCATATCTGTTATGGTACACATAGCACATACGAAATTTGGTTGAAATCCAACTGATAGTATAGAAGTTACATGTATTTAAAAATTGGTTCTATCGGCAGGCTTATAATCATGTCGGTAGAACTGACGTATATAAGCTACTCCAAATTAATCTAAAATGTCAGAATATACGTGTGCATAATTTAAAGCTGTTGGCTTGCATACTTTCTGATATATTGGTACTTGGATAAAAATAGAGAGAGCAATTATTAACAGTTGGCAGCCCTGGTGGCTCTTAAGAATACGCTCAATCATATCTGTTTATGTACAGATATTACATACAAAATTTGGTTGAAATCCAATTGATAGTGTAAAAGTTATATGCATTTAAACATTGAACCTATCAGAAGGCTTAAAATTATTTTGGCAACACTGTCATTGTTAGTCTCCTGGAAATTAAACTGAAATAGTATTATCTGCATGTGTACCAATTTTGGAATAGCGCCCATGCATACCTTGCGAGATATCCAACATGGAGCTCAAATTTCTAGTGCGTTTTTTCAGCAGTTGGTAGCACTGACATCATTTTCAAATATGGACGTGAGATATTCCGGTGCACATCTTTACTCATACTAAATTTGGTTTGGATTGCTGCATCCGTTTAGGAGACAGACAGACAGAAGGACAGACAGACAGACACACACACATTTTCCCGGATCGATCTCATAAGTCTACTTTTTCCTCATTTTTGCAAAATGTGAAAAGTAGGCTAATAAATACAAATTATACACAGGGGCAAATGAACTCTCTGTTCCACCCCTTAAAACAACAATAACTAACTAACAAATAAAAGTCTTCAATAATATTCTGCCCTATAAAGGGTTAACCATTTGCCGAAAATCAAATGTGTCGCGGATTTTCATCCAGGCTCCACATGATGCACGCTGCTAGTGTGGGGATTATAGAACATACAATGTATTTCAATAGTATGTATTACTGTAATTCCATAAATAGGCTAACATTTAGTTATTTGCAATGTACGAGGGGCATACGATATTGTTTTACACTTTATCTTTTTCAATCCCAAATGAAGTACATTACACAACAGTTGTTACGTACACCTTCTCAACATAATCTCCTTGGAACTTTGTAAATTTGTAACTTGTAACTGTGTCCAGAGGTTTCTTCGTGTTCCCGAACAGGTGATAATCACTTAGTGCCAAGTCGGGAGAGTATGGTGGGTATGGCAGTACCGTGAATCGCATTTGATCAATGGCAGCGGTGGTTCCTTGGCTAGTTTGGGGGCGGGCATTGTCATGTTTAAGAACCACACTTTTAGCCCATTTTTCTGGCCGCTTAGTTTGAATGCCACGACGTAAGCGCGTAAGGGTTGCCACATATGTTGCACTGTTAATCGTGGTCCCCAATTCCAGCCTTTGTATCCCAGAACACTGTCGCCATTCGCTTGCCAACTCATGGCACTGTTCGACATTTCTTTGGCGGTGAACTGCCCCTATGCTTCCATTGCATGGTCACCGTCTTGCGGGTTTAGCAGTTCTGGACACAGCTGGCAAGCCATGGGTACGCAGCACTCCGAAAGAACGGTTTTAAGAAGGTCTGGAGAGACTGATACATCGATGGCAAGAGTGCATAAACCTACAAGGGGATTATGTTGAGAAGGTGGACGTAACAACTGATGTGTAATGTACTTCATTTGGGTAGAAAAACATAAAGTGTTAAACAATGAAGCACGCCCTTCGTAATTCCATGGTAGCAACATTGCCCAAGCCACTGCTGGGCGTTATTTATTTTGTTTATTGTTATTCATTTTAATGAAACAGTCCTTATCAATGAGAGGTGGCAGTTGATAGCTCCTGTGAAAATAAGACAAATCTAATGCATTAAACACACTGAACCCCAAAACAAGCAATATTTTGAAAGGAAAAATTACAGGGAAGAAAGGCAGCGAAAGACTAAGAAAGAAGTATTTGGATTTTTTTAATGGACAAATTCAATCGCAAATTATATGCTGATATTAAGTGGGCAGCAATTGGCAGGCAAGAGTGGTTTCAGCAATTAGTATTATTATTATTTGAGATACTGTATATGACTTTCTTTTTGAGTTTATTAAGGAGTTGTAGTTATTGTTGTATTAAGGGACAGGACTACGAGGTCATCTGCCCCTCAGTTTATTGAGGAGTACACTGACATCCAAATTCATGGTCTTACGAGTTACGTTTTCTAAAACATACTCTCCGATTCACGACATTCCGTGTTAGATTTTTGAAGTGTAATGACATTCAGGTTCATGATCTTCTGAATCAATTTTATTTGAAGTATGCTCGTATTCAGAGTACTGCTTTCTGAGTTAGTTTTCTAGACGTATGCTCGTATTCAGAGTACTGCTTTCTGAGTTAGTTTTCTAGACGTATGCTCGTATTCAGAGTCATAGCTTTCTGAGTTAGGTTTGTTGACGTTTACACTTATTCAGAGTCATGGCTTTGTGAGTTAGTTTTCTTGACGTATGCTCGTATTCAGAGCCATGGCTTTGTTGACGTATACTCTTATTCAGATTCGTGGCCTTCTGGGTTAGTTTTCTTGACGTATACTCACATTCAGATTCGTGGCCTTCTGAGTTAGTTTTCTTGACTTATACTCGCATTCAGATTCGTGGCCTTCTGAATTAGTTTTGTTGACGTGCACTTGCATCCAGATTCGTGGCCTTGTGATTCAATTTTATTTGAATATGCTAGTATTCAGAGTCATGGCCTACTGAGTTAATTTTTTGACGTATAGGTAGAGACACGATTTTATGGTGTATCGCGAAAATGCGAAATGAGTTTATATGTGCATCAAAGGTGTTTTAAATGTGTGTTTAATATTGTTTGATCATAAAGCACTGAATTTGTACTCACGACTAAACGCGAAATTCCACCTTATTTGCGATGTACGTCCGTTGTTGTTTGAGTCTTCAGTCTTTTGACTGGTTTGATGCAGCTCTCCATGCCTCCCTGTCCTGAGCTAATCGTTTCATCTCTACATAGTGAACCCATGGGCCATAGGGTCCATGGAAGGTCGAACCCATGTCCTTAAGGAAGAAATGAAAGAAACGTATAGTTTCCTAAAGGAACGGAGAGAGATTTTAAGCCAGGATTATAGCTTAACATTGTGCAAGCGACTAGGGACAGATGTTCCTTAGATGAGATCACCCCACTCGACATTCAAGAGAGGGCTGGTCACGAGTATTAATAACCGAGTGGAAATTTCCACCGTGATAGACAAGGAAGCCTGAATCGGAATTCGAGCTGACGTTGCTGGAAATTGACAACACTGCTTATGCGCCAGAAGAGGAATAATTAAAATTAACACGTTTACGAGCATAATAATGAGTAAACAAGTACAGTACAGTGAATCATTTTGAATGAGAGATTTTTTAGTAAAGAGAAACCATTTAAATATTGCGCAGAAAAAAACTGCTAACGTAAGACGACGTCATTGGGGAAGTACCACGGCTTCTGTGGAGGGGTTAGAGCAAAAGAAATACAACACCCACACTATTGAGGGCGAGAAATTAATTAATATCTCCGAATTGCACGATCGATTCTTAGGTGCAATAAGATCATTTGACATTGAGAAGACGAGCTTTCGGAAGGTATAATTTTTATGTTTGTGGCACCATTATTTTAGAAGTTGACCACAGAAAAGGCTAGAGTCTTATTTTTTTGTAGTAAAATAGTATAAAGCTTCGGGGTTTACCAAGCCAACCATGCAGTCTTGAACAGCCCGAGGGGTGTTGCCACGCATCATCGCAGTACGAATCCGTCCAGGAGGACGTGAAGTTATATCAGCACTTGCAGTCATACGAGCACTCCGTGAGGGGAAGTGCTGCACCACGACGTAGAAGTAGTCATTCCGACAGTCCGTGAGGGGACGTAACTTTGCGTTACATCGAAAACAGCTACCAGTACTCCTTGAGGGGAGAAACGCTGTGTTACACCGCAGAAGTAAGATCCGATAGCCACAGGCGTCGCAGTATTAACGACTTGCTTGCCTCCATAAGGAGTGGTCAAGACGAAATTTTAAAGTATCGCCGTAGTGAAATATTAGGAAAATCCTAATTATAGGATTTAGGCCCGACTGTATACAAGTTAAAGTGAAAATTCGTAAGATATAGTCAGAGCAGGCTGCGAACGTCGGACTTAAAGGCGATAGGTCGTTAAATATACGAACGAATAAATCATAACGTACGGAAGTATCGTACCAGACAGATAAACTGTTATTTAAATTGAAGAACCCTAAAAGGGAAGAACAGAATAAGGTTCGGAACGTATATCAGAAACGTAGGAGTGTTAAAACAGTTCAAATAAAGAAGATAGGAGACTATAAACATTATCTCCAGAAAGCAGGCGAACTATTCAAAAGTACTAGAATTGAGAAGTGCTAGCTGCTATAGACTAAATCTATAGGTCTTTGAGAGGAGACCTCGATCCGTATAGACTTTCGTTAGGATCGATAGACAGATCTACATAGAAGCCGTTCAAGCTAGACAAATAGCCGGTGATCCAGGATAGGAGTAGCAGAATTTGACTCAAGGGAACAGTAGATGGTTCGAGACTTTCGCATTCTGCAGGATAGAAGCCGACATCGAATAAATATCACCCTTGGAAACGGGAATTTAAGAAGATCACGTGTGATAGGCTCAGAAATACGGCCTAGTGATCGAGAATTGTGAAGTGTAAAATAATCAAGATTGTGTGTTAAATTAATATTTTTAGTGTTTATTATGTGTTCAAAAGGGACACATCAGTATATAAAAATGTCGTCAATGTTAAGTGTTTTAAATATATGTCAAAAAGTGTTTTTACGTCAGATGAATTCCTTTAATATGGAGTAAAAGTTCAAAGTGGGCCAAAAATGAAGCACCGCACCAGGGTAAAGATCATGGGATGATCTGGAAACATGTGAGTACTAAATTCATTTTTATTTTGGTGTCAGAAATTGATTGTGTACAAACCCACCGGAGTCTTTGAGTAAAAAGGGATGTGTTTTAATAAATAAATACTGAATAATCAAGAACACGGTCTGAACAATAATATAAATAAAATTGAGAAATTATAAATAATTATGTAAAGAATAAATCCCGTAGAGGAAATATATGAATAAAGGGTTAATGTATTTAACAAATGTCATAAGAGCAAGCGAAATATCATTAATTATCATGAAAGATATTGAAATAAAGTAAAGTTGAGATATGAAAGAAATAGCTTTTGAGCTTGTATAAAGAATAAAGATAAAAATAATAATTAAATATGGAAATGTTAAATAAAAATCAAATAAATTGATATGAACATAAGAGCGTTAAGCCTTAATGTATGTGTAAGAGATGAGGTTCAATGGAATATTTTAAAACAGGGAGCGATTTATCGACAACGGAAAGATTAATATGTGAATTAAAATAATATGAATTGATACTAAAGAGATTTATCAGTTCTTGGGAAGACATTTTCGGCTTAAAATAATGCATAGCGCATAATGAGCGCAAATATAATATTAAAGTGTCACGCTAGGAACGCGTAGTGGTTAAAACACTTGGTACATTACTTATGGAGGGTAGTTGGTTGCAGTGAATTGATAATTGTATAAGTCCTCTATTTGTGACATAGTATCACGAGGCATTGTGTATGTATTTAAAAAGGGAGCTAATATATGGTATTATTGAGCGTATGTCATATGGGCCACGGCCGACTCTAAATCGCATTTTGTATAAGTCCTCTGTAAGGGATTGGTTCCCGAGGCACGTGAAGAGATTCGAATGCAGAATCTTCTTATGATAAAAGCCCCTTAAATTCTCCGTCGTCGTATGTGTATTAATCTTCCCAATCAATGAGGACCCTCTCATAATTAATACTGCCAAGGTTAAGAAAATGGTCTTTGAACCAAAGAATAGTTGTTGAATGAATACGGTACAGTAAAGCCCGGTCTCCCCAGAACTGGATATAATGGGAAGGTTTGTTTTGAAAGCCTTGGAAATAAGCTACTAACGTTGGGTCAGACAGGCAGTCGCCGTCACCCTACGTGTCATAAATCGCACCCCAAGTAGTAGGGTCTAGCTCTCTTAAAGCGAGAGGGAACAGAGACCGTCTCGTAAGCTGTTGTAAAGAAAATGAATACACCAGGAGTGTTTAATGTTGTTAACGACCCGGGCGTTGAACCGAGGTCCTTGTAGATAGATATTTCGTTTGCCGGTTCAGATCGTAGTTTCTTATATGATAATGGTCTACTAAGACATAAGAGATAAATAACAATCCCTATTGTAATAATGTATGGACGTGGGATTCCACGAGTTGATTGAAGGCAACTGAGTTCGGGAGTAACTATAGTTTTTTGACTGTGTCAAGTACCTTCACGCTCTGGAGTACACAATTGATTTTCTGATTACCTTAATATATTTGTGAAATAAAGAGAGATGATAACAACTGAATGTGTGGACATGCCCAAAAATATTGAGTTAGATAATTAACCTAGATTTTTTAAATATAATTATATATTTGTTTTTGAGAGATAAGAAAATAAAAAAATAATAGTGTTTGAGGTGTACAAGAATGACACCATAATAATGTAAATGCATGGAGCCAAAGAGCTCGGAGTTATGTAAACTTAATGTTAGTGCTTTATGGAAGTGAGACTAAGTAAGAATTGTTGGTTTATGTGGAAACCACAAGTTTTGAATACAATATTTGTTTATATTTGTGATTCCTTGTTCATTTGGAACAAGCAGTTGATTTATTGGGTCAGTAATTAAATTGTTAAAGTGTTTGTAGCGCCATTAATTTTATTAATTAAATGTGTTTAAATAGGAGTTGATTTTGTTGTTATTTTTGCAAGTGTATCCTCTAATTAATCCAAAATATGTGAGTCACAGAGTGGGGGAACTTACCGCTGCCCCGAAATCCCGAATTGAGCTACGCTGGCATACTGTGATTGGCATATTTCTTGCTAAATGGGCACATGGGGATATATAAATAATGTGCTGGGTTAATAACTAGAGGAACACTTAAGTCGGTCATATCATGTAAAATTAAATTAATGATAGGAATAGCTACAACGTAAAATATTAACTGACCGCATGGGTCCCTGGAAACTCATACCGAGCAGCCCTGAATATATAATATAAACCCCCTAGCAAAACCCTATCTCTTTTTGGCGCCCAGTACGCAGGGCTGAGTTTTCCGAGGGAAAACCCGAGTTTTCTCGAAAAATCAAAATTTTCATTTTTTGGAAAAAAAATGGTTTTTCGAAATTTTGAATTTTAAATACTTCCATAAAGGTTTATGAAATTGAATAAAAGTAGTAAAAGGGTACGTTGTAAGTGAATACCCGTACCAAAGTAAAATTTTAAAGAAATTGGGACACACTGATTCAGAGTATCATCTCTCAAGCATGTACTAGTGTGGTGGCATTTGTGGCCCACTGTATTCTCATAAGATGGCATTAAGTGAAGAGATGCAACGGCTTTTGGAGGCTATCAAAGCCGATAGTAATGAGAAGTTGGAGGCCATAAACAATAAATTGGGAACAATAGACAATACATTGGGCCTCCAAAAGGATGAAAATAACAAAGTGTTCGAATCCATAAATGAGAGTTTAGAGTCACTAAAAACTGATAGTGCTAATATGGGAACTAAATTAGTAGATATCGAAACTAACTGTGTAACAATGAACAATGAAGTAAAGGCTGAGATAGATAAAATAAATCACAAGTTCCAAGGTTTTGACACTAAGTTGGGGGACAAGTTAACTGAGTTAAAAGGGGAAATCGCATGTGAGATTAAAAAGGAAAGTAAAGGATTTTACTCAGGATTGCAAGTCCAAATAGAGACTATGAACAAAAATATGGTAGATTCCCAGAATAAATGTCAAAATCATTTTAAAAGTATTGAGGGTAAAATTGGTACCATGGAAAATAAGTTTGATTCTATAGAAACTAAATTAATTAACATAGAAACAAAGGGTGATGAGTGTGAAAAGAAACTTGTAACCCAGATCCAAGGTGTGCAGAAAGAATTGAAAGCTCAGATAGAATCTAACAAGAATATTTGTGAAAGTTCCCGGGATGAAATAAAGAAAAGTGTGAATGAGCTAGGAACCCGATTTGGAAAGGTTGAGGAGAAAGTAGGGACCCTCGAGAACAAAATCGGTGCAGTTCAGACTGAAGTAACTGAGATGAAAAATCAAAATATAAAGGATGCGCGGGATATGAAAGATCAATTTGAGCTGTTTACCGGGCAGGTAGATGATAACTTAAAGAAGTATGAGGGTGAAATAAATCGAAGATTAGGTATCTACGAGGGGCATCTCCAGGGTGAAAGAAAACAACGAGAGGACGAAAATAAGGATAACACCCATAAAATAAATGAAATAAGTCAGGGTATTAATGAGGTTCAGGAAACCATCGGAACATTAAAGGTTCATGTAGGAAAAACCAATAAGGAAGTAAATCAGGTCCAAGATGAAATGATGAGATTGTATAAGAGTCAAGAGAAAACTGAGGGAAAGCTTGAAGGAATTAAAGTAGATATGGTTAAAGGACGAAAAGAAGTGGAGAAGCAAATAAAGGAGATACGGGAAGGCCTGGATACCATAGGTGATATGAAACCAAAAATTAAAGACCAACAGGCTAAGATCATTAAGAAAGAGGTAGAAGACCAAATAAATGAATTCAGGGATAGCTTCAGGGATGAGAAATTCCAACTCAAAAAGATAGAGGAAGATATTAAAATGAATCAAGAAAGAATTCAGAATGAATTAAGATCCCGATTGGAGAGGACTGAACATAAGAATAGTCAAATGGAAATCCAACTCATGGCAAATGAAGAAAGTGCCCGAAGAGAAAGGAAGTTAGAATTCGAAAATCAGGAGGAGTTTCCAAAGACAGGATGGGTAGATTCCCGTGAACAAGGCACAGATACGGAGAGGGACTTAGGAGGGGAGAGCCCTTATAAAAACCCAGGATATCCGATGGCGATGTCAACCCCGTATACGAATCAGACAAATGGCCAAATAATAAACATTATTAAATCCAATGAGGATAGACCAGTAAAGTTTACGGGTAATAACATGTCTATTACTCCAAAATACTGGCTAAAAGAAGTGGCAGAGTATCTAAATGAAATGAAGGTTCCTCAGGATCGGAGACTGAGAGCTATTGAAAAGCTGTTGGCAGGTGATTGTCTCACCTGGTTCAGAAGCTTTAGATACACCTTTGATACGGTGGAAGGCTTTAGGGAAGCATTTTTAAAGCGATATTGGGCAGCAGATGTCCAAGAAAATTTAAGGCTAGATCTGTACTCTAGGAAGTACAGTACCAATGCACCTACTAAATATTCGGAATTTTTTACCGCTCAGCTGTGTAAATTCCGCGAACTGGATATTGCTCCGGCAGAAAACGACCTGTGTGCCGCCATTGCAAGACAGCTTCCGTATGAGATTCAGAGGCTGCTAATCTCATCCAAAGCCAGAAGTGCTGTGGAAGTGGAAAGTGTATTACGTCAGTTAGATATGACGACTTCGCACGTAACTCCTCGGCATCAAAGACAAACTGAGCAAGTACACATGGCCAGCAGTCAGGAAACAGGAGAAAAACCAGCGACCAGGAATCAGTCCACCAGCACGGATACTCAAGGACTAGGTCGAGAGTATGGGCACCAGGAGCCTAGAAGGATACAGCCATATTACAGGGGGAGGATATCGAGGAAGAAATCCTAGAACTACGGGTTATAGGCAACAGGAAAGCCGACCCTATAACAATAACCAGCAAAGGCCGGACAACAGAAAGAAATGGGAGAATTATCCCAGAAGGAATGTAAGGCCAGACGATAGGGATGATGAATATCGGGCCGAAATAGAAGATAGATATCAGGAGAGTCTTCGTTATATGAACGAAAGACCAGATGAACCTGATAGGCAAAAAGTCCGTTGGAGTGAGGCAATTAAGAACCGGAAATCACCCGACCGACTAGATGGAGCTCAAAGCTTGGAATTACAAGCTCAGTTAAAGAATGAGGGAAAAGGGAGCCCTCAGGATAAAAAAAAACTCCAAATTTAAATTGTCAAAAGTGGAAACATACCAGGAGCTGGGAGGAGGTAGAAATTGTAAATTGGATAGCCAGACCAGATGAACTAATTAACGAGGATGTGGAAGGAATCCCACCTGTTAAAAGAGAACTACCTATAATTATGCTTAGGATAGAAGGATTACTGGTCAGAGCATTGATTGATACTGGATCCACAATAAGTCTAATTACACAAACCCTTTTAAATGAATTGGAAACAAGGGGCCGAGTACTAAAGATTCCCACATCAAGTGTGAAGATTAAGGGAATTATTCCTGAAAAATCTTTGACATGTAAATTTCAGGTGTACATTGATCTGATCATGGGTAACGCTGAAATTTCGCAGTGCTTTTTGCTGGTAAATCAATTACCGTATAATGTCATATTAGGTATTGATTTTATCCGTGAGAACAAGGTCATTATAGACCTAGCGCAAAACTGCATTAGAGTTCAAAGAGAGGATGTGGATGAGCAAAATATTAACCTACAGGAACAGGATGCGAAAATAGAAGAACAGGTATGGCATATGGAAGAAGTGATTGAGGAAGATTATAAGGACATAGAAAAGATATTTGAAGTCCTCAACATAGAACTCGAAGATAATGTGGAAAATGAGTTCGAGACCAACCTGTCAGGGAAAGTGGAGGAAGCTAAAGTCAGCCTCGAAATTAAGGAACAGTTAAAGAAATTATTATTGGATTATAGGGACGTATTTGATTCCAAGCCCGGAAAGATTGAAAATTTTAAATACGCGTTCCAAGTCAACGATTGGGCACCGTTCAAACAAAAACCATACCCGGTTGCGGAAAAACATTACCCACAAACCAAGAAAACACTGCAGGAGATGATGAATGCAGGTGTTATAGAAAAGATGGCGACACCATATGTTAGTCCATTAGTGATTGTGAGTAAACCGGATGGCTCAGTAAGGGTGTGTTTAGATGCCAGAAATTTAAATGCAAAAATCATACCAGAAAATGATTCGGCACCACCCATAAAAGAAATACTGAGGAAGTTCAAAGGCAAGAAGATTTTTACAAATATTGACATGACTTCTTCGTATCATCATCTCGAACTGGAAGAGAAAACCAGCTTGTTGACTGGATTTCAGTTCGATCAACAAACATACTGCTTTAGAAGATGTCCGTTTGGATTAAAGACTGCAGGATCGGCATTAATAAGAGCGCTGGATCGAAACCTGTCAGAGGAAGTGAAAGATTGCACTATCCGATACGTAGATGACATTTTGCTTACCTCGGAGAACATTGATGAACATTTAGAAAATTTGAAGAAATTATTGGAAGACCTAAGAAGGGCAAATTTTAAGATAAATTTAAAGAAGTCGAACTTCTGTCAAAGGCAAGTGACATTTTTAGGGCATGTGATTGACAAGGATGGTGTTAAACCAAATCCATGCAAATTGGAATCGATAAGGGATTTTCCAAGGCCTTTGAAAGTGAAGAATGTTCGCCAGTTTTTGGGATTGATTGGGTTCTTCTCAGGACATTGTCCATCATACACCAAAACTGTTGCACCACTACAGGACCTTCTGAAGAAGGGGGGCAAGTGGAAATGGACGGAGGAAGCAGAAAAGGCATTCGTGGAGGCCAAGGAAATGCTCTTAAATTACGTGAAGCTAGGATATCCTGATTTTAATCAGAGATTTATCATTCAGACAGACGCATCCCAGATTGGAATAGGGGCAATGCTATATCAGGAGAACCCGGAAAACCCTGATAAGAAGAACTATCTAGCTTTCACAAGTAGGAGACTGAAACCACACGAGAAAAATTATACGATCAGCGAGATCGAGCTGTTAGCGATATTGCACGCATTGCAATATTGGCGGAAGATCGTATATGGGTTTCAGGTCATTCTAAGGACGGATCATAAAGCTTTAACCTTTTTGATGAAGACTGATTTATCCAGTCAAAGGTTGATGCGTTGGGCTTTATATATTCAACAATTTGATGTCAAGATAGAGTACTGCCCAGGAAAAGAGAACATAGTTCCAGACTACTTAAGTAGACAGCCAGAGTCCATAGAAGAGGAAGTAATGGCTATAGATTTGGAAGACAGGGATCAGCGTACTCTTAATGAGTTAAGAAGCATTAGTCAAAGGCAACGGGAGGATCCATGGATGAACATGCTCATATCATTCCTTGAGGGAAGCTTGATAAGAGGAACACCAGCGTACACGGAAGCTGAGAAGATAGCACAAGACTACACGTTTTATAATGGGTTATTATATAAGTTTGTGGACTCTGACCATACGAAATTAAGGATTGCTGTTCCTGCAATTTTGCAGAGGAAAATAGTATGGTTAGCCCATAGATCGTTCGGACATATGGGAGTCGACAAAACAGTCTCGATGCTGAAAGAAGCATTTGTATGGCCGAGACTGAGAGAAACTGTAAGGGACACGCTAAAGACATGTGATCTATGTCAAAGGATCAAACCTAATGCATTTCTGATGAGACAGAAGCCTATACCATTGTTACCCGAAAGGCCCGGCCAAATCATATCTATTGATAATTTTGGACCTTTGCCAAAGGCAAGAAGAGGAAATCGACACATAATGGTGGCTATGGATGTCTTCACTAAAATGGTTGTCCTTGCTCCCATACAGAAGACTAGTACCAAACAGGTGTTAAAACGACTCAAAGAAAAAGTGATACCGATTCTGGGGAAACCTGAGAATTTGTTGTCGGATCACGGCAGTTGTTTCACCAGTGTAGAGTTCCGACGAGAATTAGAAAGACTTGGGATACGTCAAATTTTGTCAAGTATTCGCCATCCTGAGGCAAACCCTGTAGAGAGAGTTATGAGAGAGACGGCCAAGTACTGTAGAATATACTGTGCCGAAGAAAATTGGAAGTGGATAGATATCTTGGATATTATCGAATTTTGTATAAATAATACAATCCATGAATCCACAGGAGAGATACCCATAACGTTACATCGGAATGAGCAACCAGAAAGACCTTGGAATCTGGTAATTCCTAGGCCAGCAGACGCTCAGCCGGGAAGAGATGTACGAATTAGAAGAGCCTTTGAGCATCTAAAAGCTCAAGCCGATAAGAGGCAGAGAAGAAATAGGCATAAGAGGTATCATCGACCATTATTAGCAGGAGAAATGGTGTTAGTGAAAAGACCAGCCATTTCGGATCCAGGGAACCGTGTGTACAAGAAGTTCCAGAAAATGTACCACGGACCATATCAAATAATCAGAGATTTGAGGAATAACGCATATAGAATTCGGCACTGTGAAACGGATCACGAAGTGACCATGAATTCAGCAAATTTGAAATTATATTACCCTCCCGAAGATTTTGATGAAGAAAATGAACAAGCCCTGGTCATGGAAACATTTAGAGATGAATCCGCTTTTGACATAAACAAGAATAAGGAAGAAATAGAAAATAGAGCTCAAGCATTCGAGTGCGAATGCGAATTGGAGAAAGTATATTGGGAAATTAAAGAAATAATTGAATTTATTGAAGAAGAAAATTCCAATTTAAGAAAAGAAAATGATGAAATAAGGAAACGGGTAGGGATAGACCAAACCCGTAAGGGAGAATGAGGTTCTGGGAACTTAAAGTCCAGACAAATAAAGAAAGAAAGAAAGGGTAGGGACAGAGCATACCCGACCTACACAATTACCGGATACGACTTAAAAGAAGTAAGAACAACAGTAAATACGGATGACGTTATGATGGTTTCGACGAATAAAAAAATACAAATTAAATTGAAATAAATTTCCCCAAGAATTTTCGAAAATTTATTTACCTAAGGAGGGGAGAGATGAACCCATGGGCCATAGGGTCCATGGAAGGTCGAACCCATGTCCTTAAGGAAGAAATGAAAGAAACGTATAGTTTCCTAAAGGAACGGAGAGAGATTTTAAGCCAGGATTATAGCTTAACATTGTGCAAGCGACTAGGGACAGATGTTCCTTAGATGAGATCACCCCACTCGACATTCAAGAGAGGGCTGGTCACGAGTATTAATAACCGAGTGGAAATTTCCACCGTGATAGACAAGGAAGCCTGAATCGGAATTCGAGCTGACGTTGCTGGAAATTGACAACACTGCTTATGCGCCAGAAGAGGAATAATTAAAATTAACACGTTTACGAGCATAATAATGAGTAAACAAGTACAGTACAGTGAATCATTTTGAATGAGAGATTTTTTAGTAAAGAGAAACCATTTAAATATTGCGCAGAAAAAACTGCTAACGTAAGACGACGTCATTGGGGAAGTACCACGGCCTCTGTGGAGGGGTTAGAGCAAAAGAAATACAACACCCACACAATTGAGGACGAGAAATTCATTAATATCTCCGAATTGCACGATCGATTCTTAGGTGCAATAAGATCATTTGACATTGAGAAGACGAGCTTTCGGAAGGTATAATTTTTATGTTTGTGGCACCATTATTTTAGAAGTTGACCACAGAAAAGGCTAGAGTCTTATTTTTTTGTAGTAAAATAGTATAAAGCTTCGGGGTTTACCAAGCCAACCATGCAGTCTTGAACAGCCCGAGGGGTGTTGCCACGCATCATCGCAGTACGAATCCGTCCAGGAGGACGTGAAGTTATATCAGCACTTGCAGTCATACGAGCACTCCGTGAGGGGAAGTGCTGCACCACGACGTAGAAGTAGTCATTCCGACAGTCCGTGAGGGGACGTAACTTTGCGTTACATCGAAAACAGCTACCAGTACTCCTTGAGGGGAGAAACGCTGTGTTACACCGCAGAAGTAAGATCCGATAGCCACAGGCGACGCAGTATTAACGACTTGCTTGCCTCCATAAGGAGTGGTCAAGACGAAATTTTAAAGTATCGCCGTAGTGAAATATTAGGAAAATCCTAATTATAGGATTTAGGCCCGACTGTATACAAGTTAAAGTGAAAATTCGTAAGATATAGTCAGAGCAGGCTGCGAACGTCGGACTTAAAGGCGATAGGTCGTTAAATATACGAACGAATAAATCATAACGTACGGAAGTATCGTACCAGACAGATAAACTGTTATTTAAATTGAAGAACCCTAAAAGGGAAGAACAGAATAAGGTTCGGAACGTATATCAGAAACGTAGGAGTGTTAAAACAGTTCAAATAAAGAAGATAGGAGACTATAAACATTATCTCCAGAAAGCAGGCGAACTATTCAAAAGTACTAGAATTGAGAAGTGCTAGCTGCTATAGACTAAATCTATAGGTCTTTGAGAGGAGACCTCGATCCGTATAGACTTTCGTTAGGATCGATATACAGATCTACATAGAAGCCGTTCAAGCTAGACAAATAGCCGGTGATCCAGGATAGGAGTAGCAGAATTTGACTCAAGGGAACAGTAGATGGTTCGAGACTTTCGCATTCTGCAGGATAGAAGCCGACATCGAATAAATATCACCCTTGGAAACGGGAATTTAAGAAGATCACGTGTGATAGGCTCAGAAATACGGCCTAGTGATCGAGAATTGTGAAGTGTAAAATAATCAAGATTGTGTGTTAAATTAATATTTTTAGTGTTTATTATGTGTTCAAAAGGGACACATCAGTATATAAAAATGTCGTCAATGTTAAGTGTTTTAAATATATGTCAAAAAGTGTTTTTACGTAAGATGAATTCCTTTAATATGGAGTAAAAGTTCAAAGTGGGCCAAAAATGAAGCTCCGCACCAGGTTAAAGATCATGGGATGATCTGGAAACATGTGAGTACTAAATTCATTTTTATTTTGGTGTCAGAAATTGATTGTGTACAAACCCACCGGAGTCTTTGAGTAAAAAGGGATGTGTTTTAATAAATAAATACTGAATAATCAAGAACACGGTCTGAACAATAATATAAATAAAATTGAGAAATTATAAATAATTATGTAAAGAATAAATCCCGTAGAGGAAATATATGAATAAAGGGTTAATGTATTTAACAAATGTCATAAGAGCAAGCGAAATATCATTAATTATCATGAAAGATATTGAAATAAAGTAAAGTTGAGATATGAAAGAAATAGCTTTTGAGCTTGTATAAAGAATAAAGATAAAAATAATAATTAAATATGGAAATGTTAAATAAAAATCAAATAAATTGATATGAACATAAGAGCGTTAAGCCTTAATGTATGTGTAAGAGATGAGGTTCAATGGAATATTTTAAAACAGGGAGCGATTTATCGACAACGGAAAGATTAATATGTGAATTAAAATAATATGAATTGATACTAAAGAGATTTATCAGTTCTTGGGAAGACATTTTCGGCTTAAAATAATGCATAGCGCATAATGAGCGCAAATATAATATTAAAGTGTCACGCTAGGAACGCGTAGTGGTTAAAACACTTGGTACATTACTTATGGAGGGTAGTTGGTTGCAGTGAATTGATAATTGTATAAGTCCTCTATTTGTGACATAGTATCACGAGGCATTGTGTATGTATTTAAAAAGGGAGCTAATATATGGTATTATTGAGCGTATGTCATATGGGCCACGGCCGACTCTAAATCGCATTTTGTATAAGTCCTCTGTAAGGGATTGGTTCCCGAGGCACGTGAAGAGATTCGAATGCAGAATCTTCTTATGATAAAAGCCCCTTAAATTCTCCGTCGTCGTATGTGTATTAATCTTCCCAATCAATGAGGACCCTCTCATAATTAATACTGCCAAGGTTACGAAAATGGTCTTTGAACCAAAGAATAGTTGTTGAATGAATATGGTACAGTAAAGCCCGGTCTCCCCAGAACTGGATATAATGGGAAGGTTTGTTTTGAAAGCCTTGGAAATAAGCTACTAACGTTGGGTCAGACAGGCAGTCGCCGTCACCCTACGTGTCATAAATCGCACCCCAAGTAGTAGGGTCTAGCTCTCTTAAAGCGAGAGGGAACAGAGACCGTCTCGTAAGCTGTTGTAAAGAAAATGAATACACCAGGAGTGTTTAATGTTGTTAACGACCCGGGCGTTGAACCGAGGTCCTTGTAGATAGATATTTCGTTTGCCGGTTCAGATCGTAGTTTCTTATATGATAATGGTCTACTAAGACATAAGAGATAAATAACAATCCCTATTGTAATAATGTATGGACGTGGGATTCCACGAGTTGATTGAAGGCAACTGAGTTCGGGAGTAACTATAGTTTTTTGACTGTGTCAAGTACCTTCACGCTCTGGAGTACACAATTGATTTTCTGATTACCTTAATATATTTGTGAAATAAAGAGAGATGATAACAACTGAATGTGTGGACATGCCCAAAAATATTGAGTTAGATAATTAACCTAGATTTTTTAAATATAATTATATATTTGTTTTTGAGAGATAAGAAAATAAAAAAATAATAGTGTTTGAGGTGTACAAGAATGACACCATAATAATGTAAATGCATGGAGCCAAAGAGCTCGGAGTTATGTAAACTTAATGTTAGTGCTTTATGGAAGTGAGACTAAGTAAGAATTGTTGGTTTATGTGGAAACCACAAGTTTTGAATACAATATTTGTTTATATTTGTGATTCCTTGTTCATTTGGAACAAGCAGTTGATTTATTGGGTCAGTAATTAAATTGTTAAAGTGTTTGTAGCGCCATTAATTTTATTAATTAAATGTGTTTAAATAGGAGTTGATTTTGTTGTTATTTTTGCAAGTGTATCCTCTAATTAATCCAAAATATGTGAGTCACAGAGTGGGGGAACTTACCGCTGCCCCGAAATCCCGAATTGAGCTACGCTGGTATACTGTGATTGGCATATTTCTTGCTAAATGGGCACAATAGCTCCGACACCCTACATCCGAGGCAATCTGTTTAACATATTCTAACCTTGGTCTACCCCTACAATTTTTGTCCTCGACCCTTCCTTCCATAACTAAGCTTGCTATTCCTGGGTGTCTTAGTATGTGTCCTACCAACCTATCTCTTCTCGTCATTAGCAGTCGCCAGAAGCATCTCTCCTCTCCCACTCGTCTTAATACCTCTTTGTTTGTAACCCTATCTACCCATCTGATCTTCATCATTCTCCTGTAACACCACATTTCAAATGCTTCAATTCTCCTCTTTTCTGCTGCACCAATAGTCCAAGTTTCACTTCCATAGAGCGCCACGCTCCAGACAAAGGCTTTCAAAAATGACTTCCTAATACCTAAATCTATATTCGATGTCAGCAGATTCCTTTTTTGTAGAAATGCTTTCTTTGCCTGAGCCAACCTACTTTTAATATCCTCTTTGCTTCGTCCATCACTGGTTATTCTGCTTCCTAAGTAACAGAAGTCTCCTACTTCCTTCAGCTTTTCACCTGCCAATTTGATCTCCATAGAGGTTTCTGATTTATTTCGGCTGCATTCCAGTATTTTTGTTTTACATTTATTTATTTTCATCATGAATTCTTTCCGTAAGACGGAGTCCATACCATTCAAAAACTCATTCAAATCCTCAGGCTTGTCGGCCAAGATGACGATGTCATCAGCAAATCTCAGAGTTGAAATTATTTCTCCTTGAATCTTCACTCCCACTTTAAATTTTTCTCTAATTTCCTTCATTGCTTGTTCAATGTAAAGATTGAAAAGTATGGGTGATAAGTTGCAGCCTTGCCTTACACCTTTCTGAATACCAGCTTCTCTCTCATGTCCTTCAACTCGAATGACTGCTGTCTGGTTTCTGTACAGATTGTATATCACCCTCCTATCCCTGTACTTTATTCCAATCGATTTCAAAATGTCAAACAATTTAGTCCAATCAACGTTATCAAAAGCCTTTTCTAAGTCTACAAAAGCCATGAACGTTCTCTTATCTTTCTTTATTCTAACTTCCAAAATCAGCCTAAGACTTAGTACAGCTTCCCTTGTTCCTACATTTCTCCTGAAACCAAACTGATCTTCACCCAACTCCGTTTCTATCTGGCTTTCAATCCTCTTGTAAATTATTCTAGACAGGATCTTTGAAGCATGAGTAATCAAGCTGATTGTACGGTAATCTTCACATCTGTCAGCTCCCACTTTCTTTGGTATAGGGATGATTACATTCTTCTTGAAATCAGGGTGTACCTCACCTGTCTCATAAATCCTACACACCAAGTGAAATAACCTGATCAGACCTTCATCTCCTATGCAGCGTAGCAACTCAATCGGTATATCATCTATGCCTGGTGCTTTGTTCCTGCTTAAGTCTTCCAAAGCTCTATCAAATTCTGATCTCAATATTAAATCTCCTTTCGCATCCTCATCAATTTCCTCCTCCCTTTCCATTACATGATTCTCAATCTCCTTTCCCTTATACAAACTCTCTATGTAAGCTTTCCATCTCTCAACCTTTTCTTCCCTACCTGTTAGAGGCTTTCCATTTGTGTCCTTAATATTACAGCACTTAGTCTTCTTTTCCCCAAAAGTATTCTTAATCCTTCGATAAGCTGTGTCTACTTTTCCTAATTTCAGACAATTTTCTATACTTGCACATTTCTCTTTCAACCATTCTTCTTTTGCTTCCTTGCACTTCTTGTTAACCTCATTTCTCAGACGTCTGTATTCTGCTTTCCCCTTTTCATCTCTTAGATTCTTGTGTTTCCGCCTTTCATCCATCAATTCTAGTATATCCTGAGTGATCCACGGTTTTCTACCTATTCTTTCTTTCCTACCAATGTTTTCTTCTGCGGATTTTGTTATTTCATTCTTCAAAAGTGCCCATTCGTCTGCAATTGAAGTTTGTTTAGGGTTTTTCATTAGTCCTTCCTTTATACTATTCTTGAATCTTTCGTTTACATCCTTCTCTTTCAGTCTGTCTATTGCCCACCTTTTTGGCTTTTGACTTTTCTTCAGTTTCTTCAACTTTAATCTGCATTTCATTACAACCAGATTGTGATCAGAGTTTATGTCAGCACCAGGATATGTTTTACGTCCGTATTTGAGACATATCACGAAATCGGCTTGTTTATTACGTCTCTACACGATTTGGTGCGATATCGCGAGCCTTCAGTGGTTTTCACCTTGTTAGCATTGCTGGTAGAACCCAATTCAAATGTATTTTTAAGTGTTTAAAGCCTAAGCATATCCTAACATCACGTAGCAGGAAATTACTACACAGTTTCAATATTGGCTATCCTGTCGTACTGGGAGACAAGTGAGAGAGTTGGGCCGCGCATTGCTGACCACGTGGGTGCGCTGTGATTTGTAGTTGAAATTTCTTTTTCTAATATGAATTCGCAATGCCGAAAATAACGACGTGTTTTGAAAGGGCTGACGAGTTTAAAGACGAATGCTATCATGTTTTCGATGTGCGGCAGAAGATAGTTATGTGCAAATTCTGCAACATTAGACTAGATTGGAAGCGTCGCGATTCATGTGTGAAACACAACTTAAGTGAAAATCACAAAAAGAAGAAAAGGATTTTGTCTGAAGGAGGTACCAAAAGACAGATATCAGTTCAAGAGGCGGTCGGGAATGCCAAAAAAGTGAGAAATGACTCCGACGAATTTGTAATGTCTAGTCTAGTAAACCGTTCTTCTACACCGTAAGCAATGGCATTTATTCACCGCTTTTATCCCACTTTTCCCTTAGTTTTTACACCGCTATTGTGGTTTTTTATTCACCATAAAATCGTGTCTATACGGTATAGGCTACACGCATTCAGATTCGTGGGCTTCTGAGTTACTTTTGTAGACTATACTCGCATCCAGATTCGTGGCTATCTGAGTTAGTTCTGTTGAAGAGTAATAACATTCAAGTTGATGGCCTTTAGAGTTAGGTTTGTCGAAGAATACTCACATCCAGATTCGTGATCTCTGAATGACTTTTATTGAAGTATTCTGTCTTTGAAATTCATGGCCTTTAATTCGTTTTTCTTTAAGCATACTCGCATCCAGATGCATGGCTTTCTAAGTTAGTTTTGTTGAACTACATTGGCATTCAGATCTATAGCTTTCTGAGCTTACTTTTATACAAATCCTTTTAAACACCTTAACCATTTCACCAGATAGAATCTGAGAATGATTTTACCTTGCTGCTGTTGCTGCAATGCCAGGAAATGGAGAGACCTGGACACGGATGTGAGGGATGACAAGGAACTGTTGAAGTCATTTGCCTTGCTCCCATTGGTGCTTACGTCAATACTAAACAATGTGGTCTATTAGTAGCAAATACAGTATGTATAGAATTGGCGGCTTAGTGTGGTCAATCTGCATAGAAATGCCTTCCAGATTGTCCTATTGGTAATTCAATGCGATTTATCCGAAGCTGCCCTGCGGCTAATCCCTATCACCAGCCCACCACTAGGGAGAGCTGCGTAGCAATCATTGATTGGCCGTGACGTCATAGTTTGTCCTTCTAGACTACTTCTCTCAGAAATAAGAGATGTGCTCTGTCAGTTTAAGAAGACCACTTCAAATGGTGGAAGAATTCAAATAAAGAGGCTCTGGCGAGGTGAAAACCTTTGAAGGGTTCATTTCAAGAATCAGTTGTTGTTGTTGTTGTTGTTTGAGTCTTCAGTCTTTCTTCTGGCTAGACGCAGCTCTCCATGCTTCCCTGTCATGAGCTAATCGTTTCATCTCTACATAGCTAGGCAATCTGTTGAACATATTCTAACCTTGGTCTACACCTACAGTTCTTATCCTCAACCCTTCCTTCTATAAATAAGTTTGCTATTCCTGGGTGTCTTAGTTTGTCTCCTACCAACCTATCTCTTCTCTTCATTAGCAGTCGCCAGAAACAACTCTCCTCTCCTATTTGTGTTAATACCTCTTCATTCGTAACCCTATCTACCCATCTGATCTTCATCGTTCTCCTGTAACACCACATTTCAAATGCTTCAATTATCCTCTTTTGTGCTGCCCCAATAGTCCAAGTTTCACTTCCATAGAATGCCACGATCCAGACAAAGGCCTTCAAAAATGACTTCCTAATACCTAAATCCAAGTCCAAAAATCAAATAATTCAGAAATAATAATAATAATAATAATAATAATAATAAAAAAGACACGGATAGTCAGTCTGAAAGACTGGACTTTATATCATTTTAAATGCTAGCAGCCGAGTATCAAGAAGGCAGTGCGAGAACAGAGTTTCAAGATTCTATTTTGTTTCTTCACTACCTACTTGATAGTTCTCGCACTGCCTTCTTGAAACTCTGTTCTCGCACTGCCTTCTTGGTACTCGGCTGCTACATCGTACTATGACGTCATACACCTCAGCGTAACGATGAAGTCGAAAAGATCATTTAAAATGATAAAACAATTGAAGGGTTCATTCCAAGAACCAGTTGTTGTTTGAGACTTTAGTCTTTCAACTGTTTTAATGCTGCACTCCATGCTTCCCTGTCCTAATCTAATCGTTCCATCTCTACATAGCAAACACACCCTACATCCGAGGCAATCTGTTTAACATATTCTAACCTTGGTCTACCCCTACTGTTCTTATCCTCAACCCTTCCTTCTATAAATAAGTTTGCTATTCCTGGGTGTCTTAGTTTGTGTCCTACCAACCTATCTCTTCTCTTCATTAGCAGTCGCCAGAAACATCCCTCCTCTCCCAATTATCTTAATACCTCTTCATTCGTATTCCTATCTACCCATCTGATCTTCATCGTTCTCCTGTAACACCACATTTCAAATGCTTCAATTATCCTCTTTTGTGCTGCCCCAATAGTCCAAGTTAAATGACTTCCTATCACCTAAGTCCAAGTCGAAAAATTAAATTGTTTAGAAACTAAAATAGAAGAAACCCAATAGCTTCATTTGTGCTGAATGAAATAAGATTTTTTCTTTTAGACCTACTATAGTCCCTGACAGTGTGCCTCCGTGGCTTAGGCGGCAGCACGCCGGCCTCTCACCGCTGGGTCCGTGGTTCAAATCCAGGTCACTCCATGTGAGATCTGTGCTGGACAAAACGGAGGCAGACAGGTTTTTCTCCGGGTACTCCGGTTTTCCCTGTCAAAAATTTCATTCCAGCAACACTCTCCACTATCATTTCATTTCATCTGTCATTCATTTAATCATCGCCCCAGAGGAGTGCGACAGGCTTCGGCAGCCGGCACATTTCATATCCCCGCCGCTAGATGGGGGCTTCATTCATTCCATTCCTGACCCGGTCGGAGACTGGAAGCAGGCTGTGGATTTTCATTTTCATAGTCCCTGACAGCTTAACATTGCACATAAAGGAAATATATGTTTTATGAGGATAGTTGAGAAAACCTAAAAAAACATTTGGACTTGTCTGGTTTTTGTCGAAATCTTACTCGAGTTCAAAAATGAAAAATATTGTAATCCTCAAATACGATTATACATTATGTAAATCATAACAACGTACAAATCATTATTGAATGCCAAACATTCCAGGTAACTAATTATCTTGAACAAGCATTGGACGAACATTGGACATGTCTTATATTTGGAGAATCCCCAACATTTCACGGTCGTATATAACCCGACCTGTCAGCAATAATACTGTATCTATATACTGTATCTATACGTAGAGCTGGTCTTTTTTTTTTTAGCGTATGGCTTTTAGTGCCGGGAGTGTCCGAGGACATATTCGGCTCGCCAGTTTTGTAGCTGCTTCGAGGCGGACACCGAATGGGTGAGTTACACGTACCGTCGTGTGTGGAGTGTTGTCTGGGGAGGACACTTTGAATGTACGGACGAGGAGTTGGAAGGTAGCGGCTGTGGCCTATAGTTAGTTACCAACCCAGTCATTTGCCTGGAAGGAAGATGGGAAACCACAGAAGACCATCTTCAAGGTTGCCGGCGGGGGGATTCGAACCTTTTCGCCTCCCGGATGTGAGCGACTGCCAGCAGTCATGCCGTAACGACCACGGCTAACTCACCCGGTAGAGCTGGTCTCGAAGAGGAAGAATACCTATTTATCTCGAAAAGTAAATTTTTGGACTTGTCTGATTTTTAAAATGAACCCTTCATTTGGATTATCGCTTTTTTATTTGAAATTTTGATGCGTACTTAACCCTTTCTTTAGATTTATATGGTAACTACTATCACAAGGAAAATGTACTAGTATGATGAAAGGTGCTGTTGGTTGGATCGTTCAGCCTTATAATAACAAATTGTCTTGTAACAGTGTTCATATTATACAAATAATTCATGGCTTCTGAAAACCTAAATGCATATCCAGGGAAGCACAGATACCATTGCGGCCAGAAAACAATTTCTAGTTTTTGTCCAATTTCCAATATTTACCAATCCATTGAGTTGTATTTTGCCATAAATATTTCCTAAAACATGGAAAATATGAGAGAACGTTTTATTTTACAGAGGTGTGCGATTTATTAGACCCGATGGCAGCTTTCCAACATTTACTTTGTAAGGTTTGTGACTTAATACTGTGCCCGTTTGGACCGAGATCCAAAGACCATATTTTGCAAATTACCGAAATAAGTTCAGCTTGCCACGGTGGGTGAGTGGTTATAGTGTCGGACTATCAACACCAAGATGACAGGTTCGCCCCTGGCCATGGTAAGTGATTTTTGAAGGCCACAAAAATCACGATACTTATGTCATACGTTGTTGGCATGTTAAAGAACCCATTTGAATTCAGTTGGCCGTGTTCAATGGCAAAATTAATCTCGGGATTTTCCGCCAACACAAAGTTCCTCCATTCTCTACTTGAAAGCGCTGTAGTGTCAAGGAGTTTAGATATCTAACCTCCTTGACTTTCATAGCGTTCAAAGGAACGACGAAATTCGACATGCAAGCTACCCTCTGGGTGTCAATTAACAAAGCTTGCACCAGGCACCCGAGGCCATACGATATTATTATTTATTAGCACGAGAATATTTATCTCAGGGTCTATCTGGGTGAATACTAGGTCTAAAACTGGCATCCCTGATATCGGAAATTCTCAAATAAGGTAGGGAGAGACGTTAGTTGAAAATAGCACACTTCTTAAAAATCTCAACTTATTTATAATTAAAATTTGAAAATTACTGGCAAAAACCCTCAAAAACACAAACACAATCACATATAAAAATCAACATTCCCTAGAAATAAATAAACACCTCTAAACTTCGCTGAATTGATACCCAGAAAATTGATAGTCCATTCTGGTATCCAAAAAAATCTAAAATTTACACTCAGGTGACCACGATTCGATTAAGAGTTCCAGTGATCCCTTCTATTTATATTTGCAGATTCACTTTCATGAAGATTTGTTTAAGATTGTTCGAGTAAACGTTGAATGTTATTTTGAAAATTTTCACTTTGATTAGTCCATGATGTTTTCCAAAAAAAATAAAAATTGGAAAGATTATTTCACTGAATTCATTGAAGTTTTGCATCAACATAATATCAATATTCGGCTAACATAAAGTTGAATGTTAATATTGTTGTGTCTTGTGAAATTTTTGTTTCAAAGAACAAAAATGTTTATAAATGTTTCATTTTTATAATGATATGAAAAATAAATCTTTTCTTTCCTCTCGTTTCCATTTGTCTCACATAAACAAAAAAATAACGTTTACTCATCTCAAAATTTGCTATATAAATTAGCGTGAATTGTTATTAACAATAGAAATTGTTGTGATCTACTATCCGTTGATTAAATCGTTTCCAACAAATACTTTTCTCACACTCATATACTTTTCTAATATCTCAAAATAAAAAAAATGTTAATCACATAATTTATTATTATTATTATTTTCAAAATTTTCTATACATTTATTTATAACAGGTCCTCTCTCAGACTCTGAGTATGAATATTTAATGCTCATTTCAAATGTTATTATTATTTTATTCCAAGCGCAAAACATGAATATTTTCATATATTTATTCCATTATTGCACTAGCAACTATTTATTTTCTTAATATTTTTCTCGGTCAGGTTCATTAAATCTAAACTCATATGTTATTCATTTACGTAGGCATAATATTGGAAATCTAGATTTATCCAGGTAAAAATAAATTATTCAGATCCACAAATTCTGGAATTTGACTAGAATATGTGGTGGACCACTTGCCGTACCCTTCTTTTACAACTGAGAGCACACATGCTCTTATTAACCACTTGAAATAACAAACTCACATCTACATGTGCACATAACTACAGGAACCAATGTCCTCTTGGATGACCCCTTGGCCTCCTCATAAACTCTAGTGTCGACAAACCTAATCGCACACTAAAATCACTATATTTGACTTCAAATATTTTTTTTTCCACAATACTTTTTATTATGTTGTAATATTCTGTCTTACCAATTTACTGTGTGGAGAAGGATCTGCCGTAAACTTTCCCATAACGGGAGAACGCGAAGTACGCTTAAGCCTGACCAAAATAGCTACTGTGAAACAGAAATAGACTGAAGCGGTGCGGACAGTGGGCATAAAGGTTCATCACCAGAAAACCAAAATTTAAATAACAGGGTATAAATATGTTTATTAAGATAACAAGATTTAAATATTAACATAAAAAATGCACATTTAATGCACGCAAAGGTAAGCAGAAATAGTTAATTGTAAACCTGAACAATTGGAAGGGTCTTTCAACAGGACCCGAGAAAGTGAACCCAAAGATGAGGCTTGCCTTAATTTCAGTCTAATAAGATTGAAGTATAAAATAGCATGATAAAAGAATTATAAATATTTTAGCTTCTTAATACAATTTGAACTTATCTTTTAAAGAGCCAGCTCTATAAAATCACTTCTGACCAAATGCTGATTAAGAAGTCCTTTTCCATTTCTTCAGCGGGAGGCATTCATGGCCTCGAGATGAGCGTTCCTTCTTCTTGTCTTGAAGGAGATGACACCAGTAATGTCTAGGCGATGACTCATTCCAATAATGGACTTGTTGACAGCCACGAAACTGCTGTGGCCGTGAATACCATCTGAGGTGTGACTGCTGCAGTACTGCGGGTTGCCAACATTTCACCAGTCTGGAGAGATGCATTCAGCGTGGCACCTCGTAAGATCGTAGCGAAGTGACGAGCACCATGAGGCGTGGCAGCGTGCGAAGTGATCCGAAGCAAATGCAGCATGGTTCAGAATGAGGATCTGATCCGAATGAGTGATCAGAATGCTGGGATCAGAATGCCAATCTGATCTGGATGAGTGAGTGAGGACACCACCAAGCAGCGTCTTTTATACGGGAGCGGTAGAAGGCTCTCGAACCAGTACCCCATGTGACCACAGAGTCTTGCCATTGGCTGAGGGAAGGTCTAGATGACGTCATTCCAACACTGACATGCCGGAAGCCCAAAGCACACTAGTAGACGCTGTGAGTGCCAAGAGTGTGGATGGCTGAGAATATGCGTGCTGGAACACTTAGGTAAGAACTTAGAAAACGAAGCTAACTATATATACATTAATACATCAATAATACAATAAATTGTTTATCATGTTAATTTGTTTGGGAGTTTTCGGGAAGAGAAAAGGCGAACAGTCAAGCAGGGCTGTCGCGAAGAACAAATACAAACATTATACTGTCACGAAAGTGACCACTGTGTGTTCTCCAATTCAATTTTTCCAATGAAAATATGTAGTATTCCTGGTCAACTTTTCCTCGTCTCCATTTTACATAATCTCACCCTAGTTTATACATTTTAATACCTGCCACCTTATTTTTCCTTCATTAAATATTTTTAGTGCTTTTGGAAAATCTCCTAAACTCTAATCCTTGCTATTCCACTTCATTCACAAACTAATTTAAACCTGTTAATAAATACAAACTTCTATTCCAAAAATAAACTAAAGTTATTATATTAAATTCATTACTGTTCCATTTATTTAAATCCCTCCATGAAATTATTTTTATCCCTGGCAAAATATTATTTAGGCATTGTTGCTTTCTACAACATCAGAATTATTATTATTGCCCTATTTTATCCATAAATAATTAAATCATTGTTTAAAACCTCATCACCAATTATTTAAAACACTCTCACTTCCTGATTATTAATTCAGTTATTTTAATCAATATTAACAAATTAAATTAAATTTACGAATTGGTGCTATCACCTTCCAAAATAAATTATTAATAATTTAATGGTTGGTGTATTCTTTCTTTGATTATTATTAATTTATTTATTCCACAGTGATTTATTATTATTAAATAATAAAAGAAATTATTTAAATAATCCAAGTTGTGGTCTGTAATAAGAGCTATAGAAAAAAAGATACTATTCCTTGAAAATAAATCAAGATATTCCATGTCAAAAAACATGAATATGACTGTTGTCCTGACAGTGAAGCAAAATGGTTTAATAAATTTTCGGACTTCAATATTGCTCCATTTGTCATCCTGGACAAATATAAATGACGTTCTCATAATGATGATTGTGTTGATTTCTTATTGCGAAAGTATAAAAAGGAATTCTCAAATACTACATTAGGCTAGTGAATAATACATGAAGAGTTGGCTTACTTCATGCTTGATGTGGTGGTAATCCGTGTCTTCCGGCGTTCACTATTGCCATAGCGTCCTCCCATGGTAATCTGCGATTCCATACAAGCCTCGTTCCCTTCCATATCACACCTATCCTCGTATAGTTTTAACAGCGCATGTCGATGTTAATCACAACGCGTTCACAAACACTCCCGTTGTACTTAGTAAAATTCGACATGTTGAAATGTTGTAAAGACTTGTACTGTTCGTTTACTTTCTTCAAGTTCGACATAATACCAAGTTCCACATTCGAATATTGCGGTTTTATTCGCCTTACTATTCCAGGAACACCTGTTAGCAGCGTGAAATGAACGATACATGCAATGTCCATCTGGTATTAGTAGAATGCCTAATATTCGGTTTCACCACAAGAAACATAATGTTTTTGTAGGCTGAACTTATGTGAATGGTATTTCGAAAAATTACCATCACTAACCAGTAGAATAACTTGACCAGAATGTCGTCTAATATTCTAAGGCATGTGAAATATACAAGTGTTCATTCACTGAACAGAGACTAAGTCCGTGGACAGCTCGTCCAGCGACTAAGTTCCTTCGACGATCAAAATGACGGCATAACAACTCGTTCACGATATAGCGGTGATGTTCACAAGAGCAGTTGCTCGGTTGAAGTACATGCATGTCCTCCTTGATTTCCTTGCTCCTTTTATACTCACAGCGGTGAAACTTCTAGAACCTTCCATTCCGTATCTCAGCTCCTGCTGAACGGATTTCCTTGCTTGATAGCTCTATTTTCTCAAATTTAATTGCCAGAAAACTGTGCTACTTTTTAAAGTTCAAATCCATTGCCTAGAGGAAATTCTAGAAACTTCATTCTGTTACGTAGGCTGGTGTGCACGTCACAGTTCCACGTCACAAGCCCCTACGTCTCATACCTCCCTCAACACTCGAAGTCTCCAAGCGCGCTATTCAAATATCAGTCGCTCCATTGCCAATATAGACTGACGTCTCTCCGTCTTAATAATGATGTCACTATATCACGGACGTGTAAACGATCCGGGTACAATACAGTAGAAATGTTTTGCGAGGTGATGAAATTATTTCAAATGTCTTAATAATATATTTTTTAAGAATCCGACAGTATTTTTAGCCTATTTTCATTTTATGAAAAAATAGGCTTATGAGATCACCTTTTGTCCATTTGTGTATGTGTGATGGTGTGTGTGTGTGTCCCTCTAATAACTTCTAAACGGCTAGAGAGATTTCAATGAAACTCGGTAAAATCATAGCACCATTCTTGCCGACCCCGACCATGCCCTTCAAATTTTATTGTCTCTCACCAATCCAACATGGTGGCTGTGTGAAATATTTCACCAGCATTCAGTATCTCCGAAACTATTACCGATATCACCCTGAAATTGTGTACGGTGATAAAGGGTACTACTGGACGTTCGCCTATGAGATCTTTAAAAACGTGGTAACTACAAAATCAACATGGCGGCCAAGCGAATTTGAGACTTTTAAATAGACTTTTCTCGCGATTTAACCATCCAAACGTAATGCAACTTGGTACAGCAAAGGTTTATAGACATTGTAATGCACTGGCATCTAATTTAGTTCAATTATTTACATAACCTCAAAATGGCGGCTGTGCGAAATATTTCACCGGCATTCTATATCTCCTAAACTGTTACGGATATCACCCTAAAATTGTGTACGGTGATAAAGGGCACTGCTACAAGTTTATCTATGTAACTTTCATAAACCTGTAAAGTTTAAAACGAACATGGCGACCAAGCGAAGTTGAAACATTTTAATAGACTTTTCTCGTGATTTAACCCTCTGAGCGCCGTGAAATGTGGTACAGTAAATGATTATACATATTGTAATGCACTGACATCTAATTCAGTTCAATTGTTTATATAACCTCAAGATGGCGGCTGTGCGAAATGTTAAAATTAAGTTTTTATTTCTTGTGTCCTAATCATGCGATCGAAGTGAAAGTTTGAATAATGAACCTACGCAATAATTTCCCTTTAATGGTACATAACTCTATGGCCTATACATATAACAATCCAAAATGGCGAGCATCCGATATATTAAGACGGTTCTTAATATCTACGAATCTTTTACAGCAATCAAACTGAATTATTTAACTTTGAAAGAATAATAGATTTTCCGCCTTCAATACTGTTTATTTCTATTACTTACAGGGACTAGTTTCGGAGGGTAAATACTCCCCCTTCCTCAGCCAGTCCAACAAAACTTCTCAATGGAATAACTTTCCATGTCATGACATTGTACTGTTTCCATTAAAGGAGAAGAATGCCACATGTTTCATTTTGATTGCTTTATTCTAGATTTCGTGAAAATTAAGACCAAATAAATTGGAATTCTTTTGTTTGCAATTGCCCACTCTTGAACTATTCTCAGATTCGTGGACAATGGATTAAAATCATCTGATTTAGAGGGCACATTCCAAAGTCAACGAAAAACAAAAAAGAAAACGGACTCGGCTCAAGTGTCCCTCAGAATCTGTAATTTCGAAAATTTCCAGATGCAATGGAAACGTTGTAAGACCACAGGGGAGACAACATTACTAACTAAGGTCAAAAAATTAAATGAAATGATTTTGAGTAAAAAATTGTGACTGATATGCATTCTTTATTTGAGTCTGGTTGGTTGGTTCCTTAGTTTAGGGGCTGCGACAACGTGGTCATGTAGCCCCGTGTACTTTGGGTGTGTGTAGAATCTGTCTGATAACCGGTGTTAGTTCTTATGCCTGTATTAGTGTGGGTTATCTGTTTTTAATTCTAGTAAGGCCTACAGACGATAATTTGTAGTAGTTCCTACTTTCGCTACCTAACGCCACCGTCAACGACAAACTAGTTCTGAACTTTGTTACTATATGCCATCGCAGTCGACTCCTGGTGACGAACGTTGGAACCGAAGTCAAATATAACCTATAATAAGAGTTTAGTTAATCTCATGTAATTTATTTCAGGATTAGGGTATAACCCATCTCTTTTGGGTACATTCGTGTTGATTGACTGAAAAGCACTAAACTCTTGTTTACTAAGGCAACACTGAAAATATGGCTTCAAACACCACAATAACCTATAATTTAGCTTCGTACAGGTGTAATTAGTGGAACATGCCATAAATCTATGACATGGGGCCGCTGGCTTTACGTCCCTTACAAAGGAAGGCATACTGAGGGATTTTTAACGGTTCGAACCAGTGATCTTGGGTTTAGAATCTCAGCATAATACCACCTACGCCATCGAAGCCGCTGGTTAAGAGAGGGTTTGACGTTGCAACAGAATGGAAAGACAGTCACGGCTTTCAATCCAACACCCACCAGCAGATTTTGATTCGTAAAACGTTGGTTGCCCTTAACAGGGTACGAACCTGCCATGGGCTCGTTGCTGTATAAGTGGGGCATAAAAACGTCACCCAACTGTGACAGTGGTACATCGAGACAGATCATTCATCATAATCCTAGGCGAAACCCCACTTATTATTATTATTATTATTATTTATTTAGCGTATGATGCTTACAAGACAGAAAATAATTACAGTATATACAGGATTTACAATAAACACTATTCACAGCATTAGGACCATCTCCTCAAATTTGGACAGGAAGGTCTGTAATCTACGCAATTGCATCAGGAGTTGCTGAGTGGAGATCATCCAAGGTGCCGGGATATGAATGCAGAGGGCACTCCTGCACAATATGCTCGATAGTCTGCATTTCAAAACCACAGTCACATCGGGGGGAATCTATCCAACCCCACTGGTGTAGGACTGCACCTGTTCGACCAGTACCACATCGGATTCTGTTGAGCCTTGACCAAACTGCCCGAGGAAGATTAAAACCAGCAAGTCTTGTGATGGAGTCACTGATTTGAAGCAGGCCGCGAGGTGAGGAGTTTCGCCATTCATCTCTCCAGGCATTTCGGAGGTTGAACTCAGTGGACGAAAGATCAATAGCCGTTTTGCATGCTGGCTTTCGGGATTTCAACCTCTTTGTAGAGAGCCGTATGACATCCTGATGAATAGGAAGCTCAGCATTTTCTTTGATCCTGTATCACAAGCGAACAAGAGCTTGCTGTCTCCTTATATCGGGTGGAGCGATATTACTAAGTACAGGGAGCCACTGGGTAGGGGTGCAACGTAGAGTACCAGAGATGATGCGCATTGCCTGGTGGAGTTGTATATCTACGAGTTGGCAGTGAGAGCTGTTCAACCACACGCCTGGTCAATATTCAGCTGGAGAATACACAACAGCCAGAGCAGTAGTTCTGAGTGTGCTGGCGTCAGCGCCCCATGATGTTCCAGCTAACCTACTAAGTAGGTTATTGCGACATGGCATAAACCTAGAAAAATTGCTGAGTTTTAATTCATCATATTGATACCGAGTGTAGTAACAGTGCATACTTGGGACAACTGGAATACTTTGTGCAAGCCCCAACAAGGTCTACAGAGTGACTGTACAATTTCGATTTCAAATTGTAAGTTTATCAGGTAACCAGTTTTTTTTGTTTTGTTTTTTTGTTTTTTTCGGAATACCCCGACATGTTGATATTGTATGGCGAAGCATGGTGCAATGGGAGAGCTGCTCGTCAGTTGTATGGGGAGCGTTTTCAACACCGCCGGACATCTTCGCACGCCTTCTTTGCTAAGGTGTATCAGCAAGACTCGGAGACGGATAGATTCACCGCCAACAGAGATGACTGTGGTGTTCCACGGCGGCGGCGCACACCCGAGTTTGAAGAGGCTGCACTCCACGCAGGGGAAGAGGAGGAGGCTATAGTAGAGTACAGCTGGAATGGTTTTGTTCCAAAAACCGTGCTATGGTTGGCTTTTTGTAAATCGTTTGAAAAGCACAAAAAAGCTTAACTCTAAATTTATGAATAATTTATAGTATCATATTGTCGGAAAACTCAAAAAGAAATTGAAAAGCGTTTTTCTCTGAATCTACCTATTTTAAAGAAAAGCTCTATAAACACAAAATGTAGAGGACATTGTCACCTACAATTTGTCTCATTGATGTCATGTCGTAAGTTTTGAAATGCAGAAGCTAGGTGGCGCCAAAGTTTCCAAAAAAGTGTTTTTTCACTTTTTTGTCCTAGAAAAAATGTTTTTTTTTCACAGAAGAGTGAATCAGAAATTTGTTCCTCTAAAAATTGTCTGCAACATTTATTTAAACGTTTGTTTCCTCCGACTTACCGTTCCAAAGTTATAGCGCAGCAAATGCAACGCTGCGTAGTCAAGGCTACTATTGTTACTGCGGAGAGAGCGGTGGGCATAGTTTAGGCCGGGACCGGTGTCGGACAATTTTCACACTTCGGCAGACTATAACTTTGGAACGGTAAGTCGGAGGAAAAAAATGTTTGAATAATGTTGTAGACAATTTTAAGAGGAACAAATTTCTGATTCGCTCTTTTGTGAACAAAACATTTTTTTCCAATACAAACAGTGAAGAAAAATCTTTTCGGAAATTTTGGCGCCACCTAGCTTCTGCATTTCAAAACGTATGACATGACCTCAATGAGACAAATTGTAGGTGACAATGTCCTCTACATTTTTTGTTTAAAAAATTGTCTTTAAAATACGTCGATTCAGAGAAAAACGCTTTTCAAATTCTTTTTGAGTTTTCCGACAAAATGATCGTGCAAATTATTCTGATATTTAGAGTTAATCTTTTCTTGTGCTTTTCTAACGATTAACTAAAAGCCAACCATAGCACGGTTTTTTGGAACAAAAGGGGTTTCTTCTGAGCAGATGTACTGTACTACTACGAGTATCAGAAACAGAGCAACAGGAGTTGGACCGACCGCCGAAAATGCGGGAGATTTGAACTGGGCTGTGGTGTTTTTTTTTTGTGGGTAGCGGGAAGAGGGTACGTTTCCGGACACAAGTTCCTATGCTAAACTTGGTCCCCACTACAAGCCCTCAATGTGGGAATTAAGAAACAATCTGTATATTTTGTACTTTGCCATCAGCTTATTTTAAAAACAAGATGTTCAGTAAAGAACATATAGCCTACATTCTCCTAAATACATGGGTATTTTTATAACTCTTTGTCCTTTTCATGGAGCATAATTGAATGTTGGTTGTAGTAGCTTGTTGAAATACAACGTGCTATACGGATATTAAACATGAATATGAGGTGCCCTTTGCTAGTGCTACTTTTGTAAAACAAAATCATTCAATTCGGTTTCACCGTGTTTGAATTGATATGGGGAATCGATTTTCACACATACATGGCCGCTATCTGCAAATTATTGGGCTGATGACCTTGTAGTTCAGTCAAAAGATGCTTCCCACAAAATGGTATGTTGTTGCACAATTTGGTAGAGATCAAATTATTAGGTTGGTCGTAATTTGATTTAAGCTTTTTACATTTGGGTGGCCACCATTACGTTTCCGTCAAGATGGCGGCGATATAAAACATGATACTGGGGTGCCCTTTGCTAGTGCTACCTCTGTACCGAATTTCGTTCAATTCGGTTTCACCGCGTTTGAAAAGATGGGGGAATCGATTTGCACACAAACATGACCGCCATCCAAAAATTATAAAGCTTGCAGTTTGGTCAAAAGATTCTTCGTGCATAAAGGTATAATGTAGCAAAATTTGGTAGAGATCAGATGATTAGGTTGGTCGTAATTTGATTCAAGCTTTTAACATTTGGGTGGTCGCCATTACGTTTTCGTCAAGATGGCGGCGATATGAAACATGACAATGAGGTGTACTTTGCTAGTGCTACCTTTGTACCAAATTTTGTTCAATTCGGTTTCACCGTTTTCGAATTGATAAGGGGGGACAGACATTCAGAGTACACACACTCACACACAGACACACTTTCAGGCACACAATTTTCGGCCCTGTGTAGATCTCATAAGTCTACTTTCATTTTTTGCAAAAATCGAATGTAGGCTAAAAATACTGAATACAAAAGTTAAAAACATGCAGTATTAACGTACGAAATTAAGGAATTTAATTTTTTTAATTTTTTGTTGTTGTGTTCCGTTTAAAATTCACTTTTCTAGATATAAGCATTAGCCTAACTTCCGAAAATATTAATATCATGACCAAATACTGGTGAATACAGTCCTCTGCTGGTAGTACCTTCTGTGGCGTAGTCGATAGCATGATGAACTGCTATGCCCAAGATGGTGGGTTGAAACCCAGCCGAAATGGTCAGATTTTTTAAGAGCGTTAAAATTCTTCGGAGGGGAAGTAAAGCCGACGGGCCCATGTTATAGATTCATGGCATGTAAAAGAACCTCCCACTGCAATTGGTGGTGTGTAGCAAACGTGTAGGTTATATTTGGCTAGTACACAACGCTCTATCAAGTTCCAACGTGTTAGTAACAGTGACATCTGGTAGCCAAATTTGGAACTATTCAAATTGAACTTGTTGGGAGCCCTCGGGCGTTCTATCAAAAATGCCCAGCTTATGGTCATTGGCTGCGATTCATATATCATTTAAAAAAATATTGGGTGTGTGCAAATACGATGCCCGACGATATTTGAGCATGACAACTTATTCTCGGACTGATTTGTTTAAACTGTCGCTCTTGCGAAATTTCAGCTTTGTATATTTTTTAAATTATTTATTTTGCGGAACGGAATGTTCACAGGCGAAATGATTAAAAGCCGAGTTGCACTTCCAGGGAAACTCCAAACACAACCACTCTTCTCTGAAATTTTAACTCAACACGACTGTATCTGGGGTAATACGTTCGCATGCTACCTAGGCTCTAACTGGGGTGATAGACTCGCCCCCAGCCAGCTCGTAAACTGAGTATTTGAATGGAGATTGTTGGATGAAATGAACATGTAAAGACACTTATTAACAGTGGGCGATGTATTGATGATAGAGATATGCTTTCGCGGACTTTTTGTGGAACTTTTGATGCTCAACAATTCTTACATTCATAGTATATAGATATTTTTAACGGTCTGCCCAGCGTTAGCTTAAATGCGCACGGACGCCATGTGCGTTTTTCAACGTTTTCACTGAAATCATTACTGCTCGGCTGCCTTTGATCATAAACAAATTATTTTCTACGGAAACTTCCTTGAGATATCCTTTCAAGAATTGTGAAAACCGCCACAAAGTCCACCTAGAGGTTCGCCCGTGACTTCCAAAAACGACAGTAGCGACACTCGAGCGCATAAACAGATGAGATAGAAAGAGAGCGTTGCACCAGAAGAGAGATAAAATGATATCATCACCTTTCACTGTAACACTTCTTCACGGACGTCACAGTATTCCAACAATTTTTTGGACGTTGTCACGTCAACATCAGTATATTAGGAGCAATTCTACTATCAACTAATCGACTAAGGGTGAATGATCAGTCGCATGCAGAATAATGGGCTACACCATAACTTGAGTCTATAATAATAAGAAACCAATCCAGCGCACCCTTGAACAAGACTAACGTCTCCTCATAAAATTATAGATAGATTCTCGTTTGGAATTCTCTTCACTCAAATTGACCATTGATGCGACAAAATTAAATTACTTTTACAAGTAGACTTTTGGCAACGGCTTCGAATAAGCTAATTTATTTGAATATTCTTTCCACCACGAGATAGAGACACTTTCGGTTTATATAAATCAGATAACAGCAGAAGCGAAATATCCGTGCATTCCTCCTCGTACGTGGTCTAAACAATAATATATTTGGTGTAACCATAAACAATGTTAGATAATAGACCATTTACTCAAAATAAAGGTCTGAAATCCGATTAAGATTCTCTTGATATTGGTGCTATAAATAGTGTTAGAGAGAGTGAGGGGGTGTAAGGGGGCTTTGGGTATCGCATAGGAGGATGCTGTTGGAGCCGGGCCAATGGCAGACAAACATGGCCATAAATACGAAGTGAGCCATTATTGCCGCCCATAGGTGGCTCTGGAAGCATTAAGCGTGACAGGATCGGCGTTGGTGGGGCGCGGGGAAGTGACGGCCAGCCGCAAAGATCTAGGTGGCCGTGACACAATAGCGTGTCACGCCACCACGGCGCTAACTAAATGGTGTGTGTTGTGCGGTGGGAGTCCTAGGGAGAATCTAGGTGGCTGTGTAACTATGTTTCTGCCGTGTAGGATAGAGAGGGCGAGGTGGGGGTAAATACTGTAGTGTGTCACCGGGGTAGTGTTGGAGAGGGAGGGTGAGAGGAAGATCGAGATGGCTGTGTAATAAACTAGAGAGAGAGAGAGAGGGATAAAGGAAGTGGGAAGCAAGGGGGGAAATAGAAAGATTTATATACCGTTTGCAAACGTGAATTAGGACAAGCATCGTTCGATACTGGAAATATGGGGCGTAGGGACTACTCTTTCACCGTGGACAATGAGGTCCCTGTAGAGGGCATTTAATTCTCAGAATGGGTTACAAATTGTTGATTAACTACCCAATTTTTGGGAAGTCTCATATTTTTATGGATACCGGTAATAATAATAATAATAATAATAATAATAATAATAATAATAATAATAATAATAATATCGTATGGCCTCGGATGCCAGGTGCAAGCTTTGTTATTTAACACCCAGAGGGTAGCTTGCATGTCGAATTTCGTTGTTCCTTGACTATGAAAGTCAAGGAGGTTAGATGTTAGATATCTAAGCTTCTTGAACACTATAGCGCTTTCTAGTAGAGAAATGAGGAACTTTGTGTTGGCGGAAACTCCCGACATTAATTTTTCCATTATGAACTCGGCCTACTGAATTCAAATGGGTTCTTTGGCATGTCAACATCGTATGACATGCGTATCGTATTTTTGCCGCCTTTCAAAAATCACTTACCACGGCCAGGAGCGAATCTGCAATCTTGGGGTTAGTAGACCGAACGATATCCACTCACCCACCGTGGCAAGCTATGGATACCGGTACTCTCTTACTATAGAAAAGAGGAAAGCAAAATTCCTTGGCCAAACCATACGTCATAATGAGTTCCTGACCACTATTCTGGAAGGAAAAGTTCTGGGGAAGAAAGGAAGAGGAAGGCTCATCTGGATTCTGTGACGCATAGACTTCAATTTAAACAGTATGCTGACTTGAAACAAGTAAGAGACAAATATGATTGCAGCGGCAAGGCCTAGCCATTAGATGATGATGACGTTACTATATAATTGCTATGTAAGCGGCTTCGATGGCGTAGTCGGTAGCATGAAGAACTGCTGTGCCCAAACTCACGGGTTCAAACCGGGATGAAGTCGTTGGATATATAAGAGCATTAAAATCCTTCAGCATGCTTTCCTTTGGAGGGGAATTATTATCTTATTAAAACCACCTAGTCAAACACTAAAGAAACGTTTAATTACATTATTAATCGTACATGTTTCGGTATTTAATTGATACCTTCCTCAGCGTGATTGATATTAAATCGTAAAACTAGTTAACAAAGCCAAAAAGGAATGAATATCCTTACAAAAATTGTTTTAAATCAAAAATGAAAAAGCATGCAAATAATTAAATGGCATGTATTAAAAAGTGATAGTAAAATTATGTTATTAAATTAAGAGATCTATCTTATAAACTGCCTATGTCAATACTCCATTAATTTTGATCGAAAAGTATAGTGACAGAAGATGTCGCTGTCAGAAGAATGAAGAAACGCAAAGGATGTAGGTCAAATTGTCGCCTCAAACGGAACAAAAGTTTTGTAATACAGTCCTCCGCGCTAAAACTTCAGTCGATTCCCAACTTAATGGCCCACTCGGTTGATTTACTTGCTTAATGGGTAACGCAATGTGCAGGCTATTTACCAAACACAGCAATCAAGCATATTACCCAGTGTCGTCTTCAGGTGGAATAATGTTACGAGAAAGGTAATAGTTTACGGTATTACCTTCTCCTAAACTTCGATGACTCAGTTGGTTCTTATTTGTTGGCTCCCTCTGCTATATTACATGTGTATTGGCCAACACGATGTGCAGATCATTTATTTAAAACTATAAAATAACATGTTGGTAGATTGTGAAAACAAACAAGCAAATCAAAGTGATTCACTTTGAATTCCCCCCGGGGGCTCACATCTAGTGGGACGTGGGTTGGCGACCACGGGACCCCAGCTGAGTCCGGCATTGCTTCCACTTACTTGTGCCGGGCTCCTGTCCGTCTTCTTTCCTGTCGACCTCCCTTGGTCAACTCTTGTTCTCTTCCAACCCCGACGGTATTAGGGTATCCGAGGCCTAGGGAGTCTTTCACTTTCCCGCCTTAATTGGCCCTTGTCTCATATTTCCTGATCCCTCCTTCTTCGAGGGGTCAGACCTCTTGTTTTCTTTTCATTATATTTCCTTTGCTCTTTAAGATTCCCGCACTGTTTTTGTTAATTGGACCCCCGTTCCATTGAGCGATTTGTTTTTCATCTACACTCCATTTTGTAGGTGTTTTCAATCTCCGTTGCATTTTGTGAGTCTTTTCGATTTAAATTGCATTTTGTGAGTGTTTTCAACCTCAATTGCATTTTGTAAGGATTGACAATCTAAATTGCTTTTTAGTAAGTCTTTCATTATAGGGGCTGGGACTTTTGTGAATATTTTGAGTTTCAATTGCATTTTGTATTTTGAACCTAGACCTCTTTTTGCAAGTATTTTCATTCTAAATTGCATTTTATAGGGTGCGTATTTTGCAAGTATTTTGATTCTCAATTGCAATTTGTGATTATTTGGAATCTGAAATGTGCATTTTTCAATCCAAATTGCATTGTGTATTTGCAATTTCACTTGCATTTTGTAAGTATTTCGACTCTACATTGCATTTCGTACGTCTTTTGAACTCAACCTACCTTTTGTGAGTATTTTCGTTCTAAATTCCCTTTTGTAAGTATTATCGCTCTCGATTTTGTGAGTAGTTTCAATGTGAGTTCCTCTTTGTAGGTATTTTCCTTCTCTCTTAATTTTCGTTCTGGTTTCCACTTCATTGACATTTTTCCTATCACCCTGACCATTAGGGGCCAATAACCTAGATGTTAGGCCCCTTAAAACAACAATTATCATCATCATTATCACGTTTCTTCAGTGTTTGACTAGTCGGTTTTAATAAGATAGTACTATCAGTCAACACGGTTATTAATTATTACCATTGCCATAATGGTCAATGTTTACGCATTTTGGAGGGGAAGTAAAGCCGGCGGGCCCATGTCATAGATTTATGGCTTGTAAAAGAACCTACCACTGCAATTGATAGTGTGCAGGAAAATTTGTAGTTTATATTTGGCTAGTTAGAAACGCTCTATCAAGTTCCAATGTTTGACGCTAGGTGTTAGAGACAGTAGCATCTGGTAACCAAGGTTGGAACTGGTTTAAATTGAACTTGTTTGGAGTCAGGCTTACATCAAAAATACCTAGCATTGGCTGCAATTCATTTATAATAATAATAATAATAATAATAATAATAATAATAATAATAATAATTGCTATCTCTTCGGGTAATTGGTGATATTCCCGTATAATTTATTAATTTATCAAGTTGTCTTGTAATAAATTACGCAATGGGTCTCCAGCTCAACTGTCGGCTGGCCGGCTCAGAGCTGGGAAGCTCTGTGTGAGCAGGCTATATTCTCTGTACGAGAGATTTAAGTGTATTGTGCTGGAGAGACGTGATGATTTTCTGATGTGTCGACAGTCAAAGCCACCATGGAACCGCAGCTGAGTCCGGCATTGCTTCCACTTATAAGTGGCCTGTTCCTTCTTGACCGGTACATACAGGGAGCGGCAAAAAGATCTGACGGTTTTTAAGTCACAACAACAAAAACATTTTAAATGATACAAACTCTTTTATTACTTATAACAGCAAGATGTACATGTCAGTTAATGGAAAACATGAAAGAACAATAGATTTTAACTTTTAAGATTTGAAGATAACCTTTTTCAAATGATGCCCATCTTTTGCCATGCATTCTTCCAGTCTTGCACTGAAGCTTTGCATAGTCATTAAGCTTCAACTGCTGGACAATAACCATTTTATACGGATGAAAATGCAAATCGAAACGCAATATTCGTCTCACTGTTCGATCAGACATTTGCAAAGCAGCAGCTTGTTTACGAGCTGGCCGCCGTGGACTGGTTTCCACAGCTTGTCTCACTCGCTCAACATTTTCTGGTGTCCTGGCTGACCTTGGACGGCCTGTCGACGTACGTTTCAAGGCTGAACCTGTAGATCTAAAATTACTCACCCATAACAAAATTGTGTTACGAGATGGAACGCGTCCTCTTCGACTCGCTCAGCCCTACAACGACATAAACCGTCAGATCTTTTTGCCGCATGGCAAAAGGTGGGCATCATTTGAAAGACGTTATCTTCAAATATTAAAAGTTAAAATCTATTGTATCACGTGCGCAGTGGTGCCTTCACGCACAGAGAGCCTTCATACCTTTGTGATCAATGTAAATAGAGTGCGCAATGTGTCCTCGCCAGCGCATGTGTATAGTCAGTGTTCTACTCGGGCTTTAAGAAGAATTCTCACCGGCCACAAATGACTGGCCCATCTATACTTCTGACGGGCTCCTTTCTGTTGTCTTTCCTATTGACCTACCTTAGTCAACTCGTTTTCTTGACCCCGACGGTATTATGGTATCCGAGGCCTAAGTGATATTTTCCTTTCCCGCCTGTATTGGCCCTTGTCTCATCTTTTCTAATACCATCATTCTTAGAGGGGTCAGACCACTTGATTTTCATTTCATATCTCCTCCACAAGGCCTTCAAGGAGGCAGGATGTGTGTAGCTCCACCACTTCTGATGGACCCTGGATCGTACTACACCCTCAAGGGCTCACTGCAGGTGTAATCGAGAGTTGTGACCTCGAGGGATTCCTGGGCTGAGTCCGGTTTCTTCCATTTTTCCATGTCTTTGGGGACGAACCCTCTCCTTTTTACCTTGCCTATATGCCTTTCACGGTACTACTTAATTCCTCGTCCCTCAGTCCTCATTCTTCGACGGCTGAGGGCGTTCCTCTTCCCTGTCTGGTTTTATATCTTATTATATAATACGCTAAGGTGTATGTTTCACAAAACTCAAGCTCCTAAACCAGAGGGAGTTAGAAGGTGTGGTTTGTACCAAAATCTTCCAAATCGTCTCAATAGTACAGGAAAAATCTTGCATGTCTTGAAAAGTCAACGGAAATATATTTATTTGTTTATAGAGTGCTTTTAAACAAACAAACAAGACGATAGCCCCTGTGAGAACTGTATCGCGTACAGCCCGCATTGCACTAGAGCCGTACGGGTAGTCTGTACACATGGGGCCCACACAACCCATTATGTGAGAGTTCTCGGAAGGGTCCGCTAGTTTATAAACATGTTATCTGTTTCTTCATCTAGTATGTACCTAAGTTAATTGTTAAGTCTGCAGTTAGTTTTAGTTGTGGGTTTCATGCCATCATCTTCCTTTTTAGAATCACCCAAACCATTAGGGGCCGATAGCCTTGATGTTAGGTCCCTTTTATCATCATATATAACAGAGGTGGGCACAATTCGGCTCATTGAGCAGCGCTCCCGCTCCGGGAGGAGAAAGAGCAGAGTATGCGCTCTCAGCGAAGTTAACATTGTAGCTGCTTGTACAGCTTCCGTTACAAGCGGCGTATCACAACAGGTGTATACTTGTGCCCTGTTTGTTGTGCATTAGATGATTAGATTATGGTGCTACGCTTACTTATATTCCTTATATTAGGTTCTGTGTAGGAAACATAAATAATTACTTTGACAGCTGATAAGTACACACTCCCTTGCTCACTACTGATAGTCCTGAAACTACAATAAGCCAACCTAACAACTTGCTTAGAACACAAGGAACGAAAACTTGCTGTAGGAGTACAGAAATAAATACGTGAATAAATATCATTCACCATAAACAAAACATAGGCCTATGTGTTCTTACATATCTGAACTGTCATTCTCCAGATGATGAGGAGGTGTGCGTATCCTTTCGCTGAAGCAGACGGGTTACATTTGGAGCGATCGATCTTGCACTTGCAATTCGAAGAACGGCAGAGAGATGGGCATCAGTTAGAGTGGCTCATGGAGATGTATTTATCTTCATTAGAGAGAACAGTTTCTCACACAGATATGTCGAACCAAACATTGATAGAAGTTTAGCAATCATTTTGTGCATGTTTGGGAAATCTGTTTGCGAAAACTCAGCACAAACTATTAGCGAGCAGTCAGCTGGTCCCGGCTCCTTGGCTCCACTCGCACTCCTGCAGTTGGCTCCAGGAGCTGTGCTCTCTCATTGCCCTCCTATGATATATAATTATTAACATTGCCAAGCGAGGCTTAAGTATCCTCCATTAACTCAGTGGTCAGAACAACGCGAAGAGAAAGCCAGAGATCACCGGTTCGGGTCTCACTTCGGTCAGACATATCGAGTCAACGGTTATTATAATCTCAGTTGTTTAAAGTCCGTCCTGAATTCTAGTTCTTAGCAGACGCCATGGGATGAGGGGGTGGGGGAGGGGGTGGGGGTAGGGGGAATTTGGAATTTTGTCCCGCAGATGTTCTTTAACGAGCCGGAAGCCAACGACATGGGGTTTGCTCGTGTAAACACCCGTTAACGCCACTGACGTTTACAGGTAAACGATATTAATTGAGTAGCATTTTCCTTCTAACTTGTGAATGGATCGTTTCCGTACCATGGTTCCTTATCTCACATTGATCCTCCATCATCCCTGAAAGTTTGTAACATCGTCACAGATATTCCCTATATCTCTAGGAGGCCAGTCTCAAATTGGTGAAATCGAAAACCAAAAACGTAAAATTCTCAGGAAAAAATATGGCCCCGTTTATGTTAATGGTATATGGAGTAAAAGGAAAGCCACAGACTTGTACACAGTAATCAATAAGTTCACTGATACCCTGCGTAACAGACGATTGGAATAATTCTATGGTCACATCTGCAGAATGGACAACACCAGATATGCAAAACAACTGCTTGATATAATAAATTCAAAGAAGGTCAAAATCAGTTGGTTAGAAGAAATCAAACAGGACTTATAAGAAATGAACATTACAGAAGATATCATCATGTATCGCAAGGCTTTTGGAACTCTAGTTACAAATCACTCTTTCACCGAAAAAGGTAAAAAGACTGCTGGAAAAAAATGTACGTAAGAACGTAAGAAGGGGCATTAGTACAGGACAGCTGGAATGGTTTTGTTCCAAAAACAGTGCTATGGTTGCACAAAAATAGCTTAACTCTACATTTCGGAATAATTTGTAGTATCATGTTGTCGGAAAAATCAAAAAAAATTGAAAAGCGTTTTTCTCTGAGTCTACGCATTTTAAAGAAAAGTTTTTTAAACACAAAATGTAGAGAACATTGTCACCTACAATTTGTCTCATAGAGGTCATGTCATACGTTGTGAAAAGCAGAAGCTAGGTGGTGCAAAAGTTTCCAAAAAAGTATTTTTCACTTTTTGTCGTAGAAAAAATGGGTTTTTCACAAAAGAGTGAATCAGAAATTTGTTCCTCTAAAAAATGTCTGCAACATGTATTTAAACGTTTGTTTCCTCCGACTTACCGTTCCAAAGTTATAGCGCAGCTAATGCGACGCTGCGTAGTTCAAGGCTACTATTGTTTCTGCGGAGAGAGCGGTGGGCATAGTTTAGACCGGGACCGGTGTCGGACAATTTTCACACTTCGGCAGGCTATAACTTTGGAACGGTAAGTCGGAGGGAAAAAAATGTTTCAATAAATGTTGTAGACAATTTTGAGAGGAACAAATTTCTACTTCGCTCTTTTGTGAACAAAACATTTTTTCCAGGACAAAAAGTGAAAATACACTTTTTTGGAAACTTTGGCGCCACCTAGCTTCTGCATTTCAAAACGTATGACATGACCTCAATTAGACAAATTGTAGGCGACAATGTCCTCTACATTTTTTGTTTAAAAAACTTTTCTTTAAAATACGTCGATTCAGAGAAAAACGCTTTTCATTTTTTTTAGATTCCCGACAAAATGATCGTGCAAATTATTCTAAAATTTAGAGTTAAGCTGTTTTTGTGCTTTTCTAACGATTTACTAAAAGCCAACCATAGCACGGTTTTTGGAACAAAAGGGGTTTCTTCTGTGCAGCTGTACTGCACTACACGGCGAGTTCATGAGGAGATTTTGGGAGAAGAAGAAGAAGAAGAGGAAAACACCATCAACGCGAGTCAACAAGTTCAAACGCGCTCCCTAAGTGGACAAAACAAAGAAGGAAATAATAATAATAATAATTTTGAGAAAGATCTTGGGCCCGATCAAGGAACGAGGCGAGTAGAGAAGAGGACACAACCTTGAACTTTATCTACATGTGGAGAAAATAACGGACACCATACGCATAAGAAGACTCTCCTTTTATGGCCATTTAACACGAATGAGCTCTGGAAGATTGTCCAATCGAATCTGTGACTTCTTTGTGGGAAAGGAAACCGAAGGATCTGGTTTTCAGAGGTGCAAAAATACCTACAAGAACTGGGGATATCACGTGAGGACATCTTGGAATGTGACCCTTTGATGAAGAAACTTGCGAAAATACTGCATTTTGAGCCAAAACCTATATTGAAAACTGACAAGCATGCTAAGCTTCTATGCCCAAGATAGCGGGTTCAAACCCGGCCGAAGCCGTCGGATTTTTAAAAGCGTTAAAAATCCCTCAGTATGCCTTCCTTCGGAGGGGAAGTAAAGCCGGCGGTCCCATGTCATAGATTTATGGCATGTTAAAGAACCTTCCACTAATTACACCTGTGTGAAGCTAAATTGTATAGGTTAGGATTCTACGTTCGTTGCCAAGAGCCGACTGCGGTGGCGTCTAGTAGCTAAGTACTGAACTAGGCCTAGTAGTCGTTGACGGTGGCGTTTGGCGGCAAAAGTAGGAACTATTTGAAAAATTCCATATTACAGTCCTTACTTGAATTAAAAAACAGATACACACACTAATACAGCCATCACAATTAACACCGGTTATCAGACAGATTCTACACACACCCAAAGTACTCGGGGCTACATGACCGCGTTATTGCAGCCCCTAAATTGAGGAACCAACCAACCAACAAAAACTGACAAGAAGTGGACCCAAGAACGTAGAAGCTCACCGAAGAAGAATGCGCGAACACTGGGTCAATGTGAAAGAACGAGGGAAAAGACAGTTGAAATAACGAGGTCCATAGAAGACCGAAACGATTATAAAAATACAGTAAATAATAATAATAATAATAATAATAATAATAATAATAATTCAGGAAGCCATGAAGCTAGGACAACCACCTCGCTCCAGAAAACATCGCTGGTGGAACACAATTTGCGATCAAGCAGTTGACAATCGCATAATGGCTTGGAAAAAATTCACAGTAGCCAAACAATGGAAAACTGGGAGAACTTTCTTACCACTCAAAAACAGGCCTCAAAAATAATTAGGAAAGAAAAACGAAGGTATGACAATAACAGACTTCACGAAATCCAGCAGGATTTCACCAAAAATAATATTATAAATTTCTACAAGACATTTAGAGAAAATCTACGGGGATACCAAGCACCCAGTCTGTGCTTCAAGAGACACGACGGCTCATTGGAAACTAACTCCAAAAATAATTGCAAACTATTAGCCCAATATTTCAACTCTCTTCTTAACTGTGAACCACCTCTAGTAAAACTTGACTTCTCTCCTCCGTTATTCATACACTTGGACTCGCAAGCCCCCGACATTGAAGAAATTACGGAGATAATCCGACAACTCGAAAACAACAAAGCACCAGGGGTAGATGGGATAATTGCTGAACACTGGAAACTGAATGATCCCACACTGACGCGGAAACTCCATTCCATAATTTCAGATATTTGGACAACGGATCAATTACCACATGACTGGAAATGCGCTTTGATTCACCCGTTGCACAAAAAGGGCGACGAGACGGACATCAACAATTATAGAGGAATTTCCCTGCTCCCGGTTGCTTATAAAATCCTTTCCACAGCACTTCTGAACAGGTTAGAGCCCCAAATGGATCCACTCATTGGTGACTACCAGGCTGGATTCAGAAAAGGGCGATCGTGTGCTGAACAGATCTGGTGCCTAAAGACGATCTTACAAATGAGGAAATGTAGAAATACCGTGATTGCATTCTTCGACTTCATAAAAGCATACGACTCTGTTGACCGCGACACCCTCTTTAAAATCATGGAAGAATTTGGGATCGAGCGTAAGACACGCAAAATCATAGAACAGACACTTACAGGAACAATATCCAAAGTGAAATTCATGGGCGAAATATCAGAGCCCTTAGAAATCAAGACGGGAGTCCGGCAGGGGGATGGACTATACCCAATCCTCTTCAATATGGTTCTGGAGAGGATAATTAGGGAATGGGAACCTCTTGTAGAGGGCATTCAAATCGGTATTAAAAAGAGAACAGAACTAAAGTCAAATGTCTCGCTTTCGCGGACGATATTGCAATTGTCGCAGACAACAGATCGGAAGCGACTTACGCAGTGGAAAAGCTCCATGAGATTGCACAAAAGACCGGATTACATATATATTACGACAAGACCAAATATATGGAGAGAAGGCCAGAAAATAAATCCCCTTTAAACACCAAATACGGTAAAATCGCACAAGTCTGGAGTTTTAAATACCTTGGCGAAATTATACAGCCCTCAGGACTTAATCGAATCGCCAATGAAGACAGAATCACTAAGCTCCAGAAGGCCTACAGGCTAACGTGGGCCCATTACAACAAGAAATGCATTTCGACAAACGCCAACAGTTATTCTTCCAGAAGCAACATATGCGGCTGAAACAATAGTTATCGATGGTCATTCCAAGATTAGGGAACTGGAAAAGCAGGAACGAAAAATTCTCCGGAAGATCTACGGAGCAATCAACAGAAACGGCATTTGGATGAAGAGACCTAGTACTGAACTCTTTCAAAACACCATTACGATAACAGACGAAATTAGAAAACGCAGAGCCAAATTTTACACTCACATCCACAGGATGGCCACCTCCAGATTGCCCAAGAAACTACTCAGTATCATAACACAGAGCAAATGCGGCACAGAATGGCTTAAAGAGGTACAAAGAGACTTACAAATTATCAGTATACAAAATTTCGAAAACCGAACTGAGTGCCAGACGAAAATCAAGAATGTTAAGTTCGAACCAAGACCATTACGACAACCTGGAAAAAAGTGGACGGATGAGAGGAAGAGGGAACATTCCGCGAGAATGAAGGGATTTTGGGAGGAGCGGAGGAGACACGCCTTCAAATGACATCATGTGATCCAAGTTTAATCGCTTTCCTGTAGGGGAATTTTCGCTTAAATAAAAATAATAATAATACTAATCAAAGACTCTGATGCAGAACAGCGACAGTGTCTGCTGCTTGCCATACGCATATGTCACTGGTAGTAGTGTATGAGATAAATCAGTGTGTCGTCGCTCTGAAGTGTGCCCTATCGCACTAGGCTACCTCGTGGTGTGTTCTGTCAGCCCCAACACACGTCCTTGTGGGAGCCGCTTCTTATCTGTCGCGCCCCATTGACTGCGTCGCTGCTCGCTGTGCGATTCACATCTGAATACAGACACACAACTTCTCCAACAAATGTCGAGCAACTTTTGTCTTCTCCTCTGCGGCGAGTCTTCTGATAGGGATATCCAACAATAGAAATACATGGGATCCCCCAAGTTATGTTCTGAACCAATATAGGGTAGGGGAATTGATGCACTGAACTGGCGGGCCACAAGGGGTAACTGGTAACTTAAGCGGGATGGACTGGAACATAGAAGATTTTTATTACAGAGTATGTTTTCTACAACTTGTAGCTTGCTTCGTAGCTAGCATACCCTCAGTAGAAACTCCTAAATACTGTATTTCCCCTGTTATAACATTTTGAATCAGAATATATCTACGATACCATACACAATGGGGTAATAGTGGCACCCCGGCGTCTATAAGATATAAAAATCCAACAACATTATGAACGATGGGTCGAACCAATTTATATATTATATTTTGTTTTATTTAATTTTTAGCCTATTTTCAATTTTGAAAAAATAGGCTTATGAGATCACCTTTTGTCCGTGTGTGTGTGCGTGTGTGTGTGTGTGTGATTCGTGTGTGTGTCCCCCCCTAATAAAATCTAAACGGCTGGAGCGATTTCAATGAAACTCGGAAAGTTCATAGCACTATTCCCGGCGACCTCGACCGTGCCCTTCAAATTTTGTTACGACTCACCAATCCAACATGGCGGCTGTGCGAAATATTTCACCAGTATTCTATATCTCCGAAACTATAACCGACATTACCCTGACATTTTCTATGGTGATATAGGGAACTACTATAAGTTCACTTATGTGACTTTTGAAAATCTGGTAACTACAAAACCAACATGGCGGCCAAGCGAATTTGCGACTTTTAAATAGACGTTTCTCGCGATTTGACCAACCAAACGCAATGAAACTTGGTACAGTATATGTTTATATACATTGTAATGCACCGACATCTAACTTCGTTCAATTGTTTACATAATCACAAGATGGCGGATGTGCGAAATATTTCACCGGCATTCTATATCTCTGAAACTATTAGCGGTAAAACCCTGAAATTTTGTACGGAGATAAAGGGCACTACTGGAAGTCCATCTATAAGACTTTCAAAAACCGTTTAACTACAAAACGAACATGGCGGCCAAGCGAATTTGAAAATTTTAAATAGACCTTTCTCGCGATTTAATGTTCCAAGCGCACTGAAACCTGGCACAGGAAATATTTATACACATTGTAATTCACTGGTATCTAATTTAGTTCAATTGTTTACATAACCGCAAGATGGCGGCAGTGCGAATTTTAAAATTAAGATTTTATTTATTGTGATGTAGTCATGCGATCGAAGTGAAAGTTTGAATAATGAACCTACGCAATAATTTTCCTTTAATGGTACATGACTCTATGGCCTATACAATTAACAATCCGACATGGCGACCATCCGAAATATTTAGACGATACTGAATATCTACGAATCTATTTTAGCAATCAAACTGCATTTTTTAATGTTCATAGGCGCTATGAACTTAAGTTCACCTATAGGACTTTAAATAACCTGGTGATCACAAATCCAACATGGCGGTGACGCGAATTATAAATATTCACATGGACGTTTCTCGCAATTTAACCAACCGCGTGCAGCGAAACTTGGTACAGTAAATCCTTATACGAATGTTAATCTACTGGCATCTAATTTATTTCAATTGTTTCCATAACCTCAAGATGGCAGCTGTGAAAAATTTTAAAATCTCCTTGTTTTTTCTTGTGTCCTAATTATGCGATTGAAGTTTGAATACTACACGTTCACAATAATCTGCATGTAACAGTACATAACTCTAGGACCTACATATATAAAATCCAACATGGCGACCATCCGAAATATTTAGTCGGTTCTCAATATCTACGAATCTATTACAGCAATCAAACTGAAATTTTGTATGTTGATAGTGGCAATTAACATAGGATATATGAAAATAGGCTGTATAGTTCTTCACGGAACTACTTGTTTATATTAATATTAAACGAAAAATATTTTATATTATTTTTAGCCTACTTTCGATTTTTGCAAAAAATGAAAGTAGACTTATGAGATAACTACAGGGCGAAAAAAAGTGTGTCTGTCTGTGTGTGTGTATGTGTGTGTGTGAGTCTGTGTGTGTGTGTGTGTGTGTGAGTGTGTGTACTCTGAATGTCTGTCACCCCCTATCAATTCGAACACGGTCAGCGCAAATTGAACGAAATTTGGTACAAGGGTAGCACTAGCAAAGGACACCTCAGTGTCATGTTTTATATCGCCGCCATCTTGACGGAAACGTAATGGTGGCCACACAAATGTTCAAAGCTTAAATCAAATTACGACTAACCTAATCATCCGATCTCTACCAAATTTTGCAACAACATATCTTTATGGGGGCAGCATCCCTTGACTAAACTAATAGGTCATCAGCCCAATAGTTTGCGGATGGCGGCCATCTTTGTGTGAAAATCGATTGGTACTATTAATTCGAACACGGTGAAACCGAATGGAACGAAATTTGGTACAGAGGTAGTACTAGCAAAGGGCACCCCAGTGTCATGTTTTATATCGCCGCCATCTTGACGGAAACGTAATGGCGGCCACACAAATGTTCAAAGCTTAAATCAAATTACGACTAACCTAATCATCCGATCTCTACCAAATATTGCAAAACATACCTTTATGGAGGGAACATCCTTTGACAAATCGAATAGGTCATTAGCCTAATATTTTGCGGATGGCGGCCATCTTTGTGTGAAAATAAATTCCCCCTATTAATTCGAACACGGTGAAACCGAATGGAACGAAATTTGGTACAGAGGTAGCACTAGAAAAGGCCACCTCAGTGTCATGTTTTATATCACCGCCATCTTGACGGAAACGTAATCGCGGCCACCCACTTCCGAAGGAAGGCATCCTAAGGATTTTAACGCTCTTATAAAATCCGACGACTTCGGCCGGGTTTGAACCCGTGATCTTGGGCATAGAAACTCAACGAAATTTGGTACAGAGGTAGCACTAGCAAAGGGCACCTCATATTCATGTTTAATATCCCTATAGCACGTTGTATTTCAACAAGCAACTACAACCAACATTCAATTATACTCCTTGAAAAGGACAAAGAGTTATAACAATACCCATGCATTTAGGAGAAAGTAGGCTATATGTTCTTTACTGAACATCTTGTTAATTTCCAAATTTAAACCTTTAATTTTAAATTTGAAAAAAAAATAATAATTCTTAATTTCCAAAATTACCCAAATTTTATTTCTTATTTCTTATTTTTTCTAATGTCTAAAACGTTTATTTCTAAGTTATTAATTTCAAGGACAACCATTCATTTTTCAGAACGATTCACCACCCCGCCATCATGCAAAAGTGGTCAAAGACTTCCTAATTAAGCAGAAAAATGTCACAACATTGTCTTGGCCTTTCAATTCACCAGATCTAAATCCCATGAAAAAATTGTGGATGATATTGAAGATGAAATTAAGAGAAAGGAAGCCCAGAACAAAACTGCAGTTGATCGAGACAATATTTTAAACATCTGGTATAATGGAATACCCGTTGAGACTCTCCAAAATCTAGTAGATTCCATGCCAAGAAGGTGTCTTGATGTTGGGAGGTCAAAGGGCTCTCCCACAACGTACTAGTGCAAAGATAAGAAACTATTCCATGAGGTGTAAAATTTTACTCTTTTGCCTTCGATTAAAAGACGCTACACAAACTGCCATGTAGACAGCAATACATTTTAGTTATTGTCTGCATTAGAGTTGAAATAAAACAAGCTTTTATAAAATATGTACATTGTAGTACTTTGTGTATACGTGTCTAAATGAATCATGAAATAGCTTAATACGAAGAGAAAAATCACTGAGTTGCTATTAATGTTTCCGGAACTGTATTTGTGAACTTTGGAATGGACATAATACATCAAGAATCCAAGAAAAGAGTCGCAGCCCCCTGAGAATCTCTATTAACTTTGAAACGCAGCTCCCAAAAGTGCGCTGGGTTATGGGTTAAGGAGGCCTTGCTGGTTGTTATTGGGGGTTAGGTACACCCCTGTGGAGGCGACAGACGCCTTTATGGCACTTGCTAACTTGCTCAGGCTTATGAATTTTCATCGGGGGAGATCTTTATGGGTGTGTCGTTGGACGGCAATAAAATCATTTTCTGGAGTGGAAGCAACTTTGTGTATGAAGGGTTTAATTCGAGTGTTATCTATACTGGCGCTGTCTGCTGGTGGTAGAGTGAATAAGCTGTATTGACATCACCATGTCTCGTGGCAACTTAATCCAACCCCCCAGGGTCTCACAATTAGCTTTTACTTAATAACATGGCTGTAATAATAATATTTATATTCGTCGATGTCGAAATGTAAACATTATATGTCAGAAAACTGTATCATAATGGGGGTCATTATAGCACTACTTCATTATGATACAGTTTCTCCAACCAATCAGAGCTCATTCATTGACCAATTAGGTAAGGATAGATTCGCACATGCGCTCAAAATCCAACATATCGGACATGAATTACATGATTTGAAAGTTGGCAATGTATATTGGATCAACCATTGTAGTTACAATCCCACACACGAAGGCAAAATCAGCACGAACCTTTACGTAACAAGAAAATACTCTAAAATATGCATGGAATGTAGGAATCTACGTCCAGAACGTTGCAACACACTATTGTACCCTAGCCTATACCGACATGGAAAGTGTGCTCTGTCTGTAATTTTTGCATAAACAAACTGCGGAATATTGCAATAAATAACACTGTACCTTAATATCTGCAACTCCAATTTCTACACAGAGGAATACATCGTACGATTTCGCCGAGACATAAAAACACCAGAACGTAATGGAGGAAGCAAGCGTATGAACTTACATCTACGGAAAATATAATCCAGCGCTCTGTTCGGTAAAGTAATTTCTTATGCGAAACTTTTCCGAAAGATGTCATGATTGTTTTACTTGGGATACATTGATTCGCTTGCGTTGACATTCTATACGCATCGAATTTGAAGAATTACTATGGTAGCTAATAATAATACGATACATTTTTATTTTAAAGCGATTGTAACAGCTTATTTTATGTTATTTGACTAAAATAACATAATGATCTTACATATACCTGTGCGCTATCTGTTGGTGTTTCAAAGCTTTGAAATTCATTATTGGGTAGAGAGCAAAAGCTGAGCCCACAAAATTCCCAAGCAGAAGGAGGCAACTGACAGAATCTCGACGGATATTTACGAATATTTATTATAGGCTCGTTGCATAATGTACTGTTTTATAAAACCATAAGTTAATATATATTCTACGTTAAAACCGTACCGGTCTCAGTTACATTGAGACCTCCCTCAGAGTAATTTAGGACATGAAAAAGTGCAAGAACATATGCTTAATATAAATTTGACATAACACAGGATGTTATCAAAAACTCTAAACATATTCTTCGTCCAAAAACACACACATTAAAATACTAAAAAAGAACAGATCTCTTACAAGCCACCTCCGTGGCTTAGGCGGCAGCACGCCGGCCTCTCACCGCTGGGTCCGTGGTTCAAATCCCGGTCACTCCATGTGAGATCTGTGCTGGACAAAACGGAGGCAGACAGGTTTTTCTCCGGGTACTCCGGTTTTCCCTGTCAAAATTTCATTCCAGCAACACTCTCCACTATCATTTCATTTCATCTGTCATTCATTTAATCATTGCCCCAGAGGAGTGCGTCAGGCCTCGGCAGCTGGCACAGTTCATATCCTCGCCGCTAGATGGGGGCTTCATTCATTCCATTCCTGACCCGGTCGGAGACTGGAAGCAGGCTGTGGATTTTCATTTACAACAGATCTCTTACACAATGTGTTAAGTTAGGAAAATATGAAAAATATAATAAGTCTTGATAAATACATACCCAACTATCAGTTCCAACCTAGATATTTCCACTTACAGTATATAGTTTCACATCCACATCTCTTCTATTCCACGCTGTTTTTTTTATCAAGACTTATATTTTTTTTTTCACCAAACCAAAATACAATCCACCATTCTTAGCCTATTTTCATTTATGATGAAATAGGCACTTGAGTAACTCGGTATGTAGATACTACAGTCTCATCCCACCTCGGCCGTGCCCTTTAAATTTCAATACGTTTCACCAATTCAACATGGTGGCCGCGCGAAATATTTCACTGGTATTTTATATCCCCGCAACAGTAACGGATTTCACCCTGAAATGTTGTACAGTGATAAAAGGTACTACTACAAGTTCATCTATGTAACTTTTAAAAAGCTCTTAAGTTCAAAACGAATATGGTGGCCAAGCAAAGTTGAAACATTTTAATGGATTTTTCACGGGATATAACCATCCGAGCGCAGTTAAACTTGGTACAGTAAATGTATATACACATTTTAATGCACAAGTCATCATCATAATCATCTTCATTTCCCCTTTTCCAGCTGACACTGGGTGGGGGCAAATATGGTTCCTCTCCACTTTGTTCTGTCGTTCCACCATTCCTCTTCCGACACGGTGTTCCAATTCAGGTTCCGTTTTCTAATACTATTCTGCATCGAGTCCATCCAACGCATTCTTGGTCTTCCTCGTCCTCTCTTCCCTGTAATCCGTCGTTCCAGTGCTCGTCTTGGTAGCCTTACTTCATTCATCCGTTTGACATGTCCAAACTATCTCAATCTGTTTTGCTCCAGTTTGTCATTTAGTTTCTGTACTCCCAATTCTTTCGGTATATCTTCATTTCTCACTCTGTCTCTCCTCGTTTTCTGGACCATACTTCTTAGGAATCTCATCTCAGCTGCGTGTATTCTGCTCTCATCCCTCTTAGTCATTGTCCTAGTTTCTGCTGCATATGTCATTATAGGAACATAATATACTTTGTACATAACTTCTTTAGCCTTAATTGGTATATCCTTGTTCCATACTAGTCCCCGTACCTGTTGGTAGGAAGCACTCCCAAGTTGTATTCTTCTGCTAATTTCCAATTAATGCACTAGTATTTAATTTAATTCAATTGTTTTCATAGCCTCAATATGGCGGCTGTGCGGAACTTTAAAGATTTTGTGTCCTAATCATGCAATCGAAGTGAACGTTTGAATAATGAATCCACACAATAATCTCCATCTAATGGTGCTTAACTATATGGCCTACATACAGAACAATCTAACATGGCCATCCTTTTCACAGGCGAGATGATATTTAAGAGAGAAGACCTATGGGATACCGGTACATAAAAATAACCTATGTAGTTCTAGAATGCACTCTCCCTATTAGGATTATATCCGGCAGATGTCATGACTGTTATACGTGGGACTCCACTGGTTGGCGTTCTATACGCATCGAATTTGAAAAACGAAAAATTGATAATACGATACATTTTTATTTTAAAGCGTTTGTAACAGCCTATTGTGTGTTATTTGAACTAAAGACCAAACGATCTCGCATAGTACCTGTGCTCTATCTGTTGGTGCTAGTTCAGGATATGAATTAATAATTTTATTGCAGCCAAATAGCAATCGAAAATAAATAATAAATTGCATAGATTAGATTGACTGTTTCCTTTACTACAGAGCTCTAAGCGTACATACACGCGTCACTGTAGGGTCATGGAAAGATTGGTTAATGCAATTAAGGTGGTGAAAACCATGGACAGCCAGACGTGTAAACACATGCCTCAACTCAAAGTTGGATATTGCCCACGTCCGGTCGATTATGTCTCCAGTTCCATACAATTCTTGAGATATGTCTTCTCTTTCTTTCTCCAACGATGGTAGTAGTTTTACCGAGATTCTGGTGTTTGGTAGAGTAAATAGTTTCTAAGGTCTTCATCCAAGAAGTGATTCTATTATACTCTTTGATGAAGACGAAGAGTTATAACTATACTCAAACATTTAGGAGAAAGTAGGCTATATGTTCTTTACTGAACATCTTGTTTTTAGTGTAACTTGTTACCTTACTTTAGTTTCAACTTTTATTATGACAATTTAAAAGCCTACTGTTTTATTAAAGTTCATTTTTGACGCCCGTATTCTTTTCAACATCGTATTACAGTACATTATTTATTTTTCCAACATAAATTTCGATAGTTGGAGTTTTTAATAGTTGGAGATGGTCACGTTCCCAATCATCTCGTACTAACTACACTCGACTGTATAATTATTGTTATTGAATGTGTGAGTAAAAAGTCTGTTAAAGACAGACCCACCTTTTACTTGTTCAATACATTTTTTTCCAATACACACTGGATGTTCCGTATGAGAGAAAAAAAAACAACACATATTCGTAGAAAGTAATCGACTGATCAGCTTTCTCTTCCACCCTTTCAGGTCCAGACTTCAATACAGAAAAATAATTTCAATCCATACACAAACAAACCAAAAAAGAAATCCTGTATCCGAGCTGGATATTGTGTCTATAAACAAAACAATAATGTGGGAATTTTGGATGGTCACAAACAGCTGGTTACAGTTTCGGAAAGACTTGTCTTTCAAAAAACAAAATCACAAATTTTCTCTTCCTGTTTTTTTGTTTGTTTTGTGTGTGTATTTAATATTGTTGATGCTAGTGATGATGGTGGTGATATAATCGGTTCCACCCCTCCCTATACCCCGCTATTCTCACCCCCCCCCCCCCTCCCTTTTCATTCAACCAGCAAGGCGATTATATTTCGTACACACACACATACACAAATTCTGTTCCTATCAATTCGACAATAATACAAAACAGACCCCCCACCTCATCTCTACCATACAAACACACACTAAAAAAATATAACTAGTATTGTTTATAATCTGTGCCATCCTATACTATGCTATCCTTGTTTGAATATGCATACAACGGGGGATTCTCTTCTAGTCTATTGTTCTCCCACTACACTGTTCTGTAATCGATTATCGAATGGCTCGTTTGGTCCGACTGACTTCACATGATATGAATAATCGCGTTGGGAACATTTACATTAATTAATTTTCAAGTGTCACCTGACACAAACATACGCATCAATCATAATACTAGAGTGAGAGAGAGAGATAGGGAACAAAGATGGGAGGGGGGCAGGGGGGTGAGGGGGGCGAGTGAGCGTCCAATTAGCTTCATGTCACAAACAATTGCCGCACGCGCTCAGCGTATGCCCGTGATCTGCTCTCGATACTACACACACACACACACACATATATAGACTATACTGATGAATGCAAATGTGTGGTAAATCCCCATACAAACTCACAACAAGAGGGAGCAAAGCTTTAACACTTGGTAACATTATTATAAGATGGCCAATTTCATTTGTGCTGGTGCTTTCATACATATTACAAAAAAATTGTAACCTAAGTGGTTTTGCATATTTAGTGTAAATAGCAGCAAAGCTAGAACCAGTTTCACTTCAACAGTTTTGCTAAACCCATTTGAGTCTTCTCATAAGAGGAGCTGGGCCTAGTTAATTTCATCTTTTTATTTACAACGAGCTGCACCCGGCGTGTATTGCAATGCCTAACAAAGAAAGTGTTGGTGTTAAAATTCTGTTCACTAAAGTGCTTTCGGATCCACAATATTTTATTTCTATTTCCATTAGCTGCCTTATTTGCTAACTCAGAAAAATTTGTGAGAGCGTGCACAACAACTCACCAAAATTCCATCGCAATTGGAAATGTTTACTAATTTTGATTTTGTGTTTTTATCGACTTTTTGAGCTTTTTGACTAAATATGATTGTTTCTTTTGACTGATTTTGATTTTTATGCTTTCTTTTAGATTGTAAGTGTTTTCTCGCTTCTTTTAACTTTTTGAGCTTTTTTTTCACAAATTTGTACTAATTTTGGTTGTTATTGGATTTTTATGGATTTTGACTAAATTTTGATTTGTGTGATTTTTCGACTTTTTGAGCTCTTTGCCTGAATTTGATTATTTATTTATTTGTTTAATAATGCATAATATGCCTCTAAATTTTGAAAATAAATAAGCTTATAAGAATGAAATTTCTAATCATTTTAACATATAAATTGTAAAATTATAAAAGTAATTATGAGCATTACAATGTAAAAGAAAACAAAAATTAAAATTAATAATAAATATAATTAGGCTAACAGAATTAAATGTAAATAAAAACAAATAATATATACATGGGTTGGTTTTTAGTTTTGGCACCAATGCTTCAGTGCCAAGTTGCAACAATGTTGGGCGCTGCCACTTTTACCGACGGTTGCTGCCCTGCATCCCCTCCCTCAGAGCACATGACCTCGCCGGTCCTCACCACCGCTCGTGCCCAGTCGCGCCTGATAGATGAGTAGTGTAAGACCAGCGCTCGAGAAAGACAGTCGCAATGTTTTCCAAGCAGGAGCAGAGAACGTGGATAAAACTTCAGTGTGCTAGGGGTCGCAGTGCTAAACAGTGTCACCGAGGATTGCAGGAAGCGTGCGGTGCAGCTGCGTTACCGTTCAGTACGGTAGCAAGATGGGTTGCAACCTTTCGAGATGGGCGCGAACGTGTGGAGCACATGCCTCGATCTGGTCACCCACCAGTAAGGGATGACAATGTACAGATGGTGTCCGCGTTAGTAGAAGTGGATTGGAACGTAACGATTCGTCAATTAGAGCAAGATACCGGACTGGCGCGTTCAACTGTCCTCCACATCCTGAAGGACTTACTGAATATGAGGAAGATTGCGTCCAACTGGGTTCCGCATGACTTAATCGACATGCACAAATGGCTGCGATATGACGCTTGTCGTATGCACTTGCAGCGTTATGAGCGTGAAGGAGAGGCCTTCTTACGGCGTATCATAACCATTGACGAGACGTGGGCCAGATCTTATGAGCCACAGTTAAAACGCCAATCGAACGAATGGCGGCACCACTGATCACCACGGAAACAAACAGTTCGACCAACCCCCACCAATGTGAAGGTAATGTTTATTCTTGCCTATGATTGGGATGGTGTGATCATTCACCATACTGTTCCCCGAGGGGAAACCCTTAATGCGGCGTACTATTGTTCGTTTCTGCAAGACCATCTCCGAGGAGCTATGAGAAGGAAACGGCGCCACCACTTGGTTACACCGCCCATCGTTCTGCATGACAATGCTAGGGCACACACAGCAGGCGTTGTGTCAGCATTGTTGGATCGCTGGGGCCGGGAGGTCCTCTATCAACCCTACATATTCTCCCGACATCAGTCCCTGCGACTATGATCTCATCCCGAAGATGAAGATGACAATGCGCGGGGAGCGCTTCCGTACCATTGAAGACGTTAAGCAGGCTGCCGAGCGCTCTCTTCGTACCATAAATAGATTGGGCAGTGCCAACGGAATCCAACGACTTCCGCATCGCTGGGAACACGTTTTACGCAACGGTGGGGACTACATCGAGGGCCTGTGAAACTTGGAACCCTCTAAGTGAGTTATTAATCCAGTTATAACTAAGGTGCCAAAACGAAAAAACCAACCCATGTATTTACTACTGTAGGCTACTATTCTGCCCTACAAAGGGTTAAGGTAACATGATAACGTACAGGTGGACTTGAGAAGATTAGGAGTGTGTATTTGAAAAAGGCTGGCAAAATCGTGAGGTGACTGGAGGAGACAGGTGATCAACAAGTCGTAGACTCTACATGGGCTGTAGCGGCGAATAAATAAGTAAGTAGTTTTGAGAATTTAAACCGTCTTCCATAGGGACTTGATAAGCACAGGGTACAATACATGCTCTCTAAGGGGAACAAACAGATTAACCCTTTATGGGATAGTGATCTTTATATTAACCACCTGTCATAAGGACAGTTTATGCTTTCAAAAATGATGATAGTTGAATCTTTAAGCCAAATTTCGGAGAATTTTCATGCTGAAGTTCTAGTATTTCTAAAATCAAATATCTACGTATCTACTTGACGTAATGTGTAGGATAAAATTTTGAAAAATTTCCCTTTCAGCTGGGAGGAGACAGGGCCAATCTCTCTCTCTCTATATATAAAAAAAATGAAAGTTTGTCTGTTTTTTCTGAATTTCCACGGAAATTTGCGATATTTGCGCGTTTCCGACTGTTTTATAATGGATGCGCGCAAAAATAAAATATTTGTCTGTCTGTCTGTTTGTTTTTCTATGGACAATTTTGTGTTCCCTTATAACTCGAGAACGGCTGAGTGGATCAACGTTAAATTTGATACAGATATCCTTCAGAGGCAAGACACTAATCATTGATGTAACTCTTCTCCGTACCTCTCATAAAAAGGGCCCTACCCCCTTAAAATACATGCTGAAATAGGCGTAGAAGGGTGAAACAAAGCTCATTTTCAGCCCCTCAATGTGAGAAACGAAGGGCCCCCGAAAACCGCATTTTAAGGCCTTAAAACCAACAGTGTTTGAGATATTCCCAGAAAACTAATTTCACTTAATAAATTAATGAAAGAATGCATGCCGGTAACCATGGCAACAGAATCTCAGAGGTCCATCAACTTATTTCTGTAAGACGCAATGCAATTCCATTTATTATATTACTGTGAAGGTTTGCAAACGACAATAAAGTTATGGATCCAAATTAAGCTGAAATATTCATCAATACATATAATGCGCTTAAGGGGTCAAGGGGTACTCTAGAATTTTTTTACGCGATTTACACGTGCGGGTGTGGTACGGAAGGTCTATTATATCCCTAGCCCTATATTGTTATATTATTATTACTATTATTTTAATTATTATCATTATTATGGCTTACAACGACGAGACAAACTCATTTTCAAACCCTTGGTGTCAGAAACAAAATTCGGGGCCCCTCAAGAGCCGTAAAGGGTCCCCGAAAACTATATTTTAAGGCTCTAAACCCAACAGTTTCTTAGATATTCCCAGAAAACTAATTTCATTTAATAAACTAAAGAAGGAATGCAAGCCACTAACCATGACAACAGTATCTCAAGAGGTGGCATCCAACTTTCCATCTATTTATGGAATAAGTAGCCTAACGCCACTCCATTTATTACATTTCTGTGAAAGGTTGCAAATGGCTATAAGGTTATCACGGAACCAACTAAAAACTGTAAAATTCATCAATGCGCTTAAGGGGTTCAAGGAGTACCCTAGATTCTTTTCACACGACTTACACGTGCGATATGTCGTACAGAAGGTCTATTATATCTCCAAACAGCAACATTATTTTCAAAAATTCCTGATTTGAAATAGTAGACTTTTGCTGAATTTAGGAATTTGGGCCATTGGAGGCTAAAGAAAACTGAATTTTCATGCACCACAAGCCTTTATAATTTATAAATGGGGTGGGTCTTCCTGTAGTTGGGCACTTGACACAACGGTTAGGGTCAGTTCGTATGTGACGTGTATTGCGATTCGTCTACGAGGTTTTCAATTTTATTTTCACGTCAGGAAGAACACGTTAGGTAAATTTAGTTTGAGAGAACATTTTAACTAATCATTTTTCTTTGTCGACAAACAGGTTCCAAGCCCCTAAACATTGCAACAGTAGCTCAATTGATAACATCTGATTATTAATACCGAAGACCGTTCGAAGAATGGATACTTCTGCTAGTCAGTAATAAAAATAAAATATATAAATATTAAAATTAGAGAATAATAACCTAATTATCAATGAATATAATAATTAAAATAAATTAAAATGTAAAAACACCTAAAAAGAAAAATAGTTTTGCCCTATAAAGGTTTGGAGTCAAAAACAATATCGAATGTAATATTACACTGTGCCTGTCAGAAATCTTGTATAACAATTATATACAGTTCCAAGGATACACACCCATCTTGCTATTACAAGCAAAGTTTGAAACTTAAAAAAATCAAATCGTTACTACTTTTATGGTCGCCTCCGTGGTGTAGTGGTCAGCGTGCTTAGCTGCCACCCCAGAGGCTTCATTTCCGGCTCTGCCACGAAATTTGAAAGGTGGTTTGAGGACTGGAACAGGGTCTACTCAGCCTTGGGTAGTCCAAATGAATAGAGGGGCTTCGATTCCCACCTCTGCCATCCTCGAAGTGGTTTTTCTTGGTTTCCCCACTTCGTCTTCGGGCAAATGCCGGGATTTACCTACCGTCAGGCCACGGCCGCCTCTTCCTTGTCTATCCCTCCCATTCTTCCTATCCCCCATGAGGCCCTCTGTTCGCTTTGCAGGTGCGGTTACCTGGGCGAGGTGCTAGTCTCACCTCCCCAGTTGTATCCCCCGAGACAATGTCTTAAGCTCCAGGTAGAGGTGGTAATGGTGGGATCCCTCGCTGAGCCCGTGTTACTCATTTCAAGCACTGAGTTAATTTGTTGATATTCGGCAGTTGTTTTTCTAAATTATATACAGTGAATGTCTATATTTTTAGCCTACTTCGTTTTTTTTTTGGGTGCAAGGAAGAAGCCTCCCCGAAGATTGTATAATTTACACTATGGAAAACCAGTACAATCGGGCGCATCCTGGGCAACGTTGCATAGCAGCGGAAGATTCTTCCACTACCGGTCAACACAGAAGTAGTAATCTCCCTAAAGGGTCTTTTTTAAGACCACTTGTTATAGTCTCGATTAATATCGAGGGATTCTCGCGTGCCAAAGAGACCTTATTGGCTGATTTGTGCAACGAATGTAAATGTGACATACTCCTAATGCAAGAGACTCACCGGGGCTACAACAGCCATCGGCCCAAAATCGCAGGCATGGAGCTTGTTCTGGAAAGGCCCCACGATAAATACGGCAGTGCCATTTTTACCAAACCAAACCTAAATATCACATCAGCCTCGCTGACTGGAAAGGATGACATCGAGGTTCTTTCAATATCTACACCACACTTTTGCGCTACTTCTATATACAAGCCCCCCAATGTCGACTTCACGTTTGAGGAACCTGCCAACTTCAACTACCAGGACGTAAACTTCATCATTGGCGATTACAACTGCCGAAGCACATCTTGGGGATACCCAGATTCAGATATAATCTGGCGAAAAACTGGAAACCTGGAATCTTCAGCTAATTCATGATCCAAAGCTGCTAGCATCCTTCAACAGTGGCCGATGGAGGAGAGGCTACAACCCCGATAATATCTTCGTGTCATCCAAAGTTGCTGGGAGTTGTTTGAAAATGATGGGTAAGCCCATTCCATCTACCCAACATAGGCCCATAATCTGCACAGTGAATGCCATGGTTGTGCCAGAGGAGGTGCCTTTCAAGCGAAGGTTTAATTTTCAGAAGGCCGACTGGGAAAGATTTGCCAAAGAGCTTGATACAGAAGTTGCCAAAATCCCGCCGCAACCTGAGATGTATGAGGCATTTGTCAAATGCGTCCATACAGTTTCTAGAAGGACTATCCCAAGAGGTTGTAGAACAAGCTACATACCAGGACTGACTGATAACAGCAAACAGCTGATGAACCACTACAAAGATCTCTTTGAGGCAGACCCATTTTCTGATGATACTATCCATGTTGGCGAGGAATTGTTGCAAACTATCTCAGCACATTGCAAAGCTAAGTGGACCTCACTGGTGGAGAATCTCGACATGAAGTTAAATAGTAGGCGGGCCTGGAATCTCCTGAAAAACCTCAGCGGTGAGCCAACGACATCTAGAAACTTCACCACAATAACAGCAGACCAGATTGCAACCCAATTACTCATGAACGGGAAGACTAAAAGTCGGAGCTCACGGGAGCAACTGGAACGAACCTCAGGACATGAGAACCATAACCTACGAGAACCTTTCACCTTGAATGAACTAGAATCTGCCATCTCCACGTTGAAATTGAATAAAGCTGCTGGCATCGATGACATCAGAGTAGAACAGATCAAAAAGTTCGGCCAAACCACCCTACAATGGCTGCTTACGATGATTAATGAGTGTGTATCTAAGCTTTATATCCCCAGGCTCTGGAGGAAAGCCCGAGTGGTTGCACTGCTTAAGCCTGGTAAGGAGCCAAACGATCCTAAAAACTTTCGCCCAATATCCTTATTATGTCACTGTTTCAAGATCTTCGAGCGCCTTATCCTGAACAGAATTAGCGGCATCCTTGAAGATAAGTTCATTCCCCAACAAGCTGGGTTTCGATCTGGAAAGTCATGTTGCAGTCAGATACTGAACCTCACTCAATACATCGAGGATGGGTATGAACAAGGTGAGATAACTGGAGTTGCCTGTGTCGATCTAACAGCTGCTTACGACACTATCAACCACAGAAAGTTGCTGAGGAAAGTGTACCTGACCTCCAACGACTACCAACTAACATCCCTTATTGGCACTCTCCTGCAGAATAAAAGGTTCCAAGTCTTTCTCCATGGTAAAAAGAGCAGATGGCGCATACAAAAGAACGACTTACCTCAAGGCAGTGTACTCGCTCCTGTGCTATTTAATATTTACACTAACGATCAGCCCATACCAGAACATTCTAGGCTTTTCATCTATGCTGATGATACTGCAGTGGCTGCCCAAGGGAAAACATTTGAAGAGGTGGAGGGAAAGTTGACTTCTGCACTAGATACCCTTGGATCTTACTATGAAGCCAATCATCTTAAGCCAAATCCCAACAAGACTCAAGTATGTGCATTTCACTTAAGGAATAGAGAAGCTCGGCGGGAACTGGATGTTACATGGCAAGGCAAACAACTCCAACATTGTCCAACACCCGTGTATCTAGGTGTTACTCTTGACCGAACACTGTCCTTCAAGAAACATTGCCATAAGACCAGGCTGAAAGTTAGTTCACGGAACAATATTTTGAGGAAGCTCACAGCCACCACCTGGGGGGGCAAGTCCTCACGTCCTAAGAACTTCTGCTCTTGCTTTGTGCATGTCTGCTGCAGAGTACGCTTCACCTGTGTGGAGTGCATCCAGTCACACCAAGCAGATTGACATTGCCATCAACGAGACCATACGAATCTTGTCGGGATGTATGAAGCCTACTCCAGTCGACAAACTCTACCCGATTGTTGGGATAGCTCCCCCAACTATCAGAAGGGCTGTTGCTGCTGATGCAGAGAGGGCGAAGCAGATTAATGATCCCCGTCATCCACTGCATAATCATCAGGCTGTTGTCCGTCGACTGAAATCAAGAAAGAGTTTCATCGCCAGGACTCAACCACTGGAGGGAACATCGGAATCTAACCGCATCTCCAGGTGTAAGAGCAAGCTGCCGCCGGATATCCCTGTTAAGGAAGAGCTAGCCCCAGGAAATGACCTGCCTTACCCTGTTTGGAAATCACTTAATCGTCTCAGGGTAGGCGTCCCTCGTTGCAAGACCAACATGCAGAAATGGGGTATCCTTCCAGCTGATGGAGACACGTCCTGCGAGTGTGGAGCAACACAAGACCCAGCCCACCTGCTCATTTGTCCACTACTAGAACAACCCTGCACTACCCAGGACCTGATCGAGGCAAACAACAAGGCCATCGGAGTTGCTACATTCTGGAAATGATCGGACACGGAAATGAATGAATGACTTCGATTTTTGCAAAAAATGAAAGTAGACTTATGAGATCAATGCAGGGCCAAAAATGTGTGTCTGTCTGTGTGTTTGTGAGTGTGTGTGAGTGTGTGTGTCTGTGTACGCTGAATGTCTGTCCCCTCCTATCAATTCGAACACGGTGAAACCGAATTAAACGAAATTTGGTACAGAGGTAGAACTAGCAAAGGGCACCTCAGTGTCATGTTTTATATCGCCGCCATCTTGACGGATATGTAATGGAGGTCACCCAAATGTTCAAAGCTTAAATGAAATTACGACTAACTTAATCATCTGATCTCTACCAAATTTTGTAACAATATGCCTTCTTGCGGGAATCATCTTTTGACCAAACTACAAGATCATCAGCCCAATAGTTTGCAGATGGCGGCCATGTATGTGTGCAAATCGATTCCCCCTATCAATTCAAACACGGTAAAACCGAATTGAACAAAATTTGGTACGTAGGTAGCACTAGCAAAGGGCACCTCATATTCATGTTTAATATCCGTATAGCACGTTGTATTTCAACAAGCTACTACAACCAACATTCAATTATACTCCTTGAAAAGGACAAATATTTATAACAATACCCATGGATTTAGGAGAAAGTAGGCTATATGTTCTTTACTGAACATCTTGTTGAGTTTATAATATAAAGCCCAACTTACCATTACAAAATTTCTTATTTTTCTAACTGTATTTTGAAAATTTAATGCAAAGCCCAATATTTTATTTTAATTTCATTTTATCCCTTTACAATTATTTCATTCCTTTAATTACAATTTATATCAAAAACATTCCACATCAAACATTAAACTTAAGTACATATCTAGTATTTTATTTTTATTCTTAATAGATTTCATTTTAATTGAGCTGAAAAAGACCTTAAAGTCAGGTCGAAACATGTTCATTATATAATAGATATATCTGTGTAAGAATTGATTGGCGTATAATTTAAACTTTTAATCCGTGGGAAAAGACTACCTGGAGGGAAAAATGACTATAAAAAAGGAAGATTATTTTTATCCATTTTTCAAAATTTGGATCTTGATTTGTGCTGATCTTCACCATTTCTTTGATAATGTTGTTTGAGCTTTCAGTTTTTTGACTGGATTGATGCCTCCCTGTCCTGAGCTAATCGTTTCATCTCTACATTGCTAGCACACCTTACATCTGTTTAACATATTTTATTCTCACTTTGGTCTACTCCTACAGTTCTTGTCCTCGACCCTTCCTTCCATAACTAACTTTGCTAATCCTGAGTGTCTTAATACATGTCCTACCAACCTATCTCTTCTTCATTAGCAGTCACCGGAAACTTTTCGCTCTCCAACTCGTGTTAATACTCCACCTACTCTTCTGATCTTCATCATTCTCCTTTCACACCACATTTCAAACGCTTCAAATCCTCTCTTCTCTGCTGCACCAACAAACCAAGTTTCACTTCCACAGAGCACTGCGGTCCAAACCAAGGGTTTCAAAAATTACTTTCCAGTGCCTAAATCTATTTATGCTATCAACAAATTCCTTTTCTGTAGACATACTTTCCTTGCCTGATCCAACCTACTTTTTATATCCTATTTGCTTCGTCTATCACTGGTTATTTTGCTTCCTAAGTAACAGATGTCTCCTACTTCTTTTAGCTTTTCACTTGCCAATTTGACGTCAATAAGGGTTTCTGATTTCTTTCGACTATATTCCATTATTTTAGTTTGAAATTTATTGATTTCTATCATGAAACCCTTCCTAAAGACTCATACCAATTAAAAATGCATTCAAATCCTCTTGTGAATCGAATAAGATGACGATGTCATCAGTAAATCTCAAAGTTGAGATTATTTCATCTTGAATCTTTATTTATAATAATTTTTTTTTTATTTTTTTTTTCGAGGGAAACGTGGGGAAATCTTCAAAAGACAGATTGCAAGCTTCCGGACTTACAACTGTGCAGGATTCTTACCTACTAAAAACCCACAAACCCTATACTTGGCTTAAGGCCACCCCGGAACTGCCTGTTCAGCCTTACTTCAGGGTGGAGCCTCTGTTACGACCAGAAGTCTCAGTCAATTTCATTAAATGTGATGATAATGAAATTACTCATCATCATCTTCACTGTCTTCAGCAACCAATCTTCTCGGTTCCTCTTCTTTTTTTGTTTTCAGCAGCTCAGAGATGTAGACTGCAATCTGTGCCCAACTTTCTCTGCTGCTGAGCATTTTATCCACCACATTGTCTGGTGTAATGACACCTACTTTTGTCTCCAGAAGCCTTCGAAGATTTCTCCACCTCAAGCATGCAAAGAATGTGTGCTGAACATCGTCCCATTGATCATCACAATAACGACAACGTGAACTCGGTGAAATTCCCATTCGATGGAGGTATGCTTCATAATAACCATGGCCAGAGAGAAACATGGTAATGTAATAATTAACCTCACCATGTTCCCTCGACAACCATGGCTTCAGTTGCTTGATGAGCCTAGCGGTCCACCTGCCACGATTTTCACGTTCCCATTCTTCCTGCCATTCCAGAAGAGATCTGTCTCTTTCCTCCCTCTTCACGCGTATCTTAGAATGCTCGTCTTTGCGCAAGTATATACGGCGCCTTTCCTTGGCCAGGATGTAAATGGGTATCGACCCAGCTATTACTAGCACTGCCGGTCCAGACACTGTACGATAGGCAGAAGTTATTCTGAGGGCAGCTCTTCTGTGAACAGAGTTTATCCGCTTCCTATACATCTCAGAGCCAAGAGCTACTGACCAAATCTCTGCACCATAAACAATAACTGATTCCGCCACTCTCATCAGCAGTTTCCTCTTCAATGGTGAAGGGCCGCCAATATTAGCCATGAGCCGCGACAAGTTGTTAACAATCCTTGCAGCCCTATCAGCAATCTTGCTGATATGATTCCAGAATGTTAACTTGCTGTCAATCATAACACCCAAGTAACGAACAGCAGGAGCTGTTTCTATCACTTGATTATCTACTAGCATGGGTACAACTCGTGGAACTCTCTTCTTAGTAGCAAGGACTAGTTCTGTTTTATGAACTGCTAGTTGGAGACCATGTTCATTCATCCAGGTGGAAACTCTCCGCATTACCTGATTCAGTTTAAGTTGCAGACCCTCCATGGAGCGCTCCATAATGAGCACAACGAGATCATCAGCATATCCCACCAAAGAAGTGTCCTCTGGCATCTCCATCCGTAAAATACTGTCATAATTTACGTTCCATAAATCAGGACCTAACACCGAGCCTTGAGCCGCCCCCGCTGTTACCTTGCGACACTTGACTCCTTCATCTGTGTCATACTGAATCCAACGATCACAAAGATAATTCCTCAGAACAGACGCCAAGTAGCGAGGAATGTTAAATGTTGTTTCAAGTGCAGCTATTATGTCAATCCACCGGGCAGAATTGAAGGCATTTTTCACATCCAGAGTAACCAGTAAGCACATTTTTCTAGAGAAATGGTTGCCATGCTCAATGGATCTGACAGCCATCACCACTTCTTCAATGGCGCTGATGGTGGACTTACCCTTCACAAAACCGTATTGTTTGGGGGACAGACCTCCTGCAGCAACAATCGCTGCCTGAAGCCTTCCTTTAATCATCTTCTCAAACAGTTTGCCAGCCATGTCCAACATGCATAGAGGTCTCTGACCTGAAGCAGTAGTGGGATCTCCTTTGCCTTTAGGCATGAGCACAAGCCTGGCCACTTTCCACGGGGTCGCAAAGACTCCCTGTAGTAAACAACAATTATACATATTCAGCAAAACATCTGGTTCCTCTTCGGATATCATCTTTAACACTTCAGCAGGAATTCCATCCGGCCCTGGTGCCTTCTTATTCTGAAAAGATCGTGCTGTAGTTTGTAATTACTCCCTAGTGAATAGCGGAATATCATCTAGCATCACCGGCATGTGATCGGGAAATCTCTCTGGGTGATTAGGAAATAGCTCATCTATAATAGCTTCCTTCTGGGATGCCGTCATAGCAGCAGTAGACACCATAATGCCGCCGAGCTTCTTACTGACAATTTTGTAGCCCAGACCCCATGGGTCCTGATCCAGATCGTTAATGAGCTCGTTCCATTTATGTGCCTTACTTTGAGCAATGGCCCGTTTGAGAGCCCTCCTCGCTACTCTACACTCTTCTATCGCATTTGCAAACTCTAGAGAATCTCTGCAGAGCCTTTGTGCCCTTCTCCTTAATCGAAAACACAATCGTCGAGCCTCTGCTATTTCAACATTCCACCAATAGGCTGGTCGTTTGTTTGGAAAAATCTTCTTCTTGGGCATGGATGCTCCGCAAGCCTTAACAATGAGATCAATGGTCGACCTAACCAGGGTTTCTGCAGAGCTCGCGGGGCTATGTTGAAACAAATCCTCCAGAACTTGTTTCCCTTGTGCTATTACTGCAAGAAGAATTTCACCATCCATGTGATCAACGTTCCATCTAAACGGTATCGGAATTTCATGGACTAGGCCTCCTCGAGGCCTAGTATTAAAAAGGATGTATCTATGATCACTGTTGTTATAATCTAGCATTACATGCCAGTCTGCAATGCAAGCAGCAAGATCTGCAGAGGCAAACGTTAGGTCTGGTGTGGTTTCGTTTTGCCCAGGCCGACAAAATGTTGGAACATCACCGCTATTTAGCAGCACCAAGTCCAACCTAGCAGCCATCTCCAAAATTATATGGCCTCTCCCGTTTGTATGAGCCAAGCCCCACTCAACTGCTCGACCATTAAAATCACCGGCCACCAGAATACCCCCAGTTACTGTACCTAGGAAATCCTCAAGGGCAGATAGTCGGGTCTCAAACTGCCGAATTGATTCATTGGGTGTTAAGTAACAGCTTACATAAGAAATATTTCTGCTCTTGACCCAGACAAATCCATTTCCAGCACCAAACTTTTCAATAAAAACTCTGCTTGGATCCGCTACCCATATAGCAGCCGTCCCACTTTCATCAGAGTACCACGATGGAATATCCCTGTTCTTATATTGTTCGCTAATAAGCACAACATCAATATTCTTTTGCGCGGCAAACTGAACTAGGAGATCGTTAGCCACCCTGCTACGATGAATATTGCCTTGTAGAAATCTTAGCATTTTGACTGTTGAGCACTCTCCAATGCACGTCGAAAGACAGCACACATACCTGACCCGATCACATGGTCGTCATTCTTGCCTTCACACGCGCAGATCGAGCATTTTGGGGCAGACGTGCAGTGAGCAGCTTTATGCTCCTTTCCCCCGCATCTGTAGCACAACTTCGACCTGTCAGGACCCGTACATTGTCTTGCCATGTGACCATAGCCCATACATCGGAAGCATTTCAGCACATTGGTCCTTTTCCGAATACGGCAGCTAACCACGCCTATCTTAATATGCTGATCAAGGAGCAACTCATTTGCCGCATTGGAGTTTACCACAACTATGGCCATACGCTGTTCTCTGGAATTGGGCTTGGTAATAGTAACTTTTATTTCACCCATGTTATCCTTAAGCCGGTCCTCTAATGTTGCCTGGACTTCCTCTGCTGTTGTAAGACAGTCCAAATCCCTAATTTCCAAGTTTATGGTAGGAGCCAACATTTTAACTTCACCCAAACCCTCAGCGGCTTTGGAAATCATCTCCCTGAACTTAGATTTATCTCCATTTTTCCCTTTCATTTCAAGGAGCACCGCACCAGTCGACGTTCTGCGAATCGATTTAAGGTTTACGCCACTGCAATCAGATGTTGCTTGCTGACGCAATGATTGAAGAACTTCTGAATATGTCTTCCCCTCAGTAGGCTTGATAACAATTGCCTCGTTGCGTCTTCTATCCTTCGTTTTATTTCCCTTCTGATGTAGAGAATGATTACTTCTAAGTTCTCCCTTTTCGTCCTCCAGAATAACTTTACCGCTATGACCCCTGTGTTTCCTTGTTCGAACTGTTTGCCAGGCATCTTCTGCTAACTTCTCCACGGGAGGTTCAATGACCACAATTTCATTTGCAGATATGTTTTCGGAATTGACACTGCTCTCAATTACAGTAATCATTGTTTCTCCTTGACTTGCAGCCTTCTCGCATATGGGAGTTCTAGGTCGAGTGATGGTAGTGACCTCTGTTGCCAATCTAGTTTTGCGGCAGTGATCGAGGACATCAAAAACCTCTACTAACTGCGCTAGGCTATTCTTGATATTATTACTCACATTTCTTTGAGTTTTGGTAGCTGCCATCATGATCTTCAGTAATCCTATTCCTTTCAGAATCTCTGACTCTTCTTTTATGTCTATTTCATTTCGACATTTACCTTTGTCCGCAGTGAACCTCAATTCATCTGAACCTCCATTCTCACCCGAGATTATTGTACTCTGCCCCGCCATGACATTAGATGCAACGTCCAGCTCCCTAGATGAAGTAGTTCTTGTAGACGCCACACATCGCGCGCCATTAGAATCTCCCACTTGGGCCTGAGAGCTGGTATCTGCGCCGCTTACAATCTCGGTGGATTCCACACACAATCTCTCCATGACACCGATCTCTTCTCTTCTGTTGGACATAACCTTACTTTCCACAAGCGACGGGGACACAATTCCTGAACAGATGGAAGAATTACTCACCCAGCCACCCCTCAGGTAGAGAAATCACTTCGTCGTGCGGAAGAGGCTCTGCCACACAAAACTCAACCCTTTCAACTAATATAGTCACTGAAATATACCGTCAAACTCACTTAAACCACGAAAGCCAAGACGCACCAACCGCTCAGTACGACAACAATCCAAATCCCATATAATAATAATAATAATAATAATAATAATAATAATAATAATAATAATAATAATAATAATAATAATAAAGCTGGAAATATATAAGGCAAAAATTACATCTAGGGGTATATAAGACTCAGACACCCTAATGTGTTAAGAAAACAGAAAAGTTTCAATATATTTGTTGCCTACGTCTTTCAAATAATTCCTCAAGTGCAGGTGTGTTTGGTATCAGTCTACGTTCACCGATTCGTTAACCATTATTATGATGATGACAATGGTTGTTTTAAAGGGCCTAACAACGAGGTTATTGGCCCGTAATGGTCTGGGCAATAGCGAAAATGACAATGAAATGGGAACCATAATGAAAACCAAGGTAGATTGATAAAAGAGTTACAGTCAGTCTGAAAGACTAGACTTTATATCATTTCAAATGATGCATGCTACAACTGCCTTCTCGCTTCGCTCGAAGCCCCACGTAGCTCGACTCCCCAGGACTCTTTCAACAGACTCTATTACGCATTAACTTAGGCTTCCCGCGTGGCTGCATGACGTCACGCACTCGCTGTCCATTACCCATTAACTTAGGCTTCTCGCGCGGCTGCATGACGTCACGCGGTCGCCGTCTCCGTAACGCATAACGTTAGACTCAAGCATAACGATGAAGTCGACAAAATCATTTGAAATGATAAAAACACGTACTAAATGTAACTTAGACTGAAAGCACTCACAAAAAGTTACTGTAAAAAGACTGACAAAATGGAGTTTAGATACAAAATACTTACAAAATGCAAGATAGTTTCGAAATACCCACAAACTGCAATGTAGATTCAAAATGCCACCCAAGATTGAAAATACTTGCAAAAAGCGATTGAGGTTGAAAATACTTAGAAAATGTCGACGCCCGCGATGCATAATGCTTACAAAATGCAATGTGGATTGAAAATACCTACAAACTGCAAGAAAGATCGAAAATGCTAACAAAATGCAATTTAGATTGAAAACACTCACAAAAGATAAATTTAGATGAAAAAGACTTACAAAAATTGAATTTAGAGTGAAAACACGCAAAAAAAATGGAATCTAGATTCAAAATACTCACAAAAATGCAATTTAGATTCAAAATACTTACAAAAATGCAATTTATATGAAAATATTTACAAAATGCAATTGAAATTCAAAATACCCACGAAATGCAATTAGATTCCAAATACTTGCAAAAATGCAATTTAGATTGAAAATGCCGGCAAAACTCCAGCCCTGCTTGTTTTCCTTATGGCCTTTGGTTACGCTCGGAGCCCGTGCCACCTAGGTATATTTCTTGTGCAAGCATCATCCTAACCATAATGTATGCAATTCCCCTCCCTTGTTTGTTTAAGATCAAACTTGTCTGGAGTTGATACCCTGGAGAGCAGGCGATATCTTGGCTCAAGTTGTCCGGCCCTCGTGCCAACTAAGTCTAAGAACAAGAACCCAGGAGGGGAGATGCATAGATTAACGGGTGACAAGGAGTAGACTTAACAATTCAATTAATACTCTGACATTCGTGACGAGCATGTACACGGATATGTTATTAAGACGGTGTGTCACCATCTATCCCACCGACAGTGGGGCCAAGCTCTCTTCTGACTCGGTAGACGCGTGGGTTCGAGCCCCACCGTCGGCCGTCCTTGAAATGATTTTCCGTGGTTTCCCCATTTTCAACACCAGGCAAATGCTGGGACGGTACCTTCTTACAGGCCACGGTTGCTTCCTTCCACATCCTTGTCAAGTTTCATCCATCTTCATCCATTCGATCTCTCATCTTAGCACGCAGGTCACCCACGGGCGTCTACTAGAAAGACCTGCATTCGGCCTCTCAGGAGGCCACACGACTAGCAGAAAACCATCTCTCCCAATGTATTTGAAAGGGAAAAGAGTCAAACATTAAGGGAAAGGGGATAAAGAACTCGGTATTAAGAGGGAGAGGAGATGATGATCAACTCACAGTAGAACGTCGTTTACCCGGACGTCAAACAACGTCAATTATCCGGATTGAAAAAAAAAAACGACGGAGCAGCGAGTGCTTACTCTTGTTATGCGGAAGTGCGCGCTAACTACAGTAGTGAGTCGGATCTCATTTTCAATCGTTGCCCCCCCCCCCCCACCCCGCCCCCTCCCCCCACCCTCCAGGGGCTCACATCTAGTGTGACGTGGGTTGGCGACTACGGGATGACAGTTGAGTCCGCCAATGCTTACACTTACTTGTGCCGAGCTCTTCTCCGTCTTCTTTCCTGTCAACCTCTTTTGGTCAACTCTTGTTCTTATCTGACCCCGACGGTATTAGGGTATCCGAGACCTAGGGAGTCTCTTCCTTTCCCGCCTTCATTGACCCTTCTCTCATCTTTCCTGATCACTCATTCTTCGAGGGATCAGCCTTCTTTTTCTTTTCATTATATTTCCTGCCTTCTGCACAATGCCCTTAAGGAGGCAGGGTGTGTGTAGCCCCGCAATTTCTGGTGCACCCTGCATAGTGCTACACCCTCAAGGGCTCACAACTGGTGAGTTGAGGAGTTGGCGCGCCCGAGGGATTTCTGAGCTGAGTCCGGATTTGTCTCCCTTTTTCCATGCCCTCTACTCTTTTCCTTTCCTATCAGCCTTTCATGAATCTCTTTCTTTCTAAGTCCCTCAATCCTCAATTTCGAGGGTTCAGGGCAATTATTTCCCCTTTGTTTTATTCCCTTTACTGTTATCTTCTTTTCCTTTTCCTCTAGTTTGTAAGCTGTTGATTGTTTTAATTTATTATAGGCTCCTTTTAATTTTTCATGGTCATCCAAACCATTAGGGGCCTATAACCTAGATGTTAGACCTCTTAAAACAACAATTATCATCATCATCAAGTGTAGTCTCTGTTGTCTCCTACCGTTTGTTTACTCTATAATGTCCGAACCTGTTCAAGTATGTGAGTGTGCGTTCTGTACTGTATTACGTTGTGCAAATTTATACTATTTCCTTGAGTGTAGGGGCCAAGTTGCGACACTATACCACAGTTGTAAAACCTGAGGGATTATATACGTCCGAAACATTGACCATGAATAGTAAAGGTCAAGCTGACCAACTGGAAAAAAGACAGCGCAGGATATTAAGAATAATCCTAGGTAATAGATGGGTTGATGGACAGTGGTGAATGAGAGCAAATGAGGACTTGTACAACAACATAGACCCTATTACATCATCAATTAAGAAGAGACGGCTACTATTTTTCGGTCACCTCTTGAGGATGACTGATGATCGATTAACCAAAAGAATGTGGAGTTTCATTAAGTCTAAGGCAACAAGGCCGAGATGGTTCGAGGAATGCGTAAAAGATCACATGCAAATTGGTATTCCAGACCGAGAAATTCCTGACAGGAACACATTTAGAAGATTGGGGAACTACTACCGAGGTTTTAAAATTGTATCAACTTCCGGAAGGTGGAGAGGACCTTAGCCTGAAGAACATAAACAGGCACTGATCGCTGGGGTCAGAAGATACTGGCAGGAAGTCAAAGCCAGAACAAGAACAACACCTAGACACTAAACTGAAGGTGGTTGTTACCACGCAGTCCATAGAGGCTCAACTCGATGTATATATTCGGTCGTTTGGGTCACCTATGGACCTCGGTGCTTGTGCTTTACCTGTTGTCTGCCACTTGTGGTGTATTTGGTGGATTGTTTGGCTGCTTTTTTGCTGAAATCTTGAGCCTTTCTATTGGACCAGTAATCTTTCATCTTCTTTCTGAACTCTATCTTACGTTCCTCGGACCATTTCTTGGACGCGTTGTGGTGAACTTCTCTAATGCATGTGAGGAAAGGCCTGGTTTCAACTGTCACACGGTAGCGACTCCTGTCATTTATTGTGTCTTGCTGAATATTAAGTTCAGCAAGATCCTTCTCAACTTGTTTGATCCACAAGAGCCCAGTGGCTTTACCCTTCTTGGCTACCTTGAATATCTTATAAGACAGTCTGTGGTGGTCCATTCTGTACAGGTGGCCGTAGAAAGCCAGGCGTCTCCTTCTGATGGCATCGGTGAGGTTTCCCTGGTGTTTGTAAAGTTCGCAATTCGGTTCGTACCATCTGGAAAGATCCTTGGTCCCACTATTTTCCGCAAGACTTTCCTTTCCTGTACCTCGAGGGCCCTTAGGGGGTCTTCTTAGTTAGGAACAGGCACTCAGCGGTGTAAAAAAACAAAACAACAATTAGGCAAAATCAAATAAAAACAAGATGTTCAGTAAAGAACATATAGCCTACTTTCTCCTAAATGCATGGGTATTGTTATAACTCTTTGTCCTTTTCAAGGGATATAATTGAATGTTGGTTGTAGTAGCTTGTTGAAATACAACGTGCTGTATGGATATAAAAAGAAATTATTCAAATCGGTTTCACCATGTTTGAATTGATATGGGGAATCCATTTGCACACATACATGGCCGATATCTGCAAACTATTGGACTGATGACCTTGTAGTTCAGACAAACGTTGCTTCCCACAAAAAGGTATGTTGTTGCAAAATTTGGTAGAGATCAAAAGATTAGGTTGGTCGTAATTTGATTTAAGCTTTTAACATTTGAGTGGCCGCCATTCCGTTTCCGTCATGATGGCGCGATATAAAACATGACACTGGGGTGCCCTTTGCTAGTACTACCTCTGTTCCAAATTTCGTTCAATTCGGTTTCACCGTGTTCAAATTGATAGGGGGGACAGACATTCGGAGTACACACACTCTCTCTCTCACACACAGACATACACACAATTTTTGGCCCTTTGTAGATCTCTAAGTCTACTTTCATTTTTTGCAAAAATCGAAAGTAGGCTAATAACAAAAATCAAACAATATTATTCAAAAACAGTCTCCACCCTTCTAGCCTGGAGAGTGCAATAAAAGTTGACCTATAAGTCCCTCAGAACAAATTGGCCCGTGAGTGAGAAAGTGAAGCTGGCCACCGGGCCTATCTCAAGTTCAATGACAGCTTGCAATGTGGAAGAGGGTTGCGAAGGGGTGAGAAGGGCTGCTTCTTGTGAAGGATTTATAACAGAGAGGTACAGTCAGTCAGCTGTTCCCAAGTGATGGTGAAGTGTCTGGAATCGAACCATTAGATGATTTATGACTACCCGGTGATTGATTTTGAAGTGAAGATTTAAAATTAATTTCCATTTGCTTGGCTAATTAATTATAATTATTAATAATGGTTGATTATTAAAAGTACAGTGTTGAACTATATAGTCATAATATTTTCGTTACAATATTATTCCACTACACGCATTAGTGTCATATAATTATTCTAATCACCTAATACAGTTTGTAACGAGTGAAATAAATAATGGTTGTTATCGTGTGAGTGACAGTTACTGCGGGAACAGAGTGTACTTCTGACAACTGACGGGTGACGCAGCGGACACCACCCAGCAGGCTGAGAAAAGCAGACTCTCTCTTCAGCTTCCAACTAGATTTTCACAAGGGTCAATTAGTTCTGAGTCAGTTATAAGAGGTATTTATTACCAGTTTCTAGATTCGTCACCGATACAAAGTACTACCGATAACAACGTTTTAATTAGCGCTAATGCTCTAGGGTTAACCTTGGTCGTCCCACTGACCGACTGGTTATGTACCTAGCACCTTCTTTGGTACTCTCTGGTGATCCATTCTCTGTACATGTCCTAACCACTGCTACCTCCTTGCCTTAATATTCGTAGTGTTCGATGGGTTGATGCAGAGTTCATACAGTTCGGTATTTGTCCACGTTCTCCAAATGCAATTCTCATATATTGCACCATATAAATTGACTAGCAGAAGTACCCGCTCTTCGAACGGTCTTCGGTATTAATAACCAGATGTTATCAATTGAGATACTGTTCCAATAGTTAGGGGCTTGTCATTCCTTCATAAGTTTATCAGAACGAAGTTAATTTTCTGGGTATATCGCAGACACTGTTAATTTAAGGGCCGTAAAATGTGGATTTCGGAGACCCTTTATGGACTCCCTAGTTTTGTATCACACATTGAGAAGCGCAACACATGCTTTTGTCGTCCTTCTAGGAGAATTTTTATTTTCCGCCTATTTTAGCATGTATTTTGAAAAGTTGTTCCTTATACCCACCCTTCTATGAGAAGTACGCTGAAGAGTTTTCTAAATGATTGGTGTATTGACTCATGGTTACAATACCTAATTTTACAATGCTCAAAGCACCCGAACATGAATTATAGGCGTACAAAAACATCAATATATATCAACCACACAGTATCAAACAAAATCATCTTTACGATGAACCCGTTTGTCGACAAAAATATGATTACTTAAAATGTACTCTCAAATTAAATTCACCTAACGTGTACTTTCTGACGTGAAAATAATATTGAAAACCTCGTAGATGAAACGCAATATATGTCAAATTAAAACTGGCCCTCACCGTTGTGGAAAGTCCCCATCCCCAGGAAGACCCCTTTAGTGAATTATAAAGGCTCGTGGTGCATTAAATTCGGGATTTTTAGCCTCCAATGGCCCAAATTCCCAAAAGCTGCAAAAAACACTATTCCAATTCAGGAATTTTTGAAAATAATGTTGCTGTTTTGGAGATATAATAGACCTTCTGTACAACATATCGCATATCGCACGGGTAAGTCACGTGTAAAAATTCTAGGGTACCCCTTGACCCCCTTAATCGCATTGTTGAATTTTACAGTCTATGTTTGATTCGACGATAACCTTATAGCCATTTGCAAACTTTAACAGAAATTTAATAAATTGAGCGGCATTGCTTCTTACAGAAATAGATGGAAAGTTGGATGTCACATCTTGTGACACTGTTGTCATGGTTACCGGCTTGCATTACTTCATTAGTTTCTTCTAGTTCTTCTTCTTCTTTCGGATGGGCCAGCTAAGGACCACGACGTTCAACTTTTCAGTTTGGCGAGGGACTTGATGTTTGCCCAATATTCGCGCATTCTCCTCTCTTTTGTCCAGATGATGCCGGTTTTCTTACAGGGTGGTCTGTCCTGAAAACTCTTCTGTTTAAGTATCTTTCTGATTTGTGATCGGCTTCTAATATCACTTTTCATTATCTTCAGTTCTTGGATATCCTTGTTAACTACTGTTAGCGACGGTGTCACACTCTTTCTCTTCCCCCAGTAGTTGAGAAGCCGGTTGGTTAGTCTTGTTGGGTTCATCCATGAGACATGTCCATAGAAAGCCAGACGTCTCTTCCTGGCCACATCTGTGATTTTCTCAGCATATCTATATAGCCCCTGATTTGGTCTTCTTCTGTACTCGTCATCTATTTATTAGTTTATAAAATAAAAATAGTGCCATATCCCCTCCAGGGACGTAGGCAACCTGAATAAAAGCCCTTGACTAAGTCAAGGGATTACTAACCAGGCATCCCGAGCCGGAGTTTGCGTGTGGTAGGGTGGCCAGTTCCTTTCCACTCCTCCTCCTACCATAGCATCCGGCAAGTTCCCATTTTGCATCACGAGGCTGGGAGACCCCGTACCATACCATACCAAGACTTTTAAATTCTTGGCAGAGCTGGGGATCGAACGCGGTACCTCGGGGGTGACAGCCAACAATGCTAGCCACTGCGCCATGAGATGGTCTTTATTAGTTTATTAAATGAAATTAGTTTTCTGGGAATATCTCAGAAACGTGGTTTTAGAGCCTTAAAACTTAGTAGCCTCCAAGCCACTGAGGGGCTGAAAATGAGTTTTGCTCGTCCTTGTACGCCATAATACAATAATAATAATAATAATAATAATAATAATAATAATAATAATAATAATAATAATTTAATAATATAGGGATAGGGATATAAGAGTTCTTTAGCACCCCTTGACCCCCTTAAGCGCATTATATACGTAATGATGAATTTTACAGCTTCAGTTGGTTCCGTGATAACCATATAGCCGTTTGCGAACATTCACAGTAATGTAATAAATGGAATGGCATTGCGTCTTACAGAAATAGATGGACTTCTGAGATCGTGTTGCCATGGTTACCGGCCTGCATTCTTTTAATCATACTAATATATAAAAATGAGATGGTGTGTGTCTGTCTGTCTGTCTGTCTGTTACTCAATAACTCAAGAACCACTGGTCCGATTTAAATGAAATTTTGCATGGATGTAGCCGATTTACCAGGTTTACATATAGGGTACTTTTGATTTCGAAATTTTGCACTTTTAAAAAATGGCGACCATTAAAGTGACGTCACTAGACCCTTTGGTTTCAAAATTTCATACTTCCATATCAAATAAAAAGAGAACGGTAGGAAATAGCAAACATTTGATGGCACATGCGAGCTTTGAAATTCAATTTCCTATCCGAAAGGTCCTTATCACTTTCCGTGTATCTCCAACAGTTAGCGAGTAAAACCGACATTTGTGACGTCACTACACCCTTTGGTTTCAAAATTACATATTTCCTTTTCAAATAAAAAGAGAACGCTAAGAAATAGCGAACTTTTGATGGTATACATGAGCTTTAACATTTAATTTTCTATCCGAAAGGTCCTTATCACTTTTCGTATATCTCCAACGGTTAGCGAGTAAAACCAGAATCTGTGCAATAAAACACGGTCAACACCGAGCGGTGCAGTATATATCTCTCTATATAAAAATGAAAATTTGTGTGTTTTTCTCTGAATTTCTGCGGAAATTTGAGTTTTTTACACGTTTCAGACTGTTTTATGACGGATGCGCGCGAAAATAATTTTTTGTCTGTCTGTTTGTTTGTTTGTTTGTTTGTCTGTGGACAAATTTGCTCCCTTATAACTCGAGAACGGCTGGGTGTATCAACGTAAAATTTGGTACAGATATCCATCAGAGGCACGACACTAATCATTGATGTAACTCTTCTCCGTACATCTCATAAAAGGGGGCCTACCCCCTTAAAATATATGCTGAAATAGGCGTAGGACGAGACAAAACTCATTTTAAAGCCCCTCAATGTGAGAGACAAAACCCGGGTCCCCGAAAACCACATTTTAAGGACCGAAGACCAACCGTTTCTGAGATATTCCCAGAAAACTAATTTAATTTAATAAACTACTGAACGAATGCAAGCCAGTAACCATGCCAACGGATTCTCAGAGGTCCATCTATAAGACGCAATGCAATTCCATTAATTACATTAGTGTGAAAGTTTGCAAACGGCTAGAAGCCTATCACGGAACCAAATTAAGTCGTAAAATTTATCAATACGTATAATGCGCTTAAGGGGATCAAGGAGTACTCTAGAATATTTTCACGCGATTTACACTGGGGGGGGGTGGTACGGCAGGTCTATTATATTCCTATACCCATATTATTCATTCATTCATTCATTCATTCATTTCGTATAGGCCATCTATGGACCGCGTCATTCCAACCGTCTCCTACTGGCTTTGATGTTTGCCCTGTACGCCAGCATTCGTTCTCGGTGGACTTCCTTCCGTTCCTGGGTCCAAATCTTTCCCGTTTTCAGCTTCGGTTTTTCTTGGAAACCTTTACAAGCTTGAAGTTTCCCTTTGAGTGGGGCGCGCTCCTGAATATCTGTTGGTGTAATCCCCACTTCTTTCAGATCTTTATCCAGTTCAATGCACCAGGCCCATTTTGTTTTCCTCTCCTGAAAGGAAGTTATGTTGCGGTTGGTCAGTCTCGCTGGGCTCATTCGTTTCACATGCCCAAAAATGGTAACCTTCTCTTCCGGATGACGTTGCTTATCTTCTCCACATGAGTATATAGGTCATGGTTATGCCGTCTTCTGGATTCCCCATTGTCTTTGATGGAACCCAATATCTTTCTCAAAATTTTCCTTTCTTTGGCCTCCAGTTTCTCGACCAAGCCTTTTTTGTTCATCGTGAGGCATTCCGAAGCATGCAAGACCTCCGGACGGATGACACTGCAGTAATGTTTTAGTTTTGCGTTGAAGGATATTGACCTTTTCTTATAGTTAAATGGTAGGCCATTTCCATTTTGCTCATGCGTGATGTGAATGCTTCTTTCTCTGATAATATCCCTTCCCTGACCCGTCCTGAAAAGAAAAGTACATGGCCATTGGCTGAATTAAAAATAAAATAAAAATAGGTGTTATAATTTCTCCCTATATTATATTATTATTAGTATTATATTATGGCGTACAACGACAAGACAAATCCCCTCGGTGCCAGCAACAAAACTCGCGGGCCTCAAGGATCCTCCAAAACTTCATTATAAGAAAAACATTATCCAACTGTTTCTAAAATATTCCCAGAAAACTAATTTAATTTAATTTAATTTAACAAACTAATGAAGGAATGCAAATCGGTAACCATGAGAACATTATCTCAAGGGGTGGCATACAACTTTCCATCTATTTCTGTAAGAAGCAATGTCACTCCATTTATTACATTTCTGTGAAAGTTTGCAATTGGCTATAAGGTTATCACGGAACTAACGTAGACCGTATAATTCATCAATGCAATTAAGGGGGTGAAGGGGTACCCTAGAAATTGTTCATGCAATTTTCACGTTCGACATATATAACAGAAGGTCTATTATATCTCCAAACAGAAACATTGTTTTCAAACATTCCTGAATTGAACCAGCATTTTTGCGGCTTTTAGGAATTTGAGCAATTTGAGGCTAAAGAACCTGAATTTTCATGCACCACAAGCCTTTATAATTTATGAAAGGGGTCTTCCTGAGTATGGGCACCTAGCACAACGTAGAGGGTCAGTTTTTATGTAACGTGTATTGCGTTTCGTCTACAAGGCTTTCAATTGTATTTCACGTCAGGAAGTACACGTTAGGTGAATTTAGTCTCAGAGCACATTTTAACTTTTTTTTTGCCGACATACGGGTTCATCGTAAGGATGATTTTATTTGATAATGTGTGGTAGATATACCCATATTTGGATATCTGGGTGATATGTTGTAGACAATAGAATTGCCTGTCTGTCTTTCTGTGTATCTTTATGTACGCCTATACCTCGTGTTCGGATGCTTGGTGCATCGTAAAATTAGGTATGGTGACCATGAGAGTCAATAAACCAATCATTTATAAAACTCTTCACCGTACTTTTCATACAGTAGAATGGTGGATATAGAGAAAAACATCTCAATATATGCTAAAATAGGCGAAATATAAAAGTTATCCTAGAAGGACGACCAAAGCATATGTTGCGCTTCTCAATGTGAGACACAAAATTCGGGAATCTATAAAGTGTCTCCGAAAACTACATTTTAAGGGCCTTAAATTAACAGTGTGTATGATATTCCCAGTAAACTAACTTCGTTCTGATAAACTTGAAGGAATGACAAACCGCTAACCATTGCAACAGTAGCTCAATTGATAATGTCTGGTGTTAACAACGAACACCGTTCGAAGAACGGGTACTTCTGCTAGTCTACTATATAAAGCTCAAATACCACTCACTCACTGACTCAATCATTCATTCATCACGAAATCTCAGAAACCACCAAACGGATTGGAATGAAATTTGGTATGCAGCTTCCTCAACGGCCGCAAACGCCCACTCAGAAAGGATTTTTGGATATTCAGGTTCTACAGGGGTGTTAAGGGGGTAGACCTGCATTTCATTGAATAGCAATATCTCCCGATTGCTTTCATTGGGGGATGTGATACTCGGCATATAAACTCATCATTAAAAATAAGAAGACACGTGTCTGAGGGTTTTTCGATGTGGTGTATATTATGAGGTGAAAGGGGTGAAAAGTGGGGGTTGAAGGATTCCTAACGGAGCGTGTATCTCTTAAACGACATAGGCGAGGAGTTTGGAACTCAGCCGGAAAAAATCAGCATAAAAATAACTAAACAGGTGTTTGACGTTTTTTCATAAATCCAATTTAAGGGGCCCATGGGGAGGGGTGAAATTATGGGGGAGGGGGGAAACGTAATATGTCTGAGTGTAAAATTATACATGGCCTATGTTGTAGACAATAACACATTACATCTTTTTTGTCTCTTACTATTTCATCATACGACGAATACTTAGGGAGTTATTAATGATTTTGTATTTTTTGGCCGGAATTTTCTAAGTCCCACGAATGACATCAAAATTGATTCGAATGAAATTTCAAAAAATATATTTTTTTAATACTTTTATTATATTTTTCACGCCTTTTAGGGTCCGAAACCAACATGATATTTTGATGTTTTTTTCATCCCATGCATTTTTGGTTTCAGGTGCTAGCATTATTTTTTGCACTAGGACCCATGCTATCTATCTATTTAACTAATGTTATAACGGGATTCCAAATGTTATTGCGGGCGAAGCCGTGGGTAACAGCTAGTAGCTCAATAAATGAAATTAGTTTTCTGGGTATTTCTCAAAAACTGTTGGTTTTTGGACCTTAAAATGTGGTTTTCGGGGCACGTAGGGCTCCCGAGTTTTGTTTCTCACATTGAGACGCAGAAAATGAGCTTTGTCACGTTTTTCTACGCCCATTTCAGCATGCATTTTAAGGGGGTAGACCCTCTTTTATGAGAGGTACGGAGAAGAGTTACATCAATGATTACTTTCGTGCCTCTGATGGACTTCTGTACCAAATTTTACGTTGATCCACTCAGCCGTTCTCGAGTGATGCGCGTGCAAAGTTGTACACAGACAAACAGACAGACAAAAAATTTGTTTTTGCGCGCAACCGTCATAAACCAGTCTGGAACGCGTTAATAACTCAAAATTCCGTGGAAATTCCGAAAAAACAGACAAACTTTCATTTTTATATATATAGAGATGACTTGAGAATTGAACAAGTGAAACAATTTTGTTATCTCACTAACGTAATCACAGAGGACAATAGATCCTTAATGGAAGTGAAGAGAAGGATTGCATTGGCAAAACAGACATTTAAAACCAAAAAAAACATTTTATCCAGCAAACATATGAATATAGATGTATGAAAATCCTTTGCAAAATCATTTGTATTGAGTAAACTGCTCTATGGAAGTGAAAGTTGGACCCTGGGTAAATTGGAAAATAATCGACTTGAAGCTGCTGAAATGTGGATATGGCGTAAAATGACAAGAACGAGCTGGATGGAAAGAAAACCAACCTGGAAGTCTTAAGGGAAGTCAAAGAAGAGAGAAGATTAATGAAGGAAATGGGAAAGAGAAAAATAAAATTTATTGGACATGTCATCAGACACAATACTTTCATCGTTAACATTCTTGAAGGGAAAATAGAGGGAAAGAAAGGAAGAGGACGGCCTAGGACGAAGTATTTGGAAGACATCAAGAATAGAATGGGATGTGACAATTACATGGAACTGAAACGAACCCCCAACGACAGAAGAGTGAGGTTGCCTCGACAAGGAATTAGCCTTTAGAATGTGAATTAATGTCTTCCATGTTTAATAATAATGCTATTGGTTTTACGTCCCTTTCATCAACCGCGGCTTTTGGAGACGCCCGTCCATGTTTCAGACCCATACATTACAGCAGGTTTTATAACCGTTTTGTACACTGTCAAATTGAGCTGCCTTGAGCCATTTGAGGAGCGCAGCATGTTAAGAAATCTCTAAAAACACCTGTTGCCTGCAGCTATTCTTGCCTTCATCTCTGATTGCACTATTATTATCTTCGGTGATCATTCCTCCCAAATACAAACTGGTTTACTCTTTCAAACTGCTCGGTACCTCTCCACCTAAAGTCTATTCGCCGAGTCGAGACAGTGCAGGTAAATACTTACACGTGATCACTTGACTGCCCGGACAGGGAAACACGCTCAGTTCACGCGATCGGCTCAGTCGGACAGGGCTAGCCAAGATGATTCGAGATAGTTTATCATGCCGTAGCCGTAGAAAAGACAAGTCTGTGCTGCGGTCTTGGTTAACTATCAGATACTTTCTTTCTACTATATAGTAACGAATATTGTTAATACATGGTAAACTACAGCACACAGGAATCATAAAAATAAATGCGAAACGTCTCATTACGCTCACGGTAATGCACGAGGGGTGCCAAATGAAAAGGTACGAATCGATACTGTGGGTACAATTTATTCGTTATTCAAAAGTAATCACCACAGGTCTGTGTCCCATTGCTTCACTAGCCACAGGATTCCCTGTTCCCAGAAGTCTTGTGGTTGTGACAGGAGCCAATCATGTACGGTGTCCTTTAGTTCGTCGTCCGATTGGGCTCAAGTTGCTCCCACTTGAACATGGCCAATACACCTTGTGTGACGTTAGAGACGTGTGGGCGAGCGTTATCATGGAGCAGAATCACTCCCTTCGTGAGTAGTCCAGGTCGTTTGTTCTTGATGGACTTGCGTACGCTACGAAGTGTCACACAATACACGTCACTGTTAATGGTTCGTCTCAAGGGGAAACGTTTCCAAACGGACGACGAACTAAAGGACATCGTACAGAATTGGCTCCAGTCACAACCACAAGACTTCTGGGAACAGGGAATCCTGCAGCTAGTGAAGCAATGGGACACCTGTGCACAGGCCTGTGGTGATTACTTTTCAATGACGAATAAATTGTACCCACAGTATCGTTTCGTACCTTTTCATTTGAACACTCCTTGGAATACAATACATTGCGATATATTCGTTTTTCAGTAGACTGTGTCTGACCAGCTGCTGCTGCTAGCATGGTTGACATTATTTTATAATTAGGCGGTATTCAGTTTCTTCGATAATGTCATCAAGTTCCCATATTCCCACAGCACGAGACAATACGGGTGTTATTAGTCCTGTTGAGTCAGCAGAGCTTGACATTGCGTCTACAACGGAATACGGCTGTATAAAACCCGCGTACACACGGTCAAAATTAATTCTTGCCTATACTAAGCAGTTTAGAACTATTGAATTATTACTTTAATGCTTATACTAATTATACACAATAAAATCTTAGCTCCGAATAAAAATAGAAATCACACTGTACAATGCAAACGATAACTTAAGCTTCACATGTAGGCTATACACAGCACTGAAGTCGGCGCACGTTCAACAGGCACAACTCTGCGCACCCGTTAAGGGCAGCCCTGCAATCACGCGCACAACTGTGTTTACTTCCACTGTCTCGACTCGGCGAACAGGCTTTTTTAGTTCTGTTTCTCATGTTGATGAGATATTTTTTTCTTTCATATAACCAAGTTGTTTCAATTTTTAATTCTGATGTGTCGAATGTTATATCGTGAGTTCAAGAGATTTTATTTCTGTTTCAGGTAAGAAAATGAATTGGGGGAGGAGTTCCCTGTTAAGCCGGTTATACCGGTGCTGATGAAATTCAAGATAATTCTTGTAAAGGGTGTGAAACACCGGTTAATGGTAAGTCATACCAAAGAAGTCAAAACAAAAGTACATAATCATCAATTGATTTGATAATGGTGTAAATTTTATCTTTAAAACTTTCTATATAAAATTTTCACAATCGGTGGTTCTACTATCGTCATTTGTTGCTTTTCAGTCGGTCAACACGAATGTGCCCAATGAATGGGCGAGGTACAAGATATAAATATGTAAATACACTCCTGGAAAAAAAATCATGTATTAGTAAATTATCACTATTAAATGAGGCACTTAAGGATTACGCCTTTCGACCCTCGAGTGAGCATCACTGTGTCGAGGTTAAAATTTACGCTAAAATAATTACGATACTGTTTTAGTAGTTTGTTTTTGGTGTATTTTATTACGATTCGGAATTGAATATCGTTATTTGTTAAGTTTGTTTTGTCTTAAATATTTTATGAATTACGTAAGTAAAAGTGTATACACACGTGTGTAAAATTTAGAAAACACAATGTAGTACTAAATCATTAAAATAAACAAACAATTAGCATGCGCTAGAAAATTATATTTGCAATGTTCGCATACTCAATCGAGTATCGCCGCACAGGTGTTGACTTGTCACTCGGCCTGTCACTACTACTGAGTTCAGCTTCCTGGCTCCACTAGGTCTGCATGCCGTCAAGCGTGACATCTGTTATCGAAAGTAGTAGCTGAGGCTGGAATTAGTTATCGTTTTAACTGAACTGATTGACTGAGGTTAGAATGACTTTCGAAAGGTGTATGTTATGGAATCTTGGAACTGTTTTCATTACCATTGCAGGCCATTTACGCCGTCTGCCACAGAATAGGAAACTTCCCCTATAGCTTCCACCCAGTATAAAAGACGGTTATATGATCCTTGCGATATTATCTAGATTCAGTTCTCGGTTTGTTGAAGAATATACATATTTCCCATTAATTTCTTCCCGTATGCATTCATTGCTTCATTTTAACTAGTGTAGATTTATTTTACTTTATCAGCGCGAAAAGTGGTGACCTTTCTAAAAATGTGTGTTTAATCAGATTCGCTTGATTATCTTTCTCCACTAGATAGACATGTATTTATATGGATTGTTTAATGTCGAGAGTTTTTCACTTTGCCTCGTGGCGTAGAATTTACTATGTTTACGGTTTTTGTACATTTCAAAGACCCCAAGTAGTGGTTTAGAGTTTTAATCTGAGAACTCCTAAAATACGGTGTTAAATATTATCGCATTATCGTATGCACTTGTTAGTTTTATTCTATTCATGAAATAATTATGACAAATTAGGACGTTTTCCTGCATTTCTCATCAGGAATGAATCAACATTATTTATTACCGGTACTCAAGATTTGTTGTTGTTGTTTGAGTCTTCAGTCTTTTGACTGGTTTGATGCAGCCCTCCATGCCTCCCTGTCCTGAGCTAATCGTTTCATCTCTACATAGCTCCGACACCCCACATCGGAGGCAATCTGTTTAACATATTCTAACCTTGGTCTACCCCTACAGTTTTTGTCCTCGACCCTTCCTTCCATAACTAAGCTTGCTATTCCTGGGTGTCTTAGTATGTGTCCTACCAACCTATCTCTTCTCTTCATTAGCAGTCGCCAGAAACATCTCTCCTCTCCCACTCGTCTTAATACCTCTTTGTTTGTAACCCTATCTACCCATCTGATCTTCATCATTCTCCTGTAACACCACATTTCAAATGCTTCAATTCTCCTCTTTTCTGCTGCACCAATAGTCCAAGTTTCACTTCCATAGAGCGCCACGCTCCAGACAAAGGCTTTCAAAAATCACTTCCTAATACCTAAATCTATATTCGATGTCAGCAGATTCCTTTTTTGTAGAAATGCTTTATAATTAGATATTTTCAATTGATGCTAGAGAATATTGTTCTATAGTACATTATGCAACGAGACTATAATGGCAATAATTAAGATACGAGTGTCTTAATTACCATTATAGGCGAGTTGCATACGACTGTTTATGTTCGACGATAATTATAACTTTATTTTATATTCGAACAGAAATATTCATAAATATATGTGGAGATTCAATCACCTGAGTTTAGTTTAGTGAACAGAGTGCATGCGCTGTGTTCCCAGTAAGGATCAAAGACCTTCTCAATGTCATGTTTCCAAGGCTTTGAAACATTGTTTATTGTACATTAGGGATATCCTGAACCAGTACCATAAGATAGTGCAAAGGTCATATTTGGGATCATTTTGTTATTTACTTTAAATAACACAAAATAGGCTGTTACAAACGCATTAAAATTAAAATGTATCGCATTATCAATTGTTATTCTTCAAATTCGATGCGTATAGAATGTCAATGGAATGCAAATCTACGGAGTCCCACATAGAACAGTCATGACATCTGGCGGAAAAGTTTTGCTTAAGAAATCCACTTAACGAAAGGAGAACTGCATTATACCTTAATTTCCGTAGAACTAATGTCCTTCGCCTGCTTCCTCCATGACGTTCTGGTGTGTTTTTGTCAACAACGGCATTCACTAAAATTGTCGGCGAAATCTTACGAATGTGTAGAAATTGGAGTTGCGGATATTAAGGTACAGTGCTATTTCTTTTGCAATATTACCCAGTTCGTTTATGCATTGTAACTACAATGGTTGATCCACTATAGGCTACATTGTCAACTTTCAAATCATGTAATTCATGTCCGACATGTTGGATTTTGAGTGCATGTGAGAGCTATCCTTACCTAATTGGTCAATGAATGAAAATATTACCGGGTGAGTTAGCAGTGGTCGTTACGGCTTGACTGCTGGCAGTCGCTCACATCCGGGAGGCGAGGAGGTTCGAATCCCCCCGCCGGCGCCGGCAACCTTGAAGATGGTCTTATGTGGTTTCCCATCTTCCTTCCAGGCAAATGCCGGGGTCCGTCCCTAACTATAGGCCACAGCCGCTACCTTCCAACTCCTTGTCCTTACATTCAAACGTTCCTCCCCAGACAACACTCCACACGCGACGGTACTTGCAGCTCACCCATTGGTTGTCTGCCTCGAAGCAGCTAGAACACTGGCGAGCCAAACATGTCCTCGGACACTCCCGGCACTAAAAGCCATACGCTAAAAATTAATAATATTGAGCTCTGATTGGTTGGAAAAGACTGTGTTATAATGAAAAATAGTACTTAAATGAACGCCATTATGAAACAGTTTTCTGACATAATATTTAGGCCTATGTATCGATTTCGTCGAACATAAAATTAATGAACATATGCATACCTAGAAGTTAGAATCAAAACTGGATCTACGAATAAACGAGAGTCTAATGGATTAGTTAAAAAATAAATACTCTATTTCTATACGATTTTAATGATCTTCGGGATTTCCAATCTAAGAAATTTTGCCATTTTTTCACATTTTGTTGTATCTTAAGGCATTTATTTATTTATTTATTTATTTATTATTTTTAATAGATTATTTTTCCCCGTATGGACAGTATTTGAACTCGAAAATCTCAGGATAGCACAATTTTCACTTCTTTCCCTTCTTCCTCTTCTCTTCCCAAAATCTCTTCATCCTTTGACTGTTTTCCTCTTTCCTTTGTTCTGTCCGCAATGTTCCCATCTTCTTCTTTTCAGGTACTATACATTTAGTATTGTTAATTTTGTTTCTGAATTCTCCTCTAACGCCCATTATTTGCCTCGTAATCACTGTCTGCCCGAAGTCGTCCTGTATTTCATGAAACCAATTATTTTCGTGCTTGAACTGCTTACTAGGCTACATCTTCTTTGTAAAAGATAGTACATTGGCTTTCACGGCCGGTGAATTAAAACTCAGCAATTCTTCTAGGTTTGTGCCGTGTCGTGTGTGGAGTTTCACCTAGGACACCAAGCTGGCTCATCGGCGGGCTCTTGGTGTCCCCGCCCGGACCCCCACAGGAGTAACGAACTGTGCGCTACCTCCCTTTATATTGAGTGCAACTGCACTATTTTGCTGCGAGAACTAAAAGCTCAAGCAGCTCAAGTCCATTACTTATTTTTTTGATTCTTTGTTTGTTTATCTGTTTGTTTATTTAGTTATTAAGTTACTTAGTTACTTAGTAATTTAGTTATTTAATTATAATGTAACATTTTCATTTTCATTCATGTACTTTTTATCAAAGAAAAACTCATACTTTTTAATAAATAAATAATTAATTAATTAAATAATTAATTAATTAAATCTTATATATAAAAGTGAAAGTCTGTATGTATGTATGTATGTGGGTGGGTGGGTTGGTTCCGTATACAAATCTACACCGTTCCACGAATCTCAACCAAATTTTGCATACACATAGTTTAGGACCCAGAAGGAACGGCTGCCTACATACATTTCCGAGAGTCTTTCTCATTCTTCTGATTTCGGCCCTTTTGCACTCGAGCAAAGGCTAATAAATTCATAAAATATACTCATGAAGGAATGGCATGGCAGATAGTTTCCATGGCAACATAGCTCAAGTCGAGACACGGCCGACTGGATGCCAGTTGCGCTCTGCACTACCGGTATATAAAATGAGGAGCTTGACTTGAAATCCCGTTAGTTACTCAACTGCCCACACAGCACTGTCAACCGAGTATAGCATAACAAGGACTTGACACTATCTACTAGATATTTGCCAAATACCATTCACTCACTCACTCACTCACTCACTCACTCACTCACTCACTCACTCACTCACACATTCATCACGTAATCTCAGAAACCACCCAACGGATTGGAATGAAATTTGGTATGAAGCTTCCTCAAGGGCCGCAAACGCCCAATAAGAAAGTACTTTTGATATTCAGGTTCTAAAGGGGTGTTAAAGGGGTAGACCTGTATTTCATTGAATAGCGATATCTCCCGATTGGTTTCATTGGGGATGTGATACTCGGCATATAAACTCATCATTAAAAATAAGAAGACACGTGTCTGAGGGTTTTTCGATGTGGTGTATATTATGAGGTGAAAGGGGTGAAAAATGGGGGTTGAAAGATTCCTAATGGAGCCTGTATCTCTTAAACGACATAGGCGATGAGTTTGAAACTCAGCGGAAAAAATCATCATAAAAAATAAGTAAATAGGTGTTTGACCGTTTTATTCATAAATCCAATTTAAGGGGCCCGTGGGGAGGGGTGAAATTCTGGGGGAGAAAAACAGGAAAGAAAGTGTCCTAACCGATTGACTCACTCGCTCTTAAAACTCAGGGGGGAAACTGCTTAAAAATAAGTAAATATGTGTTCGACAGTTTTTTTGATAAATCAAATTTAAGGGGTTCATCGGGAGGGGTGAAATTCTGAAGAAAAAAAATGAAATAAAATGTCTTGACTCACTCACTCACTCATCATCGCCCAGCCAAAAATATTGAAGTTGGAAATATGGCATTTTCGGGATATGTTCGTTGTATGTCAAAACCATACACTAAGGGAGGATTTTTGAATATTCACGTTCTAAAGGGGTCTTAAGGGGTTTAACCTGCATTTCATTGAATAACAATATCTCACGAGTGGTTTCATTTGTGGATGTGATACTCGGCATATAAACTAATCATTAAAAATAAGCAGACAAGTGTCTAAAGGTTTTTCGATGTGGTGTATTATTATGAGGTGAAAGGGGTGAAAAGTGGAGGTTGAAGGAAGGATTCCTAACGAAGCGTGCAGGCCTATCTCTTAAACGACATAGGTGAGAAATTTTAAACTCAGCGAAAAAAAATCAGCTTAAAAAATAAGTAAATCGGTGTTCCACCGTGTCTTCATAAATTAATTTAAGGGGTCAATGGGGTGGGGTGCAATTCTGGGGGGAAAAAGGAGAGAAAGTGTCCTAACTGAATGACTAACTCACTCATCAAACTCAGGGGAAAAAGACAGCTTAGATATAAGTTAATAGGTGTTCAAGCGTTTTTTCATCAATCCAATTTAAGGGGCCCATGGGGAGGGGTGAAATTCTGGTAAAAATAATTGAAAGAAAATGTCATGTCTGATTCACTCACTCATCACGATATTCAGGTTCTAAAGGGGTGTTAAGGGGGTAGACTTGCATTCAATTGAATAACAATATCTCCCGATTGGTTTTCTTTGGGATGGGATACTCGGCATATAATCTCATCATTAAGAATAAGAAGACACACGTCTGAGGGTTTTTCGATGTGATGTATATTATGAGGTGTATCTGTGAAAAGTGAGTGTTGAAGGATTCTTAACGGAGCAAGTATCTCTTAAAAGACAGAGGCAAAAAGTATGAATCTCAGGAAGAAAAATCAGCTTGAAAAAGTAGTAAATAGGTGTTCGATCGTTTTTTCATAAATCCAATTTAAGGGGCTCATGGGGAGGGGTGAAATTCTGGGGAAAGAAGTCCACTAAGGAAGGATTTTTGGATATTCACTCATCATCCCCCAGCAAACCTATTGCAGTTAGAAACTTGAAATCTTGGGTATATGTTCGTTGTATGTCGAAAAAGTCCACTAAGGATGGATTTTTGGATATTCATGTTCTGAAGGGGTGTTAAGGGGGTAAAACGTGCATTTCATTGAATAACAATATCTCACGAGTTGTTTCATTTGGGGATGTGATATTCGGCGTATAAACTAATCATTCAAAATAAGCAGACATGTGTCTAAGGGTTTATCGATATGGTGTATATTATGAGGTGAAAGAGGAGAAAATTGGGAGTTGAAGGATTATTAACGGAGCATGTACTGTATCTCTTATTCAACATAGGCGATAAGTTTGAAATTCAGCGGAAAAATCAGCTTAAAAATAAGTAAATAGGTGTTCGACCATTTCTTCATAAATCCAATTTAAGGGGCCCATGGGGAGGGGTGAAATTAGGGGGCAAAAACAGGAAAGAAAGTGTCCTAACTGATTGACTCATTTACTCATCAAACTCAGGGGGAAAAACAGATTTAAATAAGTAAATAGGTGTTCGACCGTTTTTTTCATAAATCCAATTTAAGGGGCCCAAGGGGAGGGGTGAAATTAGGGGGCAAAAACAGGAAAGAATGTGTCCTAACTGATGACTCGTTTACTCATCAAACTCAGGGGGAAAAACAGATGTAAATAAGTAAATAGGTGTTCGACCGTTTATTTTTCATAAATCCAATTTAAGGGGTTCATAGGGAGGGGTGAAATTCTCAAAAATAAATGAAAGAAAATGTCCTGACTGACTCACTCACTCATCATCGCCCAGCCAAAATTATTGAAGTTAGAAACATGACATTTTGGGGATATGTTCGTTGTATGTCGAAAGCGTCCACTAAGGAAAGAGTTTCGGATATTCACGTTCTAAAGGGGTGTTAAGGGGGTAAGCGTGCTTTTCATTGAATAACAATATCTCACGAGTGTTTTCATTTGGGGACGTGATAGTTGGCATATATACTAATCATTAAAAATAAGCTGACACATGTATAATGTTTTTTCGATATGGTGTATATATATTATGATGTGAAAGGGATGAAAAGTGGGGGTTGAAAGATTCCTACCGGAGCGTGTATCTCTTGAATGACATAGGCGAGGAGTTTGATTTTCTCCGAGATTCAATCAGCTTAAAAATAAATAAATAAATGAATAAATAATTAAAATAAGTAGGTGTTCGACCGTTTTTTCATAAATCCAATTTAAGGGGCCTATGGGGAGGGCTGAAATTCTGGAAGAAAAACGTCCACTAAGGAAGGATTTTTGGATGTTCACTCTCATCGACCAACCAAGACTATTAAAGTTATAAGAAGGGAATATGTTTGTTGTGTGTCGAAAAATTCTACTAAGGCGGGATTTTTGATTATTCAGCTTCTAAAGGGGTATTAATGGGGTTAAGCCTGCATTTCATTGAAGAACAATATGACACGACTACGACGCGAGCGAAGCGAGGCTAAAAATGAGATGGTGTGTGTCTGTGTATTACTCAATCACGCAAGAACCACTGGTCCGATTTAAATGAATTTTACATGGAATTAGCTGATTTACCTGGTTAACGTATAGGCTACTTTTGATTTCAATACTTTGCACTATTTAAAGATGGCGACCATTTTAGTGACGTCACTACACCCTTTGGTGTCAAACTTTCATATTTCCATTACAAATAATATGTGAACGCTAAGAAATAGCAAACTTTTGATGGCATAAACGAGGTTTAAAATTACATTTTCTATCCGAAAGTTATCTTCACCGGTTAGCGAGTAAAACCTAAATTTGTGCTGTAAAACACGGTCAACGCCGAGCGGTGTAGTTGGACAAAATGTTCCATCCTTAATCTCCCTCTGCGCAGCATCTCGCCTATCCCCTGTTTTAACTGTCACCTTCACATTTTAATTTATTTATGACGCGTAGCGAAGCACGGGTACTTCAGCTAGTACATTATAATTATGAAAAAACTATTTATTACCTCAAGTCAATATGTTGTACATTAAAACCGTTCCGGTTTCGATCACTTTGTGATCTTCTGCAGTGTGGTATACAATAAGTGAATGTGTAATAACATACACTTACCCTAATACAATTTTGCCATAACAGAGGATACTAAAAATATTTTTGTTCCAAAAGCTCACAAAGTAAAATTTCAAAAATCAGATCTGTTATAAAACGTGTTAAGAATAACATTATAAATTCTTGTTAAAACAGCGTTGAATTGAAGAGATGTGGATGTGAAAATGGATGTGCTGAATACGTTAGGTTATAAATGATTGTTGATATGTATTTGCCAGGTATCAACCATCATTAATTATAACCTATCTTATTCAGAATGTCTATTTTCACATCCACATCTCTTCATTTCAACGCTATTTTACCAAGATTTTTTCATGTTTTTCTGAACACATTTAATGCAAACACATTTGCCATTGAAAATAAATGTTTTAAATGTCCATATTGTTTAAATTATACGCCAAATCAATACATAAACAAATATATATTTTATATATTGGTACATGTTTCGACCTACAATTAAGAATTGAAATGAAAAATTAATGATAATAATTGTAATAGATAAAATAAAGTAATAAAATGTATATCCTTACAAATGTAGTATTAATTAAATAAATATAAGATTGGTCTTTTTACAATAATTTTAAAAAAGTAGTTAGAAAATAAGAACTATTAACGGTGAGTGTAGAAATGTTAAGCTTTGAAAGAAGACCAATCTTATATTTATTTAATTAATACTACATTTGTAAGGATATACATTTTATTACTTTATTTTATCTATTACAATTATTATAATTAATTTTTCATTCAAATTTAGATTTAAGTCACATATGCTATTTTAGTTTTCAATTCTTAATTGATTTTCTTTTTAGGCTGAGGATGACCCCAATGTGGGTCGAAACATGTACCAATATATAATATATATATATTTGTTTATGTATTGATTTGGCGTATACTTTTAAACGTTTAAACACATTTTGTAACAGATCTGACTTTTGAAATTTTACTTTGTGAGCTTTTGGAACAAAAATAATTTTATTATCCTCTGTTATGCCAAATTGTATTTGGTTAACTGTATGTTATTGCACATTTACTTATCCTATACTACGCTGAGGAAGGTCACAATGTACGGTTTTAATGTACAATATATTGACTTAAGGTAAAACATAGTTTATTATAATTATAATGTATTTAATTAATTAATTATGTAATTAATTATTTATTTAGTCTATTAAAAAGTATGCGCTTCCCTTTGATAGAAAGGTACATAAGATCGCCAAATTAAAACTGTAATTTTGTAAAAGGTATTTCTATTCTGAAAATAAATGTACAGGCCACAAATACACAAAGATTCGTGTGAATATACGTATTTAATTTTATATTTTACAAACTTATAGATAAGACTCGTTTGGCTATGAAGTCACCGAGGGGTAAACTGTGGACAGAGTAAAACATGTGAGGTTACGAGTTATCAAATTGTAGGATTACATAAAAGGATTTTTATTTTAAATTAGTAAAAATGTAACAATCGAAGTGATAATTTTAATTTACGAGTGTCATGTCTGAGGTTCTCTCACCCTAGTACATTCCCTCAGTTACGAAATGACAGATTAGCTTTTTTGAAAATAATAAAAAATAAAAAATCTCGTCTCTTTGGGAATATGTTGAAATAATTAAAAAGTGCAGACACATCCAGTCTATCGGTGGGAACACGACTTATCAGAGTGCAGCGTGGTTCATACCTCCACCCTCTCACCCCAGCAACTACACATAGGAGCAGATAACATGATCAAACATGGCCCCCACCACCGCACTCAGATAGCGTACTCTGTGACATCGTTAAAGGCAAGTTTATCATTTCTATTGCAGTTTTAACATGCTGCTCCATGGTAGCTCAGCAGAAAATAATACGGATAATAATCACCAGTTGTACAATGTTGTTTACGCTCGCTTGCTCACCGAAGAGATACGGAAATTGCCGATAACTGTGCTGTCTAAAACATGCATAATATTGAGCATAATGTATTATACAGTCATATACAGTGTGCACCGAAAGTCCATTTACCCCTTGGAACACGGCCTATAAGCCCACGAAACAGAGATTCCTATTTCAACGCCGGTCATGAAAGTCTAAATTTTTTCTTAATTCGCCTCTACGGGGAGGAAATATCACACTTAGTTCGTCGCTTTGAGAGGTTAAGGAATAAGTGAACATGCTGAACGCAGTATTCAGCGAAACGTCAGGACAACAAAATGTCCTTGGAACACGGCCTATAAGCCCGCGAAACAGAGATTCCTATTTCAACGCCGGTCATGAAAGTCTACATTTTTACTTAATTCGCCTCTACGGGGAGGAAATATCACACTTAGTTCGTCGCTTTGAGAGGTTAAGGAAGAAGTGAACATGCTGAACGCAGTATTCAGCGAAACGTCAGGACGACAAAATGTTCTTGGAACACGGCCTATAAGCCCGCGAAACAGAGATTCTTATTTCAACGCCGGTCGTGAAAGTCTAAATTTTTACTCCATATACCCCTACTCATTCTACTTCTTTCTTCGTCATGCCCGACCAAGGAGCGCGATTGAACTTATTTAGCTGATGGCATTGCCTTTCTCCTCTCCCAAAATCTCTTCATCTTCTCGCTGTGGCTTCTCTTGCGATCTTCTGACCAGGTTTTGTTAGTGATAGTGCGTGGATGGTCTGCAAAGCGGTGATTATCGACTAATTCTCTGAATTTAGCTCTGTCTAGTGCAATGTCGTCTGTGATGTCTATTTCCTGAAGATCTTATCCAACTCAAGCAGCCAGGTGTTTTTAACATTCATTGAAAATGGCAAGGTTAAGAATCATTTTGATCAGTCTCTAATTGCCCATCCTGAGGATATGCCCTTAAAATTTCAATCGTTTTTTCTTGAATGTGCCTAAAATTTTCTCCGATTGCTGGTATTAGTCTTGGGATTTTCTTCTCATCCAGATTTCCCCTGTACAGACTGTTCCAAATTTTTCTTAAAATTTTCCTTTATTGCTTTTCCACATCTTTAATTAATGATCTGTCCCCAATAATCATCGTTTCAGGAGCATATAATGAGTACTTCAGGCTTGATTACAGTGTTGTAATGCCGTAATTTTGCTTTTCTGGATATTTATTTATTATTATATCTGTTCCTATTGTCTAAATATATACATTTGTACTTACATCTTAAGAATCTAAAACATCCGTTTGTGTCCCTCCATGGTCTCTGCACACCTGAATACGCCACCATGTTCTGATGCTCATATTAAGCAACATCCTTAGGGTCATTGTCTGGAAAGCTTCCTCACCTGTCCCTTGATGTAACGCCAGAGTGCGCCATCGGGTGTTGTAAGATCATGGCTCCTTGGTGACCATGGAAGAGGAGCTATTTGATTGCCCGATCCATACGCTTCAACGCCACGACAATGTCTCCTGGAGCATTTCTTTTCTTCCATGTCTCGATCAATCTTGCACACTTCCTGTCATAAACGCCTTTATATCCCAGGAAAATGTTGTCTCTTTTATGGGTGGAGACTTGAAGCCGTTCCCTTAAGTATTCTCGTATGACGCGAATTGTCTCCTCTAAAATCTCTTCAATGATGAGTAGGGGTATACGGAATTTGTGCGCATAGTGTATAGTCTGCGTTACCTTAATGATATTGCGTACTTCTGAGCATGTGAACTGTGTAGTTTCTCAGTTACAAAGGAAATTAGAGAAAAATTTATAGAAGGGGAAATAATTTCAATTCTGAGATTTTCTGATGGCATTGTCATCTTAACAAATTCACCAGAGGAATTGAATTATTTTTAAATGGTATGGACTCCGTCTTGAGGAAAGAATTTTTTGATGAGAATTAATGAATGTTAATGGAATGCAACCCAAATCAATCAGAAACCCCTCAGGTTGTCAAATTTTTATGTGAAAAGCTAGAGGAAGTAAGAGACTTCTGTTACTTAGGAAGTAAAATGACCAGTAATTGACGAAGCAAATAGGGTATAAACAGTAAGAAAGATAAGCATTTCTACAGAAAAGGAATCTTTTGACACCGAATAGAGATTTATGTATTAGGAAGTCCTTTCTGTAAGCCTCTGTCTGGAGCATGGCGCTGTATGGAAGTGAAACTTCGAAAAAGAGGAGAATATATGCGTGTGAAATGAAGTGTTGCGGGAGAATGATCAAGATCAGATGGGTAGATAGAGGAACAAAGAAAGATCCATTAAGACGCGTGCGAGAAGAGAGATATTTCTGGAGAGTGCTAATGAAGAGAAGAGATAGGTTGGTGGGAAACAAACTAAGACACCCAGAAATAGCAAAGTTAGTTATGGAAGGAAGAGTCGAGGACGGGAACTGTAGGGATAGACGGAGGTTAGAATTTGTTAATGAGATTGCCTCGGATATAAGGTGTGGTAGGTATGTAGAGATGAAACGATTAGCTCAGGAGAGGGGGCCATGGAGGACTGCGTCAAACCTTTCTAAAGAGTTAAAGCTCAAACACACAGGACTAATAATGGTAATTATTTCAAAATGTTATCTACGTAGTTTTTCAACTCAGCTTACAACGTGTGAATTGTGTTGCGTTTTCTAGGGGTATTTTATATTGTAATTTATTTCAAATTATTTATTCACATATTCCAGTAAATGGAATTAATTTGTGTTGACCGACTGAAAGTTAATAAGGCAACACGGAAAAATGGCTGCGAAGCTATCATTGTAAGTTATAAAATAATTGATTTTATTTGATACTGAAGTTCCCTCCACAATAGTTATGGAATGCCGAGATAATAAACCATTTGAAATAATCATTCACTTCAATTGTACGTGTTCCCATTACTGAAAGGACATTAAAAAATAACAAGTAACAACGAATGTTTCGCTTTGAAAAGGGAGTCGCATGTCACGATGGAACAAAGTCATTGTCATAGCGATAGCCAAAAAGAAAAAATAGTCAATAAAGCGAGATAGGGTTGTGTGTACCGTACAATGACGTCACAGAGTGATCTTCATGTCAATGGCTGCGCTAATGGCTTCATACACACACTGACGGTTATATCTGATGGCATTCAATTACCTACTAACAGTGATTAAAAGTCTTCGGGAGAGAGAGATTGCGAGTTGCAGTATTTTCTTTTTTTGTTAGTTGATTAAATGTCGGTTTTAGGGGGTTTAGATCGAGGGGTCAGCAGTCCTATTTGTGATGAAAGATAAGGGGAAAAGTACTGGCAGTCAAGATTGCTGGTTCGATTTTGAATTCATCTGGTAGCCGTTACCATAGATAGCTTAGTGTTGTTAGTTTTATAGGAACGTTTGAAGTCACGTTGGAGTTAAACTTCGACACTCTGACATCATGAAAAAAAAACCATGTGTGAAGTTAATGGGAGATATGCGCCCTTACATTCATAGGAAAGAGGTCCATTTTAATATCAGACAATTTTTATCATCAAATATGTTGATAGTTGAATTTCTGTCTTACGTCAACGAATATTTTTTTAATGTGTTCATTACAAAAATTAAAATTAGAAATTAAATATTATAAAATTAGAATTGCAAAAATTATGATTATAAATAAAATACTTCAAAATTAGAATTTCAACAATTAGGCTAAGAAAAATTAGAAATACCAAATTATAGTTACAAAATGAAAATTACTACAATAAAATAACAAAAATTAGAATTACAATATGAAATATAGTTTAATCTACTATATAAAGCTCAAATACCACTGACTGACTCGTTCATTCATCACAAAATCTCAGAAACCACCGAACGGATTCGAATGAAATTCGGTATGCAGCTTCCTCAAGGGCCTCAAACGCCCACCACGAAAGGATTTTTGGATATTCAGGTTCTAAAGGGGTGTTAAGGGGGTAGACCTGCATTTCATTGAATAGCCATATCTCCCGATTGCTTTCATTGGGGGATGTGATACTCGGCATATAAACTCATCATTAAAAATAAGAAGACACGTGTCTGAGGGTTTTTTGATGTGGTGTATATTATGAGGTGAAAGGGGTGAAAAGTGGGGGTTGAAGGTTTCCTAACCGAGCGTGTATCTCTTAAACGACATAGATGAGGAGTTTGGAACACAGCGGGGAAAAATCAGCATAAAAATAACAAAATAGGTTTTTGACCGTTTTTTCATAAATCCAATATAAGGGGCCCCTGGGGAGGGGTGAAATTATGGGGGGGGGGACGTAATATGTCTGAGTGTAAAATTATACATGGCCTATGTTGTAGACAATAACACAATACATCTTTTTTGTCTCTTGCTATTTCATCATACGACGAATACTTAGGGAGTTATTAATGATTTTGTACTTTTTGGCCGTAATTTTCTAATTCCCAGGAATGACATAAAAATTGATTCGAATAAAATTTCGAAAAATATATTTTTTTAATACTTTTATTATATTTTTCACGTCTTTTAGGGTCCCAAACCAACATGATATGTTCATGTTTTTTTTTCGTCCCATGCATATTTGGTTTCAGGTGATAGAATTATTTTCCACAAGGACCCATGCTTATCTATCTATTTAACTAATGTTATAACAGGATTCCAAATGTTATTGCGGGCGAAGCCGCGGGTAACAGCTAGTACAATATAATTACAAAAAATAATACTGCAAAATGTATTTAATTGTGTCAGATAACATATAATATACACATAAATCAATCCAGGAAATGGTACTAAAGGCATGCATACATTTCTTTGTACAGTAGATACTTTCATAGGTTCTGCAAATTTATACAAAATTTAAATGCAATGTGACCAGTATCCAGCCAGTTCACACGCCTCGTTTGTGGCTTGCACCAAGTCCTCGAGAGAGCAGGTTGTTGGACACAAGTCGCAGATGAGGAGATGGTCCATGGTCTGCTCTTCACCGCATTTGAATAATGTAGAGTCACACGCAAATCCCCGCTTTTTCAGGTTGCCTTTTGATCTGCCAACTCCTGGCGAAGTTTCCTCATGTCCTGAGGCGAGGCGTTCAGCAGGTAACATCCAACCTGTTGAACTGTTCAATCTAGAGTGCCATTTATTTTTCCTAAATGTTGGAAAAGGTCGAGACAGGTGTTCTGTCATGTGAAGGGAACGTATTATTGACTAGAGCCTTGAAGTACGTGTTACAAAATTAAGATTAGTACGGTAAGATTACAAATTTTGAATTACAAATTAGAATAACTACAATAAGATTACAAAAATTGAAATTACAAAATTAGAATTACTACAATAAGATTTACAAAAATTACGATTACAAAATTAAAATTACTGCAATAAGATTTACAAAAATTACGATTACAAAATTAAAATTACTGCATTAAGATTTACAAAAATTACGATTACAAAATTAAAATTACTACAATAAGATTTACAAAAATTACGATTTCAAAATTAAAATTACTGCAATAAGATTACAAAAATTACGATTACAAAATTAAAATTACTACAATAAGATTACAAAAATTACGATTACAAAATTAAAATTACTGCAATAAGATTTACAAAAATTACGATTACAAAATTAAAATTATTGCAATAAGATTACAAAAATTACGATTACAAAATTAAAATTACTGCAATAAGATTTACAAAAATTACGATTACAAAATTAAAATTACTGCAATAAGATTACAAAAATTACGATTACAAAATTAAAATTACTACAATAAGATTTACAAAAATTACGATTACAAAATTAAAATTACTACAATAAGATTTACAAAAATTACGATTACAAAATTAAAATTACTGCAATAAGATTTACAAAAATTACGATTGCAAAATTAAAATTACTGCAATAAGATTTACAAAAATTACGATTACAAAATTAAAATTACTACAATAAGATTTACAAAAATTACGATTACAAAATTAAAATTACTGCAATAAGATTTACAAAAATTACGATTACAAAATTAAAATTACTGCAATAAGATTACAAAAATTACGATTACAAAATTAAAATTACTACAATAAGATTTACAAAAATTACGATCACAAAATTAAAATTACTGCAATAAGATTTACAAAAATTACGATTGCAAAATTAAAATTACTGCAATAAGATTTACAAAAATTACGATTACAAAATTAAAATTACTACAATAAGATTTACAAAAATTACGATTAAAAAATTAAAATTACTGCAATAAGATTTACAAAAATTACGATTACAAAATTAAAATTACTGCAATTAGATTTACAAAAATTACGATTACAAAATTAAAATTACTGCAATAAGATTACAAAAATTACGATTACAAAATTAAAATTACTACAATAAGATTTACAAAAATTACGATTACAAAATTAAAATTACTGCAATAAGATTTACAAAAATTATGATTACAAAATTAAAATTACTGCAATAAGATTTACAAAAATTATAATTACAAAATTAAAATTACTACAATAAGATTACAAAAAATGAAATTACAAAATTAGAATTACTACAATAAGATTACAAAAATTACGATTACAAAATTAAAATTACTGCATTTTTTTTTTTTTTTTACGAGGGACTGTGGAAAATCTTCAAAAGACACTTGTGAAGGGCCCGCACTCCACAGTAGTGTGGTATTCTTACCCACTAAAAACCACATCCCTTTTCCCACGATGCGTTCGTCACCCCGGAACCGCTCTCGCATTACTTCAGGGTAATGTCGTGCTTACTTAGCCTTTCAGACTCCTTCTTTCTTCATTTCTTCTTAAGGGCGCTCGTACGCTTCCAGATCCCGCTTTTTTCTGGTGAAGGACATCCTCCACATACACTGCTACATGGTCCCACGATTGCTCGTTCCGTAACATCACAGAAATTATATTATCTGGTGTCAGTTCTCCCAGTTCAGTTTCCACATATTCCCTCTTTAACATCCAATGGCCGCACACGAAGAAGGTGTGAAGTACATCATCGATGTCGTCACAATATATGCATGTTGCACCACTCGCTCCGCCTACTCTATGCGGGAATTTCCGGAAATATCCGTGTCCTGTTAGAAGTTGTGTGAGATAATAGTTGACTTCACCATGGACTCTTTCGACCCAGGTATCCAGGCGTGGTATCAGTCGCTTGGTCCATGTACCACGGGGGTCACTTTCCCATCTGAGTTGCCATCGCCTCATCCGTTGATTAAAGGCACGCTTCTTTGCACATTTTTTTCCCAGCTCCCCTTGGGTACGCCAGATTTCTTGTCGCTCCAATGCAAGTAGATCTATTGGGGCTATTGCTGCCACCGTGAGGATTGCAGGTTCAGAAACCGTGCGATATGCACATGCAATACGTAAAGCTGCTCTCCATTGTACGGCAGCTATCCTTCTCCGATACCATCCAAATCTCAAGGATTCGGCCCAAACTTCAGAGCCATACAGGAGCACTGACTGAACCGTCGTCATGAGGAGGCGTCTTTTACTTGATTTTGGACCGTTAATATTGCCCATCAGCCTACTAAATGCTGTAATGTATTTTACTGCCTTATCTGTCGCTCTCTGAATATGGTTCCAGAATGTGAGCTTGGAGTCAAGTGTCACTCCTAAATATTTTGTACTCGTAGATGTTTCAATCACTGTATCTCCAACAGTCATTGGTACAAAAGTCTCAATCCTTTTCCTCGTCAGAAGAACTATCTCAGTTTTATGTTCTGCTAGTGTTAGTCTGTGACTCGTCATCCAGTTTTTTATGTGCCGCATCACCTGGTTCAATTTGATTTGAGCCATCTCAACATTGCGGGCCTCTATCAAGGCAGCCACATCATCAGCGTAACCCACTAGATTCGTATCCTCTGGCATCTCCAGACGTAACAAGCCATCATACATGATGTTCCAGAGATCTGGACCAAGGATCGATCCCTGCGCTGCTCCAGCCGTTAGTCGTTTTGCCCTTTGTCCATCTTCCGTATCATACAGCAAAGTGCGATCCCTGAAGAAGTCTTTCATTATGCGCATAAGATACTGTGGTACTTTGAAAGTCCCTTGAAGAGCTTCCAACATGTCATTCCAACTTGCCGAATTAAAAGCATTCTTTACATCCAGGGTCACAAGAAGTGTCACTTTACAAGAATGATGATTGCCCGTTTGCGCTCTTTCTACTGTGTTCACCACCTCCAATATTTCATCAATAGTTGAATGTCCTCTGCGAAATCCATGCTGATGAACAGATAAATCCCCTGCTATCTGAACTGCTGAGAGAATTCTTGGCTGCAGAAGTTTCTCTAGGCCTTTTCCAGCTGTGTCCAACATACATAAGGGCCTATAACCACCAGATTTTCCTTTGCTGATCAAAACCAATCGAGCCATTTTCCATCGGGCATTAAAAACACCCGCTTGCAGGCAATGATTGTACATATTCAACAACAGTTCTGGACAAAGTTCTGATATTATCTTTAGCTCTTCTGCAGGTATATCATCTGGTCCTGGAGCCTTCTTGTTTCTAAGGGAGCTAAAAGCTGTATTCAGTTCTTCTACTGTGAAGAGAGGTATATCATTCAGTTCGCTTTCATCGTCAAAATCAGTCCTCTCTGGATGGTCGGGAAATAGTATATCCACAATTTTTTTAATGGTTTGTGAATCCATGCTCGGGTTTGAGAATTTACCAAGTTTCTTCATTACAATCTTGTAACCTAGACTCCATGGATCATCTTCCACTTCCTTAGCCAAAGCCCACCATTTATCAGCTTTACTCTTCTTAATTGCTTTGCCGAGTTCCTTCTTTGCTGACTTATACTCCGCTGTGACTGAGGTATTCACTTGTCTGCCTCTCGTCCTCTGGGCCATGCGTCGAAGTCGCAGACAGTTTCTTCTCAATTCTGCAATTTCTTCGGTCCACCAATACGCTGGGCGTCTGCTAGTTCGTGGTCTCTTTCGGGACATTGATGTATTGCATGCTTGCTGGATTAGCTGCATGGTGAGTTCAACACGTACACCAGCTGCTTCTTTTCCTCTACAACAAGAACATTTTTCTGCTATGTTCTACATTCCATTTTGTATTACATCAAGAAACGTTTCCTTGTCAATGCTGGCTATATTCCACCGTGCTGGCCTGCGCAGTATGTTTCTTGCTTGGGGAACTTCCTGAAGTAAACGAAAGATGATATATTGGTGATCGCTCCCTGTATAGTCCTCAATAACTTGCCATCCAGCAATCTTAGGCGCGATATCCTCCGTTGAGAATGTTACATCCGGTATTGTTCCCTGACATCCTGGCCGTCGGAATGTTGGTACATTTCCAATGTTATTGACCACTAAACCTGTTCTAGCTGCCATTTCCATTATGCGTCTTCCTCTGGAGTCTATTTGCGGCATGCCCCATTCCAACGCTTGAGCATTAAAATCACCAGCGACCACTAGTCTTTGGTCCATTCCACGCAATGCATCCTCAAGGCCATCAAGTTTCATTTGAAAGTTTGAGACAGATTCATTTGGCGTAAAATAACAGCTTACAATAATGATTCCCCCAATCTGTACCCAGACAAAACCGTTTTCACATCTATGGTCTGCGACTGAGAATTTTCCTAGATCTGGTATCCAAATTGCTGCTGTTCCAAGATTATCCGAAAACCACCCAGGATGGTCCCTCTCTTGATATTGTTCACTAATAATAATGATGTCTGCTTCCATCTCATAAATCAGCTGTGTCAGAAGGTCGTTAGCTTTTTGACTCCTATGCATGTTTGCTTGAAGGATTCTCATCATTTGCTGTTATTTTTTGCCTTTTCAAGAGCTTCACGAAAAACTGTGCATGCACCTGATCCAGGAGCATGATTTCGTTTAACTTCATTGACACCTTTATCTGTACAAAGCATGCATCGCGGATTATTCTTTTTACAGTCTACTGCTTTATGACTAGCTTCTCCACACATAAAACAAAGCTTACTTCTGTCAGGGCCTTCGCAATTCCGTGCCAAATGTCCATATGACAGGCATCGAAAGCAGCGAGGTAAGATGGTTCTAACACGTACTCTGCAGTATAGCCATCCTATCTTAATTCTTCCTGCTTCCAGAAGTTTCTGAGCATCCTCATCTTTAGTTTCAAAAATGGCAAGTTTCTGTCCCCAACTATTTGGTTTAGTTACCAAAATTTTCAGCTCTCCATGAGTATTACCACAATCCCGCCTCACAGCTTCCTCCACATCTGCAACGGTAGTGATACCATCCAAGTCCCGAATCTCCAGTGTAGTTCGGGGAATTAAAGCCTTTACATCACCATCTTGTCCAAGAGCATCTCTCAGAGATTTACTGAATTTCTCCCTGTTTTCAATCTGAGTTGTTTTCTTGAACTGAAGAAGAACAGCCCCATCTCTAGTTTTACGGATAGATCGAATGTCTGCTCCATTGTCTTCCGGCTTCACCTTATTCCTGATATCCTTCAGAACATCAGCGAAAGTCTTGCCCTTCATTGGTTTGATAATTACGGCTTCTGAACGACTCCTTAATTTAGAATAAGGTCGTTTTCCACTCTCGCTAACCGCTGTATCTTTAAGATCATTTTTGACCTGCTCCATTGGAATATCATTAGGTTTCCTCTCCTCACTCTTCTTCTTTCTCGTCTTCTTAGGTAGAACCTTTTCCCATTTTCCTGGATCTTCCACCATTTCATTTGTTACTAATGATGTCCTGGTCGATTCTTTGTTCTCCATGATAATTATTTCCTGCTTGAGTACTTCTGCTGATTTCTTCCATGACAACCTACATGTTGCTCCAGCATCTAAAGCTTCTTCCAACTTCATGAGACCGTTTTTTATATCCATTTTTAAGTTCTTAAGAGGAATAGCCATAATCTTCTTTAGTAGTGATCTGGCAGTCTCAAGATGCATCTCTTCTTCATGTTGATTCTCTGTTATCTGCCGACCGATATCATCAATCTGGTTTGAGTCAATACGCCTACCATCTCCGCCATTTTGGATGCTTTCCGTTGATGCTCCCAACAACTCCGCTGTATCACGCTGAATCTTTGCCCCTTCCGTCATACCGATGGTGGAGTCTAGTAGGCCGTGACTCGGATCGAGAGATTGAGGTCTTTGGTTAGCGATAGGAGCGCTTGGACAAGGAAATGATCGCCTATCTACCTTCTGTGTGATTTCATCTTTGACAAGATGGCTGTTCACAACAAGGTTATTTCACCACAAGATTTATAGTATACACACGATATTATGTCGTTCTAATTGCAAACTAACACATCTACCACACAATGGAGGTTAAACAACTGTACTAACCCGCTTTGGTAAGTCAAATCACAATGCAAACTCACTCTCCGAAGCTATTCTGCAGCTGCGTAACTCACGTGCACCTTCCTTAGAATAACCACCATAATAATCATTACTGCAATAAGATTACAAAAATTACGATTACAAAATTAAAATTACTACAATAAGATTACAAAAATTATAATTTCAAAATTAAAATTACTGCAATAAGATTACAAAAATTACGATTACAAAATTAAAATTACTGCCATAAGATTACAAAAATTACGATTACAAAATTAAAATTACTACAATAAGATTACAAAAATTATAATTACAAAATTAAAATTACTGCAATAAGATTACAAAAATTATAATTACAAAATTAAAATTACTACAATAAGATTACAAAAGTTATAATTACAAAATTAAAATTACTGCAATAAGATTTACAAAAATTACGATTACAAAATTAAAATTACTGCAATAAGATTACAAAAATTATATTTACAAAATTAAAATTACTACAATAAGATTACAAAAATTACGATTACAAAATTAAAATTACTGCAACAAGATTTACAAAAATTATGATTACAAAATTAAAATTACTACAATAAGATTTACAAAAATTACGATTACAAAATTAAAATTACTACAATAAGATTACAAAAATTATATTTACAAAATTAAAATTACTACAATAAGATTACAAAAATTACGATTACAAAATTAAAATTACTGCAACAAGATTTACAAAAATTATGATTACAAAATTAAAATTACTACAATAAGATTTACAAAAATTACGATTACAAAATTAAAATTACTGCAATAAGATTACAAAAATTATATTTACAAAATTAAAATTACTACAATAAGATTACAAAAATTACGATTACAAAATTAAAATTACTGCAACAAGATTTACAAAAATTATGATTACAAAATTAAAATTACTACAATAAGATTTACAAAAATTACGATTACAAAATTAAAATTACTGCAATAAGATTTACAAAAATTACGATTACAAAATTAAAATTACTACAATAAGATTACAAAAATTACGATAACAAAATTAAAATTACTGCAATAAGATTTACAAAAATTACGGTTACAAAATTAAAATACCTGCAATAAAATTACAAAAATTACGATTACAAAATTAAAATTACTACAATAAGATTTACAAAAATTACGATTACAGAATTAAAATAACTACAATAAGGTTACAAAAATTACGATTACAAAATTAAAATTACTACAATAAGAATACAAAAATTACGATTACGTAATTAAAATTACTGCAATAAGATTACAAAAATTACGATTACAAAATTAAAATTACTACAATAAGATTACAAAAATTATAATTACAAAATTAAAATTACTGCAATAAGATTACAAAAATTATAATTACAAAATTAAAATTACTACAATAAGATTACAAAAGTTATAATTACAAAATTAAAATTACTGCAATAAGATTTACAAAAATTACGATTACAAAATTAAAATTACTGCAATAAGATTACAAAAATTACGATTACAAAATTAAAATTTCTGCAAAAAGATTTACAAAAATTACGATTACAAAATTAAAATTACTACAATAAGATTACAAAAATTATAATTACAAAATTAAAATTACTGCAATAAGATTACAAAAATTACGATTACAAAATTAAAATTACTACAATAAGATTACAAAAATTACGATTACAAAATTAAAATTACTGCAATAAGATTTACAAAAATTACGATTAAAAATTAAAATTACTACAATAAGATTACAAAAATTACGATTACAAAATTAAAATTACTGCAATAAGATTTACAAAAATTACGATTACAAAATTAAAATTACTGCAATAAGATTTACAATAATTACGATTACAAAATTAAAATTACTGCAATAAGATTTACAAAAATTACGATTACAAAATTAAAATTACTGCAATAAGATTACAAAAATTACGATTACAAAATTAAAATTACTGCAACAAGATTTACAAAAATTATGATTACAAAATTAAAATTACTACAGTAAGATTTACAAAAATTACGATTACAAAATTAAAATTACTGCAATAAGATTTACAAAAATTACGATTACAAAATTAAAATTACTGCAATAAGATTTACAAAAATTACCATTACAAAATTAAAATTACTGCAATAAGATTTAAAAAAATTACGATTACAAAATTAAAATTACTGCAATAAGATTTACAAAAATTATGATTACAAAATTAAAATTACTACAATAAGATTACAAAAATTACGATTACAAAATTAAAATTACTGCAATAAGATTTACAAAAATTACGATTACAAAATTAAAATTACTGCAATAAGTTTTACAATAATTACGATTACAAAATTAAAATTACTGCAATAAGATTTACAAGAATTACGATTACAAAATTAAAATTACTGCAATAAGATTACAAAAATTACGATTACAAAATTAAAATTACTGCAACAAGATTTACAAAAATTATGATTACAAAATTAAAATTACTACAATAAGATTTACAAAAATTACGATTACAAAATTAAAATTACTGCAATAAGATTTACAAAAATTACGATTACAAAATTAAAATTACTGCATTAAGATTTACAAAAATTACCATTACAAAATTAAAATTACTGCAATAAGATTTACAAAAATTACGATTACAAAATTAAAATTACTGCAATAAGATTTACAAAAATTACGATTACAAAATTAAAATTACTGCAATAAGATTACAAAAATTACGATTACAAAATTAAAATTACTGCAATAAGATTTACAAAAATTACGATTACAAAATTAAAATTACTGCAATAAGATTACAAAAATTATAATTACAAAATTAAATTTACTGCAATAAGATTTACAAAAAATTATAATTACAAAATTAAAATTAAGTTACTGCAATAAGATATACAAAAATTACGATTACAAAATTAAAATTACTACAATAAGGTTACAAAAATTACAATTACAAAATTAAAATTACTGCAATAAGATTACAAAAATTATAATTACAAAATTAAATTTACTGCAATAAGATTTACAAAAAATTATAATTACAAAATTAAAATTAAGTTACTGCAATAAGATTTACAATAATTATAATTCCAAAATTAAAATTACTGCAATAAGATTTACAAAAATTACGATTACAAAATTAAAATTACTACAATAAGATTACAAAAATTACGATTAAAAAAGTAAAATTACTACAATAAGATTTACAAAAATTATAATTACAAAATTAAAATTACTGCAATAAGATTTACAAAAATTTTAATTACCATATTAAAATTACTACAATAAGATTTACAAAAATTACGATTACAAAATTAAAATTACTGCAATAAGATTTACAAAAATTATAATTACAAAATTAAAATTACTTCAATAAGATTTACAAAAATTACGATTACAAAATTAAAATTACTCCAATAAGATTTACAAAAATTACCATTACAAAATTAAAATTACTGCAATAAGATTTACAAAAATTATAATTACAAAATTAAAATTACTGCAATAAGATTTACAAAAATTACGATTACAAAATTAAAATTACTACAATAAGATTTACAAAAATTATAATTACAAAATTAAAATTACTGCAATAAGATTTACAAAAATTATAATTACAAAATTAAAATTTCTGCAATAAGATTTACAAAAATTATAATTACAAAATTAAAATTACTGCAATAAGATTTACAAAAATTATAATTACAAAATTAAAATTACTGCAATAAGATTTACAAAAATTATGATTACAAAATTAAAATTACTGCAATAAGATTTACAAAAATTACGATTACAAAATTAAAATTACTACATTAAGATTTACAAAAATTACGATTACAAAATTAAAATTACTGCAATAAGATTTACAAAAATTACGATTACAAAATTAAAATTACTACAATAAGATTGCAAAAATTACGATTAAAAAAGTAAAATTACTACAATAAGATTTACAAAAATTATAATTACAAAATTAAAATTACTGCAATAAGATTTACAAAAATTACGATTACAAAATTAAAATTACTACAATAAGATTTACAAAAATTACGATTACAAAATTAAAATTACTGCAATAAGATTCACAAAAATTACGATTACAAAATTAAAATTACTACAATAAGATTACAAAAATTACGATTAAAAAAGTAAAATTACTACAATAAGATTTACAAAAATTATAATTACAAAATTAAAATTACTGCAATAAGATTTACAAAAATTACCATTACAAAATTAAAATTACTGCAATAAGATTTACAAAAATTACGATTACAAAATTAAAATTACTGCAATAAGATTTACAAAAATTACGATTACAAAATAAAAATTACTGCAATAAGATTTACAAAAATTACGATTAAAAAAATTAAAATTACTGCAATAAGATTTACAATAATTACGATTACAAAATTAAAATTACTGCAATAAGATTTACAAAAATTACGATTACAAAATTAAAATTACTGCAATAAGATTACAAAAATTACGATTACAAAATTAAAATTACTGCAACAAGATTTACAAAAATTATGATTACAAAATTAAAATTACTACAATAAGATTTACAAAAATTACGATTACAAAATTAAAATTACTGCAATAAGATTTACAAAAATTACGATTACAAAATTAAAATTACTGCAATAAGATTTACAAAAATTACGATTACAAAATTAAAATTACTGCAATAAGATTTACAAAAATTACGAATACAAAATTAAAATTACTGCAATAAGATTTACAAAAATTACGATTACAAAATTAAAATAACTACAGTAAGATTTACAAAAATTACGATTAGAAATTAAAATTACTACAATAAGGTTACAAAAATTACGATTACAAAATTAAAATTACTGCAATAAGATTACAAAAATTATAATTACAAAATTAAATTTACTGCAATAAGATTTACAAAAAATTATAATTACAAAATTAAAATTAAGTTACTGCAATAAGATTTACAAAAATTACGATTACAAAATTAAAATTACTACAATAAGGTTACAAAAATTACAATTACAAAATTAAAATTACTGCAATAAGATTACAAAAATTATAATTACAAAATTAAATTTACTGCAATAAGATTTACAAAAAATTATAATTACAAAATTAAAATTAAGTTACTGCAATAAGATTTACAAAAATTACGATTACAAAATTAAAATTACTACAATAACATTACAAAAATTACGATTACAAAATTAAAATTACTGCAATAAGATTTACAAAAATTACGATTACAAAATTAAAATTACTGCAATAAGATTTAGAAAAATTACGATTACAAAATTAAAATTACTACAATAAGACTACAAAAATTATAATTAAAAAATTAAAATTACTGCAATAAGATTTACAAAAATTACGATTACAAAATTAAAATTACTACAATAAGATTTACAATAATTATGATTACAAAATTAAAATTACTGCAATAAGATTTACAAAAATTATAATTACAAAATTAAAATTACTGCAATAAGATTTACAAAAATTACGATTACAAAATTAAAATTACTGCAATTAGATTTACAAAAATTACCATTACAAAATTAAAATTACTGCAATAAGATTTACAAAAATTATAATTACAAAATTAAAATTACTGCAATAAGATTTACAAAAATTACGATTACAAAATTAAAATTACTACAATAAGATTTACAAAAATTATAATTACAAAATTAAAATTACTGCAATAAGATTTACAAAAATTATAATTACAAAATTAAAATTTCTGCAATAAGTTTTACAAAAATTATAATTACAAAATTAAAATTACTGCAATAAGATTTACAAAAATTATAATTACAAAATTAAAATTAAGTTACTGCAATAAGATTTACAAAAATTACGATTACAAAATTAAAATTACTACAATAACATTACAAAAATTACGATTACAAAATTAAAATTACTGCAATAAGATTTACAAAAATTACGATTACAAAATTAAAATTACTGCAATAAGATTTACAAAAATTACCATTACAAAATTAAAATTACTGCAATAAGATTTACAAAAATTATAATTACAAAATTAAAATTACTGCAATAAGATTTACAAAAATTACGATTACAAAATTAAAATTACTACAATAAGATTTACAAAAATTATAATTACAAAATTAAAATTACTGCAATAAGATTTACAAAAATTATAATTACAAAATTAAAATTTCTGCAATAAGATTTACAAAAATTATAATTACAAAATTAAAATTACTGCAATAAGATTTACAAAAATTATAATTACAAAATTAAAATTACTGCAATAAGATTTACAAAAATTATAATTCCAAAATTAAAATTACTACAATAAGATTTCCAAAATTATAATTACAAAATTAAAATTACTGCAATAAGATTTACAAAAATTACGATTACAAAATTAAAATGACTGCAATAAGATTTACAAAAATTACGATTACTACAATTAAACTACAAAAACGCTTTGAAGAAAATTGTTTTGAACTGAACATACGAGGGTCATTTACTGTCATGGTTACTATTTTATTTTAGACAAATGCATTGTTATTCCATTATCCTCGTACGGAAATAGGTAATGTATTTTACCAATCTTGTCCGTTACGGGTGTTTCTCAGGAAGTATAATATAGTTCAGTGTCTTGTAGTTGGTTGGCATTTTGCAGTGTTAGCATTAGTTATTGGCGGGGCAGATAACTTCGTAGTTCCGCCCCTTAAAACAACAATAACTAACTAACTAGGTTTCAAGGGGCGGAACTACGAAGTTATCTGCCCCTAAATAGTGCAGTGTCATATAGTTGGTTAACGTAGTGCAGTGTCACACATTTGAGTAACATAATGTGGTGTCTTATAGTCGGTTAACCAAGTTAACAGTATGTCATACTCTTGTTTTGAACTAAACATACGTAAGCGACTTCGGTGGCGTAGCCGGTAGCTTGCTGAACTGCTATGTCCAAGATCGCAGGTTTAAACCCAGCCAAAGTGGTCGGATTTTTAAGAGCGTTATAATCCTTCTGCATGCCTTCCTTTAGAGGGGAAATAAAGCTGGTGGGCTTATAATTGCTTAAAAACGCACTATCAAACTTCACTGTTCACCGCTAGAAGTCAGTGTCAGTGACATCTGGTAGCAAAAGTTGGAACTACTGGTAATTGAACTTGCTGGGGACTTGAGGGTGTTCAATGATAATACCCTGCTATGGCCATTGGCTGCAATTTATATTATAATAATGTTGAGAATACTAATTTGCACACATATTAACACATTTTGAACACATTAACATCCTTCGAAGTATGAGGAAACGACCAATACCATTAGTTTCTCCATTGTCTAATCTCGCAATCTCGCGTCGCACTGCGTTGGCTATGTCTTCTCATGCATGGAATCGTCACTAAAATCGCAATCGCATGGTGACAGATCAGGAGAGTAGGGAGGATGCTTTAGTACGACCCATCTCTAGCGCCGTAAATGAGTCTGAATAATGTTTGGGCTGTAGAATTATCGTGCTATTTTCACGTGATAACGTCAAATAAATTGTTAGAATACAGTGACGTTAGTGTAGAAGCGTTACAGTGCAAGGTGATGATATCGTATTATGTCACTTCTGCTGTAACGCTCTCTCTTTCTCTCTCTTCTGTTGCTGCGCTCGAGTTACACTATTGTCGTTTTTGGATGTCACGAATGAAACTCTGGATGGATTTTGATGCGGTTTTCACCATTCTGTAAAGGATATCTCGAGCAAGATTTCTGTAGAAAATAATTTATTTATGATCAAAGGAAGCCGAGCAGTGACGCTTTCAGTGAAAAGGTCGGAAAAATCACATGGCGTCTGTGCGCTTTTTAAGCTTACGCTGGCCAAACCGTTAGTGTAAGAATTTTTCAGTATGGAAAGTTCTTTAAAAAAAGTCCGCGAGAGCATATCTCTATTTCCAATGCATCGCCCACTATAAGTGTGTTGACGTTTACATTTCTTCCAACAATCTTCATTCAAATACTGAGGCGATAGTATACGAGCTGGCTAGGGGCGAGTCTATAATCCCAGTTACAGCATAGCTAGCGGGCGAACATAATTACCCCAGATATAGCTAGCAGCAAACAGTCGAGTCGTCTTGAGTTAATACTTCAGAGAAGAGTGGTTGTGTTTGGAGTTTCCCCGGAAGTGCAACTCGGCTTTTCTTCATTTCGCCTGTGAACTTTCCGTTCCGCAAAATATATAATAAAAAAAATCACGCTCAAATATCGTCACGCATCGTAGTTTCACACACCCAATAATTTTTTTACGTATGCACGTTGTTCTAGGCGACTTACAGTCTTACTAAAAAACCTACAAACTTCAACAATGCGCCGACTGACTTGCGCGCGCATCTCTTTTGCTCTGTCTTGCATTGCTACATCATCTAACGGTATCTATAAGTACTATATAGGATGTCGGAAAATAAGAGGTGGAAAATCAAACCACGCATGGGGTTGGGTCTGGGGATCAATATTAGTTAAGATACCTGTGGGCGCAATCCAACCGTTAAGCCCCTGTGAGCATTTGTAATTACGAGGAAACCTGGCAACATAGCGCAATGAGCAGCATCGAGTGTGGTGTCTACACTCTTGTATGTTTCGAGCTGAGCAGCTGACCTGTGGTTCTCAAAGCTCAGTGGGCAAGGTGCTGGCTCCGTTCAGTGTGCTCTCATCTGCTTCGGGTTCGAATCCGGTAATAACTTAATTTTTTTTTCCTCGAATTCTGTTTTCCATTTTTTTCTTTTCTTTTCTTTTCTTTTCTTTTCTTTGCATGACAATTTTTTTTTGTTTTGTTTTTAGTCTGTTTACCCTCTAGGTTGGTGGCTCCCACGGACTCAGCGAGGGAACTCACCTGGAGCTTGGAACATCTCGTCGGGGTGGATACAACTGGGGAGGTGTGATAAGCTCTTTGCCCAGGCAGCTCACCTGCAAAGCGAACAGGGGCCTCAGGAGGGATGGGAAGGGAGGGACAGATGGGGATGGATTGGCAAGGAAGAGGGAAGGAGGCGGCCGTGGCCTTAGAGTAGGTACCATCCCGGCATTTAGCCGAAACCACGGAAAACCACTTCGAGGATGGCTAAGGAGGGAATCGAACCCCCTCTACTTATTTGAACCACCCGAGGCTGAGTAGACCCCGTTCCAGTCTTCATACCACTTTTCAAATTTCGTGGCAGAGCCGGGAATCGAACCCACGACCTCCAGGGCGGCAGCTAACCATGCTGACCGCTACGCTACGGAGGCGACTATGACACATTTTATTGCCTATTAATCACGACAGCTGCTCAGTCGGAACACACAAGAGTGTAGACGCAGCACTCGATGCTGCTCATTGCGTGACTTAGCCAAGTTTCCTCTTAATCACAGGGGCTTAACGGTTGGTTTGCGCCCACAGGTATCTGAACTCATAATGCTCCCCAGACCCACCCCCATACGTGGTTTGATTTTTTACCTCCTATTTTCCGACACCCTGTATATCCTACTGGAAATGTTACGCATGTACATTGCGGTCCGGGATTCCGCCGAAAAAATTAGTTTCATGAATTAGTAAGTGACCCTCGTATAAACGAACGCGTCAATCGAAGGCTGAACATGTAACCATTATCAGTTCCCGTACAGTTTGTGATGACGCTATTGTCTCTGCCGCTAAAAGCCGTCCCGCGCGGGCGAACAATGGATCAGTGTGTGCAATAATCATAGCCACGGGCAGTAACACAAAATGAAATAAAACAGCCGCATGAAACACAGAGTTTTCCGTTCTACAAGCCATTCGATGGAGGCAATGAATCTATACTCAATCGTTTGTTGTTTTTACTCGAGGGATTAGTGTTCATCAGTCCCTAGTGCCACTGTGTGCGCAAAAACTGTCTGATAATCGGTGTTATTGACAATTGATATTGTTACGCTGAAAAAGTGACTTCTATGCTTTCTACGAGACGTGTTATTGTAGTGTCTCGTTACATGGTACAGTCCCTGACCAAATTAATATGACCACTTACTCAAACACAGGAAATTATATTTTCTACCATATTTGCTCTTACAATTAGATATCAAAATGTTCTTTTCCTTGTAACTTATGACTTAATCAACACATGGAAGATTTTTAGCCTATTTTCAATTTTGAAAAAATAGGCTTATGAGATCACCTTTGTCCGTGTGTGTGTGTGTGTGTGTGTGTGTGTGTGCCCCCCCCCCCTAATAAATTCTAAACGGCTAGATCGATTTCAATGAACCTCGGTAAGTTCATAGCACTATTCCGGGCAACCCCGACCGTGCTCTTGAAATTTTGTTACGTCTCACCCATCCAACATGGCGGCTGTGCGAAATATTTCACCAGCATTCAATATCTCCGAAACTATTTATTACGGTGATAAAGGAAACTATTAGAAGCTCACGTATGTGACTTTTGAAAAACTGGTAACTACAAAACCAACATGGCGACCACGCGAATTTGCGACATTTAAATAGACGTTTCTCGCGATTTAACCAACCAAACGCAATAAAACATGGTGCAGTATATGTTTGTACATATTGTAATGCACCGACATCTAACTTCGTTCAATTGTTTACATAACCACAAGATGGCGGATGTGCGAAATATTTCACCGGCATTCTATATCTCTGAAACTATTAGCGGTATCATCCTGAAATTCTGTACGGAGATAAAGGGCACTAGTGGAAGTTCATCTATAAGACTTTCAAAAACCGGTTAACTACAAAACGAACATGGCGGCCAAGCGAATTTGAAAATTTTAAATATACCTTTCTCGCGATTGAATGTTCCAAACGCAATGAAATCTGGTACAGGAAATGTTTATACACATTGTAATGCACTGGTATCTAATTTAGTTCAATTTTTTACATAACCTCAAGATGGCTGCTGTGCGAATTTTAAAATTACGTTTTTATTTCTTGTGTCGTAAACATGCGATCGAAGTGAAAGTTTGAATAATGAACCTACGCAATAATTTTCCTTTAATGGTACATGACTGTATGGCCTATACATTTAACAATCCAACATGGCGACCATCCGAAATATTTAGACGGCTCTGAATATCTACGATTCTATTATAGCAATCAAACTGATTTTTTTATGTTCATAGGAGCTATGAACTTAAGTTCACCTATAGGACTTTAAATAACCTGGTGATCACAAATCCAACATGGCGGCGACGCGAAGTATAAATATTCACATGGACGTTTCTCGCAATTTAACCATCCGAGTGCAGTGAAACTTGGTACAGTAAATCCTTATACGAATGTTAATCCACTGGCGTGTAATTTATTTCAATTGTTTCCATAACCACAAGATGGCAGTTGTGCGAAATTTTAAATTGTCCTTGTTACTTCTTGTGTCCTAATCATGCGATTGAAGTTTGAATGCTACACGTACACAATAATCTTCATGTAACAGTACATAACTCTAGGACCTACATATATAAAATCCAACATGGTGACCATCCGAAATATTAAGTCTGTTCCCAATATCTACGAATCTATTACAGCAAACAAACTGAAATTTTGTATGTTGATAGTGGCAATTAACATAAGTAGGATATATGAAAATAGGCTGTATAGTTCTTCACGGAACTACTTGTTAAATTTCACATTCTTTGCTATATCTTGGTCGATCAAAAGATATTCCACTATTCCCTTTTCTGTTTGATGACAAGTTCTTTGCTAAGGCAATTCTGGAAATATTAAAATTAGATGGTTTAATAAGGGAATAGTGTTAAATTGTCCTGGAAGAAGTAAAACTTATTCTAAACGGGCTTGAAATATACTGCATGTCATACATGTGGTCATGAAAATAATTAGTTAGGTATCTATATATTTAAAACGCTAAGGTGATTTTTGTTACCGCGAGATTGAGAAAACGTGTTAACCGATTGACTTCGTATTCCATTCTAACGAGAGCTCTTGGTATGTAGATTTGCAGAGTATCATTAAAAGGAAAATATATGTTTGGGTATATTTTTAAATTATTAAAGAAAAATGTAATATTTGTCGCTCCCGCGCTTGTGCACAATGGCTCTATTCCACCAGAGAAATGGCGGATCCCGCCGCGTCTTACCGAGATCTCTGTTTATGAGAATTAGAAAGGGGGGGGGGGATATTTTTGTGACTCTATGGCTCAAACCTTTAGAGTAAGTAGGCATATATGTGGAGGCAAATCACTTAATGGGCAGAGAGCTATAATCCTTCGACTTGATTTAGTATCTTCCGATAAAACACTTCAATTTCCCCATTTACAATTCGCTTGGAGTCGCCTCCGTAGCGTAGCGGTCAGCACGGTTAGCTGCCGCCCTGGAGGTCCTGGGTTCGATTCCCGGCTCTGCCACGAAATTTGAAAAGTGGTATGAGGACTGGAACGGGGTCTACTCAGCCTCGGGTGGCCCAAATGAGTAGAGGGGGTTCGATTCCCACCTCAGCCATCCTCGAAGTGGTTTTCCGTGGTTTCCCACTTCGTCTTCGGGCAAATGCCGGGATGGTACCTACTCTAAGGCCACGGCCGCCTCCTTAACTCTTCCTAGCCTATCCATCCCAATCTTCCACCCCTTCCCATCCCTCATGAGGCCCCTGTTCGCTTTGCAGGTGAGGCCGCCTGGGCGAAGTGCTGATCACATCTCCCCAGTTGTATCCACCCCGACCAGATGTTCCAAGCTCCAGGACACTGCCCATAGAGGCGGTAGTGGTGAGTTCCCTCGCTGAGTCCGTGGGAACCACCAACCTAGAGGGTAAATTGACTAAATAAAAAAATAAAAAAAACAATTCGCTTGGCGTACTTTATCACAATCAATAAAGCTCAAGGGAAAACTATGCAACGTGTAGGTCTCTATTTGCCTCATCATGGTTTCAGTCATGGCCAGTTATATGTTGCGAAATCTATCTTTCGACGCCCTTAAAGTTGCAACAGTGTCAAAAAGAAATCGTTCAAAAACGCATACTCTATAAGAGAATCCTTCAGTAAATATTTTCCCATTGAACGTCATGATTTGACGGGCGTCAACTAGTAACTAATTCAAATGTTACCTATAAAAGGCAACTTCCACGACGTTCAACTGAATATAAGAACCGGATGTATTTCTCTCAATGTGTATACTTTAGCAGGAGCATGTAAACAATACAGTACAATCAACATACATTTTTAACAACTTCCTATAGAAAAGTTTCCTTGATCTAGAGAAGAAAAAATCACCTAGAATCATTTTGCAATCTTATTTCGTCGTTGAAAGAAATGCAATGGATCCATAAATATGATAATTGAAGTTATGCAGTTAGATTTAATATACTCTGAGGTTTTTATTTTACAGTATTTTATTTTGAATAATTTGGAAGGTATTAATTTGCCTAAACTAATGATTTTTCTATTTATATCTGTTGCAATTAAGAAGCTGAATTACTTACCAAGGAAGTTCAAAAATGATAGAAAAATATGTAAAAATCTCAAGCCCATATTTTCAAACAGTTTCTCATAAATTGTACCTAAAATTTCTGTTTTTTTACTATGTTCGGTAAGTTTTCATTTTTATAAACTTAGGAGTAACTGGTTGGTTGGTTGGTTCTTAAGTTTAGGGGCTGCGACAACGCGGTCATGTAGCCCCGTGTACTTTGGGTGTGTGTAGAATCTGTCTGATAACCGGTGTTAATTGTGATGACTGTATTAGTGTGTGTATCTGTTTTTTTTTAATTTTAAGTACTGCAACTTAGAATTTTTCAAATAGTTCCTACTTTTGCCGCCAAGCGCCACCGTCAACGACTACTAGGTCTAATTCAGAACTTAGCTACTAGACGCCACCGCAGTCAGCGCTTGGCAACGAACGTAGAAACCTAAGAGCGTTGTTTACATTCTTAACCTATCCAATTTAGCTTCACACAGGTGCAATTAGTGGAAGGATCTTTAACATGCCATAAATCTATGACATGGGACCGCCGGCTTTACTTCCCCTCCGAAGGAAGGCATACTGAGGGATTTTTAACGCTCTTAAAAAATCCGACGGCTTCGGCCGGGTTTGAACCCGCTATCTTGGGCATAGAAGCTCAGCATGCTACCAACTACGTAGGAGTAACTATTTAATTACTTTTGGAAAGGTGAAACAAAGAAAGATTGGTATAAATAAGTTCAAAATGATAGCAAATAGAGAAGAAGAAAGGATTCTGAAGAACAAACATTGAAGGCTTACACCAAAAATTAATCAACGAAAATAATATGTCATAACTGATGAAGAAAGTGGAGTCAGGTCAGCTAGAATGAAGAGGTTTTGGGAGAGGAGGAGAATGACAGATACATTCCCTGTCAATCCGTAGATGACTTAAATGCATTTGGTTTGATTTGAATGTTCCAATGTGGACGAAAACTATGTAAATTTTAGGAGTATTTTAATGTACCATAAAGGAACTGTGGATACACGAAGAACAGGGTTTGATAGAATACTAAAAACAATTTTGACAATACCCGCTGAAAACTTTAAAAATAAATAACAATGGTAATACCAAGATGAGCATTTCTCGGCTTGGAACACTTCACGGTTACCTTCATGCGTGATTTAAGGTTAAATTTAGGAGTATTATTTTTCTAAATTGTCTTTAAATCCAAAATTGTAGGTTCTTAGCGGCTTCGGTGGCGTAGTCGGTAGCATGCTGAACTGCTGTGCCCAAGATAGCGGGTTCAAACCCGGCCGAAGTCGTCGGATTTTTTAAGAGCGTTAAAATCCTTCAGTATGCCTTCCTTCGGAGGGGAAGTAAAGCCGGTGGTCCCATGTCATAGATTTATGGCATGTAAAAGATCCTTTCACAGACTAAACTTGTGTAAAGCAAAATTTGTTAGGTAAGATTTCGTCAGAACGCTCTATCAAAGTTCCAACGTTCACCACTAGGTATCATTGATATCTGGTGGCGAAAGTTGGAACTACAGTATAACCCCTCAAATCCGAACTAATTGTGGCTGTAGCCTGTTTAGATTTGAATTTGTTCGGATTAGCCGAAAGATATCCATAACATAATGACCAGCCCTCGTTACGGTACAGGACTGTAGCCTACATTGAGCGAGGCAGGCTGGTTTGGCGCAAACAACGACCATGAAATGGTGAGTCTGATCCAAAATCAACAGGACGGCAATGTAGCTAATGAGGAAGAAGAAATTTCGGCAGACAATGTGACTTATACTGAGGCTGCATCTGGTGTTGACATCGCATTGGGCTTCGTAGAACAACACGCAGTAGCCACGCCAAACGATGTCATGTTAGTGCGACGCTGGCGCGCAATTGCCTCCGCGGGGAGGTTTTCGTCACTTCTACAATATTGAAAATAACTGTTTTCAAGTGAAAGATTAAGTGATATTTTGTGGGTTTCTATTGCAATTTAATTTATTTAGCAATGTGATTACCTACGGAATAATAATAACCAACGTTTCCGTTTCTCAATCCTGGATGGGATAAGTAGTCTTTGTAGGCACTTTTACACTATGCTAACTGTACTTCTTGTTAATGTTTCAACTAATTATGTAGAATGCGGTCATAATGCAGAGTATATGATAGTTTTATGACTAAATATTTTTTCAAACTTCAAATTCTCGAAAGATCCTAGTTCGGATTACCCGGGATTTCGGATTTCCGGGGTTCGGATATGAGGGGTTTCACAGTACTTGAAATTGAACGGAACTTGTAGCTCGCCCTTTAGGGTGTCCGCTGGAAGCAGCTACAGACTCAGGCGAGCCGAACATGTCCTCGGACACTCCCGGCACTAAAAGCCATATGATAGATAGATAGATAAATAAATAAATGTAGGTTCTTAATAATTTTATATGTTAATATAATTTTTTTGCATTTGTCTGTCATCTCACACTTCATTGTGTCCCTAAACGGCTTATATCACCTATTAAAAGTGGTTATGAAAGTCAATAAAACATAGGTGTCACAAGATGCCAAAACTAATATAGGCCTATGTTGCTTGCTTGAATCTTGAGTCTTTTGAATTGTTTGTTGCAGTTCTCCATAACTCCCTCTCCTGAGCTAATCGATTCGTCTCTTCATAGCTACCACACCCTACATCCGAAGCAATCTGTTTAACGTATTCTCACCTTCGTCTACCCCTACAGTTCTTCTCCACGTCCCTTCTTTCCACAACTAAGTATGCTATTCCAGGGTGTCTTAGTATGTGTCCTACCTCTTCTCTTCAATAGCAGTCACCAAAATCAACTCTCCTCTCCCTCTCGTTTTAATACCTTTTCATTTGCTATTCTATCTGCATCCTCCTGTAACACCACATTTCAATTTCTTCTATCCTATCTGCTGTGCCAACAGTCCAAGTTTCGCTTCCAAAGAGCGTCACGCTCCATACAAGGCTTTCAGAAATAACTTCCGAATACTTACAGTGCTTGTATTTTTAATCAAAATTTAAGAGTTACTCTCAGTTCTAGTCGACAAAATTGCAATTTTCGGCAATTTGCAGAGACCGGTTATTACTTTATGGGCTGACATGTTAAATGATATATTGAATTGGGTTAATTTATTAACTCATTCAATCATTAACTTTCAGCTTTTTCGATGCCTGCGTGGATGTAAATAGTTCGTTATTTCCTTCATCCTTCAAAACTTACCACACGCACAAACTACCAACATAGCCCACCTCCAAACACTAGCCTGCGTGATTATAAGAACAGAACTTCCTCTTCACGGTTGTTAGAGCATGTTACTTATTTTTGCCTAAACACGTAAATCTCTTCGCATAAGGCAGCGATTACACAAAGCTTTTGTCGAACAGAAGGTAAAATGGCCTATTGGTTCGATTATGCTACTGAGTGCCGAGTTCGACCAAAACATTCTGATTCGATAGATCGATTTAAATCGAGGATTACTCTAAATCTCCTCCAGCTGTTGTGAACATCGCGTTGACGCCAGCTGACCGATGAACTTTCAAGTCGGAAGATATATTTGCCGGACTAGATACGAATGTAGTCTACCAATATTTTTAGCCTACTTTCGATTATCGAAAAACTGAATGTAGACTTATGAGATCAACACAGGGCGAAAAATTGTGTGTCTGCCTGTGTGTGAGTCTGTGTGTGTGTGTGTACCCTGAATGTGTGTCCCCCCCCCCCTATCAATTCCAACACGGTGAAAACGAATTGAACGAAATTTGGTACAGCACTAGCAAAGGGCACCTCAGCATTGTGTTTTATATCGCCACCATCTTGACGAAAACGTAATGGCAGCCACCCAAATGTTAAAAGCTTAAATCAAATTACGACCAACCTAATAATCTGATCTCTACCAAATTTTGCAACATTATACCTTTATGTATGAAAAATCTTTTGAGCAAACTACAAGGTCATCAGCACAAAAATTTGCGGATGGCGACCATGTATGTGTGCTAATCGATTTCCCCTATCTATTCAAACACGGTGAAACCGAATTGAACGGCATTTCGTACAGAAGTAGCACTAGCAAAGGGCACCTCAGTGTCATGTTTTATATCGCCGCCATCTTGACGAAAACGTAAAGGCGGCCACCCAAATGTTAAAAGCTTAAATCAAATTACGACCAACCTAGTCATCTGATCTCTACTAAATTTTGCAACAACATATATTTATATGGCGAGCGTCTTTTGACTAATTTACAAGGTCATCAGCCAAATCGTTTTCGGATAGCGGCCATGTTTGTGTGCAAATAGATTCACCATATCAATTCAAACACGGTGAAACCGAATTGAATGAAATTTTGTACAGAGGTAGCACTAGCAAAGGGCACCTCATATTCATGTTTAATATCCGTATAACACGTTGTATTTCAACAAGCTACTACAACCAACATTCAATTATACTCCTTGAACAGGACAAAGAGTTATAACAATACCCATGCCTTTAGGAGAAAGTAGGCTATATGTTCTTTACTGAACATCTTGTGTCTTGAACACTTTTCAAATGTTTAAGGGGTACGCGTACCCCCCGCGTTCACCTTGAAAAAATGCCCTGCCCTAAATCTTTATTTGACGTGAACTGATTTCTTTTCTGTTGAAATGCTTTTCTTGCTTGAGTCAACCTACTTCTTATATCGTCTTTGCTTCGTCCATCACTGGTTATTTTGCTTCCTAAGTAGCAGAAGTCTCCTACTTCCTTTAACTTTTCACCTGCCAATTTGACGTGCATGGGGGTTTCTGATTCCCTTCGGCTGCATTCCACTATTCTTGTATCACATTTATTGATTTTCATCATGAATTCTTTCCTCAAGATGGAGTCCATACCATGTTAAGAAACGTTAAATCTAATACTCTAGGCTGGCTGCATGGCTCAGCGGTAATGTTCTCGCCTGCTCTGCTCCAGGTTGCAGGATTGAATCCTGGCGCAGCCAGCTGGTATTAATGAGGCGCGCAAAATGCGAGGGAGCCGTGTCAGTAGATATACTGGCATTTTAAAGATCCCCTTCGGTGCAAAACTCCGGCACCCTGGCGTATCCAAAAGCCTCATTAGTTAAAAGAAACTTAAAATAAATAACATTATTACATTAAGGTGGTATATTGGCTTTCACGGCCAGTGAATTAAAACTCAGCTATTTTTCTAGGTTTATGTAAATAATTCATGTTTTTTGGGCGAATGCCGTGTGTATTTAGATTAGAACAAAAAAAAACATGAATTATTTATATAATCCGGGCCGTGAAAGCCTTAATATACATATTTTCTAGGTTTGTTTCGTGTCTTGAGTGGGGTTTCGCCTAGGACACCAAGCTGGTGTCCCCTCCCGGACCGCCACAGGAGTAGCGACCTGCGCGCTACCTCCCTTTTTATCAAGCGCATCAGCGCCTCTTTACTGCGAGCACTAATAATATTAATAATATCGTATGGCCTCGGGTGCCAGGTGCAAGCTTTGTAATGTGACACCCAGTGGGTAGCTTGCATGTCGAATTTCGTTGTTCCTTGAATCACTATGAAAGTCAAGGAGGTTAGATATCTAAGCTCCTTGAACACTATAGCGCTTCTAGTAGAGAAATGAGGAACTTTGTGTTGGCGGAAACTCCCGTGATTAATTTTGCCATTATAAATACGGCCTACTGAATTCAAATGGGTTCTTTGACATGCCAACATCGTATGACAACTGTGTCGTATTTTTGCCGCCTTTCAAAAAAATCACTTATCGCGGCCAGGAGCAAACCTGCATCTTGGGCTTAGTAAACCGACACGCTATCCACTCACCGTGGCAAGCACTGCGAGCACTAAAAGCTCAAGAAGCCATAACGTCCCTATGAATACTTCCAAGAAGATGACGCATTGGCTTTCACGGCCACCGATTTAAAACTCAGCAATTTATTATTATTATTATTATTATTATTATTATTATTATTATTATTATTATGACTGTTAGGAGTGGCCACGGGAGTGTTCAGTGCGGAGTGTAAAGTGAATTAGAAAGAAGCTAAGTCTAGGAGGTAAGCTGAAATGAAGTGCAAGTGTTACAGAAAGAGGCGTACTACGAAGGTACTAATCAATTACAAACATATACCAGGGTACATAGTTAAAAAGTCTCATGACAAATCCATTGGCGTGCTAGCCCGATAAGTGAGGTTAAGTTAGCAGAGTCACGGATCGCCCACCGAAAGAGTAAACTCTGGGTAGTCCATACTGGCAACACAAGGCTCAAGTGTAGCAGGTGCGCACAAACATTTCACACCACACGGAGCGAGCAAAGGTACATGCTAGCAATGTGTAAAGACTTTCAGTCAGGAAAATGAACTAGACGCCTCATGCAGACGGAATAAGGCTAAAGTGTTACAGTTGCGCAAAAACATTTAAATTATTATTATTGTATTGTGAAGTGACTTACCAAAGCGAAGCGCTTGGAGAGAGTTTATGTTATTGAGGACCAGTCAAAACAAGAGAGCATTGGGAATCTTCGACCGAGTATGGAGGATCTTTTGCAACGGTGTCGAAACATTCTCAATAAGATGAAACTTGCAACTGACAGGCAGCGTAATATATCCAACGATGTGAAGAATGGCATAGTGGAACTAGAAGAGGCCATTGATTCTATAGCCTATTGTGATCGTACTTCACATGCGGCACAAGACGAAGCTCACAAGGTAGTATTGAATGATCTACCGAAGGACATGACCCCCAATTCTAGCAGCAGGAACGAAGTTACTTCGGGAACTGTAGCTGCTCAGGAGGGGGATAAGAAGAATGAGACAGAGTCGTCAGAAATATGGACTCCTGTTACATCGAGGAGAGACAGAAGATTGGTAAAGGTTAGAGAAAATGCTGAGAATAGGCAGGAGGATTTTGCTGATAATGTTGACATATCTACCCACCAAGCAACCCCAAACAGACAGAAGAGACCTAGTAGGCCAAGGCGAGCAGCCTTACTGATCAGACCAGCTGAAGGTAAATCATATGCCGATATTCTGAAGGAGATTCGCCAAAAAGCAAACCCTAATGATACAGGAACTGAAGTCCGGTCCATTCGACAAACTAAAGCGGGAGACGTCCTTGTCGAGTTGGGAGCAAGTTCCAGGGATAAAGCAGCTTTTGGTAATTCTCTGCGAAATGTTCTGGGGTCCAATGCTACAGTTCGTAGGCTTGAAGCGAAGGCAACTGTTGAAATCAGAGACCTTGATGCTCTAACTACTTCCGAAGAGGTCTTGGAAGCTATCCAGAGAACTATCCCAGAACTCTCTCCAGATACCAAGGTGCTGCTGACGAGGACGAATACGAGGGAAGTGAAGATGGCTGTTGTCACATTAACAACTAGTGATGCAGATGTGCTCTTGAGGCAAGATCATATCACCATAGGATGGGTCAATTGCAGGATTAGACGGAGGATCATGGTATCTCGTTGTTATAGATGTCTGGACTATGGACATGTTGCTAGCAACTGCAAAGGCACAGATAGAAGTAAACTTTGCTACAATTGCGGCGGGACAGGTCACAAAGCTAGAGGATGTACGGCCTCAAAGAAATGTGTTCTTTGTGAAGAACGAGGTTTTATCAAAGATTTAGCACATGCTATGGGATCTGGCCAGTGTAAGGTCTTCAGAGAAGCTTTGGACAAAGAAAAGGCACTGAGGTTCAAATGATTCGTATACTTCAAGCCAATCTACATAGAAGTAAGACAGCCAATGATCTGCTATATCAGCTAGTCACAGAGAAGCAAAGCGATCTCTTGCTAATCAGCGAACAGTATAAAGATAAAGAGTCATCTCTTTGGTTCAGTGACACACTTGGCACTTCGGCAATCTGGGTGTTGGATTCTAGAAAAGTTATTATAAAGGATCATGGAAGTTCTGATGGTTATGTTTGGGTGAAGACCAGAAGGGTCACCTATTTTAGTGTTTACCTAACTCCTAATGAGGCAATTGAGCACTTCCGCCGCAAAGTAAATTCTTTGGAAGATGCAATTCTAAACGCCACAGATAGTGTCATAGTGGCTGGAGACTTTAACGCCAAAGCAGTGGAATGGGGTATGCCAAGTACAGATTCCCGGGGTAAGTACATTCTAGAGATGGCATCCAGGATAGGCCTTCTAATATTAAATATTGGTAGAGTTCCAACTTTCCGACGTCCAGGATGTGAAGGAACAATTCCGGATGTCTCCCTGGCATCAGAAGTAATTGTGCCATTCATTAAGAGATGGAAAGTGTTGGAAGATTATTGTGCTAGCGATCATCAATTCATCGCCTTTGACCTTGAATCAAATGTTCAGGGACGGGAAGTACCTCCCCAGAAATGTCAACGGTGGAATGTAAATAGGATTAGCATGGACAAGTTCAAAGATATCATTGGGAAGGGTGCAGAACAGATTCGAAGTGCTGAAGCACGGAGAGAGTTTGAGGTTGAGGATCTGGTTTCTGCAACCATGAAAATTATTACGTCAGCTTGTGATGTTTCGATGCCCTCCTCAGTACCACGTCACCGAAAGAGCCCTGTATACTGGTGGACCAGAGAGATAGCAGAATTAAGGAAGAACTGCCTCAGGCTTCGCCGTCTTGCCCAGAGAGCAAGAAATCGGGAAGAAGCTAATGAAAAATCAGCGGAGCATAAAGCAGCAAAGAAGCTACTTCGGAAAGCCATAACTACGAGCAAGGTTCAGAGTTGGAGAAAGCTTCAGGAAGATATTGACACTGATCCATGGGGTTTGGGTTACAAAATTGTAACACAGAAACTTGGAAGTCACAGAACATCGTGCATCATGGAGGATGATATTATGAACACCATTGTTCAAACCCTTTTTCCAACTCATCCCACAAGACCTGAGAGGAATTTTGAATGTGATCTAGATTTCCCACTGTTTACTGAAGATGAACTTCGGGTTGCAACGCATTCTTTACGGAACAACAAGGCTCCGGGGCCGGATGGGATTCCTAATGAGGTTCTGAAAATAATAGTTGATCAAGATATGTTGTTGTTATTGTTGAGAATGTTCAATGTGTGCATGAAAGCAGGAATCTTTAGCTTTCGCTGGAAGATCTGTCGCTTAGTGCTCATTAGTAAGGGCATGGGTGACCCTGAGTTACCATCATCGTACCGCCCACTTTGTATGCTTGACACAACAGGCAAACTATTTGAGAAACTCATAAGACGGAGATTGCTTGAAGCAATAATCGCAGCCGGCGATTTATCACCAAGACAATTTGGATTCAGGGTAGGCCGGTCGACACTGGATGCAGTGCAAGAAGTCGCCGATAAAGTACGAGGAGCGGAGAGTTATAATCATTACTCTCGCCGGGTGATTCTTTTTGTTACACTGGATGTTAAAAACGCTTTCAACTCTGTCAAATGGACTGATATCATGGATGCTCTAGAATTTTCATTCCATGTTCCAAGGTATCTCCTTCGGATCTTAGACTCTTACTTGAAGGATCGTGCTCTGCTCTACGATACTACAGAAGGGATCCGTAGAGTACAAGTCACGGCTGGGGCTGCCCAGGGTTCGATTCTAGGACCTGATCTCTGGAATGTTACATACGACAGCTTGTTGAGGCTTGAAATGCCTGAAGAAACTATTCTAGTAGGATATGCAGATGATGTTGCTGCTCTTGTAGCAGGAAGAAGTGTCGAGCAGGCACAGTTGCGACTCAATATGGTAATGCGCAAAATCAATAGATGGATGGAGGAACATGGTCTGTCTCTAGCACTTAGTAAGACGGAAATTGTCATCCTAACAAAGAAGAGAATTCAGACAATACTTCCAATACAGGTAGGACAAATTCAAGTAGAGACGCAGCCAGCAGCAAAATACCTGGGCATCATGATCGACAGTAAAATGAATTTTGGAGAACAGATTAGACGGACTGCAGATAAGGCAGCCAGAGGAGTAACGTCCCTCAGTCGGCTCATGGCCAATGTTGGTGGGCCAAAATCTAGTAAGAGAAGACTATTGATGACAGCCATCCATTCAGTTCTGCTGTATGGAGCGGAAATATGGGCGGATGCCCTGGATAAGGAAATTTATAGGAAGCCACTGGCGCAAGTGCAGAGGCGGGGTGCTTTGCGCGTGGCATCTGCATATCGCACGGTCTCTGAGGAAGCAGTTCTCGTTATTGCCGGGATTATTCCGATTTTTTTTCTTGCGAAAGAACGCAAGAACATTTACTTGAGGAAATCTGATATGGGTTTACAAAATGCAAGACGATCGGCAAGAGTACAAACCTTTCAAAATTGGCAGATCAAATGGGAGCAAGGAGATCAAAGCCAATGGACTAAGAGAATGATCCCTCAGGTGCAGGTTTGGACAGAGAGGAAACATGGTGAGGTTGGTTACTATCTCACTCAGTTCTTGACTGGCCATGGGTACTTCTGTTCCTACCTTAAGAAGATGAGGAAGGTGGATTCATCAGATTGCATCTACTGTATCAATGAATTAGATAATGCTAATCACACCTTCTTCTCTTGTGGACGGTGGGTCCAAAATAGGCAGTCTCTTCAAGATCACATTGATGTAGAGATATCCCCGGACAATATTGTTGCAGTGATGCTACAAAATGAGGAAAACTGGAAACTGGTAGCAAGCTTTGTTGAAGATATCCTCCGAACAAAGAAGACGGACCTGGATCGCCACTGAAGATGATTCATTACGGAAGAGTGCCCTACAGGCAAATATAAAATGACTCTAGCCTGAAGTAATGTGCTAAACGGTTCCAGGCTAGTGTTCAGAAGTAACGGGGGAGTTTTAGTCGGTAGTCTGCTACTCAGGAGCAGGAGCCCGACACTCTGTGCGTAAATGCATTTCTTCCCCTAAAAAAAAAAAAAAAAAAAAAAAAAAAAAAATATTATTATTATTATTACCTTATTTTTAAACCTTGTAGATATTACTAAGTGAGCTTGGTGGGGGACGATACCGATCGGAACTAAACAGAATTTGTCCGGCTATTATTCCGAATACTCTGAACAGTTAACCCTTTACCACGAGAACTGTTCTATAAAATCCAATAATTTTCGCATTGTCGGTTTATTTCCTCGTATAACGCTCTCTTTCAGTTACACTTAAGTCCACATCCTTCTTGTACTTTTATCTGCTTCCTCAAGAGAGCACTGCTGGTCCCTGGTGACAAGATAGGAAGACTGACTGTCCATGCTAACCGCTAGTCAACTGTTTATCTTTACAGCCTCCATAAAAATGATTTGTATTATTTTTTGTTGTTATCGGTCTTTTCTTCCACACTCACTAGCACGTGCTCTTACGCCATCTCCCCTCTCTCGTTATCTCCTTTTCCCTCACACTGATTCATGCTTTTTGTCTTCATCTCTACACCTTAAGCCCGAATCACATGACGTAAGAATGGAAACTTCTGCCAGTACGGGTATGATAGCTCCGTGTGATCTGTACTTTCCATGCTAGGTTCTGCCTTCCATGGTAGCTTGGCCAGTGGCGCAGTTACATTCATGCAACTGTCTATTTTAAATGGCATACCTTATAGTTTTTGATGTGAAACATCTTTCCACTAGGTTGCTGGATATTTGTGGGAGTGATTTTTAAAAATGGGACGGAAGTGGATCGGCAGCTGGCAGTGGTGGATCTAATGGAAGAGTGTAAGACGCACTGCCAGGTGGATCGCATTGCTAAACATTTTCATTCTGACGGTAAACGCTCATGCGAACTCTGGTGTCAAGTGATTGAAACAAAGCACACGGTACATGTTCGAAGTCTTCGTATCAGTATTTAAATGGTAAATTGCCTTAATATCAAACATTGTAAGTAGTCGGCATTGTCGGTACTATGTTTCTGCACAATGGCTATTCAAATATTAACCCACATAACGGTAATGCAGTCATCAATATAATATAATCGTTGTGTTTATTCGAGAGCTGAGCAAGCCTTCATGGACTATTGCTGAATACATTCTCTTTACTCACAAGAGGGTATATTGATAAGGCATTTTAAACTCAATTTCACCCAGGGACATTATCGAAACAAGCAATATATAAATGAAACTTAATTCCGTGATGCAGTATTATTGGTACGTGAAAATAAGTCACCATCTTGTACCTAACATTCGTGTGGTCGAAATAGCCGTGGGGTTCGCGTCATTGACTGTGAATCCCGGCCGGCTTAGATATTTTTGCTACCAGATTATCGTTTTATCATATCAATATGACACATTTTAACAGAATCCATATGAAATTACGTGTTGGTCTGTGAATCAAGAGGTCCGGGAACTGGGCAAGGCTTTCATGATCTACTGCTGTGCACATTGCATTTACTCGCAAGTTGGCCTATTTATAGGGAATTTAAGGTTATGAGCGGTGTCACTTCTATTAATCTAGTTCATCCATATCGTATTCTTTATTTAGGCTAGTACTGGTGGAAGCTACAAAACCTCTAATAAAATGAGTTCAATATCTGTAAAACACTCCTTTTTACAATATGTGTGCCAAAAATATTATAAAATACCGGTGTATCAACAATTTACCGTCCTTGAAATGGTTTTCCGTGGTTTCCCATTTTCAACTCCAGGCAAATGCTAGGACGGAACCTTCTGACAGGACACGGCCGCTTCCTTCCACATCCTTACCCAGTTTCATTCACCATCATTCATTTAATTTCTCATTAACTCCTCTCGTGAGGTTGCGATAGGAAGGACATCCGGTCGTAAAAACCATCCGCCACAAATAATTCCATCGCATCTCATCCCCGACCCCGTAGGAAAACGGGGATAATAAGGGGTAGACATACAATACCAGTGTATCATCAATTTCATGTGAGGTTTCTTCTGTCAGATGTTACACATTATATGCGACTACTGTGAGGCTCGTAAAGTTTTTATCATTTTAAATGATCTTGTCGACTTCGTCGTTACGCTGGGGTCTGGCGTTACGTTAAGGTGACGGGACGAAATGTACCCAGATGCACTGAGGTGTGTGACGTCATAGTACCGCTTGGTGCATGTGTTCCCCGACAATCTCTACTTCGTTAGTATAAGACAAAAATCCCCGATTCTTGGATGTCACGGGTAATCTCGAGAACCACTGGATGGATTTTGATGCGGTTTTCATCATTCTGTAAAGGATATCTCGAGGAAAGATTCTGTAGAAAATAATGTATGTATTATCAAAGGAAGCCAAGCAGTAACAATTTCAGTGAAAAAGTCAAAGACAAACTTGTCGTCCGTGCGCTTCTTAAGCTTACGCTGGGCAAACCGTTAAACATATCAATATACTATGAGCGTAAGAATTGGTCAGCATGAAAAGTTCTACAAAGAAGTCCGCGAGAGCATATCTCTATCCTCAATACATCGCCCACTATAAGTGTTTTTAGACTGGATGGAAGGGGCACGTCCCCGCGTGCTCTGGTGAGCATGACGGCATCCCGCGCGCTTGACCTTGCTTTGCCCTTGGTTTGCACCTGCCGTTCGCGAGTAATTTGAAACAAGATATGCAAGATAAGTATTATGCAGATAATTTTCTAACATGTCAAGAGTCTTTGGCTTCGAGCGATGCGAGATGCCTCCAGCATTTCTAGCATTTTTCAGCATTTGCAGCATTTAACATGATACAAAGTCTAGTCTTTCAGATTGACTGTCACTTTTTTATGTAGATAAACTCCAGTCGTTGTGTTTTTCGCTCTGCAGAGATACCAATGATGCGTTCTTTGAAGATGTAATCCCTGGAAAGATAGTTCTCCAAAGGACACCCTGACCCTTCAAAATAATCACTTACAAGTAGGTTTAAAATTCAAATAAGTCGCCTCCGTAGCGTAGCTGTCAGCATGTTTAGCTGCCGCCCCGGAGGTCCTGGGTTCGATTCCCGGCTCTGCCACGAAATTTGAAATGTGGTATGAGGACTGGAACGGGGTCTACTCAGCCTCGGGTGGCCCAAATGAGTAGAGGGGGTTCGATTCCCACCTCAGCCATCCTCGAAGTAGTTTTCCGTGGTTTCCCACTTCGTCTTCGGGCAAATGCCGGGATGGTACTGCCCCCGTAAATTGAATTATACTGAGACCACGGTGGCTGTATTGGCATATGTGAATAAAGTTATGGCCGTCATAGTTGTGACGTGTATATTCATGACGTAGGCACGGATGACGCAGACTTCATGCAAGTAGGCTGGATGAGCTGAGATTCTTGGTGACGTCATGATTTTGTTCGAGAAGGATCTGAGATTTACGACGCAGTCGCAGGGAAACAAGGAATTGTGCTGAGGAAGAAGTTACGCTATTGGAGGAGAGGCTCGAACCAATGAATGATAGCTTGGAGGGAGACGTAGATTACTGAAACTGCCATATTTAATTACTTTTGGCATACAGAATTGTGGAAATCTATTTTCAGTTATGGCATTGATTTGGAATTTTGAAGAAATTAATTATGAGTTTTTGAAATTTGAAAATCCGTCAAGTATAGCCAAAGTTAGAACTTCTAGCAATGACGGAGGAACAAGCTATGGTAGGGATGGATACGCCCCTTAAGAAGTTGATAAAAGGCCTTGCACAGCAGAGAGGAGGCTCTCATGGCTCATTTTTCTGATTCTCACATTGTCAGACTTCGAGTTCTTAAGCGAAGCAAGTCGTCATTAGCACGTGTGGTAAGAGCCCACAGCATCGAACAAGCACTGAGCGTGCAGCAGTACAATTTTACGGTTACATAAACGAGTCTACAAGATTATCTATCAAGAGTTAGCTACTGCATTTATGCTAATTCAATTGTGCATTACAATATTGAGGCGTGTACGAAAGTTGAACATTTTCACTATTATACTTTGGAAGATATTCGCATTTTAAGACTGCAGACAAAAGTGATCTTCTCGACACCTGAGAAGCACTTTTATAATACCACATTCTACGCTACGGCTGACACTTGTATTGCAACCGTGATACTGAAGATTACATTTGGTGATACAACGCTACATTCTACAATGGAACTATATAATCTGGCAGTACTTTCGACTATTATTATAACGGAAGTGGAGATGGAAGACTAAAACTTTAATGCAATTGGGACATATATCAATGGAGTGAAATAGCAACATGGAGCTTCGTTAATCGTCATTCTACAAAAGCGAGCATGTAGTGAACATCCAACTACACTCATGCATCGTAATCCATCGCTGAATTACATCAAATGGCAGTGGAAATATCTTCATACTCCACAATTATGAACATTTCTGCGGAAATAATTGCAATAAACTTCATGGCGAATTTCTACCAGAACTTCAGGGAATTTTCAAGAGAGGCCAGGGTGGACCCGGCTCACAAAGAAGAGTTTTGCCAGAAGGATGTCTATCGTCTACACGGAGCAGTGCAATTTCCGGAGGAGGAAACTATTCTATTCTCCGAGGGCGCAGGTTCCAGGTTCGAGGTCGGAGCACATCTTTACGGTGGTGAAATGGAACCAACAGCAGTCTTCTTTGGAAATTTTCCTCTAGAACTTCAATCAACAGATAAGGTAGTCGTGAACGTTTCTTGATTTATTTGAGCCATTTAGCGATATCTAAGCAACCATTTTCCCCATATTTTCTGTCCCATATATTTTGCCCCATATTCTTGCTTGATATTTCTGTACTCTGTACACTTTGCTGATTTATGCCGTTTTCTACGATTTATTGAGACATTATTATATCATTGGCATATTTAAATTATTTTGGATCAGTTGAGACTGATATTATATATATTCTTTCAGTAATTTGCATATTTTTGTAGTCACGATTTGACTGTAAAGTTAACGATTTTCTATGGCAAATTTGAATTCAGACAGCGTGTCATTTTATTAAAGTAATTCTATTCAGTAAATTACTTTGACCAATTTTCTGTCATCCTCAAGAAAGAAGAATGATTAAAAGATTTTAGAGCGTTAAAATCAACTACTACTTTATCGACGATCTTAGAAATACTAGTCGTTTTATGAACTTGATTGCAACATAGACATTTATCGTCAATTCTAAAATACCATTGCATTATAGACATTTTTATGAAATATGAACTTTGAGTACGATTTATTGAGTACACTATAGTAATGAACATTTGATAGGAGTTTTTCTCAATTCTAGATTGGAACAATAATGTTGGCAGTCCACAGTCTAATTGTATTCTATTCGACTATTTATGCAGTTTAGATGAACTTTGATTGAAGATAGTATTTTTATACTGCGATACTTTGATGATATTAATCTCAATTTTGATAGACCAGGGAGGCGTGTCAAATCGTATTTGCTATTAAATTTATTTGTGATTGGCAAATTTTTACTTCATATCGATTCATGAATGAAACCCACGAAGGTTAAATATAATAACAGTTTTTGATACAATTGATGAATATAAGAATTTTTAAAGAGGAACTATGGATCTATAATCGTTAGTTCAGTGGACGTGTAAAAGTCGCTGATGAATAATGCCCTTTAATAAGTGAAGGAGGTTCCCACAGTAATATTGATGATGATGATGATGAATGTATAAGTGGAGTTTTTTTGTGTGTATTGTGGAAGATTTTGATGCCATATATAATGAGATATATGATGAATTATGGGCCAATTTTGGTGCAATTTTGTGCGTTTTGAGCGAGGTATTTTTCCGCTGAGTGTATTGTTCAGGTCCATTGAAAATTATTCATGTGAAGTTACTGTTAAAATTAACAAGAGTGTTTAAATTATTTGAGATAACGATTTTGAATGGAGGTTACCGTCACAAATAATAATAATTATTAAATCTTATTAAACCTGAATCTAAAATTTAAATATAACTAACCTTCATTGGTCGATTATATCACCACGATTTAAGTAATTATCAACCGGATAAACGTGTGGTTTAATGTATTTCTAATATAAATAATATAAATAATGTAAATAACTATGTAAATATCTTTAATAATAATTTGAAACGAACGGGATTAATAGAGGCGTGTATAAATTTTTCAATTGTCGTTTGACAATGTTATAAACAATTTAAAATGTTATAAATAATTAATGAACATTTTGTTATAAACATTAAGCGTTTTAGTTATTATACTCTAAACAACGCTAGTTCAACAATTGGAATATACAATTAAACAAGATTTGGGATTATTAGAGTAATCCATTGATATTTGAATGGAGCATTTAAAAGATTTGCGTGATAATATTTGAGTTGAGATGTGAACATTTAAAGTGTTTTGAAAAGGAGCTAGGCTCTGAGGTAACTAGCATATGCTAACATTGGCTGGACAGGTGTGTCCATTTGACGAAGCAAGCATGCGACACGGTGCAGGGTGTATCGCAGGTGGCCAGATAACTGTATGATAGAGACCAAGGTCATCTACATAGCAGCCTTGCGGTTATAAATAAAATGTTCATGAACAAGGAAACAAATGCTATATGTCTCGTCCCAGCTCCCTTATCCATTCCAAAGTGCACTGTTGTTATTATTACGTTCTTTTGAGCTAGAGAAAGCTGAATTTTTGTATGTGAAGTCTACAAGTCCTACAGGAGGACATGGTTGCATTGACAATGGCTTCTGATTGCCACGTATATTTTGTTGTTAAATTTTGTTAAATTATATTTCTCTTTATGTGAAATAAATTATTGTGCAGTTTAAATTTTCTTGTTTCCGACTTGGTTCATTTTAAATATCGTGGTGGAGGTTATTGTGAGGGCATACTATTAAGTGATCCAGTTGAAAACCCAGACCCGAAATTAAATTGAATAGGTAAGTAAAAGGTAAGTATGAACCCCCGTATATTTTGGTGTGTTCCACAATAATTTCATGTTAACTACTGTGCTCTAATCTCGGTAGTATCTGTCAGGGCCATTTTCATTGATGTAGCTGTGCCGGTGCGATTGATTATTGGCAATCCGATTGAGGGGGCGGATATCTGACAGCCTACTATCCGGATTATCGGGGACAGTACCTACAGTAAGGCCACGGCCGCCTCCTTCCCTCTTCCTGGCCTATCCATCCCAATCTTCCATCCCTCATGAGGCCCCTGTTCGCTTTGCAGGTGAAGCCGCCTGGGCGAAGTGCTGATCACACCTCCCCAGTTGTATCCCTCCCGACCAGATCTTCCAAGCTCCAGGACACTGCCCATAGAGGCGGTAGTGGTGAGTTCCCTCGCTGAGTCCGTGGGAACCACCAACCTAGAGGGTAAATTGACTAAATAAAATAAAAATAAAATATCTTGGAGTTACTCTCCAAACAACACCAATATCATGCAAAATCCATGTGAAATAAATACCAACAGCAGCCATAAAAACAATTCACTACATTCAAAAACTCTCAATAAAAACGTCTAAGACATTATCTAAAACGGCCATAGCACCAATAGCGACTTATTATTTAAGATAAGCGCACAATGTGCATGATGGTACATAAATTGTTCTTGCCGTTGCCTCCGTAGCGTAGCGGTCAGCATGGTTAGCTGCCGCCCCGGAGGTACTGGGTTCGATTCCCGGCTCTGCCATGAAATTTGAAAAGTGGTACGAGGACTGGAACGGGGTCTACTCAGCCTCGGGTGGCCCAAATGAGTAGAGGGTGTTCGATTCCCCCTCAGCCATCCTCGAAGTGGTTTTCCGTGGTTTCCCACTTCGTCTTCGGGCAAATGCCGGGATGATACCTTCTTCAAGGCCACGGCCGCCTCCTTCCCTCTTCCTTGTCTATCCATCCTTACAATCCCTTACCTTCCCTCATGAGGCCCCTGTTCGCTTTGCAGGTGAGGCCGCCTGGGCGAGGTGTCAATCCCACCTCACCAGTTGTATCCCTTCCGATTCGATGTTCCCAGCTCTAGGACACTGCCCGTAGAGGCGGTAGCGGTGAGTTCCCTCGCTGAGTCCGTGGGTTCCACCAACCTGGAGGGTAAACGACTAAGAAAAGAAAGAAAGAAATTATTCTTGACCTAGTCCTATTATTGAGATTGTCCTGTGCATGATATCGCTCACAATGTTTATTGCACAATTTGCACACGCAGGATTCTTCCGGTTGATGACATTTTAGGTTCTGACATAGCTTGTGGTGATAGCCGTGCGTTGCAAATCTTGTCAGTATGTGTCTAAGTTCATAATTTTGCTGCTTCCATTCCGATGTTGTCATGGCGTCTGTTGAGTAAAATTCGGGCCATATGGCATTAGTTTTCTCTTTTAACAGGTGTAGTGTCTTTTCATAAGCCTTGGTACTTGGTAGCCAGAATTGTGCTCTTATGTCCTCAACGAAGAAGGTTTATTTTGTTAACACATATGTTAGCCTCTATGGTGCTGACTTCCCTACTCCTAGAACCCGCTTTAGGAACCGGGCTTTGACCTTCTCAATTGTTGATAGATATGTGATTGTTAGTTTGTCCCAGATGATGTTAATCATGCAGTCCACATTAATATGGGACAAACTAAAATAAAACGACCTATTAAGATTAGAGAAAGTCAATACCCGCTATATGAAAAGAGTCTTGGGAATCGGGAAGACAGCGCTGTCAAGACTGACTTATGTCTTCACAACATAAATTTTCTTCATAGAAGACATTAGACTGCAGATGCTACTGCCAAAATTACATTTTTTCACGGCTCAATGCACTAAATATGTTAACAAGGCATCACTTCAAATTTGTAACCAAGAGTCTTAATTATATTTACATTTCAGAAACTCAAAGTAAAAAACATTTTTTAGAATTTCCCTCGGAATCCCCTGTTCTGAAAGTTTCCAGACACAATTTCTTATGGGAAATGGTGTTCGTCCACGGGCAAGGAAACATTACTAAGGAGGGTAACAAACAATGCCACCAGTTGGTCAATAAAATTACTTGTATATTGAATAAAGAATTGCACCTACAGTAGTGGCTACGCTGGCGTTAGGCCATGGGGCCAAACTCTCTGCTGACTCGGTAGACGCGTGGGTTCGACCCCCGTCCTTGAAATGGTTTTCCGTGGTTTCCCCATTTTCAACACCAGGCAAATGCTGGGACGGTACCTTCTGACAGGCCACGGCCGCTTCCATCCACATCCTTGCCCAGTTTCATTCACCATCATTCATTTCATCTCTCATTAACTCTTCTCATGAGGTTGGCGTCAGGAAGGGCATCCGGCCGTAAAAAACCATCGCCACAAAGACTTCCATCGCATCTCATCCCCGACCCCGTTGGAAAACGGGAATATAAGGGGTGGACATACATTGAATAAAGAATTGCGACTGATTTACAATTAAATTGACAAGCTTTTTTTTTTTTCAAAACTGAATATCTTCACACTCATAAATTTTACAGAAGAGAGGAAAACCATACATCTTCAGACAGGATTATCAAAATGGAGCAATATAGGGTAGAGCGGGGCTATTCCGCTCATTTCAAATTGTATACATTATAAATCAAAAACTATTCATTTTTCTAAGATGGAACCAACAGCAAAGCACACCTTATTTATTGCTTATTACATACGAATGTTGTCAAAATACAGTTATAACAATATACCGGCTTGATTAAATAAAATATAAATCAAAGCAAAAATGACGAATCACAAATTTAATGGGGCTATTACGCTCACTGTAATAATGCCCTTTCATCAACGGCATTTACCACAAATGAAGTTTTTCCTTCCTGTAGGCCTAGCCCCAACTTACATGTTATGATACCAAGTTTCACAGTCTTTGCATTGAATCCAACCACCCTTTAATGATGACTGAGTGGTATAAAATGTTACGCCACAAAATCCACATGGTGTTTCTTCCTTGTCAAAGTCTTTTGGTCGTACGGATTGAAGGTCCCGGCCATTTGTCTTGCAAATGTCTCGAAAATGTTTTTGGCAACCTTTCCTTTACGGGCCTTATCAAATTTTAAGCTCCGTTTTGCCCTTCGAATCTGTTCTGGTGTGCATCCAAAACCTCTTGCTGCCAAGCATTTTATCCGGGAAGCTAACTCCGTCTCCTCTTGCATACTAAATGCTGTGGGATGACCCGGTGGTTTGTCCACTATGATTTTCCCTAAGGGTCCTTGTCGTTTACGCAAATGAACACGATTTTTAAGTGTTGAATAAGGCACATTGAATAGTCCAGCTGCACCTCTCATGCTCACTTCGCCTCGTAATACAGTTGAAATAGCTCGGTCAGTATCTTCCTCCGTCCATTTTCGAACTGACCTTTTCCTTTTATACGTCCGTAACATCTCTAACGTAACAAGAAAGAGATACTAATCTGCTATCTGAAATAATTTGGTTCCAATATTATAACAAGAGAGAAGTCTTGGCCGAGCGGAATAGCCCCCATATTTCTGGGCGGAGTAGCCCCAATTACTGGAATTGACAATAACGCGTCTTGTGATAGCTGTGACCAAGGAAACGCGCTACATGCTATGTCCAGATGTAACTTAACCTTCAGACTGCCAGGCGCCACACTTCCAGGAAAAGAAAAGCCGCTACTCTGGACACTAATCCTTAAGTTGCAAGCACAAATTCTTAATGACGACAAATTCCACAACATAAACAATGTACCTTGCAGTATTCTTCCTTTGTTTTACTCAACACTCAAGCTGTCACTCTCAAACAAACGATAGATGTAGTAGCACAGAGACCGAGAGTCACACTGAACACAAAGGGCGATATCAGCTGAGCAGGGTGGCTGCTCAGTTCAACGTCAAGCTTATTTTGAGCGGGAAAGCCCCGTGGGCGAATTAGCCCCGCCGTTATAGTTTGAATGATGGCTAGAAGGAGCAACATACTATTTCCAAAAGTGCACCAAATTATATATTTTACATGAAGAGTTAATGGTAAAAGATTGATAAAAATGATTGGATATATTTAGTTATAAACATGTAGTTCCGTGAAGAACTATACAGCCTATTTTCATATATCCTACTTATGTTAATTGCCTCTATAAACATACAAAATTTCAGTTTAATTGCTGTAACAGATTCGTAGATATTGAGAACCGTCTAAATATTTCGGAAGCTCGCCATTTAGGATTGTTATATGTATAGGCCATAGAGTTATGTACCATTCAAGGACAATTATTGCCTAGCTTCATTATTCAAACTTACACTTCGATCGCATGATTACGACACAAGAATCAAAACTTAATTTTAAAATTTCGCACAGCCGCCATCTTGAGGTTATGTAAACAATTGAATTAAATTAGATGGCAGTGCATTACAATCTGCAAAATCATTTACTGTACCACATTTTACTGCGCTCAGAGAGTTAAATCACGAGAAAAGTCTATTAAAATATTTCAAATTCGCTTGGTCGCCATGTTCGTTTTGTACTTAACATGTTTATGAAGTATACATAGGTATACCTGTATCAGTACCCTTTATCACCCTACAAAATTGCATGATGATATCTGTAATAGTTTCGGAGATATAGAATGTCAGTGAAATATTTCTCACAGCCGCCATTTTGAGGTTATCTTAACAATTGAACTAAATTAGGCTCCAGTACATTACAATGTATATAAACATTTGCTGTACCAAGTTTCATTACGTTTGGATAGTTAAATCGCGAGAAATGTCTATTTAAAAGTCTCAATTTCGCTTGACCGCCATGTTGGTTTTGTAGTCACCAGGTTTTTGAAAATCACATAGGTGAACTTCTAGTAGTGCCCTTTTTCATCGTACATAATTTCAGGGCGATATCGGTAATAGATTCGGAGATATTGAATGCTAGTAAAAATATTTCGCACAGCCGCCATGTTGGATTGGTGAGACGTAACAAAATTTGAAGGGCACGATCGAGGTCGCCGGGAATAGTGCTATGAACTTACCGAGTTTCATTGAAATCGCTCCAGCCGTTTAGATTTTATTAGGGGGACACACACGCACACGCACACACACACGGACAAAAGGTGATCTCATAAGCCTATTTTTTTCAAAATTGAAAGTAGGCTAAAAATGGTGGTTGTATTTACCTATGGAAGTTTGGATATTTCACATAATCTCAAATATTTATCCTGATTCTTGATTTTTATTTTTAACTAAATATTAATAAGTTAGTTACAATTAGAAATTAAATGCCTTAATTTGAAAAATTTATTCATTTCGTTCATTATATTGTAAGTGATGGATATATTCAATTTTGAACAAAATTACTGTTTTCTCACAGCCTTATCAATGGGAAATATTAACATTTGATCAAAATATATTTACCATCCAATGCAGTTGAGACTAATGTTACCGAATCAACTATACAACATTTGTAATTTTTGGAGATATTCAGTTTTGATAACAAGCTCCTCAATTCTTTTATTTGATTCTAATAATTTGCACACCTCTGTAGTATAGTAGAGGGGCAGATGACCTCGTAGTTCCGCTCTTTAAAACTACAATAACTAACTAACTAACTACTAGTAGTAATCACTAGGAGTGGATAACCTCCATTTTCAATTCCTTAAAACAACGATCATCACTCCCACCACATCCATGGCGTCCTGTTAGCAAGAAGATGAAGAAACTTTCCAATAACCAGCATATTAAAAGTAAAGAAATATCTTACCTCACAAGGTCTTTGAATAACACAGCGAAGTGAATTCAAAGAACAATATTTGTAGTTAAAGAAAAACTAAGAATATTCCCTCCCCTCCCTTAGAAGGTATTTAACTTCATAAGAATAAGCGTTCTCTGTATATTAATTAAGTTAAACAAAAAACCTTTCGCCAATGGCGGTTACACACCGCTATTTTTTTTATTTTAAAGAGAAGCAGAAAGATGTTCAATGGAGGGGGGAAGAGGGGGGAAACAATTGAAGATAAGAGCGCGAACAAAGGAGAAACGGCGTCTTTATTTAGACCATAAATAAAGAAGATATGAAGATGTACGTAGCTGTTCTTCTCTCAAAGTAAACTATAGATTTATGGCTCACAATCTGTTATATCAAGAATAACAGCTAGAGGAGAAAAAGTTTTGATGGCCCATCTTACGGGTATGAGGAGATATATATATATAAAGAAAAAAGAGAATTGAGACGGAGAAATCTTCCATTACTTCTAATCGGTAAATGCCTCGAAGAGAAAGTAACGTCAGCCGTATAAAGTGTTAGAAAGTTAGTTATTTTTGAGATGAGTTTGGCTGACTTCTTTTTTTTTTTGTAACTGAGAGAACAAACAGATTAATAGAAATCTGATATAAGACGTGCCAAGGATCGTAGTGTTTTTCCATTGATATCTTCCTTGAGGGCTAGTTTTGAAAGTTATGAAAAGTAATCTAAAGCTTTCAAGTAAAACTTACTCATAACTATGAGGCACGTTTGATTTAAAACATTCCATTTTAACCTATTTTCATCTATGATAGAATAGTCTCATGAAATTGGTTTTTGTCCATGTGTGTGTAAGTGTATGTGTGTCCCAAAATGAAATCTAAATAGCTGGAGTGATTTCAATCAAACCCGGTAAGAACATATTACTATTTTGTCAAACCCAGACTGTGCCTTTTAAATTGTAATGAGTTTCAAGAATCCAACATGGCGGTCACGCGAAGTATTCAACCAGCATTCTATATCTCCCAAACTATTACTAATATCACCCTGAAATTGCATCAAAATATTCAAAAGACTGAAGACTCAAACAACAACAACAACAACAACAACAACAACTACGCCACTCGAGAATAGCAAACTTGTTCATGAAAGGGAGGGTCGAGGACAAGAACTGTAGGGGTAAAACAGGTTAAAATATGTTAAGCAGATTGCCTCGGATGTAAGATGTGGTAGCTATGTAGAGATGAAACGATCAGGACAAGGAGACTTGGAGAAATGCATCAAACCAGTCAAAAGACTGAAGACTCCAGCAAAATAAAACAACAACAAAAAAAGGCAAGAAAAAGTAAAAAATAATGCAAAAAACAAGAAACATTGAACACGAAACAATAAAACACGAAACACGAAACAAGAAACATGAAACAAGAATCACAAAACACAAAACACGAAACAATAAAACACGAAACATGAAATAATAACACACGAAACACGAAACAAAAAAGCACTAAACTTGAAACAATAAAACACGAAACACAAAACAATAAAACAGGACACATAAAACACGAAACACAAAACAATGAACAAGAAACACGGAACACGAAACACAGAACAATAAGACACGAAACACGGAACACGAGGAACGAAACAATAGCACACGAAACACGGTTTATCATAACTATTAAATTTGACACCTGATATTATAAACTTTGGTTTCTTGTCGGAGAATCGAGAATAGTTTTGCTGTCGAGTGTACTGTGTGAGGTAATGGGAACATATCGCCTGATGTGATCCTACACTCGAGCACAATGTGGACGATGTGTTATACTTTAGGGAGACCATCTGTATTAATACAGCATCTTCTCCCGTCATAACCAGTTGTATCATGATATATCCCAACCGTAACTGCTCACATCTCTGTCTCAATTCTCCTCAGCAGATTTACTGATACGAGCTGCGTTATTACCTCACTGATGTTAGAGACTGATTATTTGGAGAATTCATCAAAGGCACTTCCATACACATTAGGGGGGAATAAGGCTGATTTATGAAACGATGGAGGTGAATTTGTAACCCTTTGTAGGACACAAATATTATCTCAAATATTTTGTTTTGGTTCAAAGTTGTCTGTATTTAAGTATTCTGTCTATTTACTCGATTGATGCAGCTCTCTAATCCCCATGTCCTGAGCTATTCGTTTAATCTCTACATAGCTACTACACCTTATATCTGAGGCAAACTGTATGAATATATTCTAACCTTGGTCTCATGGCTGTGATTATATGGAAGCTACTGCGGTATGGGTGGTGCTTAATAATGACATTCAGGGCACAGTCAGTGCCTGTGGATGCTGTGAACGGTTCTACTCGAAGGGTTAGTACTGCTGTTCTGACTCAGTGAAGAAAGCAATAGCAAACTACCTCACTCCTCATCTTACATAGTACGCCACATTATAGCGCTACCTTGGGATTTTGTGGGTGTATACCTGCATAACCTAACGGTGATACTTTTTGATGATCCAACCTACCTTCAGGCTGACTACGTAACAGACAACCTTGGTCTACCCATACAGTTCTTATCCTCGACCCTTCCTTCCATAACTAAGTTTGCTTATTCCTGGGTGTCTTAGTATTTGTCCACCAACCTACCTCTTCTCTTCATTAGCAGTCGTCAGAAACATCTCTCCTCTCTCACTCATCTTAATACTTCTTCATTTATAACCTTATCTACCCAACTGATCTTCATCATTCTCTTGTAACACCACATTTCAAACGCTTCAATTATTTTCTTTTCTGCTGTACCAACAGTCCAAGGTTCACTTCCATAGAGCGCCACGCTCCAGACAAAGGCTTTAAGAAATGACTTCCTAATACCTAAATCTATATTCAATGTCAACATTCCTTCTTCTGTATAAATGAATTCCTTTCCTGAGCCAAACAACATTCTATATCCTCTTTGCTTCCTGAGTAGTAGAAGTCTCCTACTTCCTTTAGCTTTTCACCTGACGTCCAAAAGGGTTTCTGATTAATTTCAGCTGTATTCCATTATATTTGTTTTACATTTGTTGATTTTCATCATGAATTCATTCCTCAAGACAGAATCAAAACCGTTTAAAAACGCATTCAAATTCTCTGGTGTGTCGGCTAAAATGACTATGTTGTCAGCAAATCTCTGAGTTAAAATTATTTCTTCTTGAATCTTTACTCCAACTTTGAATTTTCTCAATTTCCTTCATTGGTTGTTCAATGTATAAGGTGCGTTCAAAAAGTAACGAGCCGGAGGCATAATTACAGAAACCAGTACATGACTGTTAGAAGTATTGGCTCTGGCGGTTGAAGCACTTGTCCCAGTGTGACACGAGGCGGTGAATGGCTGTCTCATAAAATTGCTTGGGCTGCGATGTAAACCAGTTCCGCACGTACAGCTGGACGTCGGCGACCGAGGTGAATCGTTGGTCCCGCAGAGCCCTTTACAGGGGACCAAACATGGCGTAATCACAGGGAGAGAGGTCTGGACTGTATGGAGGGTGGCCGAGAACCTCCCATTTGAATTTCTGCAGGAGCGCCGCGACTGTGTTGGCCGTATGAGGTCGTGTATTGTCGTGGAGCGACCACGGCGACTATGGCGTTCACTGTCACTCGGCGGTCCTGGGTAATGAGTGCATCAACCAGCTGGACGTTGTCATCGGTAATGTAGGCGGGTGCCCCAGAACGGGCATCATCGGCTAACGACACCCGTCCTTCCCTGAAGCGCTTGTGCCACGCCTTGACTCTTGCAAGGGACATGCAGTGTTCGCCGTACACTTGTGACATTCGGCGAAGAATGTCCGTTCCCCCTACTCCTTCCGCTGTCAGAAACCAAACAACACCTCATTGCTCTTCAGTTGACGCCTCCATGTCACTGTTTGCAATGCGACTGGCAGCGTTGGACGATTGATGCATGCTGCTGCTTGCTTTGTATCGTCACGTGACGTGCACGCGTGCCCTCTAGCGACGGGCTGTGACCTTCCACGCTCTGGTCGGAACCACACCTCGTTACATACGCCCCGATTAGCCGATGTCGTCACCGATTTGCGCATTCCAGCCTCCGGCTCGTTACTTTTTGAACGCACCTTATATATATTGAAAAATACGGCTGATATGTTGCAGCCTTGCCTTACACCTCTCTGAACGCCAGCTTCTATCGCATGTCCGGCGGCTACGGTGGCGTAGTTGGTAGCATGCTGAACTTCTATGCCCAAGGTGTCGGGTTCAAACCCGGCCAAAGTCGTCGGATTTTTTAAGAGCGTTAAAATCCCTGGTTGGTTGGTTCTTATGTTAAGGGGCTGCGACAACGCTGTCATGTAGCCCCGTGTACCTTGGGTGTGTGTAGAATCTGTCTGATAACCGGTGTTAATTGTGATGAGAGTATTAGGGTGTGTATCTGTTTTAATACAAGCAAGGAATGCAGACGATCAATTTTCAAGTAGTTCCTACTTTTGCCGCCAAACGCCACCGTCAATGACTACTAGTTCAGAACTTAGCTACCAGACGTCACCGCAGTCGGCTCTTGGCAACGATCGTAGGAATCTAACCTATCCAATTTAGCTTCACACAGGTGTAATTAGTGGAAGGTTCTTTAACATGCCGTAAATCTATGACATGGGACCGCCGGATTTACTTCCCCTCTGAATGAAGGCATACTGAGGGATTTTAACGCTCTTAAAATTCCGACGACTGTGGCCGGATTTGAACCCGCGATCTTGGGCATAGTAGCTCAGCATGCTACCGACTACGCCACCGAAGCCGCCTATTAAAAATCCCTCAGTATGCCTTCCTTCGGAGGGGAAGTAAAGCCGGTCGGTCCATGTGATAGATTCATGGCATGTTAAAGAACCTTCCTCTAATTACACCTGTGTGAAGCCAAACTTTGTAGGTTAAAATTGATAACACTATCTTAGTTCCAACGTTCGCCGCCAGGTGCTGACTGCGATGGCATCTAGTAGCCATGTCTACAAGCTAGGTGTCGTGGACGGTAGCATATTGTAGCAAAAGTATCAACTACTTCAAATTATCGTCTGCGGTCCTTACTTGAATTAGAACAGATAACACACACTAATACAGTTATCACAATTAACACTGGTTATTAGACTGATTCTACACACAACCAAAGTACGCGGGGCTACATGACCACGTAGTCACAGCCCATATACTGAGGAACCAACCAACCATCTCTCATGTCCTTCAGGTCGAATAACTGATGTCTGGTTTCTGTATAGATTGTAGAAAACTCTCCTGTACTTTATTCCAATCGTTTTCAAAATATCAAACAACTTACTCCAATAAACGTTATGAAATTAATATTAGCCTAAATTAATTCTGCCTGTTGGACTGAAACCCATAAAAACCAAAGGGATCACTATAATGAGGCGTACTAAGCAATATGAGGAGTGAAGTAGTTTGCCTTTGCTTTCCTCACTGAGTCGGTACAGAAGTAACAATCCTATGAGCAGAACCTTTCACAGTGTGCACAGAGACAAGTTGTGGAGCCTGTTTCCAAAAGTCGACGTCTAACGTCATTTACAAAAAATGGATTTTGTTGACTTTGTTTTCCTCTTGGAGAAACGCATCAAATGGATGGCGTAAGATGTTCCAAAACACGATATTTGTGGTTTATAAGGTGCGTTCAAAAACTAACGAGCCTGAGACTGTAATGCGCAAACCGGTGACGCCATCGGCTAATCGTGGCGTGTGTAACGAGGTGTGGTTCTGACCAGAGCGTGGAAGGCCACAGCCCATCGTTAGAGAGCGCGCGTGCACGTCACGTGACGATACAAAGCAAGCAGCAGCATGCATCAATCGTCCAACGCTGCCAGTGGCATTGCCAACAGTGACATGGGGGCGTCAAACGAAGAGCAAAGAGGTGCTGTTCGGTTTCTGACAGTGAAAGGAGTAGGGGGAACGGACATTCATCGCCGAATGTCACAAGTGTACGGCGAACACTGCATGTCCCTTGCAAGGGTCAAGGCGTGGCAAAAGCGCTTCAGGGAAGGACGGGTGTCGTTAGCCGATGATAGCCGGTCTGGGGCACCCCCCTGCATTACCGATGGCAACGCCCAGCTGGTTGATGCACTCATTACCCAGGACCGCCGAGTGACAGTGAACGCCATAGCCGCCGTGCTCGCTCCACGACAATGCACGACCTCATACGGCCGACACAGTCGCGGCACTCCTGCAGAAATTCAAATGGGAAGTTCTCGACCCTATCCATACAGTCCAGACCTCTCTCCCTGTGATTACGCCATGTTTGGTCCCCTGAAATTGGCTCCGCGGGGCTAACGATTCACGCTGACGTCCAGCTGTACGAGCGGAACTGGTTCACATCGCAGCCCAGGGAATTTTTTGAGACAGCCATTCATCGCCTCGTGTCACAGTGGGACAAGTGCCTCAACAACCAGGGCCAATACTTTTAACATACAGGTACTGGTTTCTGTAATTATGCCTCCGGCTCGTTACTTTTTGAACGCACCTTGTAGAATAACATAAAATTCCATGAATGTTGCCGTTTAAGCATTTTTATTTCGATTTTCTCAATAACTTAGAAAATGCAGATGTCGACTTTTGGACATAGGCTCCTCAGTTGTGTCCTCAGCACGAGTCATACCTCAGTAGCTTCCATATAGCCTAATCACAGCCATGAATAAGACTGAACATCGGTGGATAGTCACATTTTACTCCTGCCTGCGCCAACAGACAAATGCAGAAATACTGCATCCATCAAGAGATGGTAGATAGGCGTCCTAAAATAATTAAATCTAAATAATCAGAAATTAAATATCTGCCATATTAAATATTAAGAATACTTTACCCAGACATTTCTCACATATTTAGTAACACCCCGTGTACACAAATCCCAGATGGCATTGTAGCCAGCAACTCAGCTCACTGCGCCGAGATTTGCTTGAACTTCCTTCCCCGCCAACACAGTAAATTAGACGGTACTCGAGGTAAAGTAGCTCTTGTAACATCTGCTGTTATTAATTGGGTAAAGTTTTACAAATGAGCTAATGTCCTTGAGTCGAGAGGTCGCGTCCCAATTAACAAGCCTACTTTCACCAATCATAGTAGGCTACTTCTCTCCACAGCCCTCGTCATACAGACCAGAGAGAGCCACTACTTTAGTCCAGGTTCGATATTTTATCTTTTTAATGTTGTTGCTGTTGCTTATTTGGTTCAAGACTGGATGCGTAGCTCAGCGGTAACGTTCTCGCCTGCCATGCTCAAGGTTGCAAGATAGAATCCTGGTGCAGTCAGCTGGCGTTTGAGGGTGAGCAAATGCAACGGAGCCGTGTCAGTAGATTTACTGGCACGTTAAAGATCTTCTTCGGGACACAATTCCGGCATCACGGTGACTCTAAAAGCCGCAGTAGTTAAAAGGGACGTAAAACCAGTAACATTATTGTATATATAAATATACACTAGCAATTGCACCCGGCGTTGCTCGGGAGGTGTCTTTATTTGTTATATAAAGATGCATGGCAACATATTTGCCCTTAAGTGAGTTTAGAACATATTTCTCTTCGACTCTGAATTTATTCAAGTGCAATATTAACTCACTGTAAACCTAGTCAAACAGTATTGTGGAATACAATAACGTAGCTGAGCATGCAACAATAGTAAAAAGGGATGTATTGTGCCCAACTGGTCACGGCAGTCTGGCATCGAACTCAGGGCCTCAGCAGGGAAGACCAGGCAAATGGTTATGCCTAAGGTCGAACCAGTGGTCTCTAAGGGGGAGCCATTATATGGAACCCACAGAGCAATGAGAGGTCTACTGACACATAATAGTCTAGCGTGATTTCACGATTATTTAGGTGCAAATCATAGCAATTTAAAGGAAAGATTATAAGCAAAATGCAAGGGAATGTACGTTTTCAGTGCATACGAAGTGGAAAGAAGGCTAGTTTGAAGTCTGACAAATTACTTTAGCAAGTAGGCGGGGTAGGCCTGGCGCCTACGGAACTATTTCCGTCTAGGGCGGTCAGACAGCTCAAAATTAATGACCCGGGAATTCACCACTCGACAACGAGCAAAGCTTTGGCGGAACCAAGCCCACAAGAAATTAATTAATTACAGATATATGGAGCATTGTAATGCAATGGAACATACACACAGATGAATGTATTCACGGAGGAGTAATTTAGGAGTGGTTTTTCACCTAAAATTACGCCTATTTCTCAAAATGACCGCATTACAACCTAACTCACGCTCGAGAGCACGGATACTTTAACCAACCAGCGGGAAATCCCCACCGTGGCGTCCCACGCGCTGAACTAAGGCAATTAATTGTAATTAATTGGCCGAAGCGATCGCCGGCACGCGAGTGTTTTTAAAACCTCCACGCCTAGATAAACAAGATGCAGATGTTATTTCGGCTGAAGACGGAGTATTTCAAGAAGGGAGTCGCTCTCACGTGTCCCGTGAACTATTTTGTGCAAGAAACCAATATAAGGGAGAGCAGCCTACGCCAAGGGGTCAGTTCAGTTGCAGTTCAGTTGGAAAGCAGTTGCAGTGCAGTTGTTGTTAGTCAGTGAAGACGTCAGACGGTCGCTCGAGTTGGAAGTTAGTCCTTTGTCTACAAGCGCTCTGCAGTAAGCACGCCAATTATTAAAATATCAGCGTACCGCCGTTGAAGACAATGGAGGCAAATTGTAAGCTTCATCAGTAATAATGAAGTGCATAAAAGGTAACAAAGTGCAGATATTTCTTTATTATCTGACACAGATATAAATTCGCTACAGCGAATAGGAACTGATAATGTTTGGAACAGTTCGTATACCGGAAGGTATTGTCAATTATATGACATCAGCATCAGGAGCACTCCAGTGATGGGAGAGTGGAAGTTATTGCCACCTATCCAGGACAGTGAGGTGAACGGGAGTGCAGGGAACTAGGATCGAACATCTATAAAAACGCTACTAGATTTCACGGAGACCAGCGGTTATCATAAGTTCATCGCATCTCTGAGGTCAAGCGTAGGTGAAATCCAGATTAAGGATCAACATGTGAAATGATAGATGAAGTGTATAAATTGTGAAATAATAATTTAAAGTGTTAATGTGTTTAATGATTAATATTCAGTGTTTATCAGTGGTAAAGGCCACTTGTGATAATATGTGTATCATGTGTAAAAAGTGTGAATCTCAGTGTTGTGTATTGGATATCATGATGGATTAAGTCAATCATCATGGTAGAGCTCAGGCGAAGATACTGGTACTTTCCAGCCAGAAGGAAACGTGAGTACACATGCAAATAATAGCATTATAATGGCATAGTTCACCATGTAACGATTAATCACTTTGAAATTAAAGATGTAATAGTCACTTACTGAACGAGTTTTCACCACTCGTCTTGAATAAAGTATGACTTGGAAGGTGATTTGCTTAGGACCATGTAGGTCAAAAATAGTGATGGATCTAAACGTTAAAATAATAATAATAATAACAACTGGGGTCGGCAACCATAAAGTAAGGGCAAAGTTGGCCTAAGTAATGTTCAAATAGTGTCATGTCTAATTTAAGATACTGTCATTTGGTAAACAGTAAAGAATGTAGTGTGGAAAATAGCGAATACGAGAGCTTTTCTCAGTGTCAGTGAAATCTTGAATGAATATTTGAAATTAAAGTAAGCCAGTATATTTATACATTTGTGTTAGGAGCTATGTAAAGCTTTGGCTTAAATAGTATAACAGGAAGAACGCAGGTACCTTGATAATGGAGTCATATATGTGAAATATTGTTTAGCCGCATATAGCGTGCAGATTAACGTAGAATCCAGTGATTTACGTAAGATAAGCACGGGAAAGACTAGTATAGCTTGCGCGTGAGGTGAAAATTGGCTTAATCTTCGAGAAGTATCGCCTTTGTGCATACTGTATTTGTTACGCAGCGATTTGGATAGATTCTGTCTATTGCCAACGCTTGCATTGAATTATAGCCACTATGGACGCCCAGCGAGGCGCGGTGTGCATTTATACTTATGGTCTGCCCGAGAGGTAGAATCATATTCGTCGACGAGGAACGTGGTTCCCAAATATATGTTAATGACAGCTGCTGATGATAACCATGGGGTTTCATTATGATGCGCGTCTTAAAAGCCACAAGTAATCACCTTAGAACGGCAATGCTATCATTGGAATTTCACCCCTGCCATGAATGTTTAATAGGAGCCATTTGAGCCCAAATACACTGTAAAGTTAGGTGTTAATTAATTAAATGACTCAATTACTTAGGACTATGCCTAGCGGATCTTTACTGTTATATAATTGTAAACAAGTTTGGCCTTGACGGTAGAGAGAGACAGGGAATGTAGACCATTTCCGTGGCAGCCATCTTGGAGAGCCGTCTGGAACTAATTTTATGACCTGCTGAGGGAAGGGGAGGTTGCTCGACCGATCCCTTGTCAATTACAGTCACAATAGGACACTGAGAGATCTCGGTATTCAATATGCAATTAAAATATAAGTATTTTAGTGATGCCAATGGAATTAATTGGTATATGGCAACTCACATATGTGGTTGAACCATAGAAATCAGATGATATTTGGTGAAGTTATCCTCTGAGGGGGAAAGCTGAACCAAAATAATGTAGGCATCTTCTTTAAAGTGCATTTTGCCAGTTTATGCTAATTTAGGAAAAACGGGTATGTGTTTTTCCCAGAACATGACACAGTTGTATCTATGATAAGTCCGACAAGACCCAGAGAATCGTTATATGGTGAAACTATAAATATTCTATCCATGTTTATGTTTATTTTATGATTAAGAAGCATGACTCATTTTCCTAGAGCGTTCATAGGGATGGAAAGAAGGAAGATGATTCGCACGACACAACAAATATTTGCTAATAAATGTAGGAAACATTGAAGTAATGCTAATTAAAGTAAATGCCGTAGGAGACGGAATAATGTCTTAGTAATATCATGTTTATGTGACATGTGGTTTTTGTGTTAAGATATTTCCATTAAATAAAATTGTGTCACATGACGAACACTATGAAAACCTTGTAATCTGAACTATTACTGACAGGATATTAGAAGTAGGTTTGAGTGCATTGTAGCGCTATTTTTAAGGAGAAAGCTCACAGAATAACCCTATTTATTTGTGGGAATTAATTGTAATTTGTCCTTTGTTTTGTATTTGTTGTACAGCCATGATTTTAGACCAGTAAATATTTTATTCATAGGAATGTTGTGTATTTCCTGTAGAGTAGTTACCTGGTAGACTCAAATCCTGAGCATGTGGTCGTATTGTGGGCAGGAACGTCCCATACCTCGAAAGACCGTGAGCTAGTTGGGATACGAACACATGGTCCACATGGTGACAATCGGGTACATGGGGGAGTTGTCTCTGTACTTGGATTGAGTCACAGGTAATTACTTAAGTCGGTCAAGGTATTAATGGTAGAAGCAAATATAGCATAGAAATTAGGACAGAATAGGAAGACCGCATCCCATTTGTTAATAAGCCACCACATTAAAAATAATTGTTATTCCTCCATAAGACATGCTTATATATAATTGTAACTTTCATAAACCATAGCCATAGATAACCCATTGTTGTTAACATGACGCTGATATGTGGGGCCAGTTTAAAATACAGGTAACCTCCACTTAAGCATCATGAGCATGGCATAAATAAGCACGTTGACCCCCACATATAAAAATAACATGGCATGGCCCAATGTGGGGCATTCGGCAGTAAAATCCACTCCTTGGACAGTTTTAATAATAAATTAGAATATGGCCGATGTCTTACAATAGCCAAGCCACCCCATATAATATTAACATGGCGCCCGTACGTGGATGGCTTATGGGATTCAGAAAAACCCCATAATAATAGCATGGTTTTCATGGGGAAAACCATAGAAATAATTTTTTTTCCTCAAACTTGGTTTGAGCGATTGTGTGTCTTTCTAGATGATGTTCAGACGTCAGACAAATGTTGTCAGACGGGTACGAGGGTCTATACCCATTCCATAGTTAGTTTTGACATTTTATAATATGTTGTTGTTGTTGTCGCGGGATCGGAATCTTTTCTTTCCAATAGAACGCGCCAGTGTCTTCAGCTAGGGCCTACCTGAATCTCAAATTAAGTAGTACAGGATGGCCGGAACGGAAGAAGTACTCAGGTGTATCGCCGAGTTAAGGGAACATTTCGATGTTACTAATGATAAAAGTAAGGAAGAATCCAAAGCATTTAAAGATGAGGTAAGCCAGATGTTGGCTACAGTCAATACTAGACTAGAGGCTAATCAAGCCGAAATAAATACTAGACTAGAGGCTAGTCAAACTAATGTAAACACGCAGTTAGAATTAAACCTAGTAGAGGTTAATAAGAAAATGGACGACGTTAAAGAGTCTGTCCAGAGACAGGTAACTAAGAATATTGTTAGCGTGATCTCAGAAATGCAAAATGATAACGATAAACGCTTTGAGTCTATTGAATTAAAATTAGAAAGCAATTTGCAAATGTGCAGAGAGTCACAGCGTGAAATTAACGATAATTTAAACAGTATGTCCCGGGAGCTTAAAGACATTCAAAGTCAGAATGAGGCTAACACTAGACGTCAGTTAGAACAATTTAACACGTTTACTCAGACCGTGGATCATAGGTTCGAAGATAATGAAGTAAAATGGAATACGCGAATGGCAGGTTATGCCAAGGCTGTAGACGACGCCTTAAGAAAGCAGGACCGGAATATCCTTGACCAATGCAAGGAAATGCAGGAAATAAAGATGTCTGATCGAGATAATAAGGAAATAATGTCTAATATGAAGATACAAGTTGGAAAAGTGCAGAAAGAGTTGGAACAAACTCAGAACGACTTAGCAGTTATCCATAAAAGACAGGACGAAGACCAAGGAGAAATCACGAAAATAAGGACTGAAATCTCTCATATACAAGGTCACATTCAACGGGAAGTTACAGGCTTACGCGAAGAGTTAGAGCTTCGAGAAGGCTTAAAGACTGAAGCCAGTGATAAGACTCTTGCCGAAGTAAGAGAAAGTCTAGCAGGGGAAATTATCCACCTGAAGGAAAACCTTAAGGATAATAAAGAAAAGGTATTTTCTATGGCAGAAAGAAACCGAGATCGCCTAGAGAAAATAGAACGAGAGGTATTAGCTCGTTTGGAAAGGACTGAAAACAGGCACAGCCAATTAGAAACTAGAATGATAGCGCAGGAAGAATCCATGTTGCGGAATCCTAGGTCTAGCGAAGGAAGTATAGACGAGAATAGGAGGAATAAATGGGCAGAGATAGAAATACAGCCCACTCCAAAGAATGCAGCAATGCCAAGTGACAGCCCATATGCCACACCTGGTATGCCAATGGCTATGTCAACACCGCAGGAAAATGCTGTACAGAACCAAATAGTCACAGTTATAAGGGCTAGTGATGAAAAACCAAAGAAATACTCTGGGAGTAATTCTAATATGACACCCAAGTACTGGCTTAAAGAAGTTTCCGAGTACTTGAATGATGCGAAAGTACCGCCAGAGCGCAGGTTGAGAGCGATTGAAAAACTAACCGATGGGGAGTGTGCTCTATGGTTTAGAAGTTTTAGGTACACGTTCGACACCGTTGAGGAATTTCGCCAAGCATTTTTAAGCAGGTATTGGAACGCGAGCGTACAACAAAACCTCAGACTGGACTTGTATTCCAGGCGTTACAGTACTAGTAACCCGACCAAGTACGGAGAGTTTTTTTGAACCAATTATGCCGTTTTCGCGAGCTCGATGAAGGGCTTAGAGAGTCAGATTTATGCATAGCAATAGCTAAGCAGCTGCCGTATGAAGTGCAGCGCCTGCTAATCTCAGCAAACGCCAAAACTGCAATCGATATGGAGGAGGTGCTGAGACAACTTGATTTAACCACAGTGCAGCACGCAAGACAAAGTCGACATGTGGAACAAGTTAATATGACGAATACGCCGATCGAGCCAACGAAGGTGCAGACGAAATGCAAGTCTACATCACCGAAACAGAAAAATCCGACTGGCAGCGCGAAGGACGCGAAAACCAAAATTGGAGGCCAGCGTATCGAGGAGGTTCGAACCGTGGTAACCGAGGAAGGAAAAACTGGAATCAGCGTGGTACCAGAGACCAGCAGCTGGATAACAGAAGAAATTACGGCCGAAATGGGAATAACCAAGGATGGAGATCCCAAGAGCAGAGTCGTGGGTTCGATGAAGAGGCGGAAGAACGCTATCATGCATCTTTAAGATACATGGAAGAGCGCGGAGATGATCCAAGACAATCGCGAGTTCACTGGGATGAAGCGATTCGAAATAGAAGGTCACCCGACATATATCAAAATGATGATGGTGCCAAAAGTCTGGAACTTCAACAGCATGAAGACAGGCAGAAGAACTCCACAAAGAATGGAGCAATTGAAAAAAAAACACCAATTTTAAATGACCAGAGAGAGATAGGTTCAGGATGGAATACAGTAAATGTTATTAACTGGATTGCCAAACCTGAGGAGCTTATCGAAGACCTCGATGAAAGAACGGTCAATGTAAGAAGGGAACTACCTATTATTATTATAAACATTGCGGGAACGAAAGTAAGAAGTCTCATTGATACAGGATCAACAGTGAGTTTGATAACCCAGGCATTATACAATGAAATCCAGAGTAAAATCCACGTATTGAAAATACCCATTTCAAGCGTGAAAATAAAAGGTGTCATACCAGACAAAGTTATGATATGCAGATACCAAGTATTTTTAGATCTGCAGATAGGGAACTCTACATTCTCACAGAGCTTCCTACTTGTAAATAAGCTGCCATATGACCTTATTGTTGGGATGGATTTCATAAGAGAGTATAAAGTTATTATAGATCTCTCGCAAGACATTGTAATGTTTCGCGCAAGTGAGGGAAAGGAAGACTTAGAGCTCTCATTAAGGCATAATGAAGCGAGACAAGAAGAATACGTATGGCATACATACGGAGATATGACTGAGGAGGCAGTGTCGACAATAGAAGATATTGAGGAAGAGTTGGCAACACTGGCCGCAGACATTGAAAGGGATCTCGAACCAAAATTTGAAGAATGCCTGGAAGAGAAGATTGAGGAAGCTAAATTTGGTCCAGAATATAAGAAAGTGCTAAGGGAACTGCTATTCGAGTATAAAGGAGTCTTCGATTCGAGACCTGGCCGGATCAAGAATTTCCAGTATGCGTTCCAAGTCAGCGATTGGACGCCATTCAAACAGAAGCCGTATCCTGTAGCTGAGAAACATTATTTAAAGGTCAAAGAAGCGATACAGGAAATGCTAGAAGCAGGCGTCATTGTAAAGACAGCCACACCTTATGTCAGCCCACTGGTAGTTGTACCGAAACAGGATGGAAGTGTGAGGATATGCCTGGACCTACGAAGTTTGAATTCCAAGGTCATACCGGAATTTGATACAGTTCCACCCATTAAGGAGGTACTCAGAAGGTTCAAAGGAAAGACTGTATTCTCAAATCTTGATCTAACGGCAAGTTTTCACCATCTTGCTCTGGAAGAGAAAACAAGTCTGTTAACCGGATTTTTATTTGACCAGCACACGTACTCATACGTCCGTCTTCCATTTGGATTAAAAACAGCAGGTTCAGCGTTGATACGAGCGCTAGATAGGAACCTATCCGAAGAAGTAAAAGCTACAACCATATGCTACGTAGATGATATACTACTGACCTCTGAAACAGTTGAAGAACATGTCAGAGATCTACGCAAGTTGTTATATGACCTAAGTCAGGCTAACTTCAAGGTCAATATAAAGAAGTCTAACTTTGCTCAGAGAGAAGTTAAATTTCTAGGTCATGTAATCGACGCACAAGGAGTCAGGCCTAATCCGGGAAAACTGGAAGTCATAAAACGTTTCCCGAGACCAACGAAGGTAAAGAACGTCAGGCAATATCTAGGCGTTATTGGATTCTTTTCGAACCATTGTCCGAAGTACACCGAGACTGTAGCACCACTCCAAGACTTACTTAAAAAGGGAGGAAGATGGCGATGGACGGAGCAATGCGAGGAAGCCTTCGTGAAATCTAAACAGATGCTGTTAGATTATGTGAAATTGGGATATCCTGACTACACTCAGAAATTTATCATCCAGACTGACGCATCCTTCATAGGCATTGGAGCTATGTTGTATCAGGAAAATAAGGACAGGCCAGAGGAGAGAACTTATATCGCATTCATCAGTAGAAGGTTGAGGCCTAATGAAAAGAATTATACGGTCACGGAGATCGAATTACTTGCGATACTGTATGCATTACAGTATTGGCACAAGCTGATTTATGGTTTTAGAATTATTTTGAGAACAGACCATAAAACCCTAACGTTCCTGCTGAAAACTGACTTGTCGAGTCAAAGACTGACAAGGTGGTCCCTGTACATACAACAATTTCAAGTGGAAATAGAATATTGCCCGGGGAAGGACAATATCATACCTGATTTACTAAGCAGATACCCTACAGCAGAGGAAGAAGAAACTCTAGCTATTGAGATAGAAGATAGAGATCAGAAGACCTTAGATGATCTGAGGAACATCACCGTTTTTCAACGTGAAGATCCCTGGATACGGTTGATGATAAATTACTTCGAGGGAAAGCTGGATAGAGGAACCCCGATGTATGTGGAAGCTGAAGCACTTTCAACGGAATATCTATGGTTTAACCAGATGCTACATAAATGGAGCGACTCTGACCACACAAAACCTAGGATTGTTGTACCACCAGCATTGCAGAGAAGGCTAGTTTGGCTAGCACACCGAGCTTTTGGACATTCAGGTGTAGATAAGACTGTTGCCCTGCTTAAAGAGGCGTTTATTTGGCCTAAACTTAGAGAAACAGTCAGAAATACTATCAAGACATGTGATATGTGCCAACGAGTAAAGCCTAACTCGTACTTAATGAGGCAGAAACCTATACCACTCTTACCAGAGAAGCCATGTCAGCTCCTGGCGCTGGACAACTTTGGGCCCCTGCCTAGAGCTAGAAGAGGAAATAAACACATCCTAGTTGCACTAGACGTGTTTTCCAAAATGGTAGTCCTGTGTCCAATTCAGAAAACCAGTACAAAACAAGTACTTAAGAGGCTGAAGGAAAGAATCATTCCTATATTAGGACAGCCAGAAAACATCTTATCGGATCATGGAAGTTGTTTTACCAGCGTAGAATTTCGCAGGGAGTTGGAAAATCTGGGCATAAGACAGATTTTGTCCAAGGTTAGGCACCCGGAGTCGAACTCCGCTGAGAGAGTTATGAGGGAGGTGCAAAAATACATGAAGATATACTGCTCTACTGAGAATTGGAAATGGATTGACGTACTTGAGATTATTGAATATTGTATCAACAATACCGTGCACGAAGCTACAGGAGAGGTGCCAGTGAGCCTACATCTCGACAGAAGACCCGAGAGGCCATGGAATAATGTCATCCAGACACCCGTCGATGCACAACTTGGACGTGAGTTGAGAATCCAGAGGACGTTCGAGTATCTCAAGAAACAAGCAGATAAACGACATCGGAGAAACAGGAGGAAACGCTATCATAGACCGCTACTCGTGGGAGAATACGTCTTATTGAAAAAACCCGCCAGTTCAGATCCAGAGAGCAGGAAATATAAGAAATTTCAGCATGCTTATCTCGGACCCTACCTGATTATAAGGGATCTGCAGAATAACGCATATCGGATTAAAGATGAGGCAACAGGTAGAGAAGTTGTGGTAAATGCAGCTAATCTGAAGTTATATAGTCCACCAGAAGACTATGATGCGAGAGAAGAGCAAGCTACACACATCCAAGTGAACGGGGAATCATTACGTATGCACGGAAAGGTTCTGGAGAAAAGCTTGCAGACTCGAGAAGGGTCGAAGAAAAGCAAACAGCTCGCCAGCCCAGCGGACACGAGGGGAGAGTGCAGCTGTCGACTGCAGGAGTTTTACGACCAGTTGAAGGGAGCCGCTGTGGAGTTAGAGGAGATGAATGAACAATTGAGACAGGAAAACGAAAGTCTACGAGACAGCAGACAAGAGTGGAGTGGGAAAACGTGAAAGCCCATTGCCGAGAGCAATGACCGCTTAAAGTAAACACTGCAAGGAGTTGATACCAGCTGATAGGCCCGAAAAATTCACTTATGAAATGAATTTTTCGAACTTAGCAGGAGAAAGATGTGCCCAACTGGTCACGGCAGTCTGGCATCGAACTCAGGGCCTCAGCAGGGAAGACCAGGCAAATGGTTATGCCTAAGGTCGAACCAGTGGTCTCTAAGGGGGAGCCATTATATGGAACCCACAGAGCAATGAGAGGTCTACTGACACATAATAGTCTAGCGTGATTTCACGATTATTTAGGTGCAAATCATAGCAATTTAAAGGAAAGATTATAAGCAAAATGCAAGGGAATGTACGTTTTCAGTGCATACGAAGTGGAAAGAAGGCTAGTTTGAAGTCTGACAAATTACTTTAGCAAGTAGGCGGGGTAGGCCTGGCGCCTACGGAACTATTTCCGTCTAGGGCGGTCAGACAGCTCAAAATTAATGACCCGGGAATTCACCACTCGACAACGAGCAAAGCTTTGGCGGAACCAAGCCCACAAGAAATTAATTAATTACAGATAAATGGAGCATTGTAATGCAATGGAACATACACACAGATGAATGTATTCACGGAGGAGTAATTTAGGAGTGTTTTTTCACCTAAAATTACGCCTATTTCTCAAAATGACCGCATTACAACCTAACTCACGCTCGAGAGCACGGATACTTTAACCAACCAGCGGGAAATCCCCACCGTGGCGTCCCACGCGCTGAACTAAGGCAATTAATTGTAATTAATTGGCCGAAGCGATCGCCGGCACGCGAGTGTTTTTAAAACCTCCACGCCTAGATAAACAAGATGCAGATGTTATTTCGGCTGAAGACGGAGTATTTCAAGAAGGGAGTCGCTCTCACGTGTCCCGTGAACTATTTTGTGCAAGAAACCAATATAAGGGAGAGCAGCCTACGCCAAGGGGTCAGTTCAGTTGCAGTTCAGTTGGAAAGCAGTTGCAGTGCAGTTGTTGTTAGTCAGTGAAGACGTCAGACGGTCGCTCGAGTTGGAAGTTAGTCCTTTGTCTACAAGCGCTCTGCAGTAAGCACGCCAATTATTAAAATATCAGCGTACCGCCGTTGAAGACAATGGAGGCAAATTGTAAGCTTCATCAGTAATAATGAAGTGCATAAAAGGTAACAAAGTGCAGATATTTCTTTATTATCTGACACAGATATAAATTCGCTACAGCGAATAGGAACTGATAATGTTTGGAACAGTTCGTATACCGGAAGGTATTGTCAATTATATGACATCAGCATCAGGAGCACTCCAGTGATGGGAGAGTGGAAGTTATTGCCACCTATCCAGGACAGTGAGGTGAACGGGAGTGCAGGGAACTAGGATCGAACATCTATAAAAACGCTACTAGATTTCACGGAGACCAGCGGTTATCATAAGTTCATCGCATCTCTGAGGTCAAGCGTAGGTGAAATCCAGATTAAGGATCAACATGTGAAATGATAGATGAAGTGTATAAATTGTGAAATAATAATTTAAAGTGTTAATGTGTTTAATGATTAATATTCAGTGTTTATCAGTGGTAAAGGCCACTTGTGATAATATGTGTATCATGTGTAAAAAGTGTGAATCTCAGTGTTGTGTATTGGATATCATGATGGATTAAGTCAATCATCATGGTAGAGCTCAGGCGAAGATACTGGTACTTTCCAGCCAGAAGGAAACGTGAGTACACATGCAAATAATAGCATTATAATGGCATAGTTCACCATGTAACGATTAATCACTTTGAAATTAAAGATGTAATAGTCACTTACTGAACGAGTTTTCACCACTCGTCTTGAATAAAGTATGACTTGGAAGGTGATTTGCTTAGGACCATGTAGGTCAAAAATAGTGATGGATCTAAACGTTAAAATAATAATAATAATAACAACTGGGGTCGGCAACCATAAAGTAAGGGCAAAGTTGGCCTAAGTAATGTTCAAATAGTGTCATGTCTAATTTAAGATACTGTCATTTGGTAAACAGTAAAGAATGTAGTGTGGAAAATAGCGAATACGAGAGCTTTTCTCAGTGTCAGTGAAATCTTGAATGAATATTTGAAATTAAAGTAAGCCAGTATATTTATACATTTGTGTTAGGAGCTATGTAAAGCTTTGGCTTAAATAGTATAACAGGAAGAACGCAGGTACCTTGATAATGGAGTCATATATGTGAAATATTGTTTAGCCGCATATAGCGTGCAGATTAACGTAGAATCCAGTGATTTACGTAAGATAAGCACGGGAAAGACTAGTATAGCTTGCGCGTGAGGTGAAAATTGGCTTAATCTTCGAGAAGTATCGCCTTTGTGCATACTGTATTTGTTACGCAGCGATTTGGATAGATTCTGTCTATTGCCAACGCTTGCATTGAATTATAGCCACTATGGACGCCCAGCGAGGCGCGGTGTGCATTTATACTTATGGTCTGCCCGAGAGGTAGAATCATATTCGTCGACGAGGAACGTGGTTCCCAAATATATGTTAATGACAGCTGCTGATGATAACCATGGGGTTTCATTATGATGCGCGTCTTAAAAGCCACAAGTAATCACCTTAGAACGGCAATGCTATCATTGGAATTTCACCCCTGCCATGAATGTTTAATAGGAGCCATTTGAGCCCAAATACACTGTAAAGTTAGGTGTTAATTAATTAAATGACTCAATTACTTAGGACTATGCCTAGCGGATCTTTACTGTTATATAATTGTAAACAAGTTTGGCCTTGACGGTAGAGAGAGACAGGGAATGTAGACCATTTCCGTGGCAGCCATCTTGGAGAGCCGTCTGGAACTAATTTTATGACCTGCTGAGGGAAGGGGAGGTTGCTCGACCGATCCCTTGTCAATTACAGTCACAATAGGACACTGAGAGATCTCGGTATTCAATATGCAATTAAAATATAAGTATTTTAGTGATGCCAATGGAATTAATTGGTATATGGCAACTCACATATGTGGTTGAACCATAGAAATCAGATGATATTTGGCGAAGTTATCCTCTGAGGGGGAAAGCTGAACCAAAATAATGTAGGCATCTTCTTTAAAGTGCATTTTGCCAGTTTATGCTAATTTAGGAAAAACGGGTATGTGTTTTTCCCAGAACATGACACAGTTGTATCTATGATAAGTCCGACAAGACCCAGAGAATCGTTATATGGTGAAACTATAAATATTCTATCCATGTTTATGTTTATTTTATGATTAAGAAGCATGACTCATTTTCCTAGAGCGTTCATAGGGATGGAAAGAAGGAAGATGATTCGCACGACACAACAAATATTTGCTAATAAATGTAGGAAACATTGAAGTAATGCTAATTAAAGTAAATGCCGTAGGAGACGGAATAATGTCTTAGTAATATCATGTTTATGTGACATGTGGTTTTTGTGTTAAGATATTTCCATTAAATAAAATTGTGTCACATGACGAACACTATGAAAACCTTGTAATCTGAACTATTACTGACAGGATATTAGAAGTAGGTTTGAGTGCATTGTAGCGCTATTTTTAAGGAGAAAGCTCACAGAATAACCCTATTTATTTGTGGGAATTAATTGTAATTTGTCCTTTGTTTTGTATTTGTTGTACAGCCATGATTTTAGACCAGTAAATATTTTATTCATAGGAATGTTGTGTATTTCCTGTAGAGTAGTTACCTGGTAGACTCAAATCCTGAGCATGTGGTCGTATTGTGGGCAGGAACGTCCCATACCTCGAAAGACCGTGAGCTAGTTGGGATACGAACACATGGTCCACATGGTGACAATCGGGTACAGTATATACACAATTCCTCTCGAGAACTCAGTCTCACAATTACTTTCCTGATAGTGGCTATTTTTAATTTAATGGGGAAATTAAGACGTCTTTTTTGCAGTGTTCACATAGTTATCTCTATTATTTTTCAAATGTAGCAACTACCGTCTTGATAGGAAATAATATTTAAATTATTCAGTTGTTGGAAGATAAAGTCATCCTTGTGGAGTGAAATACACTTACTCTATGATTTTTAATCCCACACAAATTACGTGAATAATGATAAATGATTTATTCCTGTAAATAGGTCAGTGTGCACTATACTCGTAACAGCATCTTAAGGAACAGTATTGTTGTAAAAATAATTTACATGTATATTATCTTATCCACATCAAGTTAAACTAAATGAAGCAACGTATAATCCCAGCATAATGTCAAATATAAATCTTAGACTCTGAACACAGTGGACTTCCTTAGCCTCTGAAGTATTTTGTAAGATAGGAGATAAATTCTTTAAACTCAATCCTTAATAATATCTAAAATGCTATAGCGGAATCCAGAGTAATTAGAACTCATGGAAATTGTAACATTAGGCTATTTAATAACTTTTGTCAGCAAGCATTAAAATGACTAATCTAAATACTTAGAAAAGAATTGTGAACGAATAGAATCGAACTACTGTATATAATGTCCGCTATTGTTATGATAAAGTATCATTACTTACCGTTTGGTTGTTATCAATCGAAAATTATCACATAATGGGTATATTCGTAGTTTAATTACCGTATGTTATTAACATGTTATCATCTACATTCATAATTTAACATCCTGTTTCATTACAAATTAGCATAGTCATAGAGTAGGATAATAATAATATCAAAGGAAAATACTATTCATAGAACAATCTGCAATATCAGATTTGTAATGCAAAAGACAGCTTGTAGAGGTAAACACTTTCAACAATAAACAAGAAGTTCCGTGAAGAACTATACAGCCTACTTTTCATGCCAATGATTAATCTACAGTATATGAACCTATCTAGAATAATGACGAAATTAAGTTGGTAATATCGAAATATCTAATTAGTTCAAAATATACCTGGTATAATGTAGCCTAATAGAGCACTACGGTTGGCAGCCCCGGTGACTGAATATATTATTAGTTCCACCTCTTAAGGTACTGTGCCCGTTCGTCCTGGGGATGCGATGACCCATCTGCTATTACATCGCATTCCTGGAGTTCCAGGACAGAGCGGAGTTAAATGAACCTCTAGTCAAATAAGGAATGTGTCGGAAATTCAGCTGAGTTATCGAAAAAGCAGTGGGTAACACGAGACAAAGTATCTCTAGGGTCGTTACGGGCTTAAGTTTAATAAAAAAATGCAAATATAAATGGGCGCCATCAACTGAATTCCTAGCAAACCACCTCCTTTCCTGGTTAAGCCTTACTCAAGACAAGGAAAGAAAAAGGAAAATCACACCATCATTAGATCACAACTAAGATAAAAACAAATTTATTTCACTTTGATAGTCAGACAGACATTTTAAATATACCTCCTACCTGAGAGTATGGTCGAATGCCAACGTTAAATTGTCATTGTCCAAAAATCGAACCATCTCCTTTCTAATCAAAAATATTTCATCCACATAAAACAGAAAAATCTCTAAAGTTCTCTTGGGTTCTCAGGATCACTGTAGCACTATGTCTTTCGTCACTGACATCTGTGATACCTGAGACCTAATTTCTCTTTAATTTAACATCATGAATGTGGATTTGAAAAAGTTATTCATCTGTCTAAACATACACATATTATAATCACATATTTTAAATATCACGCAATTTATGGCTTGCATGGCATAATTTAAATGTTGAACATGTTAGTAAAATGCTCCTAAACATTGAATAATTAATTTACAATATTTACATTATCATTAATAATTACTTGTTTGTGAATTACAGAAAATTCACGGCTCATTGGTCATCATTATCATCATCATCAAAATTAAATATTTCTCACATTAATTCTCATCTCAAAATTCAACATATTCCTGTCAGAATCATCAACTCATCACCATTAAATCATTTAAATGAAAATTATTATCATCACTTCATTATACTTTCTAATTATTCACACAATCTTATTTTATCATCTTCCTCAGATTAAATCATCTTAAATCATCAATACAAATTGTTTAATTCCTCAACTCAAGTTGCAATTCCTCAAATTATATCTCAATTAAATTTATTTTAATTCCATATAAATTCATTAATCATCAGCTTCTTTAATTAATTATCACCTTCTAATTCAGTTATTCATCATCTATTCAATCATCTATTAATTTATTTAAATCAGTTTATTTATCCAATCTTTAATTCATCCATTTATTTAATTCATTGATTTATTCCAAAATTTAATTTATCAATTTATTTAAATTTTACTCTTCTGGTTATTTAGATTCTTATTATTTCATCTAGTCATTCTGATTTTTATTTCATTAGGTCAGATCATTAATATGCTTAATTTTCAGATTATTATTTCATTAATTATTATTCTCAGAAAATCTTGTATTATCAACTTTATTTATTTGTTTAATTTCCTAACAAATTGTTTAATATGGTTTATAGAACGTTGTCTTACAGTTTTATCACTTCCAAGTTATATCTCGTATTTAATTTTCATGCCAAAAAATATTATTGCCTTCACGACATCACGTTGGATCTGACTATCCACAACGACATTATAAATCCTCAATTCTTCAAATATCACATTTGAATACAACAATTATTCCACAAAACTCCATAAATATTCAGCACATACAGCATGAATCTCAACAATTACGCTAGACTGGGTTCGACAACCTCATGTCTGCTTCAAAATGCATTAGCAGCATTGCAACTATCACTTGGCAACTTCCACAAAATGCCTATCACAAACTTCACTTAACCATGTTGCATGATCTACAAAAAATATATAACTGGCTTCAAATTATCAACGCACACAATCTCCAATAACTGTAATTAATCTGATCACATCTAGACAACTTCTTAAACAATTGGAAAAAATATTACCTTAGTAATTCAAGATCTGCTTTCAAATAGCATAAATTCTCTTACAATTCTCATAATTCACATCACAGAAAAACACCAATGTGCTATAATCTCTCATATCAAAATCTGCAATACTGATCTGCCTTAAAATAAATCTGACCATTAATGATTCATCTTACAAGATTCAATTACTTTAAATCCTTCACAAAGTTATCAAACACAATTATAAAAATCATCAAAAGCATCAGCTGTAACAGCTGTTAAACTGAAATTACTCTCAAAAGAGTATAGCAACAAAATATTGGATTGGCAAACAAGAATTACAAATGTAACCCTGCATACATTTATCGTTACTTTATTTAACAAAATTTCGACTGATATGTGACTAGTAGTTCCTTGTTTGATTCACTTACAATCTCATGTACACTCGGATGATAAAAATGAGTCCCTCAATGGCAAGTAAGATGAGTAACCACCGTACAATCGTATAAATACGAAAGACCTCGCCCCGTCGACTAACATGATAGTGCCCTAAACGATGGGTAAGATGAGTAACCACCATACAATCGTATAAATACGAAAGACCCCATCTCGAAGACTATATGAGTGAATGTACCAGATAGGAATCAACAAGTCTCTAGTTGTCATATAAAAGTGATATTCATTCACTAAAGTGAATAACATCTTAATATCTCCAAACAATCCAATGGAAAACATCCCTACTGATGAATAATACACACTCGCTAGTATGCAATGAACTGACGAAGTAATTTTAGATAATCAATTGCAGATCACGAGTTCGAAATACTCGTTACACAAAAGAAACTATTCATGAAAAATATCCTTGCTGGAAAAATGTCTAAAAGACCAAACATCTGCTTAATAAAGCCAACCAATGGTGAGAATTTCGTATAATGATGCCTGCCATAAAATATGGTCACGCCACATTCTAGCAAAATTTCGAAGCATATAAAGTCAAACCATGTTTATATAATCGTATCACTCCTATTAGAAAAATATACATGTGTGCCCAGTATTCATGAAAATAATCGTATCAGGAAGTTATAACTCTTACAGTACCTTCTCATAATCAGCTGTTATTAAATTTCAAAGATCGTCGATTTTCCCTATGTAATGAATTTCTCGAAAGATCGGCGTGAATATCATTCCATCCATGCAATGACGATTGCCTTCGAATCCCAAGTGAATCAGCTGGTGGACCTCCTTCTCGTCAGGAATCGAATCCATCGCTCTGTGGTGCCATCGCGTCACTGTCTGCGTTTACTCCGACATGATGAACTTCTGGTTATCCATAGCGGATATTGTCCAAATCCTCACGAAAAAGTTCATAGAAACAGCGGACCCCCTATTCCTCTTCTACGTTACGCCACTGTTCTATACAATGTTCAGTTTGAGTGTTGAAAGTTCAATTTCCACAGCGGTTAAGTTTTACTTGTAGAAAATAAAATTGTTTTATCAGAGTGTCTAAGTTTATGAAACACCCTGTAGCTGTGTTCGTACTCGGTAATTCATAACACTGCATAAGAAATAATTGCATTAATGCACGTGCTAATGTTCCTAAGTGCATATGCTTACAACATTCCGTTTGCTTATAATTGTTAATGTTACTTGGAATGCGTTATGAAATGCATAGTCGTAATGTCATTAAGAAAAACTATGTCCATTCGAAGTTCAAAGTTGCAGTATCACGTAACTATCTGCTTTTATAATTCAAATGCTGAATAAACGTTCCAACTCAATGTAGTGATGAAGTTCAGCTTCTGTTATAATGCTTGCGTATAATAATGGGAAATAACCCGCTCGGTTTTACTGCAATGCTATAATCATCTCCGCCTAAAGCTGGCCTCGCCATGTCGCTCTACTATGCCGTTCTGCGTTGAAAAGCAGCTTGGAATAAAGTTCTCCAACTACTCGCAATGCTGTTTTAAAAACCCCGGCCTCCTATGCTTGTTTGCGGCGGATGTCCGACCGGCCCACTGACCTACTTGTCGTTCGCTGCTCGGAGAAGTTGAAACTGTCGCTTTCACTTTCCGTGACAGTTTCTGTTCGCTGCGCGACCTTGTACCATGCGCTAGGCGTGTGCTACTCAGCTCGACTCTCTTGCTTGGCTCACAGAGCTCCACTGACAGTGTCTGCACTGCCTCGACCCTTACCTGCCTGGTGCAGTCATGTGACGCTCTCCCCACCACTGTGCTCTTGCGTCACAACTATAATCTCGAACCCCCATCATCTCGGCTATTAAGTTATAAAATAACTTAAGGGTTATCTGACTTCCTTCAAGTTATTACCATATATAATGCATGTTATATCTCCTCTTCTAAGATGTTTAAATACCATGTTCCATATAGATCTTAATAAAGCTTCATATTTCTATCCATAAATCCATCTGCTTGACTGCGGTCAGCGCCTTCTAAATCCTAGACCTACTACGTCATCCTGACATTCCTCTTGACTCGATCTGAGCGCTATCTTTTCTTAACTCTTCCCAAAACCTCAACTACGGCTTAATGTCTGCTGGCGTAGCCGATAGCCTCAACTAGGTATCGGGTACATCTCTCCCGTACATCTCCTTTTTTTTATCAGGATTGAGAAAAAAAATACACTCTCAGGCATTCTATATATAACACATGTACACGATATCTCTACAATCCCCTTAATCAGCATGATGGTACTTTCTAATGCTAGCTGCATTAAAAGTTCCTACAACTTCACCAGTATCCATTCTGACAATCTTGTAGCTATTATTTCGGTACGTTTCTTCGATACGTAATGGACCAGCGTACAATGGCGCAAATTTATGGTAGATCTTCAGTTGAAGGTTCGAAGCGACTGGCTTCCTAATCAGCACCTCATCATTTTCTTGAAACGGCTCGTGGAACCTCCATCCTGCCTGTCTCCTGGCTCTCTTCTCCGCCTGTCTTCTGAGTCTCTCTCCTGCCATCTCGACTCTTCTTTCCTGTGTGGGTTGAGGATCTGCTGGTGCCCTCACGACTCGGTCCCATGGTCTATCCGGTTTCAATCCATGATGAAGCATGGACGGAATCTGTCCTGTGCTTTCATGTACTGTGGAATTCAAGCATTGACTAATGATGGGTATCACATCCATCCATCTATGGTGTTGCCTTGACACATATAAGCGTCACATCTTACTGATTTCCGGCATAATTCTTTCGGCTGGATTTCCCTCTGGATACCGTACAGAATTAAACACATGCCTTATTCCTAAACGATCCATAGCAGTAGAAAATTCCATACTGGTAAATTGGGATCCATGGTCACTCAACAAATCTTCAGGTTTCCCCATGCTCGGAATAACTGTTTTCTCTAATCTGTTGATCACGTACTTAGATGTAGCTTTCTGGATAGGGCATAGAGATACGTATTTAGAAAATACTTCTACTGTTACCAAAACGAACTGATTTCCTTTCGTCGAACGAGGAATCGGACCGAAAATGTCCGTAGCGAAAAGTTCTCTTGGCTTGCTGGGTAATATTGATCTAGGAACCTCTTTCATTAACTTAGATGAGTATTTACTTCGTTGACAACTGTCACAGGTCTTTATGACGTCGCGAATCGTTTGTCCCATTTGTCTCCAAACGAAGGTTTCTTGAGCGAGAGCCAAAGTCTTGTCTACACCTACATGAGCTGCAGTTCGGTGTATCATCCAAATAACTGGTTTGACAAGCTTGGGTGGGATCACTACTCTAAGTTTAGTATGATCCTGGTCGATATATTGGCATATAACACCTCCCATAATATGGTATTTTCTAGCCTCTATCTCAGTTCTTTGAAAATCTGGATCAGCGTTGTCCATCCTACGTGTCAAAAAACGGTAAATTCTTCGCAAAGGTGCATATCTCCTCTGAGTTTGCGCTAACATCTTCAACTTTTCTAGAGTACCATTATCCTCTTGAATGAAATGTATATGGTTGAAAATTACTTCCTCACAAGGGTTTCTGCTCAACACATCTGCTAACAGATTTAATTTCCCAGGTCTATGTACAACAGTTGGGTTAAATTGTTGTAAGAATAGAGCCCATCTGGTGATGCGGTCACTCGCTAAATCTGTCTTCATAATAAATTGGAGGGCTTTGTGATCTGTGATCACTGTTATATCATGTCCAAACAACACCTTCTTCCACGTCTTAAGAGCATGAACCACTGCTAATGCCTTTAACTCAGTTGCATAGTAATTCTTCTCACAATTCCTGAGCTTGCGACTGGTGAAAGCCAAATACCTATGTTTCTTGTCATCATCCAACTGATATAGGATCCCACTGGTACCTATTTTGGATGCGTCTGTCTCCACAAAAAATCTTCTTGTAAAATATGGGTACTCAAGCTTGATATTTTGGATCAACATTTTCTTAGCCGCTAAAAACGCTTGATTGCATTTATCGTCCCATTTCCATCGATTTCCCTTCCTTAGTAAATCCTGCAGAGGTGCCATCGTTTCAGTATATTCAGGACAATGTGTTGAAAAGAACTGACACATGCCTAAAAACTGCCGTACCTCTTTAATCTTTCGTGGGGTTGGAAACTCTGAAATTGCCATGATCTTCTTTGGATTGGGCCTATAACCATCTCCATCGATTCTATGTCCAAGAAATTCAATTTCTTCATGAAAGAACTGACATTTATTGAAATTCACCTTGAAGTTCGTCCTCCTAATCTTCTTCAAAAAGCATTCGAAGGTGCCTGATATGTTCTTCCGCTGTCTCAGACGCTATAATCAGGTCATCAATATAGCTCACCACATGCTCCTTAACTGCATCTGACAAATTTTCATCTAGTGCTCGGATCATCACCGGACCACTATTTTTCACTCCAAAAGGTAACCTATTGAATACATATGTTTTATGGTCAAACAAGAACCCTGTGTATTGTTTGCAGTCTTCTGCTAGCTCCACATGATAATAAGAACTAGTCAGATCGATTGTCGAAAAGAAACTCTTTCCTCTGAATCTGCGCAACAATTCACGAATAACAGGTGGCCTGTCGTGTTCAGGAATAACTCTTTCATTAAGGGCTCTAGCATCTAGGCATATCCTCAGCTTACCATTAGGTTTCTTGACAACAGCTAAAGGATTCAAATAAGCAGTTGGCATCTTCTTAATTATTCCATCTTTCTCCATGTCGCTGATCATTGTACTAACTTCTTCCTTCCATTTATCCGGAATGGGATATAAATTTTTATGGTATGGTTTGTCATCCATCAACTTGATGCTATAGGTAAAATTTTCTATTAGACCTGGTTTGTCATTGAATATGTCCTCATATTCTGAAATTGCTTCATCAAACTGTTCCTTAATTTCTGGATTTATTTTACTTGTCATGCCAGTTCTATCTTCTATAGACCTTTCAACGCTGCATACTATCTCCTCCAATATATTCTCTCTAAAGAATGTCATTTCAGATTCCTGATTTTCCATGATCCCTTCTGGAAAGTACATGCGCCTACTCTGCATATCTATGATCAGGCCACTCTCACTTAAGAAATCCACTCCTAGGATCATGTCAAAATGTAGTTGACCCACTACTAGGAACATCTGTTCAAAACTTCTGGTTCCAATCCCAACATCTAAAAGTACCTGACTTTTACATTTCATACTCCTGTCTGGGATCATCCCTTGAATCTTGCTAACAACAGTTGGCAACATAGTAATTTCTCCTGATAATTTCAACTCATCCAGGCAACCTATGGATATCAAGCTCACCATAGCCCCCGTGTCTACAAGTGTCTTTATTTCCTTTCCCATGACTTCCACACTGATAACTGGCAATTCATGTCTATTTCCTCGATGTACTATGTCTTCCTCCTCGATTAAATCCTCGTCCTTGACCTGATACGTTTCGACAATGATGATCGATTCCCAATGAGTAGCATCTTTTTCTAGAGTTAATTTGACGTTTTTTTTCCCTTCGCCACTCGTGCTTGCTCGATTGACATCTCTGACTGTCTCCTCGAGTGGTGCACTAGGCTGTCTACTTTCTTGCCTCGACCTCTCATATTCACGATTATCTCGTCCTTCATTAGGATCGTTTCTTCGGCTATCCTGCCTGTCGTTCCGATTATACTGTTGACCTTGGCTCCAGTTGTTTCTACCACGATATCTATTGTTGTATCGATTCCTATCTTGATATCTGGAATTCTGGTTATAATTTCTATATCGGCTATCTCTTGCTTCCTGATCGTATGGCCTCTCATATGGTCCTCTATACCGATCATTTCCACGAACGTTACGGATGTTTCCTCGATTTCCTTCGTTCCTTCTGTTTTCCCAGGAATCTCTTCTGTCCGTCTGAGCTGCGTTATCAACGACTACCGCATTCACCTCTTGCGTGTTTCTATTGTCGTTTCTTGCATTTCTAGGCGTAACTTGAGCGCTTGTATAGTCCAATCGCCGTAAAATGTCGTCATAGTGCTCAAGTGTGTTTGCTCCCGACGCTATGAGTGATCGCTGTACCTCGATCGGTAACTGTCTCGCTATAGCTTGCAAAAGCTCTTCTTCTGGCAATGGAGGAATCAGAAACTGCAATTTAGCCAACTGTGACGTGAAATAATTGGCATAATGCGTCGGATGTGATGTAGAATAACGCTTCGAGTACATTTCTGCTCTTACGTCCAGTTGATCCTCTGCACTCCAAAATCTCCTTAAGAATGCCATTGCAAATTGCTCCATATTCGCAAAATTGCTTCTGAATGCTCTAAACCAAGTTAGCGCAGACCCGTCTAAGGCGCGTTCGACTATCCTTAGCTCTCTTTCCTTGGCTACTCTATGTTCCGCCATGTAATCTCGAATATCTCGCAGAAATTCGACTGGTGTGACCCCTGTATTTCCAGAAAACTTCCTCGGCTTGTCATCCAGATTTCTGATAATGGTAACTGGATTTGAGTATCGTTCACTTGTACACAACGTACTCCTATTCGAACTCGGATTATCCTGAGGGGTTGAACTTGCCCTTTCGAATGTCACATTCGGTTGCGTTTGACGGTCTTCTCCCATGCTAACTTCTTGATTACCCATACTGCGGTCTATTGGTGTCTGATTCATCGATATTTCCCCTGATGTAATATTTTGACTTGAGAAGCTGTTAATCATAGATTCTAGTTTAGTCATCCTACCTTCTGCCAATTTCTCTGCGGTCTTGACCTGAGTCTTCAACTCATCTAACGACGTTTCATTCTGCGTTTTATTACTCTCTTCTAAATCGTTTTTCAACTTGTCAATCTTGTCTTCGCATGTATTCTTTACTGACGCGATTTGTTCCTTTAACAGATCAACATCTGTCCTAAATAGAGTTGAATCTATCTTCATCGCTTCCTTGTTCTCCGTAAATCTCGCTTCTAAGTTCGCCATACCTGCGATTAATTTCTCATCAAATCCTGCACGTTTTTTTTTGCTTCGGCATCGACCTCACTATACCGTTCTTCCACGATTGCACCGACTCTATTTTTGAATAAAGCTAAGTTTTCATTAACCTTTTGCTCTATATCATCATCCATCTTCCTAATATCTTTCTGCAATTGATTCTCTAATGATTTTAAATTAGAATTAACCTCTCCTAAGACTTCTTCTTTAATGGTCCCAGTTACTGACTTTAAATCCTTAATCCCATTACCTAGATTCATTTCTAGACCTTTGATTTTAGTCTCGAAAGATACTTCGGTAGACCACTCTTGAATTTTGCCTACATCTGCCACTAAACCATCGATGTCGAATCTCAACTTCGATACATCCGATTTAATGTCTTTCTGTATAGACATAACGTCTGTTCTTAAAGTAAGAATGTTTTCTTCTCCTCTACTTTCTAATTCAATAATATTCTTTCTTAATATTTGAACATTTTCCTCTCCTTTCATATTTACTGCAATTATATCTAACTGTAAAGTCTTAAGCATTTCATTATTCTTTAAAGTTAATCTATTCTCTAACCTAGTTAACTTGTTTTCTAACTCCGCGTTAGTTTCTTCACTACGAGCTTGTAATTTCTCTTCCAATGATTTAAAATTATCCTTCAAGTTAGCTTCACTAGCTTTTAAATGACTTTCAGTACTAGTCTGTAATCTAGTCTCCAATGACATCAACTCATCTTTACTATTTGACTGTAATCTTTCTTCTAATGATTTAAAACTATCCTTCAAGTTAGCTTCAGTACTAGTCTGTAATCTAGTTTCCAATGACATCAACTCATCTTTACTATTTGACTGTAATCTAGTCTCTAATGACTTTAAATTATCCTTATTACTAGATTGTAATGCTTGCACATTTTCTTTACATCTAGCTTCTAACCTAGCTTCTGAACTATTTATCTGTTCTTTAACTTCCGTTTCCATTTTAGAAATAGTTTCTGCAATACCAGACATACCACTCTGCAACTCTCCTAACACCTTAGCTAAATCTTCCGGCAACATAATTATATTTTCAATAGACGTTTTATTCAGAGACGTTAGACAACAACACATCACAATGTCTCAATTCCTGCATTCACTTGGGTATAGGAAAAATGACTTATAACTAACATGATATAATACTAATACGATTAACATGAACACTGGAATGGGCACACAAGTATATTGTCTGACTAAGTTTAATAAATTTTGTAACACAATTAAATGAACTTGAGATCAATCTCTCAGTAATCTAAATCTGATGTGATTTCATAGAATAAACAAAATCGAAGCCCCACAGGTGGGTAAATCCAATTCTCCCTCTCTCTCTGTGCCCGTTCGTCCTGGGGATGCGATGACCCATCTGCTATTACATCGCATTCCTGGAGTTCCAGGACAGAGCGGAGTTAAATGAACCTCTAGTCAAATAAGGAATGTGTCGGAAATTCAGCTGAGTTATCGAAAAAGCAGTGGGTAACACGAGACAAAGTATCTCTAGGGTCGTTACGGGCTTAAGTTTAATTTAAAAAAATGCAAATATAAATGGGCGCCATCAACTGAATTCCTAGCAAACCACCTCCTTTCCTGGTTAAGCCTTACTCAAGACAAGGAAAGAAAAAGGAAAATCACACCATCATCAGATCACAACTAAGATAAAAACAAATTTATTTCACTTTGATAGTCAGACAGACATTTTAAATATACCTCCTACCTGAGAGTATGGTCGAATGCCAACGTTAAATTGTCATTGTCCAAAAATCGAACCATCTCCTTTCTAATCAAAAATATTTCATCCACATAAAACAGAAAATTCTCTAAAGTTCTCTTGGGTTCTCAGGATCACTGTAGCACTATGTCTTTCGTCACTGACATCTGTGATACCTGAGACCTAATTTCTCTTTAATTTAACATCATGAATGTGGATTTGAAAAAGTTATTCATCTGTCTAAACATACACATATTATAATCACATATTTTAAATATCACGCAATTTATGGCTTGCATGGCATAATTTAAATGTTGAACATGTTAGTAAAATGCTCCTAAACATTGAATAATTAATTTACAATATTTACATTATCATTAATAATTACTTGTTTGTGAATTACAGAAAATTCACGGCTCATTGGTCATCATTATCATCATCATCAAAATTAAATATTTCTCACATTAATTCTCATCTCAAAATGCAACATATTCCTGTCAGAATCATCAACTCATCACCATTAAATCATTTAAATGAAAATTATTATCATCACTTCATGATGCTTTCTAATTATTCACACAATCTTATTTTATCATCTTCCTCAGATTAAATCATCTTAAATCATCAATACAAATTGTTTAATTCCTCAACTCAAGTTGCAATTCCTCAAATTATATCTCAATTAAATTTATTTTAATTCCATATAAATTCATTAATCATAAGCTTCTTTAATTAATTATCACCTTCTAATTCAGTTATTCATCATCTATTCAATCATCTATTAATTTATTTAAATCAGTTTATTTATCCAATCTTTAATTCATCCATTTATTTAATTCATTGATTTATTCCAAAATTTTATTTATCAATTTATTTAAATTTTACTCTTCTGGTTATTTAGATTCTTATTATTTCATCTAGTCATTCTGATTTTTATTTCATTAGGTCAGATCATTAATATGCTTAATTTTCAGATTATTATTTCATTAATTATTATTCTCAGAAAATCTTGTATTATCAACTTTATTTATTTGTTTAATTTCCTAACAAATTGTTTAATATGGTTTATAGAACGTTGTCTTACAGTTTTATCACTTCCAAGTTATATCTCGTATTTAATTTTCATGCCAAAAAATATTATTGCCTTCACGACATCACGTTGGATCTGACTATCCACAACGACATTATATATCCTCAATTCTTCAAATATCACATTTGAATACAACAATTATTCCACAAAACTCCATAAATATTCAGCACATACAGCATGAATCTCAACAATTACGCTAGACTGGGTTCGACAACCTCATGTCTGCTTCAAAATGCATTAGCAACATTGCAACTATCACTTGGCAACTTCCACAAAATGCCTATCACAAACTTCACTTAACGATGTTGCATGATCTACAAAAAATATATAACTGGCTTCAAATTATCAACGCACACAATCTCCAATAACTGTAATTAATCTGATCACATCTAGACAACTTCTTAAACAATTGGAAAAAATATTACCTTAGTAATTCAAGATCTGCTTTCAAATAGCATAAATTCTCTTACAATTCTCATAATTCACATCACAGAAAAACACCAATGTGCTATAATCTCTCATATCAAAATCTGCAATACTGATCTGCCTTAAAATAAATCTGACCATTAATGATTCATCTTACAAGATTCAATTACTTTAAATCCTTCTCAAAGGTATCAAACACAATTATAAAAATCATCAAATGCATCAGCTGTAACAGCTGTTAAACTGAAATTACTCTCAAAAGAGTATAGCAACAAAATATTGGATTGGCAAACAAGAATTACAAATGTAACCCTGCTGACATTTATCGTTACTTTATTTAACAAAATTTCGACTGATATGTGTCTAGTAGTTCCTTGTTTGATTCACTTACAATCTCATGTACACTCGGATGATAAAAATGAGTCCCTCATTGGCAAGTAAGATGAGTAACCACCGTACAATCGTATAAATACGAAAGACCTCGCCCCGTCGACTAACATGATAGTGCCCTAAACGATGGGTAAGATGAGTAACCACCATACAATCGTATAAATACGAAAGACCCCATCTCGAAGACTATATGAGTGAATGTACCAGATAGGAATCAACAAGTCTCTAGTTGTCATATAAAAGCGATATTCATTCACTAAAGTGAATAACATCTTAATATCTCCAAACAATCCAATGGAAAACATCCCTACTGATGAATAATACACACTCGCTAGTATGCAATGAACTGACGAAGTAATTTTAGATAATCAATTGCAGATCACGAGTTCGAAATACTCGTTACACAAAAAAAAGCTATTCATGAAAAATATCCTTGCTGGAAAAATGTCTAAAAGACCAAACATCTGCTTAATAAAGCCAACCAATGGAGAGAATTTCGTATAATGATGCCTGCCATATCATATGGTCACGCCACATTCTAGCAAAATTTCGAAGCATATAAAGTCAAACCATGTTTATATAATCGTATCACTCCTCTTAGAAAAATATACATGTGTGCCCAGTATTCATGAAAATAATCGTATCAGGAAGTTATAACTCTTACAGTACCTTCTCATAATCAGCTGTTATTAAATTTCAAAGATCGTCGATTTTCCCTATGTAATGAATTTCTCGAAAGATCGGCGTGAATATCATTCCATCCATGCAATGACGATTGCCTTCGAATCCCAAGTGAATCAGCTGGTGGACCTCCTTCTCGTCAGGAATCGAATCCATCGCTCTGTGGTGCCATCGCGTCACTGTCTGCGTTTACTCCGACATGATGAACTTCTGGTTATCCATAGCGGATATTGTCCAAATCCTCACGAAAAAGTTCATAGAAACAGCGGACCCCCTATTCCTCTTCTACGTTACGCCACTGTTCTATACAATGTTCAGTTTGAGTGTTGAAAGTTCAATTTCCACAGCGGTTAAGTTTTACTTGTAGAAAATAAAATTGTTTTATCAGAGTGTCTAAGTTTATGAAACACCCTGTAGCTGTGTTCGTACTCGGTAATTCATAACACTGCATAAGAAATAATTGCATTAATGCACGTGCTAATGTTCCTAAGTGCATATGCTTACAACATTCCGTTTGCTTATAATTGTTAATGTTACTTGGAATGCGTTATGAAATGCATAGTCGTAATGTCATTAAGAAAAACTATGTCCATTCGAAGTTCAAAGTTGCAGTATCACGTAACTATCTGCTTTTATAATTCAAATGCTGAATAAACGTTCCAACTCAATGTAGTGATGAAGTTCAGCTTCTGTTATAATGCTTGCGTATAATAATGGGAAATAACCCGCTCGGTTTTACTGCAATGCTATAATCATCTCCGCCTAAAGCTGGCCTCGCCATGTCGCTCTACTATGCCGTTCTGCGTTGAAAAGCAGCTTGGAATAAAGTTCTCCAACAACTAGCAATGCTGTTTTAAAAACCCCGGCCTCCTATGCTTGTTTGCGGCGGATGTCCGACCGGCCCACTGTCCTACTTGTCGTTCGCTGCTCGGAGAAGTTGAAACTGTCGCTTTCACTTTCCGTGACAGTTTCTGTTCGCTGCGCGACCTTGTACCATGCGCTAGGCGTGTACTACTCAGCTCGACTCTCTTGCTTGGCTCACAGAGCTCCACTGACAGTGTCTGCACTGCCTCGACCCTTACCTGCCTGGTGCAGTCATGTGACGGTCTCCCCACCACTGTGCTCTTGCGTCACAACTATAATCTCGAACCCCCATCATCTCGGCTATTAAGTTATAAAATAACTTAAGGGTTATCTGACTTCATTCAAATTATTACCATATATAATGCATGTTATATTTCCTCTTCTAAGATGTTTAAATACCATGTTCCATATAGATCTTAATAAAGCTTCATATTTCTATCCATAAATCCATCTGCTTGACTGCGGTCAGCGCCTTCTAAATCCTAGACCTACTACGTCATCCTGACATTCCTCTTGACTCGATCTGAGCGCTATCTTTTCTTAACTCTTCCCAAAACCTCAACTACGGCTTAATGTCTGCTGGCGTAGCCGATAGCCTCAACTAGGTATCGGGTACAGTACAGAATACAAAATTTGGTTGAAGTCCAATGGACGTTACATGCAGTTAGACACTGGATCTATCAGCACGCGTAAAAGCATGTTGCCAACAATACCATGCGTGCGCTGGTCAGAAATACTCTGAATTATTATGATATCTTGTTGTGCCAATTTTGGATGAAATCCATTTGTTAGTATAGAAGTTACATGTATTTTAAAATTGGACATATTAGCAGGCATAGAATCATGTTGGCAGCTCTGCCTTGTATTAATTACTCCAAATTAATCTAGAATGTCAGGTGCTATACGTGTGCAAAGTATAGAGCTGTTGGCTTGCATACTTTCTGATATATTGATATTAGGGTAAAAAAAGTATAGACAGCATTTATTAACATTTGGCAGCCCTGATTGCTCTTAACAATACTTTTAGTCATATCTTTTATGGTACACATAGCATATACGAAATTTGGTTGAAATCCAACTGATAGTATAGAAGTTACATGTATTTAAAATTGGTACTATCAGCAGGTTTATAATCATGTTGGTAGAACTGACGTATATAAGTTACTCCAAATTAATCTAAAATGTCAGAATATACGTGTGCATAGTTTAAAGCTGTTGGCTTGCATACTTTCTGATATATAGGTATTTGGATGAAAAAAATAGAGAGAGAGATTATTAACAGTTGGCAGCCCTGGTGGCCTTAATAATACGCTCAGTCATATCTGTTTATGTACAGATATTACATACAAAATTTGGTTGAAATCCAATTGATAGTGTAGAAGTTATATGCATTTAAACATTGGACTTATCAGAAGGCATAACATTATTTTGGCAACACTGTCATGGTTGGCCTCCTGGAAATTAAACTGAAATAGTCTTATCTACATGTGTGCCTATTTAGGAATAGCTCTCATGCATACCTTGCATGATATCCAACATGGAGCTCAAATTTCTAGTGCGTTTTTTCAGCAGTTGGTAGCACTGACATCATTTTCAAATATGGACGTGAGATATTCCGGTCCACATCTTTAATCATACTAAATTCGGTTTAGATTGCTGCAGCCGTTTAGGAGTTGATAGGGACACACACACACACAGCCAGCCAGCCAGACAGACAGACAGACAGACATACACACATTTTCCCGGATCGATCTCATAAGTCTACTTTTTCCTCATTTTTGCAAAATGTGAAAAGTAGGCTAAAAATGCAGCACAAAGACATTTTGTTTAATCTATATATATAAAGCACAAAGTTTGTCTGTCTGTCTGTCTGTCTGTTATGTATACAAATCTACACCGTATCTCCGATCTGAACCAAAATTTGTATACTTACCCTTTGGAACCCTGCGGGTAACCCTGTCAACATTAAATTTCAGACAGACCACCCCATGCCCTGCATTTAGGCCCTTTTGCACATATCTACACCGTTTCACCGATCTGAACCAAAAGTTGTATATATAACCTTTGGAACCCTGCGAGTTACACTGTCCACTTAAATTTTCGGACAGACCACCCCATTCCCTGCATTTAGGCCCTTTGGTCCAAATCCACACCGTTTCACCGATCTCAACCAAAATTTGTATATTTACCCTTTGGAACCCTGCGAGTAACACTGTCCACTTAAAATTTCGGACAGACCACCCCATTCCCTGCATTTAGGCACTTTGGCACAAATCTACACCGTTTCACCGATCAGAACCAGTATTCGGAAACTTACCCATTGGTACCCAGCGAGTAACACTGTCTATTTGAAATTGCGGACAGACCACTCCATTCCCTGCATTTAGGCCCTTTGTCCCAAATTTACACCGTTTCACCGATCTCAACCAAATTTGTATATTTACCCTTTGGAACACTGCGACTAACACTGTCTGCTTGAAATTGCTGCGAGGCCACTCCATCCCTTGCATTTAGGCTGTTTGGCACAAATCTACACCGTTTCACCGATCTGACCCCAATTTTATATACTTACCCGTAGAACCCGACAAGTAACACTGTTCACTTTAAATTTCGGACAGACCACACTATTCCCTGCTTTTTGGCCCTTTGGCAGAAAACTACACCGTTTCACCGATCTTAACCAGATTTTACATAATTACCCATTGGAACTCGACGAGTAACACTGTCCACTCGAAATTTCGGACAGACCACTCCATTCCACGCATTTAGGCCCTTTGGCACAAATCTACATCGTTCACAGATCGAAAACAAAATGTGTTTACTTACCCTTTGGAACCCGATGAGTAACACTGTCCACTTTAAAATTTGGACAGGCCACTCCATTCCCTGCATTTTGGCCCTTGGCACAAAACTACACCGTTTCACCGATCTCAACCAGATTTTACATAATTACCGTTTGGAACTCGACGAGTAACACTGTCCACTCAAAATTTCGGACAGACCACTCCATTTCCCGCATTAAGGCCCATTGGTACAAATCTACATCGTTCACCGATCGAAAACAAAGTGTGTGTACTTACCCTTTGGAACCCGATGCGTAACACTGTCCACTTGAAATTTCTGACATACCACTCCATTCCCTGCAAGTAGCTCAGGAATTCCTCGGGGTTGCCAGCTTCCTAACTCACCAGTCATGAACCATTGAGGGTGTACCAGAAGTGGTTGATCTACACACACCCTGCCTCATTGAGGGCCTTGAGCAGAAGACAGGAGATATTATGAAAAGGAAAAGAAAGCAGACCCCTCGAAGAATGAGGGTATCAGGAAAGATGAGACAAAGCCAATTAAGGCGGGAAATTGAAAGACTCCCTAGCCCTCGGATACCCTAATACAGTCTGGGTCGGAAGAGAACAAGAGTTGACCAAGGGAGGCCGACAGGAAAGAGAACTGAAATAAGCCCGGCACCAGGAAATAGAAGCGATACCAGACTCAGCTGGGGTTCCGTGGTCGCCAACCCACGTCCCACAAGTTTTAAAACCCTGGGGGGGGGGGGGCAGTTGTGAGAATAGCATGCTGATTCATCGCGAGGTGACTTGAGAGTACTTTCCAGAGCCCTCCGTGTTATCTCCTGCTGTCTATGCTGATGCCAGCTCAGGGCCGTTGCGAAACAGTGAGTGATTCCCGGTCAATCTGTATAGGACGGGGAACCCCGAACGTGTGTCATCATATTTCGTCATCATCTGCGATCATCTCAGGTTCGTGCAGCTTGGACCTATATTATTTGTCTTTGCCGAGCAGTACGCTCTTTCACTAGACGCATCCAGTACAGGCCTAAGCCAGAAAATAAGGTTGAGACTTTGGAAGACATCGAAGCTAGACACCTGAATTACCTATATCAGTTTTAAAATAACACCATGTTCGTTTAGTAGTCATTTTTTAATTACCTTATTATTATCATCATAAGTGCAAATGACCTAGATGTTACGCGCATCATACCAATAATCACCGCAGCATAAAGTCTTTCTCGACTGTGATTTTTAAAATATTTATTTTTGGTTGGTTGGTTCTTAAGTTTAGGGGCTGTGACAACGCGGTCATGTAGCCCCGTGTACTTTGGGTGTGTGTAGAATCTGTCTGATAACTGGTGTTAAATGTGATGACTGTATTAGTGTGTGTTATCTGTTTTTTAATTTAAGTACAAACTGCAACTTAGAATTCTTCAAATAGTTCGTACTTTTGCCGGCAAGCGCCACCGTCAACGACTACTAGGCCAAGTTCGGAACTTTGCTACTAGGCGCCACTGCAGTCGGCTCTTGGCAACGGACGTAGACATCTATGAGCGTTGTTAACCTATCCAATTTAGCTTCACACAGGTGTAATTAGTGGAAGGTTCTTTAACATGCCATAAATCTGACATGGGACCGCTGGCTTTACTTCCCCTCCGAAGAAAGGCATACTGACGGATTTTTAACGCTCTTAAAATAACCGACGGCTTCGGCTGGCTTTGAACCCGCTATCTTGGGCATAGAAGCTCAGCATGCTACCAAATACGCCACCGAAGCCACCGTATAGTTATTTTTATTACAGTACATTGTGTACATTATACGTTGAAGTGTCAATTCAATACCCGTAGTAGTTTCCCTTATCATCCTGATCATAAGAGCAAATGACCTACAGTAGATGTTACGTCCAATACACCATTAATCACCACACACAATAAGTCTTCCTCGCCTCTGAATTTTGAAATATGTATTTCTATTACGGTAGTTTGTAAGTTTGACATGTCAATTCAACAGTAGTTTTTATTATCATCCTTATCAAAAGGGCAAATGACCTAGATATTACTCCCTCATTGTCTTTGGGGGCAAATGACTTAGATTTTAAGTCCATTATATTTCTAAGGAGACCTTAAAACATTATCATCTTTTCACCGGGCGAAGCCGGGTACTACTGCTAGTCTATATATATAAAGCACAAAGTTAGTCTGTCTGTCTGTCTGTCTGTTATATATACAAATCTACACCGTTTCTCCGATCTGAACCAAAATTTGTATACTTAACCTTTGGAACCCTGCGGGTAACCCTGTCAACATTAAATTTCGGACAGACCACCCCATGCCCTGCATTTAGGCCCTTTTTCACAAATCTACACCGTTTCACCGATCTGAACCAAAAGTTGTATATATAACCTTTGGAACCCTGCGAGTAACACTGTCCACTTGAATTTTCGGACAGACCACCCCATTCCCTGCATTTAGGCCCTTGGGTCCAAATCCACACCGTTTCACCGATCTCAACCAAAATTTGTATATTTACCCTTTGGAACCCTGCGAGTAACACTGACCACTTAAAATTTCGGACAGACCACCCCATTCCCTGCATTTAGGCCCTTTGGTCCAAATCCACACCGTTTCACCGATCTCAATCAAAATTTGTATATTTACTCTTTGGAACCCTGCGAGTAACACTGACCACTTAAAATTTCGGACAGACCACCCCATTCCCTGCATTTAGGCCCTTTGCTCCAAATCTACACCGTTTCACCGATCAGAACCAAAATTCGTATTCTTACCCTTTGGTGCCCTGCGACTAACCCTGTCTGCTTGGAATTTCGGACAGACCACGCCATTCCCTGCATTTAGGCCCTTTTTGCACAAATATACACCGTTTCACCGATCTGAACCAAAATGTGTATACTTACCCTTTGGAACCCTGCGAGTAACACTGTCTGCTTGAAATTGCGGACAGACCACTCCATTCCCTGCAATTAGGCCCTTTGGCCCAAATCTACACCGTTCAACCGATCTCAACCAAAATTTGTATATTTACCCATTGGAACACTGCGACTAACACTGTCTGCTTGAAATTGCGGAGAGGCTACTCCATCCCCTTCATTTAGGCCCTTTGGTCCAAATCTACACCGTTTCACCGATCTGAACCATACTTTGTATATTTACCATTTGGAACCCTGCGAGTAACACTGTCCACTTAAAATTTCGGACAGACCACCCCATTCCCTGCATTTAGGCACTTTGGCACAAATCTACTCCGTTTCACCGATCAGAACCAATATTCGGAAACTTACCCTTTGGTACCCAGCGAGTAACACTGTCTGCTTGAAATTGCGGACAGACCACTCCATTCCCTGCATTTAGGCCCTTTGTCCCAAATCTACACCGTTTCACCGATCTCAATCAAAATTTGTATATTTACCCTTTGGAACACTGCGACTAACACTGTCTGCTTGAAATTGCGGCGAGGCCACTCCATCCCTTGCATTTAGGCTGTTTGGCACAAATCTACACCGTTTCACCGATCTGACCCCAATTTTATATACTTACCCGTAGAACCCGACAAGTAACACTGTTCACTTTAAATTTCGGACAGACCACACTATTCCCTGCTTTTTGGCCCTTTGGCAGAAAACTACAACGTTTCACCGATCTCAACCAGATTTTACATAATTACCCTTTGGAACTCGACGAGTAACACTGTCCACTCGAAATTTCGGACAGACCACTCCATTCCACGCATTTAGGCCCTTTGGCACAAATCTACATCGTTCACAGATCGAAAACAAAATGTGTTTACTTACCCTTTGGAACCCGATGAGTAACACTGTCCACTTTAAAATTTGGACAGGCCACTCCATTCCCTGCATTTTGGCTCTTGGCACAAAACTTCACCGTTTCACCGATCTCAATCAGATTTTACATAATTACCGTTTCTAACTCGACGAGTAACACTGCCCACTCGAAATTTCGGACAGACCACTCCATTTCCCGCATTAAGGCCCTTTGGTTCAAATCTACATCGTTCACCGATCGAAAACAAAGTGTGTGTACTTACCCTTTGGAACCCGATGCGTAACACTGTCCACTTGAAATTTCTGACATACCACTCCATTCCCTGCAAGTAGCTCAGGAATTCCTCGGGGTTGCCAGCTTCCTAACTCACCAGTCATGAGCCCTTGAGGGTGTACCAGAAGTGGTGGGTCTACACACACCCTGCCTCTTTGAGGGCCTTGAGCAGAAGACAGGAGATATTATGAAAAGGAAAAGAAAGCAGACCCCTCGAAGAATGAGGGTATCAGGAAAGATGAGACAAAGCCAATTAAGGCGGGAAATTGAAAGACTCCCTAGCCCTCGGATACCCTAATACAGTCTGGGTCGGAAGAGAACAAGAGTTGACCAAGGGAAGCCGACAGGAAAGAGAACTGAAATAAGCCCGGCACCAGGAAGTAGAAGCGATACCAGACTCAGCTGGGGTTCCGTGGTCGCCAACCCACGTCCCACAAGTTTTAAAACCCTGGGGGGGGGGGTCAGTTGTGAGAATAGCTTGCTGATTCATCGCGAGGTGACTTGAGAGTACTTTCCAGAGCCCGCCGTGTTACCTCCTGCTGTCTATGCTGATGCCAGCTCAGGGCCGTTGCGAAACAGTGAGTGATTCCCGGTCAATCTGTATAGGACGGGGAACTCCGAACGTGTGTCATCATATTTCGTCATCATCTGCGATCATCTCAGGTTCGTGCAGCTTGGACCTATATTCTTTGTCTTTGCCGAGCAGTACGCTCTTTCACTAGACGCATCCAGTACAGGCCTAAGCCAGAAAATAAGGTTGAGACTTTGGAAGACATCGAAGCTAGACACCTGAATTACCTATATAAGTTTTAAAATAACACCATGTTCGTTTAGTAGTCATTTTTTCATTACCTTATTGTTATCATCATAAGTGCAAATGACCTAGATGTTACGCGCATCATACCAATAATCACCGCCGCATAAAGTCTTTCTCGACTGTGATTTTTAAAATATTTATTTTTGGTTGGTTGGTTCTTAAGTTTAGGGGCTGTGACAACGCGGTCATGTAGCCCCGTGTACTTTGGGTGTGTGTAGAATCTGTCTGATAACTGGTGTTAAATGTGATGACTGTATTAGTGTGTGTTATCTGTTTTTTAATTTAAGTACAAACTGCAACTTAGAATTCTTCAAATAGTTCGTACTTTTGCCGGCAAGCGCCACCGTCAACGACTACTAGGCCAAGTTCGGAACTTTGCTACTAGGCGCCACTGCAGTCGGCTCTTGGCAACGGACGTAGACATCTATGAGCGTTGTTTACCTATCCAATTTAGCTTCACACAGGTGTAATTAGTGGAAGGTTCTTTAACATGCCATAAATCTGACATGGGACCGCTGGCTTTACTTCCCCTCCGAAGAAAGGCATACTGACGGATTTTTAACGCTCTTAAAATAACCGACGGCTTCGGCTGGCTTTGAACCCGCTATCTTGGGCATAGAAGCTCAGCATGCTACCAAATACGCCACCGAAGCCACCGTATAGTTATTTTTATTACAGTACATTGTGTACATTATACGTTGAAGTGTCAATTCAATACCCGTAGTAGTTTCCCTTATCATCCTGATCATAAGAGCAAATGACCTACAGTAGATGTTACGTCCAATACACCATTAATCACCACACACAATAAGTCTTCCTCGCCTCTGAATTTTGAAATATGTATTTCTATTACGGTAGTTTGTAAGTTTGACATGTCAATTCAACAGTAGTTTTTATTATCATCCTTATCAAAAGGGCAAATGACCTAGATATTACTCCCTCATTGTCTTTGGGGGCAAATGACTTAGATTTTAAGTCCATTATATTTCTAAGGAGACCTTAAAACATTATCATCTTTTCACCGGGCGAAGCCGGGTACTACTGCTAGTCTATATATATAAAGCACAAAGTTAGTCTGTCTGTCTGTCTGTCTGTTATATATACAAATCTACACCGTTTCTCCGATCTGAACCAAAATTTGTATACTTAACCTTTGGAACCCTGCGGGTAACCCTGTCAACATTAAATTTCGGACAGACCACCCCATGCCCTGCATTTAGGCCCTTTTTCACAAATCTACACCGTTTCACCGATCTGAACCAAAAGTTGTATATATAACCTTTGGAACCCTGCGAGTAACACTGTCCACTTGAATTTTCGGACAGACCACCCCATTCCCTGCATTTAGGCCCTTGGGTCCAAATCCACACCGTTTCACCGATCTCAACCAAAATTTGTATATTTACCCTTTGGAACCCTGCGAGTAACACTGACCACTTAAAATTTCGGACAGACCACCCCATTCCCTGCATTTAGGCCCTTTGGTCCAAATCCACACCGTTTCACCGATCTCAATCAAAATTTGTATATTTACTCTTTGGAACCCTGCGAGTAACACTGACCACTTAAAATTTCGGACAGAGCACCCCATTCCCTGCATTTAGGCCCTTTGCTCCAAATCTACACCGTTTCACCGATCAGAACCAAAATTCGTATTCTTACCCTTTGGTGCCCTGCGACTAACCCTGTCTGCTTGGAATTTCGGACAGACCACGCCATTCCCTGCATTTAGGCCCTTTTTGCACAAATCTACACCGTTTCACCGATCTGAACCAAAATGTGTATACTTACCCTTTGGAACCCTGCGAGTAACACTGTCTGCTTGAAATTGCGGACAGACCACTCCATTCCCTGCAATTAGGCCCTTTGGCCCAAATCTACACCGTTCAACCGATCTCAACCAAAATTTGTATATTTACCCATTGGAACACTGCGACTAACACTGTCTGCTTGAAATTGCGGAGAGGCTACTCCATCCCCTTCATTTAGGCCCTTTGGTCCAAATCTACACCGTTTCACCGATCTGAACCATACTTTGTATATTTACCATTTGGAACCCTGCGAGTAACACTGTCCACTTAAAATTTCGGACAGACCACCCCATTCCCTGCATTTAGGCACTTTGGCACAAATCTACTCCGTTTCACCGATCAGAACCAATATTCGGAAACTTACCCTTTGGTACCCAGCGAGTAACACTGTCTGCTTGAAATTGCGGACAGACCACTCCATTCCCTGCATTTAGGCCCTTTGTCCCAAATCTACACCGTTTCACCGATCTCAATCAAAATTTGTATATTTACCCTTTGGAACACTGCGACTAACACTGTCTGCTTGAAATTGCGGCGAGGCCACTCCATCCCTTGCATTTAGGCTGTTTGGCACAAATCTACACCGTTTCACCGATCTGACCCCAATTTTATATACTTACCCGTAGAACCCGACAAGTAACACTGTTCACTTTAAATTTCGGACAGACCACACTATTCCCTGCTTTTTGGCCCTTTGGCAGAAAACTACAACGTTTCACCGATCTCAACCAGATTTTACATAATTACCCTTTGGAACTCGACGAGTAACACTGTCCACTCGAAATTTCGGACAGACCACTCCATTCCACGCATTTAGGCCCTTTGGCACAAATCTACATCGTTCACAGATCGAAAACAAAATGTGTTTACTTACCCTTTGGAACCCGATGAGTAACACTGTCCACTTTAAAATTTGGACAGGCCACTCCATTCCCTGCATTTTGGCTCTTGGCACAAAACTTCACCGTTTCACCGATCTCAATCAGATTTTACATAATTACCGTTTCTAACTCGACGAGTAACACTGTCCACTCGAAATTTCGGACAGACCACTCCATTTCCCGCATTAAGGCCCTTTGGTTCAAATCTACATCGTTCACCGATCGAAAACAAAGTGTGTGTACTTACCCTTTGGAACCCGATGCGTAACACTGTCCACTTGAAATTTCTGACATACCACTCCATTCCCTGCAAGTAGCTCAGGAATTCCTCGGGGTTGCCAGCTTCCTAACTCACCAGTCATGAGCCCTTGAGGGTGTACCAGAAGTGGTGGGTCTACACACACCCGGCCTCTTTGAGGGCCTTGAGCAGAAGACAGGAGATATTATGAAAAGGAAAAGAAAGCAGACCCCTCGAAGAATGAGGGTATCAGGAAAGATGAGACAAAGCCAATTAAGGCGGGAAATTGAAAGACTCCCTAGCCCTCGGATACCCTAATACAGTCTGGGTCGGAAGAGAACAAGAGTTGACCAAGGGAAGCCGACAGGAAAGAGAACTGAAATAAGCCCGGCACCAGGAAGTAGAAGCGATACCAGACTCAGCTGGGGTTCCGTGGTCGCCAACCCACGTCCCACAAGTTTTAAAACCCTGGGGGGGGGGGGGGTTAGTTGTGAGAATAGCTTGCTGATTCATCGCGAGGTGACTTGAGAGTACTTTCCAGAGCCCGCCGTGTTACCTCCTGCTGTCTATGCTGATGCCAGCTCAGGGCCGTTGCGAAACAGTGAGTGATTCCCGGTCAATCTGTATAGGACGGGGAACTCCGAACGTGTGTCATCATATTTCGTCATCATCTGCGATCATCTCAGGTTCGTGCAGCTTGGACCTATATTCTTTGTCTTTGCCGAGCAGTACGCTCTTTCACTAGACGCATCCAGTACAGGCCTAAGCCAGAAAATAAGGTTGAGACTTTGGAAGACATCGAAGCTAGACACCTGAATTACCTATATAAGTTTTAAAATAACACCATGTTCGTTTAGTAGTCATTTTTTCATTACCTTATTGTTATCATCATAAGTGCAAATGACCTAGATGTTACGCGCATCATACCAATAATCACCGCCGCATAAAGTCTTTCTCGACTGTGATTTTTAAAATATTTATTTTTGGTTGGTTGGTTCTTAAGTTTAGGGGCTGTGACAACGCGGTCATATAGCCCCGTGTACTTTGGGTGTGCGTAGAATCTGTCTGATAACCGGTGTTAAATGTGATGACTGTATTAGTGTGTGTTATCTGTTTTTTTAATTTAAGTACAAACTGCAACTTAGAATTCTTCAAATAGTTCGTACTTTTGCCGCCAAGCGCCACCGTCAACGACTACTAGGCCAAGTTCGGAACTTAGCTACTAGACGCCACTGCAGTCGGCTCTTGGCAACGGACGTAGACATCTATGAGCGTTGTTTACCTATCCAATTTAGCTTCACACAGGTGTAATTAGTGGAAGGTTCTTTAACATGCCATAAATCTGACATGGGACCGCTGGCTTTACTTCCCCTCCGAAGAAAGGCATACTGACGGATTTTTAACGCTCTTAAAATATCCGACGGCTTCGGCTGGCTTTGAACCCGCTATCTTGGGCATAGAAGCTCAGCATGCTACCAAATACGCCACCGAAGCCACCATATAGTTATTTTTATTACAGTACATTGTGTACATTATACGTTGAAGTGTCAATTCAATACCCGTAGTAGTTTCCCTTATCATCCTGATCATAAGAGCAAATGACCTACAGTAGATGTTACGTCCATTACACCATTAATCACCACACACAATAAGTCTTCCTCGCCTCTGAATTTTGAAATATGTATTTCTATTACGGTAGTTAGTACGTTTGACGTGTCAATTCAACAGTAGTTTTTATTATCATCCTTATCAAAAGGGCAAATGACCTAGATATTACTCCCTCATTGTCTTTGGGGGCAAATGACTTAGATTTTAAGTCCATTATATTTCTAAGGAGACCTTAAAACATTATCATCTTTCCACCGGGCGAAGCCCGCTAGTACTACTGCTAGTCTATATATATAAAGCACAAAGTTTGTCTGTCTGTCTGTCTGTCTGTTATGTATACAAATCTACACCGTTTCTCCGATCTGAACCAAAATTTGTATACTTACCCTTTGGAACCCTGCGGGTAACCCTGTCAACATTAAATTTCGGACAGACCACCCCATGCCCTGCATCTAGGCCCTTTTGCACAAATCTACACCGTTTCACCGATCTGAACCAAAAGTTGTTTATATAACCTTTGGAACCCTGCGAGTAACACTGTCCACTTGAATTTTCGGACAGACCACCCCATTCCCTGCATTTAGGCCCTTTGGTCCAAATCCACACCGTTTCACCGATCTCAACCAAAATTTGTATATTTACCCTTTGGAACCCTGCGAGTAACACTGACCACTTAAAATTTCGGACAGACCACCCCATGCCCTGCATTTAGGCCCTTTGGTCCAAATCCACACCGTTTCACCGATCTCAATCAAAATTTGTATATTCACCCTTTGGAACCCTGCGAGTAACAGTGACCACTTAAAATTTCGGACAGACCACCCCATTCCCTGCATGTAGGCCCTTTGGTCCAAATCTACACCGTTTCACCGATCAGAACCAAAATTCGTATTCTTACCCTTTGGTGCCCTGCGACTGACACTGTCTGCTTGAAATTTCGGACAGACCACGCCATTCCCTGCATTTAGGCCCTTTTTGCACAAATCTACACCGTTTCACCGATCTGAACCAAAATGTGTATACTTACCCTTTGGAACCCTGCGAGTAACACTGTCTGCTTGAAATTGCGGACAGACCACTCCATTCCCTGCAATTAGGCCCTTTGGCCCAAATCTACACCGTTCCACCGATCTCAACCAAAATTTGTATATTTACCCATTGGAACACTGCGACTAACACTGTCTGCTTGAAATTGCGGAGAGGCTACTCCATCCCCTGCATTTAGGCCCTTTGGTCCAAATCTACACCGTTTCACCGATCTGAACCAAACTTTGTATATTTACCCTTTGGAACCCTGCGAGTAACACTGTCCACTTAAAATTTCGGACAGACCTCCCCATTCCCTGCATTTAGGCACTTTGGCACAAATCTACACCGTTTCACCGATCAGAACCAATATTCGGAAACTTACCCTTTGGTACCCAGCGAGTAACACTGTCTGCTTGAAATTGCGGACAGACCACTCCATTCCCTGCATTTAGGCCCTTTGTCCCAAATCTATACCGTTTCACCGATCTCAATCAAAATTTGTATATTTACCCTTTGGAACATTGCGACTAACACTGTCTGCTTGAAATTGCGGCGAGGCCACTCCATCCCTTGCATTTAGGCTGTTTGGCACAAATCTACACCGTTTCACCGATCTGACCCCAATTTTATATACTTACCCGTAGAACCCGACAAGTAACACTGTTCACTTTAAATTTCGGACAGACCACACTATTCCCTGCTTTTTGGCCCTTTGGCAGAAAACTACACCGTTTCACCGATCTCAACCAGATTTTACATAATTACCCTTTGGAACTCGACGAGTAACACTGTCCACTCGAAATTTCGGACAGACCACTCCATTCCACGCATTTAGGCCCTTTGGCACAAATCTACATCGTTCACAGATCGAAAACAAAATGTGTTTACTTACCCTTTGGAACCCGATGAGAACACTGTCCACTTTAAAATTTGGACAGGCCACTCCATTCCCTGCATTTTGGCCCTTGGCACAAAACTACACCGTTTCACCGATCTCAATCAGATTTTACATAATTACCGTTTGGAACTCGACGAGTAACACTGTCCACTCGAAATTTCGGACAGACCACTCCATTTCCCGCATTAAGGCCCTTTGGTACAAATCTACATCGTTCACCGATCGAAAACAATGTGTGTAAACTTACCCTTTGGAACCCGATGCGTAACACTGTCCACTTGAAATTTCTGACATACCACTCCATTCCCTGCAAGTAGCTCAGGAATTCCTCGGGGTTGCCAGCTTCCTAACTCACCAGTCATGAGCCCTTGAGGGTGTACCAGAAGTGGTGGGTCTACACATACCCTGCCTCTTTGAGGGCCTTGAACAGAAGACAGGAGATATTATGAAAAGGAAAAGAAGGCAGACCCCTCGAAGAATGAGGTTATCAGGAAAGATGAGACAAAGCCAATTAAGGCGGGAAATTGAAAGACTCCCTAGCCCTCGGGTACCCTAATACAGTCTGGGTCGGAAGAGAACAAGAGTTGACCAAGGGAGGCCGACAGGAAAGAGAACTGAAATAAGCCCGGCACCAGGAAGTAGAAGCGATGCCAGACTCAGCTGGGGTTTCGTGGTCGCCAACCCACGTCCCACTAGTTTTGAGACCCTGGGGGGGGGGTCAGTTGTGAGAATAGCTTGCTGATTCATCGCGAGGTGACTTGAGAGTACTTTCCAGAGCCCGCCGTGTTATCTCCTGCTGTCTATGCTGATGCCAGCACAGGGCCGTTGCGAAACAGTGAGTGATTCCCGGTCAATCTGTATAGGACGGGGAACCCCGAACGTAGGTCATCATATTTCGTCATCATCTGCGATCATCTCAGGTTCATGCAGCTTGGACCTATATTCTTTGTCTTTGCCGAGCAGTACGCTCTTTCACTAGACGCATCCAGTACAGGCCTAAGCCAGAAAATAAGGTTGAGACTTTGGAAGACATCGAAGCTAGACACCTGAATTACCTATATCAGTTTTAAAATTACACCATGTTCGTTTAGTAGTCATTTTTTCATTACCTTATTATTATCATCATAAGTGCAAATGACCAAGATGTTACGCGCATCATACCAATAATCACCGCCGCATAAAGTCTTTCTCGACTGTGATTTTTAAAATATTTATTTTTGTTTGGTTGGTTCTTAAGTTTAGGGGCTGTGACAACGCGGTCATGTAGCCCCGTGTACTTTGGGAGTGTGTAGAATCTGTCTGATAACCGGTGTTAAATGTGATGACTGTATTAGTGTGTGTTATCTGTTTTTTAATTTAAGTACAAACTGCAACTTAGAATTCTTCAAATAGTTCGTACTTTTGCCGCCAAGCGCCACCGTCAACGACTACTAGGCCAAGTTCGGAACTTAGCTACTAGACGCCACTGCAGTCGGCTCTTGGCAACGGACGCAGACATCTATGAGCGTTGTTTACCTATCCAATTTAGCTTCACACAGGTGTAATTAGTGGAAGGTTCTTTAACATGCCATAAATCTGACATGGGACCGCTGGCTTTACTTCCCCTCCGAAGAAAGGCATACTGACGGATTTTTAACGCTCTTAAAATATCCGACGGCTTCGGCTGGCTTTGAACCCGCTATCTTGGGCATAGAAGCTCAGCATGCTACCAAATACGCCACCGAAGCCACCATATAGTTATTTTTATTACAGTACATTGTGTACATTATACGTTGAAGTGTCAATTCAATACCGGTAGTAGTTTCCCTTATCATCCTGATCATAAGAGCAAATGACCTACAGTAGATGTTACGTCCAATACACCATTAATCACCACACACTATAAGTCTTCCTCGCCTCTGAAATTTGAAATATGTATTTCTATTACGGTAGTTTGTAAGTTTGACGTGTCAATTCAACAGTGGTTTTTATTATCATCCTTATCAAAAGGGCAAATGACCTAGATATTACTCCCTCATTGTCTTTGGGGGCAAATGACTTAGATTTTAAGTCCATTATATTTCTAAGGAGTCCTTAAAACATTATCATCATTCCACCGGGCGAAGCCGGGTACTACTGCTACTAAAACATAAACGTCAACATATCAGTAGTGGAACACACCTTAACGAAGAGTATAATACTTCAATTCTAGTAGATATTACATACAATATATTGCACGTGATACATTTCGTCAAAGGTAAAGATTCAAAATCTTCCGTAACAGCAGCGGCTTCAAGAGTATAAAATTCGACCCAAAATGTCACATAGATTTCGGTGCCCAAAAGACTAAATATTAAATCGCTATATATACTGTATATAAAAATGAAAGTTTGTCTGTTTTTTTTCTGAATTTCTACAGAAATTCGGGTTATTAACGCGTTTCAGACTGTTTTATGACGGATGCGCGTGAAAATAATTTTTTGTCTGTCTGTTTGTCTGTCTGTGGACAATTCTTTTCCCTTATAACTCGAGAACGGCTAGGTGGATCAACGAAATATTTGGTATAGATATCCATCAGAGGCACGACACTGTTCATTGATGTAACTCGTCTCCGTACCTCTCATAAAAGGGGGGCCTATTCCCTTAAAATACATGCTGAGATAGGAGTAGAGACAAAGCTCATCTTCAGCCCCTCAATTTTAGAAACGGAACGGGGGCCCTAAAGGGACCCCGAAAACCACATTTTAAGGTCCTAAAACCAACAGTTTTTGAGATATTCCCGGAAAACTAATTTCATTTAATAACCTAATGAAAGAATGAAAGCCGGTAACCATGGCAACAGAATCTCAGAGGTCCATTTATTTCTGTAAGACGCAATGCAGTTCCATTTATTAAATTACTGTGAAAGTTTGCAAATGGCTATAAGGTTATCACGGAACCAAATTAAGCTGTAAAATTCATCAATATATATAACGCGCTTAAGGGGGTCAAGGGGTACCCTAATATTTTTCCACGGATTTTACTCGTGCGATATGTCGTACAGAAGGTATATCTCCAAACAGCAACATTATTTTCAAAAATTCCTGAATTGAAATAATATTTTTACAACTTTTAGGAATTTGGGCCATTGTAGGCTAAAAAATCTGAATTTGCATGCACCACAAGCCTTTATAATTTATTAAAGAGTCTTCCTGTGGATTTGACATAACGGTGAGGGTCAGTTTTTATGTGACGTGTATTGCGTTTCGTCTACGAGGTTTTCAATTTTATTTTCACGCCAGGAATTACACGTTAGGTAAATTTAGTTTGAGAGCACATTTTAACTAATCATTTTTCTTTGTTGACAAACAGGTTCCAAGGCCCTAACCATTGCAAGAGTAGCTCTGGTTATTAATACCGAAGACCTTTCGAAGAATGGGTACTCATGCTAGTAAAATATAAAATGGAAAAATCATATAGATGACCACGTGTATTAGTGGCTAACATTCTCGGCTTTCGCCTTGGAGGTCCGAGTTTGAATTCGGCTCTGTCAATAAATCTTAATTCTGGTCTGAATGCTGGAATTGGCTGTAACCGCGGAGGCCCGTGTTTGATTCCCGGTTCTACCAAGAAATGCCAGCCCTCAAACCAGAATTAACCCTTTCCATGTCTTTTCGGAATATTCCGCGCGAACACCTTTCCTTAACGTGTCGTTATAGATATATTCCGCATTCTATTATAAGTTTACATTTCGGAAGGTTGCAGGAAGGTTCAAGTGCACCTGAAACCGGGAATGATTACGTGAATCTTTTCATTTGGATTTTTCAGAATTAATTATATAGATAATTGAGTTTGACATTATAACCTGATATAAACAGTGAAATGGCATGGTGGCTCAGCGGTCTAGCTGTATGCCTCTCACCAAGGCGGTCCGGGTTCGATTCCCGGTCAATGCATGTGAGATTTTCGAAGTGAAATGCCATGTCCTGTGGTTCGGATTCCACGTAAAAAGGAGGTCCCGTGGCTCATAATCACAAGATTCACGGTCACGTAAAACTACAATCTTCCTTCCTTCCTTTGAAATGGCGGGCTCGTGCGATAACAATGTGCCCACGATTACAAGGTATTAGAACGAATTGGAGAGCGATTTCAGTAATTTTGAAGACTTTTCTTTTTGTAGCTGAAGGAGCTAAAATCAGTAATGATGCAGATACAAGTGCAGTAAAGCTATGCTTACTTTCAGTGATGGAAATTCCATGGTTTCCCTGATTCATATTTTGTAGAGTTTCCTTATTTTCAAAAGGTTTTCTAAACGATATAAAAAGCAAAACAAGTAGTTCCGTGAAGAACTAGACAGCCTATTTTCATATATCCTACTCATGTTAATTGCCTCTATCAACATACAAAATTTCAGTTTAATTGCTGTAACAGATTCGTAGATATTGAGAACCGTCTAAATATTTCAGATGGTCACCAGGTTGGATTTTTATTTTTGTACTATTACATTAAGATTATTGTGTACATGTGGTATTCAAACTTCAATCGCATGATTAGAACACAAGAAGTAAAAACAAGATTTTAAAATTACGCACAGCAGCCATCTTGTGATTATGCAAACAATTGAAATAAATTAGATGCCAGTGGATCAACATTTGTATAAGCATTTAACGTGCAACGTTTCACGGCACTCGGATAGTTAATTCGCGAGAAACGTCCATTTAAATATTTATACTTCGCGTCGCCGCCATGTTGGATTTGTGCTCACCAGGTTACTGAAAGTCCTTTAGGTGAACATATGTTCATAGTCTCTATGAACATAAAAAAATCACTTTGGTTGCTGTAAAAGATTCATAGATATTGAGAACTGTCTAAATATTTCGGAAGCTCGCCATTTAGGATTGTTATATGTATAGGCCATAGAGTTATGTACCATTCAAGGACAATTATTGCCTAGGTTCATTATTCAAACTTTCACTTCGATCGCATGATTACGACACAAGAAATAAAAAATAATTTTAAAATTTCGCACAGCCGCCATCTTGAGGTTATGTAAACAATTGAATTAAATTAGATGGCAGTGCATTACAATCTGCAAAATCATTTACTGTACCTCATTTCACAGCGCTCAGAGAGTTAAATCACGAGAAAAGTCTATTACAACATTTCAAATTCGCTTGGTCGCCATGTTCGTTTTGTACTTTAGAGGTTTATGAAATATACATAGGTAAACTTGTATCAGTACTCTATATCACCGTACAAAATTGCAGGGTGATATCAGTAATAGTTTCGGAGATATAGAATGTCAGTGAAATATTTCGCACAGCCGCCATTTTGAGGTTATGCAAACAATTGAACTAAATTAGACTCCAGTGCATTACAATGTGCATAAACATTTGCTGTACCAAGTTTCATTACGTTTGGATAGTTAAATCGCGAGAAAGTCTATTTAAAAGTCTCAACTTCGCTTGACCGCCATGTTGGTTTTGTAGTCACCAGGTTTTTGAAAATCCCATAGGTGAACTTCTAGTAGTGCCCTTTATCACCGTACACAATTTCAGGGTGATATCGGTAATAGCTTCGGAGATATTGAATGCTAGTGAAATATTTCGCACAGGCGCCATGGCAGATTGGTGAGACGTAACAAAATTTGAAGGGCACGGTCGATGTCGCTGGGAATAGTGCTATGAACTTACCGAGATTCATTGAAATCGCTCCAGCTTTTTAGATTTTATTAGGGGGGGGGGGCACACACACACACACACCTCTCTCTCTCTCACACACACACACACGCGGGCGCGCGCGCGCGCACACACACACGGACAAAAGGTGATCTAATAAGCCTATTTTTTCAAAATTGAAAATAGGCTAAAAATCAACATATATTAATAAAAATTTCCTTTCAAGAAATCACTCAGAGAAATTTACAACATATTTTAGTGACACTGAAAGGGTTAAATATCAGGACAGCAACTATAGTACAGGAAAAGTTTGTCTGGGAGCTGCTTTATCATCTACCGTAGTCCTCATCTTTCTCCAAGCGATTTCTAACTTTTCTTGCACCTCAAGAAATTTCTGTTCCCCGGTCAGCCTTTTCACCGTGACAAAGAGTTGAAGACGAAGATCCCACGCTGGTTCCGTTCGTAGGTGGCAGAGGTCTGTGACACAGGACTACAAAAGTTGTTATCACGCTATAACAAGAGTCTCAATTCGTTTGGAGCCTAGGTCTAAAAATAGCTGACATATTGCTGTACCTGTTGCCAATAAAGTTATGATGATGATGATGATTGAGTCGTCCAGCTGCAAAACTCGTTTAATCCACTTGTAAATAAGTATCATGTCGAAATAGTACATTATGCAACGAGCCTATAATGGCTATAATTAAGACACGAGTATCTTTATAAAACGAGCGTATGCGAGTTTTATAATTTCCATACGAGTGTCTTAATTACCATTATAGGCGAGTTGCATACGACTGTTTATGTTCGACGATAATTATAACTTTATTATATGTTTTAACATAAATATTCATAAATATCTGTAGAGATTGTCACTAGAATTTTGTGATCGGGTGCTGCGCTGAGTATAGGATATCTCTGATTTCCAAGCTCTCTGATCAACCGACGCATGCGCTCTGTGTGCTTCAATGCCATATGTGCAGATTGAGCACCAGTATTCAGTAAAAATGGCACCGAATGCGTTTGAAAACTACGCGCTGTGTAGAAATTGGATTTGGAGATATTCAGGTACAGTGCTATTTCTTGTCTCATATTCACCAGTTTATTTACGCGAACATATGGACGGTGCTCTTTCGGTAATTTAAACAGACATGTTGGATTTTGAGCCCATGCGCGAAGGTATCCTTATCTAATTGGTCAAACAACTGTTTCTTGAGCTGTGATTGGTGGGAAAAACTGTTTCATAACGAAAAATAGTGTTATAATGACCATCATTATGATACAGTTTTCAGACATATAACAGTCAGGGTCGAACATAAAATTATTTATTTAATTAGTCCATTTTATTTTATTTTACTTTTTTAATTTTGTTTCGTTTAATTTAATTTTATTTTGTTTTGTTTTATTTTGATTTTGTTTTGTTTTATTTTATTTTATTTCATTTTATTTTGTTTAGAATTGTTTTATTTAATCTTTTGTTTTGTTTTTTCGTTTTGTTTTGTTTTGCTTTATTTTATTTTGATTTGCCAGAAAACAAACATAAAACAAACACCAAAAAACACGAAGCAGAAAGAACAAATTAAAAACAAAAGCACAAGCATAAAACAAAAAACAAGAAAAACACAAAGCAAAAAGCAACATTCAAAAAAAAGCAAAAGCAGAAAACAAACACAAAACCAAAACCATTAAAGAAAAGCAAAAATAATATTTCAAAGCAAAAGCACAAAGCAAACACAAAACCAAAAACACAAAGCAAAAAGAGAAAAGTAGAAAACAATAAACACAAAAGATACGTGAGGCAAAGTCCAGAGAAACGTCTCACATAAAAATGATTCTTATTCACAAGTGGATCAAACGAGTTTTGCAACTGGATGACTCAATTGTTATTTTAAGGGGCCTAACATCTACTGTCGACCAAAGTATTATGTGTACTCGAGTTTGAAGGTTGTTTGTTAAGTAACCAATAGACCTACATAAAATCCAACACCATCAAAATTTTCGTCGTTCTATTTTACATTAGTTCAAGTAGGTTTGGATTTTTAAATTTATATTTTAATATTTGTTATCGCAGTTGGAACACAAAAAGTGCACGTTTTAAGCGTGTTTCAACCATGCGTCACATTTACGAATTATTATCTCAAAAGCCCGTCATCAGATTGAATCCAAATTTTAACACAATATACATTGGAATGTTGTATAACTGGTTTATTAATTTCACAATTTTGTGTGTCCAAGAAACAATGTTGTTATCATTGTTGTAAGGTAACTTTATCTCGGCTCGGGGTGGTTGGAAAATGTAGTTCTTGGTTGCGTTGTAATCGTTATCCATCAACAAGTTATGCCGTATGACTGTGAAATACGTAAATTAATTCACTTATTTTATATCGGTTTGTATTTGTACGAGGAAATAACTCATGGTTCTCCATCTAGCCGCTCCAGCAAAAGCTGTACAGCGTTGCTAAAATGGAGCCCATCACTTCCAAGCGAGACGCGACATGATGCGTGTGGGCACCATTTCGGCAACGCTGTACAGCGTTTGCCTGAGAGGCTAGCAGGTGAAACATGTGTTATTTCCCCGTAGAAATACAAACCGATACAAAATAAGTGAATTAATTTACGTATTACACAGTCATACAGCATAACTTTTCGATGTATGAGGATTACAATGCAACCAAGAACTACATTTTCCAACCACCCCGAGCCGAGAAAAAGTTACCTTACTAAAATGATAACAACTTTGTTTCTTGGACACACACAATTTTGAAATTAATAAACCACTTATACAACATTCCAATGTATATTGTGTTAAAATTTGGATTCGATCTGATGACGGGTCTTTGAGATAATAATTCTTAAATGTGACGCATGGTTGAAACATGCTTAAAAACGTGCACGTTCTGTGTTCCAACTGCGATAAAAAATATTAAAATATAAATTTAAAATTGCAAACCTACATGAACTAACGTAAAATAGAACGACGAAAATGATGATGTTATTGGATTTTATGTAGGTATATTGGTTACTTCACAAACAACCTTCAAACTCGAGTGCACATAATACTTTGGTCGACAGTAGGTTATCGGCCCATAATTGTTTGGGTGATAGTGTTGGTTTTTTTTAGCGTATGTCTTTTAGTGCCGGGAGTATCCGAGGACATGTTCGGTTCGCAAGAGTTTGTAGCTGCTTCTATGAGCTTCAAGTACCGTCGCGTGTGGAGTGTTGTCTGGGGAGAAACTTGTTAAATGTAAGACGAGGAATTGGAAGGTATCGGCTGTGGCCTATAGTTAGGGACCAACCCCGGCATTCGTCGGGAAGGAAGATGGGAAACCACAGAAGACCATATTCAAGGTTGCCGGCGGGGGGATTCGAACTCCCTCGCCTCCGAGATGTGAGCGGCTGCCTGCAGCCACGCCGTAACGACCACGGCTAACTCACCCGGTGATAGTGAAAATGGACAATGATCAAATGAAACCTACAACTATAGCTAACTACTGACTTACAAATTAGAAGAGGAAATGAAATGAAAATCCACAGCCTGCTTCCAGTCTCCGACCGGGTCAGATATGGAATGAATGAAGCCCCCATCTAGCGGCGAGGATATGAACTGTGCCGGCTGCCGAGGCCTGACGCACTCCTCTGGGGCAATGATTAAATGAATGACAGATGAAATGAAATGACAGTGGAGAGTGTTGCTGGAATGAAATTTTGACAGGGAAACCCGGAGTACCCGGAGAAAAACCTGTCTGCCTCCGTTCTGTCCAGCACATATCTCACATGGAGTGACCACGGACCCAGCGGTGAGAGGCCGACGTGCTGCCGCCTAAGCCACGGAGGCTAGAAGAGGAAATGGGAAACGTAAATAAAAGGCAGAAGGAAAGGAAATGCCCTCAACCCTCGAAGAATAAGAATTGAAGGACTTGGAAGGAAGGAAGGAGAGCCAAGAAGGCAGAGAGGAAAGGGAAAGAAGGGAGGGGCGTCCCAAAGGCAATGGAAAATGGGGGGGAAAACCGGACCCAGATCAGGGATCCCTCGGGGTCGCCAACTCTAGAACTCACCAACCGTGAGCCCTTGAGGTTGTAGCACTATCTAAAGTGCACCAGAAGTGGTGAGACTACATACATCCTGCTTCCTTGAGGGCCTTGAGCAGAACGCAGGAGATTCCTGAAAGAAAAACAAGAGGTCTCAACGCTCGAAGAAGGAGGGATCAGGAAAGACGACACAAGGGCCAATTAAGGCGGGAAAGGAAGATACTCCCTAGGCCTCGGATACCCTAATACCGTCGGGGTCGCCAACTCTAGAACTCACCAACCGTGAGCCCTTGAGGTTGTAGCACTATCTAGAGTGCACCAGAAGTGGTGAGACTACATACATCCTGCTTCCTTGAGGGCCTTGAGCAGAACGCAGGAGATTCCTGAAAGAAAAACAAGAGGTCTCACCGCTCGAAGGAGGAGGGATCAGGAAAGACGACACAAGGGCCAATTATTATTATTGAATATCCAGAAAACAATACAGGAACCCTATTTTACCAGAGGTACATTAGGGTTATAGATTAAAAACAAAGCAAATACAAATATTACTAACATAGTTTACCAAAAATTTTGTTGATGAATGTGAGAAATTGTCCTGAACAGCACTGCCTCTTGAAAATATGGTACAGCGGTTTTTAAAGTTCCAGGTTACAGCTATAAAGGTGGCATTGTAAATTGTATCTTTCCTTTTCAAAAACAGGACACTCAAATACAAGGTGACACACCGATTGAGGCAATCCACATAAACATGAATAGTCGTCTGTTGCTATTTTAAAACGTTCAAAATAAGACTTGATTAAGGGCCAATTAAGGCGGGAAAGGAAGATACTCCCTAGGCCTCGGATACCCTAATACCGTCGGGGTCGGAAGAGATCGAGAGTTGACCATGAGAGCTCGACAGGTAAGAAGATGAAGAGGAGCCCGTCACAAGTAAGTGGAAGCAATGTCGGACTCAGCTGGGATCCCGTGTTTGCCAACCCACGTCCCACTAGATGTGAGCCTCTGTAGGGCAATAAAGTTAGTTGGTTGGTTGGTTCCTTAGTTTAGAGGCTGCGACACCGCGGTCATGTAGCCCCGTGTACTTTGGGTGTGTGTAGAATCTGTCTGATAACCGGTGTTAATTGTGATGACTGTATCAGTGTGTGTTATCTGTTTTATTCAAGTAAGGACTGCTGACAATAATTTCAAGTAGTTCCTACTTTTGCTACCAAATGCTGCCGTCCATGACACCTACCTTGCGGACTTGGCTACTAGATGGCATCGCAGTCAGCACCTGGCGGTGAACGTTGGAACGAATAGAGCGTTATCAATTCAAACCTACAAATTTTTGCTTCACACAAATGTAGTTAATGGAAGGTTCTTTAACATGCCATAAATCTATGGCATGGGACCGCCGTCTTTACTTCTCCTCCGAAGGAAGGCATACTGAGGGATTTTAACGCTCTTAAAGAATCCGACGACTTGGGCCGGGTTTGAACCCGCGATATTGGGCATAGAAGCTCAGCATGCTACCAAGTACGCCTGGCAATAAAGTTATGCATATTACTATGTTCTCTTTAAAAAAAAGGGCAACTTACTTTCTGGATGCCCCTCGTAATATCTGTTTGCTTCCCTGTTCATAGAACTTGTATATTTATTATACCTTCACATCTGACGTTCCAATATGATTTAAAGATATATTTAATAGTTAATATTTAGATGTCTAGTCCTACATGAGTAGTATTGACAGGTAGAGAAACATGACTGATCCTGTGATCCTCAAAGGACTGTGTTTCTGTTGACAACAGCCTATTATTTTCATCTTCCTGTAGTAATTTGTTCTGCTCCCAGCGACGTGTTCTCTTTGACTGTGGCACTTGGTATTCACGTGGTTCTGTCTGCTTGTCCTCAGGGCAAGACATGGTCTCCTCTGTCAATATCATCAGTGTTCCCTCCATGCATGCTGCTCATTTTAACAGCAAACTTCCTTGATGCTAACGGGCGAACAATGGTTTCCTCTAGACAGTCATCTAACCAAGTAGTGAACAATGACTTCGCCCAGACCATTATCTAACCAAGTAGCGAATAAAGTTCTAGCCCAGACAGTCATCTAACCAAGTAGTGAACAATGGTTTCGCCCAGACCATCATCTAACCAAGTAGCGAACAAAGTTCTAGCCCAGACAGTCATCTAACCAAGTAGCGAACAATGGTTTCGCCCAGACAGTCATCTAACCAAGTAGCGAACAATGGTTTTGCCCAGACAGTCATCTAACCTAGTAGCGAACAATGGTTTCGCCCAGACAGTCATCTAACCTAGTAGTGAACAATGGTTTCGCCCAGAACGTCACCTAACCAAGTAGCGAACAAAGTTTTAGCCCAGACAGTCATCTAACCAAGTAGCGAACAATGGTTTCTCCCAGACAGTCATCTAACCTAGTAGCGAACAAAGTTTTAGCCCAGACAGTCATCTAACCAAGTAGCGAACAATGGTTTCGCCCAGATAGTCATCTAACCTAGTAGCGAACAATGGTTTTGCCCAGACCGTCATCTAACCTAGTAGCGAACAATGGTTTTGCCCAGACAGTCATCTAACCTAGTAGCGAACAATGGTTTCGCCCAGACAGTCATCTAACCTAGTAGTGAACAATGGTTTCGCCCAGAACGTCACCTAACCAAGTAGCGAACAAAGTTTTAGCCCAGACAGTCATCTAACCAAGTAGCGAACAATGGTTTTGCCCAGACAGTCATCTAACCTAGTAGCGAACAAAGTTTTAGCCCAGACAGTCATCTAACCAAGTAGCGAACAATGGTTTCGCCCAGACAGTCATCTAACCTAGTAGCGAACAATGGTTTCGCCCAGAACGTCATCTAACCCAGTAGTGAACAATGGTTTCGTCCAGACAGTCATCTAACCTAGTAGCGAACAATGGTTTCGCCCAGACAGTCATCTAACCTAGTAGCGAACAATGGTTTCGTCCAGACAGTCATCTAACCAAGTAGAGAACAATGGTTTCGTCCAGACAGTCATCTAACCAAGTAGAGAACAATGGTTTCGCCCAGAACGTCACCTAACCCAGTAGTGAACAATGGTTTCGTCCAGACAGTCATCAAACCTAGTAGCGAACAATGGTTTCGCCCAGAACGTCATCTAACCCAGTAGCGAACAATGGTTTCGTCCAGACAGTCATCTAACCTAGTAGCGAACAATGGTTTCGCCCAGAACGTCACCTAACCAAGTAGCGAACAATGGTTTCGTCCAGACAGTCATCTAACCAAGTAGTGAACAATGGTTTCGCCCAGACAGTCATCTAACCTGGTAGCGAACAATGGTTTCGCCCAGAACGTCATCTAACCAAGTAGTGAACAATGGTTTCGTCCAGACAGTCATCTAACCAAGTAGAGAACAATGGTTTTGCCCAGAAGTCATCTAACCTAGTAGCGAACAATGGTTTCGCCCAGAACGTCACCTAACCAAGTAGCGAACAATGGTTTCGCCCAGAACGTCATCTAACCAAGTAGTGAACAATGGTTTCGCCCAGAACGTCATCTAACCAAGTAGTGAACAATGGTTTCGTCCAGACAGTCATCTAACCTAGTAGCGAACAATGGTTTCGCCCAGAACGTCATCTAACCAAGTAGTGAACAATGGTTTCGCCCAGAACGTCATCTAACCCAGTAGTGGCCAATTGTTCCGTCCAGATAACTTCCGATAACTTCCTTGAAGCTAACCTCCAGCATACCGTCGTCTAACCTAGAAGCGAGCAATGGTTTAGTCCAGACAGCCATCTAACCTAGAGGCGACCAATGGTTTTGTCCAGACAGTGGTCTAACCATGTAGCGGCCAATGGTTTCGTTCAGATAGTGATCTAACCTAGTAGCAACCAATGGTCTTGTCCAGACAGTGGTCTAACCATGTAGTGGCCAATGGTTTCGTTCAGATAGTCATCTAACCTAGTAGCGACCAATGGTTTTGTCCAGAGAGTGGTCCAACCTTGTAGTGGCCAATGGTTTCGTTCAGACAGTCGTCTAACCTAGAAATATATTTCCGTTGATTTGAGAGATTTTCCTGTACTTTTGAGACGATTTGGAAGATTTTGGTACAAACCACACCTTCTAACTCCCTCTGGTTTAGGAGCTTGCGTTTTGTGAAACATTCACCTTAGCGTATTATATAATGTTGATTATTTCTTTTGTTCCTCAAGTTGTATCTTCCGCCTTTAAAAATAATGTGAAATTATTCTACGGAAGAATGTTATGTTCTTCTAATTCGTTGTAAGATAAGATTGATAGTGTGATTGTTGTTAATCTACCTGCTGACCCTTGCCATGGACTCCCCTCTCCTCAGTGGTCAAGCCACCAGATAAGGCAGTATATTTCACGCAGCGAAGCGAAACTAAACTAACCAAAACACACATCGAGTACTTCCCGTGCTGGGGCTAGGTAATATATTACTTGGGACAAATCAATCGATTACACCCTCTCCTCTCCGGTAGCCGGCCAAGCGGAATAGTTAACTGCCCAGCACCACACCAACCAACCCCTCCCCACCGCCACACACACTTTTAGACCAATGTAATTACACCAATATACGTTCAGGAACGACGCTAGTAGCTACATCGCGACACGATATTTCAAAACCTTGTTAAATCAAGGCAGTGATTGCAATTTTGTTTTGGAGCCATGGATGGATGTAATTATTCTGCAGGTAACTCAGTCTTTAGCCCCACTACATCTCTGGGACGGTTATAGCTGTCTGCAGATTACCGTGTATCGTAACGCTCAGATTGGATTTTACGTAATAGAGACAGTGAGATTGGATCTTTCTAATATGATCAAACAGCAGCAGTGTTAGCAAGGTTCAAGATTCAACAAAAATATTTCTCAACGAAACATCATCTACCACTGTGAAAATATTTTAAGCCGAACTAAAGTCTTTATTTATTTATATATTTAATTATTTTATTTTTTATTTTATTTAATTTTATTTTTTTGGTATTTTGTATTTGGTTTTCTGTATTTTGTGTTTTTTTGCTTTTCGTTTATTTCCTTATGCGTTATTCGTTTTTCTTTTTTCGTTATTTGTTATTTGATTTATTAATTTTTGTTTCTTGTTTTGTTTTGTATTTTTATTTGTTTTTCGTTGTTAGTTTATCATTATTTGTTCTTTTTTTTTTTTTTTTTTTTTTTCGTTTTTCGTGTTTGTGTCTCGTTTTTCTGTGTTGTTTTTCGTTATTGGTAATTCTTTTTTCTTTTTGTTTTTCCGTTTTTCGTTTCTGTTTTTTTTTCGTTATTCGTTATTTGTTATTTGTCTTTGCTTCGTTTCGTTTTTCTTTTTGTTATTTGGTTTTTGGTATATTGTTACTTGTTCTTTTATTTTTTGATGTTTGTATTTTGTTTCTTGTTTTGTTATTTTTTTTCTTGTTTGTTGGTTTTCGGGTTGAGTATTTTGGGTTTTGGGTTCTTTTTGGGTCGTTATTGCACATTTTGAAATTATTCAGCAGGTAAATGAAGATTGGAATGGAAAAGGACATAGAGGAAGGTAAATAAACTACAATGCCAAAATTCAGCCAGAAATAAAGGAAAAACAGGAATGAAATGTTGATAATGGACTTACTTATCCTTTCAAAGCCGTTCCAGTTCCTTTTCATTCACTTTAATTAATGTTGTCATTGACTCTAATCAACTCCTCGCACGAGGTGGCTTCAGTAAAGGCGTCTGACCGTAAAACAACCATTCTCATATTAATTCACCGCATTCAATCCTTGTTCCGCTGAAACTGAAGTATTAAGTTAAATACTTTCGTTTTAATTTTTTTTATAACTGTTATCTGTGATTTTCTTTCGTTTCTTCAATTTTTCGTTCTTTCTAAATTTCGGTTTATCGTTATTTTGTCATTTCGTTTTTTAAAGTCTTAGAATCATTGTTCTAATTTAAAATTCAATTCAATTTCTAAATATTTGACTCCCTTGAAAAGTACGTCGTTTATTTCTTCCGAGGTCTCCCAAATCAATTGTAAGCAAATGCCGCGATTGTATCTAAATACAAGATAGGGCCAATTACCTCCAGATCCCGGTCTGATTTACAAGTGTATGTATTATAGTCCATAATAGTACCTCCAATGAGGAAGATATCGCAAAAAACCTTTGATAACAATGCTTCAAACTCTTCAAAAGAGTTAGTTGAGTCCAGTAATGCCTCCAGTTACTTGTACCGTGCTCCTAGCAGTCTTCGTTCCCATTAACCGCTCTTTGTATTAAATAAATAAAACGCACAAATTGCGAATCAATTACAGATCACAGATAACAAGAGGCTCACTCATCACTCGTAAAAAATTCTATGTTTGATTTGGGAAGTCTTTTGCAATTGACAACGTGATATCGTTCGCAGTAATTGTCACAGAGGTCGCACACGCAATTGTCATGTGTATCGTGGAAGGACTTAACTTTGCACAACCTGTGGTGATACCCATGCATTGCCAGCGAAGTGGTCTGTGTCTGCCCATAATTTGTTCATCATAGCCTCTGTAGAGTAGAAGTCTTGCCAAATCTCGGACCTCTTCGTTTCTTTTTCATGCATTAGCTGCGTCTAACTATCCGTACATGGTAAAAGGACTATAATATGTCTCAAAGTTTCGGTTAGGAAAGGTTCTCCAGCAAGTTCGTAAACTAATGGAGATCATGTGTACTTGGATACTCAAATGGTTGTTTTAGGAAGCGTGCTTTAACAGATTCCTGCTTCCTTAGGTCGGTCGTCGTCAGCCTATCCCAAATAATCTCGATCCCGTCAGCTAAGGCAGCCTTCAGAGATAGTCTGATGAAATGTTTAATGTCGTATATTGCTTTTACTGAAGCAGTTGCTCGTAATTGTATGTGTATCCTGTAGTCTGTAGGGTAAAGCTAAGAGATATTGATTCAGAGATCATTCATAGTCTGCAAGGCGCTGGATCATTTTTTGGAAAGCTTCGTTCGAGAGTATTAGACAGTCACGACATCAATTTATTGTTTTACCAAGATATTAATGTACAAATCTGTTGTAATATCGGCTCTCTTACATGGCTGTGGATCGTGGACACCATACAGGCGTCACAAAAAATGCTTGAGAAATTCCACCAAAGGTGCCTCATACATATCCTGAAAGCCACTTGGAGGGATAAACGCACAAATTCAGGGCGCCAGGAAATGTACTCCGCAGTGACTGCCGGCTTCTGCCAGAGCAGTTTAGTTGGCAGCACTGTGTCCTTAAAAGGGTGAATCCCACACGTGTGGGCTGCAGGCTATCGAAATCGTCAGTGTGTTTTGAAGTGTGTCATCCACAGTTCTAGCATCTGTTATGAATGCCTGTGGTGAGTTTACTATTTTTGTTTTGTTTTAATACAAGCGACAGTCGTGCTGCCAACGTAACTACTGATGCTAGGTCTCTCAGACGCTTGTAGGCACTGCGCAGAACATTTCCTGGCACCCTGTACTAGCGTTTTGGATGACGCCAGTATTACGAGCACAGAAGCAATGTTAGCACAACACCAACACCATTTCATTTGTGTTTGTTGATCGTTCAATGATTATAACGTTCAATGATCTTGTTGTCAGGGGCAGATGATCTCTTAGTTCCTCCCCTTGAAACCTCAATAACTAACTAACTTACTAACTAACTAACTGATCTTGTTGCCAACCCGTTCCAGGTTCGTCGCTGAATCTTACTACTTTCAACGTTTTAATTTTTCACTTTTGAATGCTTTGTGTATAAACCAAACGCCTCTTACTTGTTGACGGCAAAGTGACAGACGCTGAACTGACAAGTCATGGACGCCAAATATGATAGAACTTTTCAAACCTCGAATTTTGATACTTTTTTTTTGCGTCTTCTAGCTTCTCAATTTGGCACAATATGTAACGAGTAGTTCCGTGAAGAACTATACAGCCTATTTTCATATATCCTACTTATGTTAACTGCCACTATCAACATACACAATTTCAGTTTGATTGCTGTAATAGAATCGTAGATATTGAGAACCGACTAAATATTTCGGATGGTCGCCATGTTGGATTTTATATATGTACGTCCTAGAGTTTTGTACTGTTACATGAAGATTATTGTGTACGTGTAGCATTCAAACTACAATCGCATGATTAGGACACAAGAAGTAACAAGGAGATTTTAAAATTTCGCACAGCTGCCTTCTTGTGGTTATGGAAACAATTGAAGTAAATTAGATGCCAGTGGATTAACATTTGTATAACGAATTACTGTACCAAGTTTCACTGCACTCGGATGGTTAAATTGCGAGAAACGTCCATCTGAATATTTATACTTTGTGACGCCGCCATGTTGGATTTGTGATCGCCAGGTTATTTAAAGTCCTATAGGTGAACTTAAGTTCATAGTCTCTATGAACATAAAAAAATCAGTTTGATTGCTATAATAGATTCGTAGATATTCAGAGCCGTCTAAATATTTCGGATGGTCGTCATGTTGGATTGTTAAATGTATAGGCCGAAGAGTCATGTACCATTAAAGGAAAATAATGGCGTAGGTTCATTATTCAAACTTTCACTTCGATCGCATGACTACAACACAAGAAATAAAAACTTAATTTTAAAATTCGCACAGCCGCCATCTTGAGGTTATGTAAACAATTGAACTAAATTAGATACCAGTGCATTTCAATGTGTATAAACATTTCCTGTACCAGATTTCATTGCGTTTGGAGCATTAAATCGCGAGAAAGGTCTATTTAAAATTTTCAAATTCGCTTAGCCGCCATGTTCGTTGTGTAATTAACCGGGTTTTGAAAGTATTATAGATGAACTTCCAGTAGTGCCCTTTATCTCCGTACAAAATTTCAGGGTGATACCGCTAATAGTATCAGAGATATAGAATGCCGGTGAAACATTTCGCACATCCGCCATCTAGTGGTTATGTAAACAATTGAACGAAGTTAGATGTCAGTGCATTACAATGTGTATAAATATATACTGTACCAAGTTTTATTGCGTTTGGTTCGTTAAATCGCGAGAAACGTCTATTTAAAAGTCGCAAATTCGCGTGGCCACCATGTTGGTTTTGTAGTTACCAGTTTTTCGAAAGTCACATAAGTAAACTTCTAGTAGTTTCCTTTATCACCGTAAAAAATTCCAGGGTGATATCGGTAATAGTTTCGGAGATATTGAATGCTGGTGAAATATTTCGCACAGCCGCCATGTTGGATTGGTGAGTCGTAACAAAATTTGAAGGGCACGGTCGAGGTCGCCGGGAATTGTGCTATGAACTTTCCGAGTTTCATTGAAATCGCTCCAGCCGTTTAGATTTTATTAGGGGGGGGACACACACACGAATCACACACACACACACGGACAAAAGGTGATCTCATAAGCCTATTTTCTTCAAAATTGAAAATAGGCTAATAAAAATATATTCATTAAAATTAGAGAAACAAAAATAACAATATTTATAATATTTTAATAATTAAAATAAATTAAAATGTTGAAAAATTAAGACTAAAAACATTAACAATTAAAATGTACAGAAATAAAATTAAAATTATAAATGAAATATAAAAATAATGTGACATGAAAATAACCTTGTTAGCTCTGTTCCTTATTGACGATGTATAATAAGTCCTGGAGATTAAAAACCATATGTCAGTATTAATTTGTACTTTTTATTGTATCACATTGTGGCGTTTCTTAGCGCAAATAATGTGAATAATGTGAATTTAAGAACAACCTTCTTTTATGATAAAACTGTTCATGTACAGTTCTGTCAGTCTTGCTTCTCTATTCGCATTATTTGCGCTGAGGAATTATTATTGACTTAAGGTTGAGACTTGAGATATAAAAATTAAAATACTAAACAAAAATTTTATGAAAATAATTGTAAAAATCAATTCGAAATTAGTTAATTAATTAATTCAATAAAAATATCAAAATAAAATCTTCAAGAACATAAATTGAAAATTAAATGTAAATATATAAACATCAAAATTAGAGAAACAAAAAAATAACATTATTAATAATTATAATGAAAATGAAAATCCACAGCCTGCGTCCAGTCGACCGACCGGGTCAGGGAATGGAATGAATGAAGCTCCCATCTAGCGGCGAGGATATGAACTGTGCCGGCTGCCGAGGCCTGTCGCACTTCCCTGGGGGGAATGACTAAATGAATGACAGATGAACTGAAATGACAGTGGAGAGTGTTGCTGGAATAAAATTTTGTGACAGGGAAAACCGGAGTACCCGGAGGAAAACCTGTCTGCCTCCGCTTTGTCCAGCACAAATCTCACATGGAATGACCGGGATTTGAACCACGGACCCAGCGGTGAGAGGCCGGCGTGCTGCTGCCAAGCCACGGGGGTTTTTATTAATAATTATAATAATTAAAATAAATGAAAATGTAAAAACACATAAAAACACGAAGTTCCGTGACGAACTAAAGAGCCTACTTTTCTTAAAATTTAAGATTCATGCCAATGATTAATCTATAAAGATCTATTTAGAATAATGACGAAATTAAGTTGGTAATATCGAAATTTCTAATTAGTTCGAAATACTGTATACCTGGCATAATGTAGCCTAATAGAGAACTACAATTGGCAGCCATGGTGACTGAATATATTCTTAGTTCCATCTCTTAAGGTACAGAATACAAAATTTGGTTGAAGTCCAATGGATAGCATGGACGTTACATGCAGTTAAACATTGGATTTAACAGCGCGCGTAAAATCATTTTGGCAACAATGACATACGTGTGTTGGTCAGAAATAATCGGAAATAATATTATCTATTGTTGTGCCAATTTTGAATGAAATCTATTAGTTAGTATAGAAGTTACATGCATTCAAAGTTGGACCTCTCAGCAGGCTTAGAATCATGTTGGTAGCACTGACGTATATAAGTTACTCCAAAGTAATATAGAAAGTCAGATACTATACGTGTGCATAGTTTAAAGCTGTCGGCTTGCATACTTTCTGATATATGGGTATTTTGATTTTTTTAAAATGAGAGCATTTATTAACAGTTGGCAGCCCCGGATGCTTTTAAGAATACGCTCAGTCATATCTGTTTATGTACACATAGCACATACGAAGTTTGGTTGAATTCCAATTAATAGTGTAGAAGTTATATGCATTTAAAAATTGGACCTATCAGCCGGCTTATAATCATTTTGGCAAGACTGCCATGTATGGCCTCCTGGGAATTAAACTGCAATATTATTATCTATACGTGTGCCAATTTTGAAATAGCTCCCATTCATACCTTCCAAGATATCCAACATGGAGCTCAAATTTAAATTGCGATTTTTCAGCAATTGGTAGCACTGACATCATTTTCAAATATGGCCGTGAGATATTCTTTACTCCTACCAAATTTTGTTTCGATTGCTCCAGCCGTTTAGGAGTTGATAGGGGGGGGGGGCACACCCATACAGACAGACACACAGACAGACAGACAGACAGACAGACGGACAGACATTTGCCCGATCTCATTAGTCTACTTTTCCTCATTTTTGCAAAATATGAAAAGTAGGCTAATGAAGAATAGTTTTGCCCTATAAAGGTTTAAAATGTTTTCAACATTACATTTTCATTTGAAAAATAATCAGTGTTCCTCCATTCGTAATTAATGTGTGTTTGTCCGTTCTAGCGTATTTACATTGAAGTGTAATTTTACAAGTTTGATGAGGCTATTTTAAGCCGAGTAGAAATCTCAGCAGCAAGCCACAGGGTTATTAGGCTGGACACAGCAATCGCTCCCGGCAGCACAGCGAGGGAGACATCGATTATTTGGCCTATTAATTCAGAGGAAACTCCGAGTACTCGATCACCGGGTAATTTAACAGCGCGGTCAGCTACTGGCCCCTTGCGTCCGGCTCAACCCTCTACCACCACCGGCATTTCTTCAACACACCACCCTACCCCACAAATCTGCGTGCACCAACCATAGGCTACTTCCTCCCAGGAAGCTGTCTAAAACTAGACAAAACTATAATGGTAATAGAGAAGTAGAATGTTCTTATTTGGGCCAAAAATTAACCATTGTTTGGTGTCAATATTTATTTATTTCCTTGTTAGTTGTTTATTTCTTAATTTGATTATTTAACTGTTTATTTGTTTGTTTCATTGATTTTTATTTATTACTAGATATTGTACCCGGCGTTTCCCGAGAGGTGTCTTTATATGTTATAGAAAGATACATGCTTATATATTTCGCAGTGTGTATTCATTGTTTCCTTAAGTGAGTATAGAAAATGGTTCTCCTCGATTCTGATGATCCTCAAGTTCCATATTATGTCACTGTAAATAGTCGAAAGGTACAGTACTGTGGAGTACATTAACGTAGCGGAGAATGCAACAATAGTAAAAAGGGATTTACTATGTACACAATTCCTCGAGAACTCAGTCTCACAATTACTTTCCTGATAGTGTTTATTTTTGATTTAATTCTTATGGCAAAGTATCATTACTTACAGTTTGATTCTTGTAGAAAATTATCGCATAATAATATATATTCGTAGTTTAATTACCGTATGTTATTGACATGTTATGAGCTAAATTCAAAATTTAACATCATGTTCCATTACAAATTAGCAGAATCATAGAGCAGGATAATTACCAATTACAATATAACCCGATTAACAAAAGGAAATATTATTCATAGAACAATCTGCATTATCATGCAAAATTTACTCTATTAATGATATGTAATACAAAAGACAGCTGGTAGACGTAGAAACTGTCAACATAAAAAAATGCAGTATAAGGACATTATATCCTCGCCGCTAGATGGGGGCTTCATACATTCCATTCCTGACCCGGTCGGAGACTGGAAGCAGGCTGTGGATTTTAATTTTCAGTATAAGGACATTATGATTAATAAAACATAAACGTCAACATATCAGTAGTAAAACACACCTGAACGGAGAGTATAAAACTTCGATTCTAGTAGATATTACATACAATATATTACGCGTTATACATTTCGTTATAAGGTAAAGATTCAAATTCTCCCGTAACAGCAGTGGCATTAGAGTATAAAATTAGACCCAAAATGTCACATGGGATTCTGTGACTTAAAGACTGAAGGTTAAATACAGTTATTATACATAAAATGCAAAAGTCATTTAGATGACAACGTGTATTAGTGGCTAACATTTTTGGCTTTTGCCTTGGAAGTCTGAGTTTGAATCCCGGATTTGTCAAGAAATTTTAATTCTGGTGTGATTGTCGGAATGGGCTACACTGCACCTCCCGAGGCAAAACTTGGAAATTGTTTTCCGTGGTTTCCCACTTCTACTCGAAGCAAATACCGCGATAGATCCTAACTGAAGGCCACAGCAACCTCCTTTCCAATCCTCATTTGAATCACTAATACACTCACTACTACAGCCATCACAGTAGCACATGCTATAAGAAATATTCCATACACACTGAAGTACATGGGGCTATATGATTATGATGTAGCAAAGTCTCTAAATGAATTAACACCAGAATCATTTATGCTCATTTAATCTTAATAGTAAGTTTCGTGATGGTATCTCCAGCTGTTGTAAACGTTACGCCACATGTAGGGTTAGCCAATGTATTTCTTTTTTAATTTAAATTCCCTACAATGAACCCTGTTAATAACATTTAAAATAATACGCATTCAGATTTTTATGGCGTTCAGATTTTTAATAGAAAATGGAGTATCATGGCCTCTTACAGAGATAGATGGAAACCTGGTAGTCATAGCTTGAACTATTGTTTCTGTGGAGTATCATGGCCTCTTACAGAGATAGATGGAAACCTGGTAGTCATAGGTTGAACTATTGTTTCTGTGGAGTGCCATGGCCTCTTACAGAGATAGATGGAAACCTGCTAGTCATAGCTTGAACTATTGTTTCTGTGGAGTGCCATGGCCTCTTACAGAGATAGATGGAAACCTGGTAGTCATAGCTTGAACTATTGTTTCTGTGGAGTATCATGGCCTCTTACAGAGATAGATGGAAACCTGGTAGTCATAGCTTGAACTATTGTTTCTGTGGAGTATCTTGGCCTCTTACAGAGATAGATGGAAACCTGGTAGTCATAGCTTGAACTATTGTTTCTGTGGTGTATCATGGCCTCTTACAGAGATAGATGGAAACCTGGTAGTCATAGCTTGAACTACTGTTTCTGTGGAGTATCATGGCCTCTTACAGAGATAGATGGAAACCTGGTAGTCATAGCTTGAACTATTGTTTCTGTGGAGTATCATGGCCTCTTACAGAGATAGATGGAAACCTGGTGGTCATAGCTTGAACTATTGTTTCTGTGGAGTATCATGGCCTCTTACAGAGATAGATGGAAACCTGGTAGTCATAGCTTGAACTATTGTTTCTGTGGAGTATCATGGCCTCTTACAGAGATAGATGGAAACCTGGTAGTCAAAGCTTGAACTATTGTTTCTGTGGAGTATCATGGCCTCTTACAGAGATAGATGGAAACCTGGTAGTCATAGCTTGAACTATTGTTTCTGTGGAGTGCCCAGGCCTCTTACAGAGATAGATGGAAACCTGGTAGTCATAGCTTGAACTATTGTTTCTGTGGAGTATCGTGACCTCTTACAGAGATAGATGGAAACCTGGTAGTCATAGCTTGAACTATTGTTTCTGTGGAGTATCATGGCCTCTTACAGAGATAGATGGAAACCTGGTAGTCATAGCTTGAACTATTGTTTCCGTGGAGTGCCATGGCCTCTTACAGAGATAGATGGAAACCTGGTAGTCATAGCTTGAACTATTGTTTCCGTGGAGTGCCATGGCCTCTTACAGAGATAGATGGAAGCCTGGTAGTCATAGCTTGAACTATTGTTTCTGTGGAGTGCCATGGCCTCTTACAGAGATAGATGGAAACCTGGTAGTCATAGCTTGAACTATTGTTTCTGTGGAGTGTCATGGCCTCTTACAGAGATAGATGGAAACCTGGTAGTCATAGCTTGAACTATTGTTTCTGTGGAGTGCCATGGCCTCTTACAGAGATAGATGGAAACCTGGTGGTCATAGCTTGAACTATTGTTTCTGTGGAGTGCCATGGCCTCTTACAGAGATAGATGGAAACCTGGTGGTCATAGCTTGAACTATTGTTCCTGTGGAGTGTCATGGCCTCTTACAGAGATAGATGGAAACAACCTGGTGGTCATTTCTTGAGGTACTGTCTTCATGGAGCAAATAGAGTGACATGGTATCTTAGAGAGATAGATGGAAACCTGGTGCTCATAGCTTGAACTACTGTCGCCGTGGAGAATAAGGAATGGCATGGCCACTTACAGAGATAGATGGATACTTGGTGGTCTCGTCCACAGCCTACTAGATGCGAGCTGTGATCTGGCCTTGCCATTCCCTCCCAGTTAGAACCCATGCATAACGTGTATTTGAAAAATTTCCTCTAGTTGCCGATAGAATGCACTCTCACCCAAGAATAGGAGCGATTAGTAACCAGCTGCTCAATAGGTTTATTAAAAATGTGTTTCTCACAGTAGTACGTTTAGAACAACGAAGATTTGTTTCAGTTTGAATTATTGTAAGTAGTCGGTATTAATATACTGAATTTCTACGTTGTTTGGTGTGTTTGCTGATGAAATTGTAAAATGCTGGGAAAAGTTATAAGCTATGGTTTGAATGCCGCTGCTCAAATCCAGTATGTCATACCGTTGTTTGTAATTTTACACTTTAAATAGGAGGAGCATAGGAGGTGTGCTTTCATTTCCCGAGTTTACGTAAGACAGAGATAGGCGTGATGATTGTCTTACGTGATTTCCGGCGATAACTTTGTTCCGGACAAAAACTCTCCTTCATCTGTTTAACCCAGCACCGATAAACTACCCTGAGTATGGTTTTTCTACACTCTGTCCAGGCAAATGCCGGGATAGTACTTAATCATTGCTAGTAACGCACATCATACGGACATCTTTGCCTCTGAGACCTGCGATGATATCCAATTAACTACGGAATCAACCGTCCAGAGCATACCCGTAAGTTATCGTCTGAAAAATGGGCATCATAATGTTTTCTTACGATTCTATTGAATCATTCTTCAGTACATCCCCCAAGGGCTCACGACTAATGAGTTTGGTGACCACGGGAACCCAGCTGAATGCGGTATTGCTTCCACTTACTTGTACCGGGCTCCCTTCTGTCATCTTTACTGTCGACCACCCTTGGTCACCTCTCGTTCACTTACTACATTACGATACTCCCCCTCCTTCAGGGGCTTACAGCTTGTGGGACGATGGTTAGCGATGATGGGACTCCAGCTGAATTCACGATTGCTTCCACTTAGTTGTGCCGGGGTCCTCTCTGGCATATTTACTGTCGGACTCCCTTGATCAACTCTTGTTCTCTTCCGGCACCGAAGGTATTAGGATCTCCAAGGTCTAAGGAGTCTTTCAAATTCCAGCCTTAATTGGACCTTGTTTCATCTTTCCTGATACCCTCATTCTTCATAGGGCCAGATCTCTTGTTTATCTTTTCATCATATATCCTGCCTTCTGCACAAGGTCATAAAGGAGGCAGGGTGTGTGTAGTCCCACCCCTGCAGGTGCTACACATTCAAGCGCTCACGGCTGTTCATTTTGGGAGTATACCTGAGCTGGATCTGTTTTTTCCCTTTTCCCAGTGATTCTGGGGTGGACTCTCTCCTATCTCCCTTCTTATCTGCCTTTCATGACACACCTTTCCAAATCCGTCAATTCTCATTATTTGGGGGTTGAGAGCATTTCTTTTACCTGCATTGTATTTCCCTTATTCCTTCCTTTTTGTCCTTTTGTTCTCCTAATCCGTAATTTGGTTGTAAGTTGTAGTTATTTTTAGTTCTAGTGTTCATTTTATCATCATTTTTCATTTTCACCCCCAAAGAATTAGAGGCCTATAACCTCCATGTTAGGCACTTTAACATCAACTATTATCATCAAACTACAATTTCAGCAATATCTTTTCCGACAATGAATGAATGGATGAATGAAATGTTTATTACAGAAAATAGCCAGAGAAAATACATAATACATCTGAAAATAATATTATTGGCCTATATCTAATCACTGCACAGATTCGTTAGTGATATTAGTCTTTTTATTTTTGCACATATTCGCATGATATCGGGAACATTGATTATGACATAATTCACTCACACTGTCCTCATTTGGGTAATGAAATCTTGTGTTGGTGCATAGCTTGTGGTGAAACCCGGGTACTACAAATCGTGTGATGGCGTGTCTCAGTTTATAGTTGGATTGTCTCCAGTTTTGTGTCAGTATGACGTCTGTCCAAATGTTGTTCCCTTTGCCAAGTAATATTTGAAAGGTTTTCTCATATGCCTTTGTGTTTGGAAGATGCAACTGCAACCTCGTATCTTCTATGAAGAAGTTCTCACTTATCATAATATGAGTCAGTCTTGATGGTGTTGTTATTCCTATTCCCAGCACTCTTTTCATGTAGCGGGCCTTGATTTTTTCTAGTGTTTTCTGTGACAGTAAGAGTATCCCATATAATGTTGAGTCCGTAGGTAGCTGGCATTATTACAGTTTGGAAGAGAATCATTCCAGCAATACCACCGCAATATTGCACCAATCACTTTTCCGACAGTGAAAACTGAAAGTCTGGTTTAAGTTGTATTCACAGAGGAAATAATTTCTTGTATGAAATGTTTGGATTGCATTTCTCAGAACTCTAATCCTCTCTACTCATTAACCTCACCGCAGCAGAGGTCTTACCAGCATCATTGCAGAGAAATTGGTATCATCGATTACGAATATTATTGCGGAAGCCGAAATACCGGTCGCTTCCAAATAACTTCTGTACTAACCACTCAGCAGGAAAGTTCATGAAGGTTTATAAAAAATCAAGTGTACCTAATGGAATTCTATTTTAATAAGGTGCAAAGAGGCCTGTTTTCCATCGCTTGATTAATGCAGTACATTTGCATTTGTCTGTTGGCACAGGCTAGAGTAAAATGTGGCTTTTCACCGCTGTCTGTCTTAATCATAGCTGTGATTATATGGAAGCTACTGAGGTATGGGTGGTGCTTAGTAATGGCATTCAGGGCACAGTCAGTGCCTGTGGATGTTGTGAAGGGTTCTACTCGTAGGGTTAGAACTGCTGTTCTGACTCAGTGAGGAAAGTAATGGCAAACTACCTCACTCCTCATCTTACCTAGTACGCCTCACTATAGTGCTGCCACATAACCTAATGGCGGTACTTTTTGAGGATCCAACCAGCTTTCGGGCTGACTACCTAACAGAAGGTGCAAAGGTATGTTTAGTTTGTCATTTAATATCACGCTATTGTATTTTGTGATATAATTTGCGTTTTGATATTGCGTAAATTATATTGACAAATAGTGTCTAGTCTTTGTTATGCTATACTGGGTTGACAGTGCTGTGTGAGCAGTTGAGTAACTAAAGGGATTTCAAGTAAGGAACCTCATTTCTATACCGGTAGTGGTGAGCGCAACTTGCATCCAGTCGGCCGTGTCTCGACTTGAGCTATGTTGCCATGGAAACGTCCTGCCTTGCCATTCCTTCATGAGTTAATTTTATGATTTGATTAGCCTGTGTTTGAGTGCAAAAGGGCCAAAATCAGAAGAATGAGAAAGACTATCGAAAATGCATGTAGCCAGCGGTTCCTTCTGGGTCCTAAACTATGTGTATGCAAAATTTGGTTGAGATTTGTGGAACGGTGTATATTTGTATACGGAACCAATATACCCACAAAGCCACATACAGGGTGTTTCATATAAAGTAAGAACGACGAGCGGCGGATTTGTTATCCGTTGCTGCAGTGGCCTTGGCTGAGCTTGTGGCGCGCCATGACTCCCTGCTCTAGTATTGAAAGCGCGGGCATACTTGATCTTGCAATAATTGTGCAGCTGTTCAGTCGCCAGTCTGAATCTCAGATGTTAACATGAGACAGTTATCATTACAACATCGTATTTACTAGCACATATTCATGTAATTGAAAATAGTTTGACACTACTGGCTCAGTGCTCAATAAAATACTTAAAATAAAAAATCAGAAACATTACAATGGCAGAACTCCCTCGCGTCAGAATGTTGTTACCAGATACAATGCCTGCATAACCCAGTAAGGACGACCCTTCCAGCATATTTTATAGGGTAATATTTCATATAGGACTGTACACACGCTTAAAGCAGGGGGCTGTGGCGCGCCACAAGCTCGGCCAAGGCCAACGTAGCACCGAATAACAAAACTGCCGCTTGGCGTTCTTACTTTATATGAAAGACACTGTACATACATACATACAGACTTTCACTTTTATATATAAGATATTATAATCCTAATCTTTTTTATTTACTTGTATATTCGTTTGTTTATTTGTTTGTGTATTTGTTTATTCGCTTGTTTATTTGTTTATTCGTTTATATATTTATTTATTCGTTTTATTATTTGTTTGTTTATTTATTTGTTGTATTATTTGTTTGTTTATTTGTTTATTAATTGGTTTATTTTTTGTTTATTTGTTCGTTTATTTGATTGTTTATTTATTTCTTTATTTTATGTTTATTTGTTTGTTTGATAATTGTTTTGTTTATTTGTTTTCTTGTTTATTTGTTTGTTTATTTATTTTTTGTTTTCTTGTTTATTTTATTTGTTTGTTTATTTGCTTATTTGTTAATTTTTTTACTTGTTAGTTTTTATTTGTCTTTTTGTTTATAATTGGTTTGTTTAATTGTTTTTATTAGCTTATTTAGTTATTTGTTTGTTCTTTTAATTTATTTGATATTTGTTATTTGCTTATTTGTTTTTTTTATTTGTCAATGGTTTAATTGTTGACTTATTTGTTTATTTATTAATTTATTTGTTTATCACTTTTTATTTGTTTAAAAAGAAAACTTAACTTTTTTGGCATACTGCAATATCTCAAATCGTTGTCAAGTTATGATTTTGAAACATACAAATAGTATCGGCCATTACTCTCAAAAGTATAACATCGCAGAAGCATTTTACGCTATATGGCACGTGGTCTTGAACTATACGGTGAAACCGTTTAATATCTCACTAAACTTGCATTTGTAACAAATTCGTTATAAATTTGGAATTTTAAATGCGAAATTTTGCAATTTCCAATGATAAAAACACAACTGGCTTTCTCCTATATCACCGCTGAAGCAGCAGGTTTAAGTAAGGACCAGCTGTAATGTTTCCGGAGCCTGTGTCCCATTAACGACTGTGTTTTGTTATTTAGCGTGGCGCGCTGGGAACGGAAGTGACGTCAAGAGGAGCACTGCTCACTCTGAGATGTCGCCACGGTCTCTCCCGTCTCCATTATTAAACAACATGTCCGCTTGTTTTAAAAAACCCAGGATGTAGACTTGTGAATAAGTTATGTTACACGATAACTCTGTTATTCCACCTACGTCACTGTTCTAACTTTGTGAAATAATATAACGTTTAGACTGAATAATAAACTCTGATGACTGTTTATGGACGTTATTGTTCAGTAGAGATGAATTTATTCACTCTAGAGCACAGATTCAGTTGAATCATTTTGGGAAGTATTGAAGGTAAATTCAGTATTTCCGTGGTGAAATAAATTAATTGGAGCTGGTATGTCGTAGGCTGACCATGTTATTCTCCATTATTACAAACGATTTTTTCAGAAACTATTAACAAGAACGTTTTGAATTTTTTAAGAGATGTTCCTTGATGCTCTTGGTTTACTTTAACCCTGAAAAGGTGGCTCTCGTTGATGCAACGTGAGAGGTGGTGCGGGAGACTTTTTGACCCCTATGACGGAACTTGCTCTGATAACAAAATTACTAAGATTTATGTATCATATATTGATGTCTTTTTTTCTCCTCCAAAATAAATATCGTAAAGGAATTAAAATATCTGGGTGGCACGTCCAAACAAGTGCTACATGTTTCACATATCATGTGATAGAGAAATCAACGCCAGTGGTACGGGCAATGTATGAAATTAGATACTTGAGAACCCTCAGCTTAGAGACAGCAATGGCTCTCTTCAGAAATAAAATCATGCCTATTCAAGAACCTTTAATCACTAGAAAGATTGGAGGCATTATGTATAATGATAGCAATCGGAGTGTCAAGAACTACCAGGTCACGATTCGTCTACCTCCTGGCAGGAGAATCCTTTCTTATAGGAGGCCTTAGAAACTCCTCAACCAAACACCAGTGCCTCGGAAAAGCTACTAACATCATTGAAGAAAAAACGAGAAGACATACCTCAAGAATTTGATGGAACCGGAGCCATGATCGATCGGACGTGGACGACAGCGAACTTTGAGTTGAGGCATGTGTTTACATGTCTGGCGGCCCATGGTTTTCACCGCCTTATTTGCGTTAGAAAATATTTCCATGAACCTACAGTGACGTGTGAATGCTAACTATGTGGAGAAACATGTGATCGCTACCACATAGAGCTCTGTAGGAAAAGGACAAAATCAATCAAAGACTAGGCAACTCGAAGTGTCAGAATGCAATTTTAGTGAACGTGTTTATACTTTATTTTCAATGGCTATTTGGCTGAAATACAAGAATTACATTGATGTATTGGGTTTATTAACTCAATTGCATGATATTTTATTGAAAATAAATGCATATTAGCATCACAGCATAGGTTACCAAAGAATATACATGAATCCATAGATACTACACTAGCACAGATTATGAAACAAATTGTGTACACCCAATGAGTTCACGGAGCTAAGTATTATGATGTGCCCAGTAGCTAAATGAAACACCAAGGAACCATCCAACCAATATTTACAAAACTCCCGAAAAAGCAGGCTTTCAATAATTCAACTATGGGATTCTCTAACACGAACCACTGGACAATAATCCTTCTTTCTCAGAATGAACTCCTTTCATTTCAATGTTACTGACCTCAGACAAATGGCAAAGAATGTGTGGAGAGATATGTGGTAGCCAGGAACTCTAAGTTTAGAAACAAAATCAATTTGCGCCAGGTCACAAAAGACCCCGCGCAACCTCTCCCGGGTTAACACAGCTCTTTTGAAAATAATAACACTTTTGTTTTATCGAGGATCTTTTTAAAATGGCGTAGTTTTAACAGCATTTACAAGAACATTTCTATCAGGCTATATTAAACTAAAGTGAATTTTGAAAATTGGCTGTGTTAAAATGTAACACATAAGGAGGCATTACTTCTAAAACTTTCAACTTTGCATGTTGAGAAGTTGTGGAATAATACAGAATTTTTATGGTAATAAACTTATTAGCCAACTTTTCACATTTTGCAAAAATGAGGAAAAAGTAGACTTATGAGATCGGGCAAATGTGTGTATGTCTGTCTGTCCTTCTGTCTGTCTGTCATTCTGTCAGTCTGGCTGGCTGTGTGTGTGTCTCCCCCTATCAACTACTAAACGGCTGCAGCAATCGAAACAAAATTTGGTAGGAGTTAAGATCTATACCTGAATATCTCAGGCCCATATTTGAAAATGATGTCAGTGCTACCAACTGCTGAAAAATCGCAAATGAAATTTGAGCTCAATGTTGGATATCTTGGAAGGTATGATTGGAAGCTATTTCAAAATTGGCACACGATTAGATAGTAATATTGCAGTTTAATTCCAAGGAGGCCATACATGGCAGTGTTGCCAAAATGATTATAAGCCTGCTGATAGGTCCACAATTTAAATGCATATAACTTCTACACTATCAATTGGATTTCAACCAAATTTCGTATGTGCTATGTGTACATAAGTGGATATGACTGAGCGTATTCTTAAGAGCCACCAGGGCTGCCAACTGTTAATAAATGCTCTCAATTTTGTTTATACAAATACCCATATATCAGAAAGTATGCAAGCCGACAGCTTTAAACTATGTACATGTATAGTACCTGACATTCTATATTAATTTGGAGTAACTTATATACGTCAGTGCTGCCAACATTATTCTAAGCCTGCTGAGAAGTCCAACTTTAAATACATGTAACTTCTATACTATCATTTGGATTTCAACCAAATTTTGTGTGTGCCATGTGTACCATAACAGATATGACTATGCCGATTCTTAAGAGTAACCAGGGCTGCCAACTGTTAATAAATACTGTCTCTATTTTTGTTATCCTAATATCAATATATCAGAAAGTATGCAAGCCAATAGCTCTAAACTTTGCACACGTATAGTACCTGGCATTCTAGATTAATTTGGTGTAACTGATATATGTCAGTGCTGCCAACATGATTCTAAGCCTGCTGATAGGTCCAATTTTAAAAAGCATGTAACTTCTATACTAACTAATGGATTTCATTCAAAATTCACACAACAATAGATCATATTATTTCAGATTATTTATGATCAATACATGTATGTCATTGTTGCCAACATGATTTTACGCGCGCTGTTAGATCCAATGTTTAACTGTGTGTAACGTCCATGCTATCCATTGTACTTCAACTACATTTTGTATTCTGTACCTTAAGAGATGGAATTAAGAATATATTCAGTCACCAGGGCTGCCAACTGTAGTTCTCTATTATTACCAACTTAATATCGTCATTATTCTTGATAGATCCATATAGATTAATCATTGGCATGAATCTTAAATTTTAAGAAAAGTAGGCTCTTTAGTTCGCCACGGAACTTCTTGTTTTTATCAACAAGCAGGAATCAGAGATCTTTCTACTAACTGAGGAAACTGTGACAGTTTTTATTTTAGGACGAGATCTGCTTCAACGCCGCATGACTAGGGCCCGGATAGTTCAGTGTTTTAAATGACTACAATGCCTGTGGGTCCTCTGATGACTGTGTAGTCCAATTCTGGAGCCGCAAACTCTTCCACAATGTTCACAAGCATATATTTCACCCACAAAACACTCGTCTGTCGCATATCGACTGCATGTCTTCGACGTTCATGTTCGAAATGTTGTGGACCTCCGTGAACAAACCGACGCGACGCCATGCTTGTCGGTTAGAAGCTGAGGACTCCCAGTTTTAGGTGTTGAACATACATTTCTGCATGTTATATCTCAGGGCATCTTTGTACCTTTTGCGCTGTCCTCCCTGCGTACGGTGTCCATTCGAAAGTTGAGCATACAAGATTTGCTTAGAAATCGAGAGTCGGGCATACGAACAACATGACCAGTCCATTGAAGTTGATGTTTGATTATTGTGGCCTCGATGCTTGCAGCATTGCCTTCTTCGAAGATGCTGATGGTGGTACGCCGGTCTTGCCATGTTATTCTCAAGATTCTTCTCAAACAACGTTGATGATACTTCTCCAAGCAGATTATGTGTCTCCTGTACGTAATCTAAGTTTCACAGCCGCAAATAAGGGGTAAGCGAATCCCCGCGTTCCCCCTAAAAAAAAAGCACAGCAGTCTGTATTTCTCTTTGGCTAAAAGAAATCGGGGCAAAGACTTTTCGAACCTCCCTCATTTTAGCAGGTGTCAAAAGTGAACTTGATTTAATACACAGTCAATGCATAATTATAAGGTGTGTTCAAAAAGTAACGAGCCGGAGGCTGGAATGCGCAAACCGGTGACGACATCGGCTAATCGTGGCGTGTGTAACGAGGTGTGGTTCCGACCAGAGTGTGGAAGGTCACAGCCCGTCGCTAGAGGGCACGCGTGCGCGTCACGTGACGATACAAAGCGAGCAGCAGCATTCATCAATCGTCCAAAGCTGCCAGTCGCATTGCAAACTGTGGCATGGAGCCGTCGAACGAAGAGCAAAGAGGTGTTGTTCGGTATCTGACAGCGGAAGGAGTAGGGGGAACGGACATTCATCGCCGAATGTCAGAAGTGTACGGCGAACACTGCATGTTCCTTGCAAGGGTCAAGGCGGCGTGGCACAAGCGCTTCAGGGAAGGACGGGTGTCGTTAGCCGATGATGTCTGGTCTGGGGCCAACCCCCCACCCCGCATTACCGATGACAACGTCCAGCTGGTTGTGCACTCATTACCCAGGACCGCCGAGTGACAGTGAACGCCATAGCCACCGTGATCGCTTCACGACAATTCACGACTTCATACGGCCAACACAGTCGCGGCACTCCTGCAGAAATTCAATTGGGAGGTTCACGGCCACCCTCCATACAGTCCAAACCTCTCTCCCTGTGATTACGCCATTTTTGGTCCCATGAAAAGGGCTCTGTGGGGCCAACGATTCACCTCGGGCGCCGACGTCCAGCTGTACGTGTGGAACTGGTTCACATCGCACCCCAGAGAGACAGCCATTCACCGCCCCGTGTCACAGTGGGACAAGTGCCTCAACAGACAGGGCCAATACTTCTAACATACAGGTACTGGTTTCTGTAATTATGCCTCCGGCTCGTTACTTTCTGAACGCACCTTATATAATTAGAGTAAGTACAGAGGTGTGCGAATTATTAGATTCGATGCCAGTTTTCCAACAAGTACTCTGTTCGTTTTGTGACTTAATACAATAGAAATGATTTGCAAGGCGCTAAAATTATTTCATATGTTTAATCAATAATCTTAATGAAAATGAAAATCCACAGCCTGCTTCCAGTCTCCGACCGGGTCAGGGAATGGAATGAATGAAGCCCCCATCTAGCGCCGAGGATATGAACTGTGTCAGCTGCCAAAGCCTGTCCCACTCCCCTGGGGCAATGATTAAATGAATGACAGATGTAATGAAATGATAGTGGAGAGTGTTGCTGGAATGAAATGTTGACAGGGAAAACCGGAGTGCCCGGAGAAAAACCTGTCTGTCCAGCATAAATCTCACATGGAGTGACTGGGATTTGAACCACTTTACCCAGCGGTGAGAGGTCGGCGTGCTTCCGCCCAAGACACGGAGGCTCTAATCAATAATCTTTATAACATTTTTAATCAATCTGACAGGAAACTAATTGTTTACAGTTTTCCCATTAATGCAGAATGCCACACGTTTTGTTTTGATAAGTTTATTCTAGATTTCATGTGAATTTAGACCAGAGAGATTGGAAACCTTTTATTAATGATTGTCCACTCTTGAACAATTCAAAGGTTCGTGGATAATGGATGAAATCACCCGATTTAGAGGATACATTCCAAAGTCAATGAAAAAAGAAGAAAATGGACCCAGATCAAGTGCCCCTCAGAATCTCCAATTTCGAAACTTTCCAGATGAAATTCCTGATTGGAAACGCTATTAAGTCCAGAGGGGAGAAATCATTACTAAATAGGGTAATAACAATGAAATAAATAATAAAAATTGCTGAGTTTTAATTCACTGGCAGTGAAAACCAATATACCATCTTTTTGGAAGCCTTCATAGGGAGGTTATGGCTACTTGAGCTTTTGGTACTCGCAGTGAAGAGGCGCAGGTGCACTTCATAAAAAGGGAGGTAGCGCGCAGTTCGCTACTCCTCTGGGGGTCCGGGCGGGGACACCAAGAGCCCACTGATGAGCCAGCTTGGCATCCTAGGGGAATCCCCACACAAGACACGCAACGAACCTTAAAAAAATGCACAGTAGAAATTATTTGCAAGGCGCTGAAATTATTGCATATGTTTAATCAATAACTTTAGTAACATTTTTCTAATCAATCTGACAGGAAACTAATTCTTTACAGTTTTCGTGTTAATGCAGAATGTCAAATGATTTGTTTTGGTAAGATTATTCTAGTTTTCGTGTGAATTTAGACCAGAGAGAATAGAAGTCTTTTATTACTGATTGTCCGGTGTTGAACTATTCAAGAATTCGCGGACAATGGTTCTAACCCTTAGCTACACGCATCTCTTTCACTAACATTCGTACACGCTAGCGGCACTCTATGCCGCAATATATTGTTTCATTCTTTTTCGTAATTTAGTGACTTGCTAAACGGCTAAAATTGATTTGTATGGAGAATTATACAGAACCTATGAGAATACATTGAAAAAATCTTATCAGTATGTATGAAATTCTTATTAATAAAATATATTACTGGGAGGGATGGGATAAGGACATATTTACTATTCATACTTAATGTAATTACAAATTCTTATAAACATTTATTGATCAACGAAGTAAAAAAGAATTTTCACACACAAAAGAGATATTGAGAATTATTGGATTGAGATTGCCCTTTTTCAGGCACATATTACAAGACATTGTACCTGATGCTCAACAAGCTCAAGAAATTCGCTAGAGTAAAAGAAAACCTGTTTGTCAGAATAATGTAGGCCTATACACTTAGATTCTTGGCTTGGAAAAGGACACTTCAGCAAGTTTACAGTAAGAAATAATATACAGTACAGTGCCTAAATACACAAAATAACTCTGCACTAGGACTTAAAAATCGAATAGATCCTCTTCATCCAGCGACCCTTCTTGCTCATCAAGTACTTGGAGCAACCTCTCAATCTCCTGTTGTTGACAGCCATGTCGAGACCTATAAACAGAAGGCAAGCGTGCAGACTATGTGCAGACATCGATAGTAATGATAGACGCATAGAAAGAAACAACAAAGGTAAAATAAGTTAAATACTTACATTATTTCACAACGCCGATTCCAGCCAGTTGTTACACGCTAGCGGTACGGAATGCCGCATTCGCGCACCTCGCACTTTGACAACCTATCTCAGACTGACTGGGAACCAAACAGGCTCCGAATCTACCCCCTCCCCTGCAGCACATGTCGAACAAAGGATATAGCGGGCGATCTCACAGAAATCGTAAATGGTTACCACGTCAAACAAAATTATGCAAAAAAGCGGCACTGAGTGCCGCTTAGCGTGTATCTAAGGGTTAAACACCTGATTTAGAGGATTCATTCCAAAGACAAATCTCCAGTTTCAATAATTTCCAGATGAAATTCCGTATGGGAATTTTTGTAAGCCCACAGGGGAGAAATCATTCATCATAATGGATGTTGACCAACTTAGGACCACATAAATAACTCTTCATGATTTCAGTTTTCTTTGGCACCAGTATTCCTTCATTCTCTTGCTCATAGCTCCTTTCTTTTCAGTTGTCAAATGTTGTTTCTCCTTGGTCGCTGTTTCTGGCTCTAGGAACCCGTCAAATGTGTGCACCTTACTTCTCAAAGTGATTCTGTTGCGGATGCCTTGATCAGTGATGTTAATTTCTTGTAGATCCTTCTTGGTGTTAGCAAACCATTTTTCATAAGAGTTACCTTTTCTATTGGAATTGTTGAAGTGGTTAGAAATGTTCTTAGTGAGTGTGTCGTCAGGCATTCTTGAAACATGTCCAAAGAATTTAACCCTTCGTTTTCGTATGGTATCTGAAATCCTGCTGCATGTTTCGTATACTTCTTTGTTACTGAGTAATCGGTATGTGTCAGCACATTTTTGGCCTACTTTCGATTTTTGCAAAAAATGAAAATAGACTTATGAGATCTACACGGGGCCAAAAAATGTGTGTCTGTCTGTGTGTGAGTCTCTGTGTGTGTGTGTGTGTGTGAGTGTGTGTGTACTCTGAATGTCTGTCCCCCCCTATAAATTCGAACACGGTGAAAACGTATTAAACGAAATTTGGTACAGAGATAGAACTATCAAATGGCATCTCAGTGTCATGTTTTATATTGCCACCATCTTGACGGAAACGTAATGGCGGCCACCCAAATGTTCAAAGCGTAAATCAAATTACGCCTAACCTAATCATCCGATCTCTACCAAAGTTTGCAACAACATATATTCATATGGCAAGCGTCTTTTAACTAAACTACAAGGTCAACAGCCCAATAGTTTGCAGATGGCGGCCATGTTTGTGTGCAAATCGATTCCCCCTATCAATTCAAATACTGTTTTAATCCCTTGGTTGGGGGGTAGTTTGGGATAAAACACGTTGTGTCACTGTGCTGATTTGGAAGGTTGTTCCTAAATGGGAGTAGCTTCCCGTAGCTGGGAGAGCTTACTAGTGTAGTGTGTTGTTTAGTGTTTAATCTCTAGGGGGAGTTCCTGCAAAGATGCAATTATTTGTTAGGGGATGGATCTCTAAATGCAGGCTACTGTACCGGCCTGCCAGCTGGGCGGAGTGAGTGATACAATAGACGTGCTAGGTCAGTGGCTCGACGCTAGGCAGTCGAGTCGCGTGCTGGGAGCAAAATGGAGTCTGACAAAGCAATTACTGGCTACTACGGTCACGGACAATTGTGACGAAGGTCAGGCGGGGTATTAGGTCGTGAAGAGGAGTGTAATTAGTAAATGCAAGTGTAGTTTACTGACCAGATGTTTATTGGTCAGTAGATGTAAATTGGTAAGTCCCTCTTGGGGGATGTAGGCAAGTATACAATTGGTGTGTACAAATTAGGGGTATGTGTTCACAAAATAAAGGAGTCTGAGCACTACTGAATCTCACCTGATGATGAAACTGGAACAGACGTCGGCTAGGGCCGCTGGCGACGCACAGAGTAGAACAGATCATGGCTCCTAGTTAGGACTCCATTCTTATACTTTCCGGTGCTGCGTGGTCAGCATTACGTCACTTTAGCTGCCCCAGATAGTTGTTAGTGTAGATGTTTGTGTATGTTTTGCAAGTTGTTGGCTAACCTCCCAGGCTGGGTGGCCGCCTCTTGCTGTGTATGGATAATGTTCTGGTCTTATGGTGTTGCCAGTTGGGGTGGTTTTGGTAAAAGATGGGGGGTGGCTCTCAGGGGGTACTGCCCCCCGGGGCTGTACAATACGGTGGAACCGCATTGAACAAAATTTGGTACAGAGGTAGCACTATTAAGGGGCACTCCAGTGTCACGTTTTATATCGTCGCCATCTTGACGAAAACGTAATGGCGGCCACCCAAATGTTAAAAGCTTGACTCAAATTACGACCAAACTAATCATGTGATCACTACCAAATTTTACAAAATTATACCTTTATGTATAGAGAATCTATTGACCCAACTACATGCTCATCAGCCCAAGTGGATTGCGACCATGTATGTGTGCAAATCAATTCCCCCTATCTTTTCAAACACGGTGAAACCGAATTGAAAAAAAAATTGGTACAGATGTAGCACTAGCAAAGGGCACTCCAGTGTCATGTTTTTAATTGCCGCCATTTTGACGGAAACGGAATGGCAGACACCCAAGTGTTAAAAGTTTAATCAAATTACCACCAACCTAATCATTTGATATCTACCAAATTTTTCATCAACATACCTTTTTTTGGAAAGCATCTTTTGACTGAACTACAAGTCCATCAGCGCAATAGTTTGCAGATAGCGGCCATGTATGTGTGCAAATGGATTCCCCATATCAATTCAAACACGGTGAAACCGAATTGAGTATTTTTTTACAGAGGTAGCACTAGGAATTAACACCTCATATTCATGTTTAATATCCGTGTAGCGCGTTGCATTTCAACAAGCTACTATAACCAACATTCAATTATACTCCTTGAAAAGGACAAACAGTTATAACTAAGGTTCGGATGTTAAAAGGAAAAGTCATATTTTTTTCCTGAGCTTATTTTACCCGATATCTGAAAAATAAGTTCGAATGACGGCTCCCTGACCACGTTTAAAGCAATTTGATGTTGCCTATAAATGCATATTTCGGCCATTTTTATTGTTTTGGTCATATTTGGTCATATTTTAGTGATATAAGGTCATATTTGGTTATAATTTCAGCATCTTTGTTTAAATTGAGGCGTCGTTAACAAGGTACGTGTTATCTGCGTCGAGTTTCAAACACAGGATTTCCGAATAGTGCAGTAGATATATTTTTCATTCTTTTCCCGAAACAGGCAGATAGCAGGTTAGGAGACCTGATTCCAAGAAGGCGCTCCTCTATGGACGTCTTTTAGCACATCTTTCTGGACAAGTTAGATTGCGACACTGTATGCATGAGGTCACGGAACATGACAATAATGTGCTTCCACCTTTCAATAGAATGTCACTCCAGTGGATATATTTAGCTCAGAAGCAAGTAGCAAACAAGGAAATGCCATGTTTTTAGGTCATATTTTATAGTTTTTAGGTCATATTTGCTTGCATATTTTGTACTTCTTTAGGTCTTAAACTTCCGAACCCTAGTTATAACAATACCCATGCATTTAGGAGAAAGTAGGCACTATGTTCTTTACTGAACTGGTCCGAGAATTTTCCTTAAAATTTTTCGTTCCCTTTTTTTTTCAATTTCTTCAATGTCTTTTTTAGCTGTTAGTCCTAGGCATTCCGGAGCATAGAAGCAGTCTGGTTGAATTACTAAATAGGACAATAAAAGTAAAATAAAATAAAATAATATTATTTTTAATTAATTAATTTATTTTTAATAAAATATTGTGACTAATTTACATTCTTTATTTGAGTCTAATAATTAATTTGCACACCGCTGTATAGAGCAGGATATGCAAAAGAATGCAATTTTTAATTCAGTTTTAGTTTAATTTTATCCATAGAAGTCTGATCTGTATACTTGCAATATGAGGAGAACAGTGGAGGCTACGTGTTCCCGGAAATTGATGTCACTGCAAAGACCTGTCAAACAGATGATGTGATCCATATCGGAGTACAAAACTGATGTACAAAAGACATATCAGCCATTGTCCAGAGCTATTATAACCTTACACATACCATAAAATTGTCCACATAGTGGAAAGCGAGAGAGAAAGCCTGAAAATTGCCCGTGTTTAAACACATATCACGTAGGGGTTGGGGGTGGAGAATTGAAAAAAAAAAGCAACGAACACAAAAAATAACATGCACACAATGGTTCATAATATTGGTGGCTCCATTTATAGCCGACCGCATCACTTTTGAATGCCTGCCCATCATATCATAACTATCGATTTTCTGAAAGGGGTAGTAGGGGGGGTTGCTACTACTGATGCTCAGCTGTTGTTGTCAATGACACTGACGCGATTCAATTACTGTGTGACGTCACTTCCTGTGTTATCGCTGGCCTTCCGAGCGGGAGCACAAGGACAGAAGAGCCTTGAAGCGTGGCATACAGATAGCAGATGACTGATGGCTGTTATGGTACGTGTATGTGTGTGGTTTATGGGTTTGTCGTTATATGGAAAATAAAATATAACACACACACATAGGGATGGATGGGGTGGGGGAGTCGATTTAAATGGCCCACACAAGATCGTCATCATCATCAACAACGATTATCATCATCATTTATGGGTATAATGTTGTTTGACATTTCTGCCGACAGTGCTTGTTGGATATAGGAGAACAGGGTGGGATCTGTTTAAATGCCAGCTTGATATTGTGAAGTAACAATAATCGTCTACAGGGGTGAAATTTTGTCATATAATATGTATTTTTAGCCCACTTTTTACATTTTGATAAATGAGGAAAAAGTAGACTTATGAGATCGATCCGGGAAAATGTGTGTGTGTCTGTCTGTCAGTCTGTCTATGTGTGTGTGTGTGTGTGTGTGTGTGTGTGTGTCCCTATCAACTCCTAAACAGCTGCAGCTATGGAAACCATATTTGGTACGAGTAAAGATCTATGCCGGAATATCTCAAGGCCATATTTGAAAATGATGTCCGTGCTACCAACTGCTGAGAAATCGCAATTGAAATTTGAGCTCAATGTTGGATATCCTGGAAGGTACGCATGGGAGCTATTCCAAAGTTGGCACACATATTGATAATAATATGTCAGTTTAATTTCCAGGAGGCCATACCTGACAGTGTTACAACGTGATTCTAAGCCAGCAGATAAGTCTAATTTTTAAATGAATGTAACTTCTACACTATTAGTTGGATTTCAACCAAATTTCGTATGTACTATGTGTACAATAACAAATATGAATATGCGTATTCTAAAGAGCAACCAGGGCTGCCAACTGTTAATAAATGTTCTCACTATTATTTTATCCTAATACCAATATATTAGAAAGTATGCAAACCAAGAGCTCGAAACTTTGCACACGTATAGTACATGACCTTCTAGATTAACTGGGAGTACCTAGTATACGTCAGTACTGCAAACATTATTCTAATCTTGTTGATTGGTCCAAATTGTAAATGCATGTAACTACTATACTAACAAATGAATTTCAACTGAATTTAGTTTTTGACTTTTGAACCATAACTCATCTGAATATTCGTATTCTTAAGAGCCAGCAGGGCTGCCAACTGTAAATAAATGCTCTCTCTCCCTATCTCTTTACCCTAATATCCATAAATCAGAATATATGCAAGCCAACAGCTCTAAAAGTTCCATACGTATAGTACCTAACATTCTAAATTAATTTGGGGTAACTAATGTACGTCAGAGCTGCCAACATTATTTAATACTTCTGATAAGTCCAATTTTTAAATGCATGTAACTTCTATACTTACAAATGGATTTCATCCAAAATTGGCACAATAATAGATAATAAAATTTTAGATTAATTCATTCATTCTAAGAAAAGTAGGCTCTTTAGTTCGTCACGGAACTAATTGTTTTTATTCGTTGTGCCCAACTATGGAGCGCGTTTGAACTTATTAGCACTTTTTCTCCTTCCCAATATCTTTTCATCCTCTCGCTGTGTTCTTTTACGCTGTTCTATCCATCCTGTATTTTGTCGGGTGGGCTTCTTAGAAAATTCTTGTTTGTGAATTTTAAATTCTGATTTTTAGCCTATTTTCAATTTTGAAAAAATAGGCTTATGAGATCACCTTTTGTCCGTGTGTGCGTGTGTGTGTGTGTGTGTGAGGTGTGTGTGTGTGTGTCCCTAATAAAATCTAAACGGCTGGAGCGATTTCAATGAAACTCGGTAAGTTCATAGCACTATTCTCGGCGACCTCGACCGTGCCCTTCAAATTTTGTTACGTCTCACCAATCCAACATGGCGGCTGTGCGAAATATTTCACTAACATTCAATATCTCCGAAACTATTACCGATATCGCCCTGAAATTGTGTACGGTGATAAAGGGCACTACTAGAAGTTCACCTATGAGACTTTCAAAAACCTGGTGACTACAAAACCAACATGGCGGTCAAGCGAAATTGAGACTTTTAAATAGACATTTCACGCGATTTAACCATCCAAACGTAATGAAACTTGGTACAGCAATTGTTCATACACATTGTAATGCACTGGAGTCTAATTTATTTCAAATGTTTACATAACCCCAAAATGGCGGCTGTGCGAAATATTTCACTGACATTCTATATCTCCGAAACTATTACAGATATCATCATGCAATTTTGTACGGTGATAAACGGTACTGAAACAAGTTTACCTATGTATATTTAATAAACCTGTAAAGTACAAAACGAACATGGCGACCAAGCGAATTTTAAATATTTTAATAGACTTTTTTCGTGATTTAACTCTCTGAGCGCAGTGAAATGTGGTACAGTAAATGATTTTGCACATTGTAATGCACTGCCATCTAATTGAATTCAATTGTTTACATAACCTCAAGATGGCGGCTGTGCGAAATTTTAAAATTAAGTTTTTATTCTTGTGTCGTAATCATGCGATCGAAGTGAAAGTTTGAATAATGAAGCTACGCAATAGATGTCCTTGAATGGTACATAACTCGATGGCCTATACATATAACAATCCTAAATGGCGAGCTCCCGATATATTTAGACGGTTCTCAATATCTATGAATCTTTTACAGCAACCTAACTGAATTTTTTCATGTTCATAGAGACTATGAACATATGTTTACCTATAGGACTTTCAGTAACCTGATGACCACAAATCCAACATGGCGGTGACGCGAAGTTAAATATTTAAATGGACGTTTCTCGCGAATTAACTATCCGAGTGCCGTGAAACGTTGCACGTTAAATGCTTATACAAATGTTGATCCATTGGCATGTAATTCATTTCAATTGTTTGCATAATCACAAGATGGCTGGTGTGCGTACTTTTAAAATCTCGTTTTAGCCTACTTTTCACATTTTGCAAAAATGAGGAAAAAGTAGACTTATGAGATCGATCCGGGAAAATGTGTGTCTGTCTGTCCTTCTGTCTGTCTGGCTGGCTGTGTGTGTGTGTCCCCCTATCAACTCCTAAACGGATGCAGCAATTAAAACCAAATTTAGTATGAGTAAAGATGTGCACCGGAATATCTCACGTCCATATTTGAAAATGATGTCAGTGCTACCAACTGCTGAAAAAACGCACTAGAAATTTGAGCTCCATGTTGGATATCTCGCAAGGTATGTATGGGAGCTATTCCAAAATTGGTACACATGCAGATAATACTATTTCAGTTTATTTTCCGGGAGGCCAACAATGACAGTGTTGCCAAAATAATTTTAAGCTTACTGATAGGTCCAAAGTTTAAATGTATATAACTTCTACACTATCAATTGGATTTCAACCAAATTTTGTTTGTAATACCTGTACATAAAACGATATGATTGAGCGTATTCTTAAGAGCCACCAGGGCTGCCAACTGTTAATAATTGCTCTCCCTATTCTTTTATCCAAATACCAATATATCAGAAAGTATGCAAGCCAACAGCTTTAAACTATGCACACGTATATTCTGATATTTTAGATTAATTTGGAATGACTTATATACGTCAGTTCTACCAACATGATTATAAGCCTGCTGATAGTACCAATTTTTAAATACATGTAACTTCTATACTATCAGTTCGATTTCAACCAAATTTCGTATGTGCTATGTGTACCATAACAGATATGACTCTCGGTATTCTTAAGAGCAATCAGGGCTGCCAACTGTTAATAAATGCTGTCTATATTTTTTACCCTAATATCAATATATCAGAAAGTATGCAAGCCAACAGCTCTATACTTTGCACACGTATAGCACCTGACATTGTAGATTAATTTGGAGTAATTAATACAAGGCAATGCTGCCAACATGATTCTATGCCTGCTGATATGTCCAATTTTAAAATACATGTAACTTCTATACTAACAAATGGATTTCATCCAAAATTGGCACAACAAGATATCATAATATTTCAGATTATTTCTGACCAGCCCACGCATGGTATTGTTGGCAACATGCTTTTACGCGTGCTGATAGATCCAGTGTCTAACTGCATGTAACGTCCATTGGACTTCAACCTAATTTTGTATTCTGTACCTTAAGAGATGGAACTAAGAATATATTCAGTCACCAGGGCTGCCAACTGTAGTGCTCTATTAGGCTACATTATACCAGGTATATTTTGAACTAATTTGATATTTCGATATTACCAACTTAATTTTGTCATTATTCTAGATAGGTTCATATACTGTAGAATAATCATTGGCATGAAAAGTAGGCTGTATAGTTCTTCACGGAACTTCTTGTTACTTCTTGTGTTCTAATCATGCGATTGAAGTTTGAATACCACACGTACACAATAATCTTAATGTAATAGTACAAAAATAAATATCCATCCTGGCGACCATCTGAAATATTTAGACGGTTCTCAATATCTACGAATCTGTTACAGCAATTAAACTGAAATTTTGTATGTTGATAGAGACAATTAACATGAGCAGGATATATGAAAATAGGCTGTATAGTTCTTCACGGAACTACTTGTTTTCTGTCTTTATGGTTTCTTCATGACAGTCTATTTCATTTATGTCTTCGCTGAATTCTATTACCCAGATTTGATTTTTCATTAATAAGGCTAGATAGAAAATTTTCTTTGTGAGCCTGTTATTATCCATTCTATATAGGTGTCCGTAAAACTGTAACCGCCATTTCCGTATGGTATCTGTGACTATTCTGTAACCAAATATAAACCAATTTGGTAATTCTTCAAGAAATCTTGACTTTATATTATAGTGTAAGCTGTAAATAAAACGGTTAGTTTTTGAGGTTTCAAGGGGTATAAAAGCGAGGTTATTTGCTCCGAATCAAATCACTAATGTTCGTTATCTCTACTTAGTATAAAACAAAGTCCCCGATTCATGGATGTTACGGGTAAACTTGAGAACCACTGGAAGGATTTTGATGTGGTTTTCACCATTCTATAATGGATATCTCGAGGAAGGTTTCTGTAGAAAATAATTTATTTATGACCAAAGGAAGTCAAGCACTGACGATTTCAGTGAAAAGGCTGAAAAAAACTGGCGTCCGTGCGCTTTTTAAGCTTACGCTGGGCGAACCGTTAAAATTATCTGTATACTATGAGTGTAAGAATTGTTCAGCATGAAAAGTTCTACAAAAAAGTCTTGGAGAGCATATCTCTATCTTCAATAGATCGCCTACTATAAGAGTTTTTACGTTTTCATTTCTTCCAACCATCTCCATTCAGTTACTGAGGCGACAGTTGACGAGCTAGCTAGGGGTGAGTTTATCACCCAGTTACAGCTTAGCTAGCGGACGAGCTTATTGCCCCAGATACAGCCAGCAGCAAACTGTCGAGTCGTGTTGAGTTAAAAACTTCAGAGAAAAGTGGTTGTGTTTGGAGTTTCTCTGGAAGTGCAACTCGGCTTTTCTTCATTTCGTCTGTGAACGTTTCGTTCCGCAAAATTCACAGACAAGTTAAGATTGGACGGAAGGTGGGGTTGTGTTTCATGCACCTCGCCATTCTCAAATTACGTCTGACAAGAATTTGTTGCACATGCATCTCCATGATAATATAATTAATAGACCAGTCAGTGATTTTAACCCATCATGCCGAGACTTAAAACGGATATTGTTCGTGTTCATTGACATTGGAAGAAAAAGCGCTTATCACGTAATGCATTCATAACTGTTCCCGGGCGAAGCCGGGTCGGGTTGCTAGTTTAAATATAAATAATATATAGTGAGCAAGATGACAGGATTGTTATGTAACGGTGTGAGCGCAAAATGTAACGTTCCAAGTGAAAAATAATGATGTTGTCACAAAAGTAACGTTAACCGTACTCAACCATGTGCTGCATGTACAAATTAATTTCTCCTCCTAAAAACAGTGATAATGATCAGTCCTTGGCGCTTCCGCTGTGGTCTTGGCAGAGTTCTCTGTGCGTGTGTCTGATGACAGATCTCCCCCCCCCCCCCCCCTCTCTCTCTCACTCCACTCGGGACGCCTAATGTGGCAGAAGCGCGCGATAGCGCCACGGCGGAGTCAATGGGCTCGAAACAAGTGACGCTCTATTAGATTATCAACTGCGTGGTCACTGTCCTGTTATCAGCTCAATGACATCAGTTTATATGCGAGATTCATCCCAAGTGAAAATTTCCCTCTCGGTACGCTGGAAGGCAGAGTTAGATTTCACCGGGCAAAGAAAATAGTTTCGAATTCATTAAATTTACCAAGTGTCGTATATCTACAAACGTTCCACCTTCGTATAATTCTGGAAATATTTTTATGTTCGACCCTGACTATTATGTGTTAGAAAACTGTATCATAATGATGGTCATTATAACACTATTTTTCATTATGAAACAGTTTCTCCCACCAATCACAGCTCAATAAACAGTTGTTTGACCTATTAGATAAGGTTAGCATCGCACCTGCGTGGAGTTCCAAGGCCTTCTGAACTGCGTTGCCTAGTGTCATAGTGGGGTAATCGAGAAGGCCATGGTCAAATACAAGGCATTCTCTGCGTCCCTTGCGCTCTGTTCAGTACGTAAAACTGGCAAAATCACGACAGATATTTATGAATATTTATCTTCGAACATAAAATAGTTATAATAATTATCGTTGAACATAAACAGTCGTATGCAACTCGCCTATAATGGTAATTAAGACACTCGAATGGAAATTATAAAACTCGCATACGCTCGTTTTATAAACATACTGGTGTCTTAATTATTGCCATTATAGGCTCGTTGCATAATGTACTATTTTCATCCCTTGGACTGAGGGATATAACAAAAAAGCTTGCCACGGTGGGTGAGTGGTTATCGTGTCAGACTACCAACCCCAAGTTTGCAGTTTCGCTCCTGGCATTGGTAAGTGATTTTTGAAAGGCAAAAAATAATAATGATGAATATAATTGTTGTTTTAAGGGGCCTAACATCTAGCATAGCGGCCACTAATGGTTTGGGTGATCGCGAAAGGCGACAAAAATCACGACACGCATATCATACGTTGTTGGCATGTTAAAGAACCCATTTGAATTTAGTAGGCCGTGTTCATAATGACAAAATTAATCTCGGGATGTTTCGCCTACACAAAAGTTCCTCCTTTCTCTACTAGAAAGCGCTATAGTGACAAGGAGCTTAGATTTCTAACCTCCTTGACTTTCATAGCGCTCCAAGGAACAACAAAATTCGACATGCAAGCTGCCCCCTGGGTCTCAAATAAGAAAGCTTGCACCCGGCAGCCGAAGCCATACGATATTATTATTATATCAAAATTACACTCAGATGAAATTTTTTGGTAATTAATCGAGGATTATTTCACAATTTTAAATAGTTCCGATATTTTGCAATGGCAGGAAGTACTCGTAATAAAGAGATAAATGCTAAGTTAGAAAGGAACTCTTTTGATGAAGCCGTTCGTATGAGCCGACACACATGGTGGGGCCATTTGAAGAGAACTGGGGAGAAGAGATTACTTTAGAGGTTAATGAGTTTGGCTGTAGAGGGTAAGAGAAGCAGAGGTAGACCTAGGAGGCGATGGTTAGATTCAGTGTTGAGCGATTTCAAAGTGATGTAGAATTATCGTATTGAAAATCCACAGCCTGCTTCTAGTCGACCGGTCAGGGAATGGAATGAATGAAGCCCCCATGTTCCATCTAGCAGCTAGCATATCAAAATGCCGAAGCCAGTCTCACTCCCCTGGGGAAATGATTAAATTATGATGATGATAATTGTTGTTTTAAGGGCCCTAACATCTAGGTTATCGGCCCCTAATGATGATAATGAAATTATATCTAAAACTAACTACTAACTTATATACTAGAAGAAGAAATGGAAAACAAAACGAGAATAAAGCAAATAAAGGACAGGAGGAAAAGTAATGCCCTCAACCCTCGAAGAATGCAGATTTAGGGACTTGGAAGGAAGGAGAGCCATGAAAGGCAGATAGGAAAGTGAAAGAGGAGAGGGTCCGCCCCACAGGTAATGGATAAAAGGGGTAAAACCGGACCCAGCCCAGGAATCCTTCGGGGTGGCCAACTCCCAAACTCACCAGCCGTGAGCCCCTGAGGGTTTAGCAATATCTAGGGTGCACCAGAAGTGGTGGGGCTACGTACATCCTGCCTCCTTGAGGGCCTTGGGCACAAGGCAGGAGGTAAGAGGAAAAGAAAAAGAAGGCTGACCCCACGCAGAAGGAGGGTATCGGAAAATATGAGACAAGGGCCAATTAAGGCGGGAAAGGAAGAGACACCCTAGACCCCGGATACCCTAATACCGTCGGGGTCGGAAGAGAACAAGAGGACCAAGAGAGGTCAACAGGAAAGAACACGGAGTGGATGTAACGCCGGACTCAGGTGGGGCCCCGTGGTCGCCAACCCACGTCCCACTGAGCCCCTGGAGGAATGATTAAATGAATGACAGATGAAATGAAATGATATTGGAGAGTGAAGCTGGAATGAAATTTGTGTCAGGGAAAACGGGAATACCCGAAGAAAAGCCTGTCTGCCTCCGTTTTGTCCAGCACAAATCTCACATGTAGTGACTGGGATTTGAACCACGGATTCAGCGGTGAGTGGCCGGCATGCTGCCGCCTGAGCCGCGGAGGCTTACCGAATAATCGTACTAATAATGTTATTTGTTTTACGTCCCTTTTATCTACTGCGGCTTTTAGAGACGCCGGAATTTTTATCCGAAGGGGACCTTTAACGTGTCAGTAAATCTACTGATACGGCTCCCTCAAAAGCCGGCTGGCTGAGCATCCTTGGGAACAACGATACCACTGAGGCAAGCAGCCAGCCGGGCAGTGAAGCAGCAGAGGAGGCCACAGTGCTAACTGCTTATAGGGGATCACAGAGACTTTCAGACTAGACTGGAAGCTGAAAGGCAAAACAGGCTCAAATGAAAACGTGTGTATATGTGTACGAGGGCTGTTTGTTTTACAAGTTCCGTAGGACCGTATAAAAATAACAGATTGACGTACCAAACTGATTTTACTACCAAATGTTTACAAAAGTTTGGTGCTTTTCAGTCGGTCAACACGAATGTACCCTAAAAGAGCTCGGCTATGCCCTAATCTTGAAATACATTACATGAGATTAATAAACACACTAGGATGACCAGTTTCGATCGTCAAGCGATCATCATCAGATCCATTACACTTACGCTATAACATCTATGTTGGAGAATACAGGTGAAAAATATTTACAATATGTACAATTATTTAGTTGCAGTATTGGTAATGCGACTGGCGGTGTATGCTAAAAGACAAAAAGAAAAACTCCGAATTTCTATCACCATTTTAACATTTCACCTAACATTAGATATACTTCATTTAGCATACACCGACAGTTGCATTACCAATACTGCAACAAAATATTTGTACATATTGTAAATATTTTCACCTGTATTCTCAAACATATATGTTATAGCCTAAGTGTAATGGATCTGATGATGATCGCTTGACGATCGAAACTGGTCATCCCAGTGTATTTATTAATCTCATGTAATTTATTTAAGGATTAGGACATAACCCAGATCTTTTTGGGTACATTCGTGTTGACCGACTGAAAAGCACCAAACTTTTGTTTACTTACGCAACACTGAAAATGGCTTCAAACCCCACAATACAAAATGTCTGCTTGTTTTATTGCTATGTCTCAACATAATCGCCAAAACGATTGTAACATTTGTCGTATCGTTAAACCAGCTTTCCAATGCCCTCGGCAAAATTTTTTGCCGCCACTGAGGTGGGTGCGTGTGGACAGTCTCCTGAAGTGTCTCCTTCATGGTGAGGCGTTGCCGCCCAACCATACCTTCAATTCTAGAAAAATGTGAAAATCATTGTTCTAAACGGCAGATGGTCCAAAACTTCACACTTGAATTCTATGAAACAGTCTATCATAACGTTGGTAAAATGCGGTCGTGAATGATTTTCACTTTTTTCGAGAATTGAAGGTATGGTTGTGCGGCAACGCCTCGCCAAAAAGGAGACACTTCAGGAGACTCTCCACACGTACCCACTTCAGTGGTGGCAGAATGTTTTGCCGAGGTCATTGGAAAGCTGGTGTAACGATACGACAAATGTTTCAATCGTGTTGGAGATTATGTTGAAACGTAAGAATAAAACAAGCAAACATTTAGTAGGAAAATCAGTTTGGTATGTTAATCTGCTATTTTATACAGTACATCGGAACTTGAAACAAGACGTTAAGTAAAGAACATATAGCCTACTTTCTCCTAAATGCATGGGTATTTTTATAACTCTATGTCCTTTTCAAGGAGTATAATTGAATGTTGGTTGTAGTAGCTTGTTGAAATACAACGTGCTATACGGATATTAAACATGAATATGAGGTGCCCTTTGCTAGTGCTACCTCTGTAAACAAATTCATTCAATTCGGTTTCACCGTGTTTGAATTGATATGGGGAATCGATTTACACACATACATGGCCGCTATCTGCAAACTATTGGCCTGATAACCTTGTAGTTCAATCAAAAGGTGCTTCCCACAGAAGGATATGTTGTTGCAAAATTTGGCAGAGATCAAATGATTAGGTTAGTCGTAATTTGATTTAAGCTTTTAGCATTTGGGTAGCCACCATTCCGTTTCCATCAAGATGGTGGCGATATAAAACATGACACTAAGGTTCCCTTGTTAGTGCTACCTCTGTACCAAATTTCGTTCAATTCGGTTTTACCGTGTTTGGAAAGATAGGGCAAATCGATTTGCAAACATACATGGCCGCCGTCTGCAAACTATTGGGCTGATGACCTTGTAGCTTGGACAAAGAACGCTTCTCACATAAAGGCATGTTGTTGCAAAATTTGGTAGATCAGATGATTATGTTGAACGTAATTTGATTAAAGCATTTTACATTTGGGTGGCCACCATTACGTTCCCGTGACGACGGCGGCAATATAAAACGTGGAAATGAGGTGCCCTTTGCTAGTGCTACCTCTGTACCGAATTTCGTTCAATTCGGTTTCACCGTGTTTGAATTGATGGGGGGAATCGATTTGCACACATACAAGGCCGCCATCTACAAACTATTAGGCTGATGATCTTGTAGTTTGGTCAAAATATGCTTCCCACATAAAGGTATGTTGTTGCGAAATTTGGTAGAGATCAGATTATAGGTTGGTCGTAATTGGATTTAAGCTTTTAACATTTGGGTGGCCGCCATTACCTTTTCGTCAATATAAAACATGACACTAAGATGTCCTTTGCTAGTGCTACCTCTGTACCAAATTTTGTTTTATTCGGTTTAACCGTGTTTGAATGAATAGGGGGAATCGATTTGCAAACGTACATGGCCACCATCTACAAAGTATTGGACTGATGACCGAGTAGTTTGGTCAAAAGATTCCTCATACACAAAGGTATAATGTTGAAAAATTTGGTAGAGATCAGACGATTAGGTTGGTCGTAATTTGGTTTAAGCTTTTAACATTTCGGTGGCCGCCATTACGTTTTCGTCAAGATGACGGCGATATAAAACATGACACTGAGGTGTACTTTGCTAGTGCTACCTCAGTACCAAATTTCGTTCAATTCGGTTTCACCGTGTTTGAATTGATAGGGGGATCGATTTGCACACATACATGGCCGCCATCTGCAAACTATTGGGCTGATGACCTTGTAGTTTTGTCAAAAGACGCTCACCATATAAGTATATGTTGTTGCAAAATTTGGAAGCGATCGGATGATTAGGTTAGTCGTAATTGGATTTAAGCTTTGAACATTTGTGGTGGCCGCCATTACGTTTCCGTCAAAATGGCGGCGATATAAAACATGACTCTGAGGTGCCCTTTTTGTAGTTCTACCACTGTGCCAAATTTCGTTCAATTTGGTTTCACCGTGTTCGAATTGATATGGGGGACAGACATTCCTAGTACACACACTCAAAACACACTTACACACACACACAGAAAGACACACAATATTTGGCCCTGTGTAGATCTCATAAGTCTACTTTAATTTTTTGCAAAAATCGAAAGTAGACTAAAAAATCAGTCCTAGTATGTATGTATGTATGTATGTATGTATGTATGTATGTAATAATATAATATCGTATGGCCTCGGGTGCCTGGTGCAAGCTTTGTTAATTGACACCCAGAGGGCAGCTTGCATGTCCAATTTCGTCGTTCCTTTGAACGCTATGAAAGTCAAGGAGGTTAGATATCTAAGCTCCTTGACACTACAGCGCTTTCTAGTGGAGAATGGAGGAACTTTGTGTTGGCGGAAAATTCCGAGATTAATTTTGCCATTGAACACGGCCTACTGAATTCAAATGGGTTCTTTAACATGCCAACAACGTATGACATGAGTGTCGTGATTTTTGTCGCCTTCAAAAATCACTTACCATGGCCAGGGGCGAACCTGCAATCTTGGGGTTGGTAGTCCGTCACTATAACCACTCACCCACCGTGGCAAGCTATTTGACTGATATCTAGTCCAAATTCTTTAAAATTTCATTCCAAGAGTTTAGAGTTAGACTCATTTTAATGTTCTTTGCCAGATTTCATGTTCCGTTCCATGGTGACGATGACCAGGAGTGGTGACAAGGAACTTCCCTGTTTGACTCCTCTGCTTGTTTTAAACCAATTTGATCTACCATACCCTACTTGTACACATCTTTTAACTATGCTTAATTTACAGCAGTTCAGTTTGTGGTCTGTTTCATCAAACATTCCCCTGAAAACCATGTAATTGCTGATCAATTTCCTAAATTCAAAGTCAGTAATGATATAGTCTATTATTGACCTGGTTCCTCTACCCTCCCATCTGTGAATCTCCTTATCCTTATGCTTGAATAATGAGTTCTCGTGCTAGCACGGAAGTCCAGTTAACATTTCCGATTGGTGTTCGCTTCCCTATCCTTACCCCACTTACCCAATACCTTCTCATACCCATCATTCCTACTTCCCATTCGAACATTGAAATCCCCTCATCATCATCATCAAATTCCAGCTCCAGTCTTCCGGGTGCTGTTAACAAGCCCTCGCCACCTTTTCCTGTCCATGAATAGTTGCTCTTCATGGGTCTTTCTCCAGTCTAGCCCTTTGTCTTCAAGATCATCCTTGATTTGGTCCAACCATTTCTTCTTTGGTCTTCCTACTGGTCTTTTTCCTGGGATAATCTTGTTGAAATAAGCTTTTGGTGTCCTCTCGTCTCCCATTCTTTGAAGATGCCCATACCATCCTAATCGTTGCTTCTGCAAATATTTTGTAGCACTGATATCTATGCCAGCCTCTGTCCTGTTTGTTTCGTTCCATACTTTGTCTCTCCTTGTCCTTTGAAGCATTGTTCTTATAAACTTCATTTCGGATGCCTGAATCCTACTTTCTTCTCTTCTGGACAGGGTGCATGTTTCTACTCCGTAAGTTAGAATTGGGATGTAGTATGTCTTAAACAGTATATGTTTACACTTCCTGGGCACTTTATTATCCCACAGTAGTGTTCTAACTTGTGCATTGAAGGAGGCTGCATTACTAGTTCTATTTGTTACCTCACTGTTGTTGTTGTTATCCTTACACACTGTGCTACCAAGATGTATGTATGTATGTATGTATGAATGAAATGAGGCATCAACCTGATTTTGTATTCGCTGAAGCCAGAGATAACAAATACGCTTCGCTCTCTGTTTTTCTTTTGTTAATTTCTTTTTTGCTGAGTGTTGCGCCTGACCAACTGGCACACGATGTGGAAACAAAGTGACGATCAAAAACGACAAGGGCGCAGTGAGGCTTGGCGACCGCTTTTGGAAGTAATCAACCGATGAGATGTGAGGGGTTACGATCTAGTAGGCTGTGCATAGCATAAACCGTGTTACAAGCTTTGTTTGGCGCCAAATGGAGTCATATGTTGATTCCTTCTCCTGGTGATGCCGATACGGATCATAGTTTCTTCTGTCCGTCTGTTTGTTTACGGTAATATATCTGTATCCACCAATAAATTTATGTATGTATTTATTTATTTATGGAGCACAAAAAGCTAAGTATTTTTTTCTGTCAACATGTTTGTAATGTCAAAGTAAGTGCCATGAAAATTTTCGCAGCGCGAGTGCAAATACTTGGCGAGTATCGTGCAATTATTTTTTTAAATTATATATAACAAATCCGTCAAATCAATCTGAAAGTTTAATTTAACTTATTAAAAGTGTGATAAGTCATTAAACATATTTCGGACCGAAACAAGGAGGTCATCTTCAGCAAATGAAAAGTCCTTAAACATAATTCTAAATAAGAATTAATAGACTATTTAAGAAAAGGAAAATAAATTAAGAGAAATCTGCACAATAAAGAACAACTGTGTAACAATCGTTCGAGATGGAGTAATCAGTACGGATAATATTAAGTTTCTAAACATCCATAGAATCTATATGTAGTACACTTGTTTATGGTTCTTTAACATGTTTTATTTTTAAATTATTTTTGTCTCGTTTTAAATTTCTACTTGTTCATTAAATCCCTTATTTTTCAACGATTCTTCATATATTAATAGCATTTAAATTAAAAGTTTGGTGCTTTTCAGTCGGTCAACACGATTGTACCCAAATGAGAAGGGTTATTCCTTAATCCTGAAAGAAAATTACATGATATTAGTAAATACACTTGGATGACCAGTTCCAATCGTCAAGCGATCAACAACACATCCATTACACTCAGACTATAAAATCTATGTCTGAAAATATGGGTGAAAATATTTACAATATTATCATATATTTAGTTGCAGTATTAGTAATGCAACTCCTCAGTATTTGATAGTAGTATTATATGTGATGTTTTTTGAGATACTGGAAGTGGTGATTTACTTCCGTTATTTGCCAGTTTGGAGTGAATATGTGGTGGTTGTAAATTGTCAATTATGATTGTACTGAATTGTACAGGCTACTTGTCTGGTTAGGATGTTGCGCGGTCCTGTTGAGAATAGTACACTTGGACACTTATTGCACTCGACTGACTGGAAATTCCTGTGTGTGAGGGTAAGTTGTCTCGCTGGACTGTTCCCCCTCCCCGCATTCCTAAGTGCTGTGTGCTCCTGGTACAAGTGTACCTGTAGTGGGTTGCCAAGTATAGACTCTAAAATGTGGTGTATGTTACTGTATTCAGGATAATCTTCAACTATCAAGGGCCGTGAATTCAATGCTCCCCGCGCATAAGCTAGTAGGCATATAAGCGCTGCCCGGTCTATGAGAATGTCCCGGCACCTTTAATACTGCCGTGAATACCGGCCTAGGTTTATTGAAGAAAAAGATACAATCATACATCCTCATACAATAACATTTTCCCCCTTAATCCCTTATCTATAAGGTGCGTTCAAAAATTAACGAGCCGGAGGCATAATTACAGAAACCAGTACCTGTATATTAGAAGTATTTGCCCTGACTGTTGAGGCACTTGTCCCACTGTGACACGAGGCGGTGAATGGCTGTCTCATAAAATTCCCTGGGTTGCGATGTGAACCAGTTCCGCACGTACAGCTGGACGTCGGCGTCCGAGGTGAATTGTTGGCCCCGCAGAGCCCTTTCCAGGGGACCAAACATGGCGTAATCACAGGGAGAGAAGTCTAGGCTGTATGGAGGGTGGCTCCCATTTGAATTTCTGCAGGAGTGCCGCGACTGTGTTGGCAGTATGAGGTCGTGCATTGTCGTGGAGCGACCACGGCGGCTATGGCGTTCACTGTCACTCGGCGGTCCTGGGTAATGAGTGCATCAACCAGCTGGACGTTGTCATCGGTAATGCAGCTGGGTGCTCCAGACCGGGCATCATCGACTTACGACATCCGTCCTTCCCTGAAGCGCTTGTGCCACGCCTTGACCCTTGCAAGGGACATGCAGTGTTCACCGTACAGATGTGAAATTCGGCGATGAATATCCGTTCCCCATACTCCTTCCGCTGTCAGAAACCGAACAACACCTCTTTGCTCTTCGGTTGACGCCTCCATGTCACTGTTTGCAATGCGACTGACAGAGTTGGACGATTGATGCATGCTGCAGCTCGCTTTGTATCGTCACGTGACGTGCACGCGTGCTCTCTAGTGACGGGCTGTGACCTTCCACGCTGTGGTCGTAACCACACCTTGTTACACACGCCACGATTAGCCGATGTCGTCACCGGTTTGCCCATTCCAGCCTCCGGCTCGGTACTTTTTGAACGCACCTTATAACCTCGCTACCTCGTTATGTTGTGTCTTGTTTCCGACGGAGTGTGTTGTTTGGTTCAGTGAAGAGGGGTGAACAACTCTCCATGAAAGTGTGCTCGTTTAATTTATTGGGGTTGTTTCTTTTGGCTAGGTGTATCTCGATTGCTTCCTTTATGTCGAGAGCTCTGCCTTTCGGTACGAGATGAATTACTTTTTAGTCGGTTTCAATGTTAGTGAAACTGTGTCCCGTGTTTTTTCGCATTTCTATGTTCATGGTAACGTGTATCCACTCTTCTTCCACTCTTCCCGATGTAATTTGCTTGACAACCTGTATCTTTGCACGTGGTGGAAAATACCATAATGTTAATAGAATTTTGTAAGGATACCTATTTTCTAATGAATTTTGTTCAATAATTCTACTTAGAATTATCCTGGATTTCGTTTTCCTAATTTGATCTACATCGGCTATAACCAATAATAACCTTTAATTTCTTCACATCAACAGTCAAAACTCGCAATTCTTCACTAAGGCATTTTGGCAAATCCACCAATTTAAATAAGCTCAATGAACTCGACCTGAGAAACCGTTTACAATTTACTGATCTGTGTTTACTACATCTCTACTTAGTATAAAACAAAGTCCCCGATTCTTGGATGTTACGGGTAAACTCGAGAACCACTGGATGGATTTTGATACGGTTTTCACCATTATGTAAAGGATATCTTGAGGATGATTTCTCTAGAAAATAATTTATCTATTATCAAAGGAAGCCGAGCAGTAACGATTTCAGTGGAAAGGTCGAAAAATAACTTGGCGTCCAAGCGCTTTGTAAGCTTACGCTGGGCAAACCGTTAAAAATATCTAAATAATATGAGTGTAAGAATTGTTCAGTATGAAATGTTCTACAAAAATGTCCGCGAGAGCATATGTTTATCTTCAATACATCGCCCACTGTAAGTGTTTTTACGTTTTAATTTCTTCCAGCCCGTGTCCATTCAACTACTGAGGCGACAGTTTACGAGCTAGCTGAGGGCGATATAAAATAAGTGACTTCATTTACGTATTTTAAAGTCATACAGCATAACTTTTTGATGTATAAGGATTACATCGCTGCCATGAACTAGATTTTCCAACCACCCCGAGCCGAGAAATAGTTACCTTACAGAAATGATAACAACTTTTTTTCTTGGACACGCAAAATTTTGAAATTAATAAACCAGTTATACAACATTTCATTGTATATTGTGTTAAAGTTTGGATTCAATCTGATGACGGGTTTTTGAGATAATAATTCTTAAATGTAACGCATGGTTGAAACACGCTTAAAAACGTGCTCTTTTGTGCTCCAACTGCGACAAAAAATATTAAAATATAAACTAAAAATTCCAAACCTGCATGAGCTAACGTACAATAGAACGACGAAAATGATGATGTTATTGGATTTTATGTAGGTCTATTGGTTACTTCACAAACAACCTTCAAACTCGAGTGCACATAATACTTTGGTCGACAGTAGTTATGGAAGGAAGGGTTGAAGACAGGGAGGCATGGAGCGCTGTATCATACCAGTCAAAGGACTGACTACTCAAAAAGCAGCAATATACAATTAGTGCAAAATAACCCTTTGATGGTTGTACTTTTTCCTCATCTTCCTTCGGCTTATCCCAATTATTTGGGGTCACCGGAGCCTACCTAACTAATATTGGTTTTGATAATGATGATGATAATTGTCGTTTTAAGGGGCCTAACATCTAGGTTATCGGCCCCTAATGGTGTGGGTGATCGTGAAGATGACAATGAAATGCCAACTATAACTAAAACTGACTACTAACTTGTATACTAGAAGAAGAAATGGAAAACAAAAGGAGAATAAGGCAAATAAAGGACGGGAGGAAAATAAATGCACTCAACCCTCGAAGAATGCGGATTGAAGGACTTGGAAGGAAGGAGAGCCATGAAAGGCAGATAGGAAAGTGAAAGAAGAGAGGGTCTGACCCACAGGTAATGGATAAAAGGGGGAGAACCGGACCCAGCTCAAGAATCCCTCGGGGTCGCCAACTTATGAACTCACCAGCCGTGAGCCTCTGAAGGTGTAGCATTATCTAGGGTGCACCAGAAGTGGCTGGGCTACATACACTCGGCCTCCTTGAGGGCCTTGAGCAGAAGGCAGGAGATAACAGGAAAAAGAAGGCTGAACCCTCGCAGAAGGAGGGTATCAGAAATAATGAGAAAAGGGCCAATTAAGGCGGGAAAGTGAAAGACTCCCTAGGCTTCGGATACCCTAATACCGTCGGGGTCAGAAGAGAATAAGAGTTGACCAAGTGAGGTCGACATGAAAGAAGACGGAGAGGAGCCCGGCACAAGTAGGTAGAAGCAATGCCGGACTCAGCTGGGGACCCGCCATTTTGGTTATGGCCGGGGATTTAAGACCGGATGCCCTTCCTGACGCCACGTGATTTTTCGGGAGAAATTTTCACCCAGCTCTCACCGGGATTCGATCCCGGCCGTCCGGGCGAAACACGAGCAGCTAAGCCACTGCGCCATCACGCTTCTCCCTTGAATGGTTGTATCTAAAAAAAACAGTTACTAATATAAGCGTTGAATCTAAAGCGTTATCCCCCACCCTGTATTTTTTTAGTGTTTAATATTAAACTAAGCCATGGAAAAGCCGAGATTATTTTCGAAACAATAAGAGATTTAAAATCAATAGAATATTGTATAGATATCCTTCAAATTTGATTTAAAACAGAAAGCTAAAATGGGGAGGGGGGAACTTATAGAGTAGTAAAAAGCATTTGGCGACCGAACACACACAAAACAGTCCACAATATCTCAAACAAAGTGATTCCCCAGTATGGAGTTAATAATTTGTTTCACATTGCAGAAGTATAATGAAATCCCGCATTGAATCTATTGGTCTGTGAATATTACATCAGCCACACATGAAGAGACCAGTATGCGCGACAAATATAGTCCAAAGTTATTGTCTGGACTTGGAATAATAGATAGTTGATGTTTTCCACATCAGAGCACAATCAGAAAACATTGGATGTCGGTGCTGCTGCTGGTGTGTGTGTTTGAAAGTTTTACAATAATAGCGAATCGATGGCAAACAATGAAACTAATACTTCAGCTTTTCATGGATGAAATGACATACATATTAGAGCGCCAACCTTATTGTCTTCTGCATTAGTTTCAGATGAACAAGTCTATATGTCTGTAAAACTGATTCAATGCCATTATATTGACAATCATTTTTACTCTGTTGGTCCGCATATGCCGTTACTAATAATAACCAAAGATATTATCAATTGTGACAGAGAATGTGAGGAAGGAGTAAACCAAATCGTATTTCTCTTTGCACTTTTTCTTTTTGATAAAAAAATAATATCGGCTGATACTTTGTTCTTTTACTGGACGAGGTATGTGTAATACCTGGTGGTAAAATTAGACTCGACTAGCGAAAACTCTCGCATAATGAGTTCTGTGCGCCCCATGTGTACAGACTACCCGCTGAGCTCTAGTGTTGTGCGGGCTGTACAGTTCAAACGTCTGCAGTCCTTACTTGAATTAAAAAAACAAATAACACACACTAATACAGTCATCACAATTAACACCGGTTATCAGACAGATTCTACACACACCCAAAGTACACGGGGCTACATGACCACGTTGTGGCAGCCCCTAAACTTAAGAACCCAACCAAAAGCACTTTATAAACAAATAAATATATTTCCGCTGACTTTTCAAAAAATGCAAGATTTTTCCTGTACTATTGAGACGATTTGGAAGATTTTGGTACAAACTTCTAACTCCCTCTGGTTTAGGAGCTTGAGTTTTGTTAAACATACACCTTAGCGTATTTGGGAATATAATAAATAATAATAATAATAATTATTATTATTATAATAATAATTATAAAAATAATATTTTTTTACGAGGGACTGTGGAAAATCTTCAAAAGACACTTGTGAAGGGCCCGCACTCCACAGTAGTGTGGGATTCTTACCCACTAAAAACCACCTCCCTTTTCCCACGACGCGTTCATCACCCCGGAACCGCTCTCGCATTACTTCAGGGGTGATGTCGTGCTTACTTAGCCTTTCAGCCTTCTTCTTTCTTCATTTCTTCTTAAGGACGTTCGTACGCTTCCAGATCCCGCTTTTCCTGGCGAAGGACATCCTCCACATACACTGCTACATGATCCCATGATTGCTGGTTCCGTAACATCACAGAAATCTGGTGTCAGTTCTCCCAATTCAGTTTCCACATATTCTCTCTTCATCATCCGAAGGCCGCACACGAAGAAGGTGTGAAGTACATCATCGATGTCGTCACAATATATGCATGTTGCACCACTCGCTCCGCCTACTCTATGCAGGAATTTACGGAAATATCCGTGTCCTGTTAGAAGTTGTGTGAGGTAATAATTGACTTCTCCATGGACTCTTTCGACCCAGATATCCAGGCGTGGTATCAGTCACTTGGTCCATTTACCACGAGGGTCACTTTCCCATCTGAGTTGCCATCGCCTCATCCGTTGATTAAAGGCACGCTCCTTTGCACAGCTCACCTTGGGTACGCCAGATTTCTTGTCGCACCAATGCAAGTAGATCTATTGGGACTATTGCTGCCACCGTGAGGATTGCAGGTTCAGAAACCGTGCGGTATGCATATGCAATACGTAAAGCTGCTCTCCGTTGTACGGCAGCTATCCTTCTCCGATATCATGCAAATCTCGCAAGGATTCGGCCCAAACTTCAGAGCCATACAGGAGCACTGGCTGAACCGTCGCCATGAGGAGGCGTCATAATAATAATAATAATAATAATAATATCGTATGGCCTCGAGTGCCGGGTGCAAGCTTTGTTATTTGACACCCAGAGGGTAGATTGCCTGTCGAATTTCGTTGTTCCTTGAACCACTAGGGCTTTCTAGTCTAGTAGAGAAATGAAGAACTTTGTGTTGGCGAAAACTCCCGAGATTAATTTTGCCATTATGAACACGGCCTACTGAATTCAAATGGGTTATTTGACATGTCAACATCGTATGACATGCGTGTCGTAATTTTTTCCGCATTTAAAAAAAATCCACGGCCAGGAGCGAACCTGCAAGCTTGGGGGTTAGTAGACCGACACGTTAACCACTCACCCACCGTGGCAAGCATTTATGTATAATACGATAGGCTTCGGTGGCGTAGTCAGTAGCATGCTGAGCTTTTATGCCCAGGATCGCGGGTTCAAACCCAGCCGAAGCCGTTGGATTTTTAAGAGCGTTAAAAATCCCTCAGTATGCCTTCCTTCGGAGGGGAAGTGAAGCCCGCGGTCCCATGTCGTAGATTTATGGCATGTTAAAGAACCTTCCACTAATTACACCTGTGTGAATCTAAATTGTATTGGTTAGGAATGTAAACAACGCTCTTAGGTTTCTACGTTCGTTGCCAAGAGCCGACTGCGGTGGCGTCTAGTAGCTAAGTTCTGAACTAGGCCTAGTAGTCGTTGACGGTGGCGTTTGGCGGCAAAAGCAGGAACTATTTGAAAAATTCAAAGTTTGAATTAAAAACAGATACGCACACTAATACAGCCATTAGCCACAATTAACACCGGTTATCAGACAGATTCTACACACACCCAAAGTACACGGAGCTACATGACCGCGTTGTCGCAGCCCCTAAACTGAGGAACCAACCAACCAAGCAAGATCACGGGTTCAAACCCAGCCGAAGTCACCGGATTTTTAAGAGCGTAAAAATTCTTCAGTAGGGGAAGGAGAAGTAAAGCCGGGGGATTAATGGCATGTAAAGAGAATCTACCATTACATTTGGTAGTGTGTAGCAAAATTTGTAGGTTATATTTGGATGGTTAGAAGTTCACCGCTGGGTGATAGTGACAGTAGCATCTGGTAGTCCAAGTTCGAACTACAGTACTTGAAATTGAACTTGCTGGGAGTCCACGGGCGCTCAATTATAATACCATGCTTTGGCCATTGGCTGCAATTCATATATAACCCTCAACTAGTCTGGTTATGATGATGATGATAATGATGATACGAAGGTGGATCAAAAAGTTAGTGTCACTAACGCGCTGCAGCAGCGCGCTATGTGTCGCAAACGTGGGCACAGCGGAGAAAGGGACAGTCACTGCCCACATGTCTGTTAGGCAGGTCGCTGTGGTGTCTCGTCTTGTATGGTGTGAATAGCGGTCAAATGCAATGGCGCGTCGACTGGACGTTCACTCCAAATATGAGGTGGGTGCCACAATCCGATTCCTATGGGCCAAAAGGAAGAATTGCACGATTAAAGAGAAGCGCCGGGGGAAATTGAGTGCATGTGTGATTTTGTTGCACGATACCGCAACACCTCACAAGGCCCGCCAAACGAGCGAACTGCTGCAGCGTTTCAAGTGGGAGGTCTGGCAACATTCACCCTACAGTCCCGACCTAGCGCCATGTGACTTTCATCTGTTCGGTAAGCTCAAAACGGAGCTCGGTGGTCGACGTTTCCAGACCGATGAGGAGGTGAAGGCCGCTGTCTCCGTGTGGTTGCAGAACGCTGGAGGAACTTTCTATGCATCCAGCATCGACAAGTAGGTTGTGCGTTCGCAGAAATGTTTGCAGTCTCTTGGAAACTATGTGGAAAAGTGACGTTACATTGTATGTCGTTATAGGCGTGTTGCTGTTGTATAGGTGGTGTAATAAATGGCCATAACTGGGAAGTGCAACTTACTTTTTGATCTGCCCTCGTAGTTGTTATTTTACGGGACCTAACATCTAGGTTATCGACTCCTAATGAAATGAATGAGAATGAAACCTACTTAGGCCTGCATCTAACTAAGTCCTCCTTGTAACGTAGTGGCTAGCATTCTTGCCTGTCACCGTAGTAGTTGAATGGACATGATTGGAAGAAATTAAAACGTAAAAACACTTATAGTTGGCGACGTATTGAAGATAGATATATGCTCTCGCGGACGTTTTTGTAGAACTTTTCATGCTGAACAATTCTTACACTCATAGTATTTAGATATTTTTAACGGTTTGCCCAGCGTAAGCTTACAAAGCACTCGGAAGCCAGGTTTTATTTCGACTTTTCCACTGAAATCGTTACTGCTCGGCTTCATTTGATCACAGATACATTATTTTCTACAGAATTCATCCTGGAGATATCCTTTACGGAATGGTGAAAACCCCATCATAATCCATCCAGTGGTTCTCGAGATTACCCGTGACATCCAAGAATCGGGGACTTGGTTTTATACCTAGTAGAGATAATATTTCAGCAGTATAGATACCGCCTGCTGTGCTCACAAGCGACCGATCGTGACAAATGAGCAATGATGAATCAAAGGTATGAGTACCCAAATCGTATAATTTTATAAATATCGAATAACCAGTGAGTGTTTTGATGATCCAATTTTCAGTGATTGTCTTCTTAAGTTAGGGAACGCAGAACTTGGAATTCTAACTGAAATGTAAATAATTTTCTAAATCATTTGGTTGAAATAAAAACATAACAACCTTTCTCCTTAAGTCTCTAATTATAAATCTATTGGGGAAAGTGTGGTTTATGAACATGCAAGATTTCTCGTACGGGTCCGCTATTTTTCTGGATTTATACATCACCGTCTGCAGTAGCCACGCTCGCTAACGCACATCGCTAGGCCATGGGGCCAAGTTCTCTGCGGACTATCTAGACGTGAATTTGAGCCCCACCGTCTGCCATCCTTGAAATGTCTTTCCGTGGTATCCCCATTTTCAACTCCAAGTAAATGCTGAGACGGTAACTTCTGATAGGCCACATTTGCTTTCTGCCACATCTTTGCCCAGTTTCATTCATCTTCATTCATTTCATGTCTCATTAAGTCCTCTCTAGTTTACCATCAGGAAGGGCATCTGGGCGTGAAAAACACCCGCCACATCGCATTTCGTCTCCAACTTCGCTGAAAACGGGAATAATGAGGGGCAAACATACATATAACTTATACACACCCAAAGTTTCTAGTGAGGCAGAAGTGAAAAGAGCTGTTTTTTTGTGGTTTCTCACTTCTACTCCAGGCAAATTTCGGGATGATTCTTATCTTTATGTCACGACCGCCTCCTTTCCAATTCCCACTTGAATTACAAATACACTAATACAGTCATCACAATAACACAGGTTATGAGACAAAAATCCCGCTCTTATCCAAGTTCACGGGGATAAATGACCACAATGTTTAACTCTTTATAGGGGAAAACTAATTGTTATTTTTATGTGTTTTTACATTTTAATTTATTTTAATAATATTATTTTTTGTTTCTCTGATTTTTATATTTTTAGCCTACTTTTCACATTTTGCAAAAATGAGGAAAAAGTAGACTTATGAGATCGGGCAAATGTGTGTCTGTCTGTCCGTCTGTCTGTCTGTCTGTTCTTCTGTGTGTCTGTCTGTCTGTCTGGCTGTGTGTGTGTTCTTCTGTGTGTCTGTCTGTCCGTCTGTCTGTCTGTCTGTCTGTTCTTCTGTGTGTCTGTCTGTCTGTCTGTCTGTTCTTCTGTGTGTCTGTCTGTCCGTCTGTCTGTCTTGTCTGTTCTTCTGTGTGTCTGTCTGTCTGTCTGGCTGTGTGTCCCCCCCCCTATCAACTCCTAAACGGCTGCAGCAATCGAAACAAAATTTGGTAGGAGTAAAGATCTATACCTGAATATCTCACGGCCATAGTTGAAAATGATGTCAGTGCTACCAACTGCTGAAAAATCACAATTGAAATTTGAGCTCCATGTTGGATATCTTGGAAGGTATGAATGGGAGCTATTTCAAAATTGGCACACGTATAGATAATAATATTGCAGTTTAATTTCCAGGAGGCCATATACGGCAGTGTTGCCAAAATGATTATAAGCCTGCTGATAGGTCCAAATTTTAAATGCATATAACATCTACACTATCAATTGGATTTCAACCAAATTTCGTATGTACTATGCGTACATAAACAGGTATGACTGAGTGTATTCTTAAGTGCCATCAGGACTGCCAACTGTTAAAAAATGCTCTTAATTTTTTTAAATCCAAATACCCATATATCAGAAAGTATGCAAGTTGACAGCTTTAAACTATGCACACGTATAGTACCTGACATTCTATATTAATTTGGAGTAACGTATATACATCAGTGCTACCAACATGATTCTAAGCCTGCTGAGAGGTCCGACTTTAAATACATGTAACTTCTATACTATCAATTGGATTTCAATCAAATTTCTTATGTGCAATGTGTACCGTAACATACATTACTATGCGCATTCTTAGGAGCAACCAGGGCTGCCAGCTGTTAATAAATGCTGTCTCTATTCGTTTTTCTTAATATCAATATATCAGAAAGTATCCAAGCCAACAGCTCTAAACTTTGCACACGTATAGTATCTGACATTCTAGATTAATTTGGAGTAACTTATAAACGTCAGTGCTGCCAACATGATTCTAAGCCTGTTGATAGGTCCAATTTTAAAATGCATGTAACTTCTATACTAACTAATGGATTTCCTTGAAAATTGACACAACAATAGATCAGATTATTTCAGATTATTTCTGACCAATACATGTATGTCATTGGTGCCAACATGATTTTACGCGCGCTGTTAGATCCAATGTTTAACTGCATGTAACGTCCATGCTATCCATTGGACTTCAACCAAATTTTGTATTCTGTACCTTAAGAGATGGAACTAAGAATATATTCAGTCACCAGGGCTGCCAACTGTAGTTCTCTATTTGGCTACATTATGCCAGATATACAGTATTTCGAAATAATTCAATATTTCGATATTACAAACCTAATTTTGTCATTATTCTAGATAGATCCATATAGATTAATCATTGCCATGGATCTTTAATTTTAAGAAAAGCAGGCTCTTTAGTTCGTCGCGGAACTTCTTGTTATATTTAGTATCAATTTTCAATGTATGTACTTATAGATTGAATTTTGATATTTTTATTGATTTAATTAACTAATTTCGAATTTATTTTTACAATTATTTTCATAATTCTTTTATAGTTTTATTTATAATTTTAATTTTTATATTACTTTATAATTGTAATTTTATTTGTATAATTTTGATTTCGATATTTTTAGACTTAAATTGTTAATGTTTTAGTTTTAATTTTTTAAATTTGTATCCAACATATTACGTCAAGTAGATACATATATAATATTTGATTTTTAGAAATACTATCACTTCGGAATGAAAATTCTCCAATATGTGGCTTAAAGATTCTACTATCAGCATCTTGGAAAGCATAAACGGTCCTTATGACAGGTGGTTAACCCATAAAGTGTTAAGGCCCTAAAGAAACAGCAACAAATTTTATCTTATAGTCGAGGGTAAGATCAATGAGGAACAGTTGGCAACAGTGGTTGTTCCTAATCAATGATAGGCTGATCGAAGGGGTCCATAACACTGAGTGGGATGGTTCATCATTCGGATGCGAGTCATGTGGTCTAATTCCCCATCATAGCCACCTTAATGTGACATAATCCAGGCGGTATCACCCCGGCTTCACCCACGTACACGGGTCCACTTCTCCTGCAAATCTAATTCATGGCGCAATGTAACTACCGCATTGGCACTCTGGTATCTGAGCCAACATCATCATGTGCAAGGGACTTTACAGGATAAACACAAAGTGCTCTCATTGAGGATCAATCTCCTAATTAACACGCTTTTGCCATTTGTTGATGATGATGAAGATAATTGTTGTTTTAAGGGGAACTGATACGTTCAAATATCTTGGGGAATGGATACAACACAATGGACTGGATAAAGAGGCAAACAACTCTGAACAAAAAAGGGAAGCTGAAGGAACTTGAGATAAAGGAAAGGACGATCCTGAGGAAAATTCTCGGACCACGGGAAAATGATGACGGAACATGGAAAAAAGGAACAAGTAGTTCCGTGGAGAACTATACAGCCTATTTTCATATATCCTACTCATGTTAATTGCCTCTATCTACATACAAAATTTCAGTTTAATTGTTGTAACAGATTCGTAGATATTGAGAACCGTCAGATGGTCGCCAGGTTGGATTTTTATTTTTGTACTATTGCATTAAGATTATTGTGTACGTGTGGTATACAAACTTCAATCGCATGATTAGAACACAAGAAGTAAAAACGAGATTTTAAAATTACGCACAGCAGCCATCTTGTGATTATGCAAACAATTGAAATAAATTAGATGCCAGTGGATCAACATTTGTATAAGCATTTAACGTGCAACGTTTCACGGCACTCGGACAGTTAATTCGCGAGAAACGTCCTTTAAAATATTTATACTTCGCGTCACCGCCATGTTGGATTTGTGCTCACCAGGTTACTGAAAGTCCTATAGGTGAGCATATGTTCATAGTCTGTCTGAACATTAAAAAATTCAGTTTGGTTGCTGTAAGAGATACATAGATATTGGGAACCGTCTAAATATTTCGGAAGCTCACCATTTAGGATTGTTATATGTATAGGCCATAGAGTTATGTACCATTCAAGGACAATTATTGCCTAGGTTCATTATTCAAACTTTCACTTCGATCGCATGATTACGACACAAGAAATAAAAACCTAATTTTAAAATTTCGCACAGCCGCCATCTTGAGGTTATGTAATCAATTGAATTAAATTAGATGGCAGTGCATTACAAACTGCAAAATCATTTACTGTACCACATTTCACGGCGCTCAGAGAGTAAAATCACAAGAAAAGTCTATTCAAATATTTCAAATTCGCTTGGTCGCCATGTTCGTTTTGTACTTTACAGGTTTATGAAATATACATAGGTAAACTTGTACCAGTACCCTTTTTCTCCGCGCAAAACTGCAGGGTGATATCTGTAATAGTTTCGGAGATATAGAATGTCAGTGTAATATTTCGCACAGCCGCCATTTTGAGGTTATGTAAACATTTGAACTAAATTAGACTCCAGTGCATTACAATGTGTATAAACAATTGCTGTACTAAGTTTCATTATGTTTGGATAGTTAAATCGCGAGAAAAGTCTATTTAAAAGTCTCAAATTCGCTTGGCCGCCATGTTGGTTTTGTAGTCACCAGGTTTTTGAAAGTCTCATAGGTGAACTTCTAGTAGTGCCCTTTATCACCGTACACAATTTCAGGACGATATCGGTAATAGTTTCGGAGATATTGAATGCTAGTGAAATATTTCGCACAGCCGCCATGTTGGATTGGTGAGACGTAACAAAATTTGAAGGGCACGGTCGAGGTCGCCGGGAATAGCGTTATGAACTTACCGAGTTTCATTGAAATCGCTCCAGCCGTTTAGATTTTATTAGGGGGGGACACACACACACCTCACACACACACACACACACACACACACACGGACAAAAGGTGATCTCATAAGCCTAGTTTTTCAAAATTGAAAATAGGCTAAAAATGAAGATCTCTGTATATGCAGACCGAAACCATTGTGGTCACAATGCGTAAAAGAAGGATACAATTGTGCGGGCATTTGATGAGAATGGACGGGCACCGGCTGACAAACAATTTTTAGCCTACTTTTCACATTTTGCAAAAAAGAGAAAAAAGTAGTAAAGATGTATTCCGGAATATCTCAAGCCCATATTTGAAAATCATGTCAGTGCTACCAACTGCTGAAAATACGCACTAGAAATTTGAGCTCCATGTTGGATATCTTGGAAGGTATGCATGGGAGCTATTCCAAAATTGGCACACGTGTAGATAATACTATTTCAGTTTAATATCAAGGAGGCCATACATGACAGTGTTGCCAAAATAATTTTAAGCCTTCTGATAGGTCCAATATTTTTATGCATATAACTTCTACACTATCAGTTGGATTTTAACCAAATTTTGTCTGTAATATGTGTACATAAACAGATATGACTGAATGTATTCTTAAGAGCCACCAGGGCTGCCAACTGTTAATAATTGCTCTCTGTATTTTTTTATCCAAATACCAATATATCAGAAAGTATGCAAGCCAACAGCTTTAAACTATGCATACGTATATTCTGACATTTTAGATTAATTTGAAGTAACTTATATACGTCAGTTCTACCAACATGATTATAAGCCTGCTGATAGTACCAATTTTGAAATACATGTAACTTCTATACTATCAGTTGGATTTCAACCAAATTTCGTATGTGCTATGTGTACCATAACAGATATGACTATACGTATTGTTACGAGCAATCAGGGCTGCCAACTGTTAATAAATGTTGTCTATATATTTTTTACTCTAATATCAATATATATCAGAAAGTATGCAAGCCAACAGTTCTATACTTTGCACACGTATAGCACCTGACATTCTAGATTAATTTGGAGTAATTAATACAAGGCAGTGCTGCCAACATGATTCTATGCCTGCTGATATGTCCAATTTTAAAATACATGTAACTTCTATACTAACAAATGGATTTCATCCAAAATTGGCACAACAAGATATCATAATATTTCAGATTATTTCTGACCAGCACACGCATGACATTGTTGGCAACATGCTTTTACGCGTGCTGATAGATCCAGTGTCTAACTGCAAGTAACGTCCATTGGACTTCAAGCAAATTTTGTATTCTGTACCTTAAGAGATGGAACTAAGAATATATTCAGTCACCAGGGCTGCCAACTGTAGTGCTCTATTAGGCTACATTTTATCAGATATATTTTGAACTAATTAGATATTTCGATATTACCATCTTAATTTCGTCATTATTCTAGATAGGTTCATATACTGTAGAATAATCATTGGCATGAAAAGTAGGCTGTATAGTTCTTCACGGAACTTCTTGTTTAAATATACACACATCAAAAAAAGTTTTGCATCACCTCGGTTCCAAGAGTTCCGGAACCGTTAAATACAAAGGGAATAGAGATCAACACAAACAACATTTCAGCTCGTTTTATTGCTCATGACACCCACACATTGCATGTTGTACCATCATACAGCTAGACTTTCAGCATTTGTGGTCCAGATTGCAGTACACACCACTACCTCTAATACCCAGTAGCACGTCCTCTTGCATTGATGCATGCCTGTATTCGCCGTGGCATACTATCCACAAGTTCATCAAGACACTGTTGGTCCAAATTGTCCCACTCCTCAACGACAATTCGGCGTAAATCTCTCAGAGTGGTTGGTGGGTCAAGACGTCCATAAACAGCCCTTTTCAACATATCCCAGGCATGTTCGATAGGGTTCATGTCTGGCGAACATGCTGGCCACTGTAGTCGAGCGATGTCGTTATCTTGAAGGAACGCATTCACAAGATGTGCACGATGAGGTCGAGAATTGTCGTCCATGAAGACAAATGCCTCTCCAATATTCTGCCGATATGGTTGCACTATGGGTCGGAGGATGTCATTCAGGTATCGTAAAGCCGTTTCGGAGCCTTCCATGACCACCAGTGGCGTACGTCGTCCCCACATAATGCCACCCCAAAACATCAGGGAACCACCACCTTGCTGCACTCGATGGACAGTGTGTCTAAGACGTTCAGCCTGACCAGGGTGCCTCCAAACACGTCTCCGACGATTGTCTGGTTGAAGGCATATGCGACACTCATCGGTGAAGAGAACGTGATGCCAATTCCGTGGGGTCCATTCAGCATGTTGTTGGGCCCATCTGTACCGCGCTGCATGGTGTCGGGGTTGCAAAGCTGGACCTCGCCATGGACGTCGGGAGTGAAGTTGCGCATCATGCAGCCTATTGCGCACAGTTTGAGTTGAAACACGACGTCCTGTGGCTGAACGAAACGCATTATTCAACATGGTGGCATTGCTGTCAGGGTTCTTCCGAGCGGCAATCCGTAAGTAGCGGTCATCCACTACAGTAGTAGCCCTTGGGCGGCCTGAGCGAGGCCTGTCATCGACAGTTCCTGTATCTCTGTACCTCCTCCATGTCCGAACAACATCGCTTTGGTTCACTCTGAGACGCCTGGAAACTTCCCTTGTTGAGAGCCCTTCTTGACACAAAGTAACAATGCGGACGCGATCGAACTGCGGTATTGACCTTCTAGGCATGGTAGAACTACAGACAACATGAGCAGCGTACCTTCGTCCTGGTGGAATGACTGGAACTGATCGGCTGTCGTACCCCCTCCGTCTAATAGGCCCTGCTCATGCATGGTTGTTTACATCTTTGAGCAGTTTCAGTGACATCTATGAACAGTCAAAGGGACTGTATCTTGGATACAATATACACAGTCAACGTCTATATGCCGGAGATCTGGGAACCGAGGTGATGCAAAACTTTTTTTGATGTGTGTATCACAGTGTTGAAAGCTACTACTAAATGGGTAGAAGAGGTCAAAAGAAACACCATTGAAGTTGGACTAACTGAACTTGTCATTCTCGATAGGAAAACGTTTCGAAGATGAGTTGACAATATCAAGACGTTCAAAGAGAAAACACCACAACACAGGCCAAATTTGGTAATAACAGAGGAGCGGAGAAAGATTAGAAGTGAAAGAATGAAGAGGTTCTGGGAAGAAAAGAAGAAAATATTGACCAGAAAGTCTTAGGTTCCATGCAGTCCACAGTTGGCCAAAGTTGGAAACAAAACAAAAAAGAGGGGCCTAACATCTAGGTTATCGGCCCCTAATGGTTTGGGTGATAGTGAAAGATGAGAAGAGAATGAAAACTATAACTAATACTAACTACAAACTTACATACTAGAAGATGAAATGGTAAACACAAAAGGATAAGGCAAACAAAGGACAGGAAGATAAGAAATGCCCTCAACCCTCGACGAATGAGGATTGAGGGACTTGGAAGGAAGGAGAGCCATGAAAGGCGAATAGGAAAGAAAAAGCGGAGAGGGCCCGGCCCAAAGTCAGAGGAGAAAGGGGATAAAACGGACCCAGCTCAGGAATCCCTCGGATTCGCCAACTCCGGAAATCACCAGACGTGAGCACTTGAGGGTGTAGCACTATCCAGGGTGCACCATAAGTGGTGGGGCTACATACACTCTGCCTCCTTGAGGGCCTTGTGCAGAAGGCAGGAGATAACATGAAAAGAAAAGGAAGGCTGTCCCCTCGAAGAATGAGGGGGGGGGGGGTATCAGGAATTACGGCGGAAAGTAAAAGACCCCCTAAGCCTCGGATACCATAATACCGTCGGGGTCGGAAGATAGCAAGAGTTGACCAAGAGAGGTCGACAGGAAGGAAGACGGAAAGGAGCCTGGCACAAGTAAGTGGAAACAATGCTGGACTCAGCTGGGGTCCCGTGGTCGCCAACCCACGTTCCACTAGATGTGAGCCCTTGGGGGGTTGCCATTTGTACGCACACACTGTTTACAAACTAAGCTAGTAGGATTAATATCAGTTCTTAATCACCCTCTTTCACAAAATCATTCATCCTTCTACTTAGTAATACATTTTCTCATTACATGTGGTTTCTTACATTACACTTAAAACAATATTTACAGAAATGCTCTTCATATATCATATCAGTGTTCTTGGGACAGGGTGATACATAGGAACCGGATGTTTTTGAAATGATCAGTACTCGGTTGATTTGCGAGGGAAGCTTATTTTATTGTTACCACATTTAAGAATACGTTCTACCATTTCATTTACTATTCACCATTGTTAGGTGTAAAAGATAATGTCACTCAGGTGGCGGCCATCCATTCGAATACAGGTTTCAGGTCGTCGCGAGAAAGCATTCATAACTCTGCCGAACACCGGACGTTTTTAAATGGATTGTACTCAGCCCGGAGGAGCGGCAGAGGGAGGGGAGAGTAGCCACGCTCCTCTGCATAGCATACCATGTCACTCCCACCTACGTTTTGGAGCCTGCCAGGTCAGTCGTGAGAGTCCTCACCTCTTCGACTTTCCTGAATTGATATTAGGCTTTATTCGTTGGGTGCACTTAGGCTAGTCCTATTAGCAATTTTGATGGCTGTATTAGTGTGTCATCTGTGATGCTGGTAAGGACTGCAGACGATCAAATGTTTCAAGCAGTTCTTACTTTTGCTACCTAATGCTACCGTACACGACACCTATCTGTGGTCTTGGCTACTAGATTCCATCGCAGTCAGCACCTGGTGGCGAACGTTGGAACTAATATATAGCGTTATGAAATGATCTAACCTACAAATTTGTCTTCATATAAATGTAGTTAGTGAAAGGTTGGTTCTTTTTCAAGCCATAAATGGACCATCGGCTTTACTTCCCCTCCAAAGGAAGGTATTCTGAGGGATTTTTAACGCCCTTAAAAATTCCGATGACTTCAGCCGGGTTTGAACCCGCAACTTTAGGCATAGAATCTCAGCATGCTACCAACTACGCCACCGAAGCGCTTCCTTGTCCAGCCCTTTTCTCATGATGATCTCACCTACATACTTGAATTTCTCCAATCGGTGGATTTCCCCGTGTTTTGTGTGGAGGTTTTTTTCGAATCACCCACTTTGGGGTACGTCAGCTCAATCACTTCTTAAATGCTTTTACTCTCCTTTTCAAACAATACTTCTTCATTCTGTCTACTCTCCTCTTCCTTTCATCTTCTGATATCTGCATCGGTTTTCTGGTATCGACTCTGCCTTGGGACTTCTTAGGTTTGTCTTTGGTCAAGATTTTGGCAGTACCATTCATTAACATGAGTTCAGTAATTTTTAGTTCTCGCAGGTCCTTTACCAACTTCGGAAACCAATTAGGTTTAATATTCTTTTTGGAAAATAAGTCAAAGGTTTACTTGATAATTCGGGCAGGATTCATTCGGCATGTGTGTACCTAGAAATCAATCCTTCTATTCCTTATGGTATCTGAAAGTCTCTCCGACTTTACACACAATGTGTCGTTCCTTTAAAAGACTTGTTTGTTGGTTTGGAATTTAGAAACAATGATCTTCCTCAAAATGTTCCTCTCTTTGTTTTCCAATTTTTCCATTTGCCCTTTTCTCTTCAAGACTAGTGTCTCTGCTGCAAAGAGTGCCTCCGGCTTAATGCCTTATTTTGGTTTATCATTATTATATTTTGTTTCCAAATTCGGCCAACTATGGATCGCATAGAAGCTAAGGCTTTCTGGTCAATCTCTACTGTTCTTCCCAGAACCTCTTCATTCATTCACTTTGAATCCTCCGCTGCTCCGCAGAAATTACCAATTTAGGCCTACATTTTGGTGGATTCTCCGTAAATGTCTTAACACTGTGAATGTGACTTCGAAATAAAGTATCTTCATGTTGTGGATCACGGCGGCAGTAATTGCAATTGCAGCCACGTCTTTCTTGACGTCTTCTGCCCATTCCGTTGTAGCCTTCAATCTAGCAATGTGCTCGTCAAACGGTTCCTGGCCATTCTCATCAGATCTCCATATAACTTCTGTCGTCATTAGCGCATTGAAACAGTAATGCTTTCAGTGTGCCGGTAAAGGATCTCGTTCTGCCTTTTCTTCCATGTCCCGTCAGTACTTTTACGTTGTCCTAGAATTTATCTTAAGATTTTCCTTTCCACGAGTTCAAGGTCCATCTCCTCCACCTTTTTATTCATAGGCCGAAGTATATAGACCCTCGGACTTCACTCCCGTGGTGTAATATCGGGAAGGAATCTTTTTTTTTAAGTGGCGACTTCGGTGGCGTAGTTGGTAGCCAGCTGAGCTTCTATGCCCAAGGTTGCGGGTTCGAACCCGGCCGAAGTCGTCGGATTTTTAAGAGCTTTAAGAATGCCTCAGTATGCCTTCCTTCGGAGGGGAAGTAAAGCCGGCGGTCCTATGTCATAGATTTATGGCATGATAAAGAACCTTCCACTAATTAGGCCTAGGCTTGTGTGAAGCTAAATTATAGGTTATATTTGACTAACGATTTTAGGTTCCAACGTTCGTCGCCAGGAGCCGACTGCCATTGCATCTAGTAACCAAGTTCAGAACTAGTTGGTCGTGACGGTGGCGTTTGGTAGCAAAAGTTGGAACTACTAGAAAATCGAATGTCTGCAGTTCATACTTGAAGCTTGCCACGGTGGGTGAGTGGTTATCGTGTCGGATTACCAACCCGAAGCTTGCAGGTTCGCTACTGGCCGTGGTAAGTGATTTTTGAGAGGCGGCAAAAATTACGACACCATGTCATACGATGTTGGCGTGTCAAAGAACCCATTTGAATTCATTAGGCCGTGTTCATAATGGCAAAATGAATGTCGGTATTTTCCGCCAACACAAAGTTCCTAATTTCTCTACTAGAAAGCGCTATGGTGTTCAAGGAGCTTAGATATCTAAACTCCTTGACTTTCATAGTGCTTCAAGGAACAACGAAATTCGACATGCAAGATACTCTTTAGGTGTCAAATAACAAAGCTTGCACCCGGCATCTAGGGCCATACGATATTATTATATTATTATTTATACTTGAATTGAAAACAGATATCACACACTAATACAACCATCACAATTAACACCGGTTATCAGGCAGATTCTACAAACACCCAAAGTACAGGGGGCTAATGACCGCGTTGTCGCAGCCCCTAAACTGAGGAACCAACCAACCAATCGTTTTTTAAATTTATTAATATTTTTAACTTACTGGTGTGCGATATTCACTCGCCAACACTGTTGCAGTTACAGCTGACCTATACGTAATTTCATCGCACGGCTGGCTGAACATTTTTATATGCAAATGAGCGTTATTAAATATTTTTTTAAAGCGTGTGATGGGAGAGAGGGTGGGGTTGGATTATTGTTGTGAAAGTGAGTGTACCGTACCGTCCGCTGCTCAAATTATGAGCATTATGTCACAATCAGTAATCAACCAACAGTCAGCATTTTTCGAGCCACGTTTAACCGTTAGTGTGGCCCTGCCGTTGTCATGGCAACCAGATTCTATGTCCCCCTCTCTCTCTGTTGCTCTCTCTCTCTCTCTCTTGCCGTGACGTGACAATAACAACACACAATCACTACGTTTCAGGGGGCCTTAATATACTCAGTTGCTGAATATAATACTCAATCGAAGAATAGTACATTATGCAACGAGCCTATAATGGCTATAATTAAGACACGAGTATTTTTTATAAAACGAGCGTATGCGAGTTTTATAATTTCCATACGAGTGTCTTAATTACCATTATAGGCGAGTTGCATATGACTGTTTATGTTCGACGATAATTATAACTTTATTATATGTTTTAACATAAATATTCATAAATATCTGTTGAGAGTCAGCTACTGGAATTTTGTGATCGCAGAGCGAGAGTTGGGTGTTATATCTTTGTCTTTCAAGAGCTTTGAACAACCGACGCATGCGCTCTGTGTGGTTGCAATGCCATATGCAAACCATATGTTTACATCTGCCGTCCCTCAGTAATATTGTCACCGCAGTCATTTGAAGACAATGCGCTGTGTAGAAATTAGTGTTGGTGATTTTAAGGTACAGTGCTATTTCTTGTCTCATATTCGCCAGTTTATTTACGCGAACATATGGACGGTGAGTATTCCATGTCGGTAATTTATTATAGTTCGATGTTGTGTTTATGTCCGACATGTTGGATTTTGAGCGCATGCGCGAAGTTATCGTTACCTAATTGGTCAATGAACGAGCTCTGATTGGCTGGAGAAACTGTATCATAATGGAAAACAGTGTTATAATGACCATCATTATGATACAGTTATCTGACACATAAAAGTGAGGGTCGAACATAAAAGTATTATTGGCACACTCATTATTTTGTCAATAATAATAATAATAATAATAATAATAATAATATTTTTTAAATTTATTCTCGTATCAGAAACATACATTTTAAACATATACCCCAGTTATTTACTATCTTTGCCCAAAACTTGGCCACTTCCAGTGCACTCTGTGCTCACCGACGAAGATCTTCTTCGGTGCAGGATGCTGGGCGCAGTCGACACGCAGTCATATGCTGAACAGTCTGGTCTTCTCCACAATCACATTGAATATCATCCTGGTCAATGTAACCCCATCTAGCCATATTAACCCTTGATCTGCCTACTCTAGAGTGCAGTCTATTCAGGGACTTCCATGTCGTCCATTCCTCGTCAGAGCCAGGAGGTAGAGTTTCAGAAACATTTTCCCAACCAGGGGGAAGGTTTGTCGTAGTCCTCCACATTTGCAACCTAGCTTTTTCAGCAGTGGTTCTAAGTTCCTTTGATGTTATAAGGAAACTCTTCCTCGACTTCAGTCGTTGTGGCTGCGGTTCGTGTCCATATAGAGGATAAGTTCTTTCATGCTCCATTGTCTTTCGTTCCTAGTTCGCTGCTATTTCTCTTCGAACAGGGGGTGGTGCTATTCCTGCGAGGAGATAAAGCCATTCGACTGGAGTTGATTTCAAGCAACCTGTTATAATTCTGCAGGTATCGTTGAGAGCTACATCCACCTGTTTGGCATGTGTTGAATTATACCAAACAGGAGAAGCATACCCTGCTGCAGAATAGCATAGTGCCATTGCAGAAGTTCGGATCGCTTCAGGTTGACTACCCCACTGTAATCCAGCCAGTTTGCGTAGGAGATTGTTCCAGGAAGAAACTTTCGACTTGGAGTTCATGCAGTGCTTCTTGAAAGTAAGAGATCTGTCAAGTGTCACTCCTAGATATTTTGGAGTCTCACAGTGTTCCAGTTCGACCCCTGACCATACGATCATTAACTTGTGAGTAGCTTCCCTATTACTCAAATGAAAAGCACACACTTGTGTCTTTGAGGGGTTTGGCTTAAGCTGGTTTGTGTTGTAGATTCTGGAAAGATCTTTAAGGCATTCGTGAGGGTGTTCTCCACTGAATCAAAATCTGTGTTCTGAGTGGCTAGAGCAAGGTCATCAGCGTACAGGAAACTTCTGCTGTTCGGGGCTATAGGTTGGTCGTTTGTATATATAATAATAATAAAATAATAATAATACATATATAACAAAAAGTGCTTTTCTATGAACACAAACATTCGTCAATACAACACTGTTATCAAACCAGTACCGCTATATGCATCTGAATGCCTTATTCTATCCGAGAAATGTTTACTCGCGAATTTAGAGAGAAAAGAAAGAAAGATCCTACACATCATACTTGGCCCGGTCTACAAAAATGGCATCTACATCAGAAAATCCATGCAAGAAATATACTTTAAGATAGAGTTTGCTTGTACGGTCATATACGACGGATGATCGACTCCCGATGGACGAAACGTATCTTCAGTATCTTTGACTCAAAACCAAAGACGTTTGGGACTTTCCGGGACGAAAAACGGACAACTGGTGCGAAATTAACAGAAAAACGTCGTGCTAAACACAGTGAACTCATGAAGACAAGGTGGATCAAGCGAAAAATGAACAAATGCCAGAATGTAAAATGAGGCTAATCGTGGTCCCTAGTTGGCCGACTAGCGAAATTGATTGAATAATAATAATAATTAAGTCAGCACCCAAACGAACAGGGAAATTTAAATATCTTGGAGAGTGGATGAATCCCAACACCTCGGAGAAAGATCAGATAAATGGAAACGGCATATCAACTAAACAAAAGTGTCTACAAGAAAGTTGGTTGGATGGTTGGTTCGTCAGTTTAGGGGCTGCGACAACGCGGTCATGTATCCCCGTGTAGCCTACTTTGGGTGTGTGTAGAATCTGTCTGATAACCGGTGTTAATTGTGATGGCTGTATTAGTGTGTGTTATCAGTAATTCAGCTAAGGACTGCAGACGATCTATTTCCAGTAGTTCCTACTTTTGCTACCAAATACATGTACTACCGTTCACGACACCTAGCTGCAAAGTTGTCTACTACTAGATGCCAACGCAACCAGCGCCAGCGCCCGGTAACGAACGTTGAAACCTACAAATTTTGCTTCCCACAAGTTTAGTTAGTGGAAGGCTATTTTACTATACATGCTATAAATCTATGACATGGGCCCGCTGGCTTTACTTACCCTCCCAAGGAAGGCATACTGAGGGATTTTTAACGCTCTTAAGAATCCGATGACTTCGGCCGGGTTTGACTATGCGACCTTGGGCATAGAAGCTCACCATGCTACCAACTACGCCATCAAAGCTGCCAAATTAACTAATACCAGGTACAAGTAATTTTTTCCAGGAGTGAGTATAAATACTTATATCTTGTACCCCGCCCATTCATTGGATACACTCATGTTGACCGACTGCAGATCTACAAATGACAAGTAGAGAGAATTCTCCGTCAACTCTATATCACTGATTTTTTAGCCTACTTTTCACATTTTGCAAAAATGAGGAAAAGTAGACTTATGAGATCGGGCAAATGTGTGTCTGTCTGTCTGTCTGTCCTGTCTGTCTGTCTGTCCTTCTGTCTGTCTGGCTGTGTGTGTGTGTGTCCCCCTATCAACTCCTAAACGGCTGCAGCAATCGAAATAAAATTTGGTAGGAGTAAAGATCTATACCTGAATATCTCACGCCCATATTTGAAAATGATGTCGGTGCTGCCAACTGCTGAAAAATCGCAATTGAAATTTGAGCTCCATGTTGGATATCTTGGAAGGTATGAATAGGAGCAATTTCAAAATTGGCACACGTATAGATAATAATATTGCAGTTTAATTTCCAGGAGGCCATATATGGCAGTGTTGCCAAAATGAATATACGCCTTCTGATAGGTCCAAATGTTAAATGCATATAACTTCTACACTATCAATTGGATTTCAACCAAATTTCGTATGTGCTATGTGTACATAAACAGACATGACTGAACGTATTCTTAAGAGCCACCAGGGCTGCCAACCGTTAATAAATGCTCTCATTTTTAAAAATCCAAATACCAATATATCAGAAAGTATGCCAGCCGACAGCTTTAAACTATGCACACGTATAGTACCTGACATTCTATATTAATTTGGAGAAACTTATATACGTCAGTGCTACCAACATGATTCTAAGCCTGCTGAGAGGTCCAACTTTAAATACATGTAACTACTAAAACTATCATTTTGATTTCAACCAAATTTCGTGTGTGCTATGTGTACCATAACAGATATGTATATGCCGAATCTTAAGAGTAACCAGGGCTGCCAACTGTTAGTAAATACTGTCTCTATTTTGTTACCCTAATATCAATATATCAGAAAGTATGCAAGCCAATAGCTCTAAACTTTGCACACGTATAGTACCTGGCATTCTAGATTAATTTGGAGTAACTAATATAGGCCTACGCCAGTGCTGCCAACATGATTCTAAGCCTGCTGATAGATCCAATTTTAAAATGCATATCACTTCTATACTAACTAATGGATTTTATTCAAAATTGACACAACAATAGATCGTATTATTTCAGATTATTTCTGACCAATACATGTACGTCATTGTTGCCAACATGATTTTACGCGCGCAGTTAGATCCAATGTTTAACTGCATGTAACGTCCATGCTATCCATTGGACTTCAACCAAATTTTGTATTCTGTACCTTAAGAGATGGAACTAAGAATATATTCAGTCACCAGGGCTGCCAACTGTAGTTCTCTATTAGGCTACATTATACCAGGTATACAGTATTTCGAACTAATTAGAAATGTCGATATTACCAACTTAATTTCGTCATTATTCTAGATAGATCCATATAGATTAATCATTGGCATAGATCTTAAATTTAGAAAAGTAGGCTCTTTAGTTCGTTACGGAACTTCTTGTTAATACTATTGAGTGAGTGACAGACAGGCTGCAGCATTTTTAGCCTACTTTCGATTTTTGCAAAAAATGAAAGTAGACTTATGAGATCAACACAGGGCGAAAAAAGTGTGTCTGTCTGTGTGTGTGTATGTGTGTGTGTGAGTCTGTGTGTGTGTGTGTCTGTGTGTCTGTGTGTGTGTGAGTGTGTGTACTCTGAATGTCTGTCCCCCCCTATCAATTCGAACACGGTGAATGCGAATTGAACGAAATTTGGTACAAAGGTAGCACTAGCAAAGGACACCTCAGTGTCATGTTTTATATAGCCGCCATCTTGACGGAAACGTAATGGCGGCCACACAAATGTTCAAAGCTTAAATCAAATTACGATTAACCTAATCATCCGATCTCTACCAAATTTTGCAACTACATCCCTTTATGGAGGGAGCATCCTTTGACCAATCTAATAGGTCATTCACCTGATAGTTTGCGGATGGCGGCCATCTTTATGTCAAAATTGATTCCCCCTATTAATTCGAACACGGTGGAACCGAATGGAACGAAATTTGGTACAGAGGTAGCACTAGCAAAGGGCACCTCAGTGTCATGTTTTATATCGCCACCATCTTGACTGAAACGTAATGGCGGCCACACGAATGTTCAAAGCTTAAATCAAATTACGATTAACCTAATCATCCGATCTCTACCAAATTTTGCAACTACATACCTTTATGGAGGGAGCATCCTTTGACCAATCTAATAGGTCATTCACCTATTAGTTTGCGGATGGAGGCCATCTTTATGTCAAAATTGATTCCCCCTATTAATTCGAACACGGTGGAACCGAATGGAACGAAATTTGGTACAGAGGTAGTACTAGCAAAGGGCACCTCAGTGTCATGTTTTATATCGCCGCCATCTTGACTGAAACGTAATGGCGGCCACACGAATGTTCAAAGCTTAAATCAAATTACGATTAACCTAATCATCCGATCTCTACCAAATTTTGCAACTACATACCTTTATGGAGGGAGCATCCTTTGACCAATCTAATAGGTCATTCGCCTAATAGTTTGCGGATGGCGGCCATCTTTGTGTCAGAATCGATTCCCCCTATTAATTCAAACACGCTGAAACCAAATGGAATGAAATTTGGTATAGAGGTAGCACTAGCAAAGGGCACCTCAGCGTCATGTTTTATATCACCACTATCTTGATGGAAACGTAATCGCGGCCACCCAAATGTTAAAAGCTAAAATGTAATTACGACCAACCTAATAATCTAGTCTCTACCTAATTTTGCAACACCATATCTTTATGTGGGAAACATATTCTGACCAAACTGCAAGAACATCAGCCCAATAGTTTGCAGATGGTGGCCAAGTATGTGTGCAAATCGATTCCCCCTATCAATTCAAACACGGTGAAACCGACTTGAACGAAATTTGGTACAGAGGTAGCACTAGCAAAGGGCACCTCATATTCATGTTTAATATCCCTATAGCACGTTGTATTTCAACAAGCTCCTACAACCAACACTCAATCATACTCCTTGAAAAGGACAAAGAGTTATAACAATACCCATGCATTTAGGAGAAAGTAGGCTATATGTTCTTTACTGAACATCTTGTTTATAAAGCTTTTTAATTAATTGGTTAATAATATCGCTCGAATTATATGGTAATTTGTAAACAAATGTTCTTTGATTTATTAGGTGGACTTTTTTTTATCGTTGACATATGAAAGCGAACAGTGGCGTAACTACGGGGGGTGATCGGGAGGGGGGGGGGTCAACCCCCTCCCCCAGAGCCAAATAATACAAATACGTAATTCGATGAGTAAAACTTCGGATTGGAGCAAAAGCAAAAAAATCAAAATCAAAAGAAATTTAAAACCAAAAACACAAATCAAAAATCAAAAACAAAAGCAGAAATAAAGAAAAAGAAAGAGCAGAAAACAAATGCGAAACCCGAAAGAAAATACACAAAGCAAAAAGACAAACAAAATTAAAATAAAATTAAAATTAAAATTTTGGATTGAAGCAAAAGCAAAAAAAGCAAAAAACGAAAGGTAATAAATCCAAAAACACAAAGTAAAAATCCAAAGCAGAAAAAAACAAACATGAAACAAAAAACAAAAAAGACACAAAGCAAAATAAAAATGTAAACCTAAGCAGAATGAAAGACAAGAGCAAAAAAAAAAACACAGAGTGAAAAACCAATAACAAACATTAAAAATCAAACAAAAGCAAACACAAAATCATAACAAAACACCAAAAAGTAAAACCAGACAAAAACCTAAAACAAATCTAAACTTAAAAGAACTGAGAGAGAAAGAAAAACAAAAGTAAACATTTGAAAAAATGAATAGCTCTGTCCTATAAATGGTAGGCCTATAGTTCAGATTTGACACCGCTCATCCCCCTCCAGAGGCAAATCGTTGTTGCGCCACTGAAAGGGAGGAGGTGGAAAATTCTTAGTTCGATTGTATACAGCATCCGCACATATTATAAGGTGCGTTCAAAAAGTAACGAGCTGGAGACATAATTACAGAAACCAGTACCTGTATGATAGAAATATTGGCTTTGTCTGTTCAAGCACTTCTCCCACTTTGACACGGGGCGGTGAAAGTCTGTCTCATAAAATACCCTGGGCTGCGATGTGAACCGGTTCCGCACGTACAGCTGGACGTCGGCGTCCGAGGTGAATCGTTGGCCCCGCAGAGTCCTTTTCAGGGTACCAAACATGGCGTAATCACAGGGAGAGAGGTCTGGACTGTACGGAGGGTGGCCGAGAACCTCCCATTTGAATTTCTGCAGGAGTGTCGCGACTGTCCTGGCCATATGAGGTCGTGCATTGTCGTGGAGCGACCACGGCGGCTATGGCGTTCACTGTCACTCGGCGGTCCTGGGTAATGAGTGCATCAACCAGCTGGACGTTGTCATCGGTAATGCAGGGGGGTGCCCCAGACAGGGCATCATCGGCTATCGACACCTGTCCTTCCATGAATCGCTTGTGCCACGCCTTGACCCTTGCAAGGGACATGCAGTGTTCGCCGTACACTTGTGACATTCGGCGATGAATGTCCGTTCCCCCTACTCCTTCCGCTTTCTGAAACCGAACATCACCTCTTTGCTCTTCGGTTGACTCATCCATGTCACTGTTTGCAATGCGACTGGCAGCGTTGGACGATTCATGCATGCCGCTGCTCGCTTTGTATCGTCACGTGACGTGCATGCGTGCCCTCTAGCGACGGGCTGTGACCTTCCACGCTCTGGTCGGAACCACACCTCATTACACACGGCACGATTAGCCCATGTCATCATCGGTTTGCGCATTCCAGCCTCCGATTCGTTACTTTTTGAACGCACCTTATATTAGACTCTGACAAATTTAAAGAACTACAATATCAATTAGGTCAATAAATCACCACTGAAAGTAACTTCAATGCTGTGGAAAGTAAATCTGTAACATCAAATATTGCTTTCGGTAATTTTGAAAGCCATAATTTGAATCATGGTGCTCTATGGAAGTGAAACTTGGACAGCAGAAAAAAGGAGAATAGAAGCATTTGAAAACTGGTGTTGCAGGAGAACGATAAATATAAGATGGGTAGACAGAGTAACAAATCAAGGAGTGCATGTGCACATCTTTGGAGTGGTATTCGATTGAATTGTATTGTGTAGTGTGTTCGTAAAATCATTTACCAGTTGTACAAGAACCATACAGCACTTATTGGAAAGGAACAAATGGCCGCGAAAATAGGAAAAGGAGTAAGACAAGGGTGCAGCCTTTCACCTCTGTTCTTCAATGTGTATGTAGAAGAAGCAATAAAAGAATTTTCAGCAACATGCACACATGGAATAAAAATAAACGGTGAATTGTACGAAACAATACGTTTCGCAGATGACATTGCCATCATAGCAGATGTTGAGAAAAGACTAGAAATTGCATTACGTGAATTAAATGATCATCTAAGGGTAAAATGTAAAATTAAGATTAACAAAACAAAAACCAAGATAATGAAATGTAGTCGAGATGGTAGTCAGAACAGTAATGTATGGCTGGAAGGAGAAAGATTGGCTCAAGTAATGTTTTCTAATACTTGGGAAGCATTATTACTTTTGATGGGAGAAGTGTAAAGGATATTCGCTCTCGAATAGCCTAGGCTATGGAAGCATTCAACAAGAAGAGAAGTCTCCTGACATCCAAAGCTATATCCCTACAAGTCAGAAAGCACTTCATTGAAAGCTTCTCACCAAGGTGGACCGGGTTCGATTCCCGGTCAATGCATGCGAGATTTTCGAAGTGAAATGCCATGTCCTGTGTTTCGGATTCCACGTAAAAAACAGGTCCCGTGGCTCATGATCGCATGATTAACGGTCACGTAAAACTAAAAGCTTTCTTCCTTTCATTAAAAGCTACATTTGGAGCATTGCGACTGATGGTTGCGAAACCTGGACACTATTGAAGGCCGACAAGAAACTATTATGTGCATTTGAATTGTGGTGCTGGCGACGAATGCTACGGATACCTTGGACTCTAAGGCTAACTAATGAAGAGGTTCTAGGAAGAGCAGAAGAAACCATCAATCTGACAGAAACAATCAAAAAAAGAAGAAATAATTGCATAGGCACCTACTCATGCATTCAACATGGTGCATCACACTACTTGAAGGGAAAATGGAAGGCAAGGCAGGAAGAGGACGACCAAGAGCAGAGTTCTTTGATGACATCGGAGTAAGATGTCCGTACCACTTGATCAAACAGCGGGCTCTGGATAGAAGAGCTTTGGACGAAGACATTCATGCTACCCACCAACCGCCAGGTTGAGGAGAGAGAGAAGAGAAGAATGTGTTCGTAATAGAGCTCTGTGACTGAATAATTATTTTTAGTCTGAGTCTAATATCTCAATTTGCCCAGGTATAATAATTATTTAAATTAAGCCTATCATATTACGTCCTACACATTATAAAAATCAGCAGTCGCCACTGGCTAAAAGATCTTATAGGATACTCACGACCACTGTGTCTTGTCTCCGTTTGATGATTAACAAAATATACATTACTAGCATTACCCGTCGTGGCTTCGCCCGCGAATATTCTAGTTGTAAAGAGTACACTTAGCAAAATCTCAATCATGAATGCTATGACTTATTTATCCTTGGTATGAATAATCAGACTTTATCAATTCAGCTACTGGTGCATTGGTTAGGGGTTTATCATTCCTTCATAGGTATATCAGAGCGAAGTTAGTTTTCTGGGAATATCACAGACACTGTTAATTTAAGGGCCTTTAAATGTGGTTTTCGGATACCCTTTATAGTCGGGTGAGAAAGACCTTTCGTACCACACTCACACGTGAAAATTGCTTTAAAAAGTTCTAGAGTGCCCCTTGACCCCCTTAAGTGCATTATACTGTATGTATTGATGAATTTTACAGCTTAATTTGGTTCAGTTATAACCTTATAACCGTCTGGAAACTTTCACAGTAATGTAATAATTGGAATTGCATTGCGTCTTACAGAAATAGAGATTCTGTTACCATGGTTACCGTGTTGCATTCTTTCATTATTTCATTGTAAACATACAAGTTTTAAGGTATTTATTTAATTGGGAGGCATTTAAAGAGTAAGTGCGTGCGTTTCGCTTACGCATTGGGTTATGCTGAACCTGTAGGTACCCCATATGTGCAGGTTGGTGTTAATGGGACCTTATTTTCGGTACAAAAGAGGAATGGGACCTTAGCAGAATAATATAGGGAGGGACAAGCAATTAGGCAGCCAATTTATTTTAAACACATATTCTATTAATTAATAAGTTAATTAAAATTCTACGCCAGTCAATACAGATCCTAGTAAAATATTAGTACTTGTTTCGATCCAACAATGAGACTTGGTTCAGCAAAGTAAGAGTCAAACCTTAAGAAACAAATCTAATAAAACTAAGTGTTGAGAAACGAAATTAACTAACATACGTAATGGTGATGGATGACATCATGAAGGCAGCAATGAAAGACTATAGTAGGGCAAAGATGAAGGTAATGTTGTTAGCAGACGACGTTGTGATCTGGGGCGAGGATAAGATGGAGGTACTGTGCCCGTTTAGACCGGAGTCCGCACGACCACATATGCATTTTACCAAGAATCAGTCAGCACGAGAGTCAAAATATCCCGGGGAGCCAGATGGGTTAAAGCTAATCGCAAAAACGACATCAAATGAAAAAAATGCTTTACTGATTTTTGGCTCAATGCAACAATAAGGATAGAAGGAGATTCAACTGGGCATAACACATCATGTAAAATTATCTCATTTTATTCTGAAGTGAAAATTGACTGCAAAATAAAATGCTCAAAGCGGCATCATTCACATGTGGCGACCCACATTACTATTTACACAATGTACAGAAATTTTCCAACACATTGGACAATTATCTTTGGAAACACAAGTCTGATTATCAGTCCTGTAGACTGTGTTCCAAAACTATATCCATTATTTATGATTAAATCCAGTTCAAATTTAATTGTCTTTACTGGAAATACCGTAGTTCACTGATTGAATTTTTACATAATATTAACACTCGTAGAATAATTGTTCATAGAATTTTTAACTTTCACTTATTTTTCCAGTTTCAAAAAAAGATATTGTCACAAAATATTATTATCTTTGATTCAACACAAATTATGTACACATATTAATAACAACTTCTGAAAAGTATTTGACCTTTGAGCATAGCATCGAAGAAATTGTGCGAAGCACAACAAAATTAATTGTTCTTCTGAAATTAAACATTTCGAGAAGTGACTCGATTATGAACTTCAAGTTCCTAACAAAATATATGATTTCTGAATCATCAACTTGATCAATAAATCGTTGGACCATTCAACTATTCGATTCTCCACTTGGAATCATCATTAAGAAAAATATTTATATTTGTGGCCATTTTAGTAACTTTCACAACTTGCAATTCTTCGACAGAATGCGGAAATAAGAATTGTAGCTTCATAATAAATTCATTTAGTTCATGGCACTAGGATTGAAAATATCCTTCAAATTATTCGTGGCTATAGAATTATTTTTAATTGGCAGTGGCCCATTCTGTTATTTGTGTAAGAACACAACATTCCAACAACAACGGCAAAGGTCTTCCTCTGAAGAAGAATAAAATACTATCATGACAAATCCGAGTTCTAGCAAAATCAAAGTTTAAATGGAATCCGTAAACAAGGTTGAAATAAGAACCGATGGTTTTTAAGAAATAACCTTTGGGTCATTCATACGACGCAATGTGTAGTTCCAATACTCCTCCTTTAACACTGAGTCATCGAACCTGCTATTTGATTGATGCTCAAAAAAACCTCCTCATTCCTGCGACTTAAACATGCGCACCTGGGAATGGCATTTCAACTACTCTACACACATAAATTTTCTTCCCAAAATTTATACAATAAATCAAGCCTCTGCTTGTTATCAACACTGGAAGATTAATAAACTTTCAAGTTTATTTTATTTTACCATTCAGTTCAACCCGTGAATTTACCATACTTATGATAATCTTTAATTCACTTTCGAATGTGTATTTACGTCATGATTTTATATAAATACAAAAATATCCTAATTGATACAATTATAATTTGCTTCCCGTTTCATGCCTCTCCGTGTTATCTGAAAAATATACTTTGCTTATTGCAAATATTAACTGTTCAACCAGAACTGTAACGTTGGTTGAATGCGGGCTTGCGCTAACCACTCTCCTTCGGAAAATCACCTGTTCCAAACTAGAAATGATTAAACTACTTCATAGGCTCTCTCTCAATAAATGTGATTATTAGAAAATATAAGATCCAAGAATTATTTAGAAAAATTATGAAAATCATTATTATTATTATTATTAGTGGATTATTATTATTATTATTATTTATATTATTTTAAATGTGTTTAATTAGTATTTCATTATGTGAGAATCCACATGTTCGATTCTTCGAATATGGATAAAATATCCATTTCTCAACAAAAATAATTATTAACTTTTACAGTTACATCGGCTGATTACCGTGATTTTCGAAAAATATGAAATATTCAAATAAATGCTCGTTCTGCTCGGTCATCGATCCTAAACTGTTCTGAGTGCTGAAAATACTCATAATAACTCTAATATGTCTTGCGTAAATCATTGCAAGATTTAAATACGAAGAAAAATAAATGTGTTGGTCATCTGCAGAAAATGAGTTTGTTCCAATTAGCTAGGCATAATATAAAGTCAAAATGTGGCTTACATTTCTCGTTGGTCTTGAAGCGTAGTGAACCTGGTCTGTACCAGATTTATCCAGATACATGCCCTATCGGACACGCACGTCTAACCCTTGTATCGGCCGCCATTATATACCCACAATCTGTCTAACACGACATAGTGGAGATATTTCTTGAAGTTTGAAGTAACTGCTGATCCATTTTAATGTTGACTTCTATCAAAGCCATAGCATTTCTCTTAAATGGGGTCAGATCTAAGTGATCTATTCTCAAATATGTCAGTTGTAACATAACTCACGGTAATCTTTTCAGTACAAGAAAACACTCACAGTCTAAATCAATCAACGGCTGTTCTGAAGATCGTTCCCTGGGCATGGCTTCTCACCATCTATCATGCGCGAAGCAACATATAGTTTCCCTTTGTCGGCTAATGAACAACACCGTGATAGACTGGACTTCAATATACTGAAAGATCGGAGTGGTTATCAAGTTACAATTATGAAACTGACTAAATTGGACTAAAATATCCAAGTATTGAATGATTATTACTGGACTGTGACAAAGTACTTTCTAGACAAAGTCTAGCATATGTCCATGTAGAAATAAAATATTTCACCAGTGTCCGTAGAAAAATACCAATCACCTTAGTGATCCTCTCTTGCCGAAACTTACTAAGTTCCACATGTAGCACAGCACTTTTGTGACTATCACAAATTGAAGATAACTTCTGCGTAGATCCGGCAACCATGTGCCTTGGCTCAGCGTAGTAGCACCTTGCTATGCAAGAGCTTGGTTCGAAGTGAGCTGATGTTGCTTGGGCCGGCCGGCTTTTATTCAAAACGGTCAGGGTCACGCTGCATCACGCTGAAATCTAGAAATCCACATATCTCTGGTATCCCTGGTCCGATTTACTTGATACTAAGTGCATTCTCTTTCATTTGGCCATGCCAGTAATCTGATCCAAGTCTCAAGTCTCTACTCCATGGCTAACTATTTAATCGACAAATAGTCTCGACCTCTGCTATTACTCGCTACGTCACTTGACATGCTCTTGGCTGCATATTCTTTCCATTTCCTTCTGGAAGTAATGTAGCGCGATATTCAAATATCTCAACATTCAAAAGCGGCTGTAGCCTTTCCCTTGATATCTAGGTGTCTGAATCTTGGAATACCCCTTCCTAGAGTTGGGCACAGTACAAGAAAAGTTAGACGTAATAAATGAAAAGATTGAGCAATGGGGATTGAAGATAAATGTGGAGAAGAGTAAAACAGTGGTGATGAGTAGAGATAAGAAAGAAGGAAAAGGAGTAATCAAAGTAGGAGATAAGGAATTGGAAGTGGTGAAACACTTCAAATACTTGGGAAGTGAACTGACTGAAGATGGAAGACTAGATTTGGAAATTAGCAGAAGAATACGACTCAGGAGTGCTTTCTACCAACAGGTACGGGGACTAGTATGGAACAAGGATATACCAATTAAGGCTAAAGAAGTTATGTAAAAAGCATATTATGTTCCTATAATGCAGCAGAAACTTGGACAATGACTAAGAGGGATGAGAGCAGAGTACAAGCAGCTGAGATGAGATTCCTGAGAAGTATGGTCCAGAAAACGAGGAGGGACAGAGTGAGAAATGAAGATATACGGAAAGAACTGGGAGTACAGAAACTCAATGACAAACTGGAGCAAAACAGATTGAGATGGTTTGGACATGTCAAACGGATGAATGAAGTAAGGCTACCAAGACGAGCACTGGAACGACGGATGACAGGGAAGAGAGGACGAGGAAGACCAAGAATGCGTTGAATGGACTCGGTGGAGAATAGTATTAGAAAACGGAACCTGGATTGGAACACAGTGTCGGAAGAGGAATGGTGGAACGACAGAACAAAGTGGAGAGGAACCATATTTGCCCCCACCCAGTGTCAACTGGAAAAGGGGAAATTATGATGATGATGACGGTATATACAGGATGAACTGAAGAAACTGGAAAATTATGCAATACAAACTAAAAAATTTACAATAAATATTTAAAATCTAATATCTAGGAGGCATAGAGGGCAAGACCAGAAGAGGTAGAGTTAGCAATGAAGAGATAAGATAAAGTACAGGAATCTTGAAGCTGCAGGGCGGGATGGAAACAACAAAGTTAAAGTGGTATAAAAACTCAGTAATTCCTCTATGGAGATCAAATTGGCGGGTGAAGAGCTGATGGAAGTAGGAGACTTCTGTTACTTAGGAAGCAGAATAACCAGTGATGGACGAAGCAAAGAGGATATAAGTATGTTGGCTCAGGCAAGGAAAGCATTTCTACAAAGAAGGAATCTGTTGACATTGAATATAGATTTAGGTATTAGGAAGTCATTTTTGAAAGCCTTTGTCTGGAGCGTGGCGCTCTATGGAAGTGAAACTTGGACTATTGGTGCAGCAGAAAAGAGGAGAATTGAAGCATTTGAAAAGTGGTATTACAGGAGAATGATGAAGATCAGATGGGTAGATAGGGTTACAAACGAAGAGGTTTAAGACGAGTGGGAGACGAGAGATGTTTCTGGCGACTGCTAATGAAGAGAAGAGATAGGTTAGTAGGACATATACTAAGACACCCAGGAATAGCAAGCTTAGTTATGGAAGGAAGGGTCGATTACAAGAACTGTAGGGGTAGACCAAGATTAGAATATATTAAACAGATTGCCTCGGATGTAGGGTGTGGTAGCTATGTAGAGATGAAAAGATTAGCTCAGGACAAGGTGGAGTGGAGAGCTGCAGCAAACCAGTCAAAAGACTGAACACTCAAACAACAACAATTCTTATAGGTTTGTGCCGTGTCTAGTGTGGGTTTCACCTAGGACACCAAGCTGGCGAAACCCCACACAAGACACGGCACAAACCTAGAAGAATTGCTGAGTTTTAATTCACCGGCCGTGAAAGCCAATATACCATCTTTTTAAAGTGGTATGGCCACATGATGAGGATGAAAGAGAAGACAGTACCAAAGAAAGCATTTTCCGAAAAGATGACAGGGAAGAGACCACGAGGAAGACCCCCAAAGAGATGGACGGATACAGTCTGGGAGTGTATAGAGGAGAGGGGAAGAAAACCTGAAGAAAGTTGAGGAGTGGGGAGACAGGCAAAGGTGGATTTCTTTAATTCACAACCCGACCCAGGAAGCTGGAAACGGGAAATGAAGATGATGATTTAAAATCTAATGGGTAAGTATTTGTGTAAGATGTAAAATAATAAAATCTATTTAAAAGAAAATGAAATGGATATACTTACTTATAATTTGATTAAATAAAGGTTATAAATATTTAAATATACGAAGTACGTCCAGAAAGTAAGTTCCGTTTGGTAATAACATTAAATTGTGTACAGATACAGAACAATTATTTATTGCAAAAATTCTACAACCCTTAAACTACTTTTCCACATAACTGCCGAAATATTTCAGGCATTTATCGTAGCGTGGCACGAGTTTTTGTATATCTTCTTCATTGACGTGTGCCGCCTGTGTCTTCAACTATTTGTACGTTCCTCTGCAGCGCAGTTCCGCATATGCGCGGTAGACGCTCTGTATCAAAGAGAAGAAACGTGCGCCATTTGGAGAGCGCGGTCAGCTACGTACGCATTGTTGTGCATGTTTACTCGTAAAATGTCGGTGTTGATTGAAAATCCCGCCGCTTGTGAAATCAGATCTGTGATTCGTTTTCTGAAGGCTAGGAAAGTGAAACCAATTGAAATTTATCAGCAAATTTGCGAAGTGTATGGACAAAATGCGATGAGTGTTTCAATGGTGAGAAGATGGGTCCGACAGTTCAATGAAGGACGTAGTGAAGTGCACGATGAAGAACGAAGTGGGCGTCCATCTTTGGTTACAGAAGAACTGGTTCACGCGATTGATGACAAGTTCCGGGAAAACTGCAGGTTTACAATTAGTGCTCTCGCTATGGAATTTCCCCACGAGCACTAATTCATGAAATTGTTACCGAAAAACTGAACTTTCGTAAACTTTGCCGACGTTGGGTACCAAAGATTCTTATGGAGCAACACAAAACAAAACGGATGGGTAGTGCACTTCAGTTTTTGACCCGTTACAATGAAGGCGGCGAAGAATTTCTGACACAGATAGTCACAGGAGATGAAACTTGGGTTTCTTACGACACCCCTGAAAGTAAGCGGCAATCAATGGAATGGAGGAACACTTCATCTCCATCAAAGGTAAAGCCGAAACAAATCTTGACACCTCGAAAAATGATGTGCACAGTGTTCTGGGACTGGAAAGGCATCTTACTCATTGATTTCTTACCGCGTGGTCAAACAATCAACGCAGATGCTTACTGCGAGACACTTAGGGAATTGCGCCACGCAATACAGAATAAGCGCCGAGGGTTGCTGTCAAAAGGTGTTGTTTTTCTTCACGACAACGCACGACGACACACTGCAAATGTGACGAAAAACCTCCTACAGGGATTTGGCTGGGACGTGTTTGACCACCCTCCGTACAGCCCTGGCCTCGCTCCTAGCGACTTTCATCTGTTCACACATATCAAGTCTTTCCTTGGCGGTCAACACTTCAGCAATGACGACGAGCTGAAAGAAGATGTTTCCAACTGGTTGAAGACACAGGCGGCAAACTTCTATGAAGAAGGTATCCAAAAACTTGTGCCACGCTATGACAAATGCCTGCAAAAGTTCGGCAGTTCTGTGGAAGAGTAGATTAAGGGGTGTAGAATTTTTTGCAATAAATAATATTTCTGTATCTGTACACAATTTAATTTTATTACCAAACGGAACTTACTTTCTGGTCGTGCCTCGTAGCTTTCAACAAGTAGTTCCATGAAGAACTAAAGCCTATTTTCATATATCCTACATACGTTAATTGTCTATATCAACATAAAAGAATCAGTTTGATTGCTGTAATAGAATCGTAGATATTGAGAACCGACTAAATATTGCGGATGGTCTCGCCATGTTGAATTTTTATGTGTTTGTAGGTCTTAGAGTTATGTACTATTACATGACGATTATTGTGTACGTATAGTATTCAAACTTCAATCGCATGATTAGGACACAAGAAGTAAAAACGAGATTTTAAAATTTCGCACAGCTGCCATCTTGTGGCTATGGAAACAATTTAAATAAATTAGATGCTAGTGGATTAACATTTGTATAAGGATTTACTGTACCAAGTGTCACTGCACTCCGATGATTAAATTGCGAGAAACGTTCATGTGAGTATTTATATTTTGCGTTGCCGCCATGTTGGATTTGTGATCACCAGGTTATTGAACATAAACAAATTCAGTTTGATTGCTGTAATAGATTCGTAGATATTGAGATCCGTCTAAATATTTCGGATGGTCGCCATGTTGGATTGATTTATGTATAGGTCATAGAATCATGTACCATTAAAGGAAAATTATTGCGTAGGTTCTTTATTCAAACTTTCACTTCAATCGCATGATTACGACTCAAGAAATAAAAACTTAATTTTAAAATTCGCACAGCCGCCATTATGAGGTTATGTAAACAATTGAACTAAGCTAAATCCCAGTGCATTACAATGTGTATAAACATTTGCTGTACCAAGTTTCATTGCGTTTGAATTATTAAATCGCCAGAAAGGTCTATTTAAAATTTTCAAATTCGCTTGGCCGCCATGTTCGTTTTGTAGTTAACCGGTTTTTGAAAGTCTCATAGATAAACTTCCAGTAGTGCCCTTTTTCTCCGGAATAGTGCTATGAACTTACCATGTTACATTGAAATCGCTCCAGCCGTTTAGAAGTTATTAGGGACACACACACACGAAACAAACACACACAGGCAGACACTCGGACGAAAGGTGATCTCATAAGCCTTTTTTATAAATGAAAATATGCTAATACTTAATTCTGGAGATGCTTTTTAAAGCTGGTCAATGGAAATGTCAATGATGTAATGTTTCATTGAAAATATTTGTGGTTGGGATGATTTGTAATTGTGATTATATTTTACGTTAAAATAAAAAGCATTTTGATATGTTACTGTGAAAACGATTAGTCCAATAAAATAGAGTAGATATAAATGAATGTTTCAAATTTTCCTATATTCTTTCAATAGAATTTATGTGGATTGGCAGAGCAATTTAATTGGTATCGATTAATCAATACGACAATTTTCTTTCATTTTCTTTAAATTGTAAATGTTTTTGCCTTTTACATATTCCATTGATGATATCACAACCATCCGGCTGTTTTAATATAATGTGTTGGTTATACAGGGTGTCATTTATGTACTTGAGTACCCTTAAGGGTCGTGTAGGGGATGGGTATAGGATCAATTTGAGATAGAGAACCAGGGTCGGAATGCTCTCCTAACCACAGAAAACAGGGTTGTTTCAGGCCCTCCGCCCCTGTAAAGTAGGGAAGCACGGCATGTGTTATTCTGAGGTCAGGCACTCTTTCGATGTCAACGGTCTTGGCGCGACCACCGCTCAATGCTGCGTTAGCCGAGAAGATAGCGGTGAGGCGCGGTGCCACGGTGGTCCCAGGTTCGTTTCTCCTGGGATGCCATGCCTTCATATTTTTTTCTTTTTTCTTTATTTTTAGAGGGGTAGGAGGGGGCGTAGTTACAGTGCGTGTTTATTCTGTGCTGATTTTTTAGCCTACTTTTCAGATTTTTCAAAAATGAGGAAAATGTAGACTTATGAGATCGGGCAAATGAGTGTATGTCCTTCTGTCTGTCTGTCCTTCTGTCTGTCTGGCTGTGTGTCCCCCCCCCCCTATCAACTCCTAAACGGCTGAAGCAATCGAAACAAAATTTGGTAGGAGTAAAGATCTATACCTGAATATCTCACGGCCATATTTGAAAATGATGTCAGTGCTACCAACTGCTGAAAAATCACAATTGAAATTTGAGCTCCATGTTGGATATCTTGGAAGGTATGAATGGGAGCTATTTCAAAATTGGCACACATATAGATAATAATATTGCAGTTTTATTTCCAGGAGGCCATACTTCGCAGTGTTGCCAAAATGATTATAAGCCTGCTGATAGGTCCACATTTTAAATGCATATAACTTCTACACTATCAATTGGATTTCAACCAAATTTCTTACGTGCTATGTGTACATAAACAGATGTCACTTAACGTATTCTTAAGATCCACCAAGGCTGCCAACTGTTAATAAATGCTCTCAATTTATTCTATTCAAATACCAATAAATCAGAAAGTATGCAAGCCGACAGCTTTAAACTATGCACACGTGTAATACCTGCCATTCTATATTAATTTGGAGTAACTTATATAAGTTACGTCAGTGCTACCAACATTATTATAAGCCTGCTGAGAGGTCCAACTTTAAATACATGTAACGTCTATACTATCATTTGGATTTCAACCAAATTTCGTGTGTGCTATGTGTACCATAACAGATATGTCTATGCCGATTCTTAAGAGTAACCAGGGCTGCCAACTGTTAGTAAATACTGTCTCTATTTTTGTTACCCTAATATCAATATATCAGAAAATATGCAAGCCAATAGCTCTAAACTTTGCACACGTATAGTACCTGGCATTCTAGATTAATTTGGAATAACTAATATACGTCAGTGCTGCCAACATGATTCTAAGCCTGCTGATAGGTCCAATTTTAAAATGCATGTAACTTCTATACTAACTAATGGATTTCATTCAAAATTGACACAACAATAAATCATATTATTTCAGATTATTTCTGACCAATACATGTAGCCTATGTCATTGTTTCCAACATGAATTTACGCGCGCTGTTAGATGCAATGTTTAACTGCATGTAACGTCCATGCTATCCATTGGACTTCAACCAAATTTTGTATTCTGTACCGTAAGCGATGGAACTAAGAATATATTCAGTCGCCATGGCTGCCAACTGTAGTGCTCTATTAGGCTACATTATGCCAGGTATACAGTATCTCGAACTAATTAGAAATGTCGATATTACCAACTTAATTTCGTCATTATTCTAGATAGATCCATATAGATTAATCATTGACATGAATCTTAAATGTTGAGAAAAGTAGGCTCTTTAGTTCGTCACGGAACTTCTTGTTAAAGCTATTGTTGATTCTGTAAATTAATTGCCTTTTGATTATTAGTATCAACGAGTTACATGTGTTTCAATAGTAGTTAAAGACGACGGAATTATCAATTAGCAAGAGGAATGCAGCTCTCGGCTAACGCAGCGTTGAGCGGTGGTCGCGCCAAGATCGTTGACAGTGAAAGAGTGCCTGACCTCAGAGTAACACTTGGCGCGCTTCCCTACTTTACAGGGTCGCAGGGCTTGAAACAAACCTGTTTTCTGAGGTTAGGAGGCAATTCTGACTCCACGTTCCCTATCTCAAATTGATCCTATAGCCATCCCCTACATGCCCCTTAATGGTACTCAAGTACATAAATGACACCCTACGGTGTATACAGACATGTCTGTACAGTAACGAAGGATCTCATTTAACACATGTGAAATATTTTCGGTAGTCAACTTTCTTTGTATAGTGTGTTTCTAAATTCCCATTACAAACTTAGAGGGATTGTAGTGGCGACCACATGGTCTAGTTTAGCATAGGAACTTGTGTTCGGTAACGTATCGTCTTCCCGCTGCCTGCAATAAACCACCACAGCACACGTTCATAGCTCCCACATTTTGGGCGCTCTGTCCGAATCCTGCTGCTTGTCGTCTGGGTCCAAGTACATGTGGGGCTCGATGTGACAATCACTGGCGTCATCACAGACACGGTACCTCCGCACACACGATCACCAATCCCTGGTCCTCCAACATCAAGTGCAGCCATAACTCGCGCCAGTAGGTCTTCCTTGGGGTCTCGTAAATCATGGATTTTATGTGACCCCACAGATAGTAGTCTAGCAGTGTCAAGTCAGGTGATCGTGCAGGTAAAGCAATTGGGCCACCATGACCTATCCACTGTTGTCCAAAATCTGTGGTGCAGTTGATCTCGGACCGCAAGTGAAATATGAGATTGAATCAGTTCCTTTTATTAAAGGAACATAAATATGGTTAGTACCATGGCCACCTCTTGCTGATGGGCCATTGCAAGGAGTCTAGTGCTTGAGCTATGGGATAGTTCAGCAGTGAGGTAGTAGGGGGCCTTGCCCTATGGAGTTTCATATCTTATATATTAAAATGGTTTTCAAAAAAGTTCACCCTTGACTAAAACTGAAATATCTCGGGAAGTATTTGCGCTACGACGACGTTTGTTGTCTTAAAATGTAATGCCCGTCACGCATTATTGATTGATACCCACCTTAATTTATATCATTCGTGTATTAAAATAATTGCGAATATTACTTCCTTCAAGGTCTCACGAAAATAGAATCGAATGTCTTGACGGACATATTGTCGCTAGGCGACAACGACTAACACTGTATCATGATATTCAACGCCGCCCCAATAATAAATCTAACTTGATATTAACAGAGAGTTCCCTAATTACATCATGATATCGTTAACTTCTACCTGTTCCACTCGGGTGCTAATGTCGCATGTATCCATACAATAAGCAGAAGGGGATTCTGTGCACATAATTTAATTAAAACTTCTCAAAGAATGGATTACTTTGAGACTGAAATGCTCATGCACAATCAGTAGTCATTTTGCTAATGCCACTGTCATATCAACATCTCTTTAATGACAACAAATGCTGTATACGAAAGACAACTAATTTCACAAAGATGCCGCTACAGTCGAATGTTGGAACCACCATTTTGTATTGTGTATCCGATCTTTCTGTTATATAGTCTTTGGTCTCACCAGCTACAAACTGTCTTCTTTTCGTTTCATCATTCGTCCTTATAGGTTGTGTGCTCAATAAGACAATGAATCATGCTATGATGAATGAGAGGCGACACTCAATTACAAATGTTATAAAGATTGCAGGTGACGGTAATTGTCTGTTCAGGTCATTGGCATATTGTGAGTACAACAGTCAGAGTTTCTTTACACAGGTTAGAAAGCGAATGGTAAAACATGTTACAGACAAGTGGTTAATTATTCTGTCTTTATTGTTGGCAACAGCGATATGTACGAAACTCCTATCAATACGAGCGATGATTACAAAATGTATATGTCTATGAATGGTGTTTACGGAGGTCATGTTGAGTTAGTTGTCGCTGCTCAAGTTTGCAAAATGGATATTTATTCGTGGATTACTACTGTCATATGGAAGGTGACCGGTTAAAATATATACGTCATCAACAAACGAAGTTACGAGTTGATACATATGCCGGTTTAGCAGACGCCTTGCATGTACGAGCAGAAATGAAAATCATAGAGTCGGTCATATTGTAGTTTCGCCATCTTCTTTTACAGGTAGCCCAAGGAAAATATTGCAAAATTATCAGGATGCGATGGTGATAGTGAGGAAGTGTGGAAAGCCAGATTTATTCATTACGTTCACCTATAATGCGAGCTGGCCAGAAATACTTTACAGCATTCATCTCTGGGAAACGGCTAATAATAGTCCTGATATTGAGGTGAGAGTTTTCCATTGCAAAGTACAGGAATTGCTACGAATGATTATTGTTAAGGAAATTTTCGGTAAAAGCATATCTATATACAGAGGAATTTCAAAAACGAGGTCTCCCGCACATCCATTTACTATTAACATTAACGGAAGATTGTAAGTTTCGAGAAATTTCTGACATTGACAGTGTGGTGTCAGCCGAAATACCAGATCTCGAGGATGAAGCGCTATACGTGTTGGTAAGGCATCATATGGTACATGGTCCTCGCGGATCTTTGAATCCTTCTTCAGTCTGTATTAAAGATGGCGTATGTATGAAAGATTTCCCTTAACAGTTTCAGGAAGAGACCAAAGATAATGCCAATGGTTATCCTTCGTATAGGAGAAGAAATAATGGGCGGTTTATTATAAAAACAATTCGAGGCATTGACATTGAATTCGATAGTCGATTCATTGTTCCCTACAATCCATTTCTTTTACTTTACTTTCAAGCTCATATTAATGTTGAAATATGCCCAAATGTTCGGGGTGTTAAATACATCCACCAGTATGTGTATAAAGGTCATGACTGCTGCATTGTTAAAATATGTCCTGAAGGCGAAACGGTGAACTACGATGAAATTACTTCTTTCCTAAATGCTAGATATGTTGGTCCAAAAGAAGCCGCATTCAGGATATTTTCATTTCACATGCATGAACAGTCACATTCTATCGTGCGATTACCAGTTCACTTGCGAAACTTGCAAAATATATATTTAAAAATGATAACGCTCCTGATATTTTACTTCAAGCACAGTTTTGCAACACGGAATTACAAGCGTGGTTCAAGTTAAATCAAGATTCGCAAGCCAGAAGTCCGTATATACATGTATATCCTGAAACACCAGTACATTACGTTTGGAATAAGAGCAACTGCCAGTGGCAAAAAAGAAAAAAATGTTTCAAAACCTATAGGCAGAATGCATAATGTTTCGCCTACAGAAAAAGAAAGGTATTATTTACGCCTGTTATTGCTTCACGTTATAGGTGCTACCAGCTTCCAGGATCTACGAACAAACAAAGCCGTTGTCTATTCTACTTTTAAAGAAACAGCTAAGGAGCGAGGTTTGCTGATTGACGATTCTGAATGGCAGCATTGTTTGGCAGAAGCGTCACAATTTCAGATGCCTTCTCAGTTACGACAACTGATTTCTTACTATGTATCCTTCAGACCTCTTCAAATGTAAGACAGTTATGGGACATTTTCAAGAATTCATTATCAGAAGATTATCTGCAGTTTCGCGAACCTAACATTGCATATCAGTTCACTCTTATACATATTTCTAATACATTAAAGCTCCATGGTCTTTCCAGTACATCTCTCGAATTGCCAGCAATTATTGATAATTTCCCTCAGACAAATTTACCAATGAATTATCCAAAACATAATGAGGATCAATTAAGTCGGATGATAAACCAAGCAAATGGAAACCAAACGGCTATAATTAAAGAAATTTTGGGGTTAGTACAAAACAGCAATAAAAGGATGAGTAATGCATATTTCATTGACGGTCCAGGGGGCACCGAGAAAACATTTCTTTACCAATGCTTGATTCACAGTTGCACAAATTTGGGGTTAAATGTAGTTATGTTGCATGGACTGGTATTGCAGCAATGTTACTACCACAGGGGCGCACTGTACACAGCCAGTTCAAGTTACCTCTACATTTACAAGAAAGTTCTCCATCAGGAATAAAAGTTAACAGCGAGGAAGCTTTTTATATTCGTTCAGCAAAACTTATCATCCGGGATGAAGCCCCTATGGCTAATAAGCACGCGTTGATGTGTGAAATCGGTTGCTCAAGGACATCATGAATAACGACGTGCCTTTCGGAGGGAAAATTATCATCTTAGGTGGAGATTTTAGGCAGGTGTTGCCTGTTGTGCCTCACGCATCTAAAGCAGCATCAGTCCAAATGTCAGTAAGATTCTCTCCTTTGTGGCCATTATTCAAATTTTTTAACTCAACAAAAATATGCGAGCGGATACAGATCAACGTGACTTTGCAAACTTCTTGATACAAATTGGTAACGGTGAATACCCTCACATCGATGGGGAAAATTCAGAATTAGTCCCACGCTGAAAAATATTTCTCGCTTTTCAAAAATAGCGATTTTAGCACCTAAAAATGAACATTGTAAAGAAATCAATGACAAAGTTTTAGAGCTAATCCCAGGATCATCGAGAACTTACATCAGTGTGAATAATTTGATTACTGAAGATGAGAGTGAACTTCTACAATTTCCAATATAATTTTTAGACAGCATAGGCATAAGTGGATTGCCACCTCATATCCTTCGACTAAAAGAAGGCTCAATTGTGATTTTGTTGAGAAATATTAATGTTACCCAAGGTCTGTTGAACGGTACTAGACTGTTGGTTTGGAAGATGCATGACAATTGCTTACACCTAGAAATTATTACTGGCGTAATTGTTGGAAACCATAGTGACATTTGGACTGATGCTGCTTTAGATGCGTGAGGCACAACAGGCAATACCTGCCTAAAATCTCCACCTAAGATGATAATTTTTCCTCCGAAAGGCACGTCGTTATTCATGATGTCCTTGACCTTACGCCATCAGATACTTCTATGCCATTTTCTTTCAAAAGGAGGCAGTTTCCAGTACGTTTGGCTTTTTGTATAACAATCAATAAAGCTCAAGGTCAAACACTAGATCAAGTAGGCATTTATTTACCTCAACCGGTGTTTAGCCACGGACAACTTTACTGTATGTCGCACTATCGCGAGCAAAATCCTTTCATGACGTCAAATTCAAATAGAACCAATAGGCAAGCGAACAGCAAATGTCGAATGGAAGGAAGTACTATTAGAATTTTGAAACGAATGTTGCGGAGGAGCCCAGACCTCAGCAAACGGGGCACAGATTAAATAACAATTATACAAGGACGTCCGCATCCCTAATACGATAACTGTCCTGTGGTAATGGTAAAAAAAACTATTGTCCTACATCGGTGATTACTATCCTACATCCGGTTATTTCATTCCCTCAGTTCTATAACAAAGATATACTCGATCAAATTTACAGCTTAATAAATATTAATTCCTTCGGTGTGAGTTATCTTTTCATTTCTCATCAATCGCCTTTACTTACTATTCTATCTGTAGGGGTGGAGGCGATAGCTGTCTTTACAGAGATGTGCAAATTATTAGATTCGAATTCAGTTTTCCAAAATTGCATTTATACTTTTCACGGTTTAATGCACTAGGTACATTAACAAGGCGATGAAATTGCTTCAAATGTTTAAGCAAGACTCTTAATTATATTTTCATTTAAGAAACTCAAATTAAAATGATTTTTTAGAATTTCCACTAACAGAGGAGCCTTGAAAATGCAAAATGCCACAGGTTTCGTTTTTATTACTTCACTCTACTTTACGTGTGAATTTAGAGCGGAGGGATTTGGGGTCTTTTAACTGATGAAAGCTATTGAACTATTGAAAGATTCATGAACTATGCATTGAAATCACCTGACTTGAATTCTAAAGTCTATGAAAAATTGAAAATGACCCAGCTCAGATATCCCTCGGAATCCAATAATCTGAAAGTTTCCAGACGCAATTCCTTATGGGAAAAGGTGTAATTCTACGGGAGAGGAAACACTACTAAGTAGGACAACAAAAGAAGTTGGTCAATAAAATGATTTTGAATAAAAGAAATTATGACTAATTAAAATTATTTATTTAATTCAATTAATTTGCACACCTCTATATGTTAACCAAGAGTTACATCTCTAAATTGAAATGTAAGAGACCCATCTTTTATTTTAAATTTATACCATTGTTCATAAGTAGACAAAACACCAAATTGTACCGCTGTAGCCATAAATTGTGTGGATATTTCTATATACTTAGTGTAAAACAAAGTTCCCAATTCTTGGATGTAACGGGTAATCTCGAGAGTAACTTGATGGATTTTTATGCCGTTTTCACCATTCTGTAAAGGATTTCTCGATGAAGGATTAGGTAGAAAAACATTTATTTATGACCAAAAGAATCCGAGCAGTACGAATTCCGTGAATTGAGTTGAAGAAAAACCTAACGTCCATGTGTCTTTTAAGCTTACACTGGGTAAACCGTTAAAAATATCGATATTATCTGAGAATTGTTCAGCATGAAGACTTCTGCAAGAAAGCCCGCGACACATCGACCACTCTAAGTGTTTTTACGTTTTCATTTCTTCCAGCAATCTCCATTCAGTGGAAATTTAAATTAATAGCTTCAGAGTGAGTTTACGAGCTTGCGAGCGACCTATCACCCTAGCTTCAGCCAGCATCAAACTGCCGAGTCGTGTCGAGTTAATTCTTCAGAGAAGGGTATAGCTTATGTATTTGGAGTTAGCTGTTTATCTCGGCTTTTCAGAGTTGCGTCTGGATTTGCGTGCGGATTTTAAGCTTACGCAGGGTAAATAGTGGGACACACACACAGAGGACAGGCAGACACCCACACATTTGATCTCATAAGTCTACTTCATCATTTACCCAAAAGCGACGGTACCGTAAATGTCTGTTCAGTTCACTAGCATGAAGACATGCAAATGTCATATGGACAGACGTGCTGTAGGATTATTGAAGTGAATGCTGCGGAGCAGCACGGGTCTTCTAGTCTGAATAAATATTCCTTTGATATAGTCAATTGTTCTGATTCTTTTTGTTAAAAATGAAAGGGGTTTTGTTTTATGATGGATTGTGTTATGTGATGTAGAAAGGATGATAAACGGATAGTGATGTGTCTGCTTGTTGTTAATTGGAGTGGGCTATGTTATGTTTTGGAATATAGTAAATGAAGAGAGTGTTTTGATTTTAAAAAAAGTATAGATGATTGTGTTTCCTTATGGTAGTAACTACCACCATCCCCAAATAATGAAATAACAGTTACAAGGTGGTGCGCCGTCACCACATGTTTTGACGCACATGCAGTGACATCGTCTAAGAACCCTTGCAGTACGTCTTCAACGAATACCAAGTACGCGTCAACCATGATTTAATTCTTAAATGTGTGCTAAAACTCCCACTCGCGGTGTATGAGCCCCCTATCAATTAAATATAATATAGGAAAATAATGTAGGCTATTCATATAAACGATGCACGGAGCTCCTAAATGATGCAACTCAACAAACAGCGGAGCAAGTAAAGTTGCAGTAGGTGTGAAGGGAAGGGAATTGGCGACTCCACTCTGGCAGCAATTACTGTGTATGTGTGCTGTAATAATATTGTATGAGTGACAGACAGGTTGCTGGGTGTATTTTTTTTTCAAAGTTTTTAATAAATTGGTTCACAGAAGCGCCTAATTAACAGGTTATTAATTAACACAGCCATATATTTTCTAGCAGTTTGTGTATAATAAACAGGCCTCATTACTGTACCTTTTGTGTTACTCTTTTAATTAGTCCTCTATTGTCATTCGCTGCTGTTCTAATTAGCCATATCGATTAGCTCATTGACGACCCGGTACAGCCTCGTCAAAGACTCGAACACATGCTTTGCTCTTACAGCACCTGGGATATAAATGGGGGAGGTCCTTGCTTCGATTGCTGGTCTGACAAATAGATTTATTCTACTTCCAAAATGCTCCTAGGGTTTTGCCGCGTATGCTAAGGAGTTTAGTCCAGGCGCCGAGTCCACGGCTCTGACAGTTCTCGTGAGGGAGACACACGATGTTGCCGGTTCAGTTCCACGAAATACTGGCTGTTTCTAAATTCCCATTACAGAATTTGAGGGCTTGTAGTGGGAACCAAGAGGGTTAGATTTAGCAAAGGAACTTGTGTCCGGAAACATTCCATCTTCCTGCTACCCACAAGGAAACACTACAGCACACGTACAAATCTCCCGCATTTTCGGCGCCACTGACCAGAGTTTGAAAGATCACCTGATGTCCCATATCCCCTAAAGGTTTGTTGACATTTCATACCTTCTTCCATGAAACCTTAAATCATTGCTTCACTAATATGTAACATTGAATTATGTCAACTTACAAAGTTAGAATCAGTACATAGGGCTTTTATTTCATTTATAACAGCTCTAAGAAAGAGCTCGAAGTTCGGAGCGTATGGAAAGTATTGGGACGACCGCAAGGTCCGAACAGTGCCTAAGAAGAAGGCTAGATAATGGAATGTCTAAAGTGATCCTATGTGGTAAAAAAAATTCAACAAGATGGAAGTGGCCTACCAGCTAACGAAAGGAGTGTACAACAAGCGAACTATGTCCCGCAATGCCAAACTAAGACACTATCGTCCAGTTATCCGACCTGAGGCGCTGTACGCAGCAGAATGCCTGGCAATGAATAGGAAGGATCTGGTTGAGAAATTGGAAGCCAAGGAAAGGAAGATCCTGAGGAATATCTTAGGGCCGTTGAGAGACGATGGTGAATAGAGGAGATGGCATAACAATTAGCTGTACCATCATGTAAAAAGGATATCTCAAGTAATTCGGAAGAGAAGAATATACAGTATTTCTATGGCCACTTAACTCGTATGAAACCCGAGAGAATCGCCATTCGGATATTTACCTATTTTCTTAACATTAAAACCAAGGGCTCCTGGTTTTGTGAGGTAGACAAGGATTTGCAAGAAGTAGGGATCACCCATGCAGACATTATGGAACGTGCTCTTATGAAGGAAAAGCTTTGAGCACACTACCAATTCCAAGAAAAAGCGAAATTTAAAACCGGCAAGAAGTGGTCTGATGAAAGACAGGAGTTTCATAGGCAGCGAATGCGTGAACACTGGGCTAAGATCAAGGCCCAAAGACGGAATCAGTTGAAATGACGTGGTCCATAGCTGGCCTAAACGAAAATAGAATAATAATAATAATAATAATAATAATAATAATAATAATAATAATGTTATCGGTTTAACGTCGTTTTAACTACTGCGGCTTTTAGAGACGCCGGGATACCAGAATTTTTCCCCGAAGGGAACCTTTAACTTGCTAGTAAATCTACTGACACGCTTCACTTGAATTTTCGAACCCTCAAATGATAGCTGACTGCGCCAGGATTCAATCCTACAATCTTGGGGGCTTGTTAGTTTTTGAATGACAATTTTTTTGTTTTACCGTAATTTTTGTTTATTTTTATAATTTTTTTTATTTTTTTGTTTGTTTTATAAATTTTCGGTCTTTTGAAAAGTAGGTATCCACCTCTAAAATTTAAATTCCATTCCTAATTTGTATACTTTAATCCGTGTTAAGAGGGGCAGATGACCTCGTAGTTCTGCCCCTTAAAACAACAATAACTAACTAACTTGTTCGTTTTTGAATGATTTTTGTTTTTTCCGTAAGTTTTGTTTATTTTTTTAATTATTGGTTTTATTTAAATTTTTGTTTTACAAATTTTTGGTCTTTTATAATTTTAAAATTTTTAATTTCATTCCAAATTTGTATATTTCAATCTGTGTTAAGAGGGGCAGATGACCTCATAGTTCCACCCCTTAAAACAATAATAACTAACTAACTAATCTTGGGGACAGCAGGGGAGAACATTACAGGCAGCCAATGCAGAGTGGGTCAAAATCGATTAGGAGGACAATTTTTTTTATTTTCGTAACTAAAAAGTCAAAATGTATTGCTTCTACAGCATTCTCATATAATTGCCGCTCACTATTCTGGGATATAAACGCATCTTAGTGTAAATCTCTCACCACTGTTCGAGCAGTCTGAATTGGAGGGTGAATGTAAAGTGGCTATGGTTTGGTTGTCTTTGTGGTTAGTGAGATGCTTTAAGATGGAACATGCAGCTGAAGGTATGATCTTTGTAACGTGTTCCAGTTATTAATGTACTTAATTGTTACGTCATTTTAGCTATAATTGCATTATATAATATTTAACTATTATTTTTGAAATTATATTTTCACTTAGATTTTTGGTATATCGCGTCACTCTGCGTCACTTTCTACTTAATGTTAAAATGTAGATAAAGTCTTGCAGTTTACGCCTGTTATAAGAATTTTTGCATCTTTTTGCGACTTACATAGTTATTTTACGTTTTAGAAGATGTCGCTCAACCAGTTCTCACATGTTTACAACTGTTTGAAGCACTGGGTTCGACGATTATGTCAAAAGTGGAACTTTGTGACTTTGTTAAAAGTAAATTAGGGGTAGAAAATTGTTCTGAAGAGATAACTGAATGCTCTATCCAACTCCTAGTCATAGCCAATTTCTGGCATGTGTAGACGTACCTTAAAAATGGTCTTAGCTGATGTTTATTATGAAGTAAACAAATTATATACGTTGCATTCACTCAAAATTCATGATTAAAACGTAAAAATAATTTTGTCCCCCTAGATTTCGATTTTGACCCACCGTCAAATGGTTGGTGACAGACAAGAATGATAGCCATTACGCAACAAGGTGGACCTACAAAACTGTGCATGTTATATTATGCTTTGAATTATGCATATTTTCTCTCCCGTATGGTCGGTACATTTGAATCCAAAATTTGTATAATAATCCCAAAGCAACCACTGTCTGTTTTACCAAGCACAAGGGACTTTGTATTAATTCCACAGCCCCCTGGATAGCATGGGACAGTTTATACTGATGTTCTTGTCTGCGCGCCGGTTCCGGCTTGTCTCGTATAATCAAGTACTATTCCTTTCCCTAAACCGGAAACGGAAATAGGATGTTTTTTTTAATCCCTACAATTTAAAAAAGACTTACCGCGCAAATTAATATTTTTTTTTTCTAACTGTAGGGAAATCCGCCGCACTCGGACACTGCTAAATCCTGCTGTAATGTTTAAGAGGGCCTTGATACGTGTACTGAAGTGGGCGGGTGGGAGGGGGAAGAGGGATATGACGTCACTGTTCTAAGCCCTCTGATTTGTTCTATGAATAAATCAGCAATTATCTGGAGCCTGCAGTTGGTCTAAGCCGCCATGTCTCATAGGGGTAGATTGGAAAAGTTATTATGTCTACGGGGTTAAGCCACAACACAACCCGATCGTGATTAAGTATACATTATTGAGAGCAGCTTCGGTGGCGTAGTTGATAGCATACTGAGCTTCTATGCTCAAGATCGCGGGTTCAAACCCGGCCAAAGTCGTCGGATTTTTTAAGAGCGTTAAAAATCCCTCTCTATGCCTTCCTTCGGAGGGGAAGTAAAGCCGGCGGTTACATGTCATAGATTTATGGCATGTTAAAGAACCTTCGGTGGCGTAGTCGGTAGCAAGCTGAACTGCTATTCCCAAGATAGCGGGTTCAAACCCGGCCGAAGTCGTCGGATTTTTTAAGAGCGTTAAAAATCCTTCAGTATGCCTTCCTTCGGAGGGGAAGTAAAGCCGGCGGTCCCATGTCATAGATTTATGGCATGTAAAAGATCCTTTCACAGACTAAACTTGTGCAAAGCAAAATTTGTTAGGCTAGATTTCATCAGAACGCTCTATCAAAGTTCCAACGTTCACCACTAGGTATCGTTGATATCTGGTGGCGAAAGTTGGAACTACTTGAAATTGAACGGAACATGTAGCTCACCCTTTAGGGTATCCGCTGGAAGCAGCTACAGACTCAGGCGAGCCGAACATGTCCTAGGACACTCCCGGCACTAAAAGCCATACGATAAATAAATAAATAAATAAATAAATAAATAAATAAATTCCACTAATTACACCTGTGTGAAGCTAAATTATATAGGTTAAGAATGTAAACAACTCTCTGAGGTTCCTACGTTCGTTGCCAAGAGCCGACTGCAGTGGCGTCTAGTAGCTAAGTTCTGAACTAGTAGTCGTTGAGGGTGCGTTTGGCGGCAAAAATAGGAACTATTTGAAAAATTCAAAGTCTGCAGTCCTTACTTGAATTAAAATTAAGATAAAACACAATAATACAGTCATCAGAATTAACACCGGTTATCAGAAAGATTCTACACACACCCAAAGTACACGGGGATACATGACAGCGTTGTCGCAGCCCCTAAACTGAGGAACCAACCAACGATACATTATTGAAGTGCGTTTTTGTTGTTGATTCTTTTAGGAGCGTTGCAACTTCGTGTCATGTAGCCCCGTGAACTGGGGTGTGTGTTTAAAAGTGACTAATAACCTGTGTGTATTTGTAATTGAGGTAGGATTTGGGTGGCAAGAGGCCGTGATCTTAACCCTTTATCGGACAGTGGTCTGTATATTAACCACCTGTCATAAGGAATGTTTATGCTTTCAAAGATGCTCATAGTTGAATCTTTCAGCCAAATTTTGGAGCATTTTTATGCAGACGTGCTAGTATTTCTAAAAATAAAATATAGCTTCGTGTCTACTTAACGTAATGTGTTGTATAAAAATTTAAAATATTTAAAACAAAAAAATTGACAATTAAGGTGTAAAAAAATATAAATATAGAAATAAAAATCGTAAAAATTAAATTAGAATAATAAAAGAAATGTAAAAATTCAAATAATGAACATAACTATAAACACAAGCTGTACCCGGCATGCGTTGCAATGCCAATCGAAGAAAGTGTTGGCGTTGAAATTCTGTTTCTTGAAGTGCTTTTGGATACACAACATGTTAACTGCCTCTAAGCTACCGTAAAATGGATTTTCTAATTTAGAACCATTCGTGGAAGCGTGCACAACAACTTTCAAAAGTTTCATCGCTGTCACTCATTTGTTGAATCTACTCGTACGCTACCTGTTGTGAAATTACTAAGTCGAAACCCTTCCCTGGCGTGTACACAATAACTCATCAATGATTCATCGCAATCGGATGAATTGTATATGCACGTATACGGGGTTTTGTTTAAACGATTCGTGCGCTGTCACTCATTTGTTGAATCTACTCGTGCGCTACCTATTGAGAAATGTATTACTAAGTCGAAGCCCTTCCCTGGCGTGTACACAATAACTCATCAAGGTTTCATCGCAATCGAAGAATGTTATATGAACGCAATAGGGGATTTTGTTGAAACGCTTCGCGCGTCGTCACCCATTTGTTGCATCTACTCTTGCGCTACTTATTGTGAAATGGATTTACTAAGTCCCCTTCCCTGGCGGGTACACAATAACTGATCAACGTTTCATCGCAATCGGATGAATAGTATATGAACGCATACCTGATTTTGTTTAAACGATTCGCGCTCCGTCACTCATTTGTTGAATCTACTCGTGCGCTACCTACTGTAAAATGTATTTACTAAGTTAGAAACCATCACGTAAGTGTCCACAACATCTCACCCAAGTTTCATCGCTATCGGACCAATTTTGATATGAAGACATAGGGGACTGTATTGAAACGCTCCGCATGTCGTCGTTCATTTGTCGAATCTACTCGTGTGCTACCTACTGTGAAATGTATTTACTAAGCCAGAAACCTTCTTTGGAGTGTCCACCATATTTCACCGAAGTTTCACCGCTAACGGCAGAATGGTATATGACCTTATACGGGACTTTGTTGAAACGCTTCGCGCGTCGTCCCTCATTTGTTGAATCAACTTGTGCGCTGCATATTGTATAGTGGATTTACTAAGCCAGAAATTTTCCATGACGTGTACACAACATCTCACCCAAGTTTCATAGCTACGGACGAATGGTACATGAATGCATACGGGACTTGGTTGAAACGCTTCGCGTGTCGTCGCTCATTTGTTGATTCTACTCTTGCGCTACATATTGTAATATGGATGTACTCAGCCAGGAACCTTCCCTGGAGTGTACACAACATCTCACCCAAGTTTCATCGCAATCGGATGAATGGTATGTGAACGTATACGGGACGTTGTCGAAACGCTTCGCGCGTAGTCACTCATTTGTTGAATATAAACGTGCGCTTCGTATTGTAAAATGGATTTACTTAGCCAGAAACCTTTCCTGGAGTGTACACAACAATTCACCAAACATTTATCACTATCAGGCGACTGGTACATGACTTTATACGGGACTTTGTTGAAACGCTTCGCGTGTCATCGCTCATTTGTTGAATCTACTGGTGCGATACCTATTGTAAAATGTATGTACTAAGCCAGAAACCTTCCCTGGAGTGCACACAACATCTCACCCAAGTTTCATCGCTATCGGATGAATGGTATATGAAATTATATGGATCTTTGTTGAAACGCTTCGCGCGCCGTTGCTCATTTGTTGATTCTACTCGTGCTCTACCTATTTTTAAAGGGATTTACTAAGCTAGAAACCTTCCCTGGAGTGCACACAAAATCTCAGCCAAGTTTCATCGCTATCGGACGAATGGTATATGAACGCAAACGTGACTTTGTTGAAATGCTTCGCGCGTCGTAGCTCATTTGTTGAATCTACTCGTGCGCTGCCTATTGTAAAGTAGATGTACTAAGCCAGAAAATTTCCCTGCAGTGTATACAACATTTTACGCAAGTTTCATAGCTATCGGACGAATGGTATATGAATGCATACGGGACTTTGTTGAAACGCATTGCGTGTCGTCGCTCATTTGTTGAATCTACTTGTGCGCTATCTACTGTGAAATGTATTCACTAATTTTGAAACCTTCACGTAAGTGAACACAACATCTCACCCAAGTTTCATCGCTATCGGACGAATGGTATATAAACACATACGGGACTTTGTTGAAATGCTTCGCGCATCGTCGCTCATTTGTTGAATCTACGCGTGCGCTACCTATTGTAAAATGGATTTACTATGTCAGAAACCTTCCTTGGAGTGTACTCAACATCTCACCCAAGTTTCATCGCTATCGGACGAATGGTATATGAACACATACGGGACTTTGTTGAAATGCTTCGCGCATCGTCGCTCATTTGTTCAATCTACGCGTGCGCTACCTATTGTAAAATGGATTTACTAAGTCAGAAACCTTCCTTGGAATGTACTCAACATCTCACCCAAGTTTCATCGCAATCGGACGAATGGTATATGAACACATACGGGACTTGTTTGAAACGCTTCGCGCATCGTCACTCATTTGTTGAATCTACGCGTGCGCTACCTATTGTAAAATGGATTTACTAAGTCAGAAACCTTCCTTAGAGTGTACTCAACATCTCACCCAAGTTTCATCGCAATCCGTTCAGTGGTATATGAATGCATAGGAGACATACACACCCACAGACAAACTATCACGTAAGATTGATTTTTAGCCTACTTTTCACATTTTGCAAAAATGAGGAAAAAGTAGTCTTATGAGATCGGGCAAATGTGTGTCTGTCTGTCTGTCTGTCTGTCTGTCTGTCTGTCTGTCTGTCTGTCCTTCTGTCTGTCTGGCTGTGTGTGTGTCCCCCCCTATCAACTCCTAAACGGCTGCAGCAATCAAAACCAAATTTAGTATGAGTAAAGATGTGCACCGGAATAGCTCACGTCCATATTTGAAAATGATGTCAGTGCTACCAACTGCTGAAAAAACGCACTAGAAATTTGAGCTCCATGTTGGATATCCTGCAAGGTATGCATAGGAGCTATTCCAAAATTGGCACACATGTAGATAATACTATTTCAGATTAATTTCCAGGAGGCTAACCATGACAGTGTTGCCAAAATAATTTTAAGCCTTCTGATAGGTCCAATGTTTAAATGCATATACCTTCTACACTATCAACTGGATTTCAACCAAATTTTGTATGTAATATCTGTACATAAACAGATATGACTGAGCGTATTCTTAGGAGCCACCAGGGCTGCCAACTGTTAATAATTGCTCTCTCTCTATTTTTTTTATCCAAATACCAATATATCAGAATGTGTGCAAGCCGACAGCTTTAAACTATGCACACGTATAGTACCTGACATGTTTGATTAATTTTGGAGTAACTTATATACGTCAGTTCTACCAACATGATTCTAAGCCTGCTGATAGGGCCAATTTTTAAATACATGTAACTTCTATACTATCAGTAGGATTTCATCCAAATTTCGCATGTGCTATGTGTAACATATCAGATATGACTATAAGTATTCTTCAGTGCAATCAGGGCTGCCAACTGTTAATAAATGCTGTCTATATTTTTTTACCCTAATAACAATATATCAGAAAGTATGCAAGCCAACAGCTCTATACTTTGCACACGTATAGCACCTGACATTCTAGATTAATTTGGAGTAATTAATACAAGGCAGTGCTGACAACATGATTCTATGCCTGCTGATATGTCCAATTTTAAAATACATGTAACTTCTATACTAACAAATGGATTTCATCCAAAATTGGCACAACAAGATATCATAATATTTCAGATTATTTCTGACCAGCACACGCATGGTATTGTTGGCAACATGCTTCTACGCCTGCTGATAAATCCAGTGTCTAACTGCATGTAACGTCCATTGGACTTCAACCAAATTTTGTATTCTGTACCTTAAGAGATGGAACTAAGAATATATTCAGTCAGCAGGGCTGCCAACTGTAGTGCTCTATTAGGCTACATTATACCAGGTATATTTTGAACTAATTAGATATTTCGATATTACCAACTTAATTTCGTCATTATTCTAGATAGGTTCATATTCTGTAGAATAATCATTGGCATGAAAAGTAGGCTGTATAGTTCTTAACGGAACTTCTTGTTATATATATAGATTATGAAAATAAATGTAAAAATCATATCAAAATTAGTTAATTAATTAAATGAATAAAACAAATCAAAATTAAATCTATAAGAACATAAATTGGAAATTAAAAATAAATACAATATATAAACATTATTTATTTAATCGTATGGTGAATTATATACAAAATTTACATTATACAACATTATCCACATTCTGCAACCAAGTTATGACATTTGGAGTGACATGCAAGAGCTCTGCAGGGTTCCCAGGGAACGAGAACAGAGGGCAGCGTCGGAGCAGATGATCCATTGTCTGTTCCTCTTGATCACAGTCGCACATTGCTGAATTGGTTCAGCCCCATCTGTGTTGAAAGAATTTACAGCAGCCATGGCCGGTTCTGAATCTGTTAAGACGGCACCACCGTTTCCTTGGGAGGTCAGAACCTTTCAGTTCCTTTGTAGGATCAAGAGAATGGGCACTTGTCCCCGCTCTTTTAGTTGACCACTCGTTTCTCAAACTTTGGTTTAAATTAAACCCATCCACATATAGTATTTCTGCTGTAACACATGTTGGCCTCCTAGACCGTAGTCGATGTTGTGAGGGATGGCAAAATTCATGGTACAGTGGTAAAGTAGGTCGAGCCCTGATCTTCTTAGCCTCTCTCAACAATGCTTGTTTCCTTCTTAGATGCGGTGGAGGAATGTGGCTCAGCACAGGCAGCCAATGGCAAGGCGTTGACTTCATAGTACCAGTGATGCATCGCATTGTATCATTTAATCTTGAGTCTACTTTATGCACATGTGCACTTTCCAACCACACGGGTGCACAGTATTCTGCTGTTGAATAGACAAGGCTAATGCCAGTTAGACGTAAGCAGTCGGCGGAGGCTCCCCAGGAAGTACCACTAAGATTTTGTAGGATGTCGTTTCTTGCAGCAATTTTATGGGAGAGCTTGGTGAGATGCTCTTTGTAGGTCAGGATTCTATCCAAAATCACTCCAAGATAAGTAGGAAAGGGATTGTATCTAAGTTGTTGTCCGTCAAGCAAAATATTTGGTTTGTAATTAGAAAACCGATGTGCAAGGTGGAAGTAAGATACTTCTGTTTTATTCAGGCTCGGAATCAATCTCCAGGACTGAAGGAAAGCTGACATTCCCTTAAGGTCTTCAGTAAGGGTGTTTTCTGCATCTTCAAAATTTCTGCTCTGCGTTACAAGCGCAATATTGTATTATATGTATAGGTCACCTAATATTGTTGCTCGTTTAGCACCACCCAGGGGTCACGTGTAGGGTTAAGTTATAGGTTACACCTACGGACGTGAGCAACATCAACCCTCATATAAACATTAATAGTGATAGATCCAGTGAACAACATATGACAAATGATGTGGTCTAACGCTTGGTATTATTTTCAACATTTAAATAAAAGCGTTCCATTGTTGAAAGGAATATTACTGCAAGCGATGTAGCTGGTTTCTTTTATACTCAAAAATTAGGGCTAGGATTCGAGCATATTTGCATATTATTTTCCTGAATAGTACACATTGAAAGAAGGCTTTCGGTGGTATTTTCACCTCTCTGGGACCAACAGAATTGAAATTTATCGAGCATATAAATGCATAAAACCGCGGTTTACAGAATAGAAGCATTTAAATGCATATTCTTGTGGTTTTCATCTAAATAGTTTGTTTTTCTTCGAATTCTCCCCCGAATTCGGGCCCTGACCATCCTTAAGGTTCGAAAACAGAAATAATTATTGAAAAGCCTATCTGGTGCGAATAATAAAACCGCAGGGTTTTAACCTTGTTTGAGGTCGTTTTCGTCATTGAAACTTTTATTGACTGATTTAAGAAAATCATTCAAAACTGAAAACATAGAACATTTCTTGTTGTACAGACCAATGCAGATCTACTTCATTGTCTCGCCTAATTCTGAACATTTTGTAAATGCACTTTTAAACTGTATCTTTTATAAGAGCACTTCTCTTGTATATAGGCTACTTGTAAAATTTGAATGCGAGTATATCGCAGTGTATCATAGATACAATTAGAAAATAAAGCTCGTATTTAAAGATATGTTATTGCTTTTTTCGTTTCACTTTCCTTTCTATAGTTTTTAACGGTGTTTTTCGAGCATATTCTGCATATTTAACCGCATATAATGGGGGTTTCGAGCATTTCTATCGAGCATATAATGGGTTTTCCGAGCATATCTATCGAGCATAAAACACATGGTTTTCGAGCATATCTGGAGATTTTATCGAGCATATCGATCCGAGTCCTACTCATAATGGTTTTGTTTTCCGTTCACATACAGTATGGAATTAAATGAAATTAAATTGTTTAAAACTATATGGAATTCACAATCTCACAATAATTCACTGGATTTGGGGTATTTACCAAAAAAACGTTCATGCTTTCTGCTTTTTTAAAAATAATTCTGTTATGCCAGACGTGAATATGAATATTATTTTATCCAGATGTATATTTTCTCAAATTATTATTATAATTATTATCGCAAAGTAGAACAGCTCTTTAAAAAGAACACATATTTTTTTAAAGAATTCTTCTACAAAGCCTTCAACAAATACTTAGTTTAAAATATTACTGTTCTTATTACCGTTTCTCTCTTTTCCTACCTCAGCACCACACGTATATACGCTAAAAAAAACAAATGAAATTATAACAAAAAAGCCTCACATATAATCTGGCTTTGTTTGGGGCCGCAGGCGGTTGAAATATTCCATGGCCTTCCCCTACTCTTCCTGCATAACGCGCGGGGCGCGTATTCATGTCGTGGCGCTTCCTCCGCCGGCCGGTAGATGGCACCACGGCCGGACATCCTCTGCTCATTTGTTTTATTCGCGCCCTGTTTTGGGAAGGAGCAGATAAATTATGAGGGGTGGAAGGAGGTGAACTCATATAGTCCTATAAATCTACATTTATAAAGGTTTTTTCAACCTCTTTTTTTTAATGTTTCCACGTTGGTAGCTATCGGGGGGAGGGGAGGGGGGTGAGAGAATTTTTTGTTAAATGTGGGTCAGGTCAATGTGACTAAAAGTAAAAATATGACATATTGTCGAGAAAATGTGTAGCTTTCTGGAAGAATTGTGGGACATAAATTCTGTTTAATATATTATATTCTCTCAGAGCTTTGTTTAAGGAATAAAAACAATTATTTTATCAATGTTTTGCAGTGATGGTCAAACTGCAGTAATAAAAAGTTGACTTCAAAATTTATTCATTTCGTCCTTAATGTAATAAGGATGAGAAGAGAGAGATTTTTAGAACTCAGCAATTTTTTTACGTTTGTGCCGTGTCTTGTGTGGGGTTTCGCGTAGGACACCAAGCTGGCTCATCAGCGGGCTCTTGGTGTCCCCTCCTGGACCCCCACAGGAGTAGCGAACTGCGCACTACCTCACTTTATATAGAGTGCAACTGCACTACTTTACTGCGAGAACTAAAAGCTCAAGCAGCCTTAACCTCCCTATGAAGGCTTCCAAAAAGATGGTATATTGGCTTTTACGGCCAGTGAATTAAAATTCAGCAATATTTCTAGGTTTGTGCCATGTCTTGTGTGGGGTTTCGTCTAGGAATACAACCTGGCTCATCAGCGGGCTCTTGGGGTCTCCACCCGGATCCCCACAGGAGTAGCGAACTGTGCGCTACCTTCCTTTATATAGAGTAGCCTACTAGCAGTAGTGCCCGGCTTCGCCCGGTGGATTTATTTATTTTACAGAACTGGAGCGCTCAAGAATAAGGATCGGAATAAATGAAAGTAAATTTGAAAGCACCAACGCTTATTGCAGCTGATAACCTCAGTATACTGCACCAACACCATCGCCCTTATACAGAGGGATACTATTGTCATGATGATAACTGTTTTAAGGGGCCTAAGAAATCTTTTTGCACTAATTACTCCCCGTGACTGCAATTTATAAGCAGCTCGCAATTCTGCTCCAGAATATTGGTAGGGGTGACGTGATGCAGCCCGCATTACATGGCAACAATAGACTTCGTTATTATTGAAGTCGTTCTGGAGCGCTTGTTCTTCCGACTAACTGAACAAAAATCAATCTTTAAGGTTACCTGAGCGTTGTAGCCTAATGCTACATAGCCTAAACTATTCCTCTTGAAACAGGCTATCATATACAAAAATAATTTTTCAAATCCGACTGGTAATTTCAGAGATTAGCGCGTTTAAACAAACACACAAACTCTTCAGCTTTATTATATTAGTATAGATAACTGCACTGCTTTTCTGCGAGAACTAAAAGCTCAAGTAGCCGTAACCTCCCTATGAAGGCTTCCAAAAAGATGGTATACTGGCTTTCACGGCCAGTGAATTAAAACTCGGCACGGCCCAAACTTAGAAAAATTGCTGAGTTTTAATTCACAGGCCGTGAAAGCCAATATACCAAAGATTTTTAGCCTCCAAAAGGCTGATCCTGAGCAGGAGTTTACTTACTCCTATTCTACCTCAGCACGTGGTCCAGCTTGAATCGATTAATTTTGTAACATTGTGTTTCGTGCGTTTCTCCACGTACCAGTACTTGACGATTACTTGATTAGCATTAACACAATCAGAAATACTGATACATAGGGCTCGGATTTGTAGGTAAATAAATATTTGTTTATGTAAATACGTATTTTAAGATTTTTTTTCTATAAATACATAAATTGCTGCTTTTCACTTAGTACCACATAAAAATACATGATATTTACATTTTTTTAAATCAGTATGCTAGATCGTTCAGTTTATTGCATTATTGTTCTGTGTTACTTCAAAGGGGAAGAACCTCTGAGCTATCTAATCTTCATACAAGAGCGTGAAGCCAGGGATTTCCTTGTCTATAGCCATATTGCACCACGTGCAAGACATCCTCCTTCTCCCCCCCCCCCCCCCGGAACGAATGTCACTCACATGTAGTTCATTTCTGGCACTGTGAACCAGTGTCACTCACATGCAGTTCATTTCTGGCACTGTGAAGTGTAAGGCAGTTCTACGGTGCCTAAAGTAAAAACAACTACAAGTTATCGTGTGTTGCAGAATTTAAAGATAATTTTACTTCTGATTGGGGCGTTCTGTTCTGTCAACCATGTGGGAAAACAATCAAGGCTGAACAGCGATCTCAAGTTACACTACTCCTCAAGGGCAAGAAACATATTGCCACAGTTTTGCGCCTTAAGAAGAAGTGTTTCGCGATAATCGTCGGTTATTTGGGGACAACCTAAAGAGGTATATCGTTGTGTATTGTAATGCTTCAACAGTTAGTGAGACATTGAATAAGTTTCATTCGTGAGTACTGCATATTGTTTATATTCCCATTAATTAACTAAATTATAATTAAATATTTTTAATTTTGTCACATATTTCAGGTATTTTAAGCACATACAAAAAAATATTTTCCCGATTTTTAGCACCTAAAAATCCGACTCCTACGTGATAAAGGTATCATGGATCTCATTTAAGGCATTACAATTTCAGTTACATTATTTTTCTCTCTCCTTGTTTTCGTTTTCTTTCAATTTGTTTTCATATTTACAGTATAGAACTGCTATGCCCAAGATCGCGGATTAAAACCCGGCTGAAGTCGTCGGATTTTTAAGAGCCTTAAAATCATTCTGTTTGCCCTCATTCGGAGGGGAAGTAAGGCTGACGGGCCCATGTCATAGATTCATGGCATGTAAAAGAACCTACCACTACAATTTGTAGTGTGTAATTAAATTTGTAGTTTTTTTTTTTTGGTTAGAAACGAAATATCTAGTCCCAACGTTCGCTGCTAGGTGTCAGTGAAAGTGGCATGTCTTGTAGCCAAAGTTGAAACTACTTGAAATTGAACTTGATGGATGAGTCTACGGGGATTCAATTAAAATACCCTGCTATGGCCATTGGTTGCAATTCACATAAACTATTTACAATATACTGAATACTGTTTGACGTTCGACCGATTAACTACAGCACAGGGCAGTGCGGGAGGGAGTGAGACGGGCAAACGAGCAAGAGAGACGTGACTTCCCCCACCATCGCGACAAGGCTGCCCGCGCCAGAAGCTCTCCGGCGTGTGGCCGGTGTGTCAGCACGCCCGACATGCTGTATGGACCCTCTGGTATACAGAGTCCAGAGACATCCAGGCCTTGCTACTCCTAGTGTATATCATGTCAACTCCCTGGTTTTAATTTACAGTCACAAATTAACAGAGTAGGATATAAAGGGCGGTTCTGGGGCAGGGGCTAATGGGCAAGATGGCTGCCGCGCGCAACCGCCCTATGTTATTCTTATGGAGGGGTCAGTCATAGCTGGGGCAGGGGCTAATGGGCAAGATGGCCGCCACGCCCTGAGACCGTTAATGACGTCACAGAGAGAGGTCGGCCGTGTAGTTGCTAAATGGAATATTTATTATTATTATTATTATTATTATTATTTTTAGGTAATTATTGATTGATCGTGTACAATCAAGACCAGCCTTATATTGTCCACTTCTTGGTGTAGTGGCTAGCATTCTTGGCGGTCATTCCTGAGGTTCGAATCCCGGCTCTGCCAAGAAATTTAATTTCTGGTCTCATGAGTGGAACGGGGTACACTCAGCCTTGTGAGGCAAAACTGACAGGATCTGGCTTTTGATTCATACCTCAACCATTCTGCCTAACCCAACTTCACCTAACCTAACCTAACCTAACCTAACCTAACCTAACTTCAAAGTCAGAGCAAATATGAGAGCAAATGTCAGAGCACACATAATAACCTAAGTTATAACCTAACCTAACTTCACCTAACCTAACCTCACCTAACCTATCCTAACCTAACCTAACGTAACCTACCTAATTTAAAATTGCAAGCGAAAAAAAATTAGCAAAAAGTGAGAGCAAATGTGAGAGCACAAATAATAAACTTAGTTATAACCTAACCACACCTAACCTAACCTAACCTAACCTAACCTAACCTAAACTAACTTAACCTAACCTAACCTAACCCAACTTAACCTAACCTAACCTAACCTAACTTCAAAGTGCAAGCAAAAAAAGTGAGAGCAAAAATTGTAATGAAAAAATTAAGAGCAAATGTAAGAACACAAATAATAAACTTAGTTATAACCTACCCTAACCTAACCTAACCTAACCTAACCAAGCATTTCCTCACCTAATTTCACCTAACCTAACTTCAAAGTAAGTGCAAATATAAGAGCAAAAAGTGACAGCAAAAAGTGATATCAAATAGTGTATGCAAGAAAGTAAGAACAAATGAGAGAGCACAAATAATAAACTTAGTTATAACCTAACCTAACCTAACCTAACCCCCAGAAACCTCATTTTAAGATTTTAGATTTTACATTTTAACATTTTACATTTTAACATTATAGATTTTTGATTTTTTCATTTTACTTTTTTAGATTTCACTTTTTTGATTTTTTGTATTTCAGTTTTAATTTTTTTTTATTTTACATTTTAAATTTAATATTTTTTGATTTTAGATTTTACAATTTCCATTTTCCGAAAAAAGGCACTTACCTAACCTCACTAAACCTAACTTTACCAAACCTAACTTAAGCTAATCCAAAGGGCTAATGCACATACACAAAGTATATAAGGACACATGCAACTCTCCTTATGCTAGTCTTATTGGCTACTGTACAACATGATCACTACCCAACCGTTTTTTTTTCATTTTGTTGTTTACTCATTTGTCAATTTTCCAATTTCCCATTTTCAGTTTTTTTAAATGTCAGTTTTAAGTTTTTTTTAATTTCATAATATGGAAACATGGATTTTGCATTTTGTTGTTTACACATTTGTCAATTTTCCAATTTCCCATTTTCATTTTTTTTAAATGTCAATTTAAAGTTTTTCAATTTCATGATATGGAAACATGGATTTTGCATTTTGTTGTTTACACATTTGTCAATTTACCAAATTCCCATTTACAGTTTTTAAAATTTTAGTTCAATGTTTTTTCTATTTTGTCAATATGGAAACATGGATTTTCCAATTCGTGTTTTACATGTTCATTTTGCATTAGGAGTGGAGAGAGGTGGGTAGTAATTAAAAATGTACAAGCAGTGTCCATACAATATTTTTTATTTGAAATACATGTACACTATTTACACTTAAATACATTTTTATATATAGTCTATTTTTTGTTATAAATTGTACAGTTGTTTTTATTTTGTTTTCTATTTTATTTATTTTTGATTATGAATACTATTTTTTTATTTTTGTAGTGCTATTGTTTTATTTCCTAAATTGTTTTGTTTTATGTATTTGCTAGTTGCAGGCAGAAGATTTTGATATTCATAACTTAACTCTTTAAGCATGGTCAATGATTGAGTAATGACCATAGGCATGTGTACCTATACCATTAGCATCAATCACTCTTTTATCATCACCAGGACACAAAGCAATTTTGTTTAGCCTTATAGATGATATGTCATGTTGTTTAGAAGCGATAATGTTCATGGGTATTCTTTTTACATTGTTTTTCATGACACAATCCTTATAATCTTGAAAGCTTATACAATTTTTGACAACACCTCTGCTAATACCTTTAATCTTTTTGATTTCTTTACCATTTATGTCTAAAGCATACATTTTAGCTCTAAGTCCAACAAATGCTTTTATAATTTGTCCACAAGCCTCGTCTTTAAATTTCCCCAACGTTTTCTTGTTTGATGTAGAGTAACATATGTGATTAGTAGGATAATCTGATGTGTCCAGGTGTTGTAGGAAATCCAACTTGTCTTGATATACATCTGGGGTGTTAACCAAATATATGAACGAGTCAGTATCCATATACATGAGTTTAAGATTGTCCATGCCATAATAAGGTAGCAGGACATCATAGTGGTGGGAATACATGAGAGTTTTTGAAATATCCAGTATACACATTCCAATATATATAGGCTTATTGAATACAATGTTACGTTTAGCCATGTGGAAAGCAGCTAGGTTAGGGCCATAAATTGTTCTGTCGATAAATGTCGGCTTTGCTATTAGCTTTTCTGCCTTTTTGCTGTCAGTCACAAGACGTATGTCTATTCTTTTACGGATATTTTCCATTGTTTTCCCAAAAATGGCATTGTTGAATAATTTGTACAGATTTTTCTCAAAATCATTTTTGGCTTGTTTTCGAAGGTTGTTATTAAAATCAACGTATGCCTTTAACCAAGGTCTTTGTTTAAACTTTAACCACACGATGAATTTTTATCAATTTTATTCCATGATCTAAAGCCTGTTTTAATGCCATGTAGTGAACAACATATCGCCTTCGATTTCCAAGATGAGGAATTAGTTTTTTCAGAGACGAATCCTTAGGTTGTGTACACTCTGGTAGGAAAGGTAAATCGTTGTGTAGATCATGAAGGTCAGATGGGTAATCAACATCAACGTCTAGAATGTATCCCACAGGATCGTCTTTCTTTAGTTTTTCTAGATCAACAGTATCTGGAGAAACCCACTGAAATCCACCATAAGGAAGGGAGTGGCACATAGCCCACCCGTATTGGTTGTTGGCATCATCATAGGTAATAAACTGCGATGGTTTCTCAGAATCATAGGTTTCCATGTATTTATTGTTAGCTTCAGCATACCGATGAGACACCTGGCATATGCCTCCACGTATTCCAGACTCGATTAAAAGAATCTGATCGTAATCCTGTAGCAATTCCAGTTCAATGCCTGTGTAAAGGAGCATTGCCTCGAAACTTAAACCAGGCGAAGTAAAGAAGTGTGCAGCATCCACTCGGTGTGTTTCTAGTGTTTTGTTTCTAAACGTTTCAAAGCTGTCTGCAAGAAGGAGTACATCTGATGTTAGGTAGAGGTCACTATATTCCCCTAGAGTTTTAATGTTGAACTGATTCCAGACATTTTTGGCATGTTCATAGTCTTCTTGACTAACATTTTCTTGACTTAATTTGTTAAAGAATGCCTCTTTTGGAGGTAAACACGTTTCACTTAACTTTTCCCATGAGTCAATGTAGTCATAACAAAATACCCCTTTACGAGTCATGAGCATTGCATTTTCTTTTCCAAAGTACTTGTCTGTTTCAGGGTATAATGTTAAGTTGGAAACTAAGTTTTCCAAACTACTCGGCATTAACCGAAACGTATCCACAAATCTAAGCTTAACATTTCCTACATATTTCGTAAAGGAAATGTACTTTTCTTTGGAGTTAGCGATAACATCCACTCTCTCAGTAGTACACCCCAATTGCTTTACAATGAAATTTGCGTCGTAGCCACTCATATTATGTAGAAACACAGGAACGGGGTTTCGTGTTTTACACCTCAAATTACAGTTATTGTGAGCACTTCCACGGTATTCCCCTGTAATATGGCAGTGGTCTCGAACTTTCCAGTCCTGTTGGGTAAATGGTTTTTGACACAAATAACAGGTTTCAGAACATTGGAACTCTGCTTCTTGAGCCTGAGTTAAGGCCTTTGGAACATTTAAGCTGTAAAGGCGATCAATTTCATTAGCTATTGAGATCAAACAGTCCATAAACTTTTCTGCAGCGTCAGGCCCACGATAAATAACAGGTTGGCTTGAAAGATTTGTCTTTATGTGTTCCACAGCAGGTGAGGGTTTAACGTATATACCAAAGCTCATAGGAACATGACTCTGGTATGGCACTGTATAACTTGCCTCAGGATTAGGTAGACATGTTTGATAGGGTAAGAGTATACTTTCAAAATCTGCATAGATAACGTAAGGTATTCTCAGCATTTTTTCAACATTTAAGAATTTGACAATGGGGTTTTTAATAGGCATTTCAACCCTAGCAATGTCATGCTGGACACACAAAGCTCTATGTTCTTTCATTTTTTCCATTCCTTGTTGTCCATATCGATTATCAAAGTGTGTAAAACACCGTTTACACGTATATATTTTATGTTCATGGCGGGTAATCTGATGTCTTACTAGTTTATCAAAATCTTTGATAAAGACGTAGTGGTTCTGGCCGGATGATGAACTTAGCAAAAGGAGGTCGCGATGGTCTTGCAGCTCTTGATCCACAACCTTTAGAGGGAACAATTTGTTGTCTTGTTCCAATCCAAATACATTAATGGATATATCGTTGGCTTTTTCAAATTTGGGAATGTCAGCTAGCGATGTAGGAAATGATATTACTGAAAAATCATACTTGTTTTCCAGATCCTTGTATTTACTAACGCGTTTAGCATCAGTTTTAACCAGTTTTGCTAAAATGGCATACATAAAACACCTCTCGTCCTTAAAGTTTTGAGGATTAATGCAGGCTTTTCTTGCTTGTATAGCTGCTGGTAATGGAATATACGTGCTGCCACGCAAGGGATTGTACTTATTTATTTTCAATCGTACTCCTTCCACTGCTAACAAAGCCCAATTACTGCCTTTTAGCTCAGATTCCTCCATTTCCGTAGTTAACTTTGTAAATTGTGTTTCCAAGAAACTACTTAAGTCAGTTTCCAAAAATAGGGCCTGATTTCGTGTTTTAAAAGCACGATCTGTAATTTCATTGGTAGATGTATGAATGAATCTACATTCAGCCACAAGATTAACTTTTATCGACTTGTGCATTGCTAGTTCTTTCTGCATAGCTTGCATTATTTGCTGTTTGGACTCTTTAAGGTATGAATTTAAATCCTTGCACGTATCGCAACGAATGAAATAGGATTTAAGTCGACCTTCAAAAGATGTCTCATATTCAATAAGTCCATTTTTGTCAGGGACCAATGACAGTAGGTAATGTTTTGTAGGCTCTGCCTTTTGTCTTTTAGCTGCCGACACAACATTACAACATTCTTCATGACGACGTCCATTGTAGGCATTGTTGAATGTACTACCACAGGTCTTGCACTCATGAAATTCACCACACGATACTTCATGTCGCTTCCTATGATAGTCTCGAAGAAAAGTCTTTCCACACTCTTTACACATATAGCTAGGAATGGCTTCTTCCATTATGAATGTTGATTTCTGCAAACAGCTGCTTACTGCGTATCACAGGGCTAGAGGTTGGTCGGTGAGACGGTCTTTCACGATGTGAACACCGTGAGAGGTAGTAGTCAACTGGTGATATTCTTGTGAAGGGTCCTCTAATATACCCCTAGTCTAGACCAACAGCTCTTTACAGCGTATGACAAGGCTGTATACTGGATAGTGAGACGGTCTTTCACGATGTGAACACTGTAACAAGTAGTAGTCAACTGATTATATACTTGCTAAGGGTTCTCTAATATACAATAGTCAAGACCAACAGCTACTTACTGAGTAGTACAAGGCTGTACAATAGTTGTTTTAACAGTCTTTCACGATGTGGTCACTGTGAATGGTGGTAGTCAACTGATGATATTCTTGATAAGGGTCCTCTAATGTACCCCTGGTTAAGGGTAACAGCTGTTCACTGCTTATGACAAGGCTAAAGACTGGTTGCTTCAACGGTCTTTCATAATGTAAACACTGTGACAGGTAGTAGTCAACTGAAAATATTCATATGGCCTACTCAAGGTTATCAAGTACTTACTGCATATCAAAAGGCTGTACACTCATGTGTGTTAGGCACTCTTTCTTGCTAAGGACCCCAATATTCCCTACACAAGGCTATACATGTTAGTTCTAAACACTTAGTGATTAATTGTATATTCAATTTTTGTACAAAGCTTATACAAGCACGTTTTTATGAGGTAAAACTTTGTTAAATAGCTGCATGCGACACGCAAAGTATGTTGCCGCTATCTAGCGGTGACTATGAGAACTACTTGAACGACCAGCATGCTACCTAGCGCTCCATTTCAACACTCGCTCACTGAACGACCAGCATGCTATCTAGCGGTCGATAGCAATACTCCTCAACTACCAGCCTGCTATCTATCGGTCAATATGACAACTCACTCAACTACCAACATGCTACATGGCTTTTTGGTCAGTTTTTTGTTGGCTTTTTTTTTGGTCAGTTTCTGTTGGCTTATGTTGGCTTTTGTTGGCTTTTGTTGGCTTTTGTTGGCTTTTTGTTGGCTTTTTGTTGGCTTTTGTTGGCTTTTGTATTAGCTCTTTTATATTTGCTCTTGCTTGTGGGGGGTTTATTTGGTCTTGGAAAGTATGTCAGTCCTTTTTTTATGGCTGTAAAATGCTTACAGCCATGTTTGTAAGCAGCAACAACAACAACAACACACAAAATTCCAAAAAAAATCGAAAGTACTCTAAGTTTTATCAATGACTCTCAACTCTTACACTTACCTCTATCCCATGCATAGTCAAAAATTAGTGTATTTTTCAAATTTTTCAAAAAAATATTTGGAAAGTAGACTGTATCATTAAACTAAAAATCCTGAAAAGACATATGTTAACTCCAACACCTACTTCTATACCCCTCTCAGTCCAAATATAGTGTATTTTTCAAATTTTCCAAAACATATTTCCAAAATGGGTTATATTTCCGAAATTAAAAAGCTAACAAAAATGTTTGTTTGACATAAATAAATGGCCTTTATCTCCTCTACCACTGTACCAAGTCCCAGGTCTCCAGGACAACAAAAATAAAATTTTGAAAATGGGCTTATATTTCCAAAATTAGGAATTTTACAAAAACGTTTGTCTAACGTAAATCAATGGTCCCTACCCCCTCTATTCCAACACCAAGTCTCAGGTCTCTAGGTCAACAAAAGTTAAAATTTGGAAAAAATGGTCACTATTTTGGAAACTAGGAATTCTACAAAAAAGTTTGTTTAACATAAATGAAAGGTCTCTATCCCTTCTACCTGTAAACCAAGTTCCAGGTCCGTATGACAAAAATTAAAAAGTTCAACTGGGAAAGTAGGCGATTTTTCATATATCCAAACATTCTAAAATGTGTTCTATGGGCTTAAAAGAATGGCCTCTATGTCCTTTATTTTTTTAAATAAAACATTTTTATTTTTTACACTTTTTTGAAAAAAGTTCAATTTTTAAAATTCTATATTTTGGAAACTAGGAATTCTACAAAAAACCTTCTTTGACATAATTTAATGGCCCTGGCCCCATCTACCACCAAAATAAATTTCAAGTCTCTAGAATGAAAAATAACAGTAGTGTAGTAGTGGTGCTGTTATTTTTCATTCTAGAGACTTGAAATTTATTTTGGTGGTAGATGGGGTCAGGGCCATTAAATTATGTCAAAGAAGGTTTTTTGTAGAATTCCTAGTTTCCAAAATATAGAATTTTAAAAATTGAACTTTTTTCAAAAAAGTGTAAAAAATAAAAATGTTTTATTTAAAAAAATAAAGGACATAGAGGCCATTCTTTTAAGCCCATAGAACACATTTTAGAATGTTTGGATATATGAAAAATCGCCTACTTTCCCAGTTGAACTTTTTCATTTTTGTCATACGGACCTGGAACTTGGTTTACAGGTAGAAGGGATAGAGACCTTTCATTTATGTTAAACAAACTTTTTTGTAGAATTCCTAGTTTCCAAAATAGTGACCATTTTTTCCAAATTTTAACTTTTGTTGACCTAGAGACCTGAGACTTGGTGTTGGAATAGAGGGGGTAGGGACCATTGATTTACGTTAGACAAACGTTTTTGTAAAATTCCTAATTTTGGAAATATAAGCCCATTTTCAAAATTTTATTTTTGTTGTCCTGGAGACCTGGGACTTGGTACAGTGGTAGAGGAGACAAAGGCCATTTATTTATGTCAAACAAACATTTTTGTTAGCTTTTTAATTTCGGAAATATAACCCATTTTGGAAATATGTTTTGGAAAATTTGAAAAATACACTATTTTTGGACTGAGAGGGGTATAGAAGTAGGTGTTGGAGTTAACATATGTCTTTTCAGGATTTTTAGTTTAATGATAGTCTACTTTCCAAATATTTTTTTGAAAAATTTGAAAAATACACTAATTTTTGACTATGCATGGGATAGAGGTAAGTGTAAGAGTTGAGAGTCATTGATAAAACTTAGAGTACTTTCGATTTTTTTTTGAATTTTGTGTGTTGTTGTTGTTGCTGCTGCTTACAAACATGGCTGTAAGCATTTTACAGCCATAAAAAAAGGACTGACATACTTTCCAAGACCAAATAAACCCCCCACAAGCAAGAGCAAATATAAAAGAGCTAATACAAAAGCCAACAAAAGCCAACAAAAAGCCAACAAAAAGCCAACAAAAGCCAACAAAAGCCAACATAAGCCAACAGAAACTGACCAAAAAAAAGCCAACAAAAAACTGACCAAAAAGCCATGTAGCATGTTGGTAGTTGAGTGAGTTGTCATATTGACCGATAGATAGCAGGCTGGTAGTTGAGGAGTATTGCTATCGACCGCTAGATAGCATGCTGGTCGTTCAGTGAGCGAGTGTTGAAATGGAGCGCTAGGTAGCATGCTGGTCGTTCAAGTAGTTCTCATAGTCACCGCTAGATAGCGGCAACATACTTTGCGTGTCGCATGCAGCTATTTAACAAAGTTTTACCTCATAAAAACGTGCTTGTATAAGCTTTGTACAAAAATTGAATATACAATTAATCACTAAGTGTTTAGAACTAACATGTATAGCCTTGTGTAGGGAATATTGGGGTCCTTAGCAAGAAAGAGTGCCTAACACACATGAGTGTACAGCCTTTTGATATGCAGTAAGTACTTGATAACCTTGAGTAGGCCATATGAATATTTTCAGTTGACTACTACCTGTCACAGTGTTTACATTATGAAAGACCGTTGAAGCAACCAGTCTTTAGCCTTGTCATAAGCAGTGAACAGCTGTTACCCTTAACCAGGGGTACATTAGAGGACCCTTATCAAGAATATCATCAGTTGACTACCACCATTCACAGTGACCACATCGTGAAAGACTGTTAAAACAACTATTGTACAGCCTTGTACTACTCAGTAAGTAGCTGTTGGTCTTGACTATTGTATATTAGAGAACCCTTAGCAAGTATATAATCAGTTGACTACTACTTGTTACAGTGTTCACATCGTGAAAGACCGTCTCACTATCCAGTATACAGCCTTGTCATACGCTGTAAAGAGCTGTTGGTCTAGACTAGGGGTATATTAGAGGACCCTTCACAAGAATATCACCAGTTGACTACTACCTCTCACGGTGTTCACATCGTGAAAGACCGTCTCACCGACCAACCTCTAGCCCTGTGATACGCAGTAAGCAGCTGTTTGCAGAAATCAACATTCATAATGGAAGAAGCCATTCCTAGCTATATGTGTAAAGAGTGTGGAAAGACTTTTCTTCGAGACTATCATAGGAAGCGACATGAAGTATCGTGTGGTGAATTTCATGAGTGCAAGACCTGTGGTAGTACATTCAACAATGCCTACAATGGACGTCGTCATGAAGAATGTTGTAATGTTGTGTCGGCAGCTAAAAGACAAAAGGCAGAGCCTACAAAACATTACCTACTGTCATTGGTCCCTGACAAAAATGGACTTATTGAATATGAGACATCTTTTGAAGGTCGACTTAAATCCTATTTCATTCGTTGCGATACGTGCAAGGATTTAAATTCATACCTTAAAGAGTCCAAACAGCAAATAATGCAAGCTATGCAGAAAGAACTAGCAATGCACAAGTCGATAAAAGTTAATCTTGTGGCTGAATGTAGATTCATTCATACATCTACCAATGAAATTACAGATCGTGCTTTTAAAACACGAAATCAGGCCCTATTTTTGGAAACTGACTTAAGTAGTTTCTTGGAAACACAATTTACAAAGTTAACTACGGAAATGGAGGAATCTGAGCTAAAAGGCAGTAATTGGGCTTTGTTAGCAGTGGAAGGAGTACGATTGAAAATAAATAAGTACAATCCCTTGCGTGGCAGCACGTATATTCCATTACCAGCAGCTATACAAGCAAGAAAAGCCTGCATTAATCCTCAAAACTTTAAGGACGAGAGGTGTTTTATGTATGCCATTTTAGCAAAACTGGTTAAAACTGATGCTAAACGCTTTAGTAAATACAAGGATCTGGAAAACAAGTATGATTTTTCAGTAATATCATTTCCTACATCGCTAGCTGACATTCCCAAATTTGAAAAAGCCAACGATATATCCATTAATGTATTTGGATTGGAACAAGACAACAAATTGTTCCCTCTAAAGGTTGTGGATCAAGAGCTGCAAGACCATCGCGACCTCCTTTTGCTAAGTTCATCATCCGGCCAGAACCACTACGTCTTTATCAAAGATTTTGATAAACTAGTAAGACATCAGATTACCCGCCATGAACATAAAATATATACGTGTAAACGGTGTTTTACACACTTTGATAATCGATATGGACAACAAGGAATGGAAAAAATGAAAGAACATAGAGCTTTGTGTGTCCAGCATGACATTGCTAGGGTTGAAATGCCTATTAAAAACCCCATTGTCAAATTCTTAAATGTTGAAAAAATGCTGAGAATACCTTACGTTATCTATGCAGATTTTGAAAGTATACTCTTACCCTATCAAACATGTCTACCTAATCCTGAGGCAAGTTATACAGTGCCATACCAGAGTCATGTTCCTATGAGCTTTGGTATATACGTTAAACCCTCACCTGCTGTGGAACACATAAAGACAAATCTTTCAAGCCAACCTGTTATTTATCGTGGGCCTGACGCTGCAGAAAAGTTTATGGACTGTTTGATCTCAATAGCTAATGAAATTGATCGCCTTTACAGCTTAAATGTTCCAAAGGCCTTAACTCAGGCTCAAGAAGCAGAGTTCCAATGTTCTGAAACCTGTTATTTGTGTCAAAAACCATTTACCCAACAGGACTGGAAAGTTCGAGACCACTGCCATATTACAGGGGAATACCGTGGAAGTGCTCACAATAACTGTAATTTGAGGTGTAAAACACGAAACCCCGTTCCTGTGTTTCTACATAATATGAGTGGCTACGACGCAAATTTCATTGTAAAGCAATTGGGGTGTACTACTGAGAGAGTGGATGTTATCGCTAACTCCAAAGAAAAGTACATTTCCTTTACGAAATATGTAGGAAATGTTAAGCTTAGATTTGTGGATACGTTTCGGTTAATGCCGAGTAGTTTGGAAAACTTAGTTTCCAACTTAACATTATACCCTGAAACAGACAAGTACTTTGGAAAAGAAAATGCAATGCTCATGACTCGTAAAGGGGTATTTTGTTATGACTACATTGACTCATGGGAAAAGTTAAGTGAAACGTGTTTACCTCCAAAAGAGGCATTCTTTAACAAATTAAGTCAAGAAAATGTTAGTCAAGAAGACTATGAACATGCCAAAAATGTCTGGAATCAGTTCAACATTAAAACTCTAGGGGAATATAGTGACCTCTACCTAACATCAGATGTACTCCTTCTTGCAGACAGCTTTGAAACGTTTAGAAACAAAACACTAGAAACACACCGAGTGGATGCTGCACTCTTCTTTACTTCGCCTGGTTTAAGTTTCGAGGCAATGCTCCTTTACACAGGCATTGAACTGGAATTGCTACAGGATTACGATCAGATTCTTTTAATCGAGTCTGGAATACGTGGAGGCATATGCCAGGTGTCTCATCGGTATGCTGAAGCTAACAATAAATACATGGAAACCTATGATTCTGATAAACCATCGCAGTTTATTACCTATGATGATGCCAACAACCAATACGGGTGGGCTATGTGCCACTCCCTTCCTTATGGTGGATTTCAGTGGGTTTCTCCAGATACTGTTGGTCTAGAAAAACTAAAGAAAGACGATCCTGTGGGATACATTCTAGACGTTGATGTTGATTACCCATCTGACCTTCATGATCTACACAACGATTTACCTTTCCTACCAGAGTGTACACAACCTAAGGATTCGTCTCTGAAAAAACTAATTCCTCATCTTGGAAATCGAAGGCGATATGTTGTTCACTACATGGCATTAAAACAGGCTTTAGATCATGGAATAAAATTGATAAAAATTCATCGTGTGGTTAAAGTTTAAACAAAGACCTTGGTTAAAGGCATACGTTGATTTTAATAACAACCTTCGAAAACAAGCCAAAAATGATTTTGAGAAAAATCTGTACAAATTATTCAACAATGCCATTTTTGGGAAAACAATGGAAAATATCCGTAAAAGAATAGACATACGTCTTGTGACTGACAGCAAAAAGGCAGAAAAGCTAATAGCAAAGCCGACATTTATCGACAGAACAATTTATGGCCCTAACCTAGCTGCTTTCCTCATGGCTAAACGTAACATTGTATTCAATAAGCCTATATATATTGGAATGTGTATACTGGATATTTCAAAAACTCTCATGTATTCCCACCACTATGATGTCCTGCTACCTTATTATGGCATGGACAATCTTAAACTCATGTATATGGATACTGACTCGTTCATATATTTGGTTAACACCCCAGATGTATATCAAGACAAGTTGGATTTCCTACAACACCTGGGCACATCAGATTATCCTACTAATCACATATGTTACTCTACATCAAACAAGAAAACGTTGGGGAAATTTAAAGACGAGGCTTGTGGACAAATTATAAAAGCATTTGTTGGAATTAGAGCTAAAATGTATGCTTTAGACATAAATGGTAAAGAAATCAAAAAGATTAAAGGTATTAGCAGAGGTGTTGTCAAAAATTGTATAAGCTTTCAAGATTATAAGGATTGTGTCATGAAAAACAATGTAAAAAGAATACCCATGAACATTATCGCTTCTAAACAACATGACATATCATCTATAAGGCTAAACAAAATTGCTTTGTGTCCTGGTGATGATAAAAGAGTGATTGATGCTAATGGTATAGGTACACATGCCTATGGTCATTACTCAATCATTGACCATGCTTAAAGAGTTAAGTTATGAATATCAAAATCTTCTGCCTGCAACTAGCAAATACATAAAACAAAACAATTTAGGAAATAAAACAATAGCACTACAAAAATAAAAAAATAGTATTCATAATCAAAAATAAATAAAATAGAAAACAAAATAAAAACAACTGTACAATTTATAACAAAAAATAGACTATATATAAAAATGTATTTAAGTGTAAATAGTGTACATGTATTTCAAATAAAAAATATTGTATGGACACTGCTTGTACATTTTTAATTACTACCCACCTCTCTCCACTCCTAATGCAAAATGAACATGTAAAACACGAATTGGAAAATCCATGTTTCCATATTGACAAAATAGAAAAAACATTGAACTAAAATTTTAAAAACTGTAAATGGGAATTTGGTAAATTGACAAATGTGTAAACAACAAAATGCAAAATCCATGTTTCCATATCATGAAATTGAAAAACTTTAAATTGACATTTAAAAAAAATGAAAATGGGAAATTGGAAAATTGACAAATGTGTAAACAACAAAATGCAAAATCCATGTTTCCATATTATGAAATTAAAAAAAACTTAAAACTGACATTTAAAAAAACTGAAAATGGGAAATTGGAAAATTGACAAATGAGTAAACAACAAAATGAAAAAAAACGGTTGGGTAGTGATCATGTTGTACAGTAGCCAATAAGACTAGCATAAGGAGAGTTGCATGTGTCCTTATATACTCTGTGTATGTGCATTAGCCCTTTGGATTAGCTTAAGTTAGGTTTGGTAAAGTTAGGTTTAGTGAGGTTAGGTAAGTGACTATTTTCGGAAAATGGAAATTGTAAAATCTAAAATCAAAAATATTAAATTTAAAATGTAAAATAAAAAAAAATTAAAACTGAAATACAAAAAATCAAAAAAGTGAAATCTAAAAAAGTAAAATGAAAAAATCAAAAATCTATAATGTTAAAATGTAAAATGTTAAAATGTAAAATCTAAAATCTTAAAATGAGGTTTCTGGGGGTTAGGTTAGGTTAGGTTAGGTTATAACTAAGTTTATTATTTGTGCTCTCTCATTTGTTCTTACTTTCTTGCATACACTATTTGATATCACTTTTTGCTGTCACTTTTTGCTCTTATATTTGCACTTACTTTGAAGTTAGGTTAGGTGAAATTAGGTGAGGAAATGCTTGGTTAGGTTAGGTTAGGTTAGGTTAGGGTAGGTTATAACTAAGTTTATTATTTGTGTTCTTACATTTGCTCTTAATTTTTTCATTACAATTTTTGCTCTCACTTTTTTTGCTTGCACTTTGAAGTTAGGTTAGGTTAGGTTAGGTTAAGTTGGGTTAGGTTAGGTTAGGTTAAGTTAGTTTAGGTTAGGTTAGGTTAGGTTAGGTTAGGTTAGGTGTGGTTAGGTTATAACTAAGTTTATTATTTGTGCTCTCACATTTGCTCTCACTTTTTGCTAATTTTTTTTCGCTTGCAATTTTAAATTAGGTAGGTTACGTTAGGTTAGGTTAGGATAGGTTAGGTGAGGTTAGGTTAGGTGAAGTTAGGTTAGGTTATAACTTAGGTTATTATGTGTGCTCTGACATTTGCTCTCATATTTGCTCTGACTTTGAAGTTAGGTTAGGTTAGGTTAGGTTAGGTTAGGTTAGGTGAAGTTGGGTTAGGCAGAATGGTTGAGGTATGAATCAAAAGCCAGATCCTGTCAGTTTTGCCTCACAAGGCTGAGTGTACCCCGTTCCACTCATGAGACCAGAAATTAAATTTCTTGGCAGAGCCGGGATTCGAACCTCAGGAATGACCGCCAAGAATGCTAGCCACTACACCAAGAAGTGGACAATATAAGGCTGGTCTTGATTGTACACGATCAATCAATAATTACCTAATAATAATAATAATAATAATAATAATAATAATAAATATTCCATTTAGCAACTACACGGCCGACCTCTCTCTGTGACGTCATTAACGGTCTCAGGGCGTGGCGGCCATCTTGCCCATTAGCCCCTGCCCCAGCTATGACTGACCCCTCCATAAGAATAACATAGGGCGGTTGCGCGCGGCAGCCATCTTGCCCATTAGCCCCTGCCCCAGAACCGCCCTTTATATCCTACTTAACAGCCATTGGTGCAACTTTGGGAGGTTGGGTATCTGAATTGATGGAGGATAACTCTGAACTAGGTTCCTACACTATTGATGGTTTAATACTTGCTTCCATTACTATTATTTTGGCATCTGTTAGTAGTGTATTTGTACGGGTTCAGATACCACCTCCACCTCCCCACCTCATAAGATGGCGGCAGCCCGATAACTCTCGAACCCATGGTCGGATTTTGACAAATGAGGTGTCATTGAACTCGGGCTAACACCCCCTTTCCAATGGACAACATATTTCAACCCCAAAAGTAATACCTACCCCTACTAGGGGGTGAAATTTTAATTTTTTAGGGAATCTCTGTTACCAATTGCAACATGTGAGAGTTGGAATGCCGATATGGATTTGAACTTTGTTCCACATAAAGTGCATATGTTTGGTGGAAAGCCACTATGAATTAGCATGCCCACTCATGGCTTTTGTAAGAGGGTGGGGGAGCGGATCCCTATGGATGGGTTATTGTTGACGGGTCATTGTTGGCGGGTCATTGTTGGCGGGGTCATGGCTGACGGGTCCTTGTGGACGAGTCCTTGTGGACAAGTCCTTGTTGACAGGTCCTTGTGGACGAGTCCTTGTGGACAGGTCCTTGTCGACAAGTCATTGTTGACGGGTCCCTGTGGACTGGTCCTTGTGGTCGAGTCCTTGTGGACGAGTCCTTGTCCCTTTGGACTGATCCCTTTGGACGGGTCCCTTTGGCCTGGTTCCTACGGACTAGCCCATGAATTTATTTAAATTATGTCAAAGGGCCTAACTACATTTGTGTGTGTTGAATTGACGTTGTTCACTAATCCCCCACTACTAAAATGTAATAACGATATGAAAGGAAAGTGATGAAATACATGTGAACACGTGTGAGATGTCATTATTAGCATTCTCCTTGTGAAACAAGTCACATCCTGTTTTGATTCATACGTGAGAAAATGCGAGTTCATGTGTAATATGATCTAACACACAGGTGTTCACATGTGCACGTGCACGATAAGAGCTAACAAGTCACAACCTGTTTTGGCAGTGGTGGGAATAAGGCTAGAGACATGTACGAGTAGTCAAATTACTCCGGCAGACAACCCCTTTCCTATGGATAACTTATTTCCACTCAAAAATAAAATCTACCCCTACTAGGGGGTGAAATAATAATTTTTAGGTAAAAGTCGCTTTCCATGTGCAACATGTGGGAGTATATATGCCAATATGAAATTAAACTCGTTCCACATAAAGTGCATGCATACAACTGAATGCCGCTATGATTTATCATTTTTGTTTTTTGTTTTACGAATGCGCAATTGAGGTTTTTGTAAGAGGGCGGGCTTTTTGAATAATGATTTATAGATACGTTTTTTTTACAAATTAACCAAAGATCCAAAAACTAATAGGTCATCGGCTTTTTAATATCTTATGAACTAAGAAAGCTAGGAACTTGTATGAGGGGTCGTTGGACTTGTGGTGACGCCCTGTTTTTGAATGTATTATTCATTTTTTGTCAAAAGGGCCTAACTGCACTTTCGTTAATATCTCGCTAACTAATAATCACAGAGGGTCGAGTGAGGTGTCATAGGACATAAAATGGCCAACCCCTCCCCATGACCAATGAATTTACCAAAAAAAAACAGCAAGGTCATTAACCTAAGATTGTATCAACTAATAATCAGAGAGGGACAAGTGAGGTGTCACAACACTAAGGATGGCCAACCCTTTTCCATGACCAACGAATTTACCCAAAATACCCAAAACAGCAAGGTCATTGACCTAAGATTTTATAAACTTATCAGTAGAGAGGGTCAAGTGAGGTGTCATAGGACTACGAATGGTTAACCCTTTCCCATGACCAATGAATTTACCTCAAAAATTCAAAACAGCAAGGTCATTGACCTGAGATTTTATAAACTAATAATTGGATATCAACATGTGAGGTGTCATAGGACTTAGAATGGTCAACCCTTTCCCATGGCTAATGAATTTACCCAAAAATACCCAATACATCAAGGTCATCGACCTGAGATTTTATAAACTTATAATCGGATATGGACATGTGAAATGTTTACAGTGAGTGATGAAACATAGCTAGGGAGTGAAAGAATTATTGTAGGCTACATGTATGGTGACTGACAAATCTTTCACCATTGGAACTTGTTTTCAGATCAAACTGCAGTACAGAGAGAGTATAGGTTGTAGGTATGGGATAATAAATGACAAATGGTGTATACAAAATCTGATTAATCCATTCAAGAAATAAGAGTAGTCAATCTTTAATTGATTGGTTAAATAGGATAGCTAAAATCCAAAATGGTGACTACATTGAACTAAACTGAACCAAGCTGAATCAAATCCAACCAAACCGAACCAAACTTAATCAAGAACAAGCCAATGGTTTAAGTGTAAAACTTGTGGTTGAATGTGGGCATTGGTAATGTCAGAAAGGAAAGGGATAACGCTCTACCTATACAGGGTAAGGTAAAGCTAGTGCATGATGCTAATGCACACACACAAGTACATGAACCACACACAACCATCCTATGCAGTTATTATGGGTTGACTGTTAAAACTTGCTCAGTGGTTACTGGGACAAGATGGTCGCTACACACAACAAGCTTTAAATACCTGAGGCTAATAATCTATACACACACTCACACACACTTGTTCTAAACTAAACTGTCTTGCTGGCAGAGCTCACACAGTAGGTAAATGACAGAAATGCTTGGCTAACAGAAATACAATCATTTTCGGTTGTCTAATGTTACCAGCTAAACATTACGTGCTATAGTGGTGAGCACATGTGCCTCTTTCACTGGAGATCTTAACTCGATTTCTAGCTCTAAGGCCTAGAACGAATCAAAGTAAGAAAAAAGGGTATGGTGACGCAGTGGTTAAACTGTTAGCCTTTCACTAAGGTAGACTAGGGTTTCATTTTTGGTTAATATGCATGTCATAAACAATCAAATAAAAGCAGAGATAATGTTTAAAACTGATTACACTTATCTCTTTTCAAATTATTACTTAGATTACAAATACAAACGTGGACTGGGTTTGACATACAGTTAATGCTTCCTATCACATACCAGACTGCAAGAAAGCCAAACAAGCAAAAGCAGTGGTAAAATCGCTATGTGTAGAGAAATACCTAACGGTTTTTATGAACTGGCAAAGGTATGTCGCATAAACAGTGCAGGATACAATCCAGCAACCATAATTTTTATCTCGTGGACAAGAGAAAACATATATATAGAGAGAGATATATAGAAAGCTTGTGTGTGTGTGTGTGTGTGGGTAGCATTGGTTGTTTGACCAGAGAAAATACGGTGAGGTAGGGTGGGGAGAGGGAGTATTAGCACTTATATATGAATGGAAAATAGATTTTTTTCAATCATTTTGTTTTTCAAATGTAGTGGTTGATAGTCGTTTTTTGTAAAACATTCTTACTTGCAGTAGTAATAAGCCTCTATGGTTCCGCTAACACATAGATAGACTGTATTATTGCCATGGTCAAGCACTCACATTAAGATCATTTACAAAATCATAAAATGAAAAATAAAAATCTTGTTTTGGAAATATCGTTTTTCAACATACACACAAAATAAATATATAAAAAAATTGTAAACAGCAAATTGGAAAATCCATGTTTCCATATAGACAAAATTTAAAAACCTTAAACGGACATTTAAGAAAATATATGCAAATGGGAAATTGACAAATGTGTAAATATGAAAATGGAAAAATCCATGTTTCCATATCATGAAATTGAAAAACATCAAACTGTCATTTTAAAAAATGCAAATGGAAAATTGACAAATTGCAATGTGTGAAATGTGAAATTGAACAAATGGCTATCATTATAAAAAAAAACATGGTGCTCTATGGTTGAGGTGTGAATCAAACCCTCTCTACTTATTTGGACCACTCGAGACTGAGTAGACTAGTTTTAGTTGTCATACCACTTTTAAAAGTTTTTGTTAAATCTAGGAATTGAACCCAAGAGCTTGTAGGGGGGATCCAAGGTTATAATATGTTAAACAGATAGCCTTGAATGTAGGGTGTGGTAGTTATATAGAGATGAGACGTTTCGCTCGGGGCAGGGAGGCATGGAGATGTGCATCAAACCAGTCAAAAGACTGACGACTCAAACAACAACATGTAGAGCTCACCAAAATAATGTTGTGTAACGGTAAATGTTAGTCAACGAACTAAAACCCATGACACGATACCTAAGAGCTTTTCTAAAATTATTTTAAAATGCCTTTAACCCTATATTAAACACCCAGTTCACAAGACTCATAACTGCAATGTTATGGTCAAACAAAACAAAATCTATATTTCAAAACAAACAAGTGGTTTAGTCAATGTATACTGGAAAAAGTTTTATAAACACTCAAGTCCACAAAAATAATTAAATTAGTAACTGTCAGGTTGACCGAGTGGTTATGGTGTTTGACTTAAGTTCAAATTTTCTGTACAAGAAAGCAAGGGTTCGAATACCTTACCTGATATAACTATTGCCTCAACATGACTTGACCACACTGTATTATTGTGTACTCGGTACACAAACCATAGATAGAGTGTATTGTTTAAGGTCACTCTCTTTGCGAACATAGTCAGAGACTGTTGATGGTTAACAATTGCATTAATAGTGGGACATAGGGATAGCAATTAAGAAAAACAGACAATACCCATACACTTTTTTTTATTTATTTAATGTAAGTACTTGTACAATAGTTATATACAAACTACAACTCTCTTTTGTCTATTACTATCTAGTCCTTTTCGATCCACTTGCATAACAAGGCAGATGACTTTGTAGTTCAGCCCCTTAAAACAACAACAACACTACCTCTTGCATAGTCTGTGATGTTGATGACTCTTGAGGCGTGGAAGATGGATACAACATAACTTTTACAACAGGGGTTAAACGTTGCTCAACAATCAATGCACTATTTTGAGTAGCAACATCTTTCTCTTGTACTAACTTATTAGCATTCTGATAATTTTTTGCCAACACCATCAGTGTTTTGTCTGGAGCACTACATTGATGATCACTCACACTTAAAACCACACCATTTCTACTTTTCATATTGCCTCGACATCTTGTTGACCTCTGTTTTGAGCATCGTCAGAATATTATTCCTTTTACATTTTGTCGTCTATAGTTATAAGAGTAGCCTTTATAGAGTACACGTTGTTTACCTCGGTTAGTTGTAGTAAGTTCCATAGTAGTAACTAACCTGTTAGTATGATTTTCACACTACAAAGGTTATCTCTGTTCTGGTAATAGAATTATTTAGCGTTGGCTTTTATATTTAATATGTACAGTTAAAAGTGATAGAAAAGTGGTAGAAACGTGGTAGCAAAGTGGTAGACAAGTGGTAGACAATTGGTAACATAGTGGTAGAAAAGTGGTAGCAAAGTTGTAGCAAAGTGGTAGAAAAGTGGTAGAAAAGTAGTAGAAAAGTGGTAGCAAAGTGGTAGAAAAGTGGTAGCAAAGTGGTAGCAAAGTAGTAGAAAAGTGGTAGCAAACTAGAAAAGTGGTAGAAAAGTGGTAGAAAAGTAGTAGAAAAGTGGTAGCAAAGTGGTAGAAAAGTGGTAGCAAACTAGAAAAGTGGTAGCAAAGTGGTAGAAAATATTACATGTATTGTTAAGAAATAGTTTAAGCGGTTACATGGATTCATTACACTATAATTTTAGCATTACGAAGCTCATTTTCTATATCCAAAAGTTCTTCCTCATATTTAGTATGACCAGCCTGTTTACAGGTATGCAAGTACTGAAGCCGCTGGATTAGCTTATTGGGATTGTTCCAGTAAACAAATTTAACAAATGATTTTTTTGGGTGTAAACCATTATCATCCTCCTCATCATCATCATCATCATAATCATCATCATCATCATGGTTATCATCATCAATATAATTATCATCAATATAATCATCATCACTATTACTATCTAATCCTTTTTGTTCATCTTGCAATGCAACAACCTTTGGCATAGTTTGTGTTGTCTTTGATAGTGTTAGAGGTTTCTTAGACGTTAACGACTGTCCTAACATGTCTTTTTCAGGAGATAATAAATGCTCTTTAACAAACAAAGCACTATCTTGAGCCACACTATTTTTTTCTTGGTCTTGCTTTTTTACCTTGGTTAGAGTATTTTGTCCATTTAAATGAGTATTATTTTGAGATTTACAATGATGATCGATTGAAATAAGTATGTTGGAGCCTTTTGTTTTAATCATTCCTCGACACTTTTTAGATCGTTGTTTCGAACAGCACCAAATAACAGTTCCATTTTTATTAGTTCGTTTTACAATACATGCATATCCTTTATAGTAAGCACATGGCTTACCATAGCTAGTCGTTGATACTTCCATGTCGACTGTTGAGCATAAACTAACCTCTAGTAAAGTTAACTCGATAATAAAATTGATAGTTTGTAGTATGTGCAGTTTAAAGTAAGAGCAAAAGTGAGAGTCAAATGGTAGAAAAGTGTTAACAAAGTGGTGGAAGAGTGGTAGCAGTTTATAGTAGTCATGATTTTTTTTACCAGAATGTGATTTGAGTAAATGTAATTTCTAAACCTTAGCAGTGAGTAGTCAGTTAGTCTTGGTTCAGACAAGCGTAAACAGTTCTCCAATGAATCAGAGATCAAGATTTTCATTATGAAACAGTTGTGTGTAACCAATTAGGTATCGGTACTTGATAGCTTCACACATGAACAAAAATTCCAACATATCTGACATCAGATTTTCATTATGAAACAGTTGTGTGTAACCAATTAGGTATCGGTACTTGATAGCTTCACACATGAACACAAATTCCAACATATCTGACATGAAATACATGATTTGAAAGTTGACAAAGAATATCCAATCAACCATTGTAGTTGCAATGTCAAACACAAAGACGAAATCAGCATGAACTTTTAAGTTACAGGAAAATTCTATGAAATAGACTATGCATGAAATTTGGAAATACACATTAGAAGTTTGCAACACCATCCTTCTAGCCTATATAAATTATCGACATGGAAAGTGTGCACTGCCCCTAACATTAAACCAATTTATCAATAACGCAAGTCAACAATCAAAACATTTTGTATTGAGTCTATCATTTAATGCATATATTCTGTCTACATTGAACAGTAACAAAAAACGCCATTCATAATTAATTAAGTTTGCTTTAATTCGTTATGTAATGATAAATACATATTTAAAGTTTTGGCTGACTGTTCAGAGTGAATCGGCTTTGAACACATAAGAGAGGGAATATTTTAAGACTTAACCTCTGCTCACCTAACATAACCTAAATTTACCTAACCTAACCTTGTCATATAGGTAAGAAACGGGTCAAGCTATGCTTTCGACTACCGAGTTTCAGCTACTTTTCAAGGTTACTCTCCCGAACATTGCCGGAGACTGCTGATAAACACTTATGTTCCCACGGCGGCGGTGCGCAACGACTTACATGATGCGCTTCCCCCTTTTCATTGATCCCTGTTGATTTGTCCCTTTGGACTGGTCCCTGTTGACTCTCTTACAACAGACAAGTGAGTTCTTGTTTCGCTGACGTAATCGTATGTTTCCACACACTTCCTGTGTTGAGCGCGTCATAGTGGCTAAATTTAAAACTCTAGATGAGATGTTTTGCTGACGTAATCGTATGTTCCCCGCACGCACACTTTGGACGGGTCCTTTTTGAAGGGAGTCATTTTTTTACGGGTCCCGGGGGACGGGTCCTTGTTGACGGGTCCCTGTGGCGGGTCCCCTTTGACATAATTTGGATAAAATGCAAGGGCCAGTCCATAGGGATCAGTCCAAAGGACCCGCCCACAGGGACCCGTCAACAAGGACCCGTCCCCCGGGACCCGTAAAAAAATGACTCCCTTCAAAAAGGACCCGTCCAAAGTGTGCGTGCGGGGAACATACGATTACGTCAGCAAAACATCTCATCTAGAGTTTTAAATTTAGCCACTATGACGCGCTCAACACAGGAAGTGTGTGGAAACATACGATTACGTCAGCGAAACAAGAACTCACTTGTCTGTTGTAAGAGAGTCAACAGGGACCAGTCCAAAGGGACAAATCAACAGGGATCAATGAAAAGGGGGAAGCGCATCATGTAAGTCGTTGCGCACCGCCGCCGTGGGAACATAAGTGTTTATCAGCAGTCTCCGGCAATGTTCGGGAGAGTAACCTTGAAAAGTAGCTGAAACTCGGTAGTCGAAAGCATAGCTTGACCCGTTTCTTACCTATATGACAAGGTTAGGTTAGGTAAATTTAGGTTATGTTAGGTGAGCAGAGGTTAAGTCTTAAAATATTCCCTCTCTTATGTGTTCAAAGCCGATTCACTCTGAACAGTCAGCCAAAACTTTAAATATGTATTTATCATTACATAACGAATTAAAGCAAACTTAATTAATTATGAATGGCGTTTTTTGTTACTGTTCAATGTAGACAGAATATATGCATTAAATGATAGACTCAAGACAAAATGTTTTGATTGTTGACTTGCGTTATTGATAAATTGGTTTAATGTTAGGGGCAGTGCACACTTTCCATGTCGATAATTTATATAGGCTAGAAGGATGGTGTTGCAAACTTCTAATGTGTATTTCCAAATTTCATGCATAGTCTATTTCATAGAATTTTCCTGTAACTTAAAAGTTCATGCTGATTTCGTCTTTGTGTTTGACATTGCAACTACAATGGTTGATTGGATATTCTTTGTCAACTTTCAAATCATGTATTTCATGTCAGATATGTTGGAATTTGTGTTCATGTGTGAAGCTATCAAGTACCGATACCTAATTGGTTACACACAACTGTTTCATAATGAAAATTTGATGTCAGATATGTTGGAATTTTTGTTCATGTGTGAAGCTATCAAGTACCGATACCTAATTGGTTACACACAACTGTTTCATAATGAAAATCTTGATCTCTGATTCATTGGAGAACTGTTTACGCTTGTCTGAACCAAGACTAACTGACTACTCACTGCTAAGGTTTAGAAATTACATTTACTCAAATCACATTCTGGTAAAAAAGATCATGACTACTATAAACTGCTACCACTCTTCCACCACTTTGTTAACACTTTTCTACCATTTGACTCTCACTTTTGCTCTTACTTTAAACTGCACATACTACAAACTATCAATTTTATTATCGAGTTAACTTTACTAGAGGTTAGTTTATGCTCAACAGTCGACATGGAAGTATCAACGACTAGCTATGGTAAGCCATGTGCTTACTATAAAGGATATGCATATATTGTAAAACGAACTAATAAAAATGGAACTGTTATTTGGTGCTGTTCGAAACAACGATCTAAAAAGTGTCGAGGAATGATTAAAACAAAAGGCTCCAACATACTTATTTCAATCGATCATCATTGTAAATCTCAAAATAATACTCATTTAAATGGACAAAATACTCTAACCAAGGTAAAAAAGCAAGACCAAGAAAAAAATAGTGTGGCTCAAGATAGTGCTTTGTTTGTTAAAGAGCATTTATTATCTCCTGAAAAAGACATGTTAGGACAGTCGTTAACGTCTAAGAAACCTCTAACACTATCAAAGACAACACAAACTATGCCAAAGGTTGTTGCATTGCAAGATGAACAAAAAGGATTAGATAGTAATAGTGATGATGATTATATTGATGATAATTATATTGATGATGATAACCATGATGATGACGATGATTATGATGATGATGATGATGAGGAGGAGGATGATAATGGTTTACACCCAAAAAAATCATTTGTTAAATTTGTTTACTGGAACAATCCCAATAAGCTAATCCAGCGGCTTCAGTACTTGCATACCTGTAAACAGGCTGGTCATACTAAATATGAGGAAGAACTTTTGGATATAGAAAATGAGCTTCGTAATGCTAAAATTATAGTGTAATGAATCCATGTAACCGCTTAAACTATTTCTTAACAATACATGTAATATTTTCTACCACTTTGCTACCACTTTTCTAGTTTGCTACCACTTTTCTACCACTTTGCTACCACTTTTCTACTACTTTTCTACCACTTTTCTACCACTTTTCTAGTTTGCTACCACTTTTCTACTACTTTGCTACCACTTTGCTACCACTTTTCTACCACTTTGCTACCACTTTTCTACTACTTTTCTACCACTTTTTCTACCACTTTTCTACCACTATGTTACCAATTGTCTACCACTTGTCTACCACTTTGCTACCACGTTTCTACCACTTTTCTATCACTTTTAACTGTACATATTAAATATAAAAGCCAACGCTAAATAATTCTATTACCAGAACAGAGATAACCTTTGTAGTGTGCAAATCATACTAACAGGTTAGTTACCACTATGGAACTTACTACAACTAACCGAGGTAAACAACGTGTACTCTATAAAGGCTACTCTTATAACTATAGACGACAAAATGTAAAAGGAATAATATTCTGACGATGCTCAAAACAGAGGTCAACAAGATGTCGAGGCAATATGAAAAGTAGAAATGGTGTGGTTTTAAGTGTGAGTGATCATCAATGTAGTGCTCCAGACAAAACACTGATGGTGTTGGCAAAAAATTATCAGAATGCTAATAAGTTAGTACAAGAGAAAGATGTTGCTACTCAAAATAGTGCATTGATTGTTGAGCAACGTTTAACCCCTGTTGTAAAAGTTATGTTGTATCCATCTTCCACGCCTCAAGAGTCATCAACATCACAGACTATGCAAGAGGTAGTGTTGTTGTTGTTTTAAGGGGCTGAACTACAAAGTCATCTGCCTTGTTATGCAAGTGGATCGAAAAGGACTAGATAGTAATAGACAAAAGAGAGTTGTAGTTTGTATATAACTATTGTACAAGTACTTACATTAAATAAATAAAAAAAAGTGTATGGGTATTGTCTGTTTTTCTTAATTGCTATCCCTATGTCCCACTATTAATGCAATTGTTAACCATCAACAGTCTCTGACTATGTTCGCAAAGAGAGTGACCTTAAACAATACACTCTATCTATGGTTTGTGTACCGAGTACACAATAATACAGTGTGGTCAAGTCATGTTGAGGCAATAGTTATATCAGGTAAGGTATTCGAACCCTTGCTTTCTTGTACAGAAAATTTGAACTTAAGTCAAACACCATAACCACTCGGTCAACCTGACAGTTACTAATTTAATTATTTTTGTGGACTTGAGTGTTTATAAAACTTTTTCCAGTATACATTGACTAAACCACTTGCTTGTTTTGAAATATAGATTTTGTTTTGTTTGACCATAACATTGCAGTTATGAGTCTTGTGAACTGGGTGTTTAATATAGGGTTAAAGGCATTTTAAAATAATTTTAGAAAAGCTCTTAGGTATCGTGTCATGGGTTTTAGTAATGCATTACTGTTCGTTGACTAACATTTACCGTTACACAACATTATTTTGGTGAGCTCTACATGTTGTTGTTTGAGTCATCAGTCTTTTGACTGGTTTGATGCACATCTCCATGCCTCCCTGCCCCGAGCGAAACGTCTCATCTCTATATAACTACCACACCCTACATTCAAGGCTATCTGTTTAACATATTATAACCTTGGATCCCCCCTACAAGCTCTTGGGTTCAATTCCTAGATTTAACAAAAACTTTTAAAAGTGGTATGACAACTAAAACTAGTCTACTCAGTCTCGAGTGGTCCAAATAAGTAGAGAGGGTTTGATTCACACCTCAACCATAGAGCACCATGTTTTTTTTTTATAATGATAGCCATTTGTTCAATTTCACATTTCTCACATTGCAATTTGTCAATTTTCCATTTGCATTTTTTAAAATGACAGTTTGATGTTTTTCAATTTCATGATATGGAAACATGGATTTTTCCATTTTCATATTTACACATTTGTCAATTTCCCATTTGCATATATTTTCTTAAATGTCCGTTTAAGGTTTTTAAATTTTGTCTATATGGAAACATGGATTTTCCAATTTGCTGTTTACAATTTTTTTATATATTTATTTTGTGTGTATGTTGAAAAACGATATTTCCAAAACAAGATTTTTATTTTTCATTTTATGATTTTGTAAATGATCTTAATGTGAGTGCTTGACCATGGCAATAATACAGTCTATCTATGTGTTAGCGGAACCATAGAGGCTTATTACTACTGCAAGTAAGAATGTTTTACAAAAAACGACTATCAACCACTACATTTGAAAAACAAAATGATTGAAAAAAATCTATTTTACATTCATATATAAGTGCTAATACTCCCCCTCCCCACCCTACCTCACCGTATTTTCTCTGGTCAAACAACCAATGCTACCCACACACACACACACACAAGCTTTCTATATATCTCTCTCTATATATATGTTTTCTCTTGTCCACGAGATAAAAATTATGGTTGCTGTATTGTATCCTGCACTGTTTATGCGACATACCTTTGCCAGTTCATAAAAACCGTTAGGTATTTCTCTACACATAGCGATTTTACCACTGCTTTTGCTTGTTTGGCTTTCTTGCAGTCTGGTATGTGATAGGAAGCATTAACTGTATGTCAAACCCAGTCCACGTTTGTATTTGTAATCTAAGTAATAATTTGAAAAGAGACAAGTGTAATCAGTTTTAAACATTATCTCTGCTTTTATTTGATTGTTTATGACATGCATATTAACCAAAAATCAAACCCTAGTCTACCTTAGTGAAAGGCTAATAGTTTAACCACTGCGTCACCATACCCTTTTTTCTTAGTTTGATTCGTTCTAGGCCTTAGAGCTAGAAATCGAGTTAAGATCTCCAGTGAAAGAGGCACATGTGCTCACCACTATAGCACGTAATGTTTAGCTGGTAACATTAGACAACCGAAAATGATTGTATTTCTGTTAGCCAAGCATTTCTGTCATTTACCTACTGTGTGAGCTCTGCCAGCAAGACAGTTTAGTTTAGAACAAGTGTGTGTGAGTGTGTGTATAGATTATTAGCCTCAGGTATTTAAAGCTTGTTGTGTGTAGCGACCATCTTGTCCCAGTAACCACTGAGCAAGTTTTAACAGTCAACCCATAATAACTGCATAGGATGGTTGTGTGTGGTTCATGTACTTGTGTGTGTGCATTAGCATCATGCACTAGCTTTACCTTACCCTGTATAGGTAGAGCGTTATCCCTTTCCTTTCTGACATTACCAATGCCCACATTCAACCACAAGTTTTACACTTAAACCATTGGCTTGTTCTTGATTAAGTTTGGTTCGGTTTGGTTGGATTTGATTCAGCTTGGTTCAGTTTAGTTCAATGTAGTCACCATTTTGGATTTTAGCTATCCTATTTAACCAATCAATTAAAGATTGACTACTCTTATTTCTTGAATGGATTAATCAGATTTTGTATACACCATTTGTCATTTATTATCCCATACCTACAACCTATACTCTCTCTGTACTGCAGTTTGATCTGAAAACAAGTTCCAATGGTGAAAGATTTGTCAGTCACCATACATGTAGCCTACAATAATTCTTTCACTACCTAGCTATGTTTCATCACTCACTGTAAACATTTCACATGTCCATATCCGATTATAAGTTTATAAAATCTCAGGTCGATGACCTTGATGTATTGGGTATTTTTGGGTAAATTCATTAGCCATGGGAAAGGGTTGACCATTCTAAGTCCTATGACACCTCACATGTTGATATCCAATTATTAGTTTATAAAATCTCAGGTCAATGACCTTGCTGTTTTGAATTTTTGAGGTAAATTCATTGGTCATGGGAAAGGGTTAACCATTCGTAGTCCTATGACACCTCACTTGACCCTCTCTACTGATAAGTTTATAAAATCTTAGGTCAATGACCTTGCTGTTTTGGGTATTTTGGGTAAATTCGTTGGTCATGGAAAAGGGTTGGCCATCCTGAGTCTTGTGACACCTCACTAGTCCCTCTCTGATTATTAGTTGATACAATCTTAGGTTAATGACCTTGCTGTTTTTTTTTGGTAAATTCATTGGTCATGGGGAGGGGTTGGCCATTTTAAGTCCTATGACACCTCACTCGACCCTCTGTGATTATTAGTTAGCGAGATATTAACGAAAGTGCAGTTAGGCCCTTTTGACAAAAAATGAATAATACATTCAAAAACAGGGCGTCACCACAAGTCCAACGACCCCTCATACAAATTCCTAGCTTTCTTAGTTCATAAGATATTAAAAAGCCGATGACCTATTAGTTTTTGGATCTTTGGTTAATTTGTAAAAAAAAACGTATCTATTAATCATTATTCAAAAAGCCCGCCCTCTTACAAAAACCTCAATTGCGCATTCGTAAAACAAAAAACAAAAATGATAAATCATAGCGGCATTCAGTTGTATGCATGCACTTTATGTGGAACGAGTTTAATTTCATATTGGCATATAAACTCCCACATGTTGCACATGGAAAGCGACTTTTACCTAAAAATTATTATTTCACCCCCTAGTAGGGGTAGATTTTATTTTTGAGTGGAAATAAGTTATCCATAGGAAAGGGGTTGTCTGCCGGAGTAATTTGACTACTCGTACATGTCTCTAGCCTTATTCCCACCACTGCCAAAACAGGTTGTGACTTGTTAGCTCTTATCGTGCACGTGCACATGTGAACACCTGTGTGTTTGATCATATTACACATGAACTCGCATTTTCTCACGTATGAATCAAAACAGGATGTGACTTGTTTCACAAGGAGAATGCTAATAATGACATGTCACACGTGTTCACATGTATTTCATCACTTTCCTTTCATATCGTTATTACATTTTAGTAGTGGGGGATTAGTGAACAACGTCAATTCAACACACACAAATGTAGTTAGGCCCTTTGACATAATTTAAATAAATTCATGGGCTAGTCCGTAGGAACCAGGTCAAAGGGACCCGTCCAAAGGGATCAGTCCAAAGGGACAAGGACTCGTCCACAAGGACTCGACCACAAGGACCAGTCCACAGGGACCCGTCAACAATGACTTGTCGACAAGGACCTGTCCACAATGACCTGTCCACAAGGACTCGTCCACAAGGACCTGTCAACAAGGACTTGTCCACAAGGACTCGTCCACAAGGACCCGTCAGCCATGACCCCGCCAACAATGACCCGCCAACAATGACCCGTCAACAATAACCCATCCATAGGGATCCGCTCCCCCACCCTCTTACAAAAGCCATGAGTGGGCATGCTAATTCATAGTGGCTTTCCACCAAACATATGCACTTTATGTGGAACAACGTTCAAATCCATATCGGCATTCCAACTCTCACATGTTGCAATTGGTAACAGAGATTCTCTAAAAAATTACAATTTCACCCCATAGTAGGGGTAGGTATTACTTTTGGGGTTGAAATATGTTGTCCATTGGAAAGGGGGTGTTAGCCCGAGTTCAATGACACCTCATTTGTCAAAATCCGACCATGGGTTCGAGAGTTATCGGGCTGCTGCCATCTTGTGAGGTGGGGAGGTGGACGTGGTATCTGAACCCGTACAAATACACTACTTCTGTTCATCAATTAGGGAGGATGTGTTTGAGTTACATTCCGGTAGGGTTCGAAACCACTTGTCAACTAACAATATATTAAGGAAATTTACCTGTCACATGAACATTTATATTGGTACTTGTATTATAAAAGACGAAGCCTCCGTGGCTTAGGCGGCAGCACGCCGGCCTCTCACCGCTGGGCCCGTGGTTCAAATCCCGGTCACTCCATGTGAGATCTGTGCTGGACAAAACGGAGGCAGATAGGTTTTTCTCCGGGTACTCCGGTTTTCCCTGTCACAATTTCATTCCAGCAACACTCTCCACTATCATTTCATTTCATCTGTCATTCATTTAATCATTGCCCCAGAGGAGTGCGTCAGGCCTCGGCAGCCGGCACGTTCATATCCTCGCCGCTAGATGGGGGCTTCATTCATTCCATTCCTGCCCCGGTCGGAGACTGGAAGCAGGCTGTGGATTTTCATTTTCATTATAAAAGACACGGATAGTCAGTCTCAAAGATTGGACTTTATATCATTTTAAATGCTAGCAGCCGAGTACCAAGAAGGCAGTGCGAGAACAGAGTTTTAAAGATTCTATTTTGTTTCTTCACTGCCTACTTGATTGTTCTCACACTGCCTTCTTGAAACTCTGTTCTCGCACTGCCTTCTTGGTACTCGGCTGCTACATCATACTATGACGTCACACACCTCAGTGCATTCTCGGTACATTTCGTCCCGCCACTATAACGTAACGTCAGACCCCAGATAAAGTCGACATAATCATTTAAAAAAATAAAACAATTGATTGTTAATTGAAATTCAAGATACAGTTAGAACATTGGTCCTGTAAGTCCAGAAACAGACAGCCCCTGTTACTCGTAGTGTACACTATATATTCCAACTGACGGTCAGAATTATAACAGCTGTTGGTGCAACTCGAAAAGGCTGTTTGTCGGACTTGGCAAGGGTTAAGTGGAGTCTCTAATCCATATTTCCACCTTTTTTTTTCACATTAAGTATTTGAACCATTGTTACAAAACTTCATAGATATTTAGATCTATGTTTTATCTTTAAATGCTCGTTTTTTTTGAAATTTGTGTATTTGTAAATAATAGTTTAACTATTTCTTTTCAAACGTTAAAGTTTTCTACTTATTTCTCTACGAGAACATAACATATTAGTTTTTCTATTCATGGTAAATTCACAAGAAAACATACACTCATTTATTTCATCAAATTGAATTACTGAAAAAAGATTCGAATTGCTATTGTTAATACCTCCTGAGTAAAAGGAACATTTGTCTAGGAAAAAACAAAATTGGAGATAAATGCTCTTAAAGATAAGTAATACCTGCACCAGGCACCGACAGTAGTGGCTACGCTGGCTAAAGCGCTGCGTTAGGTCATGGGGCCATGCTCTCTGCTGACTCTGTAGCCGCGTGGGTTCGAGCCCCACCGTCGGCTGTCCTTGAAATGGTTTTCCGTGGTTTCCCATTTTCACCACCAGGCAAATGCTGGGACAGTACCTTCTGACAGACCACGGCCGCTTCCTTCCACATCCTTGCCCAGTTTCATTCATTCAGTTTCATCTCTCATCTCGACGGGTATGTCGCCCACGGGCGTCGACTAGAAAGACCTGCACTCGGCCTCCCAGGAGGCTACTCGACAAACAAACCTGCACCAGGCCAATATTCTGGCTCATCTGGGTTGTCTTCATCTTCTCAACCCCTCTTCTGGTTTCGTTTTAACTTCCTAGCTTCTTCAGAAAAAGAGAAGGAAGAGGAGAAGGAGTGGGAGGAGAAGGAGAAGAAATAAAAGGAGGAACAGAAGGAGAAAGAGAAGTTGGGGATGGAGATGAAGGAGGAGATGGTGTCAGAGAAGGAGAAGGAGGAGATGGAGAAGGAGAAAGAGAAAGAGGAGCAGGAGAAAGCAAACAAGATGGAGCAAGAGAAGGCGAGGAAGGACGAGGAGAAGGAGAGAGGGAAGAAGAGGCAGAAGAAGGAGAAGATGGAGGAGGAGCAGGAGGAGAAGAAGGAGAAGAAGAAGGAAGAGAAAGAGAATAAGGAGTAGAAGAAGGCGGAGAAGGAGAAAGGGAAGATGGAGCAAGAGAAGGTGAAGTAGGAGGAGAAGGTAGAAAGGGAAGATGAAGCAAGAGAAGGCGAAGAAGGAGAAGAAGAGGGGGAAGAAGAGCCTGGAGAAGGAGCAGGAGGAGGGAGAGAAGGAGCAGGAGAAAGCGAAGAAGGAGAAAGAGAAGGAGCAGAAGAAGGAGGAGAGAGAGAAATAGGAGCAGAAGAAGGCAAAGAAGGCGGAGAAGGAGAAAGGGAAGATGAAACAAGAGAAGGCGAAGTAGGAGGAGGAGGAGAGGAAGAAAAGGCAGGCGGAGAAAGAGAAAAAGGAGCAGGAGGAGAAGGAGCAGGAGAAGGAGGAGAAGGAAAAAGAGAAAAAGGAGCAGGAGAAGAAGAAGAACGAGGAGGAGGAGATAAAGAAGAAAGAGAAGACGGAGAAGGAGAAGGAGAAGGAGCAGGGGAAGGAGAATTTCGAGGAGGAGTAGGAGGAGGAGGAGAAAATATGCCAGTTCTCAGGAACAGATCTTCAAGGGGGGCGTGGCTTTAAATGACCTATAAATGGTGTTTAGAAAACATTTTTAGCAAATAAGCATATGTAAATTGTACTTCAGGCTATCAAAATAAAATTAAATTAAAAAAATCCGTTTTTGACCAAAAGCAGCTTACAAGTTTGAACCGGGACCCTACAGTAATGAAGTTTCTAATAATTGCTAACATCTATATATTTCAAATGCTAAGATGATGTTTGTTACCGCGAGATTGACAGAACGGCTGAACCGATTGACTTCGTAATGCACTCAGACGAAAGCCCTTAGTCTCTATATTTGCAGAGTGTCTTTAAAATAAACAAATATGTTACCATATATTCTTAGCCTACTTTCGATTTTTGCAAAAAATGAAAGTAGACTTATGAGATCAACACAGGGGCAAAAATTGTGTGTCTGTCTGTGTGTGTGAGTGTGTGTGTGGACTCTGAAAGTCTGTCCACCCCCTATCAATTCGAACACGGTGAATCCGAATTGAACGAAATTTGGTACAGAGGTAGCACTAGCAAAGGGCACCTCAGTGTCATGTTCTACATCGCCGCCATCTTGACGTAAACGTAATGGTGGCCACCCAAATGTTCAAAGCCTAATTCAAATTACGACCAACCTATTCATCTGATTTCTACGAAATTGTGTAACGTTATACCTTTATGTATGAAGAATCTTCTGACCAAATTACGAGGTCATCTGCCTAATAATTTCCGGATGGTGGCCATGTTTGTGTGCAAATCGATTCCCCCTATCTTTTCAAACACGGTGAATGCAAATTGAACGAAATTTAGTACAAAGGTACCACTAGCAAAGGGCACCTCAGTTTCATGTTTTATATCACCGCCATCTTGACGAAAACGTAATGGGGGCCACCCAAATGTTCAAAGCTTAAATCAAACTACGACCAACCTTTTCATCTGATCTCTACCAAATTTAACAGTATACCATTATGTATGAAGAATCGTTTGACAAAACTACGAGGTCATCAGCCAAATAGTTTGCAGATAGCGGCCATGTATGTGTGCAAACCGATTCGTCATATCAATTCAAACACGGTGAAACCGATTTGAATGAAATATTGTACAGATGTAGCATGTTTAATATCCGTATAGCACGTTGTATTTCAGCAAGCTACTACAACCAACATTCAATTATAATCCTTGAAAAGGACAAAGAGTTATAACAATACCCATGTATTTAGGAGAAAGTAGGCTGTGTGTTCTTTACTGAACATCTTGTTTAAATTTATAAACAAGAAGTTCCGTGACGAACTAAAGAGCCTACTTTTCATGCCAAAGATTAATCTACAGTATATGAACCTATCTGGAATAATAACGACATTAAGTTGGTAATATCAAAATGTCTAATTAGTTCAAAATACACCTCATATAATGTAGCCTAATAGAGCACTAGAGTTGGCAGCCCTGGTGACTGAATATATTCTTAGTTCCATCTCTTAAGGTACAGAATACAAAATTTGGTTGAAATCCAATGGACGTTACATGCAGTTAGACATTGGATCTATCAGCACGCGTAAAAACATGTTGGCAACAATGTCATGCGTGTGCTGGTCATAAATAATCTGAAATATTATGATATCTTGTGCCAATTTTGGATGAAATCCATTTGTTAGTATAGAAGTTACATGTATTTTAAAATTAGACCTATCAGCAGGCATAGACTCATGTTGGCAGCACTGACTTGTATTAATTACTCCAAATTAATCTAGAATGGCAGGTGCTATACGTGCGCAAAGTATAGAGCTGTTGGCTTGCATACTTTCTGATATTTATATTAGTGTAAACAAATAGACAGCATTTATTAACAGTTGGCAGCCCTGATTGCTCTTAAGAAGACTTATAGTCATATCTTTTATGATACTCATAGCACATACGAAATTTGGTTGAAATCCAACTGACAGTATAGAAGTTACATGTATTAAAAAATTGGTCTTATCAGCAGACTTAGAATCATGTTGGTAGAACTGACGTATATAAGTTACTCCAAATTAATCTAAAATGTCAGGTACTATACGTGTGCATAGTTTTAAGCAGTCGGCTTGAATTCTTTCTTATATATTGGTATTTGGATAAAAATAATAGAGAGAGCAATTAATAACAGTTGGCAGTCCTGGTGGCTCTTAAGAATACGCTCAGTCATATCTGTTTATGTACAGATATTACATACAAAATTCGGTTGAAATCCAATTGATAGTGCTGAAGTTATAAGCATTTAAACATTGGACCTATCAGAAGGCTTAAAACTACTTTGACAACTCTCTCATGTATGGGCTTCTGGAAATTAAACTGAAATAGTATTATCTACATGTGTGCCAATTTTGGAATAGCTCCCATGTATACCTTCCAAGATATCCAACATGGAGCTCAAATTTTTAGTGCGTTTATCCAGCAGTTGGTAGCACCGAGATCATTTTTAAATATGGGCGTGAGCTATTCCGATATACATCTTTACTCATACTAAATTTTCGATTGCTGCAGCCGTTTGGGAGTTGATAGGGGGGGGGGGGGACACACACACGACCAGACACACAGATAGACAGACAGAAGGACAGACAGACACACATTTTCCCGGATCGATCTCATGAGTCTACATTTTCCTCATTTTTTCAAAATGTAAAAAGTAGGCTAAAATTGCCAAATTACTGGGCCTAGCGCATGCGCAGAATCAGCTTGGTCATGACAGACATGGCGGATGGAGAGTTATTTATAAGAATTATAAAGGAGGGGAACATTAATTATTTGTTGAGAGTAGGTACTCCTCCCTTTTCATAACTTTCACAAGACAGATTATTGAAAATAAATTATTTATGATTCACATACCTTTCTGGGAGTCGTTAGAAGTTGATCTAAATTGGAACTGTCACTGCTGCACCGGAAGTATATCGTTTATTACAATATATTATTTTCATACCTTATTTTATCTCTTGGGGAAGTCTCCGTGGCTTATGCGGCAGCACGCCGCTCTCTCATCGCTGGGTCTGTGGTTCAAATCCCGGTCACTCCATGTGAGATTTGTGCCAGTAGTATGTTGAAAAGTCGAGAGTGCAATCTATTGACGGCCTTAAACTTGCAATAGTGCAAAATTGTAATCGTAGAAAGAATTTAACTTATATAGGAATTTTTTTTCAGTAAATATGTTGTTCATTGTCCCGTCATGTTTTGACGGGTATCAACTAGTTACTATTATTTTGCCAGTTGTTCATCGAGTAAGGAGGCTGTGTTTGAGTTACGTTCCGGTAGGGTTCGAACCCACTTGTCTACCAAGACAGACAGCCCAAGATATTCCTAGGGTATATTTCAACTTGCGGTCACAAACATAACATCCTTTGGTGCAACTCGGTAAGGCTGGGTGTCTGACCGGGCAAGGGTTAAGTCTGAGCTGAGTTCCTACAGTAATGAAGATTCTAATTGCTATTATTACTATTATTTTGCGAGCTGCTCATCAATTAAGGGGGCTGTGTTTGAGTGAAGTTCCGGGCCCAAGTAATGAAGTGTTGACTCACCGCTGTTCTGTTGTCTTGTCTCATTAGTGAGCGCCATGGCCGGACAGAAGGCGCCACTGTACAGCTGGATTATTATAATTGCTCTAATTACACCCTAGGGGTGAACAAACTCCTCTGCACCATGCCAGTGAAAAATGTTTCTCAACGCATTCTGGAATCATCAAAGAGCCTGTAAACAGTACCAAGCTAATTCATTACAGAAGGCGTAAAAATCTTCCATTTTAACATTAAAATGAGACGTACAGAAGTCTGAGATATTCCTGAATTTACTGATTTTTTATCGTTGTTAGATTACAGTCTAATAGCTCCTCTTCGCGTTGACCAATGCGATAGCAAATAGTGTTGGCAAGCAAATTCTGATTTGGACGGCTTCGGTGGCGTAGTTGGTAGCATGCTGAGCTTCCATGCCCAAAGTCGTGGGTTCAAACCGGGACGAAGTCGTCGGATTTTTAAGAGCGTTAAAATACCCTCCGTATGTAATCCTTCGGAGGGAAAGTAAATCCGGCGGTCCCATGTCATACGAGTAGATTTATGACATGATAAAGAACCTTCCACTAATTACACCTGTGTGAAGCTAAATTATAGGTTATCTTTGACTAACGCACTTAGGTTCCAACGTGCGTCGCCAGAAGTCGACTGCGGTGGCATCTAGTAACAAAGTGCAGAACTAGTTGGTCGTTGACGGTGGCGTTTGGTAGCAAAAGTTGGAACTACTTGAAAATCGAAAGTATGCAGTCCTTACTTGATTTAAAAAAAAGCCAGATAACACACAAGCCATCACAATTAACACCGGTTATCTGACAGATTCCACACACGCCCAAAGTACACGGGGCTACATGACCACGTTGTCGCAGCCCCTAAACTGAGGAATCAACCAACCAAATTCCGATTTCTGACCACACGTTGACAAAGTTCACAAGAATTGTTCATTTACCATATTCTTTTATTTTTGTGCTTTTTGCACTTTATATTCTAGCTGATATAATTCGATAAAGTTTCTAATGTTGAAAAAATTAAGCATTTTCCTCAGTTGATCTAAACGTTGAAAGGCTAAAGGGGCCGGAAAGGTTTCAAATTGTAAGTCTTGCAGAGCTCTAGAAAAAAAAACTATTATTCCCGTTTCCAACGGGGTCGGGGATGAGATGCGATGAAATTCAATGTGGTGGATGGTTTTTACGGCTGGATGCCCTTTCTGACGCCAACCTCATGCAAAGAGTTAATACGGGAAATGAATGAAACTGGACAAGGATGTGGAAAGAAGCGGTCGAGACCTGTCAGAAGGTACCGTCCCAGCATTTGCCTGAAGTTGAAAATGGGGAAACCACGGAAAACCATTTCAAGGACGGCTGGCGGTGGGAGAGCTCTATCAACATAAAAACACAAATTTCGAAAATCTGCGCCAGTCACAGCCGGCTTAGCTTGCCGTGTTTATCGGGGTGCGCAGAGATAATGACCCTGTCTCTCTCTTAAGTTAACAGCCCTGGGGCTTGTTTGCAGCAACTCGCCAATCTTCTCTATTCTCCGCCATCCTCTACAATTCACGATATGATTTTGTGTTCGTGTCTGTCATTAACTGTGTGATGTATGCAAGTGGTGGTCTTCCTCTAGTGTTTTTCCCTTCTAACATCCCTTCGATGACTCTTGCTGGCAGGCTATATTATGTCTGAGAATATGTCCCAACATATTTGCTCTTCTTGTTTTCACGGTCTTCATAAAGCTTCTACTTTCTCCTGCTCTTCTGAAAGCCTCTTCATTTGTCATATGTTGTATCCAACTGATCTTAAGCATTCTTCTCCAGCACCAAGCCTCAAAAGCCATCAACTTCCTCTCTTCCGACTTCCCTATTGTCCAGGTCTCACTGCCATACAAAGCCACACTCCACACGCATGTCTTCAACAGTCTTTTTCTTATTTCTAGGTCTATACTTCTGGATGTGAAGAGATTCTTCTTTCTATAAAAGGCGTTCTTTGCCTGAATAATTCTACTCCAAATTTCTCGTTTGCTGGTTCCATCATACGTTATCAAGCTTCCCAGATACTTATATTCCTTCACATGTTGTATTCTATCATTCTCGATATAAATTGCTGGTGCTCTTCTATGATCTTCCTGGTTCCGACCGCATACGAGTATTTTTGTTTTATTTTTATTCATCTTCATGTTAAATTCGTTTTTAAGGATATTATTCATTACATGAAGTATCTGTTGAAGATCATCTTCATTATCTGTTGTTAAAGAACTGTCATCTGCGAATTGGAGCATGTATTTATATTTTAATCACATGTACATTTTTAGGGTATGTTTCGCATGCACCACCAAGTGGGATTACACATTGTTGACCGACTGAAAATGGTCTCATGGATTCAAAGAAGTTATGAGGTCAGGAAGTCGTAAACATATCGGGATAAAATATGCGCCCCTTTGTCACAAGTGTAGTTCCTCATCAAACGTATCATTCGAAACTGTGAAATGTCAACTAATAGTGTTAGAACTGTAACATTCCAAGTTCAATAGAATTAATCTCGGAGCTCGTCAGACATTGTCTCGTATTTAGCTCAATATTTCAACATGTATCAAAATAAAGCAAGTTGGAATGGGATCTCGTCACTAATTTGTGTGGAAGTTAAGTCTGTGGGCAATGTCGTGGTTGGTGTAGCTGTCATAGATCTGGGCTTTGAACTTCGTCTCACCAATCCAAAGTAGTTTGCCTTCAAATAACATTTGGCTGTGGGGGGCAAGTGTTTGGACTTTGACCAAAGTTTGAGCGCAGCACGGTCGTCCGGCGCATTAAGACTACAAGGATATCCACTCTCCATAATCCGGCCTCATTAATAAGAAGGAGGGTGGTGGAGGTGGGGTAAGATGTAAGAGGGGGAGAAGCAAGGAAGCTCCATTCTCAACTTACTATCGCCTGTGATGAATCGCTCCAGGTGCGGCTTCAGATATTGATAGCGAACAGCTGAATGTTTTGCAAAATAATTCCTGAACAAATCAGTAATCTTACGGTGATCTATGACTAACTTAAATGTTTGAGAAATATAAAGAAACATTTGATTCTTAATTTTTTACGCCAAAAGAATCATACTTTGTTTAGTTTCAAAGTTAATCATCTGCCCTCTGGCACAGGTTTTTAAGTCTCTTTGGCAAGTTGGAATAACCCTCAAATCTTAAAACTCACTGGTTTCGAAAAGCTTTTAATTAGTGGCTTGTTACTGCTGAAGAAAAGAATCTACAGAATATTTAGTTAGTTGATTTAAATTTTAAATTTAAATTTAAATGAATTGTACTTTAATTTTGTTTTATGTTTTATGTCCTGAGTGTTGAGTCTTGAGTCTTGGGTCTTGGGTCATGATTTTTGAGTCTTGAGTCGTGGGGCTTGGGTCTTGAGTCTTGAGTCGAGTCTTGGGGCTTGGGTCTTGAGTCTTGGGCCTAGGGGCTAGTGTCTTGGGTCTTGGGGCTTGGGTCTTGGTGCTTGGGTCTTGAGTCTTGAGTCTTGGGTCTTGAGTCTTGAGTCGAGTCTTGGGGCTTGGGGATCGGGTTTTGAGTCTTGAGTCTTGGGGCTTGGGTCTTGAGTCTTGAGTCGAGTCTTGGGGCTTGGGTCTAGAGTCTGGAGTCTTGGGGATTGGGGCTAGTGTCTTGGGGCTTGAGTCTTGAGTCTTGAGTCTTGGGGCTAGGGTCTTGGGGCTTGGGGCTTGGGTCTTGAGTCTTGGGTCTTGGGGCTTGGGTCATGAGTCTTGAGTCTTGAGTCTTGGGTCGTGGGGCTTGTGTCTTGGGTCTTGAGTCTTGGGTCTTGGGTCATGAGTCTTGAGTCTTGAGTCTTGGGGCTTGGGTCTTGAGTCTTGGGTCTTGGGTCTTGGGTCTTGGGTCTTGTGTCATGAGTCTTGAGTGTTGAGTCTTGGGTCGTGGGGCTTGGGTCTTGAGTCTTGGGGCTTGGGGCTTGGGTCTTGAGTCTTGGGTCTTGGGTCTTGGGTCATGAGTCTTGAGTCTTGAGTCTTGGGTCCTGGGTCTTGGGGCTTGAGTCTTGAGTCTTGAGTCTTGAGTCTTGGGGCTTGGGTCTTGAGTCTTGAGTCTTGGCGCTAGAGTCTTGGGGATTGGGGGCTGGGGGCTGGGGGCTTGGGGCTGGGGGCTTTGGGCTTGGGGCTTGGGGCTTGAGTCTTGGCGCTAGAGACTTGGGGCTAGGGGCTTGGCGCTAGAGTCTTGGCGCTAGAGTCTTGGGGCTTGGGTCTTGAGTCTTGGGGCTTGGGTCTTGGGTCTTGGGTCTTGGGTCTTGGGTCTTGGGTCATGAGTCTTGAGTCTTGAGTCTTGAATCTTGAGTCTTGAGTCTTGAGTCTTGGGTCGTGGGGCTTGGGTCTTGAGTCTTGAGTCTTGAGTCTTGGGGCTTGGGTCTTGGGTCTTGGGTCTTGGGTCTTGGGGCTTGGGTCATGAGTCTTGAGTCTTGAGTCTTGAGTCTTGGGTCGTGGGGCTTGGGTCTTGAGTCTTGAGTCTTGGCGCTAGAGTCTTGGGGATTGGGGCTTGGGGCTGGGGGCTGGGGGCTTGAGTCTTGGCGCTAGAGTCTTGGCGCTAGAGTCTTGGCGCTAGAGTCTTGGGGCTGGGGGCTTGGGGCTGGGGGCTTTGGGCTTGGGTCTTGAGTCTTGGCGCTAGAGTCTTGGGGCTAGGGGCTTGGCGCTAGAGTCTTGGGGCTTGGGACTTGGGTCTTGAGTCTTGAGTCTTGGGGCTAGGGGCTTGGCGCTAGAGTCTTGGGGCTTGGGACTTGGGGCTTGGGGCTTGAGTCTTGGGTCTTGAGTCTTGGGGCTTGAGTCTTGGGGCTTGGGTCTGGGGGCTTTAGGCTTGGGTCTTGAGTCTTGAGTCTTGGGTCTTGGGTCTTGGGGCTTGAGTCTTGGGGCTTGGGTCTTGGGGCTTGAGTCTTGAGTCTTGGGGCTTGGGGCTTGAGTCTTGGGGCTTGGGTCTTGAGTCTTGGGGCTGGGGGCTTTGGGCTTGGGTCTTGAGTCTTGAGTCTTGGCGCTAGAGTCTTGGGGCTAGGGGCTTGGCGCTAGAGTCTTGGGGCTTGGGGCCTGGGGCTTGGGGCTTGAGTCTTGGGGCTTGGATCTTGAGTCTTGGGGCTAGGGTCTTGAGTCTTGTTTTGATTTTGGCGGTGTTTTCTATTTCTTGTGTTTTTTGTATCTCTTATGTTTTTTGTATTTCTTAAGTTTTTCTATTTCTTGTGTTGTATGTGTTGCCTTACTTGTGTTTTTGCCTTTAGTGATTTATGTTTTTAAATTTTGATTTTTGTATTTTACACTTTGTTTTATAAAATTTATTTATTTAATTAATAAAATTAAATAAATAATGTATTTCACTATTGTGCATTACAGAGGGAACCCTATTTCACCCAGTATATTAGAGTTGTAGTATAACAAAAATGTAATGGTTTAAGTCAATTTTAAAATAAAATTTACAATAAATGCGATGAGTGAATGTTAGAAACTGATTATTGCAACAGGGTTTTTTGAAAAATGTGATAAAATGGTTTTGACATATCAATGCCGCAGTAGTTCAAATGGTAATCAGAGTGTATATCTCTCTTTCAAAGACAACAGGCGGCATAAGGTTTGAAAGGATCCACAGAAGCCAAAGTAATTGAATCTATTTTATTTTTGAAACGATCCAAGTAATGCTTTGTTCCGTGACCTGAAAGGAATTATGAGAGATCAAAGCTTAAGGAATTTCTACAGAATAAGAGGAAGATGGATTATTTCTTTCCACCTATATGCAATGCTCTTTGCTGTTATTGTGATTGATATAACTTTGTACAGGAGGACACCACCTAAGGTATTTCCATGAATTTTATTGAGGGTAAAGTTTGTGTATTATTTTTTCTTTTAAACCTATAATTGCAGTAGGCATATTTGAATGTAGAGAGATTATCTTGTGTTTTTATTTTTAATTTTGATTTTGTTCAATTTTGTGTTTTTATTTTAAATTTTCGATTTTGTTCTTTTTGTGATTTTATTTTTGAATTTTCAATTTTGTTCTATTTTATGTTTTTATTTTGAATTTTGATTTTGTTCTATTTTTTGATTTTTCATTGTGTCATGAATTTCTTTTGCTCTGTTATGTGCATTTTGTTTTGTGTTTTGTACTTGTTTGTTTTCGTTATTTGGAGTTTTTGTTTTGGTATTATATACTGTATACTAGTAGAAGTACTTGTTCTTCGAACGGTCTTCATCATTAATAGTCAGACGTTATCAATTGATTTATTGTTCCAATTGATAGGGGCTTGTCATTCCTTCATCAATTTATCATAGCGAAGTTAGTTTTATGGCAATATCACAGACACTGTTAAATTTAGAGCCCTTAAATTGGGAGCCCACGGGCGTTCAATTGAAATGCCCGTTTATGGTCATTCAGCAGCAATCTCTACTTAGTATAAAACAAATTCCCCGATTCTTGGATGATACGGGTAAAGTAGAGAACCACTGGATGGATTTTGATGCGGTTTTCACCATTCTGTAAAGGATATCTCGAGGATGATTTCTGTAGAAAATAATTTATTTATGATGAAAGAAAGCCGAGCAGTAACGATTTTAGTAGAAAAGTCGAAAAAAAAACTGGCGTCCGAGCGCTTTGTAAGCTTACGCTGGGCAAACCGTTAAAAATATCTAAATTCTATGAGTGTAAAAATTGTTCAGCATGAAAAGTTCTACAAAAAAGTCCGCGAGAGCATATATCTGTCTTTAATACATCGCCCACTGTAAGAGTTTTTACGTTTTAATTTCTTCCAACAATCTCCATTCAGTTACTAGAGCGACAGTTTACGAGCTAGCTAGGGGCGAGTCTATCACCCCAGTTACAGCTTAGCTAGTGGACGAGCTTATTGCCCCAGATACAGCCAGCAGCAAACTGTTGAGTCGTGCTGAGTTAAAAGCTTTAGAGAAGAGTGGTTGTGTATGGAGTTTCCCTGGAAGTGCAACTCGGCTTTTCTTCATTTCGCCTGTGAACTTTTCGTTCCGCAAAATTCACAGTCAAGTTAAGATTGGACGGAAGGGGGATTCGTGTTTCATGCACCTCGCCATTCTTAAATTACGCCTGACAAGAATTTGTTGCACATGCATCTTCATGATAATATAATTAATAGTCCAGTGAGTGATTTTAACCCATCAAGCCGAGACGTAAAATAGATATTGGTCGTTGTTCATTGACATAAAAAAAGCGCTTATCACGTAATTAATTCATAACTGTTCCCGGACGAAGCCGGGTCGGGTTGCTAGTTCATAATAATATAATGAGGTTTTCTGAGACACTTAATGGACTCCCGGGCATTGTGTCTTCTATTGAAGGGCTCAAATAAGCTTTGGTCGTCCTTCGAGGATAATATTTACTGTAAATCTCGCCTATTTTAGCACGTATTTTGAAAAGTTTTCCCCTATAGCTACACTTTTATGAGAAGTATGGTGAATAGCCTCTGATGGATCACTTACCGAATTTTACGGGGCTCCAAATAGCCGAGCACGAGTTATAGGCTACAGAAAAATACACAGTAAGACAGACAAGCCCACATCTTGCTTGCATCCGTCAAAACACAGTTCATTACACGTAAGAAAGAAAACAAAATTGAGAATTGATTAAACAAACATTCATAGATTTATTTTTAGCCTATTTTCATTTGATGAAAAAATAGACTTATGAGATCACCTTTTGTCCGTGTGTGTGTGTGTGTGTCCCTAATAACTTCTAAACGGCTGGAGCGATTTCAATGAAACTCTGTAAGATCATAGCACAATTCTAGCTGACCCCGACCGTGCACTTCAAATTGTATTGTCTCTCACCAATCCAATATGGCGGCTGAGCGAAATATTTCACCGGCATTCTATATCTCCGAAACTATTACAGCTATCACCCTGAAATTTTGTACGGTGATAAAGGGCACTGGTACAAGTTTATCTATGTAACTTTCCTAAACACTACAGTGCAAAACGAACATGGCGGCCAAGCGAATTTAAAAACATTTTAATAGTCTTTTCTCGTGATTTAACTCTCTCAGTGAAATTTGGTACATGGCGGCCAAGGGAAGTTGAGACTTTTAAATAGACTTTTCTCGCGATTTAACCATCCAAACGTAATGAAACTTGGTACAGCAAATGTTTATACACATTGTAATGCAATGGCATCTAATTTAGTTCAATTGTTTACGTAACCTCATGATGGCAGCTGTGCAAAATTTTAAAATTAAGTTTTTATTTCTTGTGTCGTAATCATGCGATCGAAGTGAAAGTTTGAATAATGAATCTACACAATAATTTTCCTTTAATGGTACATAACTCTGTGGCCTATACATATAACAATCCAAAATGGCGAGCATCCGAAATATTTAGAAGGATCTCAATATCAACGAATCTTTTACATCAATTAAACTGAATTTCTTATGTTCATAGAGGCTATGAACATAACTTCACCTATAGGACTTTCAGTAACCTGGTGAGCACAAATCCAACATGGCGGCGACGCGAAATATACATATTTAGATGGACGTTTGTCGCAATTTAATCATCCGAGTGCAGTGACAATTGGTACAGTAAATCTTTATACAAATATTAATCCACTGGCATCTTATTTATTTCACTTGTTTTCATAACCACAAGATGGCAGCTGTGCGAAATTTTAAAATCTCGTTTTTATTTCTTGTGTTCTAATCATGCGATTGAAGTTTGAATATCATACGTACACAATAATCTTCATGTAATAGTACATAAGTAAAAATTCAACCTGCGAACCATCTGAAATATTTAGACGGTTCTCAATATCTACGAGTCTATCACATCCTTCAAACTGAAATTTTGTATGTTGATAGAGGCAATTAACATGAGTAGGATATACGAAAATAGGCTGTATAGTTCTTCACGGAACTACTTGTTATTCTTCTAGATAGGTGTATATAATATATCTTCATGCGAAAGCGAAGGCACCTAGTGCCAACGAGGCAAATTAACTCTGTTGATACACAATTTAACCCAGATGGCCAAATATGGATATGTTAACCACACAGGATCAAATAACAACTTCCCTATGATGTTTTGTAGTTGTTTGTTTATTTTACAGTATACACTGTTTGACAGTTTGAAAACGATTGGAATAAAGTCTAGGGATATGAGGGTGATTTACAATCTATACAGAAACCAGACAGCAGTCATTATTGCTGATGGACATGAGAGAGAAGCTGGTATTCAGAAATGTGTAAGACAAGACTGCAACTTATCACCCATACTTTTCAATTTTTACATCGAACAAGCAATGATGGAAATTGGAGAAAAATTTAAAGTGGGAGTGAAGATTTAAGGAGATATAATTTCAACTATGAGATTTGCTGATGACACGCCAGAGGATTTGAATGAGTTTTTGAATGGTATGGACTGCGTCTTGAGGAAAGTATTCATGATGAAAATTAATAAATGTAACACCAAAAATATTGGAATGCAGCCGAAATAAATCAGAAACCTCTATGGACATCAAATTGGTAGAATGCAAATACATATTGCCATTGAAAACAAATGTTTTTAAATATCCGTATTGATGTTAGAATTAAACGTTTAAATTATACGCCAAATCAATACATAAACTTTTTTTTTTCGATGTAAATATTGGCTAAAATCCCTGAAGCTGGGGAACCCATGCCTAAACCATCTATTTGTTGATATATAGATCCATTAAACGTGAAGTAGTTGTTATTTAAGATGAATGTTAGAATTGAAATGAATTCTTCAATCTCAACTAGACTTAAACCACTGTTTTGTGTTAAATTATCCTTTATTATTTTGATATTTGCTTTTATGGGTATGTTGGTGTACATATTTGTGATGTCAAGGGAATGCATAGTGTTTTTGCTATTAAGTGAGAAGTCTTTTGTTTTTATAATGAAATCTTGGGAATTAATGTAAGAAGTATTCGCTTTGAATTGGTAATGGAATTTTAGAAACTTCTGTATGTATTTTGCCAATTTGTAAGTTGGACTATATTTATTATTGACTATTGGTCGAATTGGTATATTTGTTTTGTGGATTTTTGGTAATGCCCTCAATGTGGGTAATTTCTGATTCATTTGATATAAACATTGTTTGTCTTTGTCATCAAATAGGAAAATTGTGTTGTTAATTAATTGTTTTAAATTTCTTTGTATTTTCGTAATTGGATCTTTTTTGATAATTATGAAAGATTTATCCTGTAAGAATTGTTCAGTTTTTTGTATGTAAGATTGTTTATGTATTGATTTGGCGTATAATTTAAACGTTTAAATCAAATTGGTAGGTGAAAATCTAAAAGAAGTGGGAGACTTCTGTTACTTAGAAAGCAAAATAACCAGTGATGGACGAAGCAAAGTAGGTTGGCCCAGGCAAGGAAAGCATTTCTACAGAAAAGGAATCTGTTGACATTTAATATAGCTTTAGGTATTAGGAAGTCATTTTTGAAAGCCTTTGTCTGGAGCATGGCGCTCTATTGAAGTGAAACTTGGACTATTGGTGCAGCAGAAAGGAGGAGAATAGAAGCGTTTGAAATGTGTTGTTACAGGAGAATGATGAAGATCAGATGGGTAGATAGGGTAATAAATGAAGAGGCATTAAGACGAGTGGGATGTTAATCAGATTGCATTGGATATAGGGAGTGGTAGCTATGTAGAGATGAAACGATTAGCTCAGGACAAGGAGGCATTGGAGTGCTGCATCAAACCAGTCAAAAGACTGAAGACTCAAACAACAACAACAATTACTTGTGCATATCGATTAACCCGTATCGTAATATCGCTTGGTCCAAGCGGCACTGCAGCCTAATATATGTCTGCACTATGCTTGTTGATGTGAGACGAGCAATATTGGGGTGGGCGAGCATACAACATAATGTGCGGGATACAGTTTATTGGCGTGTTACCGCTCATCGTATGGGCTGGCACGTACAGTACCAGCCGTGCTGTGCCGTGGTTTCCGCCGGTCACTCCATGCAAATGATAGCCCCTGCTAGCCACCCGCCCGCACGTGACGTTACGGACTACAGATAATAAAGGTCACTTTCAATAACGGAGATACGGTATTTGTATTACCATCCTAACCACCCCATTTCACACGGTCTGCATTCACGCAGATCAAACCCGGTCATAGATCAGATGTTAAACAGGCTGCCTAGGAAGCTGCATAGTTAGAGAACTAGGGTTCGATTTGAGGGGCCTTTCTTCCTCGTTTGGTCGAATGATTTATTAATTGTTTTGTCGATTAATCCTTAATATACTTTTCTTTCTCCTTTTTTATTTCTTGCTCTATTTTGTTCTTTACTTTCCATTCATTTAATTTTCTTTTTTCTATTTTGTCTTTCTTTCCATTTATCTTACCTTTTTTCTCTTTCCTTTCCTGTATTTGTCATACTCTGTTTTCTGTTTCTTTCCTCGTCTTTCCTTTCCTTTGTTTTCGTTCCTTTTGTTCCCTTTTCTTTGCTTTCATTTGTTTTTCTTTCCTAGTCTTACCTTTTGTTTCCTTTTCTGTTCTTCTCTTTCCTTCCATTTCCTTTAATTTTTTCATTTTCTCTTTTTTTCCTTCTCGTTTCATTCCTTTCATTTTCTTTTGTTTTTCTTTTTCTGTATTTTTCATCTCCTTCTTTTTATTTTCATTAAAATCATCTTATTTTTTCTTTCCCTGCTCCGTTTACTATTGCTATTTCTTTTTCTCTTTCGTTTTCGTTTGGTATTGCTTTTCTTTCTTTGAACCAGTCATCCAGGTGGCTAATTCTATAAAAAAATACTCTAATAAATTAACCCATCAAAATAACACAACTTGGTCATCACTATCTAAATATATATATTTGTTTTTGGATTTTATTTGATGACATGAATTATCGTGTATTTGTAATGGGTAGGGTCTAGAATTAGAATTGATTCCCTGTGACTTTAAATAAGGCATCATTCCAGCCTTCTCCAGGAGTGAGAAACGAAAATCTGAGGAATAGCCAAACCCAAAAAGCTTAAAGGGCTCAGCTGCATCTTTGCATAGTATAAAACATAGTCCCCGATTCTTGAATGTCACGGATAATCTCTAAAACCACAGGATAGATTTCGATGCGGTTTTCACCATTCTACAAAGGATTTTTTGAGGAAGGTTTCTGTTGAAAAACATTCATTTGTGACCAAAGGAAACCGAGCAGTAACGATTTCAGTGAATCGAGTCGAAGAAGAACCTGCCGTCCGTGTGCCTTTAAGCTTACGCTGGGTAAACCGTTAAAAATATCTATATACTAATGAGTGTAAGAATTGTTCAGCATGAAAAGTTCTGCAATAAAGTCCGTGACAGCATATCTCTATCTTTAATACATTTTAGGTTTTCATTTCTTCCAACAGTCTCCATTCAGTGGAAATTTAAATTACTGGCTTCAGAGCGAGGCTATCTCACCAGCATTAAACTGTCGAGTCGTGTCGAGTTAAGACTTCAGAGAAGAGTATATGTGTTTGGAGTATCGCTGTTCACCTCGGCTTTTCTGAATTGCACCTGGCACCTTTTAAGCTTACGCTCGGTAAAACGTTAAAGATACCGGGCGAAGCCGGGGTGGGTTGCTAGTCACTGAATATACGATATAAAAAGAATTTAGAACTCTCAGTTATATGCTACGGTATATATTTTTTATGCGAACTGTGTGATGCATTGAACTAATAGTAGATAAAAACATACTGTATCACAAAATAATTATATTTAGTCATGTGAAATTTATTGGCAAAAAGTTATCAGGCAGTTTTATAACAGACGGTTGCTGTTTGGATTGTTCAGGCCTAAAAAAATATGGGTATTATGAAATAATATTACTACTGATAATAAATTCGTTAATTTTATTTTTATAGTACACTCCCACTTGTATCGGAGTTTCAATGATTTTAATATTATTCCATTTGAATTATGGTTAAATGAGTCGAAATTCTTTATAAAAAATCTGTATTGAATCTCATTGATACCAACTGCACATGCATGGCCAAACAAACAAAAATATAAATTTTGTAACAAAACATTAAACATAAATCAACTGAAATATATTGTGCACATATTTTGTTTGTATTCCAGAGTTCGGCTGCAAATTGAAGCAATCCAACCTCTCTGGATTTGTATGCAGTAAATATGTTTGGATACAGAAAACAATATTGGTGAACTGACCATAAAATACTTGCAGGAGCAAGGCATGAAACTGTCCGCTCATGAAATTTGAGGAGATATAATTGAATTCCGATAATCTGGAATAGGAAATCGCTACAATGTGGGGCAGTATCAAGCAGTCCAACTACCTTATACAGATTGCAAACTTATTTCATTCACATTTATTAATAAAAATATCATGAAAAACAAATATCACACGCAATCTTGCGAAGAATAATGCTTGCTAGCTGCTAGGTATTCATAAATTACATTTATAGCGGGTTTTCTAATCTTGTGGAATCAGTGCATCTTTAAACAAAATAAGCATAGTCTTTGGAATCCTCTTAGAGTATTTGTTTCTTTGAACTATGTTGAATGGTTAAAATTAATGCATTTTACCCTATACAAGTGGGATGCACTGTTATAAGTCATCTAAATAAATAAATAAATAAATCAAAATTAAATTAAATTTATTTACTGCTTTGATTGATCTTTTCATAGATTATTATTTACACCACTCTACACGTCATTATTTTGTTTCACACTAGCATCATAATTATTTCAAGTCACTTTTTAATTCAAATTTTAAAATAGGCTGGTTTAAGTCAAAATTTTCTTGAATGATTTTACAACATTGATCGTCTATGAGGGCTTTCTCAACATTGAATTATCATAAGCCATAAGAAATTGTTTTAACACTTTGCAATTATTTTGCTAGAAGAGGCTTTCCAAAATTGTTTAATTGTTATAAACGATTGGAACTATTATCACTTTTAAATTATTCATTCACTGGATCAATATCTCATCACCTTTAATTAAACACTGTGACTTTGACCAAGTCATTTAACTAACTCGCTATAACATTTGACGTTACGTCATGTTACCAAGTATGAAATAGTTGTTTCAGAATAACAAAATAGTATTTGACGTGGTAGTCTATACTTGAATGGATTAAAATGTTCACATATTTGAAGCTTCGTCAACATAATTCACAGAAATGCAACAATTTTGATATTACCTGCAAGAAGCCAATAACAAATTAGAAGAATGGTCCCAAGAAAATGACCTCATAATAAACAGGGTTGAGATAAAAAATACTAATGAGATTCGGGAAAGGAGGATACAGGACAAACACCGGTAAATTCACGTGCGAACAACAAGATCTGGAAATAGTAAAACGCTACAAATATCGAGGACTCACACTTCCAGTGACAGGCCATACCTTCTTTAAGCAATTGAAGACATAGCAGTAAGAGCAATGAAGGCGACCTTTGAGATGTAGAAACTAAGTCTCCTATCCGTCAGAACAGCCCTGAGACTAATTAAGGGGACCTTCCAGGCAAGGAAGATCATATTTAATCCAACGCTAATAGTTTAATATATATAGGTACTCTTGCTAGACAAATCGTCCACTAGAATATCTTTAAAAAATTCATCGATATGGGATATTATATGTTGAACAATACCATGCAGATTAGCACTGATGAGGTCTCAGATATAAATTAAATGACAATCCGATTCATTTATTTAAAATAAAGGCTAAATTTTCAGTGATTGTCAGTCAAGTATTTTCCCTTCTACGCAACCGATTGTCATAAATCTGCACTAAATGCTTTATTTGTGTATGAAGATTGAGCTGAGTAGGTTTCATACTTATAACCCTCTTACTTTCCAGGAAACATGTACCTAAAACTAAAGGCAGCTATCAATGCATGGGTATGCAGCACTCCGAAAGATTGGTTTCAGGAAGGTCTGGAGAGGCTGACACATCGATGGCGAAGGTGCACAAAGTTACAAGGAGATTATGTTAAGAAGTGGACGTAATAACTGATGTGTAATGTACTTCATTTGGGTAGAAAAAAATAAAGTGTAAAACAACATAGATATCCAGCCGTTTAGATTGTATTAGGGACACACACATACACACATACGAACAAAAGCCTATTTTAGCCTATTTTCATTTTATGAAAAATAGGCTTATGATATCACCTTTTGTCCGTGGGTGTGTGTGTGTGTGTGTGTATGTGTGTGTGTGTGTGTGTGTGTGTGTGTGTGTCCCATAATAACTTCTAAACGGCTCGAGCGATTTCAATGAAACTCGATACGGTCATAGCACCATTTTGGCCGACGCCGACCGTGCTTTTCAAATTTAACTATGTCTCACCAATCCAACATGGCGGCTGTGCAAAATATTTAACCAGCATTCAATATCTCCGAAACTATTACGGATATCACCCTGCATTTTTGTACGGTGATAAAGAGCACTACTAGAAGTTCATCTATGGAACATTCAAAAACCTGGTAACTACTAAACCAACATGGCGGCCAAGCTAAGTTGCGACTTTTAAATAGACTTTTCTCGCGATTTAACCATCCAAACGCAATGAAACTTGGTGTTTATAGACATTGTAATGCACTGGCATTTAAGTTAGTTCAATTGTTTATATAACCTCAAGATGGCGGCTGTGCTAAATATTCCACTGGCATTCTATATCTACGAAACTATTACTGATATCACCCTGAAATTCTGCAAGATGATAAACGGCACTACTGCACGTTTATCTATATAACATTCAAAAAACTGCAAAGTACAAAACGAACGTGGATGCCAAGCGAAATTGAAACGTTTTAATAGATTTTCCTCGCGATTTAGCCATCTGAGTGCAGTGAAATATTGTACAGTATATGATTATACATATTGTAATGCACTGGCATTTAATATAGTTCAATTGTTTACATAAACTCAAGATGGCGGCTGCGCGAAATTTTAAAATTAAGTTTCTTTATTTCCTGTGTCGTAATCATGCGGTCGAAGTGAAAGTTTGCATAATGAAGCTACGCAATAATTTTGCTTTAATAATGCATAACTCTATGGCCTATACATATAACAATCCAAAATGGCGAGCATCCGAAATATTTAGACGGTTCTCAATATCTACGAATCTTTTACAGCAATGAAACTGAAAGTTTTTATGTTCATAAAAACTATGAACATACGTTCACCCATAGGACTTTCAATAACCTGGTGGGTACAAATCCAACATGGCGGTGACGCGAAGTATATATATTGAAATGGACGTTTCTCGCGTTTAACCATCCGAGTACAGTGAAACTTGGTACGGTAAATGCTTATAGAAATGTTCAACCACGGGCATCTAATTTATTTCAATTGTTTTCATAACCACAATATGGCAGCTGTGTGAAATTTTAAAATCTCGTTTTAACGTCTTGTGTCCTAATCATGCGATTGAAGTTTGAATACTACACGTACACAATAATCTACATTTAATAACACATAACTCTAATACTTACTTATATAAAAATCCAACATGGCGACCATCCGTAATATAAGATGGTTCTCAATAACTACGAATCTATTACAGCAATCAAACTGAAATGTTGTATGTTGATAGAGGCAATTAACTTAAGTAGGATATATGAAAATAGACTTTAGTTCTTCACGGAACTACTGGTTTCACATGATATATATTTCGTATGGCATGAGGATGTAATATACAATTATTTACATATACAGTATTTACAAGTAAATGTATACAGAGTGAGAATTTGATCTGCAAATTATTGCTAGAGCTCGAAGTATTATTTCTCTAACCATTCTACTGCTTCATCACTAGCTTGATGAATCTCCTTCATTGTACCATTGAACCTTCAGAGTGAGCAATCCATAGCGATGTGACTGATGGTCTGAGGCACATCTGCACAAGAACCTTCCGCTAACTACACTTGTGTGAAGCCAAAATTTATAGGTTAGAATAGATAACGCTCTATTAGTTCTAACGTTCACCGCCAGGTGCTGATAGCCATATAGTATCCAAATCCGCAAGCTAGGTGTCGTGGACGGTAGCATTTTGTAGCAAAAGTAGGAACTACTTGAAATTCAATCGGTCGTTGTTAGAAGGCACTAAGTCAATTCTTGTCGAAAATGAGATTTCCATGGATACGTGTAGTATGAATGTCGACGCATCTAGCTATGTTAAGAGGAACTAAGTCTGCCCGTTCAGTATGCTGTATCACTACTAGCTGAGTTTAACGTTCAGTGGTAAAGAGAACTAAGTCATTGACTTAGTTACGTACTTTTTTGCTTCTATTTGCCCACTACTGCATTGCTAGCATTGAAAATATAGTAATATGCTCTACTGGTATCTATAGATTAGAAATAAATAAAGGGATTCTGCCTTTTCAATACATATATTAAACCTACTCAAAGGTACATGTTTCGAGGGTTGTTAACTCCCTCTTCCTCAGCCTGTACAATAAATATCAAAGATTAATTACCTTTATAAGTGATATGATTACAGTTTATGTCACTTATGTACTTATAAAGGTAATTGATCTTTGATATTTACTGTACAGGCTGAGGAAGAGGGAGGTAACAACCCTCGAAACATGTACCTTTCAGTAGGTTTAATATATGTAATGAAAAGGCAGAATCCATTTATTTCTTTCTAATATATAGTTAGTCAATACGGACCTCAATTACTGACATTATGGTATCTATAGATCTGTAAGTTATATTTGTCATAAAAGTGAACTACTACTTCTTGGAGATCTGATTCATTGTTACAGGAAACTAAGTCATAAATTTCATTTTCTATTTTCTCCCTTTTTAAAAGGATAAATCCATTCAAATAGACCTCTCTAGAACATTATTATTGCAGGCAATGATACTTACATGTGACACAACTATGCTTTACAATTAAGTAGTCGGTAGCATGCTGAACTGCTGTGCCCAAGATGGCGGGTTCAAACCTGGCCGAAGTCGTCGGATTTTTTAAGAGCGTTAAAAATCCTTCAGTATGCCTTCCTTCGGAGGGGAAGTAAATCCGGCGGTCCCATGTCATAGATTTATGGCATGTAAAAGATCCTTTCACAGACTAAACTTGTGTAAAGCAAAATTTGTTAGGTTAGATTTCGTCTGAACGCTCTATCAAAGTTCCAACGTTCACCACTAGGTATCATTGATATCTGGTGGCGAAAGTTGGAACTACTTGAAATTGAACGGAACTTGTAGCTCACCCTTTAGGGTGTCCGCTGGAAGCAGCTACAGACTCAGGCGAGCCGAACATGTCCTCGGACACTCCCGGCACTAAAAGCCATACGATAAATAAAAATAAGTGAGAGAAACAGTTTTTGTCAATTATCTCAATTCTTACAAAAATGACTTAGTGCCTTCTAACAATGACCGATTCAATTATTGTCTGCAGTCCTTACTTGAATTAAAACAGATAACACACACACTAATACAGCCATCACAATTAACACTGGTTATCAGACAGATTCTACACACACACCCAAAAGTACACGGGGCTACATGACCGCGTTGTCACAGCCCCTAAACTAAGGAACCAACCAACCACATCTGCACAGTTGCAGAAAGGATTCTCGGCAATTTTCCACATGTGCTCCCAGAACTGACATCTACCATGTTGAGTTCTTGTACGATTCAGCGATGTCCAGATTTTTCTGGGAAGGTCGAAACCAGGGGGTCGCTTAACTGGATCCGAGATAAAACGTAATCTGTCTGAATTTGAAGTCAGCCACTCGTTGCGCCAAGCTTCATTCATTTGAAACTGCTCTTGGACCAACTTTCACATGATGAAAATAGGCTAAAATTGGTTTCCAACAAGATAATGTTGTAATAATATATTTCCCTTTATCCAATACGATTATTTTGTGCAAACTTCCAAAAATTGTCTTCATTTCTTTCTTCGTACCAGAGTATCCATTATAAGTGTGGCTCTTGTGGCAGGCTGGTAGGCTTTAGACGTACAGCTAGGATAACAGCGGATTATGTTTTTTAGACCGGGCAGAACAGCCACTTGATGCCAGGCATGACATTTCTCTTATCCCCCAGTTTCTGTTTTTTTCTCTCCTTCATTACACAGCTTGTGCGATATAAAAAGCAGACACGGGGATTCCCCGCACGTCCTCGTACGTGCATACATTACAATATTCTAATTCCAGGGACAACGTGAGGAAAATGGCCGAGGGATTAACGTCTGACACACACACACATGTCTTTGTTCGAGGCGTGCCTCTCTGGCGCGAGAGGAATTATTGAATCAGCGATCACTAAAAACCCATCTACTCACCGCTAATCACGGCTCTCATTCTAGGGGTGTCCAGCCTGTAGAGCGTCTCCCTACTGTAATATTTCGCATACCCGTTTCGTTTCAGATTAATATAAGGCAAGGGCGGTGCGTGCTTATGGTGCAAAAGGAGTATTTTGCTTCCTAAGTAACAGGAGTCTCCTACTTCCTTTAGCTTTCCACCTGCCAATTTCACGTCCAAACGGGTTCCTGATTTATTTCTGCCACATTCTATTATTTTTGTTGTACATTTGTTGATTTTCATTATGAATTCTTTCCTCAAGACGGAGTCCATACCATTTAAAAATACATTCAAAACCTACTTATTTTAAGGGGAGTTCCAATGGATAAAATATGAAAGAATATCAATTTTCAGATATTTATATGATGTGAAAGCCACTTTGACGTTTAAAATGATGGATAATACTTATTATATGTTATTTGCAAAATATGTGTAATATTTATTTAAACAATGCAGTGCACATTAGAAAACACTGAAAATTAGAACATACAAGTCTTCTCAATGAATTTGGTTTTATATGAACGAAAATTATCTTGTACTGAGAGATTTGTTTTTTCTGGAGTTTACTATATTGTAATAGGATACTATTGATTCTAATTTTAATACTTTTCACAAATCCAATATGGTAGCCGCGCAAATTTTTTCGCTGGTATTCTTTATCTCCGCAACAGCAACAGATATCAACCTGAAAATTTGTACGGTGATAAAGAGTATTACGAGAAGTTCACGTATGTGTTTTATAAAACCTGTTAAGTACAAAACCAACATGGCGGCCAAACGAATTTAACATATTTAAATGGAATTTCCGCATGCTTTTATCATTCCAGCGCAGTGAAATTTGGGACGGTAAATGTTTATAAAATATTCAATCTACTGGCATCTAATTTAATTCAATTGTATTTATAAACTGACTAGCAGTAGTACCCGGCTTCGCCCAGTGGAATGATGATAATGTTTTATGGTCTCCTTAGAAATATAATGGACTTAAAATCTAAGTCATTTGCCCCCAAAGACAATTAGGGAGTAATATCTAGGTCATTTGCCCTTTTGATAAGGATGATAATAAAAACTACTGTTGAATTGACACGTCAAACTTACAAACTGCCGTAATAGAAATACATATTTCAAAATTCACAGGCGAGGAAGACTTATTGTGTGTGGTGATTAATGGTGTAATGGGCGTAACATCTACTGTAGGTCATTTGCTCTTATGATGAGGATGATAAGGGAAACTACTACCGGTATTGAATTGACACTTCAACGTATAATGTACACAATGTACTGTAATAAAAATAACTATATGGCGGCTTCGGTGGCGTATTTGGTAGCATGCTGAGCTTCTATGCCCAAGATAGCGGGTTCAAACCCGGCCGAAGCCGTCGGATATTTTAAGAGCGTTAAAAATCCGTCAGTATGCCTTTCTTCGGAGGGGAAGTAAAGCCGGCGGTCCCATGTCAGATTTATGGCATGTTAAAGAACCTTCCACTAATTACACCTGTGTGAAGCTAAATTGGATAGGTAAACAACGCGCATAGATGTCTACGTCCGTTGCCAAGAGCCGACTGCAGGGGCGTCTAGTAGCTAAGTTCCGAACTTGGCCTAGTAGTCGTTGACGGTGGCGCTTGGCGGCAAAAGTAACGAACTATTTGAAGAATTCTAAGTTGCAGTTTGTACTTAAATTAAAAAACAGATAACACACACTAATACAGTCATCACAATTAACACCGGTTATCAGACAGATTCTACACACACCCAAAGTACACGGGACTACATGACCGCGTTGTCGCAGCCCCTAAACTTAAGAACCAACCAACCAAAAATAAATATTTTAAAAATCACAGTCGAGAAAGACTTTATGCGGCGGTGATTATTGGTATGATGCGCGTAACATCTAGGTCATCTGCACTTATGATGATGATAATAATAAGGTAATGAAAAAATGACTACTAAACGAACATGGTGTTATTTTAAAACTGATATAGGTAATTCAGGTGTCTAGCTTCGATGTCTTCCAAAGTCTCAACCTTATTTTCTGGCTTAGGCCTGTACTGGATGCGTCTAGTGAAAGAGCGTACTGCTCGGCAAAGACAAAGAATATAGGTCCAAACTGCACGAACCTGAGATGATCGCAGATGATGACGAAATATGATGACACACGTTCGGGGTTCCCCGTCCTATACAGATTGACCGGGAATCACTCACTGTTTCGCAACGGCCCTGTGCTGGCATCAGCATAGACAGCAGGAGATAACACGGCGGGCTCTGGAAAGTACACTCAAGACACCTCGCGATGAATCAGCAAGCTATTCTCACAACTGACCCCCCCCCCAGGGTCTCACAACTTGCGGGACGCGGGTTGGCGACCACGGAACCCCAGCTGAGTCTGGCATCGCTTTTACTTCCTGGTGCCGGGCTCATTTCAGTTCTCTTTCCTGTCGGCCTCCCTTGGTCAACTCTTGTTCTCTTCTGACCCAGACTGTATTAGGGTATCCGAGGGCTAGGGAGTCTTTCAATTTCCCGCCTTAATTGGCTTTGTCTCATCTTTCCTGATACCCTCATTCTTCGAGGGGTCTGCCTTCTTTTCCTTTTCATAATATCTCCTGTCTTCTGCTCAAGGCCCTCAAAGAGGCAGGGTGTGTGTAGACCCACCACTTCTGGTACACCCTCAAGGGCTCATGACTGGTGAGTTAGGAAGCTGGCAACCCCGAGGAATTCCTGAGCTACATGCAGGGAATGGAGTGGTAGGCCTATGTCAGAAATTTCAAGTGGACAGTGTTACGCATCGGTTCCAAAGGGTAAGTAAGTATACACACTTTGTTTTCGATCGGTGAACGATGTAGATTTGTACCAAAGGGCCTTAATGCGGGAAATGGAGTGGTCTATCCGAAATTTCGAGTGAACAGTGTTACTCGTCGAGTTCCAAACGGTAATTATGTAAAATCTGGTTGAGATCGGTGAAACTGTGTAGTTTTGTGCCAAGGGCCAAAATGCAGGGAATGGAGTGGCCTGTCCAAATTTTAAAGTGGACAGTGTTACTCATCATCATCATCATCATCTTGTACAGTTTCCAGCCCCAGGCTGGGTCTGTTTGGAACATCGGGTTCCAAAGGGTAAGTATACACATTTTGTTTTCGATCGGTGAACGATGTAGATTTGTGCCAAAGGGCCTAAATGCGTGAAATGGAGTGGTCTGTCCGAAATTTCGAGTGGACAGTGTTACTCGTCGAGTTCCAAAGGGTAATTATGTAAAATCCGGTTGAGATCGGTGAAACGGTGTAGTTTTCTGCCAAAGGGCCAAAAAGCAGGGAATAGTGTGGTCTGTTCGAAATTTAAAGTGAACAGTGCTACTTGTCGGGTTCTACGGGGAAGTACATAAAATTGGGGTCAGATCGGTGAAACGGTGTAGATTTGTGCAAAACAGCCTAAATGCAAGGGATGGAGTGGCCTCGCCGCAATTTCAAGCAGACAGTGTCAGTCGCAGTGTTCCAAAGGGTAAATATACAAATTTTGGTTGAGATCGGTAAAACGGTGTGGATTTGGGACAAAGGGCCTAAATGCAGGGAATGGAGTGGTCTGTCCGCAATTTCAAGCAGACAATGTTACTCGCTGGGTACCAAAGGGTAAGTTTCCGAATATTGGTTCTTATCGGTGAAACGGTGTAGATTTGTGCCAAAGTGCCTAAATGCAGGGAATGGGGTGGTCTGTCCGACATTTTAAATGGACAGTGTTACTCTCAGGGTTCCAAAGGGTAAGTATACAAAGTTTGGTTCAGATCGGTGAAACAGTGTAGATTTGTGCCAAAGGGCCTAAATGCAGGGGATGGAGTAGCCTCTCCGCAATTTCAAGCAGACAGTGTTAGTCGCAGTGTTCCAAAGGGTAAATATACAAATTTTGGTTGAGATCGGTGGAACGGTTTGATTTGGGCCAAAGGGCCTAAATGCAGGGAATGGAGTGGTCTGTCCGCAATTTCAAGCAGACAGTGTTACTCGCAGGGTTCCAAAGGGTAGGTATACACATTTTGGTTCAGATCGGTGAAACGGTGTAGATTTGTGCAAAAAGGGCCTAAATGCAGGGAATGGCGTGGTCTGTCCGAAATTTCAAGCAGACAGTGTTACTCGCAGGGCACCAAAGGGTAAGAATACGAATTTTGGTTCTGATCGGTGAAACGGTGTAGATTTGGACCAAAGGGCCTAAATGCAGGGAATGGGGTGGTCTGTCCGAAATTTTAAGTGGTCAGTGTTACTCGCAGGGTTCCAAAGGGTAAATATACAAATTTTGGTTGAGATCGGTGAAACGGTGTGGATTTGGACCAAAGGGCCTAAATGCAGGGAATGGGGTGGTCTGTCGGAAATTTCAAGTGGACAGTGTTACTCGCAGGGTTCCAAAGGTTAAATATACAACTTTTGGTTCAGATCGGTGAAACGGTGTAGATTTGTGCAAAAGGGCCTAAATGCAGGGCATGGGGTGGTCTGTCCAAAATTTAATGTTGACAGGGTTACCCGCAGGGTTCCAAAGGGTAAGTATACAAATTTTGGTTCAGATCGGTGAAACGGTGTAGATTTGTATACATAACAGACAGACAGACAGACAGACAGACAAACTTTGTGCTTTATATATATAGAAGATAGTGGCTGTGCGAAACTTTAAAAAGTAGTATTCTATTTCATGTGTCCTAATCATGCAATCGAAATGAAAGTTTTAATAATAAACTTACGCAATAATCTTCATCTAATGGTGCATAACTCTATGGTCATACATATAGAACAATCCATCCTGGCGACCATCCAAAATGTGTAGACGGTTCTCAATATTTACGAATCTATTACAGCTATCATACTGAAATGTTGTATGTTGATAGAGTCTAAAACATAAGATTACTTATGGGACTTTTATGAACATGGTGAGCAGAAAACCAACATGGCGTCCATACAATATATTCTACCTTTTCACAATATCTCCCCAACTATTTAAGAGGATCCAGATAGTTTGAGGAAGAGGAGGATCCAGATAGCCCCTTATATGGTCCAGGGATACACTAGCTATACCAGAAGAGGTACTTCTCCTGGTACTAAACTTTAAATGCCATTTTCTCAGAACTTGTTTTGCACATAAATGTTCATTTTTTTTCAGTTGTCACTTATCACAGAAGTCTCAAATTTTTACCATCTTTTGCTCTGCTTGTACAAGAGATTTTAACATGGGATTTGTTTTTCTAGCTAAAATACATTTCGAAAAAAATTGATATATTTATAAATTTTTTAAACCAAAAATTCGAGATTAAATAAAAAAATATTATTACCGTACGGTCACAATAGTAAAAACATCGAACGCCCATGTTAAAGTAGGCTACTAAGAAATGATCACTAAGTATGGAAATAAAATTTCATATAAATCTACCCAGTAGTTTCTATGAAAAAGGAACATGAAGTTGCTATAAATTAACATTAAGAAGATAGGTCATTGGAACTCCCCTTAAAATTTAAGATTCACAAGAACATGATGTATGTAGAATAGAATATATAGAATAATGACTAATCAAGTTGGTAAGTTAATATTGGCATTTATGATTTTTTCGTAATATACCTGAATTATTGTAGCCTAATAGAGAACTACAGGGTTTTTTCCACGGATTTTCGGATACTGAGAGTCTACGGCTTCAGCGGTGTAGTTGGTAGCATGCTGAACTGCTGTGCCCAAGATCGTGGGTTCAAACCCGGCCGAAGTCGTCGGAATTTTAAGTGCGTTAAAATCCTACAGTATGCCTTCCTTCGGAGGGGAAGTAAAGCCGGCGATCCCATCTCATAAATTTATGGCATGTAAAGGAACCTTCTGCAACCATTCTGATTGCAAGGCTCAGCTCTTTTGTTAGGTAAGAAAATGGCGCTTGCTGGGAGGGCAGTTTGCATCTCTGTGTGGCATGGCAGGTGGCCTTGCCAATGAAGTTAGATGTTTTGTATATATTTTTTGATGCTATTTTGTTTATATATATATATTGAACCCTTTATCCTCTGTTGGATAAATGATTCTATGTTTTATTTCTTCATTTAATAAATATTTCCACCAGCATCATGAAAGTAGCCAGACGGAGATGAGGAAATTTCAAGCATTTGTTGGAGACAGCGGGCACATACCTGAAGCAGTTTGACAAAAGGCTAAATACTTTAGCTGTGAAAGGAAATAGCCTAGCGATGTGTCAGAAGGACAGATGTTGGCCACCTCAAAATAGAAGCGACGCGCAGTGAGACATGGTTCTGGTATGTTCATTGTAATATTCGCGCCTGGAAGAAATATGATGCAGTAACGTGAGTGGCTGATGAAGATAATAGACACTCCTACGACGCCAAGATCTCCTAAAAACCGGCAAGTTACAGAAAATGTGGAACCAATGAGAAATGAATGCCTACGAGCGCGGCAAGACCAGCTTGGGTACGCGGTGACTAGCATTCACGCGGGAAATCGCCTAGACGAAATCTCTACGATCGATTCTAGGATTAATGGGCATATTCTTGACCTGTGCAATGTTACGAGTTCAGTGATATTTATTTCATTCCTGTACCACCATTATTTCGAGAAATTTTTATATAATTTCCCCCACTATCAAGACCTAGGGCCAGTTCATTTATAAGTGGCGTGAAGAGCCAAGACATTGACTATTATTTTGTGTGTCGTGGACACAGGTTGACTATTACATTTGTGCGTCTACGGACGTAGACTATTATTTTGTGTGTCGTGGACACAGGTTGACTATTACATTTGTGCGTCTACGGACGTAGACTATTATTTTGTGTGTCGTGGACACAGGTTGACTTTTTACTTGTGTTCGTCTGAGGACGGAACGTATTACATTTTGTGTGTCGAAGACACAAGTTTATTATTAATTTTGTGCGTCTAAGGACGTAGGCTGTTATACTTTTGCGTGTCATGAGGACATAGAAGTTATTGTAAATGTGTTAAATTCAGTGATAGATAGTCACAGTACTATATTTTGTAGGGGCAGTATCGTCGATAATTCGCCAACAAACTGTTACGGGGAAAGTAGTACCTGGAACGGCGAATTTAGTAGTCAGATATCAAGTGTATATTAATCTAACTTTCTGAATCAGCACGAGAGATGACATCGATTACCATAGAAGAAGTTTGGAATTCTCAACACTCCGTCCAGATGGCTGAGATGAGATAAGAACCATTCAATTGGGAGATGGCAGCTGATGTTCTTTGACGGGTGACTGAACAAGAGATGAGTACAATATAATATTCTTAATTATTTGATAAATTAACTTATGGTTTATGAGACATATTTGTGTAAATACGTTGCTTGTTTGATTAACGTAGTATTTTAGTTTTGGTCTGACACACCTTTTGCATGGAAACAGCTCGCATATGTTATTAGTGGAAGGTTCTTGTTTTTGTTTGTTGTTTTAACTAACGTAGCTATGTGAACGGCCGTGTTTGCATATGTTTCGCAATGCGGTTAAAAACGTCTCTCGGAGATATGTTGTGTTTCAGAAGTAGGACTGAGTTAATATAACGATACAGTAGATTGGAGGGTAATTAAAATTGTTTAAGGTTTATTATTGATCAGATTCAGTGAGATTATTGCCTTTGGAGCAATGTAATTTGTGACGAAGAGCAGTCAGCTCTATCGTAGGTTTTAAATATTGTTTTAATAGTTTGTGAACATCTATTCAGCAGACCTGTGTGAAAATCGTCATGTCATTCCCAGAGGTGTGATTGTGTGTATTTTGTGGTCATTACAAGCGGGATTTTCAGCTTAGACTGATTTCTGTCAGCTTGGTGCCAGATCCATATTGTAACCTTGCGAGGGCAATTGTGGATATTTTGATTATTGTCTGACCATATGTTGAGGTGGTTGAGATTTTGTTGCTGTTGGTTCCTTGAGATAACGGCACAGCTGGTCAGTTATTTATATACACTGGAGTTGGGAAATGACGAGTATTGAGAAGGGGGAGATGTTTCACAAGGCGGTCTGAACGTTGCAAGCAAGGTCATTAGTGAGGAGCGCTTATTGACTCCGTAATTACTTGAAATACAGAATAAGAACTGATCAATGGTAAAAATTGTTTAAATAAATGGGAGTTGCCTACGAATCACGATAATCTCCGAAGCGTTACCTTAACATGCAGTTTTGTTCATATAAATTAATCTTAGCCGGCCAGGCTTTTGTTATTGTTGGTTTTATTCCATGTTTATTTTCCATATCAGTGACCCGTGAAGTCACGTGCAATGCTGTCTTTCCATGTGTGTTTATTGAGCAATTGGCCAGGTTGGCAGCTCAGCTTGTTAAGTGCGTCATCGCACTAATGAGGGTCTCAGGGAGATTCCTGTAAATAGTAGATTTGTAGTGCGTGTGTCAGCATTAGATTTTAAGGGTTTTTATTAATGTCATGCCCATATCCATAAACGTTGATTTACGCGATGATTGTTCGTGAGCACCGTGGCTGTTAACCCGTTGTAAACGAACAGTCATCCAAGTACTCATTTTCTCGTAGTTAGTCATCACGCGTACATAAAATTCAAATGCAAGGTAGTGGAACATGGATCCACATTTTTATAAAGGGGGAGATCCGTCTGACTCCTCAACATTGATAGATGTTCCTGTCATGGGAAAATTCAGGGAGGATATTTCTATTATTGTTGTTTATTTTCTTTTTATGCACAAGTAGTCATTAAATCATGTTATTATTTTACGTCTTGTCTCCTTACTTTCTTAATTATAGTTTTAATCCTATGACCCTTGCCTCAGTAAAGCATGTTGTTTGGCGGACGTAAACATCACACTATGAACTGAGCGCGACCCCTTGATCAAGATTCTTGCACATAAACACTGCTATTCTGAAGGGTTCAATATATATATATATATATATATATATATATATATATATATATATATATATCTTTGATTTTCTTGTTAAGTCCATACTGCTAGATTTTGTTTTAGAGTATATGTCCGTTTTATCTTTGGAGATAGGGTATTATTCCATGTTAGTAGCTGTTGGGATTCTCTAAGGAGATTATTGTGATGCATAAGAAGATGATTCTGATTGTAAGGAAGATTTGGTTAGGTTTAGTGGTGAGGTCTTAATATTAGCAAGAATGTCGTAAGTTATATATAAAGAAATTTGTTGGTACAATTCAAGAAATAAAGAAGAAGTATTTTTAGAAAGATGAGACCGATATTTAATGTGGAGTGAAGAGAAACGTGAAAGTGTGTGTATGGAAGTGCCATATGGAACGCATTCTCCGTAGTGTAAATATACACCACGCCCCAGCTTGTGAAATACCCCATTGTACGGTTACACTTCCACAGACTAAACTTGTGTGAAGCTAAATTTCTAGGTTAGATTTTGTTGGAATGCTCTATAAAAATTCCAACGTTCACCACTAGGTATTTGTGACATCTGGTAGCGAAAGTTGGAACTACTTGAAATTGAACGGAACTTGTAGCTCACCCTATGGGTGTCCGCTTGAAGCGGCTAGAGCCTCTGGAGACCCAAAAATGTCCTCGGACACTCCCGGCACTAAAGGCCATGCGATAGATAAATAAATGAATGAATGAATGAATGAATAAATAAATAAATAAATAAATACGGCTCAAATGCTTTTAGACAAAGTTATTAATAAACTGTTATTGCAGCTAATGGCCATAGGGGTACATATACAAATAAGTTAGGATAAGCACTCCCAACAGTTATTGACACAATTGTGTCAGGCTTCCTTGTCTACGAACACATTTCATAGCATGGTATATAGCACACCGTTGGTCACAGTGAACACACACACGCAGCCTGGACCTGGCTCGTGGAATCTCGAAGTTCTGCATATTTTGTGATGAAATCCATGCACGGCAAACCTGGTGACTGTATGCCTCAGATCATATCCTCCACGCGTCCATTCCTGGTTAATCAACGCATCTGTACCGGGTGAGTTAGCCGTGGTCGTTATGGCATGACTGCTGGCAGTCGCTCACATCCGGGATGCGAGGAGGTCCGAATTCCCCCGCCGGCAACCTTGAAGATGGTCTTCTGTGGTTTCCCATCTTCCTTCCAGGCAAATGCCGGGGTTGGTCCCTAACTATAGGCCACAGCCGCTACCTTCCAACTCCTCGACCTTCCATTCCAACTTTCCTCCCCAACGGTACTTGTAGCTCACCCATTGGTTGTCCATCTCGAAGCAGCTACAAAACTGGCGAGCCGAACATGTCCTCGGACACTCCCGGCACTAAAAGCCATACGCTAAAAAAAACGCATCAATGGAATACAATTCAACACAAATGGTATCTCTCTTCATGTCTAGTCCCTGCAGTAATTCTGTGTAGGCCCTTGTCTCCGGAAGTAGAAGTCTCAGCCGTAAGTCTTCCACAAAATACGTCTCCTTTGCAAGAACATGGACCAGACGAGATGGTGTATATTTCGACACACATAGAACTGGCCTAAGAAATCTTGCCTTCAACCTCTCCAAATCATAATTATTGGGTTGTTGGTAGGCCTGCTGCCTCTGAAAATGCACACAAATATCTAGCTTACAGCATATACACACTATAAGGTACTTGAGCCTAATAAGGCCCCTCTGTGATTTTACTAGCAGTGTTTCTGATAGCTACTAGCCTTTAGTGGATAGACTAGAAACTACGACTGTTGAAGCGAACGATTCAGCGATGTTTGCTTCAGTCGAGTAGTAAACGGCGTCCGAAGCTCTTCTTGTTACTATTTCTAGGTATTCTAAAAAACCTTTTTCATATTTTTGAAATTTAACATACATAAACCTGGTAGATATAATTTCAAAAAATGTGATTTTTAGTTTAATGTACAGTATTGATATATTCCGCTCAATGTGCATTTCTTTATCCCTTTTCATTTACATGTATATGGAACAAGAAGTGGCCCTAGTTTGGAACGGGTGTTCCTAATAAGGCCCGTTACTTACATTGTATTATTACTAAAATATTTTCCAGTGATTCTAATTAGCAACCCATGTTTTCATTACTGTGCGCCTTCAATTTAAATCCAGGACAATGTTCAGATTTCTTCCCCTTCTAGTAAAAATACCAAAGATCTTTAAACGTTAAGTGGGCCTTATTTGGAACATTTACCGTATAAAATTTGTTAGTTATCCATTAATGGTATGAAAGTTAGATGAAATTATACATTGAACCTAACAGCATGAGTAGAATTATTTTGGCAGCACTGTCGTATATCGGTTACTCAAAACTAATCTACGATTATAGGTGCTATATATATTAAAGCCACCATAACTTCCGACTTGACGTTTCAGTGCTAGGCTAGAGTTTCGTTCGCTAAATCGCGACATCACGAACAAAACACAATATATCGTGATATATCGATTTGAATGGTTGCCTGTTATTGGCTAGTTAAAGTGATTTTCCTTCTGACCGCTAGATAACTCTAGGGTAACACTGAAACGTCAAGACGGAAGTAATGATGGCTTTAATATAGTACATGTGCAAAATTTTAAAACTGTTGGCCTGCATACTTTCTGATATATTGATATTAGAATAAAATGCCATTTATGAAAAGTTGGCAGCTCTCGTGACTATAAGGAATACGTATATGTATACGGATATGGGACAGAAAGCATATACGAAATTTGGTTGATATTCATATTATTATTAGTATTCCAAGTTAAGACTTCATGAGTGATAGTTAATGGAGACACAAGAAATAATATCACGTATTCAGATGACACTGTCATACTTGCAACCAGTCTTCAAGATTTACAAGAACTGCTGGATACTGTAAATGAGACCTGTAACACCATGGACCTAAGGCTGAATATGAAGAAGACCAGGTGGATGGTTATACGCAGGAAAGAAGATGACATTCATGACAGTCTCAAAGTGGGAAATGACTGGATTGACAAGGTGACATCATTTAAGTACCTAGGATGCCACATTAATGATAACTGGGACATTGGTAGAGAGGTCCGATGCAGAATTGAGGGGGCTGATACAACTGGAAATATTTTTTTTTTATTTTTCGTTTTTGTTCTCGAATGAAAGAATAACCATTTCTTTATCTAAATCTGAAGTTTTATAGCGAAATTTCCAATTTTGACCGAGATATTACGATTTAAATCCATGCATGTACTGAACTGTCAGCTGAGTGTTATGTGTAAGTGGAAATGTATATACAATGTTTAGAGCCATTTTCCCAAAAGTTTAATTTTTTCACACAAAAACACATTAACTCAAGAACTAATGGTCCAAAATGCATGAAATTTGGAATTCCCCTGGTTGGAACTATGTTATAGAGGATGAACCTCAATTATTGAATTCCTTTGAGAAATATGCTCAGTGCATCTAAAACACCATGTGAAATTCTTATTTTTTTCAATATTCAAATGAAATACCTATAAAAGGGTAACTTATTCTTCCACTAAGTTCATAGAGGTCTATCCTGGGTAATTTAGTGTTGTCTTTAAGGAAAAAAAATGTTTATGCCAATCACATTGATAGTTTTCAAAAAATGATGTTTTTTGTAAAATTCTAAAAATAATGTTTTAATATTTTAGTATGCAAATTTTATTACACTTGTACATACTGAATTTTAGAACTTTATACATCAAAAGAAAGCCCAGCATTTGTACTATAAGTGTACAAAGTTCAGTTCAAATCCCAGTGATGGTTCCATAGATATAGAGTAATTTACAAAATGCATGCATTCCAGGTGTATCAGCCCCCTTGAACAAGTTAGAACTCCTTTTCAAAAAGTTTTAATAAGCAGAGATCTGTCCATTGCAGTACGGACACGACTCGTCAGATGTTACGATTTCAGCATTCTACTCTACGGCGTCGCGGCATGGACATTAACTGAAACCATGTGCAAAAAGCTACAAGCATTTGAAATTTGGACGTACTGATGGTTGATGAAGATACTTTGGACAGCCAAAATTACCAATGTAGAAATTATCAGCGTATGAACAAAAAACCTGAAATTATCAATACCATCAAGAGAAGAAAGTTGGAATATTTTGGTCATATGATGCGAAACAGTAAATACCAACTCCTTCAATTAATACTCCAAGGCAAAATTAATGGAAGACGTGGTCCGGGGCGAAGAAAGATATCATGGCTCGACAACTTAAGCCAGTGGTTTGGGTTGACAAGACTCGAAATGTTCAGAAGAGCTATAGACAAAAAAACAGCTTATGCTACTGATCGCCAACGTCCTGAGAGGACACGGCAAGAAGAAGAAGAAATTACATGCATTTAAAAATTGAACCTATCAGCAAGCATAGAATCATATTGTCAACACAGGCTCCCGAAAATTAATCAAAAATGGTATTATCTATATGTGTGTCAATTTTTGAAAATTTCCCATGCATAACTTTTCAGATATTCAACATAAAGCTCAAGTTTCAATTATGGTCTTTTAATCAGATGTTAGCACTGACATATTTTTTAAAAATAGCTGTGGATTATCTATTATAGATGTTTACTCATACCAAATTTGGTTTCAATAGCTATAGCCGTTTAGGAATTGTTGGGGGACACAAAATTGGACCTATCATAAAACTACATTTTCATCACTTCTTCAAAATGAGGAAAGTAAGCCAATAATAATAATTGTTTTCTGAAGTTCAGGGTAACAAACTAAGGCTAATTATTTGAATATTAGAATTTGACCCGTCACGCTGCAGAATAGAAGGTGATGCGATGATTTTTCCACCACAGTATAGAGAGATATACACATTTATTTTTCTCTTTCTGTGGGTGGCAGTGAACTATTTATTTTCCAAGTTACTGCTTCACATACCACATTAACCCTCCCCATCTCTCTCTCTCTTCTTCATGGTTATTCTTTGCCTTATCGAAACACATATTAAAAGGGCCGTGTCCCTAAAGGCACAGCGCAAGATCAATAAGCTGTCTATTATACCAGCACACATACATAAGGGCGAATCTCCACCACCACGGTGAGGGGAAATAAGTGCCATCTATTATGGGATTGCTGATAACATCGTAATTGAGTCTGGGTGACAGGCGATTTGCACCCTTACTGCTCCGTCTTTGTGGTCGTCGTCGCGGTATTGAAAGAGAACCGCACACAATCTGCTGGTGCCCGGCTAATGTGCGTAGAACTAACTTACGACCCATGAATGGTGAACAGGACAGAGACAGGGAATAGGGGAGTAGCAGACAGAAGAGAGAAACACACACGATGATAATGAAGATGTAAAGGTGGGGTAAAGATGAATACAAAAGTAAGGGGAATGAATTATGGACGTAACATTTAACGTGGTGAATATGATATTTACAGAAAGAACATCAAGGAAATACTAAAGGAAAGCATCTATCATAAATCATGTCATTCATAGTCATTATTAATACCGTACTCATTATTTTATTAATTACAAATACGTAGTGTTACGAACATAATCATATTAATAGCTTTCGTTATTGATGTTTAATCTAATTAAAATACCAATGGGTATCTTATTATATAATACGCTAAGGTGTATGTTTCACAATACTCAACCTACTAAACCAGAGGGAGTTAGAAGGTGTGGTTTGTACCAAAATCTTCCAAATCGTCTCATTAGTACTGGAAAAATCTTGCATTTCTTGAAAATACGAGGCACGTCCAGAAAGTAAGTTCCGTTTGGTAATAAAATTAAATTGTGTACAGATACAGATAAATTATTTATTGAACAACATTCTACACCTCTTAAACTACTTTTCCACATAACTGCCGAACTTTTGCAGGCATTTGTCATAGCGTGGCACAAGTTTTTGGATACCTTCTTCATAGAAGTTTGCCGCCGACCCGTAAACGAGAGTGAAGAGTCCCCTGTAAGATATCCTACCGTTTGGCCACCACTGTTAGGCAAATTGCGTATGTGGTCAGGAGAACTCCTAAACATACGCAGTTCTCCTGGTAAGCACGCAATTTGCCTAACAGTGGTGGCCAAACGGCAGGATATATTACAGGGGAGTTTTCTCTCTCGTTTACGTGTCGGCGGCAAACTTCTATGAAGAAGGTATCCAAAAACTTGTGCCACGCTAAGACAAATGCCTGCAAAAGTTCGGCAGTTATGTGGAAAAGTAGTTTAAGAGGTGTAGAATGTTGTGCAATAAATATTTTTTCTGTATCTGTACACAATTTAATTTAATTACCAAACGGAACTTACTTTCTGGACGTGCCTCGTATATGTATTTGTTTATAAAGTGCTTTCAAACATATAAACAAGTCGATTGCCCCTGGCATCACTGTGTCGCTTACAGCCCACATAGCACTAGAGCCGGATGGGTATTCTGTACACATGGGGCGCACACAACCCATTATGCGAGAGTTCTCACACGGGCCTGCTAGTTTAATTAATTTATTACACCCTAGTCAATGAACCCATTTGAATTCAGTAGGCCGTGTTCATAATGGCAAAATTAATCTCTGTAGTTTCCGCCAACACAAAGTGCCTCATTTCTCTACTATGAAGCGCTATAGTGTACAAGGAGCTTAGATATCTAACCTCCTTGACTTTCGTTGTGCTTCAAGGAACAACGAAATTCGACATGAAATCTACCCTCTGGATGTCTAATAACAAAGCTTGCACCCGGCACCTCGGCCATACGATATTATTATTATCTTTATTACCAACAGGTATTATTATTATTAGGGCTCGGATTCGAGCATATTTGCATTTTTTTTTTCCTGAATAGTACTCATTGAAAGAAGCCTTTCGGTGGTATTTTCACCTCTCTGGGACCAACAGCATTGAAATTTATCGAGCATATAAATGCATAAAACCGCGGTTTTCAGAATAGAAGCATATAAATGCATATTCTTATGGTTTTCATCTAAGTAGTTTTTTCTTCTTCGAATTCCCCCCCGCGAATTCGGTCCCTGATCATTCTTAAGGTTCGAAAACAGAAGTAATTATTGTAAAGCCTATCTGGTGTGAATAATAGAACCGCTGGTTTTTAACCTTTAGTGAGGTCGTTCTCGTCCTTGAAACTTTTAATAACTGATTTAAGAAAATCATTCAAAACTGAAAACATAGAAAAAATTCTTGTTGTACAGACCAATGCAGATCTACTTCATTGACTCGCCTAATTCTGAACATTTTTTAAATGAACTTTTAAACTGTAACATTTATAAGAAAACTACTTTTATATATACTTGAAAAACTTGAATGCGAATATATCGCAGTGTATCATACATACAATTAGAAAATAAAGCTCATATATAAAGATATGTTATTGTTTTTTCGTTTCACTTTCCTTTCTATAGTTTTTAACGGTGTTTTTCGAATATATTCTGCATATTTAACCGTATATAATGGTTTTTCGAGCATATAATGTTTTTCTCGAGCATATATATCGAGCATAAAACACATGGTTTTCGAGCATATCTGGAGATTTTATCGAGCATATCGATCCGAGCCCTAATTATTATTATTAATGATTTAAGCCTACTAAATAGTACTTGGGACTAGTGCTTCTGCAATGCTTTCTTTGTTCTCCAATATCTCCTCAGTCCAGCCAATAACTCTCCTGTGTGAGGGGTGGTCGGGTCTTAATCACTTTGGGTGGTGGGCACCAAGAGTTATCACTATCACACAATTTGGAACGGTCAAGAATATCACAGTCTAAAATCCCAGCGTTATTAAAGTCTTGTTTCACTTAATTAAGCCACAAGCTGCCAGTCTTGAATCCATTAATCTAGTTGAAGATCTTCTTGGTGATTCTATCGTTCCCCATCCGGAAGAGGTGCCCGTAGAATTTCAGTCGTCTCTGTCGCATGATAGTGGTGGCTGGATCCAACTGACGGCTTTAAGTCGATAAGAGCCATCTGGGAGCAATCTTGGTCCATGAATTTTTCGAAGGATACGTCTCTCTAACTTTTTCCAAATCATCCATGTTGCCTTTCTTGTTCATCAAGAGGGACTCTGCTTCGTATAAAAAGTGACAGTCAGTCTGAAAGACTAGACTTGGTATCATTTTAAATGCTACAAATGCTGAAAAATGCTAGAAAGGCTGGAGGCTTCTCGCTTCGCTCGAAGCCAATGACTCTTGACATGTTAGAAAATTAACTGCATAATACTTATCTTGCTTATCTTGTTTCAAATTACTCGCGAACGGCAAGTGCAAACCAAGGGCAAAGCAAGGTTAAGCGCTCGGGGACGTGCCCCTTCCATCCAGTCTAAAAACACTTATAGTGGGCGATGTATTGAAGATAGAGATATGCTCTCGCGGACTTTTTTGTAGAACTTTTCATGCTGACCAATTCTTACGCTCATAGTATATTGTTATTTTTAACGGTTTGCCCAGCGTAAGCTTAAGAACCACACGGACGCCAAGTTTGTTTTCGACTTTTTCACTGAAATCGTTACTGCTTGGCTTCCTTTGATCATAGATAAATTATTTTCTACAGAATCTTTCCTCGAGATATCCTTTACAGAATGGTGAAAACCACATCAAAATCCAACCAGTGGTTCTCGAGATTAGCCGTGACATCCAAGCATGGGGGATTTTTGTCTTATACTAACGAAGTAGAGATTGTCGGGGAACACATGCACCAAGCGGTACTATGACGTCACAGGCATCAGTGCATCTGGGTACATTTCATCCCGTTACCGTAACGTAACGCCAGACCCCAGCGTAACGACGAAGTCGACAAGATCATTTAAAATGATGAAAACTGTGGTCTAATAACGGTTTTATAATGACAGATCTTTGCATATTCTTAAATACACCTCTTGTTGTAGCAGTTACGTGATAGGTAATAGGCTGCTGCATTGAGTTTAGTGCACCTCTCCGAGATTGAAATGCCATCTCTGGCATTCAGGTGGACCCATTCGCCGAGATAACGGAAGCGATCAACGTTCCCAATTGTTCCATATGCAGTTGATAAAGGGCCTTTCCCGTAATGACGACTCTCAAAATACTTGGTTTTGTCATACGATATTTTTAAACCTGCCTTCATCGCTAGTGCTTGGACAGAAATAATAGCATCCGTAGAGTTGTTGGTGAGGATTGCTATGTCATCTGCAAAAGCCAAGCTTCTGATCTCATTAATTAATTTACTACACCTTAATCAATAAAAATAAATTAATATATATTAATGAAATAAACGAAGCCTCCGTGGCTTAGGCGGCAGCACGCCGGCCTCTCACCGCTGGGTCCGTGGTTCAAATCCCGGTCACTCCATGTGAGATCTGTGCTGGACAAAACGGAGGAAGACAGGTTTTTATCCGGGTACTCCGGTTTTCCCTGTCAACATTTCATTCCAGCAACACTCTCCACTATCATTTCATTTCGTCTGTCATTCATTTAATCATTGCCCCAGAGGAGTGCGTCAGGCCTGGGCAGCCGGCACAGTTCATATCCTCGCCGCTAAATAGGGGCTTCATTCATTCCATACCTGACCCGGTCGGAGACTGGAAGCAGGCGGTGAATTTTCATTTTCAATGAAATAAACAATGGAGGAACCAAGTGAGTAAATACTTGAACTGGAGAACCAAGCAGATAAAATAGGTCTTCACATCTCCCCCGAAAAAATACCTCAATATCCAAGATCAAAATATTAAATTAGTTAAATAATTCAAATATCTCGTAGAATGGATTGGCTGAAATGTTGGGGAATGCAAAGAAATGGAATCCAGTAAAAATATACTTAAACTGGTCTTCCAACTAATGAATGATACAAACGACAAGAAATCACTTTCATGGGGGTCCAACATTAAACACTATAAGACAGTAATTAAACTAGAAGCATTGTACGCTTTCAAAATAAGGCGCCAGGGTGTATGATGTTTGCTGATGATATTGTTTTGTCAGCAGCAGTAAGAAAGAGCAGGAAGAAAGGCTGGAAAACTGGAGAAAATCTCTGGAAAACAGAGGATTGAAAATCAACAGGAAGAAAAAAAGAGTACCTGTGCCTTGGAGGCGAGGGGATTTAATTGGTGGAGATGGATGGAACCAGCTTAAGATCAGTGGGTAGCTTCAAGTATTTAGGTTCATTGGTGTCGGACGATGGCAACATAAATGCGGAAATCTACCACAGAGTACAGTCGGCCTGGATGAACTGAAAGAGGATTCTTTGTGACAAGAGACTCGGCATAAAAGTGAAAGGAAAAGCCTACAAGACAGCAGTAAGTTCAGCCATGGTATACGGAGCTGAAACAACGTAGTCACAATGTATTAAACTGGATGTGGTGGAGATGAAGATGGATGAGTGGTGTCACTAAGAAGGACTGCATCAAAAATGAGAATTATAGGAACCTTTAAAGTGACAGAAGCATCAAAGAAAATCCAGGAGAAGAGACTATTGTGATATGGGCATATTACGCGAAGGGACGAAAGCTATGTAGGGAGAGGAGGAATGGATCTGGTTGTAGATGGAACGAGAAATAGGGACAGTTCCAGAAGAAGAGAGACTGACAATATCCGAGAAGACCTGAAGGAGAAAAAATAGAGGTAAATGATGTTTGGGACAGGAAAATGCGGAAATGAACGGCCAGAAACATCGACCCCGTTTGAAGTGGGATAGTATGAAGAGGAAGAAGAAGAAGAAACTCGAATTAAAGGAAAGGAAAATTTTAAGAAAAATCATACGACCGAAATTTCAGGATAATAATATACATCAAGAATGAGACTACAAGAGAACTCTCTGATACTATGCGAAAATGGAGGATAAACTTTTACGGTCGTTTTTAGCCAATTTTCAATTTTGAAAACATAGGCTTATGAGATCACCTTTTGTCCGCGTGTGTGTGTGTGTGTGTGTGTGTGTGTGTGTGTGTGTGTGTGTGTGTGTGAGGTGTGTGTGTGTCCCCCTAATAAATTCTAAACGGCTTGAGCGATTTCAATGAAACTCGGTAAGTTCATAGCACTATTCCGGGTGACCTCGACCGTGCCCTTCAAATTTTGTTACGTCTCACCAATCCAACATGGCGGCTGTGTGAAATATTTCACCAGCATTCAACGTTTCCGAAACTATAACCGACATCACCCTGAAATTTATTACGTTGATAAAGGGAACTACTAGAAGTTCACCTATGTGACCTTTGAAAACCTCGTAACTACAAAACCAACATGGCAGCCACGCGAATTTGCGACTTTTAAATAGACGTTTCTCGCGATTTAACCAACCAAACGCAATAAAACTTTGTACAGTATATGTTTATACACATTGTAATGCACCGACATCTAACTTTGTTCAATTGTTTACATAACCACAAGATGGCGGATGAGCGAAATATTTCACCGGCATTCTATATCTCTGAAACCATTAGCTGTATCACCCTGAAATTTTGTACGGAGATAAAGGGCAGCACTGGAAGTTCATCTGTAAAACTTTCAAAAAGCGGTTAACTACAAAACGAACATGGCGGCCAAGCGAATTTGAAAATTTTAAATAGACCTTTCTCGCGATTTAATGTTCCAAACGCAATGAAATCTGGTACATGAAATGTTTATGCACAGTGTAATGCACTGGTATCCAATTTAGTTCAATTGTTTACATAACCTCAATATGGCGGCTGTGCAAATTTAAAAATTTATTTTTTATTTTTTGTGTCGTGATCAAGCAATCGAAGTGAAAGTTTGAATAATGAACCTACGCAATAATTTTCCCTTAATGGTACATGACTCTATGGCCTATACATTTAACAATCCAACATGGCGACCATCCGAAATATTTAGACGGCTCTGAATATCTACGAATCTATTATAGCAATCAAACTGAATTTTTTTATGTTCATAGGGGCTATGAACTTAAGTTCACCTATAGGACATTAAATAACCTGGTGATCACAAATCCAATATGACGGCGACGCGAAGTATAAGTATTCACATGGACGTTTCTCGAAATTTAACCATGCGAGTGCAGTGAAACTTGGTACAGTAAATCCTTTTACGAATATTAATCCACTGGCATCTAATTTATATCAATTGTTTCCATAACGACAAGATGGCAGCTGTGCGAAATTTTAAAATCTCCTTGTTACTTCTTTTGTCCTAATCATGCGATTGAAGTTTGAATGCTACACGTACACAATAATCTTCATGTAACATTACATAACTCTAGGACCTACATATATAAAATCCAACATGGCGACCATCCGAAATATTTATTCGGTACTCAATATCTACGAATCTATTACAGCAATCAAACTGAAATTTGGTATGCTGATAGTGGCAGTTAATATAAGTAGGATATATGAAAATAGGCAGTATAGTTCTTCACGGAACTACTTGTTTTGTTTGTATGACTTAATGCAGAAAAAATGTTTACAAGACATGTTTTCGAATTATTATCCAACAGTCTTTAATTTGGCGGCTTCGGTGTCGGAGTTGGTAGCATGTTGAGCTTCTATGTCCAAGATCGTGGGTTCAAACCCGAAGATGTCGGATTTTTTAAGAGTGTTAAAACCCCTCAGTTTGCCTTCCTTCGGAGGGGAAGTTAAGCCGGCGGTCCCATGTCATAGATTCATGGCATGATAAAAGAAACTTCCACTAATTACACTTGTGTGAAGCTAAATTATGTGTTACATTTGACTAACGCTCTTAGGTTTAAACGTTCGGGGCCAGGAGCCGACTGCGGTGGCATCTAGTATCAACGTTCACACCTAGTTGGTCGTTGAAGGTGGCGTTTGGTGGCAAAAGTTAGAACTACTTGAAAAATTGAATTTCTGCAGTCCTTACTTTAATATAAAAACAGATAACACACACTAATACAGCCATCACAATTAACACCGGTTATCAGACAGATTCTATACACACCCAAAGTACACGAAGCTACTTGAACGCGTTGTCGCAGCCCCTAAACAAAGGAACCAACCAACCTTAATTACATTTTCTCTTAGGAAACTGACAGTAAAATGATTTATTTTAGGAATTTCCACTGATTGCCCAGCTTTCCTAATGCAGAATGTCACAAGTTTTGTTTTGTTTTTCATTACGTTATTCTAATTTTCTTGCGAATTTTGTGCAGAAGTCTTTTATTACTGATGGTCAGCTCTTAAACTATTCAAGGAATCGTGGGCCATGGATTAAAATCACCTTATTTAGAGGGTGCATTCCAAAGACAATAAAAAATTAGAAAATTGACCCAGTTCAGGAGTCACTCAGAATCTCAAATTACGAAAATTTCTCTACGCAAAAGAGGATAATTAAAATAAAACAAAATGATTTTGAATGAAACATTGTGACTGACGTGTGCAAATTAATAGAATCAATTAAAGGATTTCAAGGTTGCCCCAATCACAGAGAAAATGCGTGAATCACGTCTGCGGTGGTATGGACATGTGCTCCGTAGCAGTGAAACCTCAGTTGCTAAGACTGCCCTTCAACTAAATGTGGAGGGTCGTCGACCTCGAGGGCGACCTCAAACACGCTGGTTGGATAGGGTGAGAGATGACATGCGGCTCACTAAGCTCCGCCCCCGAGACGCTATGGATCGATCGAAGTGGAGGAAACATTGCAGGAAGGCAGACCCCACATAAGTGGGAAAATGCAAAGAAGATGATGAATCAAAGAATTTAAATCGGTCTTTAATCGATATCATTTTATCGACCAACTGCTGGCACATGTAATTACCCTACTTAATAATGTTTTCTCCCCCGTGGACTTACACCTTTTACCATAAGGAATTGTGTCTGGAAACTTTGATAATTGGAGATTCCGACGGATACCCAACCTGGAACCATTTCCTAATTTTTCATTGACTTTGGAATATTCCCTCTAAGTCAAGTGATTTCAATCCATAGTTTGAATAGTTCAAGAGTGTATCATCGGTAAAATGAGTCCAAAACCCTCAGCTCTAAATTTACACGAAAAATACAGTGAAGTAATCAAAATAAAACATGTGGCATTTTGCATTAGCAAAGCTCCTCTGCTAGTGGAAATTCTAAAATATCATTTTACTTTGAGTTTCTGAAAAACAAAAAAATAATTACAACTATTGGTTAAACCTTTGGAGTAATTTCACCGCCTTCCAAACGTATTTAGTGCAATAAGCCGTGAAAAGTAGAAATGCAATTTTGGGAAATTGACGTCGAGTCCAATAATTTTATCACCTCTGTAAGTATATTACAGTAATGTGCACATTTCTGTATATCTTTGTTTCCCTTGAAACTTCTCTGATTGCTCGGACGATGTCGTACGTGGCTACGTTATAAAGCAGAGGACTGATTATAATAAAAATATAATAATAATAATAATATCGTATGGCCTCCGGTGCTGGGTGCAAGCTTAGTTATTAGACACCCAGAGGGCAGCTTGCATGTCGAATTTCGTTGTTCCTTGGAACGCAATGAAAGGCAAGGAGGTTAGATATCTAAGCTCCTTGACACTACAGCGCTTTCTAGTAGAGAATGGAGGAACTATGTGTTGGCGGAAAATCCTGAGGTTAATTTTGCCATTATGAACATGGCCTACTGAATTCAAATGGGTTCTCTAACATGCCAACAACGTATGGCATGCATGTGATTTTTATCGCCTTTCGAAACCCACTTACCACGGTCAGGAGCGTACCTGCAAGCTTGAGGTTCGTAGTCCGACACGTTAATCACTCACCCACCGTGGCAAGCTCCCTGTAATTAAGAACTAGGTATTTTGTTTCAGTGATTTATAAGCTTTATAGCCATTTTCAATTTTGTTTGGATAACAATTAATAGCTCTTCAGTCGGAACACGTGTTTGGGCCCTATCCCTCCCTATATTATTCTGCTAAGGTCACATTCCAATTTTGTACCGAAAATAAGGTCCCATTTACACCAACCTACACATATGGGGTACCTACAGGTTCAGCATAACCCAATGCGTAAGCGAAACGCACTCACTTAATCTTTAAATGCCTCACAATTAAGTAAATACCTTAAAACATGTATATTTACAATGAAATAATGAAAGAATGCAACATGGTAACCATGGTAACAGAGTCTCACAGGTCCATGTATTTCTGTAATACGCAATGCAATTCCAATTATTACATTACTGTGAAAGTTTCCAGATGATTATAAGGTTATCACTGAACCAAATTAAGCTGTAAAATTCATCAATACATACAGATTAATGCGCTGAAGAGGGTCAAGGGGCATTCTAGAATATTTTCACGCAATTTTCACGTGTGAGTGTGGCATGAAAGGTCTTTTTCACCCGACTATAAAGGGTCACCGAAAACCACATTTAAAGGCCCTTAAATTAACAGTGTCTGTGATATTCCCAGAAAACTAACTTCGCTCTGATATACCTATGAAGGAATGACAAACCCCTAACCACTGCACCAGTAGCTGAAGTGATAAAGTCTGATTATTCATATCAAGGATAAATCAGTCATAGCATTCATGATTGAGATTTTGCTAAGTGTAATCTTTACAACTGGAATATTCGCGGGCGAAGCTGCGACGGGTAATGCTAGTTACCATTATTTTCTTTGCAATGTTGGCTGTCACATCGGAGAAATTCAATTCAGGTCTGAGGACTGGAACGGGGTACACTCAGCCTCGTGAGGCAAAACTGAGAAGAGGCAGCCATCCTGGAAGTGGTTTTTGTGGTTTTCCCACTTATACTCCAGGTAAAATGTACCTAAAGTAAGGCCGCGGCCGCTTCCTACCTCCATTACAAGTACACACACACTTCAATATCATACGGACACAAACACGTGTTGACCGACTCGAGCTATTAATATTGGACTCCGTCTTACGGAAAGAGTTGGTTGGTACGAGGTCATGTACTTTGGGTGTGTGTAGAATCTGTCTGATAACCGGTGTTAATTGTGAAGGCTGTATTAGTGTGTGTTATCTGTGATTCAGGTAGAAGGACTGCAGACGATACTTTTTTCGAGTAGTTTCTACTTTTGCTACCAAATGCTACCGTCAACGACACCTAGCTGCGAAGTTGCCTACTAAATGCCATCGCAGTCAGCACCTGGTGGCGAACGTTGGACCTAATATAGCGGTATCAAACTAACCCACAAATTTTAGCTTCTACAAGTGTAGTTAGTGGAAGGTTTTTTTCATGCCATATGGGTCCATAAGCCGGCTTTACTCCCCCCCGAAGGAAGGCATATTGAGCAATGTTTAATGCTCTTAAAAATTTAACGACTTCGGCCAGGTTTGAACCCGCGATCTTGGGCATAGAAGCTCAGCATTCTACCAACTACGTCACCCAAGCCGCTCTTGAGGAAAGAATTCATGATGAAAATTGATTAATGTAAAACAAATATAATGGAATTCACCCGAAAGATAATAATCAGATACCTCTATGGACATCAAATTGGCAGGTGAAAAGCTACAGGAAGTAAGAGATTTCTGCTACTTAGAGAGAAAAACAAGATGTTCAGTAAAGAACATATAACCTACTTTCTCCTAAAGGCATGGTAATGTTATATCTCTGTTCTTTTCAAGGAGTTGTGGGGCGTGGTGGCTCAGCGGTCTAGCTGTATGCCTCTCAACAAGGCGGTCCGGGTTCGATTCCCGGTCAATGCATGTGAGTGAAATGCCATGTCCTGTGGTTCGGATTCCACGTAAAAAGGAGGTCTCGTGGCTCATGATCTCTAGATTAACGGTCACGTTAAACTACAAGCTTCCTTCCTTTCCTTCCTTTCAAGGAGTATAATTGAATGTTGGTTGTAGTAGCTTGTTGAAATACAACGTGATATTAAACATGAATATGAGGGGCCCTTTGCTAGTGCTACCTCTGTACAAAATTTCTTTCAATTCGGTTTCACCGTGTTTGAATATATAGAGGGAACCGATTTGCACATATACATGGCCGCCATCCGCAAATTATTGGGCTGATGACCTTGACACTTGGACAAAAGATACTTCATTCATAAAGGTATAATAATGTTGCAAAAATTGGTAGAGATCAATGGATTAGGTTGATCGTAATTTGATTTAAGCTCTTAGCATTTGGGTGGCCGCCATTACGTTCCGTCAAGATGGCGGCGATATAAGACATGACATTGAGGTGCCCTTTGCTAGTGCTACCTCTGTACCAAAATTCGTTCAATTCGGTTTCACTGTGTTCGAATTGATGGGAGGGGACAGACATTCAGAGTACACACACTCACACACACACACACGCACACACAGACTCACAGACAGACACACAATTTTTCGCCCTGTGTTGATCTCATAAGTCTACTCATAACTAGTGATGGACGAAGCAAAGAGGACATAAAAGGTAGGTTGACTCAGGCATGGAAAGCATTTCTACAAAAAAAAAATTGCATCAAATATAGATTTAGGTAAGAGGAAGTCATTTTTGAAATCCTTTGTCTGTAGCGTGGCGCTGTATGGAAGTGAAACTTGGACTGTTGGAGCAGTAGAAAAGAGGAGGATAAAAGCTTTTGAAATACGATGTTGCAGGAGACTTATGAAGATCGGATGGATAGTTAGAGTAAGAAATGAAGATGTGGGATTGGGAGAGGAGAGATGTTTCTGGCGAATGATAATGAAGAAAAGAGATAGGTTGGTAGGACACATTAAAATATACCCAGGAATAGCAAACTATGGAAGGAAGGGTCGAGAACAAAAAATGTAGGGGTAGACCATGGTTATTATTCTTCTTCTTTATATGTCATCTCCTCTCAGGAGGTTGGCAACCATCATAGAGACTCTTGCTTTAGATGATGCATCACGAAACAGCTCAATCGTGGAACAATTGAACCAAGTGTTTAGATTATCGATCCAGGAAATGCGTCTTCTTCCTGGTCTTCTTTTGCCTTGTAGCTTCTTTTGAATGACCAGCTGCAGCAGATGATATTTTTCTCCTCTCATCACATGACCCAGATACTGCAGTTTTCTAATTTTGACAGTATTTAATATTTCCTTTCTCTTTCCCATCCGCCTCATCACCTCATGGTTGGTGACCTTTTCTTTCCAACTCAGCCTCAGTATCCTTCTGTACGTCCATAGCTCAAATGCCTCCAATCTGTCCATTTATCTTTTCTTAATGGTCCAGGTCTCAACTCCATAGAACAAGGAGGATATAACATCTCAGAAGTCTAATTTTTAGATGTAAATTAAGGTCTCTGCTACAGAACACTCTTCTCATTTTATTGAATGCATTTCTGGCTTGACCGATCCTGGACTTTATCTCCTCAGTACAGTCAATGTAGCAGTTCACATTTGTTCCTAAATACTTGTACTTTGTCACTTGCTGTACTGTCTCCCCATTGATTATCAATGGTTATTATACGTATGTTAAACAGATTGTCTCGGATGAAAGGTGTGATAGCTGTGTAAAGATGAAACGATTTGCTTAGGACAGGGACGCACGGAGGGCTGCATGAAAGCAGTCAAACCCCCCAGGGGTTCACATCTAGTAGGACGTGAGTTGGCGACCACGGGACCCCAGCTGAGTCCGGCATTGCTCCCACTTACTTGTACCGGGCTCCTCTCTGTCTTCTTTCCTGTCGACCTCACATGGTCAACACATGTGTTCTTCAGACCCCGACGGTTTTAGGGTATCCGAGGCCTAGGGAGTCTTTTCCTTTCCCGCCTTAATTGGCCCTTGTCTCATCTTTCCTGATCCCTCCTTATTCGAGGGGGCAGACCTCTTGTTTCCTTTTCATTATATTTCCCTTTCTCTTTAAGATTCCCGCACTGTTTTTGTTAATTGGCTCGCCGTGTATCTACATTAATTTTCCCCCTCCATTTTGTAGGTGTTTTCAATCTCCGTTGCATTTTGGAAGTTTTTTCTATCTAAATTGCATTTTGTGACTGTTTTCAACCTCAATTGCATTTTGTAAGGACTGACAATCTAAATTGCTTTTTAGTAAGTCTTTCAATATAGTGGCTGGGTCTTATGTGAGTATTTTGAATTTCAATTGCATTTTGTATTTTCAATCTAAACCGCTTTTTGCAAGCATTTTCAATCTAAATTGCATTTTGTAGGGTGAGCATTTTGCAAGTATTTTGATTCTCAATTGCATTTTGTGGGTATTTTGAACCTAAATTACATTTTGTAAGTATTTTCAATCTAAATTGCATTTTTCAAGTATTGTCCATCCAATTGAGTAATTTGAATCTACCATACATTTTGTAAGCATTTTCAATTTCGATTGCATTTAGTAAGTATTTTTAATATCAATTGCACTTTGTGAGTATTTTGGATCTGAAGTGCGAGTTTTCCAATCTGAATTGCATTGTGTATTTTCAATTTCAATTGCATTTTGTAAGTATTTTGAATCTCACTTGCAATTTGTACGTATTTTAAATCTCATTTGCATTTTGTAAGTATTTTGAATTTCACTTGCATTTTTTAAGTATTTCGACTGTATATTGCATTTTGTACGTATTTTGAACTTAACCTACATTTTGTGCGTATTTTTCAATCTATTCCTTTTGTGGGGTTTTTCGTTCTAACTTCCCTTTTGTAAGTATCATCGCTCTCCATTTTGTGCGTCGTTTCCGTTTGAGTTCCGTTTTGTAAGTATTTTCCTTCTCACTTAATTTTCGTTCTGGTTTCCACTTCATTGACATTTTCGCTATCACCCAGACCATTAGGGGCCGATAACCTAGATGTTAGGCCCCTTAAAACAACAATTATCATCATCATCATCATCAAAGCAGTCAAAAGAATATTATTTGAAACACCTATGTACAGTATTAATGTTGCCCTGATTGAAATTGCATGGTAGCTCTGTAATAACTATTATAACCTTTTATCAAAACCTAAACCGTAATTAACAAAGTGATATTTTAATGGACAGAGTATTAAAGCAAATCTAAAATCCTACTAATGGACGAACTTAACTGAGAGGTGTGAATATTCAATAGGCAATAATATGTTGTGATGTAAATGTTTGTGTTCGTTCAAACATTTTAAAACAGCCAATGAGAGACAAGGGAAGTGTGTGTGCTTTTGAGCATCTAATGCACTGCTTTCCAAACAGGGTGTCGCGACACCCTGGGGTGTTGCGTGCTTCCATCAAGGATGTCGTGAGATTCGTCGTACTTATAAATTAAGGACAGAAAACCTGTGAGAAAATATAAGGTGCGTTCAAAAAGTAACGAGCCAGAGGCTGGAATGCGCAAACCGATGACGACATCGGCTAATCGTGGCCTGTGTAACGAGGTGTGGTTCCAACCAGAGCGTGGAAGGTCACAGCCCGTCGCCAGAGGGCACGCGTGCACGTCACGTGACGATACACAGTGAGCAGCAGCATGCATCAATAGTCCAACGATGCCCGTCGCATTGCAGACAGTGACAAGGAGGCGTCAACCGAAGAGCAAAGAGGTGTTGTTCGGTTTCAGACATTGGAAGGAGTAGGGGGAACGGACATTCATCGCCGAATGTCACAAGTGTACGGCGAACACTGCATGTCCCTTGCAAGGGTCAAGGCGTGGCACAAGCGCTTCAGGGAAGGACGGGTGTCGTTAGCCGATGATGCCCGGTCTGGGGCACCTCCCTGCATTACCGATGACAACGTCCAGCTGGTTGATGCACTCATTACACAGGACCGCCGAGTGACAGTGAACGCCATAGCCGCCGTGGTCGCTCCACGACAATGCACGACCTCATACGGCTAACACAGTCGCAGCACTCCTGCAGAAATTCAAATGGGAGGTTCTCGGCCCCCTTCCATACAGTCCAGACCTCTCTCCCTGTGATTACGCCATGTTTGGTCCCCTGAAAAGGGCTCTGCGGGGCCAACGATTCACCTCGGACGCCGACGTCCAGCTGTACGTGCGGTACTGGTTCACATCGCAGCCCAGGGAATTTTATGAGACAGCCATTCACCGCCTCGTGTCACAGTGGGACAAGTGCCTCAACAGCCAGGGCCAATACTTCTAACATACAGGTACTGGTTTCTGTAATTATCCCTCCGGCTCGTTACTTTTTGAACGCACCTTATATTTAACTTGCTTTCACTCGTTCTGCGTATTAGCCGCGTGATGGAGATGTTGATAAGCACAAAGGGACAAAGTCGGTGTATGTTTGAGAAAAACAATTGAAAGCAATTTTGAGATGTTTCCATTGACATCTAAATGTCCAATAATGGCAAAATACAACTTCTGGTTCATAATCATTTAATGCAACTGAAATCGAGGCTGGACGGATATTTTCCAACATTAATATAAACCAATATGACTGGATAAGAAATCTCTCCAGTACCAAGAGTCAGATTTCGACAGCTTCTTTTTGCCGTATGGCTTTTAGTGCCGGGAGTGTCCGAGGACATGTTCGCCAGTTTGTAGCTGCTTATAGGCGGACACCCAATGGGTCGAGTGGAGTGTTGTCTGGGGAGGAATGTTTGAATGTAAGGACGAGGAGTTGGAAGGTAGTGGCTGTGGCCTATAGTTAGGGACCAACCCCGGCATTTTCATGGAAGGAAAATGGGAAACTACAGAAGACCATCTTGAAGGTTGCCGGCGGGGGAATTCGAACTTCCTCGCATCCCGGATGTGAGCGACTGCCAGCAGCCATGCCGTAATGACCACGGCTAACTCACCCGGTAGGCAGCTTCTGGGTTTCTATTTAACAAGGTTTTCCTCAACTGAGGGTAAAACAGCCCTCATCGTTTTGTTGCAGTTTTCTACGACATATACGAGTGAAAGTGCGTTGTCTGTTATGGCAAATACAAAAACAGTTAAACATAGAAGTTTGAGAATGTTAAGCGAGGAAATGCGTGTGAATTTGTCTTTTATCCGACCCGATATAAAGCAGATTTGTAATGATCGCCAAGCCCATAGCAGTCATTGAATTGGAACATCAAGGTGCAAGTTTTGTATCTATGACAGAGGTGTTTAATATAGCCTATTATACTTGAAAATTCATATATATACCGTACTATGAATGGTTTAATTTCTTTAGAATGAATCGCCTTAGTTTAAACACGTAGTTCGTGAAGAACTATACAGCCTATTTTCATATATCCTACTAATATCAATTGCCTCTATCAACATACAAATTGCCAGTTTGATTGCTGTAATGGATTTTTGTATTTAAGGCCTTAGATTTACTATTACATGAAGATTATTGTGTATGTATTTTATTCAAACTTCAATCGCAAGATTAGGACACAAGAAATAAAAGCGGGATTTTAAAATTTCGCTCAGCCGCCATCTTGTGGTTATGAAAATAATTTAAATGAATTAGATGCCAGTCGATTAAAATTTGTATAAGTATATACCGTATCAAATTTCACTGCGCTCGGATGGTTAAAACGCAAGAAACGTCCATTTGAATATTTCAATTTCGCGTCGCCGCCATGTTGGATTTGTGGTCGCCAGGTTATTGAACGTCCCATAGGTGAACTTATGCGTATAGCCTATATGCACTTACAAAATTTCATTTTGATTGCTGTAGTAGATTAATAGATATTGAGAACCGTATAAATATTTCGGATGGTCGCCATGTTGGATTTTAATATATGTAGGCCATAGAGTTATATACTATTTGAATATGATTATTGTGTACGTTCATTATGCAAATGTTGATATCGATCGCATGAGTAGAACACAAGAAATAAAAACGTAATTTTCGAAATTCGTACAGCCGCCATATTGAGGTTATATAAACAATTGAACTAAATTAGATGCTAGTGCATTACAAAGTGTATATACATTTGCTGTACCAAGTTAAATCGCGAGAAAAGTCTATTTAAAACTTTCAACTTCGCTTGGCCGCCATGTTCGTTTTGTAGATAACCGGTTTTTTAAAGTCACATAAATAAACTTTCAGTAGTGCCCTTTATCTCCGTACAAAATTTCATGGTGATACCGGTGATGGTTTCAGAGATATAGAATGCTGGTGAAATAATTCGCGCAGCCGCCATCTTGAGGTTATGTAAACAATTGAACGAAGTTAGATGTCGGTGCATTACAATGTGTATAAACATATACTGTACCATGTTTCATTGCGTTTGGTTGGTTAAATTGCGAGAAACGTCTATTTAAAAGTCGCAAATTCGCTTGGCCGCCATATTGGTTTTGTAGTTACCAGGTATTTAAAAGTCACTTGGGTGAACTTCTAGTAGTTCCCTTTATCACCGTACAATATTCCAGGGTGATAACAGTAATAGTTTCGGAGATATTGAATGATGGTGAAATATTTTGCACCGCCGCCATGTTGAATTGGTGAGACGTACCAAAATTTGAAGGGCACGGTCGGGGTCACCCGGAACAGTGCTTTGAACTTACCGAGTTTCATTGAAATAGCTCCTACCGTTTAGAAGTTATTAGGGGGGGACACAAAAATCCATCACACACACACCATCACACATACACACACAGACACACGGACAAAAGGTGATCTCATAAGCCTATGTTTAGCCTACTTTCGATTTTTGCAAAAAATGAAAGTAGACTTATGAGATCACTACAGGGCGAAAAAAAAGTGTGTCTGTGTGTGTGTATGTGTGTGTGTGAGTCCGTGTGTGTGTGTGTGTGAGTGTGGGTACTCTGAATGTCTGTCCCCCCCTATCAATTCGAACACGGTGAGCGCAAATTGAACGAAATTTGGTACAAAAGTAGCACTAGCAAAGGACACCTCAGTGTCATGTTTTATATCGCCGCCATCTTGACGGAAACGTAATGGCGGCCACACAAATGTTCAAAGCTTAAATCAAATTACGACTAACCTAATCATCCGATCTCTACCAAATTTTGCAACAACATACCTTTATGGGGGCAGCATCCTTTGACCAAACTAATAGGTCATCAGCCTAATAGTTTGCGGATGGCGGCCATCTTTGTGTGAAAATCGATTGCCCCTAATAATTCGAACATGGTGAAACCGAATGGAACGAAATTTGGTACAGAGGTAGTACTAGCAAAGGGCACCCCAGTGTCATGTTTTAAATCGCCGCCATCTTGACGTAAACGTAATGGCGGCCACCTAAATGTTCAAAGCTTAAATCAAATTACGACTAACCTAATCATCCGATCTCTACCAAATTTTTCAACAACATACCTTTATGAAGGGAGCATCCTTTGACAAATCTAGTAGGTCATTAGCCTATCAGTTTGCGGATGGCGGACATCTTTGTGTCAAAATCGATTACCCCCTATTAATTCGAACACGGTGAAACCGAATGGAATGAAATTTGGTACAGAGGTAGCACTAGCAAAGGGCACCTCAGTGTCATGTTTTATATCACCGCCATCTTGACGGAAACGTAATGGCGGCCACAAAAATATTCAAAGCTTAAATCAAATTACGACTAACCTAATCATCCGATCTCTACCAAATTTTGCTTCAACATACCATTATGGAGGGAGCATCCTTTGACCAAACTAATAGGTCATTAGCCTAATATTTTGCGGATGGCGGCCATCTTTGTGTGAAAATCGATTCCCCCTATTAATTCGAACACGGTGAAACCGAATGGAACGAAATTTGGTACAGAGGTAGCACTAGAAAAGGCCACCTCAGTGTCATGTTTTATATCACCGCCATCTTGACGGAAACGTAATCGCGGCCACCCAAATGTTAAAGGCTAAAATGTAATTACGACCAACCTAATAATCTAGTCTCTACCAAATTTTGCAACAACAAATCTTTATGTGGGAAGCATATTCTGACCAAACTGCTAGATCATCAGCCCAATAGTTTGCAGATGGTGGCCAAGTATGTGTGCAAATCGATTCCCCCTATCAATTCAAACACGGTGAAGCCGAATTGAACGAAATTTGGTACAGAGGTAGCACTAGCAAAATACACCTCAGTGTCATGTTTTATATCGCCGCCATCTTAACGGAAACGGAATGACGGCCACCCAAATGTTAAAAGCTTAAATCAAATTTCGACCATCCTAATAATTTGATCTCTACCGGATTTTGCAACAACATGCCTTTTTGTGGAAAGCATCTTATAACTGACTACAAGGTCATCAGCCCAATAGTTTGCAAATAGCGGCCATGTATGTGTGCAAATCCATTCCCCAGATCAATTCTAACACGGTGAAACCGAATTGAATGAATTTTTTTACAGTGGTAGCACTAGCAAAGGGCACCTCATATTCATGTTTAATATCCCTATAGCACGTTGTATTCCAACAAGCTACTACAACCAACATTCAATCATACTCCATGAAAAGGACAAAGAGTTATAACAATACCCATGCATTTAGGACAAAGTATGCTATATGTTATTTACTGAACATCTTGTTTTTTCATAAATGAAAATTGGCTAATAATCTATGTTTATCATGAAAATAATTAAATGGGTGTCGTGTAGAATTATATGTGCATATGGGGTGTCTCCATGAGAAAAAGTTTGGAAAGCTCTGATCTAAGAGGGGAAAGCGGATACTGTCCTGTAACTACCCACTCAGGGACTCACTACTAGTGGTATGTCTGATGACCTCTTGTTACTTTCACTTCCTTTTGCCGGGAGCTTTATTGTTCCTGTCAATTGATATTGTAATTTTCAGTTGGTCAACTCGAAATAATTCCAATGACTGGAATCAGGTGAAAAATATCCTGAAATAAATTACATATGATTAAGATTTATATCAAATGCGAAGACATTCGCCATTAAAATCCGTATTGATAGAAGTTAATCAACTTCACCACAATCATATATCTATTAAATTATTATTTAAATTACATAAATTTTTTCTCTGACATATTTATTTTCTTATCAGGGCACTTTATGTCAACACGATTACTTATTGGCACGTATTCAAAATTTTAACTCCATCTTGAGTGAAGATCTCCTTATTCGTCTCAAGCACTGATCCATTTACTTAATATTTCAAGCTCTAAACTACGTTCATGTCGGCACACTTAGTATTTGGCACCTATTCAGAATTTTAACTTCATGTTGAAGATAGAAGATTTACTTATGCATTTAAGCATTTAACTATGTGCTTATTAAATTTCACTGATCTATATTAATTATTGGTTACAGAACTTTATTAGCCTATTTTCAATTTTGTAAATATAGGCTTATGAGATCACCTTTTGTCCGTGTGCGTGTGCGTGTGTGTGTGTGTGTGAGAGGTGTGTGTGTGTGTGTCCCTAATAAAATCTAAACGGCTGGAGCGATTTCAATGAAACTCGGTAAGTTCATAGCACTATTCCCGGCGACCTTGACCGTTCCCTTCAAATTTTGTTGTCTCACCAATCCAACATGGCGCCTGTGCGAAATATTTCACTAGCATTCAATATCTCCGAAACTATTACCGATATCGCCCTGAAATTGTGTACGGTGATAAAGGGCACTACTAGAAGTTCACCTATGAGACTTTCAAAAACCTGGTGACTACAAAACCAACATGGCGGTCAAGCGAAGTTGAGACTTTTAAATAGACTTTTCTCGCGATTCAACTCTCCAAACGTAATGAAACTTGGTACAGCAAATGTCTATACACATTGTAATGCACTGGAGTCTAATTTAGTTCAATTGTTTACATAACCTCAAAATGGCGGCTGTGCGAAATATTTCACTGACATTCTATATCTCCGAAACTATTACCGATATCACCCTGCAATTTTGTACGGTGATAAAGGGTACTGATACAAGTTTACCTATGTATATTTCTTAACCTGTAAATTACAAAACGAACATGGCGACCAAGCGAATTTGAAATATTTTAATAGACTTTTCTCGTGATTTATCACTCTGAGCTCAGTGAAATGTGGTACAGTAAATGATTTTGCAGATTGTAATGCACTGCCATCTAATTTAATTCAATTGTTTACATAACCTCAAGATGGCGGCTGTGCGAAATTTTAAAATTAAGTTTTTATTTCTTGTGTCGTAAACATGCGATCGAAGTGAAAGTTTGAATAATGAACCTAGGCAATAATTGTCCTTGAATGGTACATAACTCTATGGCCTTTACATATAACAATCCTAAATGGCGAGCTTCCGAAATATTTCGACTGTTCTCAATATCTATGAATATTTTACAGCAACCAAACTGAATTTTTTAATGTTCATAGAGACTATGGACATACGTTCACCTATAGGACTTTAAATAACCTGGTGATCACAAATCCAACATGGCGGCGACGCGAAGTTGAAATATTTAAATGGACGTTTCTCGCGAATTAACAATCCGAGTGCCGTGAAACGTTGCACGTTAAATGCTTATACAAATGTTGATCCACTGGCAATTAATTTATTTCAATTGTTTGCATAATCACAAGATGGCTACTTGGCGTAATTTTAAAATCTCGTTTTTACTTCTTGTGTTCTAATCATGCGATTGAAGTTTGAATACCACATGTACACAATAATCTCAATGTAATAGTACAAAAATAAAAATCCAACCTGGCGACTATCTGAAATATTTAGACGGTTCTCAATATCTACGAATCTGTTACAGCAATTAAACTGACATTTTGTATGTTGATTGAGGCAATTAACATGAGCAGGATATATGAAAATAGGCTGTATAGTTCTTAGCGGAACTACTTGTTTTAAAATTATTTTAAGTGTATTATTTTGATAAGAATTATTGTATAGTTTAATATTTGTTTACATTCGCCAATAATATTTTTTTCGTTTTTTACTACATTTTGAAGAAAAATGAAAAGTATCTTTCATTTTATTTAATTTGATTTGTAAGGATATCCATTTTAATAGTGATTCATTTTATTCAATTTTAACATTAATATTTATTTTCTTATTAGATTTAAGTACTTTTATAATAGTTTAACTTAATTCTTAATTGATTTCTTGTTTAGCTGAAGATGGCCTCATTGAAGGCCGAAACATATCCTATTTATATAGAATTATATATAAATTGAGTATTGATTTGGCGTATTATTTGAATAGTTGATTATGATTTATATATACTTTTACGGGCTGAAGACGAAAACTAAGGGATGACATTCTATCATTTAGACTTTCACGGCCCGTGATACTATCCATAATGTACATTTTTAGCCTACTTTTCACATTTTGCAAAAATGAGGAAAAAGTAGACTTATGAGATCGATCCGGGAAAATGTGTGTCTGTCTGTCTGTCTGGCTGGCTGTGTGTGTGTGTCCCCCTATCAACTCCTAAACGGCTACAGCAATCAAAACCAAATTTAGTATGTGTAAAGATGTGCACAGGAATATCTCACGCCCATATTTGAAAATGATGTCAGTGCTACCAACTGCTAAAAAAACGCACTAGAAATTTGAGCTCCATGTTGGATATCTTGCAAGGTATGCTTGGGAGCTATTCCAAAATTGGCACACATGTAGATAATACTATTTCAGTTTAATTTCCAGAAGGCCATACATGACAGTGTTGCCAAAATAATTTTAAGCCTTCTGATAAGTCCAATGTTTAAATGCATATAACTTCTACACTATCAATTGGATTTCAACCAAATTTTGTATGTAAAATGTGTACATAAACAGATATGACCGAGTGTATTCTTAAGAGCCACTAGGCTGCCAACTGTTAATCATTGCTCTCTCTATATTTTTATCCAAATACCAATATATCGGAGAGTATGCAAGCCGACAGATTTAAACTATGCACACGTATAATCTGACATTTTAGATTAATTTGGAGTAACTTATATACTTCAGTTCTACCAACATGATTATAAGCTTACTGATAGTACCAATTTTTAAATACATGTAAGTTCTATACTATCAGTTGGATTTCAACCAAATTTCGTATGTGCAATGTGTAACATAACATATATGACTATAAGTATTGTTAAGAGCAATCAGGGCTACCAACTGTTAATAAATGCTGTCTATATTATTTTTACCTTAATATCAATATATCAGAAAGTATGCAAGCCAACAGCTCTATACTTTGCACACGTATAGCACCTGACATTCTAGATTAATTTGGAGTAATTAATATAAGTCAGTGCTGCCAACATGATTCTATGCCTGCTGATAAGACCAATTTTTAAATACATGTAACTTCTATACTAACAAATGGATTTCATCCGAAATTGGCACAACAAGATATCATAATATTTCAGATTATTTCTGACAAACACACACATGACATTGTTGCCAACATGCTTTTATGCATGCTGATAGATCCAGTGTCTAACTACATGTAACGTCCAATGGACTTCAACCAAATGTTGTATTCTGTACCTTAAGAGATGGAACTAAGAATAAATTCAGTACCAGGGCTGCCAACTGTAGTGCTCTATTAGGCTACATTATACCAGGTATATTTTGAAATAATTAGATATCGATATTACCAACTTAATTTCGTCATTATTCTAGATAGATTCATATACTGTAGAATGATCATTGGCATGAAAAGTAGGCTGTATAGTTCTGTATAGTTGTTAGACTTACGCCGCGTTTTATTAAATCAAACCATGTCTTTCTTCATCAGGAATAATGGAAATACGACTAAATGGTTGCCCTGAGAGGGACGCCACCGACCCTGTAGGTGCTATCAGTTGGCTGTATTGATCATATGAAATAATATGTACACGTTTCACTGTTGGCTTTGTAACCTGAGTTTCTGACCATCCCTCGTAAAGATGTGTTGACTGTTTTGAGGTTTTGTCAATTAATTGTTCAAACTCTGATACAGCATAAATAAAAAGATAATTAATTTGGAGATGGTTGTATTCGTTGTATCAAAGAAAAGAGGGAATACAAAGGGAACTTAAACAAAGTTTCATATCAAGCTTGTTATCCGTGAGGACATTAAACGTCATAATCCCATTTTTATCTCCTTTAAGTTTCTTTCCTCCGCTAAGTTAATCGCACAGAAAGAAACCGATACACAATTACACCACTTAAATTAAGAAACACAAGAAAAGAAGAGTATTTTCTTTACTCAAAGAAGGATCTTTGGGTTTAATGTTTAAGAAATCCAATTAACTTTTTTTATGTTCTTCTCGAGAAGATTTTGTTAGAAAACTTAGGTTATGTTCTTTACAAGTGTAACGATGGTAATCGTGCCCCAGGATACATCTGCTCTTGAAACTGATTTACTTGTCTGACTTAATTCGTACTTTCTTATATTTATGCGTTAAATTAAATCAAATAGAAAGAAAATGTTGCATGCCATCAAAATGTCACGACCGTATTTGTTTTCATTGATGTTTTTATACAGGGTGTCATTTATGTACTTGAAAACCCTTAAAGGGAGTGTAGGGTATGGGTATAGGATCAATTTGATGTAGGGAACCTGGGGTCGGAATGGCCTCCTAACCCCAGAAAACAGATTCGTTTCATACCCACCGCCCCTGTAAAGTAAGGAAGCGTGCCACGTGTTACTCTGAGGTCAGGCACTCTTTCGCTGTCTTGGCGCGACCACCGATCAACGCTGCGTTAGCCGAGAGGATAGCGGCGAGGCGCTGTGCCACGGTGGTCCCGGGTTCGTTTCTCCTGAGGTTTCATGCCTTCCTTTTATCTTTTTCTTTTCTTTATTTTTTAGAGCGGATGGAGGGGGCGTAGTCACAGTGCGTGTTTATTCTGTGTTCATTTTTTTAAACTATCGTTGATTCTGTAAATTAATTGCCTTTTGATTATTAGTATCAATGAGTTACGGGTGTTTCTGTAGTAGTTAAAGACGACGGAACTATCAATTAGCAAGAGGGATGCAGCTCTCGGCTAACGCAGCGTTGAGCGGTGGTCGCGCCAAGACTGTTGACAGCGAAAGAGTGCCTGACCTCAGAGTAACACAAGCCGCCCTTCCTACTTTACAGGCGCGGAGGGCCTGAAACAAACCTGTTTTCTGGGGTTAGGAGGCCATTCCGACCCCAGGTTCCCTATCTCAAATTGATCATATACCCATCCCCTACACGCCCCTTAAGGGTACTCAAGTACATAAATGACACCCTATATGTGAGACAGGAATGCCAAACTGATGCCCCCAAGGGCATCACGACTAGTGAGATGTGGGTAGCCGACCCCGAGGGATACCTCAGCTGGGTTCGATTTCCCCTATCCACACTGAATTTGGGACGGACTCTCCCCTATTTGCGTTTCCTATCTGCGTTTCGTGGCCTTCCTGAGTTCCTCAGCCTCATTCTTTGTCTGTTGAGGGTGCTTCTTTTCATCATGTCTTATTTTTTTACGATCAAGCAACAACTTTATTTCGTTTCCGTTTCCTTTGTTTGGAGTTTTCTCTGTCTCCTATATTCCTTCATCTTAAAACCCTACCAGATATTATCATTTCAAATGATCTTGTCGACTTCATCGTTATGCTTAGGTCTACCGTTACGCGTTACGGTTACGGCGTGTATGACGTCATCATGTTGTTCAGTGCATATGCACCGAGTCTGAGTTTACTCCTGGGGTCTGGCGTTATGCGAACGTAGACGGTAGGTGCGTGACGTCATGCAGCCCCGCGTGGTGGCCTAAGTTAAAGGGTAATGGAGTCTTGTTGAGTCTGAGTTTACTCCTGGGGTCTGGCGTTATGCGATACGGAGACGGCGAGAGCGTGACGTCATGCAGCAGAGTGCACGGGAAGCCTAAGTTAATGGGTAATGGAGTCTGTTGAAGGAGTCCTGGGGCTTCGAGCGAAGCGAGAAGCACTCCTGAGCCTTTCTAACAAGTGTAGCATTTGTGGCATGCGCCATTTGAAATTATATAAAGTCTAGTCTCTCAGACTGACAGTAACATTTTTTCTCTTACTCTTAAATTCACTTCTTCCTAGCATCCGAGACTCTGTGATGTTCAACGTTTCTAAATCTTTCGTAACTTCATTAGTCCACGTTGGAGTGGTCTTCTTCTTCCAGAGATAGTCGAATATTTGTTTTGTTAATCTATGTTTGTGCATTCTGTAAGTTATAGATGTCCGAGAAATGTCAGCCTCCTCTTCCGCATAGTCTCTGAGATTCTTTCCATGTTCTGGTAGACTTCTCTGTTGCCGCCGTTTACATCTGTCTTCAGTCCGAACTGCACCAATGATTTTTCTTAGAATTCTCCTTTCCAGGACTTCCAGCGGGTTCAAACCCGGCCAAAACCGTCGGATTTTTAAGAGCGTTAAAAATCCCTCTGTATGCCTTCCTTCGGAGGGGAAGTAAAGCCGGCCGTCCCATGTCATAGATATATGGCATGTTAAAGAATCTTCCACTAATCACACCTGTGTGAAGCTAAATTGTATAGGTTAAGAATGTAAACAACGCTCTTAGGTTCCTACGTTCGTTGCCAAGAGCCGACTGCGGTGGCATCTAGTAGCTAAGTTCTGAACAACGCCTAGTAGTCGTTGACGGTAGCGTTTGGCTGTAAAAGTAGGAACTATTTGAAAAATTCAAAGTTGCAATCCTTAATTGAATTTAAAAAAAACGATACACACACTAATACAGCCATCACAACTAACACCGGTTATCAGACAGATTCTACACACACCCAAAGTATACGGGGCTACATAACCGCGTTGTCGCAGCCCCTAAATGAAGGAACCAACCAGTTTTTCGCGGCTATAGCTCATCGAGAGGTATTCACTGGCAAAGAGACATTCCGTTTTAATGCCTTCTTTTGGTATTCAGTAGATGCGCTTCTTTTCATCCTGTCTTTTATTTACTTTTACCCTCTTTTTTTTGCCTTTGTTATTCTAGTATGTAAGTCTGTAATTAGTTTTTATTAAGAATTAACACACACAATTTGTGCAAAATATAAATATAAGAAACCTATTGGCGGGATTAGGTTTTGCTAGATAAACCTAATTCGTGAATTTCGACGAGAAACCGCATGCCGACCTCCAAGTGTGGCATTTTTTCTTCACCCTGTATACATTTTACTTAATTTCATATCTCAACAGATTTATTAAATTAGTTTCTTATGTTTTAATTCTAAATTGCTGAAGAAGGTTCTATTGTTATACCGAAACATGTACTAGTTTGAATATAATTTGTATTTATTGGCGGAGCATTTTAATTAATTATTTATTAATGAATACGGAAATTTTCTCACATGTTCCTAAAATTGTAAATGTTTTTGCTTTTTATGATTAGGGGTATATTTCAAAAAAGTTGAACATCGGATTTTTTCAATGTGTTATCCAGAAGTTACCAAACTTTTCAGACTACGGACCCCCTTGAACATTTAAATATTTTCGTGGACCCATTGTAATTTACAAAATTAATATAGCGTATCGTTTTATTGGACTGTAGAATATCACAGTGACCTGATAATTTTCTTGATACATAATTATTTATTCGATTATTATATAAGGTGCGTTCAAAAAGTAAAGAGCCGGAGGCTGGAATGCGCAAAGCGGTGACTACATCGGCTAATCGTGGCGTGTGTAACGAGGTGTGGTTCCGACCAGAGCGTGGAAGGTCACAGACCGTCGCTAGAGGGCACGCGTGCACGTCACGTGACGATAAAAAGCGAGCAGCAGCATGCACCAATCGTCCAACGCTTCCAGTCGCATTGCAAACAGTGACATGGAGGCGTCAACCGAAGAGGAAAGAGGTGTTGTTCGGTTTCTGACAGCGGAAGGAGTAGGGGGAACGGACATTCATCGCCGAATGTCACAAGTGTACGAGGAACACTGCATGTCCCTTGCACGGGTCAAGGCGTGACATAGCCGCTTTAGGGAAGGACGGGTGTCGTTTGCCGATGATGCCCGGTCTGGGGCACCCCACTTCTTTACCGATACAACGTCCAGCTGGTTGATGCACTCATTGCCCAGGACCGCCGAGTGACAGTGAACGCCATAGCCGCCGTGGTCGCTCCAGACAATGCACATCCTCATACGGCCAACACAGTCGCGGCACTCCTGCAGAAATTCAAACGGGAAGTTCTCGGCCACCTCCATACAGTCCAGACCTCTCTCCCTGTGATTACGCAATATTTGGTCCCCTCAAAAGGGCTCTGCGGGGCCAACGATTCACCTCGGACGCCGACGTCCAGCTGTACGTGCGGAACTGGTTCACATCGCAGCCCAGGGAATTTTATGAGACAGCCATTCACCGCCTCGTGTCACAGTGGGACAAGTGCCTCAACAGCCAGGGCCAATACTTCTAACATACAGGTACTGGTTTCTGTAATTATGCCTCCGGCTCGTTACTTTTTGAACACACCTTATAATATTAATTATGAATTATAGTATTTATTATTTCATTATTTATTAAATAATAAAAGGGTGTTATATTTAAAATTTAATTGAGCTAAAGCAGGTGATTTACAGTGTTGTCCATTTTGTGGTTTTCCAACTAAATCTGGTTGTTATGTATGAATAGCTGTCTGAACGGGAATCATGCATCTAATGGAAGTCTGGAGGATTAAATAAGATGTTGATGGTTTATTTGTGGTATATTTATAATATAAACATTAAACATTACATCAAAATAATTGTAATAACATAACATTTGGCGGAAAATTATGATTATCCCGTGGACTCCTGGAAACCTTATCGGGGCCCCCTGTGGTGACTTATGAACGGGGACAGTATATACATCTAAATTCGGAGGAAAAATACTCAGTAGCCTATTTGGTTCTGAAAGGGATGTGAAATATTTCGCTTCTCGTGGACGCTAAGAGTTAAAATCTTTACCGTATATACCAGGAAACCAGTCGTTATTTGTCAATAAATGATTTAACTACGATGCCACAGTGAAGTAAAAACAAGTAGTTCCGTGAAGAACTAAATAGCATATTTTCATATATCCTACTAATATCAATTGCCTCTATCAACATACAAATTGTCTGTTTGATTGCTGCAATAGATTCGTAGATATTAAGAACCGTCTAAAATTTTGGTTGGTCAACATGTTGGATTTTTATATTACAATAGGCCTTTGATTTATGTACTATTACATGAAGATTATTGTGTAGGTGTTTTATTCAAACTTCAATCGCATGATTAGGACACAAGAAATAAAAGCGGTATTTTAAAATTTCGCTCAGCCACCATCTTGTGGTTATGAAAATAATTTAAATGAATTAGTTGCCAGTCGATTAAAATTTGTACAAGCATATACCGTATCAAGTTTCACTGCACTCGGATGGTTGAAACGCAAGAAACGTCCATTTGAATATTTAAATTTCACGTCGCCGCCATGTTGGATTTGTTGCCGCCAGGTTATTGAACGTCCCATAGGTGAACTTATGCTTATAGTCTCTATACACTTGCAAAATTTCAGTTTGATTTCTGTAGTAGATTAAACTGTCTAAATATTTCGGATGGTCGCCATGTTGGATTTTAATATAAGTAGGCCATAGAGTGATGTACTATTAGATGATGATTATTGTGTACGTTCATTATGCAAATGTTGATTTCGATCGCATGATTAGAACACTAGAAATAAAAATTTAATTTTTGAAATTCATACAGCCGCTATCTTGATGTCATATAAACAATTGAACTAAATTAGATACCAGTGCATTTTAAAGTGTATAAACATTTGCTGTACCAAGTTTCATTGCGTTTCGAGCATTAAATCGCGAGAAAAGTCTATTTAAAACATTCAACTTCGCTTGGCCGCCATGTTCGTTTTGTAGTTAACCGGTTTTTGAAAGTCTCAAAGGTGAACTTACTGTAGTGCTCTTTAACTGCGTACAAAATTTAATGTTGATACCGGTAATAGTTTCAGAGATATAGAATGCCGGTGAAATATTTCGCACAGCCGCCATCTTGAGGTTATGTAAACAATTGAACGAAGTTAGAGATGTCGGTGCATTACAAAGTGTATAAACATATACTGTACCAAGACTCATTGCGTTTGGTTGGTTGAATCGCGATAAACGTCTATTTAAAAGTCACAACTTCGCTTGGCAGCCATGTTGGTTTTGTAGTTTCCAGGTTTTCAAAATCACATAGACGAACTTGTCCAGGGTGATATCGGTAATAGTTTCGGAGATATTGAATGCTGGTGAAATATTTCGCACAGCCACCATATTATATTGGTGAGACGTAACAAAATTTGGAGGGCACGGTCGAGGTCTCCCGGAATAGTGCTATTAACTTACCGAGTTTCATTGAAATCGCTCTGGCCGTTTAGATGTTATTAGGGGAGACACACACCATCTCACACACACACACGCACACACAGACAGACCCACGGACAAAAGGTGATCTCATAAGCCTATTTTTTCATATATTAAACTAGGCTAATAAGCACCGCAAAATATGGGCTGCCCTCCGTGAAGATATCAGTCAGTTGTGCTCAACTTTGTTGCAAGTCCAAGTAATGGGAACATGCCAATTCCTGCCGGCAACTGTCTTCTTTCCTTACCCATCACCGCTATCTCCTTGTCTGTCTGTTAGGTAGCCATCCCGAAGGCTGGTTGGATTCTTAAAAAGTACTGCCGTTAGGTTATGTGGGTAGATACTCACAAAAACCCAAGTCAGCGCTATATTGAGGCGTACTAGGCAAGATGAGGAGTGAGGTAGTTTGCCGTAAGCTTTCCTCACTGAGTCAGAACAGCAGTACTAACCCTATGAGCAGAACCTTTCACAGCATCAACAGGCACTGACTGTGCCCCGAATGCCATTACTAAGCTCCAACCATACCACCGTAGCTTCCATATAACCACAGCCATGAGTGGGAGTGAGACATCAGTGAAAAGCCATATTTTACTCTAGCCTGTGCCAACAGACAAATGCAAATATACTACAAACTCTTTATTTTCGATCCCAAGATGTAGCAAGGCCACCGCACTGGACGAGTCAAGGCTGTACATTTTTCGTTCTCACTCTAGTCCGCGCGCGCCACCAACGGTGGTCGGTGAGCGAACGAATCAAACACTGAAGCGGTGAAACTAAATGGCAGCAATAACATAATTCCAGAGTGGAATTTCAGTTGATCATGACCACGGTCGTACCAAGTCCTTGTGAGTGAGTTCAAACTCTATTTTTAGCCTATTTTCATTTATGAAGAAAATAGGCTTATGAGATCACCTTTTGTCCGTGTCTGTTTGTGTGTGCGTGTGTGTGTGTGATGGTGTGTGTCCCCCCTAATAACTTCTAAACGGCTGGAGCAATTTTAATGAAACTCGGTAAGTTCATAGCACTATCCCGAGACACCCCGACCGTGCCCCTCAAATTTTGTTACGTCTCACCAATCCAGCATGGCGGCTGTGCGAAATATTTCACCAGCATTCAATATCTCCGAAACTATTACCGATATCACCCTGGAATTTATTACGGTGATAACGAAAACTACTAGAATTTCACCTATGTGACCTTTGAAAACCTGGTAACTAAAAAACCAACATGGCGGCCAAGCGAAATTGTGACATTTAAATAGACGTTTCTCGCGATTTAACCATCCAAACGCAATAAAACTTGGTACAGTATATGTTTATACACATTGTCAGGCACCGACATCTAACTTCGTTCAATTGTTTACATAACCTCAAGATGGCGGATGTGCGAAATATTTCACCGGCATTCTATATCTCTGAAACTATTAGCGGTATCACCCTGAAATTTTGTACGGAGACAAAGGGCACTACTGGAAGTTGATCTATGACACTTTTAAAACCCGTTTAACTACAAAACGAACATGGCGGACAAGCGAAGTTGAAAAGTTTAAATAGAACTTTCTCGCGATTTAATAATCCAAACGCAATGAAACTTGGTACAGTGAATGTTTATACACATTGTAATGCACTGGTATCTAATTTAGTTCAATTGTTTCCATAGCCACAAGATGGCAGCTGCGTGAAATTTTAAAATCCTGTTTTTACTTCTTGTGTCGGTAATCATGCGATTGAATTTTGAATACTGCACGTACACAATAATCTTCAAGTAACAGTACTTAGCTCTAGGACCTACATATATAAAAATCCAGCATGGCAACCATCCGAAGTATTTAGTCGGTTCTCAATATCTATGAATATAATACAACAATCAAACTGAAATTTTGTGTGTTGATAGTGGCAATTAACATAAGTAGGTTATATGAAAATAGGCTATATAGTTTTTCACGGAACTACTTGTTTTTCTCATCATATGAACGATTCGACTTTTACAGCCAGCACCTCACGGCAATCTATTATTTTACCAAAAAAAACTCTTTAACACTGATGTATACATTCATAAGAATTTCATATTTTCTCCACCAATGCCTTGCAGATGAATAATTTAATTTATGTAGAAGACTCATAAGACGAGATCTTTGAAACTGATTATATATTAGCTTTAGAAAAGGAAAGAGAATTCTGCCATATTCTTTTTAAAAGGGGGGAAAATTTTACTGACATTGCAATAATTCAATTTCTTTTTATATCTGCGTGTCTTCTGCTTGAAGGCTGAAGTCTCATTTCCTGGCCTCCTTTCTTCTCCCGCCACAATATTAATCATCCATTAAGGCGTCCGCTATCGCAGGGGGCTGTGACAACCGCCATTAACATAGCGAGAAAGAGAGAGACAGTCTCTGTCCAGTTAGAAAGCGGTGCTGGGTGACTCGCTTATCGGACGTCTTTTGTTGGCCGATTTGAGAAAATTTAATTTCGTGGCAGGCCCGACGTTTTGGCTCGTTAAATGTCAGAGTCTGCACAATGTTATCTTAAAGAGGAAAGCAAAATAAGTATAGTCCTTGACAGGTGTGAAATGGTAGATCTGTCTAGAATTATTTTAAACATAGGAATGGAAGGAATATTCAGTACATGAAATTTGATTGATATCGCAATGAAAGTAATTTCACAAGAATAGGGCTAACTCATTAAATACTGGAAGGGGTTTATCAAAGGCGGAAATGGAATTGTGGGTAATTTAAAGTGGTCTTACACTATCATTACATTCGGCCACAATTTTAAATACATTTAATGAGAGTCGAAATGGCGTATGCTGTCCATGTTTACCCTTGAGTGCATAAATCTGATTTTCTACAGATTTACATAAACCACACCTGTGAGGCCCGGGCATGAACTATAGAGGAAATACTGGTGCGAGGTCAATATTAATAATCTCTACTTAGTATAAAACAAAGTCCCCAAGTAATCTCGATAACCACTGAATGGATTTTGATACGGTTTTCACCATTCTGTAAAGGATATCTCATAAAAGGATTCTGTAGAAAATAATGTATTTAAGATCAAAGGTAGCCAAGCTGTAACGACTTCAGTGAAGAAGTCGTCCGTGCGCTTTTTAAGCTTACGCTGGGCAAACCGTTGATTTATATTAGTTTGTATTGTCGTTCGAGTTCATTTAAGATTAGTAGGAAATGGAGATACAAAATATGTATATTGAACAATACTTTACTGTTGACTTTTTGGATTTGAGTACTTGAATATATTTCTTAATTTATATTGTAATTCTGTTCACATTCACCTAATGTAGTATTAGTTTAATTAACCCTTGAGAACTGACGTGAGAAAATATAACACGAGGACTGGCGCCGGGTCATTTTGACCCATAGTGTCACTCCCTTTTTGTCGCAGTCGTACGTATTTTAATGAAGTAATTTTACACCTGGTGTCTTCCTTTGAACAATTCCCAAAATAAAATTAAGTTTATTTATATTTTTCAAGTTTAAGGTGCAAAACATTTACTGTAATTTTCGTAACAATATAATTAGCCATGAGAGTGGCGTTAAAATAGTCAATTTGTTTTGTTTGAACAAAGGAGATGATGATCAAGTTTTCCCTGAACCCTAAACATGGATCATGGAGCTATGTGATTGTGCTGCAACAAAATAGTTGGATTTTCCCCCCTATTATTTTACAAATTCTCCCGGCAAACATAAGCCAAAAATTGTCACGTGAGGACTGGCGCCATGGGTAAATCTCACCCGACCGTAAATAATATAAAATAACTTGAGTGTTCTAAAAGCTATGTACATGTTTCTTTTGCAGAGTGAAGTTCAGGGTAGGAAGGAAGGTACAGTGAGCGACAGGAAATGAGGGCTGACCAAAACGAAAATACAGAGCATTATTTAAGACTCGGGTTAAAAATACCCATGCGCCAGTCCTCGCGGGTTAACAAGCTGAAGGGCCAAACATATGTTTTTATAAAGAAGTAAACCTATTTAATTACTCATTAATAGGGCTCTGATTCGAGCATATTTGCATATTTTTTTCCTCAATAATACACATTGAAAGAAGCCTTTCAGTGGTATTTTCACCTCTCTGGGACCAACAGAATTGAAATTTATCGAGCATATAAATACATAAAACCGCGGTTTTCAGAATAGAAGCATATAAATGCATATTCTTGTGGTTTTCGTCTAAATAGTTTGTTTTTCTTCGAATTTTCCCCCGAATTCGGGCCCTGACAATCCTTAAGGTTCGAAAACAGAAATAATTATTGAAAAGCCTATCTGGTGCGAATAATAGAACCGCAGGCTTTTAACCTTTAGTGAAGTCGTTCTCGTCATTGAAACTTTTATTGACTGATTTAAGAAAATCATTCAAAACTGAAAACATAGAAAATTTCTTGATGTACAGACCAATGCAGATCTACTTCATTGACTCGCCTAATTCTGTACATTTTGTAAATGAACTTTTAAACTGTGTCTTTTATAAGAGCACTTCTCTTATATATACTTGTAAAACTTGAATGCGAGTATATTGCAGTGTATCATACATACAATTAGAAAATAAAGCTCGTATTTAAAGGTATGTTATTGGTTTTTTCGTTTCACTTTCCTTTCTATAGTTTTTAACGGTGTTTTTCGAGGATATTCTGCATACTTAACCGCATATAATGGGGTTTCGAGTACATCTATCGAGCATATAATGGGTTTATAATGGGTTTTTCGAGCATATAATGGGTTTTTCGAGCATATCTATCGAGCATAAAACACATGGTTTTCGAGCATATCTGGAGATTTTATGGAGCATATCGATCCGAGCCCTAGGAGATTTGGCTTGGCAAGTTTAACAAAACCACTCATAATTGCTTGGCATCAAAATGTTAATAAAACTAAGGGGGATGTAACCGATGAGGGGTCAAATTATAAAAAAAATTGAAATATGTGGTTTTTGTATGTATGGCCTCTTTTATACTTTGTGTAAAAATGTCAAGCTCATTACTAAACTGGAATTATTTTTCAAATAAATGTATATCTGATGCTGCATGCCTATAGACTAAGTTACTTAAATGTGAGTAAAAGAACATATCCAACTTTCAAATGTGTTTTTTTCTCAATATCAATTTTTCCACCACATAGGTAGACTTTTCTCTGAAACCCTACATGCTACATAACTTAGATTTTCAGGGATGGTTTATTGAGTAATTTTACACATATGTATGTAGAATTATGCTTCTATTTAACAATTTGTAGAATTTGCATGCATTTATATTCATATTTTCACGGGGGTTTATATAATACAAAACTCAAATGACCGTAATTAAAAATCATTTCACGGTATTTGAATAATTCTACCTAAAGTTAGAAATAGTGACATATATTTAAACTAGTTAAAAGCTCAGGCCAGGATCTTTTATAGTTATGTTGTAAAGTGTACCTAAATAAGAGGATGTAACAAAATTCTTTCAGTGACTGTACTGGTGCCATTTTACCACCCAAGATAGCTGTTCCTTGCCACGTAATATATCAAACACCATTAGATAACTGTACAAAGTTTCAATGCTCCATGTTTTATATTGTGAACTCAGTGAAATTTTAAAGCCATTTTCGGTTACATCCCCCCTTACTGATTTGTGGGTTTTGCTATAACTAACTAAAATGATTATTATAATGACATTACATCTATTCAATTGTTTGTATTTGTCATTGGAGGATAGTTACCATACTGACATTTACATCTCAGAACCAGAAAGAATAGAAATATACTATAACGTAATGGTTGTTCTCTTTCAGTGCCTGTCTGTAAAATCACACGGCTATTTTTCCCCGTAAGATAAGACTTGCACATATACAGTATAGCCATTGAAGAAGACGACCACAAAAAAGGAAAGAATGAGCATAGAAGGGAGGAGGGGGATGTAGAATGGAATGGAGGTGGGATAGTGTCAGAATGTGGGGGGAGTGAGGATAATGGTGGCAGTCATATTCAATGAATGGAGGTGTCCATTACTGTGGGCCTGATACGGAGCCTTGTGGTGCTCCATCAAGATGTTATCAGACTAACACCCCTTTTCTTACGCCTTTCAGCTTCTCTCTCTTTCTCCCCTGGGGGATGAATTAAACCGCAGCCACGAGGATTTAATAAAACATAAAAGAAAAGAAATCGCGACTGCCTTGTGTTGTGTTGAGACTCAAACCGCGATAACAGTTTGTTAAGTGGCTACGTTCTATTGTTGTTGAGGTAGAGATGATCATTACCACCAACCCTTGTAAGTGAAACTTATCAAATGAAGGATATTATATTTCTCACAGAGTGGGAATGATATCAGAGCACTAATTTAAGCAGAATATCCCTTAAAATAAGGACCAACCGCGAAGCTACGCATGTCAAACCGCGACTCCAGGTAGTCCGACACGTTAACCACTCACTCACCGTGGCAAGCCAGGCTAATGCTAGGATGGTTCCTTCGAACCCCTCGTCCAGTTTAATTCATCTCCATTTGTTTAATCTCGTCCACCTCGTTGAAGTAGTGGCTTGCATTCTTGGCTGTCACCGCGGAGGACCGGGTTCGATTTTCGACTTTGCCAAAAAAAAAAAATTGGCTGAGGACTGGAATTGTTCCTTGGTTCAATACCGTCAGGTGTTTTGTGATTTTCTGCATAAACATCACACCGGAAGTAGTTATAATGGCTTAAGTGAAACCCTGCATTGACTCACACTAGCACTCGTAGTGGTAGAAAAGGCAAACTGTTAATATAATCGAGAGGATGTTTTTGAGCTTCATTAATTCAAACCTAAATACACATTCGATAATTAAGAAATTGATCGTAATTTTTGGGTTTATATATAAACTAGCAGAAGTTCCCGCTCTTCGAACGGTCTTCGGTATTAATAACCAGACGTTATACATTGAGCTACTGTTGCAATGGTCAGAGGCTTGTCATTCCTTCATAAGTTTATCAGAACGAAGTTAGTTTTCTTTGTATATCACAGACACTGTTAATTTAAGGGCCTTAAAATGTGGTTTTCGGAGACCCATTGTAGACTCCCTAGTTTTGTGTCACACATTGAAAAGCGATACATATGCTTTGGTCGTCCTTCTAAGATAATTTTTATTTTTCGCCTATTTTAGCATGTATTTTGAAAAGTTGTTCCTTATACCCACCCTTCTATGAGAAGTACGTTCAAGAGTTTTATAAATGATTGGTGTATTGACTCATGGTTACAATACCTAATTTTATGATGCTACAAGCACCCGATACGAGTTATAGGCGTACTAAACATAAAGATATATCAACCACACTGTGTCAAACAAAATCATCTTTAAGATGAACCCGTTTGTCGACAAAAATATCATTAGTTAAAATACGCTCTCAAACTAAATTCATCCAACGTGTACTTCCTGACGTGAAAATAATATTGAAAACCTTGTTGATGAAACGCAATATATGTCAAATAAAAACTGACCCTACCGTTGTAGAAGTCCCCATCCCCAGGAAGACTCCTTTAATAAATTATAAAGGCTTTTGGTGCATACAAATTCAGGATTTTTAGCCTCCAATGGCCCAAATTCCCAAAAGCTGCTAAAAACACTATTCCAATTCAGGAATTTTTGAAAATAATGTTGCTTTTTGGAGATATAATAGACCTTCTGTACAACATATCGCACGTGTAAGTTGCGTTAAAATATTCTACGGTACCGTACCCCATGACCCCCTTAAGCGCATTGATGAATTTTACAGTCTATGTTTGTTTCCATGATAACCTTATAGCATTTGCAAACTTGTACAGAAATTTAATAAATTGAGTGGCATTGCTTCTTACAGATATAGATGGAAAGTTGGAGGTCACCTCTTGAGATACTGTTGTCATGGTTACCGGCTTGCATTCCTTCATTAGTTTCTTCTTCTTCTTCTTTCGGATGGACCAGCTAAGGACCACGACGTTGAACTTTTAAGCTTGGCGATGGACTTGTTGTTTTCCCTGTATTCGCCCATTATCTGGCAATGTTTCTCCTTTCTCTCTTTTGTCCAGATGATGCCGGTTTTCTTACAGAGTGGTCTGTCCTGAAAACTCTTCTATTTAAGTATCTTTCTGAGATATGATCGGCTTCTAATATCACTTACCATTATCTTCAGTTCATGGATATCCTTGTTAACTTCTGTTAGTCACGGTGTCAAGCTCTTTCTATTTCCCCAGTAGTTGAGAAGCCGGTTCGTTAGTCTTGTTGGGTTCATCTTTGATACATGTTCGTAGAAAGCCAGACGTCTCTTCCTGGCCACATCTGTGATTTTCTCAGTATATCTATATAGCTCTTGATTTGGTCTTCTTCTGTACTCGTCACCTATTTGTATTAGTTTATTAACTGAAATTAGTTTTCTGGAAATATCTCAGAAATGTGGTTTTAGAGCCTTAAAACGTAGTAGCCTCCGAGTCCCCGAGGGGCTGAAAATGAGTTTTGTCTCGTCCTTGTACGCCATAATATAATAATAATCATAATAATAATTTAATAATATAGGGGTAGGGATATAATAGACCTTTACTAACACACCCGCCCGTGTAAATCACGTGAAAAAATGCAAGAGTACCCCTTGAGCCCCTTAAGCACATTATATACGTATTGATGAATTTTATAGCTTAAGTTGGTTCCGTGATAACCTTATAGCCGTTTGCGAACGTTCACAGTATTGTAATAAATGGAATGTCAATGCTTCTTACAGAAATAGATGTACTTCTGAGATTGTGTTCTCATGGTTACCGGCTTGCTTTCTTTCAATCATACTAATATATAACAAGAAGTTCCGTGACGAACTAAAGAGCCTACTTTTCATGCCAATTATTATTCTACAGTATGTGAACCTATCTAGAACAATGAAGAAATTAAGTTGCTAATATCGAAATTTCTAATTATTTCGAAATACTGTATACCTTGCATAATGTAGCCTAATAGAGCACTACAGTTGGCAGCCCTGATGACTGAATATATTCTTAGTTCCATCTATTAAGGTACAGAATACAAAATTTGGTTGAAGTCCAATGAATAGCATGGACGTTACATGCAGTTAAACATTGGATCTAACAGCGTGCGTAAAATCATGTTGGCAACAATGTCATGCATGTATTGGTCAGAAATAATCTGAAATAATATAATCTATTGTTGTGCCAATTTTGAATGAAATCCATTAGTTAGTATAGAAGTTACATGCATTTTAAAATTGGACCCATCAGCAGGCTTAGAATCATGTTGGCAGCACTGACGTATATTAGTTGCATCTAGAATGCCAGGTACTATACGTGTGCAAAGTTTAGAGCTATTGGCTTGCATACTTTCTGATATATTGGTATTTGGATAAAATAAATTAGGAGCATTTATTAACAGTTGGCAGCCCTGGTGGGTCTTAAGAATACGCTAAGTCATATCCGGTTATGTATGCATACAACATACGAAATTTGGTTGAATTCCAATTGATAGTGTAGAAGTTATGTGCATTTAAAAATTGGACCAATCAGTAGGCTTACAATCATTTTGGCAACACAGCAATGTATGGCCTCCTGGAAATTAAACTGCAATATTATTATCTATACGTATGCCAATTTTGAAATAGCTCCCATTCATACCTTCCAAGATATCCAACATGGAGCTCAAATTTCAATTGCGATTTTTTAGCAGTTGGTAGCACTGACATCATTTTCAAATATGGCCGTGAGATATTCGGGTATAGACCTTTACTCCTTCCAAATTTTGTTTTGATTGCTCCAGCCGTTTAGGAGTTGATAGGGGGGGACACACACAGCCAGACAGACAGAAGGACACCGACAGACAGACAGAAAGACAGACAGACAGACAGACACACACACATTTGCCCAATCTCACAAGACTACTTTTTCCTCATTTTTGCAAAATGTTAAAAGTAGGCTAAAAATGAGATGGTGTGTGTCTGTCTGTCTCTCTGTGTGTTACTCAATAACGCAAGAACCACTGGTCCTATTTAAATGAAATTTTGCATGGATGTAGCTGATTTACCAGGTTTACATATAGGATCAGGGGCGGATCTAGGGGAGGGCGAGGAGGGCGACCACCCACGGTCCGGAGGGCCCCACGCCATGGATTGTTTTAAATTTAATTAATTAATTATGCTTTTCAAACTTTTCAAACTAATTTATAATTCTTTCTTCAGTGCAGCTATGACCTCCCTGACCGTTTAGCAAGTTTAGATTTCAGTGAAATAATAGAAGACTTCAGCCGAAAATAAAGTGGCAAAGTAATATTTTAATATTTCATAGTTTACATAATCTTCTTCAAGGGGACTTGAGGTTTCCTTCATATTATTTTAAAAATATGTAACTTACTGCAGTGTATTCAAAATATTGTAACTATTCTTTATTTTATTATTATTACAAAACTACTTTCCATTTGATTTGATATTTTTTAATTTCCTTTTGTTGTCGGCCCCATCTTATCATATCGCCCAGGGCCCCGCAAGGTCTGGATCCGCCACTGTATACGATACTTTTGATTTCTATAATTCGCACTGTTAAAACATGACGACCATTTTAGTGACGTCACTACACCCTTTGGTTTCAAAATTTCATATTTCCATATCAAATAAAATGAGAACGCTAAGAAATAGCAAACTTTTGATGGCACATCCGAGCTTTAAAATTTAATTTCCTATCCGAAAGGTCCTCATAACTTTTCGTGTAGGCTATCTCCAACGGTTAGCGAGTAAAACCCACATTTGTGACGTTACTACACCATTTGGTTTCAAAATATCATATTTCCATTTCAAATAAAAAGAGAACGCTAAGAAATAGCAAATTCTTGATGGCATATACGAGCTTTCACACTTAATTTTCTACCCGAAAGGTCCTTATCACTTTTCGTGTATCTCCAACGGTTGAATATCTATGACTTTTGTCATTCTCCAACGGTTAGCGAGTAAAACCTAAATTTGTGCAATAAAACACGGTCAACACCGAGCGGTGCAGTATATATCTCTATATATAAAATGAAAGTTTGTCGGTTTTTTTTTCTGAATTTCTACGGAAATTAGAGTTATTTACGCGTTTCAGACTGTTTTAGGATGGATGCGCGCGAAAATATTTTTTGTCTGTCTGTCTGTTTGTTTGTTTGTTTGTTTGTTTGTCTCTGGACAACTTTGTTCCCTTAAAACTCGAGAATGGCTTGGTTTATCAACGTATAATTTGGTACAGATATCCATCAGAGGCAGGACACTAATCATTGATGTAACTCTTCTCCGTACCTCTCATAAAAGGGAGCCAATCCCCTTAAAATATATGCTGAAATAGGCATAGAAGGACGGGACAAAGCTCATTTTCAGCCCTAAAAGGTCCCAGAAAACCACATTTTACGGCCCTAAAACCAACCGTTTTTGAGATATTCCCAGAAAACTAATTTCATTTGATAAACAAATTAACGAATGCAAGCCGGTAACCATGGCAACAAATTCTCAGAGGTCCATTTATTGCTGTAAGACACAATGCAATGCCATTAATTACATTAGTGTGAAAGTTTGCAAACGGCTAGAAGGTTATCACGGAACCAAATTAAGCTGTAAAATTCATCGATTCGTATAATGTGCTTAAGGGGGTCAAGGGGTACTCTAGAAATTGTTCAAGCGATTTACACCTGCAGGTGTGGTACGGCAAGTCTGTTATTATCCTATCCCTATATTATATTACTAGCAGAAGTACCCGTTCTTCGAACGGTGTTTGTAGTTTACAACAGACATTATCAATTGAGCTACTGTGCAATGGTTAGCGGTTTGTCATTCCATCAAGTTTATCAGAACGAAGTTAGTTTATTGGGAATATCACACACACTGTTAATTTAAGGCCCTTAAAATGTAGTTTTCGGAGACCCTTTATAGATTCCCGAATTATCTGTCTCACATTGAGAAGCGCAACATATGCTTTGGTCGTCCTTGTAGGATAATTTTTATATTTCGCATATTTTAGCATATATTGAGAAGTTTTTCTCTATATCCACCCTTCTACTGTATGAAAAGTACGGTGAAGAGTTTTATAAATGATTGGTGTATTGACTCTCATGGTTACCATACCTAATTTTAAGATGCACCAAGCATCCGAACACGAGGTATAGGCGTACATAAAGATACACAGAAAGACAGACAGACAATTCTATTGTCTACAACATATTACCCAGATATCCAAATATGGGTATATCTACCACACAGTATCAAATAAAATCATCCTTATGATGAACCCGTATGTCGACAAAAAAAATTAGTTAAAATGTGCTCTCAGACTAAATTCACCTAACGTGTACTTCCTGACGTGAAATACAATTGAAAGTCTTGTAGACGAAACGCAATACACGTCACATAAAAACTGACCCTCTACGTTGTGCTAGGTGCCCATACACAGGAAGACCCCTTTCATAAATTATAAAGGCTTGTGGTGCATGAAAATTCAGGTTCTCTAGACTCAAATTGCCCAAATTCCTAAAAGCCGCAAAAAATGCTAGTTCAATTAAGGAATTTTTGAAAATAATGTTGCTGTTTGGAGATATAATAGACCTTCTGTACTATATGTCGAACGTGAAAATTGCATGAAAAAATTCTAGGTTACCCCTTCACCCACTTAATTGCATTGATGAATTATACGGTCTACGTTAGTTCCGTGATAACCTTATAGCCATTTGCAAACTTTCACAGAAATGTAATAAATGGAGTGTCATTGCTTCTTACAGAAATAGATGGAAAGTTGTATGCCACCCCATGAGATAATGTTCTCATGGTTACCGATTTGCATTCCTTCATTAGTTTGTTAAATTAAATTAAATTAGTTTTCTGGGAATATTTCACAAACTGATGGATTTAGAGCCTTATAATATAGTTTTCGAGGACCCTTTAGGGCCCCCGAGTTTTGTTGCTGGCACCGAGGGGCTTTGTCTCGTCGTTGTACGCCATAATATAATACTAATAATAATATAATATAGGGAGAAATTATAACACCTATTTTTTATTATTTTTATTCAGCCAATGGCCATGTACTTTTCTTTTCAGGACGGGTCAGGGAAGGGATATTATCAGAGAAAGAAGCATTCACATCGCGCTTGAGCAAAATGGAAATGGCCTACCATTTAACTAAGGACATCTATATGAAAAGGTCAATATCCTTCAACGCAAAACTAAAACATTACTGCAGTGTCATCCGTCCGGAAGTCTTGCATGCTTCTGAATGCCTCACGATGAACAAAAAAGGCTTGGTCGAGAAACTGGAGGACAAAGAAAGAAAATTTTTGAGAAAGATATTGGGTTCCATCAAAAATAATGGGGAATACAGAAAACGGCATAACCATGACCTATATACTCATGTGTAGAAGATAAGCAACGTCATCCGGAAGAGAAGGTTACCATTTGTTGGGCATGTGAAAGGAATGAGCCCAGCGAGACTGACCAACCGCAACATAACTTACTTTCAGGATAGGAAAACAAACTGGGCCTGGTTCATTGAACTGGATAAAGATCTGAAAGATGTGGGGATTACACCAACAGACATTCAGGAGTGCGTCCCACTCAAAGGGAAACTTCAAGCTTGTAAAGGTTTCCAAGAAAAAGCGAAGCTGAAAACGGGAAAGATTTGGACCCAGGAACGGAAGGAAGTCCACCGAGAACGAATGCGGGCGTACAGGGCAATCATCAAAGCCAGTAGGAGACGGTTGGAATGACGCGGTCCATAGATGGCCTATACGAAATGAATGAATGAATGAATAATATGGGGATAGGAATATAATAGACCTGCCGTACCACACCCGCAGGTGTAAATCGCGTGAAAAAATTCTAGAGTACCCCTTGATCCCCTTAAGCGCGTTAAATGTATTGATGAATTTTACGGCTTTTGTTCCGTGATAACCTTCTAGCCGTTTGCAAACTTTCACACTAATGTAATTAATGGAATTGCATTGCGTCTTACAGCAATAGATGGGACCTCTGAGAATCCGTTGGCATGGTTACTGGCTTGCATTCGTTCATTAGTTTATTAAATTAAATTAGTTTTCTGGGAATATCTAAAAAACGGTTGGCCTTCGGTCCTTAAAATGTGGTTTTCGGGGACCCGAGTTTTGTCTCTCACATTGAGGGACTGAAAATGAGTTTTGTCTCGTCCTTCTACGCCTATTTCAGCATGTATTTTAAGAGGGTAGGCCCCCTTTTATGAGAGGTACGGAGAAGAGTTACATCAATGATTGGTGTCGTGCCTCTGATGGATATCTGTACCAAATTTTACGTTGATACACCCCGCCGTTCTCGAGTTATAAGGGAACAAATTTGTCCACTGACAAACAAACAAACAAACAGACAGACAAACAAAAAACTTATTTTCGCGCGCATCCATCATAAAACAGCCTGAAACGTGTAAACATCTCAAATTTCCGTAGAAATTCAGAGATAAACACACAAATTTTCATTTTTATATATAGAGAGATATACTGCACCGCTCGGTGTTGACCGTGTTTTATTGCACAGATTCTGGTTTTACTCGTTAACCGTTGGAGATATACGTAAAGTGATAAGGACCTTTCGGATAGAAAATTAAATGTTAAAGCTCATGTACACCATCAAAAGTTTGCTATTTCTTAGCGTTCTCTTTTTATTTGAAAAGGAAATATGAAATTTTGAAACCAAAGGGTGTAGTGACGTCACAAATGTCGGTTTTACTCGCTAACTGTTGCAGATACACGAAAAGTGATAAGGACCTTTCGGATAGGAAATTAAATTTCAAAGCTCATATGTGCCATCGAAAGTTTGCTATTTCCTACCGTTCTCTTTTTATTTGATATGGAAATATTAAATTTTGAAACCAAAGGGTCTAATGACGTCACTAAAATAGTCGCCATTTTTAATAGTGCAAAATTTCGAAATCAAAAGTATCCTATATGTAAACCTGGTAAATCAGCTACATCCATGCAAAATTTCATTTAAATCGGACCAGTGGTTCTTGAGTTATTGAGTAACAGACAGACAGACAGACAGAAAGACAGACACACACCATCTCATTTTTATATATTAGTATGATTATTAGTAGTGTTACATTATGGCGTACAACGACGAGACAAAGCCTCTCGGTGCCAGAAACAAAACTCGGGGGCCCTAAAGGGTCCTCGAAAACTACATTATAAGGTTCTAAAACCAACAGTTTCTGAAATATTCCCAGAAAACTAATTTAATTTATTTAACAAACTAATGAAGGAATGCAAATCGGAAACCATGACAACATAATCTCAAGGGGTGGCATCCAACCTTCCATCTATTTCTGTAAGAAGCAATGTCAATCCATTTATTACATTTCTGTGAAAGTTTGCAAATGGCTATAAGGTTATCACGGAACCAACGTTGACTGTATAATTCATCAATGCAATTAAGGGGGTCAAGGGGTAACCTAGAATTTTTCACGCAATTTTCACGTGAGACATATAGTACAGAAGGTCTATTATATCTCCAAACAGCAACATTATTTTCAAAAATTCCTTAATTGAACTAGCATTTTTTGCGGCTTTTAGGAATTTGGGCAATTTGAGTCTAGAGAACCTGAATTTTCATGCACCACAAGCCTTTATAATTTATGAAAGGGGTCTTCCTGTGTATGGGCACCTAGCACAACGTAGAGGGTCAGTTTTTATGTGACTTGTATTGCGTTTCGTCTACAAGACTTTCAATTGTATTTCACGACAGGAAGTACACGTTAGGTGAATTTAGTTTGAGAGCACATTTTAACTAATCTTTTTTTTTTTTTTTGTCGACATACGGATTCATCGTAAGGATGATTTTGTTTGATACTGTGTGGTAGATATACCCATATTTGGATATCTGGGTGATATGTTGTAGACAATAGAATTGTCTGTCTGTCTTTCTGTGTATCTTTATGTACGCCTATAACTCGTGTTTGGATGCTTGGTGCAACGTAGAATTAGGTATGGTAACCATGAGAGTCAATACACCAATCATTTATAAAACTCTTCACCGTACTTTTCATACTGTAGAAGGGTGGATATAGGGAAAAACCTCTCAAAATATATGCTAAAATAGGCGAAATATAAAAATTATCCTAGAAGAACGATCAAAGCATATGTTGCGCTTCTCAATGTGAGACACAAAATTCGGGAGTCTATAAAGGGTCTCCGAAAACCACATTTTAAGGCCCTTAAATTAACAGTGTGTGTGATATTCCCAGAAAACTAACTTCGTTCTGATAAACTTATGAAGGAATGACAAACCGACAACCATTGCAACAGTAGCTCAATTGATAATGTCTGGTATTAACACCGAACACCGTTCGATGAACGGGTACTTCTGCTAGTAGCTTAATAAATGAAATTAGTTTTCTGGGAATATCTCAAAAACTGTTTGTTTTAGGACTTTAAAATGTGGTTTTCGGGGCCCATAGGGCCTCCGAGTTTTGTTTCTCACATTGAGACGCTGAAAATGGGCTTTGTATCGTCTTTCTACGCCCATTTCAGCATGCATTTTAAGGGGGTAGGCCCTCTTTTATGAGAGGTATGGAGAAGAGTTACATCAATGATTACTTTCGTGCCTCTGATGGACTTCTGTACCAAATTTTACGTTGATCCACTCAGCCGTTCTCAAGTGATGCGCGTGCAAAGTTGTACACATACAAACAGACAGGGTAAGGTATGTAGTTAGTTTTAAGTTTAGAATCAATTCATTTAAATTTTCACTAACACTCAAACTTTTAGCGGCCGATAACCTAATGTTAGGCCACTTAAAACAACAATTATCATCATCATCATCATCATCATCATCATCTTTAGCTTGCCACGGTGGGTGAGTGGTTATCGTGTCGGTCTACCAACGTCAAGCTTGCAGGTTCGCTCCTGGTCCTGCTAAGTGATTATTTTTTTGAAGGGCAACAAGAATCACGACACGCATGTCATACGTTGTTGGCATGTTAAAGAAGCCAAGTGAATACAGTAGGCCGTGTTCATAATGTGGCGAAATTAATCTTGGGATTTTTCGGCAATGCAAAAGTTCCTCCTCTCTCTACTAGAAAGCGCTATAGTGTCAATGAGCGTAGTATTCTAACCTCCGTGGCTTTCATAGAGCTCCAAGGAAGAACAAAAACAAAATCGACATGCAAGCTGCCCTCTGGGTGTTAAGTAACAAATCTTGCACCCGGCTTTTCGCCAGCACAAAAGTTCCTCCTCTCTCTAATAGAAAGCGCTATACTGCCAATGAGCGTAGTATTCTAACCTCCGTGGCTTTCATAGAGCTCCAAGGAACAACTACAACAAAAATCGACATGCAAGCTGCCCTATGGGTGTTAAATAACAAACCTTGCACCCGGCACCGAGGCCATACAATATTATTATATCATCTTTCAACATAGACTTGCTTGCCTGGAGAGCTAGAACCATGGATTATTCTAGGAGCCTGGAATCAATTCCAAGACCTTTGGAGTCCCAATACGTACCTCGAAACCAATGTGGCTTACATGAACTTTGTGACGCATAATATTGAGTAGCTCGTTTCTTAGCAGTGAACTCTGTGAAATGCCAGGGATCTCTTTGAAGTGTGAATATGGTAATGTATAATGCCAGGAACAGTTGGGGGTCTCATCTGTTCCATGATTGACAGCCGCCAGAGAGTTGGTCATGTGGTGCGGGCAGTTGGAGGAGTTGGTTAGTCTGTCCAAAGCACTCCTACACACAATATACCGCGCGGTCAGCCCCTTGCATCTTGTGGTTAAGCCACCTCAATTGTTTAACTCACTGGCGTAACCACAGCCTCCTAAATCTACCGTCTAGTTTCTATTTATCATAGCCCGCGCTACATCCTGAATCTTAGATGGGGCTTAGAATTGATGTCCCAATGTCTTAACTGACCCTCTTGTCTCGCAAGACCTTTCTTGCTACCTACGCTCCAACTATTGGAAAATGATGTTTGTTTAATTATGTAAAGAAAATATTTAGGTGAATGGATTACAGCAAACTGTAACCAAAGGAAATCAATTGAATCGAGGCTTCAGTAAATGGAAACTGCATTTCAAACAACAAAACATGTTTATAACAAAAAAGTCTCCCCTGGAACTGCAAAATTCGCCACTATACAACTGTAATAAAACCTGAAGCTCTCTATGCTTCAGAGACACTCAATCTCCAACACAAAACACTAAAACACCAAATAGAAGTGAAAGAACGTAAAATAATGAGAAAAATCCTTGGACCAAGAACAAAAGATGGTGTACATTATCCAAATCCTAATACAGAAATATACAAGAAAAGAAATCACAGACGCAATGCGAATGCGAAGAATCCAATTTATGGGACACATAGAAAGAATGGACCCGAACAGACTGACACACAAAATACATACTTTCTTAAAGAACAAGGCTACTAGACCGAATTGGTATAAATTTACAAAAAAAAAGACTTAAAGGAATTAGGATCACCAAACTTACATGACCGGAAGGAAATGAGGAAAATCACTCAGACGCGGGGTTTCGAGGAAGAAGAGAAGAAGACTACACAACACCAATGGTCAGAGCAACGGAAACAGACCCACTCGTTGCGAATGAAGGTATACTGGGCCAACAGGAAGGCTAGAAAGTATTCATTTCGCGTGGTCCTAAGCGACCCAGATAAAAAGGAAAAGAATAATAAGAAGAAGAACCCAGTTGTAGGATAATAAGATGGAAAAAGGTCTGGGCTATTTACACCATTATCTCAGTAGCGAACAATAATGTTAATTCTATTTATTCGTTACGGCCAACTATGGACCACGTTTGACAGTTTTATCATTTCAAATGACCTTGTCGACTTCATCGTTATGCTTGATTCTAACGTTACCGACAGCATTGGCTACGCTCGCTAAAGCGCAGCGTTAGGTCATGGGGCCAAGCTCTTTGCTGACTCATCAGACGCGTGGGTTCTAGCCCCACCGTCGGCTGCCCTTGAAATGGTTTTCCGTGGTTTCCCCATTTTCAACACCAGGCAAATGCTGGGACGGTACCTTCTAACAGGCCATGGCCGCCTCCTTCCACATCCTTGCCCAGTTTCATTCATATTCATCCATTCCATCTGTCATCCCGACGCGCAGGTCGCCCACGGGCGTCGACTAGAAAGACCTGCACTCGGCCTCCCTGGAGGACACACGAAAAAAAAAACTAACGTTATGCGTTACGGAGACGGTGACCGCGTGACGTCATGCAGCCGCGCGGGAAGCGTAAGTTAATGGGTAATGGAGACTGTTGAAAGAGTCCCGGGGCGTCAAGTGACCTGGGGCTTCGATCGAAGCAAGAAGGCAGTTGTAGCATGCGTCATTTGAAATAATATAAAGCCTGGTCTTTCAGACTGAGTGTACATTATTTGTTGTCTTCACCCTCTGCCAATATCTCTCCATCCTCTGTCCCACTTCCTTCTTCTGTTCCCCCGTGTAAGATCGTCCTTTCCTCACTGACAACTCCCCTGTCTTCTGGAAACATGCAAACTCCTCAACCAGCCGTCTAAATCACTCTCTGTCCTTTGTCTTCTTATTTCACCCCCATCTGATCCAAGTCCAATCTCACCTCCCGAAACCATTTCGGCTCTGTCTTCCTCGTCCTGAAGAATTCAAAAATCCTCTTCGTCAATCTGACACTGTTCATCCTCACCAAGTGTCCATAAAACTGTATTCTCCTTTTTCATAATTACTCCTTCTGTCTTCAGGTGTAGTTATTTGGTAGGTTTGAGTCTCCTATCTCCATCCTTGATATTAAATAATTATAATAATATTGTTAATATTAACTACTGCAGCTTTTAGAGACGCTGTGGTGCTGGAATTTAGCCCCAAAGGGGATCTTTGGCGTGCCAGTAATCATTTTCACACTCTCAAATGACAACTGCCTGCGCCAGGATTTGATCCTGTAACCCCATTAAAGCATGCAATGATTGATTACGGTATTGTTAAGGTTATAATAATAATAATAATAATATCGTATGGCCTCGGGTGCCGGGTGAAAGCTTTGTTATTTGACACCCAAAGGGTAGCTTGCGTGTCAAATTTCGTTGTTCCTTGAAGCACTATGAAAGTCAAGGAAGTTAGATATCTAAGTTCCTTGAACACTATAGCGCCTTCTAGTAGAGAAATGAGGAACTTTGTGTTGGCCGAAACTCCCGAGATTAATTTCGCCATTATGAACACGGCCTACTGAATTCAAATGGGTTCTTTGACATGCCAACATCGTATGACATGATGTCGTTATTTTTGCCGCCTTTCAAAAATCACTTACCACGCCCAGGAGCGAACCTGCAAACTTGGGGTTTGTATACCGACACGTTAACCACTCACCCACCGTGGCAACCTTGACATCTATAAAAATAAACGGGAAGAGGGAGGCACCTACAGAATTCGGCACAATGATGAGCTTTACAGCCATCAAGAAGATATTGTGTCTTGTATAAGAAAGAGGCGCCTGGCCTTCTATGGACACTTGACCCGCATGATCCCTTGCCGGCTCACCAGTAAGATCTTCACAGTGGCAGGAAGAGGGAAGGCCTCTAGGTCCAAGTGGATCTCTACGGTCAGGACGGATATAGACCACCTAGGGATCCCACTTAATTCCATACAGGACCGCCAACAATTCCGGCAAGCCATCCGACAGGGAGTTTTTCCTGTATCACTGACAGCTAGGGAGAACACCTGTGTCAGCAGACCACCATGGACGGAGGAAAGAAAGCTAGCTCATAGCGAGATGATGAAAATGTACTGGAAGAAGAGAAAAGACAAAGCGACGAGGAGATACGAGCCCCGTGGTCCTCAGTAGGCCCAAACGACGAATAAGAAGAAGAAGAATCGGTGTTCATAGAACTTACAGCTTAAAAAATATATTTTAAAAATCCTTTCAAATGTCTTAATTTTGTTTCAGGTTGTGCTTGCTTACTGCACTACCTTTGGTGCTATGTTTTAAATCAGTTGTTGATGTCATATTTGGGCGTGTATAAATAAATACAAGAATATATTTAAAATATTCTAACCTGTGTTATTGTGTTGTCTGTAATAGTGTGTATTTGTAATTCAGTTGAGGATTGAGAAGGAGGTGGCCATGGCCTTAAGTTAGGAATCATCCCGTTATTCGCCTGGAGTAGAAGTGTAAACCATGGTAAACCACTTCCAGGATGGTGACGGTGGGAATCGAATCCTCCTGTCCTCAGTTTTTGCCAGACGAGGCTGAGTGTATCCCGTTTCAGCCCTCAGACCAGAATATAATTTCTTGGCAGAGCCGGGAATCAAACCCGGACGTCTGGGACGACAGCCACTACACCAAGAGGTGGACAATTTTAATTCAAATGATGGTGTTGTGACTACAATTCTTGGCTGATGCCCTTAAGATCTGAGTTCGATTCTAGGTTGGGTTGATTCTTTAGGCTTTTGCAATATGGAGATTCTATTTTTGTTCGCTTCACGATTTAATTCAGATGGTTGTGTGATTATTATTACAATTCCCTTGGCCGCTGTCCCGATCTCTTAGACTTACTCACACACACACTAGTACAGATACCACAAAAACACAGGTTAGCCTATCAGACTAATTCAGCATTTACAAACTCATTTACAAACTCTGTTAACACTACACAGCTCAAGAAATACCTAATATCAAGATTCCTGAAGGAATACGAATCAAAAATATAAATATTCCATACAAAATTTTTGAAATATATCCGTGCCATACAGCTTTCTATAATATTTTTAGTATCCAAGATACAACTTTCGTGGAATTGATAGTAGTTCTAGTAATCATGTCACTCATGTAATTGTTTTAATAATAGATCATATTATACTTACATCAAAATTGTACCCTTTGTTACTGTACTATAATTTGTTTTCTTTTAATAGATATAATACATTATTAGGTAGGTTCTTTATTTAATTATTATATATTCTAATTTGTATAATTCATTTTGTATGAAGTGTCTGGTAATTGGCTCGTTTAGTTATAAGTATGTTTTATATTTAGTTTTTCTTAGTTGTTAAGCTAGGTTTATTTTGTATTTTTATTTTTTTATTACATAACTTCAAGCCAGAACATTGTATACGCTACATAAAGGGGCTCTTTAGCCTCAGTGGCAGTTATTTATGAATAAATTCAAATTAAATTCAAATTCATTAACCCAAGCAAACAGGGCTGATGACCGAGATCTCCATACTCCCTAAAGTAAATTAACGACAACGATTCTGACATTTTCGAGTTCCTTCTAAAAACCTATGCAAGTTTAACCTATTTGAAGACTTACGATAGCCTATTTTGTTGTTCTTGCTTACTTTTAGGGGCTGTGACATCTTGGTCATATAGCCCCGTGTAGTTTGAATGTGTGTGGAATATTTGTTTGGTAACATTGTGTATGTAATTCAAGTCAGGATTGGGAATGAGGCGGCCGTGGCCGTCAGGTAGGACCCATCCTGGCATTTGCCTGGAGTTGAAGTGGTAAACCATGTAAAACCACTTCCAGGATGGTCCACCTCTTCTCAGTTTTTAGCCTACTTTTCACATTTTGCAAAAATGAGGAAAAAGTAGACTTATGAGATCGGGAAAATGTGTGTCTGTCTGTCTGTCTGTCTGTCCTTCTGTCTGTCTGTCTGTCTGTCCTTCTGTCTGTCTGTGTTTGTGTCCCCCCCTATCAACTCCTAAACCACTGGAGCAATCGAAACAAAATTGGTAGGAGTAAATGTCTACACCCGAATATCTCACGGCCATATTTGAAAATGATGTCAGTGCTACCAACTGCTAAAAAATCACAATTGAAATTTGAGCTCCATGTTGGATATCATGGAAGGTATGAATGGGAGCTATTTCAAAATTGGCACACGTGTAGATAATAATATTGCAGTTTAATTTCCAGGAGGCCATACAAGGCAGTGTTGCCAAAATGATTATAAGCCTGCTGATTGGTCCAATTTTAAATGCATATAACTTCTACACTATCAATTGGAATTCAACCAAATTTCTTATGTTGTATGTGTACATAACCAGATGCGACTGAGCGTATTCTTGAGACCCACCAGGGCTGCCAACTGTAAATAAATGCTCTCAATTATTTTTATCCAAATACCAATATATCAGAAAGTATGCAAGCCGACAGCTTTAAACTATGCACACGTATAATACCTGACATTCTATATTAATTTGGAGTAACTTATATACGTCAGTGCTACCAACATGATTCTAAGGCTGCTGACAGGTGCAACTTTAAATACATGTAACTTCCATACTATCATTTGGATTTCAACCAAATTTCGTATGTGCTATGTGTACCATAACAGATATGACTATGCCGAATCTCAAGAGAAACCAGGGCTGACAACTATTAATATGTGCTGTCCCTATTTTTGTTACCCTAATATCAATATACAGTATCAGAAAGTATGCAAGCCAATAGCTCTAAACTTTGCACACGTATAGTACCTGGCATTCTAGATGAATTTGGAGTAACTAATATACGTCAGTGCTGCCAACATGATTCTAAGCCTGCTGATAGGTCCAATTTTAAAATGCATGTAACTTCTATACTATCTAATGGATTTCATTCAAAATTGGCACAACAATAGATCATATTATTTCAGATTATTTCTGACCAATACATGCATGACATTGTTGCCAACATGATTTTACGTGCGCTGTTAGATCCAATGTTTAACTGCATGTAACGTCGATGCTATTCATTGGACCTCAACCAAATTTTGTATTCTGTACCCTAAGAGTTGGAACTAAGAATATATTTAGTCATCAGGTCTGCCAACTGTAGTGTTCTATTAGGCAACATTATGCAAGGTATACAGTATTTCGACTAATTAGAAATTTTGATATTAGCAACTTAATTTCGTCATTATTCTAGACAGGTTCATATACTGTAGAATAATCATTGGCATGAAAAGTAGGCTCTTTAGTTCGTCACGGAACTTCTTGTTGCTTCACGAGGTTGAGTTTACCACGTTCCAGCCTTCAGACCAGAATTAAAATTTCTTGTCAGATCCGGGAATCGAACCAGGGCATCTGGGGCGACAGCCTAGAATGCTAGTCAATATACCACGAGGTGGTCAAGACAAAAACCATATCTGGGGGAAATTTAAATTAAAATAGAAATTGTAAGAGCTGAGAGCGTTCCTTAACACGACAGCTATAAATTCTTCTATCTTAATTACTTGTAATGGAATGTATATTAATGGGATAATAGATTACGTAACACCCGTTAGTAATCTCTGACGGAATGACTTTGTATACGATCGTAGAGCTGCTGAAAACCAGAGCCTTCTAAATGTTTACTGGCGCTAGGGATTGATTAGGTGCTATAGACGTTACCTTGTAACCATAAAATGGCCTCCTGGACAAGAGAAGGTAGCGGGTTGTAAAAGTCTCTGGAATTAGTTGTTACAGCGTGTTATTGCCTGACCTTGCTAAGCCAACAAGAGATTGCCTCAAGTAATCAGCCTCACGTTTGTTCCATTTCCTATTGAGTCACTGGGTCGTAACGTTACTTAACTTTTGCTTGAAGGGGGCCATGAAATCAAGTCCGCACCACCGAATTAGAATCCTGCTACCAGACAAATGAAGAGACACTGCTTTCAACAGTAGAGAACGCGATTCAAACATTAAAACATCTGCCTCGGCAAGCAGAAAGAAGAAGGTAGATTTCAATGAGCAAAGAAAATTATTTTGAATTGTTGTATACAGTACCTACAAACATTCCAATATTCAGCATACGAGAAGCGCCATCTTCTTATACTTCCGAAAGTATTTTTCTTGTCCCTTGGCGTAAGGGTGGGCCATATGAATAATGCTTTCAGACAAATACAAACAACAACAACAACAACCCCTGGCACTATACAGCCCATGACGGGCTAAGGCCGACCAAGCGACCGCTGCCCAGCCATTCGGCCTGCAGATATTGGGGTGACGCGTGATCAGCACGTCAGATCCCCTCGGCCGTTAATCTTGGTTTTCGTGATCGGGGCGCTGTCTCACTGTCAGACAGCTACTCAATTGTCCTCACGAGGCTGCGTGCACCCCGTTCCAACCCTCACGTCAGTTTTAAAATCCTTGACGGAGACGGGGATCGAACCCGGGGCCTCCGGGTGAGAGGCAGGCGCGCTACCCCAACACCACGGGGCTGGCTGATTTCAGACAAATATTTTAGGTAATTTTTAGAAGAGTATTGAATATTTTAAACGGTTGTAACACTGTGATGTATGATTTATTTCTCCAAAAACGTTACTTCTCCCACCCCTTTGATCAATGGTTGCTGCTATCAAAAAGCTTTACTGAGATATGATTTTGGCCGTTATCCAAATAATTGTATGTACAGTAGGCCTACTTCGAATGGACTTGAGGACCCGTCGGGAAGAAAAGGGTAAGTTCCTTTTTTTTCGAAATGAGTTTATGGCGCATTCTGGTAGCCAGCCATCGTCACTACAAATCAGTTCAAATTAATTTTAAATAAAGCGGAATGTCACCGAGATACAGAGGTTTTTATTTTGAGTGGAATCGGAAAGAACGTCCCATATCCTCTCACTTCTTTCATAATTAAACTAGAGATGTTATTTGTTTTAAATGTGCAGGTACTTCCTTTATAAGAAATAAATTTGGCAAAATAAAATAAACAAGAAGTTCCGTGACGAACTAAAGAGCCTACTTTTCATGCCAATGATTATTCTACAGTATATGAACCTATCTAGAATAATGACGAAATTAAGTTGCTAATATCGGAATTTCTAATTAGTTCGAAATACAGTATACCTGGCATAATGTAGCCTAATAGGGCACCACAGTTAGCAGCCCTGATGACTGAATATATTCTTAGTTCCATCTCTTGAGGTACAGAATACAAAATTTGGTTGAAGTCCAATGAATAGCATGGACGTTACATGCAGTTAAACATTGGATCTAACAGCGCGCGTAAAATCATGTTGGCAACAATGTCATGCATGTATTGGTCAGAAATAATCTGAAATAATATGATCTATTGTTGTGCCAATTTTGAATGAAATCCATTAGTTAGTATAGAAGTTACATGCATTTTAAAATTGGACCTATCAGCAGGCTTAGAATCATGTTGGCAGCACTGACGTATATTAGTTACTCCAAATTCATCTAGAATGTCAGGTACTATACGTGTGCATAGTTTAAAGCAGTTGGCTTGCATACTTTCTGATATATTTGTATTTGGATGAAATAAATTAGGAGCATTTATTAACAGTTGGTAGCCCTGGTGGGTCGTAAGGATACGCTCAGTCATATCTGGTTATGTACACATACAACATACGACATGTGGTTGAATTCCAATTGATAGTGTAGAAGTTATATGCATTTAAAAATTGGACTTATCAGCAGGCTTATAATCATTTTGGCAACACTGCCATGTATGGACTCCTGGAAATTAAACTGCAATATTATTATCTATACGTGTGCCAATTTTGAAGTAGCTCCCATTCATACCTTCCAAGATATACATCATGTAGCTCAAATTTCAATTGCGATTTTTTTGCAGTTGGTAGCACTGACATCAGTTTCAAATATGGCCGTGAGACATTCAGGTATAGATCTTTAATCCTACCAAATTTTGTTTCGATTGCTCCAGCCGTTTAGGGAGGGACACACACACACAGCCAGACAGACAGAAGGAGAGACAGACAGACAGAAGGACGGACAGACAGACAGACAGACAGACAGACACACATTTGCCCGATCTCATAAGTCTACTTTTTCCTCATTTTTGCAAAATGTGAAAAGTAGGCTAAAAATTGCTTACCCTCAATTGGGGTGTTTAAGTATTTCTTTTTAGTGTTGAAAGTTTAAATTCGCATTCCTGAAAAATTTACAGAATGTGACTTACCCCGTTTTTTGTGGAGTTATAATTTGTTTGTGACATATTAGGAAAGTTATAGTTATACTTCACCTTGGTAGAAAAACCCGCCATATTAATTCGAACGGCGTACAGAGGATGTCCGAATAATCAGAAAGGGCGGGGGAGAGGGATGGATGGATATAAGGAAATAGAAATAATAGGGAAGTATATCTGTACCTCATTCTTCGAGGAGTCCCAATGTTTCCCCCTCCCCCTTTTCTTTCTCCTTCCTTACTACTGTTTCCATCGTTCTAATTAATACGGCGTTTTTTTTCCTACCAAGGTCCATACAGTAGTTTCTGGCTGCTCTCTGGTGACGAACAGAGGAATTTCTCTAGTTTTGTAAGCTCATTCAGACACATTCTTTGGCCACATTGTTTTAACTTTATTGAAAAAGGAGACAAGGTTCCTTTCGAAGCGTTTAGAATTTTAAATGTTTTTTTTACCATGGCAATAGCCCAAAAGTATGAATAATGTTAATAATATTCTGGATCGTGAAAGCCTTCATCTATGTATAATATTATTTTAAAACGTTTCTCGCAATTTCAATACTTTTTTAAAAAAACAATTACTGAGGAAGGGCATAATATGGCTGAAACTGGTATAATTAATATATATTAATTCAGTTTATGTTCGACGATGTCGATATGTAAATATTATATGTCAGAAAACTGTATCATAATGGGTGTCATTAAAGTACTACTTTTCATTATAACACAGTTTTTCCAACCAATCAGAACTCAATATTTTCATTAATTGACCAATTAGGTAAGGATAGCGTCTGACATGCACTGAAAATCCAACATGTCGGACATGAATTGCATGATTGCTGGATCAGCAATTGTAGTTGCAATGCATAAACAAACTGGGCAATCTTGCAAAAGAAATAGCACTGTACCTTAACATCCGCAACTCCAATTTCTACACAGGGCATTTGTAAGATTTCGGCGACAATTTTAGTGAATGTAAGGGTTGACATAAAGACACCATATCGTCATGGAGGAAGCAGCGTATGACATTAGTTTAACGGAAATTAGGCTATAATACAGCTCCGTGTTAGGTAAATGGATTTCTCATGCGAAACTTTTCCGCTAGATACCATTATTGTTCTATTTGGGACTAAATTGATTTGCCTTCCGTTGACATTCTATACGTATCGAATTTGAAGAATAACAAGTTGATAATACGATATATTTTAATTTCAAAGCGTTTGTAACAGCTTATTTTATTTTTTATTTATTTTATTCTTTATTTGATCAAAATAACAAAATGATCCGACATAGTAGCCTACCTGAGTGCTATCTGTTGGTGCAACTCCAGGATAAACAATGTTTCAAAGCTCTGGAGTCCGTTATTGCTGTGCCCACACAATTCCCAAGAAGAAGAATTCAACGGACAGAATCTCGACAGATATTTATGAATATTTATGTTAGAACACATAATAAAGTTATAATTATCGTCGAACATAAACAGTCGTATGCAACTCGCCTATAATGGTAATTAAGATACTCGTATGGAAATTATAAAATTCGCTTCGCTCGTTTTATAAACATACTCGTGTCTTAATTATTGCCATTATAAGCTCGTTGCATAATGTACTATTTTTTAACTGAGGTGTAAAATAAATCATTAAATACTCATTGGTATTTCATTCTTTATTTCAGTCTAATAATGTGCACACTTCTGTTGTTCATCAATCAATTTTCACGGTAATAATTTAATATCTTAGTCATTTCACCTAACGTTTGTTTTTGACGGTTCCTTAATTCAACTGTCCTTTCAGAACAGACTGTTACACTGCTGCCAGAAGAAAGTTCCACCACAAACTGTTCTTGCGCATGTGGACGTTACACAAACAAGAAGTCAAGGAGTAAACGTTCCATAAAACACTTCCAACTCTGTGGTTTACAACATCTGAAATCTCTGAATGGTGTGCGGTGTAGAATACAATTCATTTGTAGTTAAAAGCAAGTCAGTAAGTTGCAAGGTAGAGGAATGGCGGGCTATTTGTTCTGGTAGCGCTGTCTACCGCGCGTGGCGCTGTGGTCGCCACAGATCGAGAAGGCATTGCGTTGCATATATCCAGGAGGCTCTGGATGTGGTTTAACGTCCGCCCTCCTTCCGAAACCACACACAAGTAACTAGCTAACGGGAGAAGGGCCGAGAAAAGCAAGGCCCAACCAAGCCATATGCCTCGCAACTCAAACTCACACATAACTCCTTCTAGTGCCCCAAGCAGTTGCTGTAACTATCTGTCTGTCTTTCTGGCTGCGGTTAGCACGATATTAATGTCCTTAGCTTCACAAGGATATTAAACAACAGCTTGCAAGAGCATTTCTTTTTAACAATGCTTTAGACCATTGGGCACATCTGCAAACAGACGCTTTCTAACTTCTTCGAGATGAATCACTACATTAGTTCAAGAACTTAGAATTTGTCACATTTGGAAACTATTCATTCTTGAGCTCTAATCTTAGACTGGAGCTACTGGACGTAGTACAAATGTAGAGTCAAATATTCTTATCAAATTGTTGACACTTGCTAATACTCAATATGCTATTTTCTTTATTGGAACATATTTTCGGTCCTTCATTGGGATCTTCTTAAGCCTCCGTGGCTTAGGCGGCAGCACGCCGGCCTCTCACCGCTGGGTCCGTGGTTCAAATCCCGGTCACTCCATGTGAGATCTGTGCTGGACAAAACGGAGACAGACAGGTTTTTCTCCGGATACTCCGGTTTTCCCTGTCAAAATTTCATTCCAGCAACACTCTCCACTATCCTTTCATTTCATCTATCATTCATTTAATCATTGCCCCAGGGGAGTGTGTCAGGCCTCGGCAGCCGGCACAGTTCATATCCTCGCCGCTAGATTGGGGCTTGATTCATTCCATTCCTGACCCGGTCGGAGACTGGATGCAGGCTGTGGATTTTCATTTTCATTGGGATCTTCTTCAGCTTGTTTCCTTAGCCTAGCAACTTCATATGTAATTTTATGAAACAATTACGTTAATCTCTACTCAGTATAAAATAATCTCACCGATTCTTGGATGTATTCTCGAGAACCACTGGATGGATTTTGATGCGGTTTTCACCATTCTGTAAAGGATATCTCGAGGAAGGTTTCAGTAGAAAATATTTATTTATGACCAAAGGAAGCCAAGCAGTATCGATTTCAGTGGGAAAAAAATCGAATAAAAACCTGGCGTCCGTAGGCATTTTAAGCTTACGCTGAGCAAAACGTTACTAATATATATATATATGTACTATGAGTGTATGAATTGTTCAACATCAAAAGTTCTACAAAAAAGTCCGCGAGAGCATATCACTATCGTCAATACATCGTCCACTATAAGTGTGTTTACGTTTTCATTTCTACGTTTTCATTTCTTCCAACAATCTCCATTCAATTACTGAGGCGACAGTTTACGAGCAAGCTAGGGGTGAGCATATTGGCCCAGATACAGCCAGCAGCAAACTGTCGGGTCATGTTGAGAAGAGAAGAGTGGTTGTGTTTGGAGTTTCCCTGGAAGTTCACTCGTCTTTTCTTCATTTCGTCTGTGAACTTTTCGTTCCTCAAAATACAGAGTCAAGTTAAGATTGGGCGGAAGGGGGATTTGTGTTTCATGCACCTCGCCATTCTTAAAATACGTCTGACTAGAATTCGTTGCACATGCATCTCCATGATAATATAATTAATAGTCCAGTCAGTGATTTTAACCCATCATGCCGAGACGTAAAACGGATATTGGTTGTAGTTCATTTACATCGCAAAAAGGCGTTTATCACGTAATGCATTCAAACTGTTCCGGGGCGAAGCCGGGCGGGTTGCTAGTGACAATATAAATAAAAACTCAGCAATTCTTCTAGGTTTGTGCCGTGTCTTGTGTGAGGTTTCGCCTAGGACACCAAGCTGGCTCATCGGCGGGCTCATGGTGTCCCCGCCCGGACCCCCACAGGAGCGACGAACTGCGTGCCACCTCCCTTTATATTAGGTGCAACTGCACCACTTGACTGAGAGAATTAAACGCTCAAGCAGCCCTAACCTCCCTATGAAGGCTTCCAAAAAGATGGTATATTGGCTTTCACGGAAGTTCGTCGCTCCTGTGGGGGGTCCGGGCGGGGACACCAAGAGCCCACCGATGAGCCAGCTTGGTGTCCTAGGCAAAACCCCACACAAGACATGGCACAAACCTAGAAGAATTGCTGGGTTTTAATTCACCGCCCGAGAAAGCCAATACAATATAAATAAACATTATGAATTGGACGTCCTTACATTATTAAGAAGATATTACTCGTATTAAAATCAGAAAGCAAAAGTCTCAAGTTATAATTCAATATAGCATATTCATACAAATTTATTGTCTTAATATTCATTGAACTCTCATAATGAAATGGGTCTTGTGGATGTCTTACTCGATTTTAAGTCGCCCGTCCATATCAATTCAAGATGCTGGTTGATTTTTAGCCTATTTTCAATTTTGAAAAAATAGGCTAATGAGATCACCTTTTGTCCGTGTGTGCGTGCGTGTGTGTGTGTGTGTGTGTGTGTGTGAGGTGTGTGTGTGTGTCCCCCCCTAATAAAATCTAAACGGCTGGAGCGATTTCAGTGAAACTCGGTAAGTTCATAGCACTATTCCCGGTGACCTCGATCGTGCCCTTCAAATCTTGTTACGTCTCACCAATCCAACATGGCGGCTGTGCGAAATATTTCACTAGCATTCAATATCTCCGAAACTATTACCGTTATCGCCCTGAAATTGTGTACGGTGATAAAGGGCACTACTAGAAGTTCACCTATGAGACTTTCAAAAACCTGGTGACTACAAAACCAACATGGTGGCAAAGCGAAGTTGAGACGTTTAAATAGACTCTTCTCGCGATTTAAATATCCAAACGTAATCAAACTTGGTACAGCAAATATTTATGCACATTGCAATGCACTGGAGTCTAATTTAGTTCAATTGTTTACATAACTCAAAATGGTGGCTGTGCGAAATATTTCACTGACATTCTATATCTCCGAAACTATTACAGATATCACCCTGTAATTTTGTACGGTGATAAAGGGTACTGATACAGGTTTACCCATGTATATTTCATAAACCTGTCAAGTACAAAACGAACATGGCGACCAAGCGAATTTGAAATATTTTAATAGACTTTTCTCGTGAGTTAACTCTCTGAGCGCAGTGAAATGTGGCACAGTAAATGATATTGTAGATTGTAATGCACTGCCATCTAATTTAATTCAATCGTTTACATAACCTCAAGATGGCGGCTGTGCGAAATTTTAAATTTAGGGTTTATTTCTTGTGTCGTAATCATGCGAAGTGAAAGTTTGAATAATGAACCTAGGCAATAATTGTCCTTGAATGGTACATAACTCTATGGCCTATACATATGACAATCCTAATTGGCGAGGTTCCGAAATATTTAGACGGTTCTCAATATCTATGAATCTTTTACAGCAACCAAACTGATTTTTTTTGTTCATAGAGACTATGAACATATGTTCACCTATAGGACTTTCAGTAACCTGGTGAGCACAAATCCAACATGGCGGCGACGCGAAGTATAAATATTTAAATGGACGTTTCTCGCGAACTAACTATCCGAGTGCCATGAAACGTTGCGCGTTAAATGCTTATACAAATGTTGATCCACTGGCACCTAATTTATTTCGATTGTTTGCATAATCACAAGATGGCTGCTGTGCTTAATTTTAAAATCTCGTTTTGACTTCTTTTGTTCTAATCATGCGATTGAAGTTTGAATACCACACGCACACAATAATCTTAATGTAATAGTACAAAATTAAAAATCCAACCTGGCGACCATCTGAAATATTTAGACGGTTCTCAGTATCTACGAATCTGTTACAGCAATTAAACTGAAATGTTGTATGTTGATAGAGGCAATTAACATGAGCAGGATATATGAAAATAGGCTGTATAGTTCTTCACGGAACTACTTGTTATACGTGTTGTACATAGAACACATTCGATATTTCATCATCATAGTCTCAAGTGATCCTCATCCAAGTTTCTTTAACATATGAATGAAACTGCTCCTGGGATTAAAGCCACTGAGCACAAATCTAGTGGTCTTCCTTTGTACAATTTCCAACTCATTGATGAACCCTACGTGGTATGGATCCCAAACAATCGAGGCGTATTCCAGAAAAGGTCTTGCGAAAGACAAATAATCGTTTACCAGAGGTACTACTTTCTCTTAATACCCTCATTACAAAGTGCGGAAGACAGCTTCGGTGGCGTAGTAGGTAGCATGCTGAGCTTCTATGCCCAAAGTCGCAGGTTCAAACCTGGCCGAATGGTCGGATTTTTAAGAGCGTTAAAATCACTCAGTATGCCTTACTTCGAAGGGGAAGTAAAGCCAGCGGTCCCATGTCATAGATGTATGGCATGTAAAAGAAACTTCCACTAAGTAAACTTGTGTGAAGCAAAATATGTAGGTTAGGTTTGATTAATGCTCTTAATTTCCGACGGTCGCCACCAGGCGCTTGTTGCGATGGCATCTTGTGGTATCCAAGGTCATAGCTAGGTGTCGTGGACGGTAGCATTTGTTAGCGAAAGTTGGAACTACTTGAAATTATAGTCTGCAGTCCTTACTTGTATCAAAACAGATAACTCACTCTAATACAGTCTTCACAATTAACACAGGTTGTCAGACAGATTCTACACACACCCAAAGTACACGGGGCTACATGACCGTGTTGTCGCAGACCCTAAACTAAGGAACCAACCAACAAAGTGCGGAGATTTGTAAGCCTTAGAAACTTCACATCCTACATGACTACTCCATTCCATATCAGTCCTTACGTGAACGCCCAAATATTTGGATGAATCTTCTTCTACAAGTATTTCCGAGCCAATGTCATATTGAAAATCCTGCCTTCACCCTTTCCCAATTTTTATGAAACTATATTTCCTTGTATTTATTTAAATTTTATTTTCAATCGCCCACATTTAGACCAGGTTCAGGTCATCTTGATGTACTGTGTTGTCTTAAAAGCCATGTATCTTATATGAGTTTCAAATGTCTACTGATTCGTTTCCTCGCATACGTTTTGTGATTACTGGTACAATGACTCCAGCACCGGTCAGTATATTCTGGGATGTCACGCGGGCATTTATCATACGGTACTTGCACCGCGGGTCAGTATTATACGACACTTGTACCGCGGGTCAGTATCATAAGGTGCTTGTACCGCGGGTCAGTATATCTTGAGATGTATGTGTTATCATTGTCTTCTCATTATTCTGAGTTTCAACGGGTTTGGGGTTGATACCATTAATTTCCATGTGGCAGACGTATGATACGACCGGACTCCCGTCCTGACACCAACCTCATCAGGGCAGTTAATAAGACATGAAACCAATGAACATTAGTGAAACTGGAGAAGGAGTTGGTAGCAAGCAGACAATGACTAACTTTACACGATATTACTATCCTATGCTGTTTTATGGTGCATTGAGTGTATTATTTTCAATCGCCCATAAGCCTTTATTTTCTATTTTCATTTATGAAAAAAAATAGGCTTATGAGATCACCTGTTGTCCGTGTGTGTGTGTGTGTGTGTGTCTGTGTGTGTGTGTCTCATAAATTATAAACGGCTGGAGCGATTTCAATGAAACTCGGTAAAATCATAGTACTATTTTGGCCGACATTGATCGTACCCTTAAATTTTATTACGTCTCACCAATCCAACATGGTGGCTGTGCAAAATATTTTACTAGCAATCTATACCTCCGAAACTATTACCGATATCGTCGTGAAAGTTTGTACATTATAATAAAAGTCACTACTGGAAGTTCACCTATGTGACTTTCAAAAACCTGTTAACTACAAAACGAATATCGCGGCCAAGCGATGTTGAAACATTTGAATAGATATTTTTCGTGATTCAGCCATCCGAGCGCAGTTAATCTTGGTACAGCAAATGTTTATACACATTTCAATGCACTGAAATATGATTTAGTTCACTTTACATAAACCTTAAAATGGCGGCTGTGCGAAATTTTAAAATTAAGGTTTTTGTTTCTTGTGCCCTAATCATGCGATCGAAGTCAACGTTTGAATAATGAACCTACGCAATAATTGTCATCGAATAGTGCATAACTCTATGGCCTATATATATTTAAATCCAACATGGCGACCATGTGAAATATTTAGACGGTTCTCAATATCTACGAATCCATTACAGCAATCAATCTGAAAATGTGTATGTTGATAGAGGCAATTAATACATGTATGATATATGAAAATAGGCTATTTAATTTTTCACGGAACTACTTGTTACTAGATGTAACATATTTGCAGAAACCCGAGGAGTTCGCTCTTCGCCTAGATGGTTTTAGATGGTATTAGAAAGATATCTCTAGGAACTGTATTTTGTAGCTCTTTAGTTGGTCAACATGATTTGGCCCAATGACCCGTCAGGTTTCAATGTATAAAATACAGGTTGTCTCAAAAAATATACTAACACATTGAATGACTATACAATGATTATTTATGAACATAGAGACAAGTTTAAGGGCTTCAATTATAAAGGAGACATGTAATAAGACTCATGTTCGCAAATGTTCAAATTGATGACCGTCAGTGTCCAGACGAAGCTGATAACGCGAAGCAATGGATTCGCAAACGTTACGACAAAGTTCATTTGGAATTTTGTGACATTGTCTTTCATTTAATTTCGTGTTGGAATGTAGGATTTCCAGCGCAGACGCTTCATTATGTGATGGACGCTATCTTTTGAGATGTGTGTCTCTCGAGCCGTTTGTCGTAGTGATTTCGGTGGGGATCGAGTGAGGGCTTCCTGCTCCTGTTCTTCTTTTCTAGCACTGGTGGATGTCCGTGGTCGTCCAGAACGTTTCTTGTTGACGTTGTGAACGGTTCCATCTGCTTCAAATTTATCTCAGATGCGAGTAATGGACCGGTGCGTGGTGGCGGTTTGTCGAACTCCTGGACACTGACGGTGATCAATTTGAACATTCGCGAACATGAGTCTTTAATTACATGTCTCTTCTATAATTGAAGACCTTAAACTTGTCTCTATGTTCATAAATAATCATTTTATAGTCATTCAAAGTGTTAGTACATTTTTGAGACACCCTGTATTTAAATAACACTCCTGGGAAATCATCATCATCATTATCATCGAATTCCAGCTCCAGTCGCCCGGGTGCTGTTAACGAGCCCTCGCCACCTTTTCCTGCCCATGAATAGTAGCTCTTCATGGGTCCTTCTCCAGTCCGGCCCTATGTCTTCAAGATCATCCTTGATTTGGTCCAAACATTTCTTCTTAGGTCTTCCTACTGGTCTTTTTCCTGGGATAATCTTGTTGAAATAAGATTTTGGTGTCCTCTCATCTCCCATTCTTTGAAGATGGCCATACCATCCTAATCGTTGCTTCTGCAAATATTTTGTAGCACTGATATCTATGCCAGCCTCTGTCCTGTTTGTTTCGTTCCTTATTTTGTCTCTCCTGGTCCTTTGAAGCATTGTTCTTATAAACTTCATTTCGGATGCCTGAATCTACTTTCTTCTCTTCTGGACAGAGTGCACGTTTCTACTCAGTAAGTTAGAATTGGGATGTAGTATGTCTTAAACAGTATATGTTTACACTTCCTGGGCACTTTATTATCCCACAGTAGTGTTCTAACTTGTGCATAGAAGGTGGCTGCATTACTAGTCCTATTTGTTACTTCACTGTTGCTGTTGTTATCCTTACTCAGTGTGCTACCAAGATATTTAAATTTGATCAACAATTTGTAGAAGCTGATTATTCAAGTAAATGGTTGCATTAGACAGTCCTGTTGTCAACACTACTGTCTTACTTTGGCTTATTTTCAACCCATATTCCTTGAACAGCTTGTCCCATGCATCCAGTTTTTCTTGTACCTCTCTGGCTCTTTCTTCCCAAATCCTGACGTCACTGCAAAGACAAGGGCATTTGTTTCATTACCCTTGTATTCCTTTATTCACTTCAGTATTATGTCCATCACTGTGACGAATAACAATGTCGACTGTGAACTTCCTGGGAAATATTACATGTATTAGGTAATTGTCATTATTTTAATGGGGCCCCATTAGTGTTGACCGACTGAAAAGCTACTAAATACAGTTTGTAAAGCCAACTCTGAATGAATGGCTTCAAAACTTTACATAGTTATCTTTAGGAATGACCAATTTCTTGCCCGATGGGCTTACTTTCTTTTGGTCTAAAGTACAGGTTTCTTTCTCTGTTGTCTAATGAGTACTTGTTTGTCCTCAGGGTCCAGCATGACGATGGATGTGAAGGCCGAGACGCAGAAGAACAGCTCCACTCCTCAGGAGTGTGCTGGTTGCGGGAAGAAGATCACAGAGCGGTGAGTACCGTACTCAACATACATTAGTACAGTCAATATGATAAGTCACTGTTTTGTTTCTTCCTTCACAAGCTTGGTAATCAGTTATTAAACACAAATGAATCGCATCGTTTTATGTAGTGTTGTGCACGATTTGTTAAATATTTATGTTTTATCAGGGAGGTTCTTTAACAACCCAAGATAAATGGGCTTCCATATTACGTGTAGACCGACTGAAGAACATCGTAGTTTCATACTAAAAATTGATTGTAAATTTTCAGGTGGTCAATACGCATGTGTGCCTAATTATATGAGTTGGGAATATGACATTCTACCTACTAGAAGGGGTAGATGACCTCCCAGTTCTGCTCCTTAAAAATAAACTCTCTCTCTCTGTGGTTAACAGCCGTAAGGATAGTTGGCAGCAGCTCGCCATTCTTCCCGTCTCTCCGCCTTCCTCTACAGTTCACAGTATGAGCCACAACTCATATCTTGCAGTATTTGACTCATGTACTCCAGTCTGGGTCTTCCTCTATAATTCTTGCCGTCTACTGTTCCCTCAATTATAATTTTAAGCAGTCCATTGTGTCGCAGTATGTGGCCCACGAGGTGATGCTTTCTTCTTTTTAAATATTTTAGGAAGCATCTTCTCTCTCCCACTCTTCTAAAGACTTCCTCATTTGTGACCATTTCTTTCCAGCTGATTTTCCTAATCCTTCTATAGCACCAGGTTTCAAATGCTAGTAGTCTTTTCCTCTCTCTCTCTCTCTCCTATTGTCCAAGATTCGCTGCCATATAGCGCGAAGCTCCATACATAGGTCTTCAACATTTGTTTCCTCACATCAAGCCTTATGTTCTTTGCAGTAAATAGGTTCTTCTTTTTATAGAAAGCGTTCTTGGCTTGGGCAATCCTACTTAATATCTCTCTGCTGCTTCTTCCGTCATTCGTTATTTTACTTCCCAGATAATTAAACTCATTCACTTCTTGTATCGTTTCAGTTCTTAACTCTATTGCTGTCTGGTTTTCTCCATTTTTACTGCAGAGCAAAATTTTTGTTTTGTTTATATTTATTCTCATATTAAATTCTTCCTCCATTATTTTATCCATAACTAACTACCTAAAAAGTTATATGTGAGCAATTATTCGCAAAAATTACCAGAGGGAGTACAAGGATGACAGATTTTGGATCCTGAGGACGTGGTGGCACCGTGGTCAAGCTGTTGGCCTCTCACCAAGGTGGACTTGGTTCGATTCCCGGTCAATTTATGTGAGATTTTCGAAGTGAAACGCCATGTCCTGCGGTTCAGATTCCACGTAAGAAGGAGGTCCCGTGGCTCATAATCACCAGTTTATCGGTCACGTATAACTACAATCTTCCTTCTTAGATTTTGGATCTGTTGATGTTCGCTGGTCGAACTAAACATGTTACAAGGATGACAGCTTCGGGAACTGATGATGTTTACATGACGAACGAAACATGTTACTCGAATGACAGGTTCTGGATCTGATGATGTTTGCTTTACGAACGAAACATATTACGAGGATGACAGGTTCTGGGTCTGATGATGTGCGCTTAACGAACGAAACATGTTACAAGGATGACTGGTTCTGGATCCGATGATGTTTGCTTAACGAACGAAACATGTTACAAGGATGACTGGTTCTGGATACGATGGTGTTTGCTTTACGAACGAAACATATTACGAGGATGACAGGTTCTGGATCCGATGATGTTTGTTTAACGAACGAAACATGTTACAAGGATGACTGGTTCTGGATCCCATGATGTTTGCTTAATGAACAAAAGATGTTACAAGGATGACAGGTTCTGGATCCGATGATGTTTGCTTAACGAACGAAGCAACGAGGATGACAGGTTCTTGATCTGATGATGTTTGCTTTACGAACGAAACATATTACGAGGACGGCAGGTTCTGGGTCTGATAATGTGCGCTTAACGAACGAAACATGTTACAAGGATGACTGGTTCTGGATCCGATGATGTTTGCTTAACGAACGAAACATGTTACAAGGATGACTGGTTCTGGATACGATGGTGTTTGCTTTACGAACGAAACATATTACGAGGATGACAGGTTCTGGATCCGATGATGTTCGCTTAACGAACGAAACATGTTACAAGGATGACTGGTTCTGGATCCGATGATGTTTGCTTAACGAACGAAACAACGAGGATGACAGGTTCTGGATCTAATGATGTTTGCTATACGAACGAAACATATTACGATGACGACAGGTTCTGGATCTGATGATGTTTGCTTAAGGAACGAAACAACGATGACGACAGGTTCTGGATCTGATGATGTTTGCTTAACGAACGAAACAACGAGGATGACAGGTTCTGGATCTGATGAAGATTGCTATACGAACGAAACATATTACGAGGACGACATGTTCTGGAACTGATGGTGTTTGCTTGACGAACGAAACATGTTTCAAGAGTGACAGGTTCTGGATCTGATGATGTTTGCTATACGAACGAAACATATTACGATGACGACAGGTTCTGAATCTGATGATGTTTGCTATACGAACGAAACATATTACGAGGACGACATGTTCTGGATCTGATGGTGTTTGCTTGACGAACGAAACATATTACGAAGACGACAGGTTCTGGATCTGATGGTGTTTGCTTGACTAACGAAACATGTTTCAAGAGTGACAGGTTCTGGATCTGATGATGTTTGCTATACGAACGAAACATATTACGATGACGACAGGTTCTGGATCTGATGGTGTTTGCTTAACGAACGAAACAACGAGGATGACAGGTTCTGGATCTGATGATGTTTGCTATACGAACGAAACATATTACGATGACGACAGGTTCTGAATCTGATGGTGTTTGCTTGACGAACGAAACATATTACGAGGATGACATGTTCTGGATCTGATGATGTTTGCTATACGAACGAAACATATTACGAGGACGACATGTTCTGGATCTGATGGTGTTTGCTTGACGAACGAAACATATTACGAGGATGACATGTTCTGGATCTGATGGTGTTTGCTATACGAACGGAACATGTTTCAAGAGTGACAGGTTCTGGATCTGATAATGTTTACTGCATGGATGAAACATCTTACAAGAATGACAAGTTATTGATCTGATGATGGTCGCTGGACGAACGAAACATCTTAGAAGGATGACAGGTACTGGACCTGGTGATGATCGTTTGACGAACGAAACATCTTACAAGAATGACTGGTTCTTGATCTGATGTTCACTTGACGAACGAAACATGTTCCAAGGTCTGATCTTAGATAAGATTTCATTTTAAACACATGCAGATTTTTTCAGGTAGAATGTTATATCCCCTACTCGCAATATAATTGGGTATACATTTTTGTTGGCCAACTATAAGCTATCAATTAATTGTTACTGTGAGCGAACACTGAAATTAGACTCCAAAGCTTTCTATAGATTCTAAAAAGCAACACTGGAGAAACGGCTTCAAATTTTGGGATGCAACTACGTTAGAACAACTGGTACCAAAAGTAAAATTGAATTTGAATTAAAAGTTGAACCAGGAAGGTATTATCCGATGGCGATAAAAGTCGGTGGATGTGAGGAACAGACATAGAAAAACATAGACCAAAAGTGCAGAACAATGGGATGATTTATTGCAGAGTTAGAACGATACAAAGTGAGGACGTCAATAAGGTGTTGGTCCACCCCTGGTCTGGATGCAAGCTGTCACTCGACGTGGCATGGACTGATAAAGTTCCCTGATAGTGTCCTGTGGAATTTCGTGCCAAATGGTCTCCAACTGTTGGGCTAAATCTGCGACATTCCGGGATGTTCGCAATCACCTTTCCATGACGTCCCAAATGTGCTCTATAGGACAGAGATCAGGTGACCGAGCTGGTCAAGGAAGGATAGGGCAAGCTTGTGGCCGGGCATTATCATGTTGGAAAGTGAGGCCTGGATGTTGCTGAAGGAACGGTAACAAAACCGGCCGTAGAATGTCATAAGCATACCGCTGTGCAGCAGGCGCGGATTCAAGGGGGGGGGGGGGGGGGGTCACGGGGGTCATGACCCCCCCCCCCCCAAACGGAGACCAAATTTTTTTGCAAACTCAAAAAACGAAAACACAATTACCAGACAAATAAAACTTAACGAATTTTAACTGAAAAACAGTTTTGTTTCATTTTATTCAATACTGAATTATCTTTATTGGAATTATTATGTTCTGTTACAACTGTACATATATATTTACAACTTCAAACCTCTTGTATAAAAACTATTAGTTATACAACAAGATCAACTCGTCTATTTTGTTTAGCAAACCTTGTGATTACCGAATCGATGTTTATAGTGATGTCACGATGAATGTGCAGCAATGCACGGATAGGAAACTGGGGCTTTTTTCGCACCAAAAATTTTTGCCGACGTCCAAACTGCAAGCTTGGTTGGCAATTTAAGCTGTGACTTTCTCCCTTTGTCGGTATCAACTCGACTTGCCGAAACTGTAACGTACCTTGATCCTTTTCTCGAAGCTCGATGTAAGAGTCGCAAAACAAGCCGTTGCAATTTGTACGAATATTTTTGGTGCGCTAAACGCATCAAATTTCTATCCATGAAGCTTGCTAAAAATTTGGTCTGGTTTTGTACGTTTGGTTATTTTGTGATTGCGTTTTTAGTGATACCATTTTTCTTAACAATTTCGATTCTCTGACCCCCCCCCCCCCCAAAGCCAAACTCTAGATTGAATCTCTGACCCCCCCCCCCCAAACCAAACTCTAGATCCGCGCCTGCTGTGCAGTCAGTATGCCGGAATGACTACCAGAGGGGTCCGGCTATCAAAGGAGATAGCACCCGAGACCATTACCCCCTGTTGTGGGGCTGAGTGGCGTGCGATAGTCAAGGCAGGATCCCCACGCTGGCCTGGACGTCCTTAAACACGTCTGCGGTTGCCATCAGGGCGCCGTTCGAAACGGGACTCTTCTCTAAAGATTATACGTCGATACGTCGGTGGCGTAGTCGGTAGCATGCTGAACTGTAGTGCCCAAGATAGCGGGTTCAGACCCGGCCAAAGTCGTCGAAGTTTTTAAGAGCGTTAAAAAACCTTCAGTATGCCTTCCTTTGGAGGGGAAGTAAAGCTGGCGGTCCCATGTCATAGATTTATGGCATGTAAAAGATCCTTCCACAGACTAAACTTGTGTGAAGCTAAATTGTTAGGTTAGATTTCGTCAGAATGCTCTATCAAAGTTCCAACGTTGACCACTAGGTATCAATGATATCTGGTAGTGAAAGTTGGAACTACTTGAAATTGAACGGAACTTGTAGCTCACTCTAAGGGTGTCCACTGGAAGCTGCTACAGACTCAGGCGAGCCGAACATGCCCTTGGACACTCCCGGCACTAAAAGCCTTACAATAAATAAATAAATAAATAAATAAATAAATAAATAAATAAATAAATAAATAAAATACGTCCCCAGTCAGCACTGTTGCACGTTGCTCGAGTGCGGCACCACTGTTATCTGACTGGACGTTTTTTTTTTAGCGTATGGCTTTTAGTGCCGGGAGTGTCCGAGGACATGTTCGGCTCGCCAGTTTTGTAGCTGCTTCGAGACGGGCACCCAATGGGTGAGCTACAAGTACCGTTGGGGAGGAAAGTTGGAATGGAAGGGCGAGGAGTTGGAAGGTAGCGGCTGTGGCCTATAGTTAGGGACCAACCCCGGCATTCGCCTGGAAGGAAGATGGGAAACCACAGAAGACCATCTTCAAGGTTGCCGGCGGGGGGGATTCGAACCTCCTCGCCTCCCGGATGTGAGCGACTGCCATTAGTCATGCAGCAACGACCACGGCTAACTCACCCGGTGACTGGACGGTGAACAGGCGTGAGCGATAAGCGGCGTAACGGGCAGCACGAGCTCGAGTTCCTATCGCTCAGGCGTCTGTTGAATGTCATGGTGCACTCATGTGTGTGGGTCACACGCTGGATCGTTGATAACGACAACTTCGGTGCTGTGACAGCTTTTCTGTCAATCTCTCTGTCTGCCCGTGCTGTTGTGGGCCTCGGTCCACCACTGCCGTCCTGACGGTGATGCCTGCCGTTGCTGACCTGCGCTTGTCAGCATCGTCTGATCGCCGCATCACTTCCACCCAAATGTCCAGCGACAGCTCGATTCGACCAACCAGCTTCTTTCAATCCGATTGCACGACCTCCTTCAAACTCTGTCATCCGCTCGTAATGAGCACGAATCCTTCGGCGTGGCATTCTTACAGCCGACGTTCAGATATCGCAGTCAAATGCAACAGCTACTTTGAGCATACGTTTCAGAATCGCGCCTTATATACACCTGATGCACGCGCAGTTTGGATGCGCGGGAGCTCCCGCTATTCATTCATTGGACACGAAGCTTTAATCAGTTGCATGTTCGGTCCGAATGTCTTAACATACGTAATTTCCTTACAATCGGACAACGCCTTCCCGGTGCGTCGGTTTTTTTTTTGTTAAACAGTGCAACATACTTATTGAAACGAAGTCATGAACTCATGTACGGCTGATTTCATACATGTTTCTCTTGAAAGCTATTGACTTTGCTTTGCACACTATTGTGATACTGATCAGCTACTAGTGCCACTACTAAAACTTAATGTAATGTTATCCTACAGGTTCCTCCTGAAAGCACTCGACCTCTTCTGGCATGAGGACTGTCTCAAGTGCGGATGCTGTGATTGTCGACTGGGAGAGGTCGGCTCTACGCTTTACACCAAGGCTGACCTCATCCTCTGCCGCAGAGACTACCTCAGGTAGGAACTAATTGATAGATGTCTTCAAAATTTTACTAATAGAGCTGTAAAAGTACATACGTTCTTAGTATGAGAAAAATCGAATCCATTCTAAAATAGTTTAAAGTTTAGAGGAATAAAACAAAATGAAACAAATGGTGTCAACAAGAATTGAACCTGAGTCGAAGAGTTGCCACACAGTGCACTTGACCATCGTGCCACGCTATTTATTTGAAACTTACTGAACACAAATCATTATTATTATTATGGAGTTGAAGCCATTTTCGGTGTTGCCTTAGCAAACGAATGTTTGATGCTTTCAATCGGTCAACACGAACTTTTCCCAAAAGAGATGGGTTATTCCCTAATCCTGAAAAAATACATGACATTAATGTGGGAAACGGTTTCCAGATCATGACACTCACAAGCATCGAATATAGAACTGAATTATTTATTAAAACAAAGAAACTTACTAGAATACAATATATAGAATTAAGGGAATGTGTTTCACGGCTCATCAGAACTCGGAATATTGCTTCTCTTCTTTTTATTCTCAGACAATGGCGCTGAGCTTACTCCTGCGCCCGCTAGATCCCATACTCGGCCCCCTTGATCCTCATCCGGCTCCCACACTCAGCCGTCCTGATCCTCATCCGACCCGGATGAAGAAGATCCGCCCGGCCAGGGCCTCAAGAACTCCGCACAGGACGATGTGATTCTTGGTCCAGCATGGTCTCCTTCTCTGCTGACGTCATATGTGTCGTTGTGTTTTACACGAGTCACTCGATAAGGTCCTAGACTTTTGGTTTTTAGTTTCAGATGTGGACCGATCTGAGTGCGTTTGATGGCAACCAGGTCGTCGACCTGACACTTCTTAGGCTCCTTACGTCGTCGGTTGAATTCAGCACGATTTTCAGATTGTACTTTTTCTATCTGCTTTTTTGCATCTTCTCTCATCTGATCACGTTTTTCGTTGAACGAATCGATTAGCTCCTCTTCGATGAGTTGCACTACGTAGATCATTTTGGTTGTGCATTCTGACTCCTGTCAGCAGCTCGAAAGGTGACATTCCGATGCTCCTCTGGAACGTCGAGTTGATAGCTCGTTGGACGGATGGTACAACCTTGTACCATTTTGTCGGATCGTCAATGCTAAGTTTAACGATGATCTTGGTCACAGATGAGTTGACTCTCTCGATTTGACCATTGGCTCTTGGCAGTCCAGCTGTGATCAAGACGTGCTTGATACCCTGCGATTTACAGTAGTCCTGGAACTCATGGGAGGTGAACGATGGCCCCCTGTCGGTGATCACTTGAACTGGGTTTCCAAAGTTCGTCCTCTGAAACTCCATCTTTTCAATCGTCTCGGCCGATTTGGTAGTTTTCACAGGATACAGCCAGGTAAACTTCGTGAGGCGTCTATCACACAGAAGATGTGTTCATATCCCTTGTGTGTAGACTTAAGTGGTCCAATGTGATCCATGTGGTAGGTGTGCAATGGCACATTCTCCTTGAACATCGGATGTAACCAACCTTCTTTCTTGCCTGCCTTCCTGTTAACCACCAGACACTTCACACAGTTGGCTATGACTCGTTTCACCTTGTTGGCCAAGTCTGGAATATAATATTCCTGCTTCACGTCTTCTTCAGTCCTTTTAAAAGCGTAGTGTCCCTTCTCATGTGCAGGTCTGATGATTTCATGGTGCATTGCCCGCGGGACCACCAACGTCTCTCGCCCGTCAACAAATTTAAACAGCAGTCCATCTCTGACGATGAAGTTTTCGTAAGGCCCTTTCTCCAGTGTCGCTGTTATCGCTGTCAATCCTTCGTCTTTTCTCTGGGCGATTTTGATCCTCGCTTGAAGGCCATCAGGGAATCCAAACATCACTGCTGGACATCGGCTCAGGGCATTGGCATGTTTCATCCTGGTTGCAGTTCGGTGTTCGATGGCACAGTCAAACTCTTCCAAGGCCATAGCCCATCTAGCTACTCGCGGGACCAGGTCCCTTTTGTGCATTGTCTTTTGGAATGCCATACAGTCAGTCACGATCTTGAACGGAATTCCAAGCAAGTACACCCTAAACCTTTTTAATGCATTCACCACAGCTAAGATCTCGAGCTCGTAACTGCTGTATTTTTCTTCCTGTATCGTCGTCTTTTTACTCATGTATGAGACTGGATGTAGTTTGTTGTCCTCTGGGTACTTTTGCAACAACACAGCGCCATACCCACTCTTGCTGGCGTCAGTGTGCAACTCCGTCTCGTATTTCGGGTTGTATATCTTCAACACAGGTTCTGAAGCGAGAAGACGTTTGAGCTCTACAAATGCACGTCGTTGCTCCTCGCCAAACTTGAACTCCGGCTTACTTCTCAACAGATCGCTCAGTGGTTTGGCTACAATCGAGAAATTTGGGATAAATTTTCTAAAATAGCCGGCCAATCCGAGAAAGCTCTGCAGCGCAGCGATCGTCTTTGGCTCCGGGAAGTTTAGTACAGAAAGGACCTTCTCAGTGGCGGGTTGAATCTGTCCACATTGAATAGTGTATCCAAGGAACTGTACACTCCTCTTCAGAAAATGGCACTTCTCGAAGTTGATTTCCAGCCCGTACTCTACAGCTAATTCCAACACTCGTCTCAAACGTAGGAGTGCCTCGTCGTCATCCTTCGCTGGGATGATTAAGTCATCCATATAGGTAAACACTATGTTCTCTCGGATTAACTCCCAGAACACAGCTTTAATAAAGCGTTGGAAGACTGCCGGTGAGTTGGTAAATCCAAATGGAACTTTTTTGTACTGGTACTGTCCAGAACGCGTTACGAATGACAAATATCGTCGACTTCCTTCTTCGACTTCCACGTGAAAGAATCCGTTCCTGAGATCCAAGGTGCAGAACACCGTAGCATCCTGTAACTTGTCCAGAAGATCCTCTATAACTGGCATGGGAAATAGATCCCTAACAACGATTGAGTTCACTGGACGAAAATCAGTACAAAGTCGCTTTTTTCCATTTTTCTTTTTGACTACCACCACTTGGCATATATATTCTGATTGACTCGGTTCTATGATATCTTCCTCCAGCCACGTCTCGACTTGCTCATCGACAAACTCGTTCTCAAGCGGTGCCATTCGTCTGGGCCTGCTAAATATCGGTTTTTCTTCTTTCAATGTGATCTTCATCTTGACATCAGTAGATTTCGTCTTCTTTGGTACATATCTCGCTACCAAATCCTGGATCTGTTCCCTTTTTTCCTCATCAACGCAGTTCTCGATATCAAATTCCTGTTCGTCGGCTACCCTGATCACCATCATTGGGACCTCTAGTTTCTTGATGGTAACTCCTTGCTTGATCAGGATGACCTCAACCTGATCCAATAGATCGTTACCAATAACCATGTCCCACTCCATAGTATCATCAGAAACAACATAAACGTTGGTGTATTGGCTTTCACGGCCGGTGAATTAAAACTCAGCAATTCTTCTAGGTTTGTGCCGTGTCTTGTGTGGGGTTTCGCCTAGGACACCAAGCTAGGCTCATCGGCGGGCTCTTGGTGTCCCTGCCCGGGACACCAAGAGCCCGCCGATGAGCCTAGCTTGGTGTCCTAGGCGAAACCCCACACAAGACACGGCACAAACCTAGAAGAATTGCTGAGTTTTAACATAAACGTTGGTTTGGAACTCCAGCTCGTCTACCTCAACGACTGTTGTGAAGCAACCAGAGGAGCAACAAAACCATTACCGAATCCTTTCAAAACAAGATCCGTGCTCTTCAATCCTGGGGAACCCATGGTCTTATGGATGTTTTGTCGCAGTAGGTTATAAGGACTGCCACAGTCGATAAGTGCCTGAAGTTTCTGCTGACCCAAACTAACCTCTTTGAACTTGAGGCAGCTTTTCTTTTCATCAATAAGATTGATACCTTGATTATTCCTCTGATCGTTCTTCCTCTCTTTTTTGCACTCGGATGAAATGTGGCCAAACTCGTTGCAGTTGAAACATCTCTTGCCTTTATTCTTGTGCTCACATTCCTTTGAACTATGACCAGATCCACCGCAATTATAACATCTATCTCCACTACTCGCCTCTTTCTTCTTTGTACTGCCCCAGCACTTACCGTCCTTCTCGTTGGCACTCTTGGCACTTCCTTGAAAATTACTGTTATTATACTTTGTGCTTTTCTTTGGCAAAGACTTCACCGCCATCTCATAACTTCTCATTTTCTCCTTGAAATCCTTGGAATTTTTTGCTCCATAGAGAAGAAGTTTTGATCCTGAATCGTCCTCGATCCCATCAATCACGTACTGACACAGAGAAACTTGCTCAACATCACCTCTACTGGCGATTTCCTTCATCACAAGAAAGTACTCCTGTAGAGATTCGTCGCGCTTTTTTCGTCGCTGGGTTAACAACTTGTGGGTTTCTGCACTGCTTGCCACCACGTCAAACTCCTCTTTCAGGGCCTTCTTCAGTGCAGTCCAGGACGTCAGTCCTTTCTCACCTTGAATAAAAAGCTTAGCTAAACCATCGAGTGATTTCTTAGCGAAAATAAACATTTGCAGCTCACTCCATCCCATTAAGATAGATGTCTCCTCAAAATCTGCGATCCATTTCTTCACTGGGTAACCATCCTTACCGTTAAATGTTTTCATAGTGCCCTCTACGTCGCGGAACGACAATGACAACTTATGTTGTTCTCTATACCTTCTGTGCTGGTCTTCCTCTTCGCTCTCTTCGTCTTCTTCGTCTTCTTCATCTTCGTCATCATCGTCTATATTAGTTGCGAGTTCATCCAATTTTCTCAAGTAATAACAAATGGTGTTAATCATTACCTCCTTTGTCCCGATCTCGGTATTAAGAATCTCAGAAACACGCAACAGATCAGCCTTGGAAAATGTTTCTTCGATAAATTTCTTCTTAGCTTCCTCTTCAATGGAATTTTCGTCAAAATCGAATCCAGGAAACTCTCGCAGTCTCTTTCGATTCTTCCTGTCGTCTGGTATATGTTCGAAAATGAGGTTATGTAAAACTTTGATTGCTTTGACCGGAGCATCACTTATGTTCTTATTTATTTTCTCTATTGCACCGAGTGTAGTCATCTTATTTGTTTACTCAGGTCTATCAAGTAGATTTCCGTCAATATCGCTTCCTCAAAACCTCGCTATCAAACCTGTTTAACCTCATTCACCAAACCGGTGATATTTGTAGGTGATATCGTTGAATACCGCTTCCCGTCGTTTCTCTCTGACGAGTCGCTATCCTCTTACCACATCCACAATCCTCTGTCGTCGTTTAGATTCCGACCCTCGTCGTCGTCACGGCACCACTAATTGTCACTGAAACTGAAGAACAAATTTTGCTAGCCTATGAATCCTCGTCGTAGATTCGCACGTCGTGGGCTCACAAAACTGCACGTCGTCTCGTCGTCAACGTCGTAAGCAACAGCAACAAATATGATTAGCCGTCCACTTCGTCGAAAATAGCGTCGTATTTTGCGTCGTACTTCGTGTCGTGGATTTCGTCGTAACTCGTTGAATCAGTTCATCCCGGACGAGCCCCCATTTGTGGGAAACGGTTTCCAGATCATGACACTCACAAGCATCGAATATAGAACTGAATTATTAAAACAAAGAAACTTACTAGAATACAATATATAGAATTAAGGGAATGTGTTTCGTGGCTCATCAGTACTCGGAATATTGCTTCTCTTCTTTTTATTCTCAGACAATGGCGCTGAGCTTACTCCTGCGCCCGCTAGATCCCATACTCGGCCTTCTTGATCCTCATCCGGCTCTAAAATTTATGTCAGAAAGTGTGGGTGAAAATATTTACAATATGTACACTTATTAGGTTAAATATTTTCTCCCATACTTTCTGACATAAATTTTAGGGCCTACTGTCGACCAAAATATTATGTACACTCGAGTTTGAAGGTTGTTTGTGAAGTAACCAATAGACCTACATAAAATCCAATAACATCATCATTTTCGTCGTTCTATTTTACGTTAGTTCATGTAGGTTTGGAATTTTTAATTTATATTTTAATATTTTTTCTATCGCAGTTGGAACACAAAAAGTGACCATTTTTAAGCGTATTTCAACCATGCGTCACATTTAAGAATTATTATCTCACAAACCCGTCATCAGATCGAATCCAAATTTTAACACAATATACATTGGAATGTTGTAGAACTGGTTTATTGATTTCAACATTTTGTGTGTTCAAGAACGAAAGTTGTTATCAATTTTGTTAGTTAACATTTTCTCGGCTCGGGGTCGTTAGAAAATGTAGTTTTTGGATGCGTTGTAATCCTTATACATCACAAAGTTATGCTGTATGACTGTGAATCACGTAAATTAATTCACTTATTTTATATCGGTTTGTATTCGTACTGCGCCCGAATTCACCAATCAGTACCTATATCCGCTGCACTGTAAAGGATTGCAGACACGTAGCTACTCAGCTCACAAACTTACCATTGTCTGCTAAGTAAAAATTGGGAATTCTAGGATCATACAGGGTAGATTTATATAAGAGAATAGTACTAGCAGCCTAGATACAAATTTCTACTAGCATTTACATTCAAGCAAATCGAGAAACTCTAATCTCGAGGGGTGATAAGGTCTGTCTATAGTGAGCGCCTGTATCCTACCTAGCAGTACTATTTTCGGCGTTGACAAAATGAAAACGATGTCAGCTAAGATAAAAAAGTGGCTAATTCGCTAAAAAGCGCCAGCCGTTTATTTTGCTAAGGAAATACACACATGTCCTGGATGCATATCGATGATTAGTGTCTACATGACACTGCAAGAAATGAAAACTCAAGATAAACTAAACACGTGGCACTTATACATAATGTCCTGAAAATAAAGGTTGGAGAATTCGGTACTCCACTGATTCCTTCTTCTCTCAACGGAGAATAAAGCATTCCTTTGCCATTACAGAAATTAAACACAAAATGTATTACAAACGATGAACTCGAGTGGAGTTACTCAGAACCTCCACTGAAATATCAGATATATGAAACGGCGTGATTTAAAACATTACCCTATATTATGCATTGCGTTTCATATTTGAACCGTAGTTCCACATCTAAATATGTAAGATCAAGATTTACTCAGTATTAAATATATATCCATATGTACAATGATTTGTGATTCGCACAAATATTCACTTAACTGCGTTGAAGTGATTTAATTTCCTTTAATATACATGAGTCTTTACAACTCAAACTTCCTGAACAAACACCTTAACTCTATCGGATGAAAGTATAAATACTAGTCTGAATCAAGAGAACATAGGTGACAAACATTTAAGTTCAGCACTGCTCTAACTTTGTTTTCTCCCATTTGATTATTAAATCTCAAAAAATTCCTGAAATTCTTTGCTCGGCTTACATTTTCTTTGATAAACGTGAATATTCAAAGTGCATGGCATTTGACCTTCATTCCACACTTCCGTTCCAAAATTATACAACAATCACATTATTTCTTAAACACCCTGTACTGAACTTGCCTCAAATGCAATTAAACAATGTCACATACGCTGTGATCAAAACTAGGAAACATGACTCCTCAGTCTCCTTTTGTGAAAATACGTAACTCATTTACGTCTACGATTCCTTTCTTGCACGGTATTCCAAATCTACACCCCATTTCAGTGCATTTTCTCAATCAATGCAAAGAAAATCAGTAACTCTATTAAATATCCACGACCATTGTGAATATTGTTCAAGAAAGAAACTTTAACAAATTCCTCTACTCTTATACAAAAATTTCCTCGTGCCTATAACTTCAAATCTTTAATTACTTTCTGTACAGTTACTTTTATATCACCTTGTGATTTAACTTTCTTAACTCCTTTTCACGTATTTAAATGCAGTTATTACATTATTGTAACTTTCAAAGAATTGTCCTCAAAAATTCATATTAAAAAATGGATATAAGTTTGTCCTCTTTTCCTGTGAATACACTTAAGTCTTAGCTATCTTCGTGAAATATTTTGTTTAACAAATTTTATCTAGGCTTTTTAATGCTTTAAATGTTTTATTGGACACACATATAAGGTTCTTGAAACACCTTTGTTACTAGGAAATATGGTTTATTACGTTTACAGCATAGTTCTACATAACTATCTGTTTCATTACAATGAATTTGGTATTCATTGATTTAATTGTCTATATCGAGTATTTAGACTATCTTTTACCAGATTTTGTGTCGTGTAACAATCCATTTTTGCACACCGTTGGCTTAAAATAAATTTCTGACACTCGAATCAACATCTTGAGTTGTCGAAATTTATTTGACACTTCGTGACATAGGTTTTTAAATATACGGTACTTAAGTTGTTCTATATACGTTCCATCGCTGCGCATAAACCAGATTTATTTAATTTAACGCGAGTATCTATAATTCTAAACGACTTTATATTGAAATGATTTAACGTTGACAACAGCAATACGCTAATAAAATTTCGTCCAAATGACGGAAATTTTCAATGAAAATGACTCCTAAGAAAATACTGATATACTGGATTAAATCTACACAATTTTAAATACAATGACAAAATTATACGATTGGTCAATTTGGATAAACACAGAACATGACTACAATTCTACTAAATATAAATCAATCTCTTCACTACCTTGAGCTGGCGATGATCTCTGATGTATCATGTCTCGTCTGGCAAGACAAATGTGTTTGAGCACAACGCCCACAGCTGCGAGAACCAGTTGTGGCGAGGCTTGCTAGATAACCTCACAGTGGGACAAGGTCGATGACATAACTGGGTTAGCGACCTCTCCGAGTACAGCAAGTCTCTCCCTCGCTCCTTCGCTCGACTCCCGCAAGTTGTTCGGATCTTCTGACGTTACCCCTTCACTGCGCCGACATCGCTTCTTATGGTTGAAATTCGATTGTTCTATAAGTGTCTTTGAGAGTATACTGGATGTATATGAACTCGTGTTATGAAGTGAAGATTTGTTCTGCATTTCTGCGCATCGCGTAGATGTTCAACTGCGCCGCCCATGTTGTGGATTTCTGGATTCAACTTTTCATTTCTGTAGTCTCTACTTCCCTATAATGTGCATCTTAGCACGAAGTCATAATCAGTTTAATGATTAAACCTGTATAAATTCCCCGTTGCCAATTTATAAACTGCATTATGTATAGTTCTCAAGGATGAGCTGAATTGTATGAGTAATATAGCTCTTTTCCTGAAGTGGATTGTTTGCATTTATCTGCGTGAGATGTGTAATAGCTTCGTATTGAAATACCGAAGTAACAAGCTGTGTTTCAAGTACTCCACAGACTTGCTGTATGAAGCTTCTTTAAATGTGAGTGTAAATGAACTCAGTCTCGTTCCGATAAGTGTGTCACTAAATCACTGGTCTACATGCTGTGCTGGTCTCAGTCAGAATGTCCCTTGCTTCACATGTCACAGCCTTCTGACTTCACACTCCTTCTCTCCACTTTCGTTATGCGTGGCACTGTTCTAGAAACAACTCGATTCTACACTGGCGGTCTTGTCCAGACCCGATCTGAATTAGGAATGACCGCTCGTTCTTGCTCTCCGAGTACGGCAAGTTCATCGCGTTGCCTCCCCTCTCGTGGTGTAACGTAGCTCCACAGACTTCCCCTCACTCATTCAGTCATTAACCTTGGTCACTTCTCCTCCTGCATGACGTTACTCTCACTTCTCGTGGTGTGACGCATTCTTACAATGTAGGCTTCCCTACATTCAGATAATAAATACACAACCATATTTAAATAGTTCCTTCTTTCCTTCCGGCCTTCCGTAATTGTTTAATTAATAATGATGCATAGTATTACACTCTATTTCATCTTAAGTTTTCCATATCTCACAAATTTTTAAGGAATAAGAGATTTTAATTCGTTCTTTTATTTCTCCTGGGTCCCAGTTCGTATCCCGTCTGGATCTTTAGTATTGGCCTTAAATAAATTCGGGCGCAGTACGAGGAATTGAGACATGGTTCACCAGCTAGCCGCTCCGGGAAATGGTGTACAGCGTTGCTGATATAGGGCCCATCACTTCCGAGCGAGGCGCGCCATGACGCCTGATGGAGCCCATTTTTGCAACGTTGTACAGCTTTCACCGGAGCGGCTAACTGGTCTTAATTCCCCGTACGAATACCAACCGATATAAAATAAGTGAATTAATTTACGTATTTCACAATCATACAGCATACCTTTTTGATGTATAAGGATTACAACGCGACCAAGAACTATATTTTCAAACCACCCCGAGCCGATAAAAAGTTACCTTACAAAAATGATAACAACTTTTTTCTTGGACACACAAATTTTTAGCCTATTTTCAATTTTGAAAAAATAGGCTTATGAGATCACCATTTGTCCGTGTGTGTGTGCGTGTGTGTGTGTGTGTGTGTGTGAGTGTGAGGTTTGTGTGTGCCCCCCCCCCCTTATAACTCTTAAGCGGCTGGAGCGATTTCAATGAAACTCGGTAAGTTCAGAGCACTATTCCGGGCGACCCCAACCGTGCCCTTCAAATTTTGTTACGTCTTACCAATCCAACATGGCGGCTGTGCTAAATATTTCACCAGCATTCAATATCTCCGAAACTATTCCCGTTATCACCCTGGAATTTATTACGTTGATAAAGGAAACTACTAGAAGTTCATCTATGTGACTTTTGAAAAACTGGCAACTACAAAACCAACATGGTGGTACGCGAATTTGCGATTTTTAAATAGACGTGTCTCGCGATTTAACCAACCAAACGCAATAAAACTTGGTACAGTATATGTTTATACACATTGTAATGCACCGACATCTAACTTTGTTCAATTGTTTACATAACCACAAGATGGCGGATGTGCGAAATATTTCACCGGCATTCTATATCTCTGAAACTATTAGGGGTATCACCCTGAAATTTTGTACGGAGATAAAGGGCACTACTGGAAGTTCATATATAATGCTTTCAAAAACCGGTTAACTATAAAACGAACATGGCGACCAAGCGAATTTGAAAAATTTAAATAGACCTTTCTCGCGATTTAATGTTCCAAACGTACTGAAATCTGGTACAGGAAATGTTCATACACATTGTAATGCACTGGTATCTAATTTAGTTCAATTGTTTACATAACCTCAAGATGGCGGATGTGCGAATATTAAAATTAAGTTTTTAATTCTTGTGTCGCAATCATGCGATCGAAGTGTAAGTTTGAATAATGAACCTACGCAATAATTTTCCTTTAATGGTACATGACTCTATGGCCTATACATATAACAATCCAACATGGCGACCATCCGAAATATTTAGATGGTTCTGAATATCTACGATCTATTATAGCAATCAAACTGATTTTTTATGTTCATAGGGGCTATGAACTTAAGTTCACCTATAGGACTTTAAATAACCTGGTGATCACACATCCAACATGGCGGCGACGCGAATTATAAATATCCACATGGACGTTTCTCGCAATTTAACCATCCGAGTGCAGTGAAACCTGGTACAGTAAATCCTTATACGAATGTAAATCCACTGGCATCTAATTTATTTCAATTGTTTCCATAACCACAAGATGGCAGCTGTGCAAAATTTTAAAATCTCCTTGTTACTTCTTGTGTCCTAATCATGCGAATGAAATTTGAATGCTACACCTACACAATAATCTTCATGTAACAGTACATAACTCTAGGACCTACATATATAAAATCCAACATGGCGACCATTCGAAATATTTAGTCGGTTCTCAATATCTACGAATCTATTACAGCAATCAAACTGAAATTTTGTATGATGATAGTGGCAGTTAACATAAGTAGGATATATGAAAATAGGCTTTATAGTTCTTTTCGGAACTACTTGTTAAAATTAATATACCAGTTATACAACATTCCAATGTGCATTGTGTTAAAATTTGGATTCGATCTGAAGACGGGTTTGTGAGATAATAATTCTTAAAGTGACGCATGGTTGACACACGCTTAAAAACGGGCACGTTTTGTGTTCCAACTGCGATACAAAACATTAAAATATAAATTAAAAACTCCAAATCTACATGAACTAACGTAAAATAGAACGACGAAAATGATTATGTTATTGGATTTTATGAAGGTCTATTGGTTACTTCACAAACAACCTTCAAACTCGAGTGCATTTAATATTTTGGTCGACAGTAATTTTAATGGATCCGATGATGATCACATGACGATCGAACCTGGTCATCCAAGTTTATTTATTAATCTATGTAACTTTTTTCAGGATTAGGGAATTCCCCATCTCTTTTGGTAAGAACTCGTGTTGACCGACTGAAAAGCATCGAAATTTCGTTTCGAAAACAAATCCCTTAAACTCTACTCGACAATCCTTAGTTAGGGATTTATCTTTTCCCATGACCCACTTGAATGGAGCATCTACCTGCTTTATGTCACTTAGCTTGAGCCACATCGGTTTAAACCATCCCACGTCTGTCCCTTGTGAGTGATAAAACTGGATGGGACTGCTGGTTGCAAAAATCTCGAGCTAAAAGTACTGATCACTCACAAAATATGAATCCAGCTTATACGAGGGGCGTGCTATAATGTTTCACTCTTTAGTCTTTTTCTGCCCAAATGAAGTACGTCCACCTTCTCAACTTAACCTCCTTGTAACTTTATGCACTTTTGCCATGGATGTGTCAGTCTCTACAGACATTCCTGAAACCATTCTTTCGGAGTGCTGCCTTGAGAGCTGTGTCCAGAGGTTTCTCCATGTTCCCGAACAGGTGATAATCACTTGGTGACAAGTCCGGAGAGTATGGCCGTTTGGCAGCACCGTGAATCCCATTTGATCAATGGCAGGGGTGGTTTCTCGGTTAGTTTGGGGGAGGGCATTGTCATGTTTCCGGCCCTGTGGTGTTGGATTAGCGTGCCTGCCTCTCACCCGGAGGCCATGGGTTCGATTCCCGGCTCCATCAGGGATATTAGAAACTGACGTGAGGGCTGGAACGGGGTACACTCAGCCTCGTGAGGACAATTGAGTAGCTGCCTGACAGCGAGACAGCGCCCTGGTCAGGAAAACCAAGAATAACGGCCGAGGGGACCCGATGCGCTGACCAAGCGTCACTCCAATATCTGCAGGTCAAATGGCTCGACAGCGTTCACTTGGTAGGCCTTTGCCCTTCATGGGCTGTAGTGCCATGGGTTATTATTTATTATTCATTGTCATGTTGCAGAAGCCCACCTTTAGCCAATTTTCCTGGCCGCTTAGTTTGAATGGCACGACGTAAGCGCTTAAAGGTCGCCACATATGTTGCACTGTTAATCGTGGCCCCCAATTCCAGAGAGTCAGTAAGGATGATGACCTTTGTGTCCCAGAACAATCTGTCATCTTTCGCTGCCAACAGATGGCACTGTTCGACAATTCTTTGGCGGTGGACTGCCCCTATGCTTCCATTGGATGATCGCCCTTCTGCGGATTTTCCCGAACTGGACACAGCTGTCAAGGCATGGCTACGCAGCACACCGAAATATGCTAGATTATATCCGACTATGAGACTGTATGCTGAGACAAGGAGGGTCTTCAACATTAAACAATTGTATGCTTTTGAAATACATAAATACATTTTAAAGATAGAAATAGAATTCAATTTGTTAGTCACGGGTATGAAACCAGAAGTATTACAGAGAATCACTCTATTGTATAGCAACCTAAATTAAGTATAGTCAAACGTGACTTTCTGTATTTCTCACCAAAATGATATAATATTCTGCCAATTAAATTAAAAGAATTTAAAGGAAATCATACAAACCTGAAGATGCATATAAAACATTTTCTCAGAGAAAACAAAATTAAAATTGAAAATATAATTAGTTGAGCCTACAAGTTTATGCAAACGCAAATTAAATGTTCCTTCTTATTCATTATTTTTTAGTGTATGCATCATTTACATGGAACGTGTTATTCGGCTAAGCCATTATACAATTTTTTGAAATAGTAATCAATGATATGCTTGCTACACACAAGGTTGCACCTTTTAGTGGCATATGTGATATCTCTTCCTGCTCTGTATGAATTTGATATCCTGTCGTTATCATATTGTAACAATCATCATCATCATCTTGTACAGTTTCCAGCCCCAGGCTGGGTCTGTTTGGAACATAAGGCTCGCCACTTAGTCCATTCTTCCCACCACCTCTCCGCTGTCACTCTGGTCCAGTCCTCGCCTCTCTTCTTGACACATTCCTCCACTCCTTTCAGCCATCTATCTCTTGGTCTTCCCCTTGGTCGTTTCTTCTGCATCTGCATCTCATGTATCCTCTTGGGAATCTTCTTCTCATCCATTCTCTTTAAGTGTCCATACCACCTCAGTCTTGATGTCTCAATCCTACCTTGCAAGGGCTCCTCTTTCACCATTTCCCTGACCTTTTCATTCCTCACCCTGTCTCTTCTTGTTACTCCGATCCTACTTCGCAGGAACTTCATTTCACCTGCCTGTATTCTGCTTATGTCTCTTTTTTTCATTGTCCACGTTTCTGAAGCATAGGTCAGTATCGGGATTTAGTAGCTTCTGTATAACACTTCCTTGCTTTTTTGTGGGACATCTTTATTCCACACTAAGCTCCTAATGCTTCTCATATTGTAACAATATAATTTAATAATTGTAAATTTTCAGGTTAAACAATGAGTAGGAAGTGTAAGGAAATTCATAAAATGTGTACAGTTATTCTGAATTTTGTAAAATGTGTGTATTTGTAACGATTTAATTTATTATTATTATTATTATAAAATACGAATATCTGGAGAGACTGACACATCGATGGCAAAAGTGCATAAAGTTATAAGGAGATTATGTTGAGAAGGTGGACGTAGCAACTGATGTGTAATGTACGTCATTTGGTTAGAAAAACATAAAGTGTAAAACAATATAGTGCGTCCTTCTTAGTAGGTGGCAAAAAGAATGTAAGGCTTGTCTTCTTCATGTGTAAATAATTAATCTATCAATATTTCTTTTGATGGCTTGAGTAACTCGCTGTCACCATAAGAGCCGTTCAGTGCCCTCTCACTCAATAGCCGGGTATTATTCTATCAATATTTACTTTCACACTGGTTTATTATGAGAATATAAAAGCTACGAATTCAACATTAATGGAATTTTTCTTTTCCACATCAAGTGCCCCGTCGAGTGTTGACGAGGATGAGTGGTTATTCGCTGAAGTGCCTGTGAGGAGAGCCACTGTTGAAACGCAAGAGGAATCTAATGGACATCGCAAAATAATCTGCAAAATGAACGCCTTCTATACACAAGCTATGTATTGCCTGTAGTATGAAGGAGCAAAGAGATGAAGATGATGATAATTGTCATCTTAAGAGGTCTAACATCTAATTTATCGGCCCCTAATGGAATGGGTGATAGTGAAAATGATGATGAAAAGGAATCTACTGCTACACATACAACTACTCTACTAAAACTAATTATAGACTTCTCACTAGCTTACATGCTAGAAGTAAATTATTTTAATCACTTATCCCCCAAGCTCAGTTTCACCCACGAACTCTGCGAAGGATCATTCCTCTACTGCCACAAGGACAGTGCCTTGGACATGAACATACTTTATCGGCAGATACAACGGGGGATGGAGGCAGATTGATCCCCCAGTCGACCGCTAACTTGGGTCTAATTAAGGAAAGGTCAGGGAAGGGAGTGGGAAGGAAGTCGGCCGGGGATCTGTTGAAAGGAACAGTCCCAGCATTCGCCTGAGGGTGAAAATGTAAAACCACGGAAGACTATTTTCAGGACGTCCTAGTTGGGATTCGAACCCACACTCACCCGTGGCCGGAATTAGAAGAAGATATGAAAAAATATATAATAAGGAATAAAGGACAGGAAATAGGAATGCCCTCAACTCTCGAAGGATGATTGAGGGACTTCAAAGTAAATAGAACCATGAAATAGAAAAAAGAGGAGAGGTTCCATCCCAAAGGAACTGGGAAAAGGAAATACACAGGACCCAGCTAAGAAACCCCTCGGGGTCTTTAACTTCTGAACTCATCAGCCGTGAGCAGGGTACAACAGAAGTGGTGGGGCTACACACACCCTGACTCCTTAAGGGCCTTGAGCAGAAGGAAGGAGATAACATGGAAATAAAGGAAAAGGGCTGACCCCTGGAAAAATGAGGGTATCAGGAGAGTTGAGACAAGGGCCAATTAAGGCGGGAAAGATACCTTAGTCCTCGGATACCTTACTTCCGTTGGGGTAGGAAGGGAACAAGATTTAACCAAGGAAGGTGGACAAGGAAGACGACGGAAAGGAGCCCCCTGGAAGCACTGCGGCACTCAGCTGAAGTCCCGTGATGGCTTAGTGGCTAGCGCTCTTGGCTGTCACTGTGAAGGTTCGCTTTGAGTTCCGCCTTTCCAAAGAAATTTAATTCTGGTCTGAGGGCTGGACCGTGATACATTGAGCTTGAGGCAGAACTGAGGAGAGGCGGTTTTATTCCCTTTTCGACCAGCCTATAAATTGCATTTCGTGGTTTCCCCACCACTTCTACTACAGACAAATGCTGGGATGGGTACCATATAGTTATAGCAAAGGCTATGTCCATCTGTCCTGGTCGTGATAAATATGGCCCACCAAAAATCAGAAGTCCCTCTATATCAAATATTTTTAGCAGAGTTTTATTTGGAACTCTTGACTTGTCACTCATATAACACCTAAGTTCACCCATTACTCTTTGCACTTTCAGGTTGTTCGGTAACACTGGACACTGCGCAGCGTGCTCCAAAGTGATCCCCGCCTTCGAGATGGTGATGAGAGCTCGCAACAATGTGTACCACCTGGAGTGTTTCGCTTGTCAACAGTGCAACCACAGGTAGGAGATCGTCACACCTAACACGTAGATTATAGTTCCTTCAGTAGTATTAGTGTTAGCAGGTTCAAATCATCTCCATCTTACCCGAACGCAGTGAAGCTTGGCACGGTAAGGCTTTATACAAGGCTTAATAATTTAGCATCTAGTTTAATTCAATTGGTTTGATAACTTCAAGACAGCGGTAGTGCGAAATTTTAAAATGTATATTTTGACCTAATCAAATGATCGCAGTGAAACTTTGTGTAATGAACCAACGCATTAAACGTCACATCATGGTGCATAAATCAATAGTCTACATAAAACAATCCAATATGGCCGTCATGCACTGTATACCACCTGTTCTCTGTATCTAAGAATGTATTACAGCAGGGCCATCCAGTCATTGCGCTCGGGGAGCACTGGGCAGTCAGACTAGTGCTCCTTCCCCTACCACCACTACACTGTGGCAGCAAAGAGACGGACGATGTTCGGACCACGCTGACTACTGTCGACCAAAGTATTATGTGTACTCGAGTTTGAAGGTTGTTTGTTAAGTAACCAATAGACCTACATAAAATCCAATACCATCAACATTTTTGTCGTTCTATTTTACGTTAGTTCATGTATGTTTGGAATTTTAAATGTATATTTTAATATTTTTATCCCAGTTGGAACACAAAAAGTGCGCGTTTTTAAGCGTGTTTCAACCATGCGTCACATTTAAGAATTATTATCTCAAAAGCCCGTCATCAGATCGAATCCAAATTTTAACACAATATACATTGGAATGTTGTATAACTGTCTTATTAATTTCACAATTTTGTGTATCCAAGAAACAACGTTGTTATCATTATTGTAAGGTAACTTTTTCTCGGCTCGGGGTGGTTGGAAAATGTAGTTCTTGGTTGCGTTGTAATCATTATACATCAAAAAGTTATGCTGTATGACTGTGAAATACGTAAATTAATTCACTTATTTTATATCGGCTTGTATTTTTGTACCAGGAAATAACACATGGTTCACCTGCTAGCCGTTCCGGGAAATGCTGTACAGCGTTGCTGAGGTGGAGCCCAATACTTCCGAGCGAGAAGCGCCATGATGCGTGTGGGCACCATTTCGGCAACGCTGTACAGCTTTTTCCGGAGCGGCTAGCAGGCGAACCATGTGTTATTTCCTCGTACAAATACAAACCGATATAAAATAAGTGAATTAATTTACGTATTTCACAGTCATACAGCATAACTTCTTGATATAAAACGATTACAACGCAACCAAGAACTACATTTTCCAAACACCCCGAGCCGAGAAAACGTTACCTTACAAAAAGGATAACAACTTTGTTTCTTGGACACACACAATTTTGAAATTTAAAAAACAGTTATACAACATTCCAATGTATATTGTGTTAAAATTTGGATTCGATCTGATGACGCCTTTTTGATATAATAATTCTTAAATGTGACGCATGGTTGAAACACTCTTTAAAACGTGCACTTTTTGTGTTCCAACTGCGATAAAAATATTAAAATATAAATTAAAAATTCCAAACCTGCATGAACTAACGTACAATAGAACGACGAAAATGATGATGTTATTGGATTTTATTTTGGTCTATTGGTTACTTCACAAACAACCTTCAAACTCGAGTGCACATAATATTTTGGTCGACACTAGATACGTGCGTACAGTCGTGCGGCCGACGGCTCGTGTGGGATTGTTGACATATTAATAGGGCTGTTTTGCCATAACAAGTATACCGTATATACAAATCGAATGGTGCTCCGATGTATGGAATGTGCAGGAAAAGATCACAAGTGATCAGTAAAGAATATTGGGATTTATATCCAAACTGAAATGTGAACATATAATCGAGAGGAAAATTCAACAACAAATTGTGTTATTTTAACACATTACGTCTCTGTTGCACACTAACATTTGACATGCCCTTTATAAGCTGTACAGAAAAATGAAATTTCCCATTCTGCTTTAAAGACTGCTGCTACACCACTCCTTTTTAGCCCATTTTCATTTTATGAAAAAAAAATAGGCTTATGAGACCACCTTTTTCCGTGTGGGTGTGTGTGTGAGGTGTGTGTGTGTGTATGTGTGTGTCCCCTAATAACTTCTAAACGGCTGGAGCGATTACAATGAAACTCGGTAAGATCATAGAACTATTCTGGCCGACCCCGACCGTGCCCTTCAAATTTTATTGTCTCTCACAAATCCAACGTGGCGGCGTGCGAAATATTTCACCAGCATTCAGTATCTCCGAAACTATTACCGATATCGCTCTGAAATTGTGTACGGTGATAAAGGGTACTACTAGAAGTTCACCTATGAGACTTTCAAAAACCTGGTGACTACAAAACCAACATGGCGGCCAAGCGAATTTGAGACTTTTAAATAGACATATCTCGCGATTTAACTATCCAAACGTAATGAAACTTGGTATAGCAAATGTTTATACACTGGAGCCTAATTTAGCTCAATTGTTTCCTTAATCTCAAAATGGCTGCTGTGTGAAATATTTCACTGACATTCTATATCTCCGAAATTACTACAGATATCACCCTGAAATTTTGTACGGTGATAAAAGGTACTGATACAAGTTTATCTATGTAACATTCATAACCTTTTAGAGTACAAAACGAACATGGCGGCCAAGCGAAGTTGAAACATTTTAATAGACTTTTCTCGTGATTTAACTCTCTGAACGCAGTGAAATATGGTACAGTAAATGATTTTACATAATTGTAATGCACTGGCATCTAATTTAGTTCAATTGTTTACATAACCTCAAGATGACGGTTGTGCGAAATTTTAAAATTAAGTATTAACCTACTTTCGATTTTTGCAAAAAATGAAAGTAGACTTATGAGATCAACACAGGGCGAAAAAAGTGTGTGTGTCTGTGTGTGTGTATGTGTGTGTGTGAGTGTGTGTGTGTGTGTGTGTGTGTATGAGTGAGTCTGTGTGTGTGTGTCTGTGTGTGTGTGAGTGTGTGTACTCTGAATGTCTGTCCCCCCTATCAATTCGAACACGGTGAATGCCAATTGAACGAAATTTGGTACAAAGGTAGCACTAGCAAAGGACACCTCAGTGTCATGTTTTATATCGCCGCCATCTTGACGGAAACGTAATGGCGGCCACACAAATGTTCAAAGCTTAAATCAAATTACGACTAACCTAATCATTCGATCTCTACCAAATTTTGCAACGACATACCTTTATGGGGGTAGCATCCTTTGACCAAACTAATAGGTCATCAGCGTAATAGTTTGCGGATGGCGGCCATCTTTGTGTGAAAATCGATTCCCCCTATTAATTCGAACACGGTGCAACCGAATGGAAAGAAATTTGGTATAGAGGTAGTACTAACACAAGGCACCTCAGTGTCATGTTTTATATCGCCGCCATCTTGACGGAAACGTAATGGCGGCCACACAAATGTTCAAAGCTTAAATCAAATTACGATTAACCTAATCATCCGATCTCTACCAAATTTTGCAACAACTTACCCTTATAGAGGAAGCATCCTTTGACCAAATGAATAGGTCATTAGCCTAATAGTTTGCGGATGGCGGCCATCTTTGTGTGAAAATCAATTCCCCTATTAATTCAAACACGGTGAAACCGAATGGAACGAAATTTGGTACAGAGGTAGCACTAGCAAGGGGCACCTCAGTGTCATGTTTTATATCACCGCTATCTTGACGGAAACGTAATCGCGGCCACCCAAATGTTAAAACCTAAAATGTAATTACGACCAACCTAATAATCTAGTCTCTACCAAATTTTGCAACACCATATCCTTATGTGGGAAACATATTCTGACCAAACTGCAAGAACATCAGCCCAATAGTTTGCAGATGGTGGCCAAGTATGTGTGCAGAACGATTCCCCCTATCAATTCAAACACGGGAAACCGAATTGAACGAAATTTGGTACAGAGGTAGCACTAGCAAAGGGCACCTCATATTCATGTTTAATATCCCTATAGCACGTTGTATTTCAACAAGCTACTACAACCAACATTCAATCATACTCCTTGAAAAGAAGAAAGAGTTAGAACAATACCCATGCATTTAGGAGAAAGTAGGCTATATGTTCTTTACTGAACATCTTGTTTATTTCTTGTGTTGTAATCATGAGATCGAAGTGAAAGTTTCAATAATGAACCTAGGCAATAATTGTCCTTGAATGGTACATAACTCTATGGCCTATACATATAACAATCTAAAATGGCGAGCATCCGAAATATTTAGACGATTCTCAATATCTATGATTCATTTACAGCAAGCAAACTGAAATTATTTATGTTCATAGAGGCTATGAACATATGTTCACCTATAGGACTTTCAGTAACCTGGTGAGGACAAATCCAACATGGCGGCGACGCGAAATATAAATATTTAAATGGACGTTTCTCGCGAATTAACCATCCGAGTGCAGTGAAACTTTGCACGTTAAATGCTTATACAAATGTTAATCTACTGGTATCTAATTTATTTCAATTGTTTGCAAGATCACAAGATGGCAGCTGTGCGAAATTTTAAAATCTCGTTTTTACTTCTTGTGTTCTAATCATGTGATTGAAGTTTGAATACCACAGGTACACAATAATCTTAATGTAATAGTACAAAAATAAAAATCCAACCTGGCGACCATCTGAAATATTTAGACGATTCTCAATATCTACGAATCTATCACAACCATCAAACTGAAATTTTGTATGTTGATAGAGGCAATTAACATGAGTAGGATATTTGAAATTAGGCTGTATATTTCTTCACGGAACTACTTGTTTTGTATGCTGTTCAGTCATTACCACTGCGAAACTGATTTACTTACACGCTGTCTACAAAACGCATTGGACTGGACTAGCGACTGATAGATCGGCTGCACACTTCAGCGCGCTCAGCCAGCCATGCTCTTCCCACCACTTATGAAGCTACTTTCCACCAAAGCGCTCGGAGCACTGGCTTAGAGCGCGGCCGGAGCGCTGTCTGGATGGTTCTGGATTACAGCAACCAAACTGAAATTTTGTATATTGTTTTTGATTCGTTGCGCCCAAATAAGGAGAGTGTTTGAGCTTATTAGCACTTCTTCTTCTTCCCTTCCCAATATCTTTTCATCCTCTCGTTGTGTTCTATTTTACGCTGTTCTGACCATCCTGTATTTTGTCGGGTGGGTTTCTCAGAAAAATTGTGTTTGTGAATTTAAGTTCTTTGTTTTGTTCTGTCTTGAAAAGTTTCTTCATGACAGCCAATTTCATTTATATCTTTACTGAAAAGGCTAGGTAGAAAATATTATTTGCGAGCCTGTTATTATCCATTTTATATAGGCATCCGTAAAACTGTTTCCGTATGGTATCAGTGATTTTTTTCTGTAACTTTATAAATTTCATGTGATTTCTCTTTTTCATCCAGATTCCATTTTCACACTCTGGTCCTAAGATTTTCATGAGGATTTTCCTTTCTTGTTTTTCGATGATTTTTATTCGAGATTTGCCACCAATTATAATTAAAATTTCTTGGCAGAGCTGGGATTCAAACATGGACCTCCAGGGCGACAGTCAAGAATGCTAACCACTACACCACGAAGTGGTCGGAAAAACATTTTTAGGGGAGTTAAGGATAGAAAGAAATCTTCTTCTTTACAGTTGGTTGGTTGGTTCCTCAGTTTAGGGGCTGCGACAACGCGGTCATGTAGCCCCGTGCACTTTTGGTGTGTGTAGAATCTGTCTGATAACCGGTGTTAATTGTGATGGCTGTATTAGTGTGTGTATCTGTTTTTAATTCAAGTAAGAACTACATTTGATTTTCAAGTAGTTCCCCATTTTGCTACCAAACGCCACCATCAACGGCAACTAGTTCTGAACTTGGTTACTAGATGCCACCGCAGTTGGCTCCTGGCGACGAACGTTGGAACCTAAGACCGTTAGTCAAATCTAACCTATAACTTAGCTTCACACAAGTGTAATTAGTGGAAGGTTCTTTTACATGCCATAAATCTATGACATAATAATAATAATATCGTATGGCCTCGGGTGCCTGGTGCAAGCTTTGTAATTTGACCCCCAGAGGGTAGCTTGCATGTCGAATTTCGTTGTTCCTTGAATCACTATGAAAGTCAAGGAGGTTAGATAATAGATATCTAAGCTCCTTGAACATTATAGCGCTTTCTAGTAGAGAAATGAGGAACTTTGTGTTGGCGGAAACTCCCGAGATTAATTTTGCCATTTTGAACTCGGCCTACTGAATTCAAATGGGTTCTTTGACATGCCAACATCGTATGACATGCGTATCGTATTTTTGCCGCCTTTCAAAAATCACTTACCACGGCCAGGGGCGAACCTGCAATCTTGGGGTTAGTAGTCCGACACGCTATCCACTCACCCACCGTGGCAAGATATCTATGACATGGGACCGCCGCCTTTATTTCCCCTCAGAAGGAAGGCATACTGAGGGATTCTTAACGCTCTTAAAAATATCCGACGACTTCGGCCGGGTTTGAACCCGCAATCTTGGGCATAGAAGCTCAGCATTCTACCAACTAAACCACTGAAGCTGCCCTATCCACAGTTGTTCTCATAGAACTGAGTGGACTCCGTATCAACCTTCAAGCTAGTTACCCCTGCTACATTACGAGGCGGTTCCCTGTACAATGCCAGTGGTAATAATAATTGAGTCTCACGTGCTTCGTTGATAGTTCTATTTAAAAATTATGCACCACGTTATGTTTCACTCAATAATGGTAATGCTGGGTAAGAATTAAAATTCAGCGAATATCGCGGGTCCAAGAACGGACCTTGGGGCGACCCTCTTCGCGTGAGTTCCCCGCATGGTTTTAATTACTGGTGAGATCTCAAGACTAAGATTAGTGTGGCCAGCGCCGGGCAGCTAAGATGAGGTCACCCTGATTGGGAGACCAGTCACATGACTTATACACTGTGCTTCATGTGAGAAGTCTAGCTACTGTGCTGCTCACACGAGATGGGCCCACTTGAGTCTCATATTCCTGTAATACGTGGGCTGTTATTTTTAGCCTACTTTTCACATTTTGCAAAAAATGGCTGTGTGTGTGTCCCCCCCTATCAACTCCTAAACGGCTGGAGCAATCGAAACAAAATTTGGTAGGAGTAAATATATATACCTGAATATCTCACGGCCATATTTGAAAATGATGCCAGTGCTACCAACTGCTGAAAAATCACAATTGAAATTTGAGCTCCATGAAGGATATCTTGGAAGGTATGAATGGGAGCTATTTCAAAATTGGCACACGTATAAATAATAATATTGCAGTTTAATTTCCAGGAGGCCATACATGGCAGTGTAGCCAAAATCGTTATTAGCCTACTGATAGGTCCAAATTGTAAATGCATATAACTTCTACACTATCAATAGGATTTCAACCAAATTTCGTATGTGCTATGCGTACATAAACAGATATGACTGAGCGTATTCTTAAGAGCCACCAGGGCTACCAACTGTTAATAAATGCTCTCAATTCTTTTTGTCCTAATACCCATATATCAGAAAGTATGCAAGCCGACAGCTTTAAACTATGCACACGTATAGTACCTGACATTCTATATTAATTTGGAGTAACTTATATACGTCAGTGCTACCAACATGATTTTAAGTCTGCTGAGAGGTCCAAGTTTAAATACATGTAACTTCTATGCTATCATTTGGATTTCAACGAAATTTCGTGTGTGATATGTGTACCATAACAGATATGACTATGCCTATTCTTAAGAGTAACCAGGGCTGCCAACTGTTAATAAATACTGTCTCTATTTTTGTTACCCTAATAGCAATATATCAGAAAGTATGCAAGCCAATAGTTCTAACTTTGCACACGTATAGTACCTGGCATTCTAGATTAATTTTGAGTAACTAATATAGGCCTACGCCAATGCTGCCAACATGATTCTAAGCCTGCTGATAGGTCCAATTTTAAAATGCATGTAACTTCTATACTAACTAATGGATTTCATTCAAAATTGACACAACTATAGATGATATTATTTTAGATTATTTCTGACCAATACATGTATGTCATTGTTGCCAACATGATTTTACGCGCGCTGTTAGATCCAATGTTTAATTCCATGTAACGTTCTTGCTATCCATTGGACTTCAACCAAATTTTGTATTCTGTACCTTAAGAGATGAAACTAAGGATATATTCAGTCACCAGGGCTGCCAACTGTAGTTCTCTATTAGGCTACATTATGCCAGGTATACAGTATTTCGAACTAATTAGAAATGTCAATATTGCCAACTTAATTTCGTCAGTATTCTAGATAGATCCATATAGATTAATCATTGGCATGGATCTTACATTTTAAGAAAAGTAGGTTCTTTAGTTCGTCACGGAACTTCTTGTTTCAAGTTCCGATGAAAAAAATGAAAAATAACAGATTGACATATCAAACTGATTTTACTACTAAATATTTGCTTGATTTGCTCTTATGTCTCAACATAATCACCAAAACGATTGAAACATTTGTCGTATCGTTACACCAGCTTTCCAATTGCCTCCGCCGAAAATTCTGCCGCCACTGAGGTGGGTACGACTGGACGGTCTCCTGAAGTGTTTCCTTTTTTGCGAGGCGTTGCCGCCCAACCATACCTGCAATTCTCGAAAAAGGTGAAAATAATTCAGTGCTGGTTCAACTTCACACCTGAATTCTTTGAAATAGACTATCGTAACGTTAGCACAGTGCGGTCGTGAATGATTTTCACCTTTATCGAGAATTGAAGGCAGAAAGGAACAACTTTAGGAGGCCGTCCAGACGCACCCACCTCAGTAGCGGCAGAATATTTTGCCGAGAGCATTGCAAAGCTGGTGTAACGATACTATAAAAGTTTCAATCATTTTGGCGATTATGTTGAGACATATGAATAAATCAAGCAAACATTTAGTAGTAAAATGAGTTTGATATGTCAATCTGTTATTTTTATACAGTCCATCGGAACTCGAAAAAGAAAAACAGCCATCGTATTATTGTGGCCAGTGCCCGTTCTTTAAGATCAGATCTTGAGACTCATATAGTGAACTTGGATGTTATTAATCAGCTACTGTGCTGCCCACGCGTGATGGAATCACTTGTGCCTCATAGTCGTGTATGATTATTGTTGCCAGCGCTCGGCCAAAAGGATCATATCACATGACTTACATCATAATCATTAGGGCTCGGATTTTTAGGTGCTAAAAATCGGGAAAATATTTATTTTTCATCCATTAAAAATACCTGAAATATGTGAAAAAAAGTAAAAATATTTAATTATAATTTAGTTTATTATTGTGAATATAAACAATATGCAGTACTCACGAATGCAATTTATTATAAAATTTCTCGCTGACTGCTAAAGCATTACAATACACAACGAGATACATCTTCAGGTTGTCCATCACAAATGACCGACAATTTTCGCGAAGTACTTATTCTGAAGGCACGAAACTGCGGCAATATGTTTCTTGCCCTTGAGGTGTTGTGTAACTTGAGATCGCAGTTCAGCCTTGATTGATTTTTCACATGGTTGGCAGAACAGAACGCCCCATCAGAAGTAAAATTATCTTTAAATTCTGCGACAGACGATAACTTGTAATTGTTTTTACTTTTAGTCATTGTAGAGTGCCAGAAATGAACTGCATGTGAGTGACACTGGTTCCGTAGCTGGGGGAGAGGGAGGTCTAGCACGTGGAGCAATATGTCCATGGATAAGGAAATCCCCGGCTTCCACAGAGAGGGGCACGGGGCGACAAGTTAAGAATAACACAGTTGCAAGCTGACATACACTCTGCATGAAATTTAGATTGCTCACAGGTCCTTCCCCGTTGAATAAACACAGAACAAAAATGCAATAAACTGAAAGATCTAGCATACTGATTTAATAAAGTGTAAATATTATGTCTTTACCGAGCCTCCGTGGCTTAGGCGGCAGCACGCCGGCCTCTCACCGCTGGGTCCGTGGTTCAAATTCCGGTCACTCCATGTGAGATCTGTGCTGGACAAAACGGAGGCAGACGGGTTTTTCTCCGGGTACTCCGGTTTTCCCTGTCACAATTTCATTCCAGCAACACTCTCCACTATCATTTCATTTCATCTGTCATTCATTTAATCATTGCCCCAGAGGAGTGCGACAGGCTTCGGCAGACGGCACACTTCCATATCCTCGCCGCTAGATGGGGGCTTCATTCATTCCATTCCTGACCCGGTCGGAGACTGGAAGCAGGCTGTGGATTTTCATTTTCATTATGTCTTTGTTTGTGCTAATAAGTGAAAAGCAGGAATTTATGTATTTATAGAAAAAATGCTTAAAATATGTATTTACATAAAATAATTATACGAGCCTTACAGTAGTCGCATATGATGTGTAATATGTGACATGTTATCCTACTATGTGTGTCCCGGGAGTGCAAATCCCTTGTTGACAGTGAACTCTGTTGGTCATTGAAATAACTACTTGTAAGACTCCAGTGCCAAATCCTGATCGTAATGAATCATAATTATTGTTATTTGCCTTGGCGGAAGCAATCCACTGCCTACTTGATGCGAGCTGCGCTCTATACCGGCCAGCTAGTGAACCCAATCCAGCGATGTTATTGAAAATGGCCTCGTTTTGCCGATCGGCGCACTGCCAAGTATAAGCGTGATTAAAAATTAGGTGTGCCGAAGGTATATTAAATGTGTTTCTCCAGTGATATGTTTAAACCAACGAAGTTTCAATTATTGTTAGTAGTCGGCGTTAATACACTGAATTCTTCCGTTGTATGGAGTGTTTGTTGATGCGATATAGATTCCCCATGGCCAACAGTACATCGAGTGCTTACATTAAATAAGAATACAGCAAAAGTATGAAGATTTAATAAATCGTAATTGTTTTCAGCAAATATGATAAAATGAATATTTTCACACCAAAGAACTACAACTTGAAGATGATTTATTGTATGAATATCTTAAATGGGGTCTCCAAACCTTGAACTAAACTGTTTGCGATATACATTCCCCATAGCCACATGGCCTACAATAGTCGTTGTACCGATCTCCGCCATCACGCGCGCTCATTGTTTCCGTCCCATGCACTTCCGTCCCATCCATTTCCGTCCCATCCACTTCCGTCCCTTTTCCAAAATCACTCACACAAAAATGTCCAGCTACCGAGTGGAAAGATGTTACAAAAAATATTTATTTACCTAAAAATCCGAGCCCGAATAATCATCATCTAATGGTACATACCTCTATGGCCTACATATAGAACAATCCAACATGGCGATGTTTCATAGGCCGGAGAATTCTTAATAGAGAAGACCAATAGGATAAATGTGAGTAGCCAGCTACTGTGCTGCCCACGTGGAGTTCTGAAGTATTAGTGTGACCAGTGCCTGGTCTTTAAGATAACATCACACGGCTTATACAGTGGACTTTAAACTAGAAGTCAGCTTCTGTGCTGCTCACACGAGATGCGTCCAATGACATTTTACTGAAGACGTAAGGGTAACATGTACTGTAGTTATGAAAATGACTGTTCCTTTTTCTTTCCATCGACTTGAAACTCTATGGACTGCGTGTTAATAACCACTCTCATTTCAGTATCTGCGTCTTGTTTGTTTGCCGGCTTTGACATCTCGCCAGTATCTCTTGAGCTCATCTATCAGCTTGTTCTTCCGCTCCTCTGTTAAAGGGCATCGATGTCTCCTGTGTTCTGCCTCCACCATAAAATCCGGATATATTTTCACCATCCTTCTGAAACTATTCCTATCTTTGATTTTATCCTACGTAATGCCCACCTATCTCATATATTTCTCACACTCTTGGAACCATTTCGACTTAAGAAAATTTCAGATTTTTTTTTGTGAGCCGGTCATTATTCATACGGAAGATATGCCCATAAAACAGCAATCTTCGCTTTCGAATTGTTGTTTTTATCGGTTCCTTCTTGCTGTAAACTTCTTTCTTTGATTTCAGTCGAACCTGTCCTTCAGCCCATCTGTTGCCCAAGACTGTTTATTTTAATAATAGGGTGTAACTAAATCATCATCATTTATTGCATTAAACAGGCCATTGAGGCCTACAGCAGAATAACAAAAGGAAAAGATAAATATTACAAATATTACAAAAGCCTAAAAAAAAATTACAAAGGGAAAATTATTACAAAACACAAAAAGGATTCAATAAAAGGAAAGTCAGTAAATCACAAGAGGAGGTATTTGCTGCAGATGGCGCTCCATCATCATCGTCCACAGCTGTTGGTTCCACTTCATGAAGGATCGTCCTCTCGAGCGTTTTCCCGTGGGTTGAGATTGGAGGACTCTCTTAGGAAGGGATCCGTCCGCTCGTAAGATGTGTCCAAACTATTGTAGTCGCCTCTGTCCCATTATCCGTCCAATGTGTGGCTTTCCAAACCTCTGGTTCAGGTCTTCTCTCCCATTTATCTTCCATGTTGTTATAGACGGGCCCATATATCTTTCGAAGTACCTTTCTTTCAAAAGCACATATTGAATCTTCTGTCGTTGCTGATGTCGCCCAAGTTTCACAACCGTATAAAAGTGCTGGTCTCACCAGTGTCGTGTACAGATGGGCTTTGTTCTTCTGAGATATCAGACGAGAATTGAAGATATTGTTCAGACTAAAGAACACGCGATTAGCACTTGTTATGCATTGATGTACTTCTTTCGTCACTTCACTTTTGTTGGTTAATATTGAGCCCAGGTACTTGAACTCTTCAACTCGTTCGAAGGTATGTCCGTCTACAACAATGTAAGGAGGGAGAACGCGACGACGTGATACTCCAAGATGTTTAGTCTTGTCCAAAATAAAGAATAAAGAAATAATTCCATACGGTATTCTACTAAACCACGAGGGCGTTATCCGTGAGAAATTAGAAGAACGATATAATCAACAACTTTCTTCGGCTTTTCCCAATTAATTTGGGTCGCCGGAGCCAGCCAGGCTCATTTTGGTTTTGGCCGGGGATTTAAGGCCGGATGCCCTTCCTGACGCCACTTGATTTTCAAGGTGAAAATTCCACCTCGCTGTCACCGGGATTCGAACCCCAGACGTCTGGGTGAAAGGCGAGAAGCTAAGCCACTGCGCCATCACGCTCCCCAGAAGAACGATATAATGAATAAATAAATATATTCAATAAATAAACAGAATCGAAAGGACAAGACAAACACAAGATATCTGCCATCTTTTCACTGATGATTAATATTTAAGAGCTGGATGGTTAATGATTCTTCGGCTACTGTTTTTGTACTACCGTGAGATCTCATTCAGAGCACAGCAGTAGAAAGCCGCCTTCCCCTATCCTGGCAGATGGTTTGTGCCTACGCTTCATTCGGCTCCCTAGTTTTTTGTAAAATCCCTCCTTGTGGTATCACAACAGTAGATTTCCACTATTCTTTATTTGCCATTAGAACAGGTAGACCACTTCTCGTACCTGGGCACTAACATTTCTGGGAGCAGGATGTGGATAAGAGAATTGGCGCAGCCCATGCAGCATATGGACGGTTAGCGCACCGGGTCTTCATGAATAAAGATCTGTCCATGAGTACAAAGCTTATGGTGTACAAAGCAGTAGTCATTTCTACATTATTGTATGGCTGTGAAACGTGGACCCTTTACCGACGTGATCTCAGGAAGCTTGAGTGTTTCCACCTACAAAAACCTCGATCAATCCTGAGGATTAAATGGGAAGACCGCATTACCAATATTGCTGTTCTGGAAAAGGCTCAAATCAACAGCATAGAATCATCCATAATAGGTCACCAATTTAGATGGATTGGTCATGTCCATCGGATGGATGATGTGAGATTACCTCGTCAGATGCTATATGGTGAGTTATGCTATGGCACCAGGCCTCATGGTGGTCCTAAGAGGCGCTACAAGGACCAATTTATGCAGAACCTGAAATTGACAAACCTGGGACATACTGGCTGAAGACCGCTCAACTTGGCGCCGTACCATCTCGGATACTGTAAAGACGTTTGAAAGGGATCGACGCACACATGAAGAAGCCAAGCGTCAAGCTTGGAAACTTCGAGCAGCCCAACCACGTCCTCCTCCAGCAATACTATGTGACTTGTGTGGTCGCTTGTTCCATGCCAGGATTGGACTCTTTAGTCACCGTAAACACATCCACAAACTGGACTGGAGGAAGAAGATTATTATACTCGGATTCGAGTTAAAGCCGATGATGATGATGAATGTCCCTTCTGACACTGAGGAGCGTTTCTACTGCTGTTTTAGCGAGAGAACAGCAGTAGAAACTCTTTTTCTCTATTTTGGGAGAGGTTTTAATACCTCCTCCGGCCACTATAGGCACTGTTATTGTGTAGGGGCTCTTCTGGTGACAGGACAGCAATAGTCTTCCACTGTCCTGGGGCGGTTATAATGCTACTTCCGACCACTATGGCACAATGCCCGTAGTCACGAGACAGACTATTGGAAACCGTCCTGAGTGTTTCCACATATAGCAGAGCTAATGAACTTAGAGCTTAAAGTGACATATTTTTCATTCACTTGTTATCGTGTTAGATTAGTGACGTCATTTTAGGCAACTTTACGAGAGAAAGAGACAGAATATGAAAAGAAACAATAAGACTTATTTTTGTCCCTATGATTGATACCATCAGAACGTCTGCTTGCAAGTTATTCAGAGAAATGAATCACTTGGAAATCACTCCACTAGTTTTGGTTTGTTTTCGTTAATACCTTCTAGGGATTATCATGTTGAAAATAATTTTTAGCATATTTTCATTTATGGAAAAAATGGCTTATGAGATCACCTGCTGTCCGTGTGTGTGTCTCTCTCACTCTCTTTTAATAAAATCTAAACGGCCGAGGTGAATTCAATGAACCTCGGTAACTACTGAACATACTACTAACTCAACCGTGCCTTTTAAATGTTGATACGTCTCACCAAGTCAACATGGTGGCTACGCGAAATATTTCACTGGCATTCTATATCCCCACAATGGTAACAGATATCACCCTGAAACTTAGTACAGTGATGAAGGGACCATCAAAATGTGAGACCACATGTGGCAACCAGAACCACCAACAAGCTCTGGTCATTTCACTATGAGAGTCTGGACGACCCTCCATACAGTCCGGACTTCGCTCCTAATGATTTCCACGTTTTTGGTACGATGAAGAAGTTCCTGGCAGGGCCGCGATTCACGTACAACGATGACGCTAAGACAGCAGTCCGACAATGGTTCCACAGCTGAATTCTACCACAAGGACATCTCAAATTTGAGTGCTGCAATGGGACATATGTCTGAGCAAATGTGGAGACGATGAAGAAAAAATTATACGAGCCTTACAGTGGTCGCATATGATGTGTAACATGTGATATGTTATCCTGCTATGTGTGTCCCGGGAGCGCAAATCCCTTGTTGACAGAGAACTCTGTTGGTCATCGAAATAACTACTTGTAAACTCCAGTGCCAAATCCTGACCGCAATGAATCATAATTGTTATTTGCCATGGCGGAAGAAATCCACTGCCTACTTGATGCGAGCTGCGCCCTATACCGGCCAGTTAGTGAACCCATGCCAGCGATGTTATTGAAAATGGCCTCGTTTTGCCGATCAGCGCACTGCCAAGTATATGCGCGATTAAAAATTAGGTGTGCTGAAGGTATATTAAATGTGTTTCTCCCAGTGATATGTTTAAACCAACGAAGTTTCAATTATTGTTAGTAGTCGTTGTTAATATACTGAATTCCTACGTTGTTTGGAGTGTTTGTTGATGCGATATAGATTCCACATAGCCACATGGCCGACAGTACATCGAGTGCTTACATTAAATAAGAATACAGCAAAAGTATGAAGATTTAATAACTCGTAATTGTTTTCAGCAAATATGATAAAATGAATATTTTCACACCAAAGAACGACAACTTGAAGATGATTTATTGTATGAATATCTTAAATGGGGTCTCCAAACCTTGAACTAAACTGTATGCGATATACATTCGCCATAGCCACACGACCTACAGTACGTCGTTGCACCGATCTCCGCCACCACGCGCACTCATTGTTTCCGTCCCATGCACTTCCGTCCCATCCACTTCGTCCCTTTTCCAAAATCACTCCCACAAAAATGTCCAGCTACCGAGTGCCTCAAAAATATCTAGATACCGAGTGGAAAGATGTTACACATCAAAAATATAGGCTTATGAGATCACCTCTTGTCCGTGTGAGTGTCTCTCTCCCTCTCTTATAATAAAATCGAAACGGCCGGGGTGATTTCAATGAACCTCATTAAGTACTGTACATACTACTAACTCAACCGTGCCTTTTACATTTTGATACGTCTCACCAATTCAACATGGCGGCCACGCGAAATATTTCACTGGCATTCTATATCTCCGCAATGGTAACAGATATCACCATGAAACTTTGTACAGTGATAAAGGGACCATTAAAATGCGAGACCGCAATGTGGCAACCAGAACCGCCAACAAGCTCCTGTCATTTCACTGGGAGAGTCCGGACCACCCACCATACGGTCCAGACTTCGCCCCTAGTGATTTCCACGTTGTTGGTCCGCTGAAGAAGTTCCTGGCAGGACCGCGATTCACGTACAACGATGACGCTAAGACAGCTGTCCGACGATGGTTCCACAGCTGAATTCTATCCCAAGGACATCTCAAATTTGAGTGCTGCGATGTGACAAATGTCTGAGCAAATGTGGGGACGATGAAGAAACAGAGTGTAAGGTTCGTAGTACAGTACTGTCCCCGTTTACCTGGATAGTAGGCTGTCAGATATCCGCCCCCTCAATCGGATTGCCAATTATCAATCGCACCGGCACAGTTACATCAATGAAAATGGCACTGACAGATACTATCGAGATAAGAGCACAGAAATTCACAGGAAATCATTGTGGAACACACCAAAATAGACGGGGTTTCATACTTACCGTTACTTACCTCTTAATTATCTCGGGGTTTGAGTTGACAACAGGATCACTAAAAGTCTGTTCACACAATAATCTCCACCATGACATTTAAAAATGAACCAGAAACGAAGACGAGAACTTTGAACTGTACAAAAGCTTTATTTCTAATAAAGGGTATGATTTTACTAACACAACAAAATCAACGTGGCTATCAGTAGCCCAAGTCAATCTGACTACGTCCTCCAGTAGGACTTGCAAAAATAATCATACAACATGATGTAAAACATTTTAGCTCCCAAGAGCTCCAAATAACGTAATATTCATAACACTATTGGATTGGAAAAGGACGTCAGGGTGTGACATATATAGAGCATTTGGTTTCCTTTTAATAAACATGGCAATGGTATTTATAGTCGCAAGGCCAGAGTGTGTACGACCTCACTCCCTGAGAACCATATGTTGGCACAGCTGCGGGCTACCTTCCAGCCTGTTGCATACCGGCCAAATGCACTCCCTTCTCACATGCTATGTTACGTAAGAATACAGCCTGCACTCTCAAGCTTTTAAATGTCCATAAGACAACTCACATTATATTTACGCAAATCTTTCAAGTACTTTGCACACATCCTATTGGATCATTATATTAATTTCTTAAACTTGTTAACTTCAATCCAAATGTTTAATTAGCTCTTAAATGTTTATAACAAAATCACATAAATTATTTATAACAATTAGAAATTGTTTATAATATTTGTCAAAGGCAATAAAAATATTATAAGCACGCCTTTAACATCACTCTCGTTTCACATTATTTTCAAAAATATTTACAACAATTATTTACAATATTAACATTTAAATTGTTTAAATTATTAATTTAATAAATACATTAACCACATGTTCATTCGGTTGATAATTTTATAATCCTGTTTAATATAATCGACCAATGAAGGTTAGTTATACATGTTAATGTCACAATCTGGTTTAATAAAGGTTTTAATAATGATTTGTGACGGCAACCTTCATTCAATATCTTATCTCAAATTCTTTCAAAACTCGTGTTAATTCTAACAGTAAATCACTTGATTAATTTTCAACGAACTATGACAATCTTACTCCAGCGGAAAATCCTTCGCTAACAAGTTAATGCACAATCTGCATTAAAAATATGCCCAAAATCATCATATATTAATCTATATGGCATTAAAAACTTCTACATAACTTACAAAACTTCCACAAATAATTCTTTAACATTTATTCCTGTGGGAACCTCCTTCATATTCAAGGGCATTATACCTCAGCGACTTTCAACACGCGCTGCACTAGCGATTATACATTCATAGTTCCACTTAAAAAAATTTATAATCATTAATTGTTTCAGAACTGTTTTTCTATTTAACCTTCGTAGATTTCATTCATGAACCGAAATGAAGTCAAAACTTGCCAATCACAAACAAATTTAATAGTGAATACGCTTATATACGCCTGTCTGGTCTATCAAAATTTAAGATTAACATCTTAAAAGAAATTGTAGTATGAAAATACTATCTTCAAATAAAGTGCGACTAAAATGCAAAGTAGTCGAATAGAATCCAATTAGATTGGGGAATGCAAACATCGTTATATAATTCTCTAATTGAGAAAAACTCCTAACAAAAGTACTTGACTTTAATGCATTCAATAATTCATTATTAAAGTTACTCTTTCACAAAAGTGTCTATAATGCAATGTTCATTCATAACTGACGATAAATGTCTGTGTTGCAATCAATTCAAATAACGACTAGTATTTCCAAGATCGTCGACAACGTAAGAGATTTTAACGCTCTAAAATCATTAAATGTTCTTCCTTCTTGATGATGACAGAAAATTGTTCAAAGTAATTAAACTGGGGTAGAATTACTTTAATAAACAGACACGATGTCTGAATTTAAATCTGCCATAAAAATCATTAACTTACAGTCAAATCGTGACTACAAAAATATTAATTACTGAAAAATCTAAATATCAGTCTCAACTGATTCAAAATCATTTACTATGCCCATGACATAACAATGTCTTAATAAATCGTCGAAAAATGCAAAACTCATCAAGGTGTACTGAGAATAAGAATCTCAACAAGAAAATAGGGCAAAATACATGAGGATAAAAAAATATGGGAAAAATGGTTGCTCAAACATTATTAGTAAACTCAAATACAATAAACATTCACGACTACCTTATCTGCCGATTGACGTTCCAGAGGAAAATTCCCCAAAGAAGACTGCTGATGGATCCATTTCACCTCGTTAAAGCTGAGCTCCATCCTCGAAATAGGAAATAGCACCCTCGGAGAATCGAACTGCTTCCTTCTCCGTGAATCGCTCTGCTCCTCGTAGACGAATAGACATCCTTCCGGCAATAATCTTCTTTGTGAGTCGGGATATCCCTGACCTCTCTTGAAAAATTCCCTGAAGTTCCAGTAGACAGTCGTCATGAAGTTTTGTAGAAATTTCCGAAGAAATTATTCATATTCAGAGTATGAAATTGTTTCTATGGCTGTTCGATGGTATTCAGCCTTTAATTACGAAACATGGGTGTAGATGGTATTCACCGCATGTTCGCTTGTGTGGAATAGCAATTACCGAAGTTCCATGTCGCTATCTTACTCCGTTGAAGTACGTCCCAATTGCAATAAGCCCTTTTAGCCTTCCATCTGCTCTTCGATTGTAGTGTCAGAAGAACAAACTGCCGTATTCAATTGCTCCATTATACAAGTATCGTTCTGTAACCAAGCAATCTGAAGTCTTTCTACTCCACTCGCAGCGTCAGCCTTGCGTTGATTCTGGCTATACAAAAATGTTTCTCTAGTGATGAGATAATCACTTTTGTCAGTCGTATAAAACTGCTAATATCTTTTAAACTACTCGGTCGAAATTGTTCAGATTTTCTCTATAACTGCATGTAGCACTGCACAATACAATTATCTTATCGGTGACCGCTAACTGTTCGAAGCTATACTTATAGAAGCTTTCTAAGGTCCGTTTCAACTTCACCTAGTTTGACCTGGATCTCGTTAATATAGTGGCCTCGCCACGCGTTATAAAGACGATTCTTTTCACTGCTGTTCACTTCGACGTCTCACTATAATGAATGTATAAGAAAAGAACTTTCACAAATATACTTCGATGATCTGAGCATGAGATCTCAGAATGATCAGAGAACGAAAGAGGCTCCTCTCTTCTGCGCAAGCCCTTTTATTAACTTCTCGAGGGGCGTTTCCATCCCTTCCAAAGCGTGATACTGCGTCATCGCTAAAACTTCCAACTTCGTTAATACATGACGGATTTTCAAAATTCAAAAACTGAAAATAAATTTCACCAAAATTCCAAATCAATGCTTTTACTGCAAATGGATTTCCACAATTCTGCATTCCAAAAGTGATAAAAATTACCATAGTTTCAGCAATCTCCGTCTTCCTTTAAACTATCGTTCATTGGTTCATGCCTCTCCTCCAATAGCATAGTTTCTTCCTCAGCAGAATTCCTCGTTTCCTGCGACTGCGTCGTAAATCTTGGAACATTCTGGACTAAAATCTGACGTCACTGAGAATCTCAGCTCAAGTAGCTTGCTGGCATAACATTCACGTCATCCGCGCTTACGTCATGACTACCCACGTCATAACTATGACAGCCATAACTCTCCTTATAATTTCAAATATAGCCACCGTGGTCTCTACATAATTCAATTACGGGGGCATTCTCCTCTCACCACGTTTTAAAAACAGTTGCAAATTGTTTTTAAACTCAAAGTTACAAGTATCTCCACTCTCTTGAACACGAAATTGAATTATTACTGGCTTACTCTAGTATGATATTTCCTCTATGTTCCTTAACCCTAGTCTAGTCGCGCGAGAATAATTACGCTATTAGTCGCGCACGGAGGAAAACTCCGGGTTTATAAAAAATCAATTTTATTAGGTTTATTTTGGCAAACATATTTTTAGAATCACATATCATGGCCTGAAAACGAACTTGTGTTTTTCTCTGGCATATTTTCTAAATAGTTTGTTTAAAATAATAGGCCTAGTTATATGTTTAACAACATTGCATATGGTAATGAAATTAAATCCATGAGTGTTGTTGTTACCTATAACCACATCATACAAAATATGTCTTAACAAAAACAAAAACGTAAGTTTAGAAAAGTAAAACTGCAAGGTCATAGATTACAGAAATATAAAGTCTCAAAATCATATGCAATAATTTAATGTGTCTGAAAACATTATGTAGAAGTTTATATAATAAAATATACTTGTAATAAATGTTCAAAACTGTCCAATTAGGAATAATTAATGTATACCGGTAATACAAACATAAACATATGGTTTATAGGTTTTCTTTTTTATATATCTCTGCATAAACAATCTTACTTGTATATTCTTTCATAAAACAAACACAACACAATCACATTTTACCTCAGGATAACTTCCGTCACTATTCACACATCACTGTTATAGTTAGTTAGTTATCGTTGTTTTAAGGGTCGTAACATCGATGTCATCTGCCCTACACATTACTGTCATCGTCATTTTGACCTTCGGCGGTGCTTGCCAAATCCCGGCAGTATGTTACTCTATGTTCTGTGCACAGAAACTTGTGACAGGATAGACAAGATTCCTTCGATGAGCGGTTTTGTTCCCAAGAACAAAACGCGCAGCGTCCGCTTCCTTCTGCAGCATTTTGACAGGGTTGTGGCTCCTCTTCAATCCCAGCGAGTCCTCGTATCTTCATCTTCAGCTGACGTGGAATATTCGTTAGTGAGTGTCTCCTCTTCAAATAATCTAAACAGTGCTCTCGGGACAAATTTTTCAGGAATGTGCGCCTGTTTGTCACTTCCTTCGCGTTAACTAAGAAAATAATGTAGGCATTTATTGCTCCAATATTCATGAGAGCAAAAAAGAGTGATAATGGCCATCTCTGAGTTCGCCTCGCTACTGTGTACGTTGCTTTTAACTTGTCCAATGTATCTACTCCTCCTTTTATGAGATTATAAAAGGTCAACATCTCCGGCTTCATTGCATCACCGGAGTCCTCATCAATGGAGTCCGAGTTGTGGAAACTAGACAAGAGAAGTACAAGTCTATTTCTTTTGGGCACGTAGGAAAGTAGAGTACTATTATCTCCAAACCCAAATAGGCTACTAAATTCCTTACGTCCCTTGCTCTCTGTAAACAAAGCGGGTATTTCTCGTTTGTTTTTTCTCAAAGTGCCAACGACCGTCAAACGATGATCTTTCAACAAATCATTTGCAAGCGGGATTGTAGAATACCAATTATCTACGGTTACGTTGCGGCCTGAACCAGATATTGGTCGGATTAGTCGGAGAACTACCTGATGTGGAGAATTGCTCACTTGGTAAGGTCCATCTGGTTGGCTTCCTAAATATACCTCCATTTTTTTTAGCGTAATACGTCCGAGCATCGGCGAGAGCAAAAATCTTAATTCCATACTTGGCTGGTTTTGATTTTATATACTGCCGAAAACTACATTTCCCTCTAAATGGCTCTAACATTTCATCAATAGTCACAAATTCACCTGTGCTATAATGCTCAGTGCAATGATCGTTAAATTTCTCGAAAATAAAACGTAACGGAGCAAGTTTATCATATTGCCGTCTCTCTTCCCGCGTGTTAACATTGTCAAACCTTATGGCTCTTAACAAAAATCTCAATCTTTGCAATGACATAGTGGTTCTGAAAAAATCGACACCTGTGAAGTCCTTCGCATATAAGTCCTCTAGATTTTGGTGAGACGAGTGCAGCGCTCCGGCCATGTATAGAAGACCAAACAAAGCTTTCATCTCCGTAAAGTCTGTCTCTCGTGCGTCCCTTTCACGCTGATATTTACCTCTGTTACGCTTAAACCATATATTTGTACAATTCACAATTTCATTAACCATATAGTCGTCAAAAAAGAGATTCCAGGCTTCTAGAGCAGTTTTAGCACTTGTGGCCAGACCTCGAATACAAGGAATATGACTTCTAATTATATTGTGAGCTCTGGTTCTCACATTTTGTGGTGGACAGTGGGCGTACCATATTGTATTGTTGTCCTTGCCAAGTAGATAACCCTTTTGACCTCTATTTATGTTATAAATAGGAATAGTTTCAAGTTCGTCTGCAGACTGCTCACTTTCTGAAACGTGATCACTATTTTCTAGGATATCCTCATTTTCATCAGATGAACCTCCAACATCCGATTCCTCTGGAATTTCTTCAAGCAAACGTCTGATACGCTCCTCCTCACGTAGATCCATTTTTCTGCAGACGATAGATCAAAATCCCATAAAGCCTTTGCGATGGTAAAGAAATCCGCTAAATATAACGTGACGAGAAGTATTCCTTAGTAGCCACACGGGGGATCCTCATCCAGGTTTGGAAAATATATACTGGTTTGCAAGGAAATTAATTCAAAAATTGTTATTCTACGTATCAACATAACTTACCAACGATTATAAAGGTAGATCACAAATAATACCACTTCACATACAAAACGAGTTCATACACAAAGTAAGAATACGACGGCACTTGTTAGTCGCGCACGGAAGAAACGTCCGGGTATGGACAGCGGTCGCTACAGTGATATTTTCCCCGCACACAGGAAGAGTAACCTTGACAAATTCCAGACTGGGCGAGTCCAAATGAACCAGGGAGAAGGTATAGGGGTGGAAAGGGCAATCCGTGAACAAAGAAGTACTCTCTCATGCATAATAAAATGGACCCGGAGGAAATCACCGTGCGCGACTAATTAAAGGTTAATCATAAATTTCTTCTACTCTGGGTTGTGTGTGGTTAATGTATTCTTTCCTCTCTAATTCCTCTTCTGACCAGTATTTCTATTTTCAAAGTTCTGCTGGCTCGTAGAAGGCCCAGGATCGATTACAACATCCTGCCTTTTCTTTTGATTGTCAGCTTCTTTATCCCTTAATTCTTTTAAGTACTGCTGGCTTTCCTTTTCTCTTTGCTGATACTGATCAGGTGTCATAACCTGACTTTGAGTATTCTGGTTTCTATTTTGGTTTTGGTTATTCCTATTATAGTTACGGTTGTACCCATTATTGTTGTAATATCTGCCTCTTCCATTGTAGTTTCCTCGGTTGTAGTTCCAACCTCTTCTCTGTTGATACGGTCGGTAACCTTGTGATCTGTAATTTCTAAACTGATTATTCCTGTGAGGACCTACATTGTCAGTTTTCTCCTCCTCTGGCTTGTCAGTTTGTTGGACTCGGTCCATATATACCGTATTGATTTCCTTATACTCCTGCCTTTGACCTTTCTGGACTACGTTAGGCATTGGACTTGTGTAGTCTAACCTTCTTAGTAATTCATCCATGCTGGATAAATCCCTGATGTTGGACGAAATTATAAGTCTCCTCACCTCAACTGGCAGCATACGAGAAATCGCATCTATTAGTTGCTCCGTGGACAATGGGGGTTGCAAAAATCTCAAGCGGGACAACTGACTCGTAAAGAAATCAGCGTACATCGTTGGAAGAGTACCTGAGTATTTTCTTGAATACACCTCCGCTCTTAACGAATTCTGCGCTTCTATGGACCAAAATCGTTTGATTAATGCCTCTGCAAACTCGTCAAAGTTACTGAATGTGTATCTAAATGCGCGAAACCATTCAAGGGGTCCTCCAATCAGATATCTCTCTACTATCTTCATCTCTCTCTCTCTGGGAATGTGAGCTTCGATGAAATAATCTTTGAGGTTCCTTACATACTCTATAGGTGTCAAACTATCAGTGTTACTGAATTTTTGTGGTTTGTCTTCGAAATTCCTGATGACCGTCACGTTCCTCGGATATGAATCCGGATAGTTTTTCCCACTATCTCGATAATTCCACTCAGGTTCCATATTCCTCTCGTCATCCTCCTCTCTGAATCTGGATACACGTTCTTCAGGAGTCACGTCTCTTTCTTCTGGCTCTAGGTGACATCTTCTGGTATACTTCCTATTCAATTCGCAAGCTAAGCCTTCTGTATCCTTGTCGGTGATTTCTGTTAAGACTTTCTTGACTATCTCTTCTTTGTAGTTCTCCATTAAACTAGCCTCTCCTAATTTCAAATTTTTCAGTTTACTCGTCGTTTCATTTACATCCGAGACAACTTTATGCATCTGTTCCTCTAGTGTAGATTTTAAAGTTTGCATATCCTGATCTAGTTGTGTTCTATCGTCAACTTGTTTTTCGGATAGCGAATTTATCCTGACACTTAAATCTTTCCTAATCTGTACTACCTCATTGTTAATTTCTATCTGCGTACTGGCAAGTTTTCTTTCAATTCTTTCCTGAATTTGGGTTACATGTTCCCCACTTGACTTATTCCACTCGTCTTTCCATACCGCTACGTTTGCTGTTAACATTTCGGCTATGTCTACTTCGATATCCTCTTTTAATACTCTATTGTGGTCTAATACCTGTGTTCTCATGACCTCTACATCGTATTTCAACTCTGCTAAAGACGTTGTTGTTCTAACCGATTCATCGACTAACCTAGTCGCTAATGCAGTTATATTACGCGTACAAAGAGTTTTTGAGTTTTCGATTTCTTCCCTGACTTTATTTACATCAGTTTGGACTTTAGTGATATCTACGAAAACTGTGTTGACCTCTACCTGAATCTTAGTTATGTCACTTTGCACCTCAGTTATATCCGCATGAATGTTATTAATGTCTACCTGAACATTGGATACATCAGTTCTAGCTTTTTGAATTTCTTTTTGGACTTCCTCGACCTTGTCTTGGACAGTCGCTACATCGTTTTTGACAACAACTACTTCGGCTCTAGCACAAGAAATATCCCCTCGGACATTAGCTACATCTAGATTTAACATTGTAAGGTCTCTCTGTACCTTAGACACATCATTTTTAACATCAGACACATTTGTGCGGATGTCACTTACAGTATTTTCAATTCCTAGGGTATTAATCTGTAAACGCGACATATTATCCTCCAAATTAGCAGCACTAGTTTGGATACCCTTCAAACTTTCATCCATGCTAGCTTTCAAATTACTACCATTCTCCTCCATTCTTGCATTCAAATTAGCAGACAAATTACTATTATTCTCCTTCATGCTTTCATTCAGCATCTGCTTCATACTACTAGTCATGCTTGCTTTCAAATTAGCAGATATATTACTAGCATTCTCCTCCATCATCTGCTTCATGTTAGCAGACATCTCCTCTAACATTTTCTTCAAACTTTCATCTGCCATTACAATATTATTCAAAAATGGATTGCTGTAGGGACATACATCAAAAGAGCAAAATAACAACATTTGAGCAACACTTTTCACCATATATAATTTTCATCAATTTTCTGTCTTAAATCTAACTTATAATTACCTTATAATTAACCTTCGACGATACTTCATGTTGAAACAAACTCAAGCACATGTTCAAATTTCCCTGGCTCATTTTAAAATATCCTAACACAAATAATTTACATTTATAATCCAAATACTTTAATTTTATCTTTAATATGACTGAAATGTCATAAGCCGGTCAAATAAAATAAGATTCCAGATTATAGGCGATTTTTCTAAGTTTCCAGCCTATTTAACCTTTCTCAAGTTGTATAAGATCTGATCTTTTCTGAGTGTAATTTTCCTAATACAATACAACATTTAATTCCTATATAATCACACTCTCAAATACTACAATTGGCCTAGACATCTAACAAAGAATCAACCTCTTTATTTGAGTCTAATCGAACCTCACGTTTTAGGTGCGAATCTTTCTATTGTTCAACCTGGTGATCCAGTTTTGTCGAATTCGCCCCACGTATTAGGTGCGAATCTTTCTGTTGACTCAGCCCCACGTTCTTGGGTCGCCAATCTTTCTGTCCCCGTTTACCTGGATAGTAGGCTGTCAGATATCCGCCCCCTCAATCGGATTGCCAATTATCAATCGCACCGGCACAGTTACATCAATGAAAATGGCACTGACAGATACTATCGAGATAAGAGCACAGAAATTCACAGGAAATCATTGTGGAACACACCAAAATAGACGGGGTTTCATACTTACCGTTACTTACCTCTTAATTATCTCGGGGTTTGAGTTGACAACAGGATCACTAAAAGTCTGTTCACACAATAATCTCCACCATGACATTTAAAAATGAACCAGAAACGAAGACGAGAACTTTGAACTGTACAAAAGCTTTATTTCTAATAAAGGGTATGATTTTACTAACACAACAAAATCAACGTGGCTATCAGTAGCCCAAGTCAATCTGACTACGTCCTCCAGTAGGACTTGCAAAAATAATCATACAACATGATGTAAAACATTTTAGCTCCCAAGAGCTCCAAATAACGTAATATTCATAACACTATTGGATTGGAAAAGGACGTCAGGGTGTGACATATATAGAGCATTTGGTTTCCTTTTAATAAACATGGCAATGGTATTTATAGTCGCAAGGCCAGAGTGTGTACGACCTCACTCCCTGAGAACCATATGTTGGCACAGCTGCGGGCTACCTTCCAGCCTGTTGCATACCGGTCAAATGCACTCCCTTCTCACATGCTATGTTACGTAAGAATACAGCCTGCACTCTCAAGCTTTTAAATGTCCATAAGACAACTCACATTATATTTACGCAAATCTTTCAAGTACTTTGCACACATCCTATTGGATCATTATATTAATTTCTTAAACTTGTTAACTTCAATCCAAATGTTTAATTAGCTCTTAAATGTTTATAACAAAATCACATAAATTATTTATAACAATTAGAAATTGTTTATAATATTTGACAAAGGCAATAAAAATATTATAAGCACGCCTTTAACATCACTCTCGTTTCACATTATTTTCAAAAATATTTACAACAATTATTTACAATATTAACATTTAAATTGTTTAAATTATTAATTTAATAAATACATTAACCACATGTTCATTCGGTTGATAATTTTATAATCCTGTTTAATATAATCGACCAATGAAGGTTAGTTATACATGTTAATGTCACAATCTGGTTTAATAAAGGTTTTAATAATGATTTGTGACGGCAACCTTCATTCAATATCTTATCTCAAATTCTTTCAAAACTCGTGTTAATTCTAACAGTAAATCACTTGATTAATTTTCAACGAACTATGACAATCTTACTCCAGCGGAAAATCCTTCGCTAACAAGTTAATGCACAATCTGCATTAAAAATATGCCCAAAATCATCATATATTAATCTATATGGCATTAAAAACTTCTACATAACTTACAAAACTTCCACAAATAATTCTTTAACATTTATTCCTGTGGGAACCTCCTTCATATTCAAGGGCATTATACCTCAGCGACTTTCAACACGCGCTGCACTAGCGATTATACATTCATAGTTCCACTTAAAAATTTTTATAATCATTAATTGTTTCAAAACTGTTTTTCTATTTAACCTTCGTAGATTTCATTCATGAACCGAAATGAAGTCAAAACTTGCCAATCACAAACAAATTTAATAGTGAATACGCTTATATACGCCTGTCTGGTCTATCAAAATTTAAGATTAACATCTTAAAAGAAATTGTAGTATGAAAATACTATCTTCAAATAAAGTGCGACTAAAATGCATAGTAGTCGAATAGAATCCAATTAGATTGGGGAATGCAAACATCGTTATATAATTCTCTAATTGAGAAAAACTCCTAACAAAAGTACTTGACTTTAATGCATTCAATAATTCATTATTAAAGTTACTCTTTCACAAAAGTGTCTATAATGCAATGTTCATTCATAACTGACGATAAATGTCTGTGTTGCAATCAATTCAAATAACGACTAGTATTTCCAAGATCGTCGACAACGTAAGAGATTTTAACGCTCTAAAATCATTAAATGTTCTTCCTTCTTGATGATGACAGAAAATTGTTCAAAGTAATTAAACTGGGGTAGAATTACTTTAATAAACAGACACGCTGTCTGAATTTAAATCTGCCATAAAAATCATTAACTTACAGTCAAATCGTGACTACAAAAATATTAATTACTGAAAAATCTAAATATCAGTCTCAACTGATTCAAAATCATTTACTATGCCCATGACATAACAATGTCTTAATAAATCGTCGAAAAATGCAAAACTCATCAAGGTGTACTGAGAATAAGAATCTCAACAAGAAAATAGGGCAAAATACATGAGGATAAAAAAATATGGGAAAAATGGTTGCTCAAACATTATTAGTAAACTCAAATACAATAAACATTCACGACTACCTTATCTGCCGATTGACGTTCCAGAGGAAAATTCCCCAAAGAAGACTGCTGATGGATCCATTTCACCTCGTTAAAGCTGAGCTCCATCCTCGAAATAGGAAATAGCACCCTCGGAGAATCGAACTGCTTCCTTCTCCGTGAATCGCTCTGCTCCTCGTAGACGAATAGACATCCTTCCGGCAATAATCTTCTTTGTGAGTCGGGATATCCCTGACCTCTCTTGAAAAATTCCCTGAAGTTCCAGTAGACAGTCGTCATGAAGTTTTGTAGAAATTTCCGAAGAAATTATTCATATTCAGAGTATGAAATTGTTTCTATGGCTGTTCGATGGTATTCAGCCTTTAATTACGAAACATGGGTGTAGATGGTATTCACCGCATGTTCGCTTGTGTGGAATAGCAATTACCGAAGTTCCATGTCGCTATCTTACTCCGTTGAAGTACGTCCCAATTGCAATAAGCCCTTTTAGCCTTCCATCTGCTCTTCGATTGTAGTGTCAGAAGAACAAACTGCCGTATTCAATTGCTCCATTATACAAGTATCGTTCTGTAACCAAGCAATCTGAAGTCTTTCTACTCCACTCGCAGCGTCAGCCTTGCGTTGATTCTGGCTATACAAAAATGTTTCTCTAGTGGTGAGATAATCACTTTTGTCAGTCGTATAAAACTGCTAATATCTTTTAAACTACTTGGTCGAAATTGTTCAGATTTTCTCTATAACTGCATGTAGCACTGCACAATACAATTATCTTATCGGTGACCGCTAACTGTTCGAAGCTAAACTTATAGAAGCTTTCTAAGGTCCGTTTCAACTTCACCTAGATTGACCTGGATCTCGTTAATATAGTGGCCTCGCCACGCGTTATAAAGACGATTCTTTTCACTGCTGTTCACTTCGACGTCTCACTATAATGAATGTATAAGAAAAGAACTTTCACAAATATACTTCGATGATCTGAGCATGAGATCTCAGAATGATCAGAGAACGAAAGAGGCTCCTCTCTTCTGCGCAAGCCCTTTTATTAACTTCTCGAGGGGCGTTTCCATCCCTTCCAAAGCGTGATACTGCGTCATCGCTAAAACTTCCAACTTCGTTAATACATGACGGATTTTCAAAATTCAAAAACTGAAAATAAATTTCACCAAAATTCCAAATCAATGCTTTTACTGCAAATGGATTTCCACAATTCTGCATTCCAAAAGTGATAAAAATTACCATAGTTTCAGCAATCTCCGTCTTCCTTTAAACTATCGTTCATTGGTTCATGCCTCTCCTCCAATAGCATAGTTTCTTCCTCAGCAGAATTCCTCGTTTCCTGCGACTGCGTCGTAAATCTTGGAACATTCTGGACTAAAATCTGACGTCACTGAGAATCTCAGCTCAAGTAGCTTGCTGGCATAACATTCACGTCATCCGCGCTTACGTCATGACTACCCACGTCGTAACTATGACAGCCATAACTCTCCTTATAATTTCAAATATAGCCACCGTGGTCTCTACATAATTCAATTACGGGGGCAGTACGTTTATTTATAATTCCCTGTATCATTATCATTATTTATTGTGCCTAACAGGCCATTTAGGCCCATGATAGAATGCAAAGAAACATAACACATACATCAAATATACAACAATGCATAACACTATTCTCTCAATCACTCAGCAAGGATCATTATCCCAATCACAATCTCAAGTATAAGGTGCGTTCAAAAAGTAACGAACCGGAGGCTGGAATGCGCAAACCGGTGACGACATCGGCTAATCGTGGCGTGTGTAACGCGGTGTGGTTCCGACCAGAGTGTGGGAGGTCACAGCACGTCACTAGAGGGCACACGTGCACGTCAGGTGACGATACAAAGCGAGCAGCAGCATGCATCAATCGTCCAACGCTGCCAGTCGCATTGCAAACAGTGACATGGAGGCATCAACCGAAGAGCAAAGAGGTGTTGTTCGGATTCTGACAGCGGAAGGAGTAGGGGGAACGGACATTCATCGCCGAATGTCATAACTATAAGGCGAACACTGCATGTCCCTTGCAAGGGTCAAGGCGTGGCACAAGCGCTTCAGGGAAGGACGGGTGTCGTTAGCCGATGATGCCCGGTCTGGGGCACCCCCCTGCATTACCGATGACAACGTCCAGCTGGTTGATGCACTCATTACCCAGGACCCGAGTGACAGTGAACGCCATAGCCACCGTGGTCGCTCCACGACAATGCACGACCTCATACGGCCAACACAGTCGCGACACTCCTGCAGAAATTCAAATGGGAGGTTCTCGGCCATATAATCCAGACCTCTCTCCGTGTGATTACGCCATGTTTGGTGCCCTGAAATGGGCTCTGTGTGGCCAACGATTCACCTCGGACGTCGACGTCCAGCTGTACGTGCGGAACTGGTTCACATCGCAGCCCAGGGAATTTTATGAGACAGCCATTCACCGCCTAGTGTCACAGTGGGACAAGTGCCTCAACAGCCAAGGCCAATGCTTATAACATACATGTACTGGTTTCTGTAATTATGCCTCTGGCTCGTTACTTTTTGAACGCACCTTATATTTGTTACAAATGCCATTCCATTTACTTCTATCCATTGCATCATCCAGTACTGCTGTTGGTTCCACCTGCTGCAACGTTCTCATCACTCTATCTTTCCATCTCATCCTCGGCCGGCCTTTTGGGCGTCTGCCAATCAGTTGAGCACTGTTAGGGATAGATTCCACAGCTCTTATGATATGTCCCATCCACTGGAGTCATCTTCCTCTGATGATCCTACCAACATCAGCTTTCCCAAACCGTTGGTATAAGTTATTTTCCCTTCCTTTCCCATCCTCCTTCCTCACTATTGTAAATAGGACCTTATATCTTTCTGAGTACTTTCCTCTCAAATGCACCAATGCGCTCTTCCAGTGTTTGTTAAGTCGCCCATGACTCAAATCCATATAGCATAACCGGTTTCACCGAGTGCCATATACAGGGTGAACAAAAAATGCCGCGCTTGGAGGTCGGCATGCGATTCCTCATCCTATTGCAAGACAACAGTTTCAATAGCAAAACGAGGAGCTGGCAACACTGTCACATCCTGCAGTGCATCGGAATGTACAGAGAAAGCTCCGACATAGCGCCAAGTTCCTGCGACCTGCTTTTGGCCACGCTGCATGCATTTGCAGAGTTGCCAGAGCCTCGTTTCTTAACACGCATTTCTGTTAAACCTATTGGCAGGACTAGGTTTTGCAACATAAACGTTGGCGTAAATGTCGACGAGGAACCGCATGCCGACCTCCAAGTGCGGCATTTATTTTTCACCCTGTATAACTTGACTTTGCTGTTTTGTTAAATTGAGCGTGACTTAAATAAGTTATTGAGACCGAGAAAGGTACTAATAGTCCTCTGTTGGATCTCTTTTTCAATCTCACTTTTATTAGATAAAATCGAGCCTAAGTATTTAAATGTTCAAATTACATGTATGTACTGTAGTTTTATTTGCTAAAAGAAAATAGGGTCATAGGCTTTTCGATCCATCTTCATACACGGAGCTAAATGACCTCAATGCCCAAGACCCTCAAATTAATCAACAACAACAAAAACAATCCCTAAGTATGCCTTCCTTCGGAGGGGAAGTAAAGCAGGCGGGGCCATATCATACATGTAACTTGTGTGAAGTAAAATTTGTAGGTTAGGTTTGATTAATGCTCTTAAGTTCCAACGTTCGTCCCCAGGCGTTGATTGCGATGGCATCTAATAGTAGCCAATTTCACAGCTAGATGTCGTGGAAGAAGCGAATGTAGGAACTACTTGAAATTATCGTCTGCAGTCCTCACTTGAATTAAAAACAGATAACACACACTAATACAGCCATCACAATTAACACCGGTTATCAGACACACACCCAAAGTACACGGGGCTACATGACCGCGTTGTCACAGCCCCTAAACTAAGGAACCAACCAACTAAACTGAGGAACTTAACCAGAATTTATTTTTGAAGATTTATTATTGTACAGTGTTAGGTAGTCAGCCCGAAGGCTGGTTGGATCCTCAAAGAGTACCGCCGTTAGGTTATGTGAGTAGATACCCACAAAATCCAAGTGAGGTGTACTAGGCAAGATGAGGAGTGAGGTAGTTTGTCATTCCTTTCCTCACTGAGTAAGAACAGCAGTACTTACTCTATGAATAGAACCTTTCACAGCATCCACAGGCACTGACTGTGCCCTGAATGGCACTATTAAACACCACCTATACCCCAGTAGCGTCCATATAATCACAGCCATGAGTGAGACTGAGACAGCGGTGAAATGCCACATTTTATAAGGTGCGTTCGAAAAGTAACGAGCCGGAAGCTGTAATGCGCAAACTGGATACGACATCGGCTAATCGTGGTGTGTGTAACGAGATGTGGTTCCGACCAGAGCGTGGAAGGTCACAGCCCATCGCTAGAGGGCACGCGAGCACGTCAGGTGACGATACAAAGCGAGCAGCAGCATGCATCAATCGTCCAACACTGTCAGTCGTATTGCAAACAGTGACATGGAGGCGTCAAACGAAGAACAAAGAGGTGTTGTTCGACTTCTGACAGCGACAGGAGTAGGGGGAACGGACATTCATCGCCGAATGTCACAAGTGTACGGCGAACACAATCTCTAGTTGACTCCTCCCACATTTCTGAATTCCGTCATACTTTTGGTAACAGTTCTTTTGACATAATAGCAGTCAGTGAAACATTTCTTAAGCCCTCGATAGGGGATGCTTCAATTTATCTCAGTGGATACAACGTCTTTCGTAATGATAGACTTGGCAAAGGTTCAGGTGGCGTTGCTGTTTATGTCAAGGACACTATAAAATGCAACATCCTTAGCAAATCTCCGGTTGAATACAGTAAGAAACCGGAATATTTGATACTTGAAATGATCCTGCCAGACTTAAAGATACTCTTTTCTTGTGTATACCGTCCACCAAAAGCTGGCTATTTAGACTCATTCTTGAACGATATGTACACGCATTTACTGAATTACAAATATATTTTCGTTGTTGGAGACATAAATGCTAGATTTGGCAGTGGTACGTTTGAAACAGAAAGTATTCGTGAGATGTTGAACGCCTGCAACCTTGAATGTTTGCCATTCACTGAAACCTTCCACACCGCTACCTGCGATAGCATTCTCGATATAATATCTTCCAACTGCAATGATCTTGTTATAGAATATGGACAGGAGCCTGCTCCTGGATTCTCAGCTCATGACCTCTTGTACGCTGTATTTTCTTTATCTGCTCCTAAAGCAAAACCCAAGACATACCTAGTGCGTGACTTTAGTAAATTTAATTCAAGTGATTTTAGTGCGGATGCAGAATTACTCCCTTGGGAGCAGTTTTATAAAACAAACAACGTAGACGAAAAGCTCAGTCTCTTTAAACAAAACATCTACTTTCTGTATGACAAACATGCCCCTCAAAAGATAGTAAACGTTAAACACCATTCAACCCCATGGTTTAACAGAACAATTAAAGACTTGATAAAGATTCGCGACAGAGCCCACAAGGAATTTTTAAAGACAAAACTTCCGGATGACTATGAAAAATTCAGAATTCTACGGAATAACACAAAACAAGCGATCATAAATGCTAAAGTTAAGTACACATATAACCTCTTCAGACACTGTGAGAATTCTGCAGCATCCTGGAGAGCTGCAAAATCCCTTGGAATAGGTGCCAGCCCCCCACCTGATATCCAAATGCCAGTTTCCCCCTCCGAGCTGAGCGATCATTACTTAAACGTCTTAAACGTAGTTCCCAACAGTAACACAACAAGAATATCCCAGACCGCAGAGCATTATAGACTTCTTCCGCCGCCAAACCATGAAAAATTCTACTTCAAATACGTATACCCAGAACAAATAGTGAAAGCGATTAGGTCTATTCGTACTAAAGCCAAAGGTCCGGATAACATTCCAATCTCCCTTCTCTCAAATTGTCTCGATATATTCCTGCCGGCCATTTTACACTTGTTCAACTTCTGTTTACAAAACGGAGTATACCCGACGCTCTGGAAGTGTGCGAATATACGCCCAGTGCCTAAGAAGAGAATACCTGCGTCTTGCAGTGATTTCAGGCCCATCAGCATACTTTGTGCTCCAAGCAAAGTTCTAGAAAGAATAGTTCATGAACAAATGTGTGAATATTTGACCGAGTTCCACATCCTAAATCCTCATCAATCCGGATTTAAGAAAGGTCACAGCACAACTACCACGCTCTTAAAAATAACGGACGACATACGCTCTGCAATTGACCAAAGACAGCTTACAATTCTATGCCTCTTTGATCTCAGTAAGGCCTTCGATTGCGTAAGCCATGAGTTGCTCCTTGCGAAGCTACACTCCATTGGCTTATCGCGGAATGCATTGTCTTGGTTTGAATCGTATCTAGCAGGTCGGCAACAGAGAGTGGTCTTCTTTGATGGCTCCTCATCGAATTGGCAATCAGTAAAAAGTGGTGTACCCCAAGGGTCAGTTCTTGGGCCACTGTGCTTCTCGCTTTATATAAATGATATGTCCAGTGTATTCAAAAACAGTCTCTGTCATATGTACGCTGATGACGTACAGGCCTACTTCCATTTCAGTCCCTCTGATGCGCCTCACAATATAGAACTTTTCAACGAAGATATCGCTCACCTCCATCAGTGGACCCTAAACCATAACCTCCAGTTAAACATTTCTAAGACTCAACTTATATGCATTGGCTATACTAAACTTCTTAACTCTGTTGATCTTAACTCACTACCACCAATAAAATTACTAGACAATGATATCCCCTACAGCAACTCTGTGAACAACCTAGGAGTAATTTTTGATAGAACCTTATCTTGGGGAGAGCATACTGCTGCTGTAATAAAGAAAGTTATATCATCAATGCATATCTTGAAGCGGAATATCCCTTACACGCCGTCAAAAATGCGCAAGCTTCTAATCCAAACTTTGATACTTCCTATCATCGAATATGGATCAGTAGTGTATAACGACTTATCAGAAACACTTAACATAAAATTACAGAGAGTTCAAAATGCATGCGTTCGTTACATTTTAGACGTCAGGCGTGATGTACACATTACACCTTATTATGTGGAAATGCAGTGGTTGAAACTTCGTGAACGTAGGCAGCTGTCAATTGCGCTCCTCACCCTGAAAATATTGTGTACAAAAACTCCTGGTTATCTCTATAATGTGTTTAAACCAATGAACTCCGTCCACCACAGAGACAATAGAGTTACTGATTCCACTCTACAGATTCCTGTCCACCGTACAACTAAATACAATAAATCATTTCTTTGCACAGCTTCACGGCTCTTTAATACATTCCACCTTCACTCATTTACAAACTCTGTTAACACTACACAACTCAAGAAATACCTAATATCAAGATTCCTGAAGGAATACGAATCAAAAATATAAATATTCCATACAAAACTTTTGAAATATATCCGTTCCATACAGCTTTCTATAATATTTTTAGTATCCAAGATACAACTTTCGTGGAATTGATAGTAGTTCTAGTAATCATGTCACTCATGTAATTGTTTTAATAATAGATCATATTATACTTTCATCAAAATTGTACCCTTTGTTACTGTACTATAATTTGTTTTCTTTTAATAGATATAATACATTATTAGGTAGGTTCTTTATTTAATTATTCTATATTCTAATTTGTATAATTCATTTTGTATGAAATGTCTGGTAATTGGCTCGTTTAGTTATAAGTATATTTTATATTTAGTTTTTCTTAGTTGTTAAGCTAGGTTTATTTTGTATTTTTATTTTTTTATTACATAACTTCAAGCCAGAACATTGTATACGCTACATAAAGGGGCTCTTAAGCCTCAGTGGCAGTTATTTATGAATAAATTCAATTCAATTCAATTCAACACTGCATGTCCCTTGCAAGTGTCAAGGCGTGGCACAAGCGCTTCAGGGAAGGACGGGTGTCGTTTGCCCATGATGCCATGTCTGGGGCACCCCCCTGCATTACCGATGACAACGTCCAGCTGGTTGATGCACTCATTACCCAGGACCGTCGAGTGACAGTGAACGCCATAGCCACCGTGGTCGGATTGAGCGTCGGAAGTGTGCACACCATCATGAAGGAACGACTGCACTTGCGGAAAGTGTATGTCCAATGGGTGCCCCACAGCCTTCAACCACAGCAGGAAGCATGTCGAATGGCCCACTGTCTTGGTCTTGGTTGGACGATTGATGCATGCTACTGCTCGCTTTGTATCGTCACGTGACGTGCACAAGTGCCCTCTAGCGACGGGCTGTGACCTTCCACGCTCTGGTCAGAACCACACCTCGTTACACACGCCACGATTAGCCGATGTCGTCACCGGTTTGCGCATTACAGCCTCCGGCTCGTTACTTTTTAAACGCACCTTATACTTTAGCTTGTGCCAACAGGCAAATTCAAATGTACTGCATTCATCAAGAGATGGCAAACACCCCTTAAATTATTGTACAAATGCCCAAAAATTATATAAATCCAACCCTTTACGTCTTCTGATCGGTATGATAACGTACTTAGGTAATTAAACGTCAAGGGAAATACTATCTGATTAGCCAAAGGAAACTTCGCACGAGGTCTCATGTCACTATGAGAGACATGACGCTTCTCGACACTTCTCTCAATAGCGACGCTACGTGGCGTCAAGATAAAGCGTCTCACCGCGCAATGTCACCTGCAATTGTTCTGGGTGTGACAGCACCGCACGCGTTCACTTGTTCAAACAAAACAGTGGCTCTCAATTTCCTCCTCCACAAACAAGGCTGTCACATTTTCAAAGTCTCGTTGCAACTGTGGTTTCAGACACCTATTGTGTACGCCAGACATGTGCGGACACCAAGTTTTAGGATAATGCTATTCCTTATTAGCCAGTTATATACAAGAGGAAATTAACTCAGACATCAAGTTTCTGGGCTTTGCAAACGGATCTGACTGAGATAGTGTTTTGATTAGACACCTTTGTGTTAAACCTATCTCCTCCTTTTCTATATGAGTCGTCAAGTTACATCCACTTGTGAATATGAATCAATTTCATGAGAAACGTTTCTCTGGACATTGCCTCACGCATCTTTTGTGTTTGTTGTTTTCTACCATTTGCTTTGTGTTTTTGGTTTGTGGTTTGCTATGTGCTTTTGCTTTTGAATGTTAATTTTTGCTTTCCTTTCTTGCTTTTGTGTTTGTTTTTTGCTTTCGCTTTTTTGAATTTTGCTTTTTGCATTATGTTTCTTGTTTTTTTGTTTTCTGCTTTTGCTTTTGTTTTTGAATTTTGCTTTTTGCTTCATCTTTTTTGTTTTGGTTTGTGTTTATTTTCTGCTTTTGCTTTTTTGAATTTTGCATTTTGCTTTATGTTTCTTGTTTTTTATTTTCTGCTTTAGCTTTTGTTTTTGAATTTTCCTTTTTGCTTCATCTTTTTTGTTTTGGTTTTGTGTTTTTTCTACTTTTGCTGTTTTTGAATTTTGCTTTTTGATTTTTGTTTCTTGTTTTTTATTTTCTGCTTTAGCTTTTGTTTTTGAATTTTGCTTTTTGCTTCATCTTTTTTGTTTTGGTTTTGTGTTTTTTCTACTTTTGCTGTTTTTGAATTTTGTTTTTTGCTTTGTGATTCTTTTTTGATCTTTTTTGTTTCCTGCTTTTGCTTTTGTGTTTGAATTTTGCGTTTTGCTTCGTGTTTTTTTTTTGTGTTTGTTTTCTGGAAAATCAAAATGAAACAATATCAAAATAAAACAAAATAAACAAAACGAAATAAAAACAAGAACAAAATTAAATTAAATTAAACAAAACAAAATAAAACAAAATAAAATAAAGACTACAAAAATGGCATCTACATCAGAAAATCCAGGCAAGAAATTTACTCGAGGATAGAGAAGATCACAGACACAATGCGAAAACGCAGAGTTTGCTTCTACGGTCATTTACGACGGATGATCGATTCCCGATGGACGAAACGTATCTTCAGTATATTCGACTCAAAGCCAAAAACGACAATGCCATGGTATGTTAACGTCCAGAAAGATCTGAATGAAATGGGGATACGAGCAGAAGATGCACAAGACCGAAAACTTTATAGAGCAGCCATCAAGATGTTTGGGACTTTCCGGGACAAAAAAAACGGGCAACTGGTGCGAAATGGACAGAGGAACGTCGTGCTAAACACAGTGAGCTCATGAAGGCAATGTGGATCAAGCGAAAAATGAGCAAATGCCAGAATGTAAAATGAGGCTTATCGTGGTCCCTAGTTGGCCGATTATCGAAATTGAATGAATGAATGTAAAATAAATTATATTTTTTTGTCGTGTGGCCTCCTGAGAGGCCGAGTGCAGGTCTTTCTAGGCGACGTCCGTGGGCGACCTGCGCGTCGGGATGAGAGATGGAATGGATGAAGATGAATGAATTTGGGCAAGGATGTGGAAGGAAGCGGCCGTGGCCTTTCAGAAGGTACGGTCCCAGCATTTGCCTGGTGTTGAAAATGGGAAACCACGGAAAACCATTTCAAGGACGGCCGACGGTGGGGCTCGAACCCACGCTTCTACCGAGTCAGCAGAGAGCTTGGCCCCATGACCTAATGCTGCGCGTTAACCAGCCTAGCCACTGCTGTCGGTAATAATTAAATAAATATTCATAAATATCAGTGGGTTTCAGTTACTTCAGTTATTAGTGAACAGGGCGCGCTGGCTTTGCTGAGTGAACAGAGCGCATGCATGGGTCAAGGCACTCCGAGAGCAGAGACCATTCACTTTGCTTGCCAACACAGAACATCTATTGTTTACAGCCTGCCGTCCAGCTCTATAGCATTCACTAATATTGTCATCGAAGTCGTTTGAAAGCAATGCGCTGTGTAGTAATTGGAATAGGGGATATTAAGGTACAGTGCTATTTCTTGTCTCATATACGCCAGTTTATTTACGCGAACAAATGGACGGTGCATGTCGGTAATTTATATAGACATGTTGGATTTTGAGCGCATGCGCGACGGTCTCCTTACCTAATTGGTTACAGAACTGTTTCATAATGAACAAGAAGTTCCGTGAAGAACTATACAGCCTACTTTTCATGCCAATGATTATTCTACAGAATATGAACCTATCTAGAATAATGACGAAATTAAGTTGGTAATATTGAAATATCTAATTAGTTCAAAATATACCTGGTATAATGTAGCCTAATAGAGCACTACAGTTGGCAGCCCTGGTGACTGAATATATTCTTAGTTCCATCTCTTAAGGTACAGAATACAAAATTTGGTTGAAGTCCAATGGACGTTACATGCAGTTAGACACTGGATCTATCAGCACGCGTAAACGCATGTTGCCAACAATGCCATGCGTGTGCTGGTCAGAAATAATCTGAAATATTATGATATTTTGTTGTGCCAATTTTGGATAAAATCCATTTGTTAGTATAGAAGTTACATGTATTTTAAAATTGGACATATCAGCACACATAGAATCATGTTGGCAGCACTGACTTATATTAATTACTCCAAATTAATCTAGATTGTCAGGTGCTATACGTGTGCTAAGTATAGAGCTGTTGGCTTGCATACTTTCTGATATATTGATATTAGGGTTAAAAAAATATAGACAGCATTTATTAACAGTTGGCAGCCCTGATTGCTCTTAACAATACTTATAGTCATATCTGTTATGGTACACATAGCACATACGAAATTTGGTTGAAATCCAACTGATAGTATAGAAGTTACATGTATTTAAAAATTGGTACTATCAGCAGGCTTATAAGCATGTTGATAGAACTGACGTATATAAGTTACTCCAAATTAATCTAAAATGTCAGAATATACGTGTGCATAGTTTAAAGCTGTTGGCTTGCATACTTTCTGATATATTGGTATTTGGATAAAAATAAGAGAGCAATTATTAACAGTTGGCAGCCCTGGTGGCTCTTGAGAATACGCTCAGTCATATCTGTTTATGTACAGATATTACATACAAAATTTGGTTGAAATCCAATTGATAGTGTAGAAGTTACATGCATTTAAACATTGGACCTATCAGAAGGCTTAAAATTATTTTGGCAACACTGTCATGGTTGGCCTCCTGGAAATTAAACTTAAATAGTCTTATCTACATGTGTGCCAATTTTGGAATAGTTCCCATGCATACTTTGGAAGATATCCAACATGGAGCTCAAATTTCTAGTGCGTTTTTTCAGCAGTTGGTAGCACTGACATCATTTTCAAATATGGACGTGAGATATTCCGGTGCACATCTTTACTCATACTAAATTTGGTTTTGATTTCTGCAACCGTTTAGGAGTTGATAGGGGGGGGACACACACACAGACAGACAGACACACATTTTCCCGGATCGATCTCATAAGACTACTTTTTCCTCATTTTTGCAAAATGTGAAAAGTAGGCTAAAAATAGTGTTGATGAGCCTCATTATGATACAGTGTTCTGACATATAATCTTTACATTTCGACATCGTCGAACATAAAACATCATCATCATCATCATTTACAACTAACGCCATCATGATTTACAACCTACGCTATGATATAAAGTCAAGGTGTCTGTTACCTCTTTTTCCATTCCATTGTTGCTGATAATCTCTCCGAGGTATTTAAACTGCTTCGTGACCTTTACCCGCCAATATTTTATTATTATTATTTTTTAATTTCGTTAGAGTCATCTATGGACCACGGTGCTTGTGTTTTAGCTGTTTCTTGATGTCATCGTCAGGCTTGCCACGATTGGTGTTCTTAGTGGTGAGTTTGGCAGCTGCTTTCATGTTGGTACCTCGAGCTTTTCTGATATTATTATTATTATTATTATTATTATTATTATATAAAGAAGTCCCCCATTTTTTTTTTCACGGATAAATCCGATTACTTGATCCAAATTGTTATGATTTAATGCTAGATATAGGAAGTTGTAATTTAAAGACATTTTAACTCCAAAAAAGAAGAAGACAAATCTGAAGCTTTGTAGATTACCGTTCGTTGTTAAGTTGGAGCAAACGGTGAAAGCAAACGGCAAGAGAGAGGGGTTGCGTGTGTCCCTGTATCAGGGGCAGCGATCAGACCGGAAACTGGACCAACTCTAGCAGGCCCACCTCCCTGACACACAGCCGGCCATGACATCAGCTCACGCTATATTAACCGGCGCGGTGCAAGCCTTGTTACTTTTCTTTTTAATCCTCGGCGTAACATTACAGTGCAGCCGGTAATTCCTATGCTTAACATACAGAGCCTACCTGTTTAGCAGAAGAAAAAGTTCTACATTCAAGGGCTCTGGATGAGAGAACGGCAAGACTTGTATTCATTCGATAGGAGATAAATGTGGATTTTAAAAAAATCCTCTTCGCACGTCGGAACGTAGATGTATATTTCACAGAGCAAAGAAAAATACGTTTAATTCACTAAATTTCCCAATTGTATACCTACAAACGTTCCACAAGTTCAGCATATGAGAAACTATCTACACACATCAAAAAAAGTTTTGCATCACCTCGGTTCCAAGAGTTCCGGAACCTTTAAATACAAAGGGAATAGAGATCAACACAAACAACATTTCAGCTCGTTTTATTGCTCATGAGACCCACACATTGCATGTTGTACCATCATACAGCTAGACTTTCAGCATTTGTGGTCCAGATTGCAGTACACACCACTACCTCTAATACCCAGTAGCACGTCCTCTTGCATTGATGCATGCCTGTATTCGTCGTGGCATACTATCCACAAGTTCATCAAGACACTGTTGGTCCAAATTGTCCCACTCCTCAACGACAATTCGGCGTAAATCTCTCAGAGTGGTTGGTGGGTCAAGACGTCCATAAACAGCCCTTTTCAACATATCCCAGGCATGTTCGATAGGGTTCATGTCAGGCGAACATGCTGGCCACTGTAGTCGAGCGATGTCGTTATCTTGAAGGAACGCATTCACAAGATGTGCACGATGAGGTCGAGAATTGTCGTCCATGAAGACAAATGCCTCTCCAATATTCTGCCGATATGGTTGCACTAAGGGTCGGAGGATGTCATTCAGGTATCGTAAAGCCGTTTCGTAGCCTTCCATGACCACCAGTGGCGTACGTCGGCCCCACATAATGCCACCCCAAAACATCAGGGAACCACCACCTTGCTGCACTCGCTGGACAGTGTGTCTAAGACGTTCAGCCTGACCAGGGTGCCTCCAAACACGTCTCCGACGATTGTCTGGTTGAAGGCATATGCGACACTCATCGGTGAAGAGAACGTGATGCCAATTCCGTGGGGTCCATTCAGCATGTTGTTGGGCCCATCTGTACCGCGCTGCATGGTGTCGGGGTTGCAAAGCTGGACCTCGCCATGGACGTCGGGAGTGAAGTTGCGCATCATGCAGCCTATTGCGCACAGTATGAGTTGAAACACGACGTCCTGTGGCTGAACGAAACGCATTATTCAACATGGTGGCATTGCTGTCAGGGTTCCTCCGAGCGGCAATCCGTAAGTAGCGGTCATCCACTACAGTAGTAGCCCTTGGGCGGCCTGAGCGAGGCCTGTCATCGACAGTTCCTGTATCTCTGTACCTCCTGCATGTTGGTTCACTCTGAGACGCCTGGAAACTTCCCTTGTTGAGAGCCCTTCTTGACACAAAGTAACAATGCGGACGCGATCGAACTGCGGTATTGACCTTCTAGGCATGGTAGAACTACAGACAACATGAGCAGCGTACCTTCGTCCTGGTGGAATGACTGGAACTGATCGGCTGTCGTACCCCCTCCGTCTAATAGGCCCTGCTCATGCATGGTTGTTTACATCTTTGAGCAGTTTTAGTGACATCTATGAACAGTCAAAGGGACTGTATCTTGGATACAATATACACAGTCAACGTCTATATGCCGGAGATCTGGGAACCGAGGTGATGCAAAACTTTTTTTGATGTGTGTATACAGGGTGCCACAAATATGTACGGCACAAAATGCTCGACACATTCCTCACACGTAGACGAAGAAATTATGTTATATGAGCATGGGTCCGGAAACGCTTTGTTTCCATGTTACACCTCATTGTCTCCAACTCATTAAGCATGGGAAACACACAAGAACAGAACGTTAGAATCATGGTGAACATGCACTCTTGGTTACGTCTGGTTACGTTGTCATTATCGTAGGTGCACCGCCAGTGGTTTGTTTTACATGGCCCTGTTGACGTGCGACTTAGTAGATGTGCCTTAAGCTGTGCGACAAAACATGTACTTCATGCACGATGGAGCACCTCCTCATTTTAGTGTTAATGTCCGTCGGCTTCTAAATAAGAGATTTGGTGACAAATGGATAGGTAGAGGTGGACCAATTGCCTGGCCTCCACGCTCTCCGGACCTAAAATCACTGAACTTTATTTGTGAGGGCATTTGAAAGTTCTTGTGTATCGAAGCCCAGTATAAGATGTTCAGAGTCTGCGTGGCCGTATTATGGGAGGCTACGAAACTCCAGGGATACATCAGCGCATCCGAGATTCACTACGGTGGTGGGTTGATGAATGTATCAATGTGCACGGAGGGCATATTGAACATTTCCTGTGAGAAAGACTTGCATGTCGTATGCTGGAACGTCCTGTTCTTGTATGTTTCCCAAGATAAATGAGGTGTAACATGGAAACAAGGCGTTTCCCGACACATTTTCATATAACATAATTCTTCGTCTACGTGTGAAGAATGTGTCTGCAATTTTTGCCGTACCTTTCTGTTACACCCTGTATATAAAACTCAATGTTGGTTTGTTTGTCTGTTATTTATACAAATCTACACCGTTTCACCGATCTGAACCAAGATTTGTATACCTACCCTTTGAAACCCGACGAGTAACACTGTCCACATTAAAGTTTGGACAGACCACTCCATATCCCTGCATTTAGGCCCTTTGGCACAAATATACACCGATCTGAACCAAAATGTGTATACTACCCTTCGGAACTCTGCGAGTAACACTGTCTATATGAAATTTCGGACAGACTACTACATCTTCAGCATTTAGGCCCTTTGGCAAAAATCTACACCGTTTCATGGATCTGAATCAAAATTTGTATACTTACCCTTTGGAGCCCTGTGAGTAACACTGTCCACATGAAAGTTCGGACAGACCACTCCATTCCCTGCATTTAGGCCCTTTGGCACAAATCTACATCTTTTCACCGATCTGAACCAAACTTTATGTACTTACCCTTTGGAACCTTGCAAGAAACACTGTCTACATGACATTTCGGACACACCACTCGATTCCCTGCATTTAGGCCCTTTTGCACAAAACGACACCGTTTCACCGATCTGAACCAAAATTTGAATACCTACCCTTTGGAACCCTGCGAGTAACACTGCTACGTGAAATTTCGGACAGACCACTCCTTTCCCTGCATTTAGGCCCTTTGGCACAAATCTACATATTTTCACCGATCTGAACGAAACTTAATGTACTTACCCTTTGGAACCCTGCGGGTAACATTGTCCACTTGATATGTTGGACAACTCTCTCCATTCCCTACATCTATAACAACAGACTAAATTAGCTTGAAAACCACGTTTTAAGGCCATAGAAACATTCATGTCTGTAATAATATTTTAATAAGTCTATTGTTGGCTGGCAATGTGGGCTGCATAACGGCGCTCCTACCAGTGTTCTGGTGCAGAATTGCGAAAATAGTTACATTTTGCGCTGCGAATAAATTGGAGTCACGGGGGGTAGTTAGAGCAATTAGACACCATAATACAGTTATCATCATGAAAATAGTATGCCTCTGTATAAGTGGGATAGTGTTGGTGGAGTACATAGAGGTTATCAGTTCCAATAAGCGTTGGTTCTTTCAAATTTACTTCCATTAATTCCGATCCTTATCCTTGAGCGCTATGTGGCGATAAATGACACTACTCTTACCTCCGGAGCTCGGGACAGCCGACGTTTATCAAAGTGCTCTGATTATTTTCCTACGGCGCTATGCGACAAAAGACGACACTATTGATCCTTACTTTTTTTAAACAGCCAATGACATATAGGCCCTAGGCAGGGTCTTTTGTTTCACATACTCCTCTTTCTAATCCAATGTATCAATTCATTTGTAAATTACATGTGTCAGTACTGTAGTTAGTAAATAGCCGTTTCCCTATTCATTATTATCATAACGGGAAAATGACCTGAATTTTACGTCCATTATACTGTACTAATTATCGCCCCACTACCGCCACCACCACACAAAGTTATATTTTTAAAATATTTTTTCTGTTAGTTTAAGTATCATGTGCCGGTTCTGTAGTAGTATTCATTATCATCCATAAAACAAATAAATCCACTGGGCGAAGACGGGCACTACTGCTATTATCTCATAATTCCGAACACATTTTGCTCATCCCTTGGCGTAACGGTGGGATATATCAAAAAATATTTCAGACAAACGTTTTGGGTTATTATTAGGGGAGTATTGACCATCTAAATCGATTTTTATATTGGGCCTATTAAGAGAGGTATGATTTTTGTTTCTCTAAAAACTTCCATTTTCCCACCCCTTTGGTCAATGGTTGGTGTTATCAAAAAAAATATTTTACCTAACGTTTTGGCGCTTATCCGAAGAAAAGTATGATCTTTGAATGGATTCGATGTTTCACATATTTACAAAGTTATAGTAATATTTCACTTTATCAAGAAATGTCCCCAATTTTCACCCCCTTGGTCTGATTTTGCTCATTAACGAACTGGACCGAAATTTTAAAGGGTTATTTATCTCTACTTAGTATAAAACAAAGTCCCCGATTCTTGGATGTCACGGGTAATCTCGAGAACTACTGGATGGATTTTGATGAGCTTTTCACCATTCTGTAAAGGATATCGCAAGGAAGGTTTCTGTGAGTAATTTATTTATGATCTAAGGGAATCAATCAGTAACGATCTCAGTGAAAACGTCGAAAAATAACCTGGCTTCCGTGCGCGCATTAACCTGCGAGGTCCGGGTATGGACTATAGAGGAAATAGTTGGTTATAACCAACACTCTTCTTACCATTTCTTAATACTGTAACTTCGTCAGACCTATTTCCCAAGTTCTCTCAACAATATCTCTCTACGTGCCAAATACACATCAGCCATAATTTATATCCTAACTTATTCAGTATATATACAGGGTCTTTCATATCAAGTAAGAACGGTGAGCGGTGGCTTTGTTATTCGCTACTGCAGTGGCCTTGGCCGAGGTTGTGGCGTGCCACGGCCCCTGCTGTAGTATTGAAAGCGCGGGCATAGTATATACTGTACTCTACCTTGCAATAAACGTGCAGGTGTTCAGTCGCCAGTCTGAACCTGAGATGTTAACATGGGACAGTCATCATTACAACATCGTATTTTCGTATGTAAAACTTATTTTAAATACGAGTCGGCTCGGCGGGTACGTGATGCATTTGTTCAGCAGTTTCCTGATGAAGTACCACCTTCGCTAGCACAGTAGTAGTGGAAATGAATCGGTTCTATATCCTCCTCCTCCTCACCCTCCTCACAAGAAGGCGGCGGCGCGATATCTCGCGAACCCATGGTCGGATTTTGACAAATGAGGTGTCATTGACAATGGACAACATATGTCCACCCCAAAATAAAACCTACCCCTACTAGGGGGTGAAATTGTAATTTTTTTAGAGAATCTCTCTTTCCAAGTGAACATGTGAGAGTTTGAATGCCAATATGGAATGAATCGTTGTTCTACATAAAGTGCATATGTTCGGTGGATAGTCACTATGAATTAACATGCTTGTTTTTTGTTTTTTACGCATGCCCACTCATGGCTTTTGTAAGAGGGCGGGCTTTTTAAAGATGGCAGCTGTAGGATAACCTAACCTAACTTCGGTTCTGGTCAAGGAAAGTTCTACCAAATACAGGGTTTTTCATATAAAATAAGAACGGCGGCTTTGTTATCCGCTGCTGCAGTGGCCTTGGCCGAGTCACGGCCCCTGCTGTAATATTGAAAGCGCGCATAGCACAGGGTCCGGCAGCGTTACTTCCTTTTTTTAAATGCGCGCCATTCAGTCGTTTGATGTCGTAGCGGAGCGCTAATTGTCTCGTTCGTGAGGTGGTACTATAAGGGTTTTTTCCGACATAGTTCAGTCGCCATCATGCGTTGGATCAGGGAGGAGCGTGCTTTTGCCGTTGAGGCCTACTTTTCGAGCGGATGTTCTGTGATCGCAACCCAGTGTGCCATTCGGAGGCATTTCAATTTGGTCCCATTGGCCCCTGTCCCGGGCCGGAAATCAATTGCTACGTGGGTCACTCCGTTCAGACGAACTGGAAGTGTGACAGGGCGAAGAACTGGAGTCCCTTGGCTTATTCGATCACCTGAGAACATTAAGGTAGTGAGAGCTTCAATGTTGCGATCACCACGGCGTTCTGTACGCAAATATGCGTCTGCCCTTGGACTTTCCGATCGGTCTGTGAGGAGAATTCTTTATGCTGATGTTCATTTCCATCCGTACAAGATGGCAAGTGCGCAGGAACTTTCTGAACTTGACTTCAATTGTCGGTGGAACGCGTGTGAGGTTCTTCTCGAAGTCGTTCCTGAGGACACTGTTTTCGTTTTTAGTGATGAAGCCCATTTTCATTTGTGTGGATCCGTTACCAAACAAAACATGCGCTAATGTGCTGCCACCAATCCTCGAGAACTGCACCAAAGGCCTTTGCATTCACCTAGTCACAATGTGGTGTGAACTGTCCTCAACTGGAATTATTGGTCCATGGTTATTTGAGGAAAACTCAGTCACAGTTACAGTTAATTCGGACCGCTATGTAAACATGTTACAGGATTTATTTTCCTATGGGTGGATGAGTTGGACTTAGGGGACATTTGGTTACAACAAGGCGGTGCAACGGAACACACTTCAAGAGCAACGATGGCTATATAGAGGGAACACTTCCCGGAGCACCTCATCTCACTTAGGGGCGATTTGGACTGGCCGGCCCGCTCTCCCGATTTGACCCCGTGTGGTTTTTTATATGTTCTTTTTTGAAATCCCGTGCTTATGTGGACCGTCCAAGGATCCTACAAGATTTGAAGACCAACATCCTTGAAGAATTTACCAACATATCGCCTGATTTGCTGGCAAGAGTCATGACAAGCGCCAGAAAGCGGGTTTCTCAGTGTATGGAGAGTGGGGGACCTCACCTACCTGATTGATCTTCAAAACTAAGTTAAAAAAACTTTATGCATGCGCCTTCATTGTATAAAAAAAAAAGTTTTCTGATTCATACAATGGGATTTATTCCTTTTTTAAAAAAGGAAGTTATGCTACCTGACCCTGTATATATTGTACTCGGCCTTGCAATATACGTGCAGGTGTTCAGTCGCCAGTCTGAACCTCAGATGTTAACATGGAACAGTTATCATTACAACATCGTATTTTCGTATGTAAAACTTATTTTAAATACGAGTCGGCTCGGCGGGTACGTGATGCATTTGTTCAGCAGTTTCCTGATGAAGTACCACCTTCACTAGCACGGATTCACGTAATTGTGGGTAAATAAGTTTGACACTACTGACTCAGTGCTCAATAAAAGGCATAAAATTAAAAATCAGGAACATGACAGTGGCAGAACTCACTCACGTCAGACGGAATGTGGTTACCAGATACAATGCGTGTATAACCCAGGAAGGACGACACTTCCAGTATCTTTTATAAGGTAATATTTCATACAGGAATGTACACACGCTTCAAGCAGAGGGCCGTGGCGCGCCACAAGCTGGGCCAAGTCCAACGCTGTAGCGAATAACGAAACTGATGCTTGCCGTTCTTACTTTATATGAAAGACCCTGTATTTTTACATACACATTTCTTCAATTCAACGTTGTTTATCAAGACTTTGTTATGCTTTATTAACGAATGTTTTGTAACAGATCTGTTTTTTGAAATTTTACTCTGTGAGCTTTTGGAACAAAAATTATTATAGTATCCTCTATTATGACAATTTTTTATTAAGTTGCATGTTACTGCACAGTTATTTATCATATACCACGCTGAAGATGGTCGCAATGCGACTGAAACAGGTACGGTTTCAATGTTCTAAATATTAACTTAAGTTAATAAATAGTTTATTATAACTATAGTAATCTAATGCGGCGTCGTGCCTAGGGCCACCAAATTAGGCTCATCAGTGGCTCTAAGGGCATTTTGTATTTCATTATCAGTTACTTTTGGGCAATGTTAGATATTATGCTCAACTGTGAGAATACAACAGCAATTGTTTGGGTTGTGGTGTTTACAAAATACTCAAATGCAATAAAGATGACTTTTATTGATAAAAACAAGTAAAGTCCTTATACATCATTTCTACTAGTAAAATACAATTTTAAAAGGGCTTCTGTCATAGTGAATTAATCTGATAGGCTACAATGAGAAATAGCAGTCATTTTTGCGTCGCATTTCAAATTGTGAAATGGTAGATTTTCATTCCATCTCCTAATAAATTGGCCAGGAATTATTGTAGTTTTGATGAGAAAATTTACCCCCAAAAATATAAACCAACAAATAGCCTGACTTAGAAAATATAGAGAATATTGCGTAATTGAATTTTATCCGATTAAACCCCGGAGTTCACGCAAGAAGGAGCCTGCACTTTTCCACTTCTTGCTTTCTCCAGAATCAGCATGTTCAGAACTATGGGAGACGGCAGAAACTTTATATCCTGAATTCACATTTTCAGGGCTTCCGTGTGAATCATTCTCTTCGGAGACTTCATATTTGCTTGTTGAGGAGATCTCCTTGGAATACAATTTACGTGTTTCTTTTTGGTATCCACGTAATTTTTGTTGATCATTCGAAGGAGAATTGCCCTTCGTACCATGGTCTTTCGAGAGGTGTATAATCGTATGAATACCTGGACGAATTGCTTCCTTTGATGCATCCCCATTAGAATGGTGTTTATCCTTCTGGTCTGTCTTTTTGGAAACACCTCCTTGTGATTGGTGCTGATTTTCTTGAAAATCTGAGTGAAGTTTATCTTTGGGAAGTTTGATATCTGTTTGATGTTCTTGTTCATGAGTTTTAGGATTGCTCTTAGAAAGACTACCGTGTGATTGGTGTTGATCTTCATGAATATCTGAATGATTCATCTTGTTGGTAGCATCTCCTTGTGATTGCTGTCCAACTTCGTAAGGATTTGAATGATTTATCTCCTTGATAGCATCTCCATGTAATTGCTCTTCATCATTGTTAGGATCTGAACGATTTATATCCTTGGAGGCATCGCCATGTAATTGCTGTTCACCTTCGTGAAGCTCTGGCTGTGCATTATTGTTGGAAACCCCATCATGAGAATGATCCTCATCAGAAAATGGTTTGGAAGAATGAGTCCCTTCATCGTCTCCCCTGACAGCAGTCAAGCACATCACCAGGAACAGCAGTACCTGCAACACAATAATAATTAACGTTCATGTTAGCTTTAACCAGATCCAAAAACCAATTAATGTAATTTACGAGGGCTGGTTTCCTTTCAAGTTCCGATGGACTGTATAAGAATAACAGATTGGCATACCAAACTGATTTTGCTACTAAATGTTGGCTTGACTTATCGCCAATACGATTGAAACATTTGCCGTATCGTTAAACCAGCTTTCCAAAGCCCTCGGCAAAAAATTCTGCCGCCATTGAGTTGGGTACGTCTGGACAGTCTCCGGATACATCCTTTTTGGCGAGGCGTTGCCGCTCAACCACACCTTCAATTTTCGAAAAAGTTGAAAATCATTCAGTGCTGGTGTGGACTTAAAGACAGATGGTCCTAAATTCACACTTGAATTATCTGAAAAAGTCTATCGTAAAGTTGGCACAGTACGGTCGTGAATGATTTTCACCTTTATCGAGAATTGAAGGTATGTTTGTGTGGCAACGCCTCGCCAAAGAAGCAAAACCTTCAGGAGACTCTCCAGACGCACCCACCTCAGTGGCGGCAGAATATTTTGCCGAGGGCATTTGAAAGCTGATGTAACGATACGACAAATGTTTCAATCGTATTGGCGATTATGTTGAGACATAAGAATAAATCAAGCAAACATTTAATAGTAAAATCACTTTGGTATGTCAATCTGTTGTTTTTCTACAGTTCATCGGAACTTGAAAGAAAACCATCCCTCTTATTTTATTGTCCTGGAATTTGTGTACCTGTGTGCGTGTGTTTTTCCTCCGAATGCTGATAAATCTCCTGGGATTTCCTTTTCATCCAATTTCCTCGTGATTTTTAGCCTACTTTTCTCAGAGGAAAAAGTAGACTTATGAAATCCATCCGGGCAAATTTCTGTCTGTCTGTCCTTCTGTCTGTCTGTCTGTCTGTCTGTCTGTGTGTGTGTGTGTGTGTCCCTCCCCCTCTCGTATCAACTACTAAACGGCTGCAACAATCGAAACAAAATTTGGTAGGAGTAAAGATCTACACCTGAATATCTCAATGCCGTATTTGATTATGATGTCAGTGCTACCAACTGCTGAAAATTCGCAATTGAAATTTGAGCCCCATGTTGGATATCATGGAAGGTATGAACGGGAGCTATTTCAAATTTGGCACTCGTGTAGATAATAATATTTTAGTTTAATTACTAGGAGGCCATCCATGGCAGTGTTGCCAAAATGATTTTAAGCCAGCTGATAAGTCCAATTTTTAAATACATATAACTTCTACACTATCGATTGGAATTCAACCAAATTTCGTATGTGCTATTTGTACATAAACAGATATGAATGAGCGTATTCTTAAGAGCCGCCAGGGCTGCCAACTGTTAATAAATGCTCCCAATTTCTTTTATCCAAATACCAATATATCAGAAAGTATGCAAGCCGACAGCTTTATACTATGCACACGTATAGTACTTGACATTCTATATTAATTTGGAGTAAGTTATATACGTCAGTGCTACCAACATGATTCTAAGCCTGCTGAGAGGTCCAACTTTGAATACATGTAACTTCTATACAAACTAATGGATTTCATTCAAAATTGGCACAACAATAGATCAGATTAATTCAGATAATTTCTGATCAACACATGCATGACATTGTTGCCAACATGATTTTACGCGCGCTGTTAGATCCAATGTCTAACTGCATGTAATGTCCATGCTATCCATTGGACTTCAACCAAATTATGTATTCTGTACCTTATGAGATGGAACTTATAATATATTCAGTCACCACGGCTGCCAACTGTAGTGCTCTATTAAGCTACAGTATGCCAGGTATATTGTATTTCGAACTAATTAGAAATTTCGACAACTTAATTTCGTCATTATTCTAAATAGATCCATTTAGATTAATCATTGGCATAAATCTTACATTTTAAGAAAATTAGGCTCTTTAGTTCGTCACGGAAGTTCTAGTTTCTTTATTGTTTTAGTATATTTTAATTACGTGGTGATGTGCCACTAATGAACAACATTTCAGGGACATAAAGTGCCTCGGGTTCAATTAACGTCTTGTAATGACGTCATCCACCTCGTTGCGCAGTAGCTGCAGAGGTGTGCCAATTATTAGAATTACAATCAAATGGAGAATTGAAATCAGTCAGAATTTTTAAATGAAAAATCATTCTATTGAACAACGGCTGACATTTCTTATCACCAGGGCTGGATTTACCAATAGGCCCGGCCTAGGTGCGCACCATACTGAGAGGCACAAATTAAATCGGCATTTTTTTTTTGACAGAAAATTTTCAAAAAATGCTATAGACTACAATACACGTATTTCGAATAATTTTATGATTTAAATTAAACTTTCCAAAATTTCGACACTTTTCCAATTTATATAGTGGCCATAATTTTCCAAAAAATGTTTTGCAACAGTAGATTTTTCGACTTCAGCTTTAGAACAGGATTGTTTCATGATTCATTAGGAGAAATTTTAAGTCTTGAATATTAATATGAGTTTAATTTGAATAATTCATTATGCTTAGTTGTAGGTTCTGTATAAGTATATCTGAATATTTATAAGTGTATAATGAGTCTTAAATAGTTTAAACTTATTTTAATATATAGCAACAATATCCACTTTGCAATACAAAATGTTTTATATGATGTCCTTAACTTTTTTGATGCATGTTTCGGTTCTTGTGAACCTTCTTCAGTCAAAACTCTGCCAAAGAACAAAGCAGTTCAACAACACATCTGTACATCATTTAAACAGCATATTCAAATCTGCGGTAGTTAAAGCAACAATAACAAGTTTTAAGCAAGGATCTTCCGTTCACCCATAGCCGCAAGTATTTTTATACACGATTTTAACAAGACACTTGTACAATGGGATCCTGAGTTTAAAATTTGGAATTTCAACTTCAAATACATAATCGAATTCTTTAAGTATTTTATGTTTATTTTAAACAATTTTGACGAATGTAAAAAAGAGTTTTTATACGTGTAACAAGATTGTCATATGAGAATGTGTTTTGACTGAAGAAGGTTCACAAGAACCGAAACATGTATCAAAAAATTAAGGACATCATATAAAAAAAGTGTATTGCAAAGTGGATATTGTTGCTATATATCAAATCAATACGGGAAAATCTAGAATAATTACAAAAGTCATAGATATTCACTTATTTTAACATCTCGTTGGCCTAATTATTTATAGTTTAAATATAAAAATTCAGAACCAGTTGATTCTCTCATTACTTTAATTTATCCCATTGATTTTAATTCGCGATTCATTAGAATAACATAAAAATTACCTTCACAAAGACCTTTCTGAGGTCTAAATTCTCCCTCTTTCACGATAGTATGTGGCGGCAAAAACCCACGAGCCTAGGAGCGCATAAAATCTAAATTCTGCCCTGCTTATCATCCTACGTAGTAATGTTTTCTCCCTTTTAGACCTATATTTTTGGTTGGTTCCTTAGTTTAGGGGCTTCGACAACGCTAAGGTATGATCTTTAGACAAACACTTTTTGTAGTAGGTATTCCTAGTTATGGCATATGCTCTGTCCATGTTTCGCATTCTTTCTTCTACAGCAAATGTTTCCAAACCATTTCCTTGAATAATTTCCCCCAGATATATGAACTTCCTTACCCTCCTATTCGATCTATTTTATTTTTACTATTATTGTGTTGTTGCTTGAGTCTTCAGTCTTTTGACTGGTTTGATGCAGCACTCCATGCCTCCCCGTCCTGAGCTAATCGTTTCATCTCAACATAGCTACCACACCCAACGTCCGAGGCAATCTGTTTAACATATTCTCACCTTGGTCTACCCCTACAGTTCGCGTCCTCGACCCTTCCTTCCATAACTAAGCTTGCTATTCCCGGGTGTTTTAGTATGTGTCCTACCAACGTATCTCTTCTCTTCATTAGCACTCGCCAGAAACATTTCTCCTCTCCCACTAGTCTTAATACCTCTTCGTTTCCAACCCTACCTAATCATTTGATCTTCATCATTCTCCTGTAACACCACATTTCAAACGCTTCAATTCTCCGCCTTTCTGCTGCACCAATAGTCCAAGTTTCACTTCCATAGAGCGCCACGCCCCAGACAAAGGCCTTCGAAAATGAATTCCTAACACCTAAATCTATATTCGATGTCAACAGATTCTTTTCTGTAGAATTGCTTTCCTTGCCCGAGCTAACCTACTTTTTATATCCACTTTGCTTCGTCCATCACTGGTTATTTTCCTTCCTAAGTAACAGAAATCCGTTTAGTTTTTCACCTGCCAATTCGATGTCCATTGAGGATTCTGATTTATTTCGGCTGCATTCCAATTTTTTATGTTTTACATTTATTTATTTTCATCATGAATTCTTTCCTCAGGACGGAGTTCATACCATTCAAAAACTCATTCAAATCCTCAGGCGTGTCGGCCAAGATAACGATGTCATCAGCAAATCTCTGAGTTGACATTATTTCTCCTTGAATCTTCACTCCCACTTTAAATTTTTCTGCAATTTCCTTCATTGCTTGTTCAATGTAAAGATTGAAAAGTATGGCCGATAAGTTGCAGCCTTGCCTTACACCTTTCTGAATACCAGCTTCTCTCTCATGTCTTTCAGCTCGAATGACTGCTGTCTGGTTTCTGTATAGATTGTAGATCACCCTCCTATCCCTGTACTTTATTCCAATCGTTTTCAAAATGTCAAACAATTTACTCCAATCAACGTTATCAAAAGCCTTTTCTAAGTCTACAAATGCCATGAACGTTCTCTTATCTTTCCTTATTCTACCTTCCAGAATTAGCCTAAAACTTAGTTCAGCTTCCCTTGTTCCTACATTTCTCCTGAAACCAAACTGGTATTCTCCCAACTCCGTTTCTATCTGGCTTTCCATCTTCTTGTAATTTATTCTTGACAGGATCTTTAAAACATGAGTAATCAAGCTGATTGTACGATAATCTTCCTATCTGTCTGCTTCCACTTTCTTCGGTACAGGGATGATAACATTCTTCTTGAAATCAGAGGGTACCTCACCTGTCTCATAAATCCTACACACCAAGTGAAATAACCTGATCAGCCCTTCATCTCCTATGAAGCGTAGCAACTCAATTGGTATATCATCTATGCCTTGTGCTTTGTTCCTGCATAAGTCTTCCAATGCTCTGTGATATTCTGACCTCAATATTAAATCTCCTTTTGCATCCTCATCAATTCCCCCCTCCCTTTCCATGACATGTTCTCAATCTCCTTTCCCTTATACAAACACTCTATGTAAGCTTTCCATATCACAACCTTTTCTTCCCTATCTATTAGAGGCTTTCCATTTGTGTTCTTAATATTACAGCACTTAGTCTTCTTTCCCCAAAAAATATTCTTAATCCATCGATAAGCTGTGACTACTTTTCCTAATTTCAGACAATTTTCTATACCTGCACATTTCTCTTTCAGCCATTCTTATTTCGCTTCCTTGCACTTCTTATTAACCTCATTTCTTAGACGTCTGTATTCTGCTTTCCCCTTTTCATCTCTTACATTCTTGTGTTTCCGCCTTTCATCCATCAATTCTTGTGCATCCTGAGTGATCCACGGTTTTCTACTTATTCTTTCCTTACTACCAATGTTATTATTATTATTTTTAAAGTCTTATACTCACCACTGAAGTTTTCATGCTGCTAAGATATGCTAGCTGTTGACTGTTTGATCAAGCATGCTGTTTTCCTTCTTATAGCAGAGCCGTGTAGGGAATTAGCTAAATGATGCATCAACTAAATAATGAGCCAGTTGTTGGTACAATGCATGCATCTGCTGCACGACACAATTTGTCGGATAATACAAGTAATTGAGATGCAATGTAGAATGTGAAGGTTAAAGGAACATCTGTGTTACTATGAAAAGCTTTCTTCGTCTTCTTCTTTAGTGTATGTGTGTTGTTAAAAAATAATTACATACATTTTCATTTGAGACTCCTCCCCCAGAGGCTCATAACTTGTGGGACGTGGATTGGCGACCACGGGATCTCAGCTCAATCCAGCATTGCCTCCACTTCCACTCCTTTCAATTATATTTCCTGTCGACCTTCCTTGTTCAACACTTATTCTCTTCGGACCCTGACGGTATTAGGGTATCCGAGGCCTAGGGAGTCTTTCACTGTCCTGCCTTAATTTGCCCTTGTCCCATCTTTCCTGATAGACTCATTCTTCAAGGGGACAGACCTCTTTTTTTTTTCTTTTCATGATATCTCCTGCCTTCTGCACAAGGCCCTAAAGGAGGCTGGGTGTATGTAGCCCCCACTACTTCTGATGCACTCTGGGTAGTGCTACGCCCTTAAGGGCTCACTGCTGGTGAGTTTGGGAGTTGGCGACCCCAAGCTGAGTCAGTTTTTTTCCTTTTTCCACTGACTTAACGGCGGGTCCTCTCTCCTTTCCCTTTCATATCTGCCTTTCATGGCTCTCCTTCCTTCCAAGTCTTTCAATCCTTATTCTTCGAGGATTGTGGGCATTTCTTTTCCTCCTATCCATTATTTCTTCTCTTTTCCTTTTTATGTCCTCATTTCTTCTTTTAGTATGTAAGTCGGTTGCTAAGCCCGTAGTTAGTTCTATATGTAGGTTTCATGGCATTACCATTCATTACCACTATTACCCAACCATTAGGGGCGGATAACCTTGATGTTAGGCCCCTTAAAACAACAATTATCATCATTATCATCATCATCACCACCATTTTACACTGTTTAGCCTTTCAGCGTCCAGTCTAGTCTGCAAGCTTCTGTTTGCGAACAAGTCGCCTCCATGATATCCTATTTGCCGCTAGCACTGCGGCCACATCTCCTTCTACACCACGGGGGCGTGGTGGCACAGCGGTCAAGCTGTATGCCTCTCACCAAGGCGGACCGGGTTCGATTCCCGGTCACTGCATGTGAGATTTTCGTTGTGAAATGCCATGTCCTGTGGTTCGGATTCCACGTAAAACGGAGGTCCCGTGGCTTATGATCGCGAGATTAACGGTCACGTTAAACTACAAGCTTCCTTTTTTTCCTTCTACACCTCTCACGTTGAAATCGTTAAACACTGAATCTTTGTTGGCTGGTTGGTTGGTTCCTTAGTTTAGGGGCTGCGACAACGCGGTCATGTATTCCCGTGTACTTTGGCTGTGTGTAGAATCTGTCTGATAACCAGTGTTAATTGTGATGACTGTATTAGTGTGTGTATCTGGTTTTTTTTTTAAATTCAATTAAGGACTGGAACCTTCAATTCTTCAAATAGTTACTACTTTTGCCGCCAAACGCCACCGTCAACGACTAATAGGCCAAGTTCAGAACTTAGCTACTAGATGCCACCGCAGTCGGCTCTTGGCAACGAAAGTAGCAACCTAAGAGCGTTGTTTACATTCTTAACCTATACAATTTAGTTTCACACAGGTGTAATTAGTGGAAAGTTGTTTAACATGTCATAAATCTATGACATGGGACCGCCGGCTTTACTTCCCCTCCGAAGGAAGGCATACCGAGGGATTTTAACTCTCTTAAACAATCCGACGGCTACGGCCGGGTTTGAACCCGCTATCTTGGGCATAGAAGCTCAGCATGCTACCAACTACGACACTGAATCTTACCACCGCCTCCTAGGTGTATTACCTATACTTCTCTTATCCTCTACTGCTGAACTCATTAAACTCTTAGGTAATCTCGCCTCCCCCATTCTCTACAAATGACCCCACCATCCGAGTAGGCTCTCACGGACAACTTCATCTAGCGTGTTCATTTCTAACTTTGCCTTTACCTCTTCATTACGAGTACACTCTTGCCATTGTTCCCATCTATTTGATCCAGCAATCATTCATGCTACCCTCATATCAGTTACCTCTAGTTTATGTATCAGATATCCTGAATCCAGCCAGCTCTCACTTCCATTCAGCTGAGTTTTAATTCACTGGCCGTGAAAGCCAATATACCATCTTTTCGAAGCCTTCATAGGAAGGTTATGGCTGTTTGAGCTTTCGGTTCTCGCAGTAAATAGGCGCAGGTGCGCTTCATAAAAAAGGGAGTTAGCGTGCAGTTCGCTACTCCTGTGGGGATCCGGGCGGGGGCACGAAGAGCCCGCTGATGAGCCAGCTTGTTGTCCTAGGCGAAACATTACACAAGACACGCCACAGAGCTAGAACAATTTGCTGAGTTTTAATCCACGTGCCGTGAAATCCGATAGCCTATACCATATTTTTGAAGTAGGGAGAGTTTCGTCCCTACACTAACTCCTTTCTTGCAGAATAATGAAGCAGTCATTCGAGCTGAAGGTCATGAGAGAGAAGCTGGTATACAGAAAGGTGTAAGGCAAGGCTGCAACTTATCACCCATACTTTTCAATCTCTACATTGAACAAGCAATGAAGAATATTGGAGAAAAATTTAAAGTGGGAGTGAAGATTCAGGAGAAATAATTTCAACGCTGAGATTTGCTGATGACATCGTCATCTTGGCCGACACGCCTGAGGATCTGAATGAGTTTTTGAATGGTATGGACTCCGTCTTACGGAATGAATACATGATGAAAATTAACAAATGTAAAACAAAAATACTGGAATGCAGCCGAAATAAATCAGAAACCTCTATGGACATCAAATTGGCAGGTGAAAAGCTGAAGAAAGTAGGAGACTTCTGTTACTTAGGAAGCAAAACAACCAGTGATGGACGAAGCAAAGAGGATATAAAAAGTAGGTTGGCTCAGGCAAGGAAAGCATTTCTACAAAAAAGGAATCTGTTGACATCGAATATAGATTTAGGTATTAGGAAGTCATTTTAGAAAGCCTTTGTCTGGAGCGTGGCACTCTATGGAAGTGAAACTCGGACTATTGGTGCAGCAAAAAAGAGGAGAATTGAAGCAATTGAAATTTGGTGTTACAGGAGAATGAAGAAGATCAGATGGGTAGATAGGGTTACACACGAAGAGGTATTAAGACTAGTGGGAGAGGAGAGATGTTTCTGGCGACTGCTAATGAAGAGAAGAGATAGGTTGGTAGGACACATACTAAGACACCGAGGAATAGCAAGCTTAGTGATGGAAGGAAAGGTTGAGGACAAGAACTGTAGGGGTAGACCAAGGTTAGAATATGTTAAACAGATTGCTTCGGATGTAGGGTGTGGTAGCTATGTAGAGATGAAACGATTAGCACAGGACAGGGAGGCAAGGAGAGGTGCATCAAACCAGTCAAAAGACAGAAGACTCAAACAAGAACACAACTGAGAACTCACTTCTCCATACTGTGACCATCCTGAGGGAATACACAGCCTATGTACTTAAAATGGTCCAATTGCTCCAATTTAGTTTCTCCAACCCGGCATTCTACTTTTCTTGCACCTATGGACCACGGTGCTTGTGCTTTAGCTCTTGTCTGCTTTTGGTTGGTTGGTTCCTCAGTTTAGGGGCTGCGACAACGCGGTCATGTAGCCCCGTGTACTTTGGGTGTGTGTAGAATCTGTCTAATGACCGGTGTTAATTGTGATGACTGTATTAGTGTGTGTTATCTGTTTTTTAAATTCAAGTAAGGACTGCAGACTTTTGATTTTTTCATATAGTTCCTACTTTTGCCGCCAAACGCCAACGTCAACGACTACTAGTTCAGAAGTTAGCTACCAGACGCCACCGCAGTCGGCTCTTGGGAACGAATGTAGGAACCTAAGAGCGTTGTTTACATTCTTAAGCTATACAATTTAGCTTCACACAGGTGTAATTAGAGGAAGGTTCGTTTAACATGCCATAAATCTATGACATGGGACCGCCGGCTTTACTTCCCCTCCGAAGAAAGGCAAACTGAGGGATTTTTAACGCTATTAAAAATTCCGACGACTTCGGCCGGATTTGAACCCACGATCTTGGGCATAGAAGCTCAGCATGCTACCGACTACGTCACCGAAGCCGCTGGTGTTTTTGTTGGATTGTTTGCCGGCTACTTTTGTGCTGAAATTTTGAGCCTTTCTCTTGGACCAGTAATCTTTCATTTTCTTGCTGAACTCTATCTTACGTTCCTCGGACCATTTCCTGGACGTGTTGTGGTGAACTTCTGTAATGCATGTGAGGAAACTTCTGGTTTCAACTGGCAGACGGTAGTGACTCCTGTCATTTATTGTGTCTTGCTGAATATTAAGTTCAGCAAGACCCTTCTCAACTTGTTTGATCCACAAGGACCCAGTGACATTACCCTTCTTGGCTACCTTGAAGATCTTATAAGACAGTCTTGATGGTTCATTCTGTGCAGGTGGCCGTAGAAAGCCAGGCGTTTCCTTCTGATGGCATCGGTCAGGGTTTTCTTGTGTTTGGAGAGTTCGCAATTCGGTTTGTACCATCCCACTATTTTCCGCAAGAATTTCCTTTCCTGTGCCTCAAGTGTCCTTAAGGGGGTCTTCTTAGTTTTATTTTTAGCCTACTTTCGATTTTTGCAAAAAATGAAAGTAGACTTATGAGATCTACACAGGACCAAAAACAAGATGCTCAGTAAAGAACATATTGCCTACTTTCTCCTAAATGCATGGGTATTGTTATAACTCTTTGTCCTTTTCAAGGAGTATAATTGAATGTTGGTTGTAGTAGCTTGTTGAAAAACAGCGTGCCATACGGTTATTAAACACGAATATGAGGTGCCCTTTGCTAGAGCTACCTCTGTACCAAATTTCATTCAATTCGGTTTCACCGCGTTTGAATTGATAGGGGGAATCGATTTGCGCACATACATGGCCGCCATATACAAACAATTGGACTGGTGACCTTGTAGCTTGGTCAAAGAATGCTTCTCACATAAAGGTATGAGGTTGCAAAATTTGGTAGAGACCAAATGATTAGGTTGGTCGTAATTTGATTTAAGCTTTTTACATTTGGGTGACCACCATTACGTTTCCGTCAAGATGGCGGCGATATAAAACATGACACTGAGGTGCCCGTTGCTAGTGCTACCTCTGTAGCAAATTTCGTTCAATTAGGTTTCACCGTGTTTGAATTGATAAGGGGAATCGATAAACACACATACATGGCCACCATCTGCAAACTATTGGGCTGATGACCTTGTAGTTTACTCAAGTGACGCTTGCCATATGAATATATGTTGTTGCAAAATTTGGTAGAGATCAGATGATAAGGATAGTCGTAATTTGATGAAATATTTTAACATTTGGTTGGCCTCAATTACGTATTCGTCAAGATGGCGGCGATATAAAACATGATAACAATGAGGTGTCCTTTGCTAGTGCTACCTCTGTACCAAATTTCGTTCAATTCGGTTTCACCGTGTTTGAATTGATAGGGGGAATCGATTTGCCCACATACATGGCCGCCATCCACAAAATATTGGGCTGATGACCTTGTAGTTTGGTCAAAAGCATCATACATAAAGGTATATATTGCAAAATATGGTAGAGATCGGATTATTAGGTTAGTCGTAATTTGATTTAAGCTTTGAACATTTGGGTGGCTGGCATTGCGTTTCCGTCAAGATGGCGGTGATATAAAACATGACAATGAGGTACCCTTTGCTAGAGCTACCTCTGTACCAAATTTCATTCAATTCGGTTTCACCGTGTTCGAATTGATAGGAGGGGACAGCCATTCAGACTACACTCTCTCTCTCTCTCACACACACACACACACACACACACACAGACAGACACACAATTTTTGGCCCTGAGTAGATCTCATAAGTCTACTTTCATTTTTTTTTTCAAAAATCGAAAGTAGACTAATTTTGTGTCTGTCTGTGTGTGTGTGTGTCTGTGTTTGTGAGTGTGTTTGTGTGTGTGAGTGTGTGTCTGAGTGTGTGTGTGTGTGTGTGTGTGTGTGTGTGTACTCTGAACGTCGCCCTCCCCCTATCAATTCGAACACGGTGAAATCGAATTGAACGAAATTTGGTACAGAGGTAGAACAAGCATAGGGCACCTCAGTGTCATGTTTTATATCGCCGCCATCTTGACGGAAAGGTAATGGCAGCCACCCAAATGTTGATGCTTAAATGAAATTATGACTAACCTAATCATCCGATCTCTACCAAATTTTGTAACAACATATATATCAATGGCGAGCCTCTTTTGACTAAACTACAAGGTCATCAGCCCAATAGTTTGCAGATGGCGGCCATGTAAGTGTGCAAATCGATTCCCCCTATCAATTCAAACACGGTGAAACCGAATTGAACGAAACTTGGTACAGAGGTAGCACTAGCAAAGGGCCCCTCAGTGTCAAGTTTCATATCGCTGCCTTCTTGACGGAAACGTAATGGCGGCCACCCAAATGTTAAAAGCTTAAATCAAATTACGACCAACCTAATCATTAGATCTCTACCAATGTTTGCAACAACATGCCTTTTTTGCGAGAAGCATCTTTTGACTGAACTACTAGGTCATCAGCGCAATAGTTTTCAGATAGCGGCCATGTATGTGTGCAAATCGTTTCCCCATATCAATTCAAACACGATGAAACCGAATTGAATGAAACTTTCTACAGAGGTAGCACTAGCAAAGGGTACCTGATATTCGTGTTTAATATCCTTATAGCTACTACAACCAACATTCAATTGTACTCCTTGAAAACGACAATGAGTTATAACATTACCCATGCATTTAGGGGAATGTAGGCTATATGTTATTTACTGAACATCTTGTTATTTTTTGTGTGGCCTCCTGAAATACCGAGTGCACGTCGTCGGAATGAGATATGAGATGAATGGATGGGAGTGGACAGGGATGTGGAAGGAAGCGGCCGTGGCCTGTCAGAAGGTACCGTCCCAGCATTTGCTTGGTGCTGAAAATGGGGAAGCCACGGAAAACCATTTCAAGGTCAGCCTACTGTGGGGCTCGAACCTACACTTCTACCATATCCTAACGTTGCTCTTTAGCAAGCGTAGCCACCGTTGTCGGTGTCTTCTTAGTAAGAAACAGGCACTCAGCTACGTAGAGGATTTATCGTCTGACTACTGCATCATTATTATTGAAATAACATTCATTTCACAACATAAGTGGGACCAATCAACATATCGTCGGCTTGTTTGCAAGACGGTATGAAACTTCTTTTGGGGTGTCACATTGAGAATCGAGCGAAAAATGGAACAGGTCTCCAAGGTGATGGTCTTCTGCATTGTGATATGTAGACCAGGATGTATTCCCAATATTTCTAGGTTACAAGCCAATGATTTAAGACCCCTACACACGTCCTGACACGACTCCCCTACCCGACCAAACAAGGGGGAGCTATCACCACCAGTCCAGTTTAGAACAAGCGCTTGTGGTGTTCAAGTGTTCTTAAAATGGCTTCGTATTTAACACGAAATCAAAAGATAGGTGTAGCCTTGTGCGCAGTTATTATTTCAAATGATAAACGAAGAAAGAAAAGAAGACTTGGAAATCTACTTACCTTCCGCGATTCTCTTCTGTAAGCGGCTCGCATGTTTCCCATTTTTTTATAACTCCCACTGTAGAATGAGGTGTTTTTGACAACCGTGCAGAGCTTTCTACGTCCACTGCTGAAGCTTGATGGCTGAACATTCCTCATCAGTGACTAACTGTATATCCCTTAGGTGAAGAAGATCCAGTGGTGTGCACTTGTGTTCTGTCTTCACAGCGGCTTGGTGTATGGGAGAGTCATGTCTGCCCAGAAAGTATCTCTGAAGGTTCCTCAATTGCGTTGCATGTAATTGGATAATGTCCGTGAGTCCTCGTCCACCTTTGACTCGGGATTGTCAATCGCTCAACAGCTGACTTAGGGTGGAGACATTGAGTTTTGTTAAGATGGTACGTGTCCTAATTAGGTTGTTCTCCAAGTCAGTCTGCGTCCATTTGATAATACCGAAAGTGTATGTCAGAGCAGGAATAGCCTTAAAGGTGTTCTTTTCATTCAACTTTGATTTTAAAATCTTTTTGAGGCGTTGATTATTATTATTATTATTATTATTATTATTATTATTATTATTATTATTATTATTATTATTATTATTATTACACAACTCACTTATTTATTCCCTGAGGTGAAACTCTGGGGCCCTCTGTAAGTAAGGTTAGCAACCTACATCACTTGTACCCCCTAAATATGCTAATAATGTCATGAACAACCCTCGGACCTATGGGAGTGAGCGAGTCCATTCCCTTCTGACAGATCAGGCATAATAATTATTTAAGCTTTTGTATATCTTGTAGAAGCCTCCGTGGCTTAGGCGGCAGCACGCCGGCCTCTCACCGCTGGATCCATGGTTCAAATCCCGGTCACTCCATGTGAGATCTGTGCTGGACAAAACGGAGGCAGACAGGTTTTTCTCCGTGTACTCCGGTTTTCCCTGTCAAAATTTCATTCCAGCAACACTCTCCACTATCATTTCATTTCATCTGTCATTCATTTATTCATTGCCCCAGAGGGGTGCGTCAGGCCTCGGCAGCCGGCACATTTCATATCCTCGCCGCTGGATGGGGGCTTCATTCATTCCATTCCTGACCCGGTCGGAGACTGGAAGCAGGCTGTGGATTTTCATTTTCATATCTTGTAATGTGCGTTATAACACTCTTGGAGACCATAAGCGTCTTCATATCTGCTCTAACAAGAAACATAAAATACATAATGTCAGCTGTTAATTACGTTCAATACTTCGACATATACGTGAGGTTTGAGGAGTGTGGTATTCTATTGTAGGTGAGTTTCGATTCTGAGTTATTCTCGCGAGAAACAATATTTTTATTTATTAATTTATTTATTAATCAAAGCACAAACTACAGCTATGCTAGCCCTTGTACAAATAACAACCAAATAACAGTTTAAATAAAATATAAGAAAAAATTTAACATATCACCAAACAAAACAGTCCAGATCAAGAGCCGGTAGAATGTCCTTGCTCGTAGCCGTGTCGTCAATGGCCAAGATGACAGTTCTAAATACAATTTAACTTTCCCTTCGCCTACTTCAGGAACGTCCGCTTGTTTGTGGAAATGTCCAAATCACATTTTCTTGCAATGCTATTGTGCAGGGATGATATGCGGATTTGGAAGGATCTTTGGATTATGGAATGTTTTGTGTGTGGAATGTACAAAATATCTTTGAGCCTGGTAGAACGGGAAGGGGCTCTTTGTTTGAAAAGTGACAGTAGGTGGTCCGAACGCTAATGGCCATTTAAAATAGAATGTAGGAAGAACAGGTCAGTTACCTGTCTTGTCGTGTTAAGGAGAGGGATGTTTATGGCTGAAAGTACCTGCTGAGTGGTGAAGTGTCTAAACCTTGGCATTCTGTTCCTTACAATGGCAGCAAAGAAGGATTGAATTCTGTTTAATTTAGCTATGTTTGTCGGGCAAGATGTTGTCCAAATGGGAGAGCAGTAGTTTGCAATGGGCTGGATTATCGAGAGGTAATAGAGGTGAAGGGCTGTGGGATTGGATATTTCTGAGAAGCGGTAGAGTATGCCAAGGAATTTCATGCCTTTGGATAAGGAATGTTGTATGTGTTCTTTAAAGCTTAGCTGGTTGTCGAATATGACCCCGAGATCTCGCTGATGCGCAACAGCGGTAATGGGCGTGTCAAGTAAGGAATATATTGTAGGTACTGGCGAATTGCGTAGGGTAATTGTTAAAAGGCTGCATTTATCTGGGTTTGGTTTCAACTTCCATGTGCGGCACCAGTCGGATCCTGGTTCAGAATTGGATCAGAGTTAAGAAGCTTTGACGCCATTTATCAGTGTATTTTTGACCCGAGCCTTGAACAATGCTTTATATTATCGTTTTGGTCAGCCCTTACTTCCTGTCGCTTACTGTACTGTACCTTCCTTCCTAGCCATGAACTTAAAGCTGCAAAAGAAACATGACCATAGCTTTTTGAACACTCAAGTTATTTCTTTATTATTTACTGTCGGGTCAGATTTACCCATGGCGCCAGTCCTCGCGTGTCAATTTTTGGCTTACGTTAGTCGGGACAATATTGGAAAAATAACGGGGGAAATTCACGTATTTTGGTGCAGCACAATCACATAGCTCCCGTTCTTGTTGATGCATGTTTAAAAGTCTAGGGACACCGTGGTCATCAGCTACTTTGTTTAGAAAATGAGATGACTGCTTTGCTTTGCCGCCTATTATACTCTTACGTAAATTATTGTAATTTTTCTGCATGTTAGATTTGAAAAATATAAATAAACCTCATTTTATTTTGGAAATTGTTCATAGGAAGACACCAGGTGTAAAATTAATACATTAATATTAGGAGACTACGACTAAAAGAGTGACTCACTAAGGGTCAAAATGACCCAGTGCCAGGCCTCCTGTTATATTTATTCTCGCCGGTTCTCAAGGGTTAAACTAGAAATGAATATCAACGAAGGTGTGGACATTTTCCTTCCGGAAGGAAGCTGTGGTACTCTGCCGACTCCGAATCGGCCATGGGATTGCTACGCACTCCCACGTAATAAAGAGAGAAGACCACCCTGTGAGTACTTTCGGCGCCCACCTTACCGTGGCACACATTCACTTGGAGTGGGTAGACTTGGCCGATCTGCGAAGGACTCTCAAACTGTCTAACACCCTCTCCCTTATTCTCCGTTATGACGGGCCGTCATTAGACCTTGTCATCCGATTCATGAGGGAGAGTGGTTACTTTTGTAATGGAAATGAAGACTTTTAATTCGGGTTTAGTCTGTTTTATGATTTTTATTGCGTTAATCTATTTTATTGTTCACTATGCCTTGTTTGTTTTATTGTTTTTTACCGTCCCCCTTTTACTATTTTTATTCAAATAAGACATAATTATTGGGGCTCACTGTCTTTTTTATATAAACTATTTTCGTTTCATCCATGGCAGTGAGTTGTTTTATCATTTTAAGTGATTTAGTCGACTTCGTCGTTACGAGACAGCAACAACACGGCGAGCGTGACGTCATCCAGCCAGCACTCTCCTTTCACCGCGCGCTCCAGCTCCCTCATGACTTGTACATTTCTAGCGTTCTGATAGTTTCTTGATCTCTAACATGTCAACGAGTCTTTCTAGCATTTTTCAGCATTTGTAGCATTTAAAATGATATAAAGTCCAGTCTTTCAGACTGACTGTCTCTTTTTATCTTTATCCTTTTATTTCATACCATTTCATTTCGGGCCGATAATCTAGATGTTAAGCCCCTTAAAACATCAATTATCATCATCATCATCATCATCATCATCATCATCAGAAATGAATACGCTAGATGAAGCTTTTCGTATAAGCTGACTCTGATGGTAGGGAAATGTGAAGAGAGTGGGGGAACAGGGTTAATGTGTTTGGCTGTAAAAGGTAAGAGAAGTAGGGGTAGACCTTGGAGGCAATGGTTAGATTCAGTGTTCAACGATTTCATAGTGCGATTGTGCGTCTAATCGATTAATTGGTCGATTAATTGTTTTGTTGATTAATCCACGTACTTCGCTCCTTTCAGAAGCAAAACAGACATTTAATAAATTAAAATATATTGTATCATATATATATTTTTAATCCCCCAGGGGCTCACATCAAGTGGGACGTGAGTTGGCGACCACGGGACCCCAGCTGAGTCCGGCATTGCTTCCACTTAATTGTGCCGGGCTCCTCTCCGTCTTCTTTCCTGTCGACGTCCCTTGGTCAACTCTTGTTCTTTTCCGACCCCGACGGTATTAGGGTATCCGAGGCCTAGGGAGTCTTTCACTTTCCCGACTTAATTGGCCCTTGTCACGTCTTTTCTGATACCCTCCTTCTGCGAGGGGTCAGCCTTTTTTTAGCCTATTTTCATTTATTAAAAAAATAGGCTTATGAGATCACCTTTTGTCCGTGTGTATGTCTGTGTGTGCGTGTGTGTGTGTGATGGTGTGCCCCCCTCCCCCTAATAATTTATAAACGGCTGGAGCAATTTCAATGTAACTCGGTAAGTTCATAGCACTATTCCGGGCGACCCCGACTGTGTCCTTCAAATTTTGTTACGTCTCACCAATCCAACATGGCGGCTGTGCCAAATATTTCACCAGCATTCAATATCTCCGAAACTATTACCGATATCACCCTGGAATTGTGTACGGTGATAAAGGGAACTACTAGAAGTTCACCTATGTGACCTTTGAAAAACTGATAACTACAAAACCAACAAACGCAATAAAACTTTGTGTAGTATATGTTTATACACATTGTTATGCACCGACATCTAACTTCGATTAATTGTTTACATAACCTCAAGATGATGGCTGTGCAAAATATTTCACCGGCATTCTATATCTCTGAAACTATCATCGGTATCACCATGAAATTTTGTATGGAGATAAAGGGCACTACTGGAATTGCGTCTATGAAACTTTCGAAAACCCGTTAACTATAAAACGAACATGACGGCCAAGCGAAGTTGAAAATTTAAAATAGACTTTTGTCGCGATTTAATGATCCAAACGCAATGAAACTGCGTACAGCTAGTGTTTATACACATTGTAATGCACTGGTATCTAATTTAGTTCAATTGTTTACGTAACCTCAAAATGGCGCAGTAAGAATTTCGAAAAATAAGTTTTTATTTGCTGTGTTTTAATCATGCGATCAAAATCAACATTTGTATAATGAACGTCTACAATAATCGTCATCTAATAGTACATAACTCTATGGCCTACATATATTAAAATCCAACATGGTGCCCATCCGAAATATGTAGACGGTTCTCAATATCTATTAATCTACTACAGCAATCAAACTGAAATTTTGTAAGTGTATAGTGGCTATAAGCATACGTTCACCTATGGGACGTTAAATAACCTGGCGAGCACAAATCCAACATGGCGGCGACGCGAAATTTAAATATTCAAATGGACGTATCTTGCGTTTTAACCATCCGTGCGCAGTGAAACTTGATACGGTATATGCTTATACAAGTTTTAATCGACTGGCATCTAACTCATTTAAATTATATTCATAACCACAAGATGGCGGCTGAGCGAAATGTTAAAATCCTGCTTTTATTTCTTGTGTCCTAACCATGCAATTGAGGTTTGAATAAAACAGCTACACAATAATCGTCATGTAATTGTACATAAATATAAGGCCTATAATATAAAATTCCAACATGGTGACCATCCAAAATATTTAGACGGTTCTCAACATCTACGAATCTATTACAGCAATCAAACTGACAATTTGTATGTTGATAGAGGCAATTAATATTAGTAGGCTATATGAATATAGGCTATTTAGTTCTTCACGGAACTACTTGTCTTTTCATGTTATCTCCTGCCTTCTGCTCAAGGCCCTCAAGGAGGCCCACCACTTCTGGTGCACCCTAGATATTGCTATACCCTCAGGGGCTCACGGCTGGTGAGTTCGGGAGTATGCGACCCCGAGGGATTCCTGAGCTGGGTCCGGATTCCCCCCCCCCCTTTCATCCATTACCTCTGGGGCGGACCCTCTCCTCTCTGCCTATCTGCCTTTCATGGCTCTCCTTCCTTCCAAGTCCCTCAATCCGCATTCTTCGAGGGTTGAGGGCAATTCTTTTACTCCTGTCCTTTATTTGCGTTATTCTTCTTTTGTTTTCCATTTATTCTTCTAGTAGATAAGTTAGTAGTTAGTTTTAGCTATAGTTTACCTTTCATTATCATCTTCACGATCAGCCACACCATTAGGGGCCGATAACCTAGATGTTAGGCCCCTTAAAACAACAATTATCTTCATCATCATATATTTTAAATAATATAGCTTCTTTGTGAGATCTAGGTTAAACAAAATAAAACAAAAATGCTCCTGTCCTAAATTGTTAACATTGAACAGGAATTCAGAAATTTGTTGAAAGTTCTTCGTTTTCTTTTTTGATGTTTGTCCTTCCACTGTCACTGACTCTTGAAGTGGGGACCTACACCTTTAAGGATCAAAATTTGTCATTTTTCAATTTATTTTTTCTATATTTATTGATCCTTCCTCTTCAAATCACTGCAACAATATCTTTGATATGTGCAATACTTCTCAGGTTATGACCAAAAACGTGCAGGGTAGTTTTAGATGTTTTCCTACACATTGGTAACTTAGTTGCTTGTTTTCAGCAACTATGGATTTTCAAATCCGTTTCCTTAGTAACTGCCAGAGTTTTCAAGATAATGAAGTGAAATTTAGTATACATGTGAATCTTATAGGGACGAACAATATGACCTAGAACTGTTGCTGTACACGTCATAGTTTAGTTTTTTTGTTGTTGTTAAATATTCAGTGAAAAAAACTTGCAAAAATTTACACTTTAATATAAGCTTAAAAAAATATTTTTTCTTTATAGATTCCAATGATTCTAGGCCAATCTCTAGCTACTGCATTAGTAAATACAATGGAAAAAGAATTTTTGAAAAACAATGATATTTGTGTAAAATATTAGGGAAATGGTGGAACAGTGCACAATAGGCAGCCGCCATTTTAAATGCCTAATTTCCTGAAATGCATTCGCCGTATAACTTGTAAATACACGAACATATTGGCAAAGCATAGTGTGATTGGCAGACCTAATTACAATTCTTTAATACTTTCTGTTGCTGAGGAATAAAAAAGTGAAATTACATGTTTTTTGTAACCTCAAAGGTGTAGGTTCCCCCTTAACATAAACAAGGAAGAACACTTTGTATGTTTAGGTAAAAGTAACTTTTATAGATTTCTATTCATCATTCCGAAAATAAGCGTAACTCAAATTAAGCGATGACCTCTCATTTAAACATCTTTTATTATTTCGTGTCTACTAATCAATTAATCGCTTGCCACGGTGGGTGAGTGGTTATCCTGTCGAACTACCAACCCCAAGCTTTCAGGTTCGCTCCTGGCCGTAGCAAGTGATTTTTGAAAGGCAAAAAAATCACGGCACGCATGCCATACGATGTTTCCATGTTAACGAACCCATTTGAATTCAGTAGGCCGTGTTCATAATGGCAAAATTAACCTCGGGATTTTCCGACAACACACAAAGTTCCTCCTTTCTTTACTAGAAAGCGCTATAGTGTCAAGGAGCATAGATATCTAACCTCCTTGACTTTCATAGCGTTCCAAAGAACGACAAAATTCGTCATCCAAGCAGCTCTTCGGGCGTCAAATAACAAAGCTTGCACACGCCACCCGAGGTTATGCGATATTATTATTATTATTATTTATCAATTAATCGATTCTTCGTTTAGCTGAATAAACTATATTCGATTATTCGATTAATCGAATGTATGTTCAGTCGATTAGTAGATTAATCGCTAATCGATTAAACATCACTTAATACCACATCTAATAAATACACGATGTGTTCAATAATAGTACATTATGCAACGAGCCTATAATGGCTATAATTAAGACACGAGTATTTTTATAAAACGAGCGTATGCGAGTTTTATAATTTCCATACGAGTGTCTTAATTACCATTATAGGCTCGTTGCATACGACTGTTTATGTTCGACGATAATTATAACTTTATTATATGTTTTAACATAAATATTCATAAATATCTGTTCAGTCACTACAGTAGAATGTTGTGATCGGGTGCTGCGGTGGGTAGTATGTCTCTCTTGTCCAAGCTCTCTGGACAACCGACGCATGCGCTCTGTGTGCTTCAATACCATATGTTCAGATTGCGCACCAGTATTCAGTAAAACTGTCACTGAAGTCGTGTCAAAACCACGCGCTGTGTAGAAATTGGTTTTGGGGATATTAAGGTACCGGTACAGTGCTATTTCTTGTCTCATATTCGCCAGTTTATTTACGCGAACATATGGACGGTGCGTATTCCATGTCGGCAATTTATTATAGTTCGATGTTGTGTTTATGTCCGACATGTAGGATTTTGAGTGCATGCGCGAAGGTATCGTTACCTAATTGGTCAATGAACGAGCTCTGATTGGCTGGAGAAACTGTATCATAATGAAAAACGGTGTTATAATGACCATCATTATGATACAGTTTTCTAACACATAATAGTGAGGGTCGAACATAATAGTACATTATGCAACGAGCCTATAATGGCTATAATTAAGACACGAGTATTTTTATAAAACGAGCGTATGCGAGTTTTATAATTTCCATACGAGTGTCTTAATTACCATTATAGGCGAGTTGCATACGACTGTTTATATTCGACGATAATTATAACTTTATTATATGTTTTAACATAAATATTCATAAATATCTGTTGAGAGTCAGCCACTTGAATTTTGAGATCGGAGAGCGTGCGCTGGGTAAGATATCTCTGTCTTTCAAGATCTCTGAACGACCGACGCATGCGCTCTGTGTGCTTGCAATGCCATATTTTGCAGGCCATATGTTTACATCTGCCGTCCCTCAGTAATATTGTCACCGAAGTCGTTTGAAGGCAATGCGCAGTGTAGAAATTGGGGTTGGTGATAATAAGGTACAGTGCTATTTCTTGTCACATATTCGCCAGTTTGTTTACGCGAACATATGGACTGTGCGTATTCCATGTCGGTAATTTATTATAGTTCGATGTTGTGTTTATGTCTGACATGTTGGATTTGAGCGCATGCGCGAAGGTATCGTTACCTAATTGGTCAATGAACGAGCTCTGATTGGCTGGAGAAACTGTATCGTAATGAAAAACAGTGTTATAATGACCATCATTATGATACAGTTTTCTGACACATAATAGTGAGGGTCGAACATAAATCATATTAATTATTATTTGTTTATTTTTGTTGTGATATCCTTACAAGGATGTCCTGAAAATGATTAGATATAATACATATCTTCCTGTATTCTTTAACCATTGATATTTGTAAGGTACAAATCCCTGCCTGATTCATCCTACTGGACCAAATCCTGATACATATCCTGGTACAAATCCGGGTCCATATCCTGGCCTGAATCCTGATCCAAATCCTGGCACAAATCCTTGCGCATATCCTGGTCCAAATCCTGGCGCAAATCCTTGCCCATATCCTGGCCCATATCCTGGTCCAAATCCTGGTCCTGTCTGGTAGTATATTGGGCCTCCCGGTGGACCGTAGTTTAGATACATTCTCCGTCCTCCGCCACCATGGGGATTTGCTCCCACGACCACCAGGAGTACAAACAGGCCAAGCAGAATCTGCAAACAGAAGATAATTAACGCATTATCTCACAAATTATATTTGAAACTGTATTGGCGAGTGCTTCCCAATGAGCGGGAGAACTTTCTTTCGTTAGTTCAACCCCGGCACAGTCCACCAGTGATTTGGCGAGCGCTGGCATTGCAAGAGGTATTCGGGATATGAGTTGAACCGTTCTATCTTCGGTTCAACCTCGGCGCACTCCACCAGTTGTTTGGTGGCTTTGGGGGTAGACAGGTGATAGGGTAGTGTACTGTAAGGTACGTGCGAGAGGAGATTTTTCCTTTTTGAGTATGGAAGCTGCGAGTGAGGTGTGCCTGGCATCTTGTTCAACCGTTGATCTTGTTTAACACCGGTAACTCCACCAGTGGTTTGGTGAGTTTTGGGGTAGGTAGGGGTGAGAATTGTGTAAGGTGTGGTTGAGAAAGAGGTGGCCGAGATCGTGTTGAACTTGCTTTCGTTCGTTCAACCCCGGCGCACTCCCCCAGTGTTTTGGCGGGATTTAGGGTATTACTTGGCTTTGCGAGAGGTATTCGGGAGTTAAGTTGAACCGTTTATCTTGGCTCAACTCCGGCGTGTGAGATAATCGGGGTCGTGTTGCAAGAGGGGGTGGGCTCACAACCCTCTCGGTGGTTGTGAGAAGTATCCGAGAGCGTACTGAAAATAGTTCAGATCTGGTGGCACCACCAGTGTTCTGACAGCTGATCATAAACAAAACCCTGCTTATTTGAAAGAACATTAATTATAAGTTTACTTATTTACATTTGGCACCGAGTTTTTCCAGAGTGATTTCTTCAAACTGATTGCACACTACGAGACAAGTAACCCAATGTCGGTGGCAACTATGTCGAAAACTAGTGCATGATGTCATGGTGTATGAAGTTTGGCAATATAGGGTTCCTGGGGTAAAAATGACGAAGCTTTATTTTCGGATCTTCCCTCGTATGTATAGAAAAAAATGGCTATTACCCCTCTTGCGAACTGTTCACATTTATATTACAACAATCAGAAAACTATCTCCCAGACGAAATTGCCAGGGCCTGATTTTCTTATATAAAATAGTAAACAGTAAAATTCATGACGCTAAAATTCGAGACAGAATTACGTTATGTGTTTCAGATATTAGGGTAAACCAAGATGATTTTGAAACATTTTCTTTACTCCAGAGTTCATGCGGATTGCCATAAAAACTCACCAATCAATTGAATATTATCGCAATATAATAATGTTCACCATCTTGATTTAGATATTTTCAGTTTGTCAGAAAAACAGTTTTCAGCGTCCTGTGATAAACTGCAAGATGTCTTGTAATATGGTCTATTATACTGTATTTTAATTGAGCCCATTATTTCCTTCTCATACATGACCCTATTTTTAGCCTATTTTAAATTTTGAAAAAATAGGCTTATGAGATCACCTTTTGTCCGTGTGTGTGTGCGTGTGTGTGTGTGTGTGATTCGTGTGTGTCCCCCCCCCCCCTAATAAAATCTAAACGGCAGGAGCGATTTCAATGAAACTCGGAAAGTTCATAGCACTATTCCCGGCGACCTCGACCGTGCCCTACAAATTTTGTTACGACTCACCAATCCAACATGGCGGCTGTGCGAAATATTTCACCAGCATTCAATATCTCCGAAACTATTACCGATATTACCCTGAGATTTCCTATGGTGATAGAGGAAACTACTATACGTTCACTTATGTGACTTTTGAAAACCTGGTAACTACAAAACCAACATGGAGGCCAAGCGAATTCGCGAGTTTTAAATAGTTGTTTCTCGTGATTTGACCAACCAAACGCAATGAAACTTGGTACAGTATATGTTTATATACATTGTAATGCACCGACATCTAACTTCGTTCAATTGTTTACATAATCACAAGATGGCGGATGTGCGAAATATTTCACCGGCATTCTATATCTCAGAAAATATTAGCGGTATCTCCCTAAAATTTTGTACGGAGATAAAGGGCACTACTGGAAGTCCATCTATAAGACTTTCAAAAACCGGTTAACTACAAAACGAACATGGCGGCCAAGCGAATTTGAAAATTTTAAATAGACCTTTCTCGCGATTTAATGTTCCAAGCGCACTGAAACCTGGTACAGGAAATATTTATACACATTGTAATTCACTGGTATCTAATTTAGTTCAACTGTTTACATAACCTCAAGATGGCGGCAGTGCGAATTTTAAAATTAAGTTTTTTTTTCTTGTGATGTAGTCATGAGATCGAAGTGAAAGTTTGAATAATGAACCTACGCAATAATTTTCCTTTAATGGTACATGACTCTATGGCCTATACATTTAACAATCCAACATGGCGACCATCCGAAATATTTAGACGATACTGAATATCTACGAATCTATTTTAGCAATCAAACTGCATTTTTTAATGTTCATGGGGGCTATGAACTTAAGTTCACCTATAAGACTTTAAATAACCTGGTGATCACAAATCCAACATGGCGGTGACGCGAATTATAAATATTCACACGGACATTTCTCGCAATTTTACCATCCGAGTGCAGTGAAACTTGGTACAGTAAATCCTTATACAAATGTTAATCCACTGGCATCTAATTTATTTCAATTGTTTCCATAACCTCAAGATGGCAGCTGTGAAAAATTTTAAAATCTCCTTGTTTTTTATTGTGTCCTAATTATGCGATTGAAGTTTGAATACTACACGTTCACAATAATTTGCATGTAACAGTACATAACTCTAGGACCTACATATATAAAATCCAACATGGCGACCATCCGAAATATTTAGTCGGTTCTTAATATCTACCAATCTATTACAGCAATCAAACTGAAATTGTGTATGTTGATAGTGGCAATTAACATAAGTAGGATATATGAAAATAGGCTGTATAGTTCTTCACGGAACTACTTGTTTCTTATTATTAATATTTCCATGTGTATCTCCTACGTATTGATGCATATTATCTTACTTTAGCTTCGTGTAATGTTCACAACATTGAATAAATATATAAATAAATTCCTTACGAACTCCATACAAAATCACTCGGGCCAATCAGAAGTCATCAGGAACCACACACATTCACTCACACACACACACACACACACATATGAATGAGAAGGAAGGAAGTTTGAAATTTTGCGTGTCCGTAAATCTTACCATCATGAGCTACAGGACCTCCTTTTTACGTGGAATCCGAACCACAGGATATTTATTTATTTAAGTCTTTTGCAGTGGCGAAGTTAGGGCTCGTGGCCCTCTCTTACACTTAACCACATAGTTATAATAAAATACAGAAATACTACCTTTGAATAAGATACGTAACCTAGAAATTAAGTTAGAATAATACAGGACATAAAAAATAAATATAGCAATGCACAACAAACAAAGAAACATATACAACAGCTACGTGAAACAATAAAAAATCCCTATATCCCTATATATATTATAATTGTGAAAATCTGTGTGTCCGTGTGTGTGTGAGTGTGTGTGTTAGTTTGTTACCTCTTGACACTAAAACGGCTGGACGGATTTGGATGAAATTTGAAATGGAGACAGCTTATACCATGGGATAACATATAGGCTGCCTTTCGTCCGGAAATAAATCATTGTTCCCGTGGAATGGGCAACATAACTGAAATGTCACCAAAAATACTCAACCAGGACAAAATATTGAAGTTGTCGCATAAAGACCGGACACAGCTCATTTTACTCCCCTCGATTCAAGAAACAATACTCGGTATGTCCCTACGGGACACCGAAAACTACATTTTAAGGCTCTAAAACCAACAGTTTCAAAGATATTCGCAGAAAACTATCTTCGCTCTGATTGATGAACTAATCGCAAGTCCGTTTCCATGGCAACACTACCTCAAGGTATGACATCCGATTTTCTATATATCCCTCTAGGAGGTCATGCCAATTCATTTATTATCTTTTTCAAGATATATATAGACACAATAAGAACAGTGTAGCGCGCCTGCCTCCCGTCCGGAGGCCCCGGGTTCGATTCCCGGCTCCGTCACAGATTTTAGACACTGACGTGAGGGCTGCAACGGGCTGAACTCAGATTCGTGAGGACAATTGAGTAGCTGTGAGGCAGCTCGCCAGTCACGAAGAACAAAATTAACGGCTGAGGGGACACTATGCACTGACCACGCGTCACCACAATATCTGCAGGCTAAATGGCTGGGAAGCGGTCGAATGATAGGCCTAGGCCCTTCATGGGCTGTAGTGCCAGGGGTAAAAAATTAGGGGAAGCGCCTTCTAATACCACCTTTAATTTTTAAACACTACAGTAGCGGCTATTAAATAAAGGTAGCGATAGAGCTACGTTCAATTTCATAAACACTGGGCTCACAAATCCCGTATAGTTAAGTACAAATATCGGTCTGGTCATAATTTCAATAGCAACGAAGCTCTGGGGCGGCTATTGCCGTTTCCTTAACACTTAAGGCATCCCGCCGTTATATACCTCAATGTGCACTTACCAAATTGTGAACCAGTCTATTTTACTGAAAATAATTTCTACTAGCGAGTATCCACTCCGGCAAAAAACACACTCACTACATTTTCCAAAATTTACACAAGACATGATTTTTAAAGCACTCTTCTGTATGTTGAGGTACAGAGACATACCACATGGAAAGATACAAGAAAATGTTGGCAAATTGAGTTCAAGGAACTGCTGTCCAGAATAGGCTTTCGGTACAGGTTATGCGGCCCATGTTCGTAACATGGAATGTTTTCCTTTGACAATGCATCAACACCATGAGCGAGGGCAACGCATTTCAAAGATCTCTAAAAACACAATAATCAGGAAATTAGAGAACAATTTAAAGTCGGAGTGAAGATTCAAGGAGAAATAATTTCATCTCTGAGATTTGCTGATGACATCGTCACCTTGGCCAATACGCCAGAAGATTTCAACGAGTTTTTGAATGGTATGGACTTCGCTTGATGAAAATCAATAAATGTAAAACAAAATTATTGGAATGCAGCCGAAATAAATCAGAAACCTCGACATCAAATTGGCAGGTGAAACGCTACGGGAAGTAGGAGACTTCTGTTACCGGTACTTAGGAAGCAAAATAACCAGTAATGGACAAAGCAAAGAGGATATAAAAAGCAGGTTGGCTCAGGCAAGGAATGCATTTCTACACAAAAAGGAATCTTTTGACATCGAATATACATTTATGTATTAGGATGTCATTTTTAAAGCTTTTGAGTCACTATAAGGAAGTGAAACTTGGACTAATGGTGCTGCAGTAAAGAGGAGAATTGAAGCGTTTGAAATGTGGTGTGACGGGAGAATGATGAAGATCAGATGGTTAGATAGGGTATCAAATGAAGAGCTATTAAGACGAGTGGGAGAGGAGAGATGTTTCTGGCGACTGCTAATGAAGAGAAGAGATAGGTTGGTACGACACATATTAAGACACCCAGGAATAACAAGCTTAGTTATGGATGGGAGGGTCAAGGACAAGAACTGTAGGGGTAGACCAGGGTTATACAGATTGCCTCGGATGTAGGGTGTGGTAGCTATGTAGTGATGAAACGATTAGCTCAGGAGAGCGAGGAATGGAGGGCTGCATCAAACCAGTCAAAAAACTGAAGACTCAAACAACAACAATCGGGAATTTTAATTACTTAGAGAGGCATATGAGGCAAAAACTAACTAACTAACCCCGTGGCACCACAGCCCATGAAGGGCCTAGGCCTATCGAGCAACCGCTGCCCAGCCAATTGGCCTGCAGATATTAGGGTGACGTGTAGTCATCGCGTGGGGTCCCCTCGGTCGTTAATCTTGGTTTTCGTGCCCGTGGCGCTACCTCACTGTCAGACAGCTACTCAATTGTCCTCACGACGCTGAGTGCACCCAGTCCCAGCCCCCGCGTCAGATACTAAAATCCCTGACGGAGCCGGGGATCGAACCCGGGGCCTCCGGGTGAGAGGCAGGTGCGCTACCACAAGACCACGGTGCCGGCATAACTACTAACTTATATACTAGAAGAAGAACTGGAAAACAAAAGGAGAATAAGGCAAATAAAGGACAAGATGAAAAGAAATGCCTTCAACCAACGAAGAAAGCGGATTGAGGGCCTTGGAAGGAAGGAGAGCCATGAAAGGCAGATAGGAAAGTGAAAGAGGAGAGGGTCCGCCCCAAAGGTAATGGATAAAAGGGGGAAAACTGGACTCAGCTCAGGAATCCCTCGGGGTCGCCAACTCCCAAACTCACCAGTCGTGAGCCCCTGAGGGTGTAGCAACATCCAGGGTGCACCAGAAGTGGTTGGGCTACTTACACCCTGCCTCATTGAGGGCCTTGAGCAGAAGGCAGGAGATAACCGAAATGAAAAAGAAGGCCGACCCCTCGCAAAAGGAGGGTATCAGAAATGATGAGACAAGGGCCAATTAAGGCAGGAAAGGAAGAGACTCCCTAGGCCTCGGAGACCCTAATACCGGCGAGGTCGGAAGAGAACAAGAGTTGACCCAGTGAGGTGGACAGGAAGGAAGACGGAGAGGAGCCCGGCACAAGTAGGTGGAAGCAATGCCGGACTCAGCTTGGGCCCCGTGGTCGCCAACCCACGTCCCACTAGATGTGAGCCCCTGGGAGTGAATGATGATCAGATGGGTAGATAAGGTAACAAATGAAAAGATATTAAGACGAGTGAGAGAGGTTAGATGTTTCTGGCGACTGCTAATGAAGAGAAGAGATAGGTTGGTAGGACACCTATTAAAACCACCAGGAATAGCAAGCTTAGTTATGGATGGGAGGGTCGAGGGCAAGAACTGTAGGGATAGACCAAGGTTAAACAGATTGCCTCGGATGTAGGGTGTGGTAGCTATGTAGAGATAAAACGATTACCTCACTCTGGTTGTTATGCCAATATCAAGGAAGCTTTGTGGCGGGTATCGCCATTTCCGTAACACTAAAGGCATCCCGCCGTCACATACCTGAATGTACACTTACAGAATTGTGAACCAGTCAATATCTACATGCCTTGTCCATACGGTCTATTTTGAGTTCGTAACAATCCGTAATCCCTATATATATTATATATATCCCTATATATATATTATAATTGTGAAAATCTGTGTGTCCGTGTGTGTGTGTGTGTGTGTGAGTGTGTGTGTTAGTTTGTTACCTCTTGACACTAAAACGGCTGGACGGATTTGGATGAAATTTGAAATGGAGACAGCTTATACCATGGGATAACATATAGGCTGCCTTTCGTCCGGAAATAAATCATTGTTCCCGTGAAATGGGCAACATAACTGAAAAGTCACCAAAAATACTCAACCAGGACAAAATATCGAAGTTGTCGCATAAAGACCGGACAGAGCTCATTTTACTCCCCTCGATGCAAGAAACAATACTCGGTATGTCCCTACGGGACACCGAAAACTACATTTTAAGGCTCTAAAACCAACAGTTTCAAAGATATTCGCAGAAAACTATCTTCGCTCTGATTGATGAACTAATCGCAAGTCCGTTTCCATGGCAACACTATCTCAAGGTATGACATCCGAATTTCTATATATCCCTCTAGGAGGCAATGCCAATTCATTTATTATCTTTTTCAAGATATATATAAACACAATAAGAACAGTGTAGCGCGCCTGCCTCCCGTCCGGAGGCCCCGGGTTCGATTCCCGGCTCCGTCAGAGATTTTAGACACTGACGTGAGGGCTGCAACGGGCTGAACTCAGATTCGTGAGAACAATTGAGTAACTGTGAGGCAGCGCGCCGGTCACAAAGAACAAGATTAACGGCTGAGGGGACACTATGCATTGACCACGCGTCACCACAATATCTGCAGGCCAAATGGCTGGGAAGCGGTAGCATGATACGCCTAGGCCCTTCATGGGCTGTAGTGCCAGGGGTAAAAAAATTAGGGGAAGCGCCTTCTAATATCACCTTTAATTTTTAAACACTACAGTAGCGGCTATTAAATAAAGGTAGCGATATAGCTACGTTCAATTTCATAAACACTGGGCTCACAAATCCCGTATAGTTAAGTACAAATATCGGTCGGGTCATAATTTCAATAGCAACGAAGCTCTGAGGCGGCTATTGCCGTTTCCTTAACACTTAATGCATCCCGCCGTTATATACCTCAATGTGCACTTACCAAATTGTGAACCAGTCTATTTTACTGAAAATAATTTCTACTAGCGAGTATCCACTCCGGCAAAAACCTCACTCACTACATTTTCCAAAATTTACACAAGACATGATTTTTAAAGCACTCTTCTGTATATTGAGGTACAGAGACATACCACATGGAAAGATACAATAAAATGTTGGCAAATCTGAGTTCAAGGAACTACTGTCCAGAATAGGCTTTCGGTACAGGTTATGCGGCCCATGTTCGTAACATGGACCGTTTTCCTTTGACAATGCATCTACACCATGTGCGAGGGCAACGCATTTCAAAGATCTCTAAAAACACAATAATCAGGAAATTAGAGAACAATTTAAAGTCGGAGTGAAGATTCAAGGAGAAATAATTTCATCTCTGAGATTTGCCGAAGACATCGTCATCTTGGCCAATACGCCAGAAGATTTGAACGAGTTTTTGAATGGTATGGACTCCGTCTTGACGAATGAGTTCATGATGAAAATCAATAAATGTAAAACAAAATTATTGGAATGTAGCCGAAATAAATCAGAAAACCTCTATGGACATCAAATTGGCAGGTGAAACGCTACGGGAATTAGGAGACTTCTGTTACCGGTACTTAGGAAGCAAAATAACCAGTAATGGACGAAGCAAAGAGGATATAAAAAGCAGGTTGGCTAAGGCAAAGAAAGCATTTCTACACAAAAAGGAATCTCTTGACATCGAATATACATTTAGGTATTAGGATGTCATTTTTGAAAGCTTTTGAGTCACTATAAGGAAGTGAAACTTGGACTAATAGTGCTGCAGTAAAGAGGAGAATTGAAGCGTTTGAAATGTGGTGTTACGGGAGAATGATGAAGATCAGATGGTTAGATAGGGTATCAAATGAAGAGCTATTAAAACGAGTGGGAGAAGAGAGATGTTTCTGGCGACTGCTAATGAAGAGAAGAGATAAGTTGGTACGACACATATTAAGACACCCAGGAATAGCAAGCTTAGTTATGGATAGGAGGGTCAAGGAAAAGAACTGTAGGGGTAGACCAGGGTTATACAGATTGCCTCGGATGTAGGGTGTGGTAGCTATGTAGTGATGAAACGATTAGCTCAGGCGAGCGAGGCATGGAAGGCTGCATCAAACCAGTCAAAAAACTGAAGACTCAAACAACAACAACAACAATCGAGAATTTTAATTACTTAGAGAGGCATGTGAGGCAAAAGGGTTGTTGGAGAATTTCAATCCCTGGGATGTAACACTGGAAGTGACTGCATAATGTACATCAGCGACCAAGGTGAGAGATATTTTACTATAGATCTATTAATAGCGACATGTTGACGTTCAAATCATCAATAAGTGTGGCAAAATTATACCCAGAATAGCTTAAGGAAAAATACTTTTAATTCCCCATATTCAGATAGATTTGCGATTCCAGGTGTACGTTTAGACAAAACCATTTTTTCCCATGGACAACTGTATGTGGCGTGCTGGCGAGTATCCGGACAAAAAAAAACGTTATGTCTCAGCAGAAGATGGCAAAACCAAAACTAAAATTGTCAAATGTGTTCACAACTCTATAAAATTCCCACTTTGCTGCTCATATCTATATACTGTATGTATCAGAATTTTCAGAATTTGAATCTACCCACCTGTAGCCGTGATTTTTATAATAGAATAAACCAATTATCAGCAATAATGCATCGTCCCCATTGTCTTGATCGCGAGCGAAGCCGCGGGTACCTGCTAGTATATTATAATTGTGAAAATCTGTGTGTCCGTGTGTGTGTGTGTGAGTGTGTGTGTTAGTTTGTTACCTCTTGACACTAAAACGGCTGGACGGATTTGGATGAAATTTGAAATGGAGACAGCTTATACCATGGGATAACATATAGGCTGCCTTTTGTCCGGAAATAAATCATTGTTCCCGTGGAATGGGCAACATAACTGAAAAGGCACCAAAAATACTCAACCAGGACAAAATATCGAAGTTGTCGCATAAAGACCGGACAAAGCTCATTTTACTTCCCTCGATGCAAGAAACAATACTCGGTATGTCCCTACGGGACACCGAAAACTACATTTTAAGGCTCTAAAACCAACAGTTTCAAAGATATTCGCAGAAAACTATCTTCGCTCTGATTGATGAACTAATCGCAAGTCCGTTTCCATGGCAACACTACCTCAAGGTATGACATCCGATTTTCTATATATCCCTCTAGGAGGCAATGCCAATTCATTTATTATCTTTTTTAAGATATATATAAACACAATAAGAACAGTGTAGCGCGCCTGCCTCCCGTCCGGAGGCCCCGGGTTCGATTCCCGGCTCCGTCAGAGATTTTTAGACACTGACGTGAGGGCTGCAACGGGCTGAACTCAGATTCGTGAGGACAATTGTGTAGCTGTGAGGCAGCGCGCCGGTCACGAAGAACAAGATTAACGGCAGAGGGGACACTATGCACTGACCACGCGTCACCACAATATCTGCAGGCCAAATGGCCGATTTTCTATATATCCCTCTAGGAGGCAATGCCAATTCATTTGTTATCTTTTTCAAGATATATATAAACACAATAAGAACGGTGTAGCGCGCCTGCCTCCCGTCCGGAGGCCCCGGGTTCGATTCCCGGCTCCGTCAGAGATTTTAGACACTGACGTGAGGGCTGCAACGGGCTGAACTCAGATTCGTGAGGACAATTGAGTAGCTGTGAGGCAGCGTGCCGGTCACGAAGAACAAGATTAACGGCTGAGAGGACACTATGCACTGACCACGCGTCACCACAATATCTGCAGGCCAAATGGCTGGGAAGCGGTCGCATGATAGGCCTAGGCCCTTCATGGGCTGTAGTGCCAGGGGTAAAAAATCTTAGGGGAAGCGCCTTCTAATACCACCTTTAATTTTTAAACACTACAGTAGCGGCTATTAAATAAAGGTAGCGATATAGCTACGTTCAATTTCATAAACACTGGGCTCACAAATCCCGTATAGTTAAGTACAAATATCGGTCTGGTCATCATTTCAATAGCAACGAAGCTCTTAGGCGGCTATTGCCGTTTCCTTAACACTTAAGGCATCCCGCCGTCATATACCTCAATGTGCACTTACCAAATTGTGAACCAGTCTATTTTACTGAAAAGAATTTCTACTAGCGAGTATCCACTCCGGCAAAAACCACTCTCACTACATTTTCCAAAATTTACACAAGACATGATTTTTAAAGCACTCTTCTGTATGTTGAGGTACAGAGACATACCCCATGGAAAGATACAATAAAATGTTGGCAAATCTGAGTTAAAGGAACTGCTGTCCAGAATAGGCTTTCGGTACAGGTTATTCGGCCCATGTTCGTAACATGGAATGTTTTCCTTTGACAATGCATCTACACCATGTGCGAGGGCAACGCATTTCAAAGATCTCTAAAAACACAATAATCAGGAAATTGGAGAACAATTTAAAGTCGGAGTGAAGATTCAAGGAGAAATAATTTCATCTCTGAGATTTGCTGATGACATAGTCATCTTGGCCAATACGCCAGAAGCTCAATGTGCACTTACCAAATTGTGAACCAGTCTATTTTACTGAAAAGAATTTCTACTAGCGAGTATCCACTCCGGCAAAAACCACTCTCACTACATTTTCCAAAATTTACACAAGACATGATTTTTAAAGCACTCTTCTGTATGTTGAGGTACAGAGACATACCACATGGAAAGATACAATAAAATGTTGGCAAATCTGAGTTCAAGGAACTGCTGTCCAGAATAGGCTTTCGGTACAGGTTATTCGGCCCATGTTCGTAACATGGAATGTTTTCCTTTGACAATGCATCTACACCATGTGCGAGGGCAACGCATTTCAAGGATCTCTAAAAACACAATAATCAGGAAATTGGAGAACAATTTAAAGTCGGAGTGAAGATTCAAGGAGAAATAATTTCATCTCTGAGATTTGCTGATGACATAGTCATCTTGGCCAATACGCCAGAAGCTCAATGTGCACTTACCAAATTGTGAACCAGTCTATTTTACTGAAAAGAATTTCTACTAGCGAGTATCCACTCCGGCAAAAACCACTCTCACTACATTTTCCAAAATTTACACAAGACATGATTTTTAAAGCACTCTTCTGTATGTTGAGGTACAGAGACATACCACATGGAAAGATACAATAAAATGTTGGCAAATCTGAGTTCAAGGAACTGCTGTCCAGAATAGGCTTTCGGTACAGGTTATTCGGCCCATGTTCGTAACATGGAATGTTTTCCTTTGACAATGCATCTACACCATGTGCGAGGGCAACGCATTTCAAAGATCTCTAAAAACACAATAATCAGGAAATTGGAGAACAATTTAAAGTCGGAGTGAAGATTCAAGGAGAAATAATTTCATTTCTGAGATTTGCTGATGACATCGTCATCTTGGCCAATACGCCAGAAGATTTGAACGAGTTTTTGAATGGTATGGACTCCGTCTTGACGAATGAATTCATGATGAAAATCAATAAATGTAAAACAAAATGATTGGAATGCAGCCGAAATAAATCAGAAACCTCTATGGACATCAAATTGGCAGGTGAAACGCTACGGGAAGTAGGATACTTCTGTTACCGGTACTTAGGAAGCAAAATTACCAGTAATGGAGGAAGCAAAGAGGATATAAAAAGCAGGTTGGCTCAGGCAAGGAAAGCATTTCTACACAAAAAGGAATCCCTTGACATCGAATATACATTTAGGTATTAGGATGTCATTTTTGAAAGCTTTTGAGTCACTATAAGGAAGTGAAACTTGGACTAATGGTGCTGCAGTAAAGAGGAGAATTGAAGCGTTTGAAATGTGGTGTTACGGGAGAATGATGAAGATCAGATGGTTAGATAGGGTATCAAATGAAGAGCTATTAAGACGAGTGGGAGAGGAGAGATGTTTCTGGCGACTGCTAATGAAGAGAAGAGATAGGTTGGTACGACACATATTAAGACACCCAGGAATAGCAAGCTTAGTTATGGATGGGAGGGTCAAGGACAAGAACTGTAGGGGTAGACCAGGGTTATACAGATTGCCTCAGATGTAGGGTGTGGTAGCTATGTAGTGATGAAACGATTAGCTCAGGAGAGCGAGGCATGGAGGGCTGCATCAAACCAGTCAAAAAACTTAAGACTCAAACAACAACAATCGGGAATTTTAATTACTTAGAGAGGCATGTGAGGCAAAAGGGTTGTTGGAGAATTTCAATCCCTGGGATGTAACACTGGAAGTGACTGCATAATGTACATCAGCGACCTAGGTGAGAGATATTTTACTATAGGTCTATTAATAGCGACATGTTGACGTTCAAATCATCAATAAGTGTGGCAAAATTATACCCAGAATAGCTTAAGGAAAAATACTTTTAATTCCCCATATTCAGATAGATTTGCCATTCCAGGTGTACGTTTAGACAAAACCATTATTTCCCATGGACAACTGTATGTGGCGTGCTGGCGAGTATCCGGACAACAAAATCGTTATGTCTCAGCAGAAGATGGCAAAACCAAAACTAAAATTTTCAAATGTGTTCACAACTCTATAAAATTCCCACTTTGCTGCTCATATCTATATACTGTATGTATCAGAATTCTCAGAATTTGAATCTACCCACCTGTAGCCGCGATTGCTGTAATAGAATAAACCAACTATCAGCAATAATGCATCGTCCCCATTGTCTTGATCGCGAGCGAAGCTGCGGGTACCTGCTAGTATATAATAATATTAATAATAATAATAATAATAATAATAATAAGTGATAGTGTTAGATCTAGTAAATAACTGGATATTTTAATTTTGAATCGACAAAGTTATTTATATACCATAAAGGCTCAATCATGCTGTCTATCATACATCACCAGTCACACAAAACAGTCAGCGGTGTTCAAAAGGAAATCTCTGCAAGCAGTCTTAAATTTTGTATAGGTCTTGCATTTCCTTATGTCAGCTGGGAGTGTATTCCAAAGTCGCGACCCAGTCACAACGAAGGATTTATTGTACTTGGAAGAGTGGTTAACGGGAATAGCGAGGGAAGAGCCAAATCTAGTATTAATATTATGAAATGAGGAGAGGAAATGAAATTTCGAAGAAATATACAGTGGGGGATTTTCGTCTAGGGTTAGATATAGTGACGTCAAAATATAAAAATTTCGACGCCCTTCAGGTTTCAGCCAAGAAAGATCTTTGTAGCTAGGGGTTACGTGAGAATCGTAATTCAAGTTGAAAGCAAACCGAAGACTAGAGTTTAATGCTCGTTGCAGTTTTTTAGTTTGTTCGCTAGTTGCATCAACAAAGATCACGTCGCAATAGTCAAGTATTGGTAGTATCAGAGTCTCAATGGCATTTCTCTCTGAAAATCTCAGTTGCTTTGACCGGGAATCGAACCTGGTCCACCGTAGTGAGAGCTTGACCACTACAAACAACGCCTAACTAAGAGCTTGTGAGCTTATAGTAACGTATAGACGACGCTACCGTTCTAATATATAGAGCCGAATAACCAACACTTAACTAAAAGCTTGAGTGCTTATAGCAACGTCTAGGTGACGGTGACGCCATTGACCTAGTATGCATGGAGTATTTGAGCAAACAACACCTAACTAAGAGCTTGTGTGCTTATAGCAACGTATAGGTGACGGTGACGCTACTGACCTGGTATGCATAGATGAACAAACAACACGTAAAACTCAGCAATTATTCTAGGGTAGTGCCGTGTCTTGTGTGGGGTTTCGCCTAGGACACCAAGCTGGCTCATTGGCGGGCTCTTGGTGTGCACACCCGGACCCCCACAGGAGTGACGAACTGCGTGCCACCTCCCTTTATATTAGGTGCAATTGCACCACTTGGCTGCGAGAACTAAAAGCTCAAGCAGTCTTAACCTCCCTATGAAGGATTCCAAAAAGATGGTATATTGGCTTTCACGGCCGGTGAATTAAAACTCAGCAATTCTTCTAGGTTTGTGCCGTGTCTTGTGTGAGGGTTTGGCCTAGGACACCAAGCTGGCTCATCGGCGGGCTCTTGGTGTCCCCACCCGGACCCCCACAGGAACTTGTGCTCTTATAGTAATGTATAGATGACGCTATGCACCTAGTATGCATAGATTTTTTAGCGTATGGCTTTTAGTGCCGGGAGTGTCCGAGGACTTGTTCGACTCAGCAGTTTTTTGTTGCTGCTTTGAGGTGGACACCCAATGGGTGAGCTACAAGTACCGTCGCGTGTGGAGTGTTGTCTGGGGAGGAAAGTTTGAATGTAAGGACGAGGAGTTGGAAGGTAGCGGCTGTGGCCTATACAGGGTGAACAAAAAATGCCGCACTTGGAGGTCGGCATGCGGTTCCTCATCCAATTGCAAGACAAAAGTTTCAATAGCAAAATCGGATCGGGTGCTGTTTGAAAACACAAGTATGAAAACGAGAAGCTGGCAATACTGTCACATCGTGCAGTGCATCGGAATGTACAGAGAAAGCTCCGGCAGAGCGCAGAGTTCCTGCGACCTGCTTTTGGCCACGCTGCATTCAGTTACAGCGTTGCCAGAGCCTCGTTTCTTAACACGCTTTTCTGTTAAACCTATTGGCGGGACTAGGTTTTGCAACATAAACTTTTGTCGTGAATTTCGACGAGGAACCGCATGCCGACCTCAAGTGCGGCATTTTTTGTTCACCCTGTAGTTAGGGACCAACCCCGGCATTTGCCTAGAAGGAAGATGGGAAACCACAGAAGACCATCTTCAAGGTTGCTGGCGGGGGGATTCGAACTCACCCGGTTATGCATAGATGAGCAACCAACACGTAACTAAGACCTTGTGTTCTTATAGCAACGTATAAGTGACGTTGGTTGGTTGGTTCTTAAGTTTAGGGGCTGCGACAACGCGGTCATGTAGCCCCGTGTACTTTGGGTGTGTGTAGAATCTGTCTGATAACCGGTGTTAATTGTGATGACTGTATTAGTGTGTGTTATCTGTTTTTTAAATTTAAGTACTGCAACTTAGAATTTTTAAATAGCTTCTACTTTTGCCACCAAGCGCCACCGTCAACGACTACTAGGCCAAGTTCTGGACTTAGCTACTAGACACCACCGCAGTCAGCTCCTGGCAACGAACGTAGAAACCTAAGAGCGTTGTTTACATTCTTAACCTATCCAATTTAGCTTCACACAGGTGCAATTAGTGGAAGGTTCTTTAACATGCCATAAATCAATGACATGGGACCGCCGGCTTTACTTCCCCTCCGAAGGAAGGCATACTGAGGGATTTTTAAAGCTCTTAAAAATCCGACGGCTTCGGCCTAGTATACATAGATAACGAACAATGGCTGCCTTAGTTACCATTGGGTCGGGAAATGGACGACACTAATAATTCCAGATTGCCCTCTAGCCCAAAATAATATCCATATTTTGTTACCTTAAATCTCAATTTTGTAGTTTTGATAGCTTCCATTTATTCCTTAAATTTTAGCCCATTGTTGGCAGACATTACAAAAAGGAAGTCTGTGGCTTTTTTTGTTTTTATAAATTAATCTTTCCCTCTATGTTAGGAAACTTACCAGTGTAGTCTTCATGGCTGATGCCATCGCCGAAAGGTGATTTGCGTCTGAAGAACGAACGTTATATACTGTACATATTTGGATGCGTGACGTAGCACAGCTGGTGTCTTCCTTGTGCACTTGGCTGTATTAAACAATGTGGCGGAAGATTGCGTCCTGGGACCGTGTGCTCACTAAGTAATGGGGATTATTTTTCTACAGTATATGACCATAGTTCTTATTTTTTGTTGATAGGATAATCCTAATCATTTCTAAGTTTGCAACATTAAAACAAGTAGTTCAGTGAAGAACGAAATAGCCTATTTTCATGTATCCTACTTATGTTGATTGCCTTTATCAACATACAAAATTTCAGTTTGATTATTGTAATAGATTCGTAGATCTTGAGAACCGTCTAAATATTTCGGATGGTCGGCATGTTGGATTTTTATGTATGTAGGTCTTAGACTTCTGTACAATTACAGGAAAATTATTGTGTAGAAAATGCTTTCCTTGCCAGAGCGAACCTAGTTTTTATATCCTCTTTGCTTCGTCCATTACTGTTGTTCTATTTACTTCATACGTAGCAGAAGTCTTCTACGTTCTTTAGAAATTCACCTGCAGTGTTGACATCTATAGCGGGTTCTGATTTATTTCGGTGCTTTCTATTATATTGGTTTTACGTTTGTTGATTTTCACCATGAAGATTGTATCATGACGGAGTCCACATCATTTAAAAACTCATTCAAATCCTCTTGTTATTCGGCTAAGATAACATTGTCATCCGCAAATCCTAAAATTGAAATTAGTTTTCCTTGAATATTTATTCCTACTTTAATATTGTATCTAATTTCCTTCATTGCTTGTTCAATGTATAGATATTTATAGACAGTCAACGTTGCACGTAATTTCACAGTTAAAGAAATATTAATTGATTTCTGGTATTACTAGAGTGACTAATCTGATTGAAAATAGAGATTATGTGGAAGGAATCGGAAAATCTTCAACAACGAAGGCATCGTAAAAGAATTGCACAATACATGTAATTGCTGAAAAGATATAAAATTACACAATCACCATCACAATCACATCTAAAAACAGGGGAGTGGGAGTAAATATTTCTTCAGGGTTGAAAATGGAGAATGAATTGGAAAATTGGATGTTTATTCACGTCTGTAAATTAACATAAAATTGAATTGTTATAAATGAATATTAAAATCAATATTTTTTAATAAAAGGAGACAGATACTGTATTATTTGATTTGGGGTTATGAAAGTACAGTCCCTGACTAAATTAATATAACAACATAAAACAAACATAGGCAACTAAATTTTCTACCACATTTGCTCTTACAATTAGAAATCATGTGTTATGTTCTCGTAACTTTCTACTTAATTAAACCATGGAAGATGTTTTTGAAATTTCACAGTCTTTGGCATTTCTCGTTCAATCAAAAGACATTCCACTATTATCCTTTTTTTTCCTTGACGACAGGTTCTTTGCTAAGACATTTCCGGTAATATTAAAATTCGAGGTTTGAATGAGTGAATAAAGTTAACTTTTCCAGGAAGAAATTTAAACTTATAATAAACTGTCATGAAATATTTCATACATGTGGTAATGAAGGTACAGTAATTGGTTATGTTTAACCTACCATTAGAATTTTACCTATAAAATGCAATTACACGAAGAGCAACTGAATACAAGAAAGGAATACATTCTCTCATTGAGTATAAACTGGCAGCAATATGTTAACAATAAAAATAACATACATTTTTTAAACAACTTCCCACAAGTTTCCTCTATCAAGAGAAAAAAAAACACTTCAAATTATTTTACAAACTTTTGCATCGTTGAAAACGATGAAATGAATCCATAAACATATAATACAGGGTCACCGAGAAAGGTTGCAGCAATTTCAAAAAACATATCTCCCGTTGTAAGTGAGATAAATTAATAATTCGACCTAAAACTAATCAGAAACTCATCGGGTTTTAGTTTTAGATGTTACTGTACTCCGCCAGAATGAGTTAGTGACAACAAGCTGCCACGCCACTGTTTCAGTAGTGTGATTGCAATGGCCACAGTTCAGCAGAAAGCACAGTGTGTGTTGTGGTTAGTGGAGTGTAATAGCATTAGACGGAGGTATGAACGGTTTCAGGAAACTGGCAGCGTTGACGTGAAGTAGCCCCCGGGAGGGCCTATAACGAGTGACGAACCAAGGAAGCGCACATAGAAACATTATAACGTATGAAAAAAAATATTTTGTGAATTTAACCAAAACAAGTAGTTCCGTGAAGAAATATACAGCCTATTTTCATATATCCTGCTAATGTTAATTGCCTCTACCAACATACAAAATTTCAGTTTAATTGCTGTAGCAGATTCGTAGATATTGAGAACCGTCTAATTATTTCAGATGGTCGCCAGGTTGGATTTTTATTTTTGTACTATTACATTAATATTATTGTGTACGTGTGGTATTCAAACTTCAATCGCATGATTAGAACACAAGAAGTAAAAACGAGATTTTAAAATTACGCACAGCAGCCATCTTGTGATTATGCAAACAATTGAAATAAATTAGATGCCAGTGGATCAACATTTGTATAAGTATTTAACGTGCAACGTTTCACGGCACTCGGATAGTTAATTCGTGAGAAACGTCCATTTAAATATTTATACTTCGCGTCGCCGCCATGTTGGATTTGTGCTCACCAGGGTACTGAAAGTCTTTTAGGTGAACATAGAGACTATGAACATAAAAAAAATCAGTTTGGTTGCTGTAAAAGATTCATAGATATTGAGAACTGTCTAAATATTTCGGAAGCTTGCCATTTAGGATTGTTATATGTATAGGCCATAGAATTATGTACCATTCAAGGGCAATTATTGCCTAGGTTCATTATTCAAACTTTCACCTCGATCGCATGATTACGACACAAGAAATAAAAACTTAATTTTAAAATTTCGCACAGCCGCCATCTTGAGGTTATGTAAACAATTGAATTAAATTAGATGGCAGTGCATTACAATCTGCGAAAACATTTACTGTACCTCATTTCACTGCACTCAGAGAGTTATATCACGAGAAAAGTCTATTAAAACATTTCAAATTCGCTTGGTCGCCATGTTCGTTTTGTACTTTACAGGTTTATGAAATATACATAGGTAAACTTGTATCTGTACCCTTTATCACCGTACAAAATTGCAGGGTGATATCTGTAATAGTTTCGGAGATATAGAATGTCAGTGAAATATTTCGCACAGCCGCCATTACGAGGTTATGTAAACAATTGAACTAATTTAGACTCCAGTGCATTACAATGTGCATACACATTTGCTGTACCAAGTTTCATTACGTTTGGATAGTTAAATCGCGAGAAAAGTCTATTTAAAAGTCTCAACTTCGCTTGACCGCCATGTTGGTTTTGTAGTCACCAGGTTTTTGAAAGTCTCATAGGTGAATTTCTAGTAGTGCCCTTTATCACCGTACACAATTTCAGGGCGATATCGGTAATAGCTTCGGAGATATTGAATGCTAGTGAAATATTTCGCACAGCCGCCATGTTGGATTGGTGAGACGTAACAAAATTTGAAGGGCACGGTCGAGGTCACCGGGAATAGTGCTATGAACTTACCGAGTTTCTTTGAAATCGCTCCAGCCGTTTAGATTTTATTAGGGGACACACACACACACACCTCACACACACACACGGTTATCTCATAAGCCTATTTTTTCAAAATTGGAAATAGGCTAAAAAATACCCGTTTTTATATCTCAAATAGTTCCTGGGCTATGAGTTTTTGAAATTGCTGCAACCATTTCTGATGACCCTGTATTATAATAATAATATAATATCGTATGGCCTCGGAAGCCGGGTGCAAGCTTTGTAATTTGACACCCAGAGGGTAGCTTACATGTCGAATTTCGTTGTTCCTTGAATCACTATGAAAGTCAAGGAGGTTAGATAATAGATATCTAAGCTCCTTGAACACTTTTTTTTTAGCGTATGGCTTTTATGCCGGGAGTGTCCGAGGACATGTTCGTCTCGCCAGTTTTGTAGCTGCTTCGAGATGGACACCCAATGGGTGAGCTACAAGTACCGTTGGGGAGGAAAGTGGGAATGTAAGGTCGAGGAGTTGGAAGGTAGCGGCTGTGGCCTACAGTTAGGGACCAACCCCGGCATTTGCCTGGAAGGAAGATGGGAAACCACAGAAGACCATCTTCAAGGTTGCCGGCGGGGGGATTTGAACCTCCTCGCCTCCCGGATGTGAGCGACTGCCAGCAGTCATGCCGTAACGACCTCGGCTAACTCACCCGGTTCCTTGAACACTATAGCGCTTTCTAGTAGAGAAATGAGGAACTTTGTGTTGGCAGAAACTCCCGAGATTAATTTAGCCATTATGAACTCGGCCTACTGAATTCAAATGGGTTTTTTGACATGCCAACATCGTATGACATGCGTGTCGTATTTTTGCCGCTTTTCAAAAATCACTTACCATGGCCAGGGGCGAACCTGAAATATTGGGGTTAGTAGACTGACACGCTATCCACTCACCCACCGTGGCAAGCTACCCTGTGTTAAAAATTGTCATAAAAAGTTGTCATATCAATTTGGCAAGGGATTATATTTTCTAAAATGCTGTTTAGTTATGTATGCTAAATGAAGTCTAGTGTTATGGCCAAGTTAAGTGTGGAATTTCCATCCATAATTAAATGGGATACAGCAGAATGTTCAGTAGTGTGATCTGGAGGTTAAGGATTTATCTGCCAAATCCCATTGGGCCAAAGCCACCTCCACCGAATCCTGGAGGTGGAAAGCCGCCTGGAACAAATCCTGGAGGTGGAAAGCCGCCTGGAACAAATCCTGGTTGTACAAAGCCACCGTTTGGAATGAAGACCACTGGTCCAAAGCCACCACCTGGAAAGAAACCCCCGCCAAAGGCTCCGTAGGTCGGACTCGGTCGTGCTTGGGTAGTCATTAAAATTCCCACCAGAACAACCAAGATCTGAAAATTAAATCGGAAATAATTAAGCTCACCCAGTGATGTACTTACAAATTATCTAAATGATCTAGCCAAAGGTAGCACAATTTTAGTGTAGCTAAATTTTAAAGGCAGTGGTTTTTTGTTTTTACACGTTATAGGGCAGAATATTATTGAAGATATTTGTTTTGTTAGATAGTAATTGTTGTTTTAAGGGGCGGAACAGAGAGGTCATTTGCCCCTGTATTTTATTTGTATTTATTTTCATGTCGTATTTATTAATTTAGCCTAATTGCAATTATTATTAATTCTATTTTTAGACTATTTTTCGCATTTTGCAAAAATGAGAAAAAAGTAGACTTATGAGACGATCCGGGAAAATGTCTGTCTGTCTGTCTGTCCTTATGTCTGTCTGTCTGGCTGTGTGTGTGTCTCCCCCCCCCCCCCCCTATCAACTCCCAAACGGCTGTAGCAATCGAACCCAAATTTGGTATGAGTAGATATCTCTATCTGAATATCTCAATGCCGTATTTGATAATGATGTCAGTGCTACCAACTGCTGAAAAATTGCAATTGAAATTTCAGCACCATGTTGTATATCCTGGAAGGTATGCATGGGAGCTATACCAAAATTGGCACACATATAGATAATAATATTTCAGTGTAATTTCTTGGAGGCCATACATGACAGTGTTGCCAAAATAATTCTAAGCCTGCTGATAGGGCCAATATTTAAATGCATATAACAACTACACTATCAATTGGATTTCAACCAAATTTCGTATGTACTATGTGTAGATAGACAGATATGACGGAGCATAATCTTAAGAGCCATCAGGGCTACCAATTGTTAATAAATGCACTCTCTATTGTTTTTATCCAAATACCAATATATCAGAAAGTATGCAAGCCGACAGCTTTAAACTAGGCACACGTATAGTACCTGACATTCTAGATTAATTTGGAGTAACTAATTGACCTCAGTACTACCAACATGATTCTAAGCCTGCTGATAGGACCAATTGTAAATACATGTAGCTTCTGTACTATAAATTGGATTTCAATCAAATTTCGTATGTGCTATGTGTATTATAACAGATATGACTCTGCGTATTCTTAAGAGCAACCAGGGCTGCCAACTGTTAATAAATGCTGTCTCTATTTTTTTACCCTAATATCAATATATCAGAAAGTATTCAAGCCAACAGCTATTAACTTTGTTTACGTATAGTACCTTACATTCTAGATTAATTATGAGTAACTAATATACGTCAGTGCTTCTAACATGATTCTAAGCCTGTTGATTGGTCCAATTTTAAAATACATATAACTTCTATACAAATAAATGGATTTCATCCAATATTGGCGCAACAATAGATCATAATAGTTCAGATTATTTCAGATCAACACATGCATGACATTGTTGCCAACATGATTTTACGCCCGCTGATATGTCCAATGTCTAACTACATGCAACTTCCATGCTATCCATTGGACTTAAACCAAATTTTGTATTCTGAACGTTAAGTCACCAGGGCTGCCAACTGTAGTGCTCTAATAGGCTACATTATGCCAGTTATATTTCGAACTAATTAGAAATTTCTATATTACCAAATCAATTTCGTCATTACTCTAATTAGGTCCATATAGATTAATCATTGGAATGAATCTTACATTTCGAGAAAAGTAGGCTCTTTAGTTCGTCACGGAACTTCTTGTTTATGATCTTAAAGTTCATATTTACTTTGATATTTTTTTTTAAATTAATTTTATAATCTCAAAATTAAGATTGTAAATTTATTATTTATTTATTTGCACACCATATCTCTGTGATATGGGCCCACTGGCTTAACTTCCCTTCCGAAGGCACACTGAAGGATTTTAACGCTCTTAAAAGTTGTAATTGAAGTAGGATTAGTGTAGGAAGCGGCCGTTAGGTACCATCCCAGCATTTGCCTACTAGAATATAAGTGTGGAAACCACAGAAAACCAATTCCAGGATGGCTGAGGTAAGAATCAAACCCGTCACTTCGCAGATTTACCTAAAGAGTCTGAGTGTACTCCGTTCTAGCTCTCAAACCAGAATTAGATTTCTTGGCGGAGCCGGGAATCGAACATGGACTTCCGCGATGCCGGCCATGAAAGCTATCCACTACGCGGACTCAGCCCCTAAAATAAGCAACAACAAGAAACAAAATGATAAATATCTATTTGTATTATTCCGGCCCCGTGGTGTTGGGATAGTGCGCCTGCCTCTCACTCGGAGGCCCCGGGTTCCATTCCCGGCTCGGTCAGGGATTGTATAAACTGACGTGATGGCTGGAACGGGGTGCAATCAGCCTCGTGAGGACAATTGAGTAGCTGTCTGACAGTGAGGCTGCGCCCCGGTCATGAAAACCAAGAGTAATGGCCGATGGGCTCCGATGCGCTGACCACGTGTCACCCCAATATCTGCAGGCCAAATGGGTGGGCAGCGGTCGCTTGATAGGCTTAGGCCCTTCATGGGCTGTAGTGCCACGCGGGGGGGTGTTATTATTCCGTACATTTTTAATTTGACTCTCATTATTGGAAACAAACTGTGTGTTATTTATATACATTTTTCTATATACCCTTTGGCTGAGGTTTCAGATCTGAAAGAAACTGATATTCTTCCAACAATAACTATTTTTAATTAAATTATATTACATTTTAATTAAAAATGGCAGCGTTCTTCATTTTTTTTAAATTGTTGCGTCTGCTGATTGAAAATATTAAATGCCTGTATTTTTTGCTGTGATGATTATTAATTGGTGCAATGTATACTCCCCATTTATTGACATTAATTACGATGCGAGTGGGCTCTTCAACGAATCATCATAGAGTGAGTTTAAAGTGGCGCTAACTTTGGTTTCGGTTCAAAAGTGCAATTTTGTTTTCTTTTTCTTTTTTCTTTTTGATATTTTGAGTTTTCAGCATATTGAAATATCATAGGAACGAAAGTTGGATGCTTTTCAGTTGGTCAACACAATTGTTCCCAAATGAGAAGGGTTATATTTTAATTCTGAAAAAAAAAATGTACATGAGATTAATAAATACACTTGGATGACCAGTTTCGATCGTCAAGTGATCATCATCAGATCCATTACACTTAGGCTACAAAATGTTTATGTCTGAAAGTATGGGTGAAAATATTTACATTATGTACACTACTGGACACATAAAATGGCACTATCTTCTATACGTTGCCATTTCTAGCCGGTCACTATTAACGGTTGACGATGACCTGAAAATGTGGAAAATGTGGCTTAGGTGGCAGCACGCCGGCCTCTCACCGCTGGGTCCGTGGTTCAAATCCCGGTCACTCCATGTGAGATCTGTGCTGGACAAAACGGAGGCAGACAGGTTTTTCTCCGGGTACTCCGGTTTTCCCTGTCAAAATTTCATTCCAGCAACACTCTCCACTATCATTTCATTTCATCTGTTATTCATTTAATCATTGCCCCAGGGGAGTGCGTCAAGCCTCGGCAGCCGGCACAGTCCATATCCTCGCCGCTAGATGGGGGCTTCATTCATTCCATTCCTGACCCGGTCGGAGACTGGAAGCAGGCTGTGGATTTTTTTTCATTATCACATTCTAGCAAGGCTATGTGTTACGTTTTACGAAAGGATCAGACCCCTGGCTCTTTTAACTCGAATTTTTAAATAGTCCCATTTTATGATCACCTAGAGGTGTAGTGGTTAGCATATTTAGCTGTCTCCCAAGATGAGTTAATATTTGAAAAATATATCACGGTCTAGGATCATTATTTGCAAGGTTTTTCGAAAAAATCAAACCTCTGGCTGTTTTAATACGACAATTATGAATTTTTTAATAATCTCATTTACATATTGTACATATTGTAAATATTTATAATTTAATAAATACTGTATGTAAAAGCAAAGCCAACTCCGTACAGGCCATGGAGGCTCTGGGAGTAGTGGATGGTAGAGGCTTCCACCCATTGTGACATCGGCGCTAGATGAGATGGAGTTGTCAGTTGACGCCCGGCCGTCTTTGCTCCCATGAATTACCCTGGTACTCATTTCTGATGGAGGCTGAGTGAACCCCAGGGCTATTTGCGTTTCCGAAAGTGGAAGATTTGTTTTTAGCCTAAGTGTTATGGATCTAATGATGATCACTTGACGATCGAAACTGGTCACCCAAATGTATTTATAAATCTCATGTAAATATTTTTCAGAATTAAGGAATACCCCATCTCACTTTGGTACAATCGTGTTGAAAAGATACAAACTTTCGTTTACGAAGACAACACTGAAAATGGCTTCTAACACAATAATATCATAGGAAGTTCGTTTGGAGCAAAAATGTTATTTTTGTCCCGAGGAAATGGTTTTTGAAGTTTGTCAAGATCGGCAAAGATCTACCAAATTTTTAGCCTAATTTCGATTTTTGCAAAAAAATTAAAGTAGACTTATGAGATCAATACAGGGCCAAAAATTGTGTCTGTCTGTGTGTCTGTTTGTGTATGTTTGTGTGTCAGTGTGTGTACTCTGAATGTCTGTCCCCCCCTCCCTATCAATTCAAACACGGTGAAACCGAATAGAACGAAATTTGGTACGGAGGTAGCACTAGAAAAGGGCACCTCAGTGTCATGTTTTATATCGCCTCTATCTGGACGGAAACGTAATGGCGGCTACCCAAATGTTCAAAGCTTAAATCAAATTACGACTAACCTAATCATCCGATCTCTACCAAATTTTGCAACATTATACCTTTATGTATGAAGGGTCTTTTGACTAAACTACAAGGTCATCAGCCTAATAATTTGTGGATGGTGGCCATGTATGTGTGCAAATTGATTGCCCCTATCAATTCAAAAACGGTGAAACCGAATTGAATGAAATTTGGTACAGAGGTAGCACTAGCAAAGGGCACCTCAGTGTCGTGTTTTATATCGCCGACATCTTGACGCAAACGTAATGGCGGCCACACAAATGTTAAAAGCTTAAATAAAATTACGACCAACATAATAATCTGATCTCGACGAAATTTTGCAACGTTATACCTTTATGTATGAATGACCATTTTACCAAACTACAAGGTCATCAGCCCAATAATTTGTGGATGGCGGCCATGTATGTATGCAAATCGATTCCCCCTATCTATTCAAACTCGGTGAAACCGAATTAAAAGAAATTTGGCACAGAGGTAGCACTCGCAGGAGGCAACTCAGTGTCATGTTTTATATCGTCGTCAACTTGACGGAAACGTAATGGTGGCCACCCCAATGTTAAAAGCTTAAATCAAATTACGACCAACCTAATCATCTGATCTCGACCGAATTCTGCAACACCATACCTTTATATGGGAAGTGTTCTTTGAGCAAGCTATAAGGTCATCAGTCCAATAGTTTGCATATGGCGGCCATGTATGTGTGCAAATCGATTCCCCCTATCATTTCAAACACGGTATAACCGAATTGAACGACATTTGGCACAGAGGTAGCACTAGCAAAGGGCACCTCAGTGTCATGTTTTATATCCTCGCCATCTTGACGGAAACGGAATGGTGGCCACCCAAATGTTAAAAGCTTAAATTAAATTACGACCAAACTAATCATTTCATCTCTACCAAATTTTGCAACAACATACCTTTTTGTGGGAAGCATCTTATGACTGAACTACAAGGTAATCAGCCCAATAGTTTGCTGATAACGTCCATGTATGTGTGCAAATCGATTCACCATATCAATTCAAACACGGTGAAACCGAATTGAATGAAATTTTGTACAGAGGTAGCACTAGCAAAGGGCACATCATATTCATGTTTAATATCCGTATAACTCGTTGTATTTCAACACGCTACTACAACCAATATCCAATTATGCTCCTTGAAAAGGACAAAGAGTTAAAACTTTACCCATGCATTCAGGAGAAAGTAGGCTATATGATCTTTACTGAACATCTTGTTATTCATCTACCTTTGCAGACTTTTCTTTGACAGTCATTTCTTACTACTTCGACTTTTATGCAAATAAGGTAAATTATGTCAGAAATTATTGCACCAATCTACTTGAAATTTTCACAGTATCTTAATGTGCAAAAATCTGACCTTGGGTTATGGCTGCAGTATTTATATAACATGAGGAGAAATGCATTACTTCAAAACTTTTTAAAATTATCAAAGACAAATTTACAATTAAAACGTTTGAAGCACTAGAATCATGATTCTAATTTGGATTGCAAGCCATGAAATCATCAATTGTATTAAGATTCAACGATTCAACTCCTATAGTTAGCTCATAAATGTACCATGGCTGTGTGGATAGCGGATACGCTGCGGATAATGTTCAGAGTAAATTTGCGGATAGTTTTTAGAATCTGCGTCATTCACGTTTCTTGTTATTTCCATGTTTGCTTTCGCTTGGTTTAGTATTAATATATTGCAAAAGTTCCGCCTAATCAATACCTTTATTGTACTAAATATAAATGATCACTTAATGGTCATTGGTACATGTTTCGGGGCCTAATTGTTTTGGCCCCTTCATCAGCCTGTGTAGATAAAAAGTCAAGGCAAACAAGTGGCCGGATAGCTTAACACTCATAAAATATTCCCTTCAAAAATCCCTATTATGGTGCACCATAATGAAAGGGGAAAAATGTTTATCCAAAGAAACATAAGGAAATAAAATATATAAATAAAATAAAAATAAAAGAATGAAAGAAGGAAAGAAAGGAAGAAAGAAATACAGTAGTTGAAATTTGGAGAGAAAAAAAAATATAAATATATAGTGTGAACACACTCTAAATTTTGACCCTTCCCCTTTCATTATGGTGCACCATAATAGGATTTTTTGAAGGGAATATTTTATGAGTGTTAAGCTATCCGACCACCGGTTTGCCTTGACTTTTTATCTACACAGGCTGATGAAGGGGCCAAAACAATTAGGCCCCGAAACATGTACCAATGACCATTAAGTGATCATTTATATTTAGTACAATAAAGGTATTGATTAGGCGGAACTTTTGCAAAATATTAATACTAATTGTTGCATCAATACGGAACCATAATGAACCATTCAAATACTAAAATTCGCTTGGTTTGTATGAGAATAATAGAGAAGGCATAGAAACCAGTCATGCTCAATTGGTGATGAGTAGGGCAAGGTATTTGATGATTTTGCATCTTTATTGTATGAAGGCTGAAAGATAGCTCGAGTATATATACATGTGTTTCATGAATTGACTGATCAAATAAGGGCAATTTGTTAGGGCTTTTTTTTTTTTTTTGCATTTTCGCCGTTTACAAGGGATAGTCATTTTTGGCATTTTTAATTGTATCCTGGTAAGTGTTATATTTTGTTTTATTTGGATATTTAATGTGTTCCATTGGCAAAGCATTGTCGGGTAGAAATGTTTCTCTCACGTACTGTGAATTGAATCCGGGAGATATTGCTTGTTTTCAGTATGCACCAATTGTTTCAGTTGAGGTAGAGAGAAGCTTCTCCATGTACAAATCGTTACTTGCAGACAATAGGCAATCGTTTTCATTTGGGAACCTACGCAAAGTTTTCATTGTGCATTTCAATTAGAATGTGTTGTAAACAGCCACTGAAGTTTGTTTTCTTAAATATGCTTTGTTAATTAAATGACACCTATTTGCTAGGAGGGTATTTAAAAAATATGCCAGTTCTAAAATATTTCATTTTTTTCACCAGAGGTGGCAAAGTGGTATTTACTTTGTTAGTAACAAAAATTATTTAAACTTAATGCATTGTCATCCATTAAAATTCTCTCTCAAATTAGCCAATTGTCTCTTAAAGGATTAATACATAAGTGATTTAAGAATAATTTATTAGTCTTTTTTTTCAAATGTTGTCTTTTTTAACCATTTTAGGTCATAAATGCATTTTTATTTCGCATTTTGTTGCTATTTTTTGGACATTAAATGCCTCGCCCTAGTGATAACTTATAACAAAATAAAATAAAAGGTCCTTTATACCTGGGCTTGCCTGCGAGGGCATATCCGACAGTATTAGCTACCCGCTGTTTCACTCGCCGTTACTCAGAGAGACAAGACTCAGTCAACATTGTTTTACGATTCACACATAGCCTGTTGTATGAGTCTTCAGTCTTTTGACTGGTTTGATGCAGCCTTCCATGCCTCCCTGTCCTGTGCTAATCGTTTCATCTCTACATAGTTACCACACCCTACATCCGAGGCAATCTGTTTAACATATTCTAACCTTGGTCTACCCGTATACTTCTTATCCTCGACCCTTTCTTAACTAAGCTTGCTATTCCTGGGTGTCTTAGTATGTGTCCTACCAACCTATCTCTTCTCTTCATTAGCAGTCGCCAGAAACATCTCTCCTCTCCCACTCGTCTTAATACCTCTTCATTTGTAACCCTATCTACCCATCTGATCATCATTCTCCTGTAACACCACATTTCAAACGCTTTAATTCTCCTCTTTTGTGTTGCACCAATAGTCCAAGTTTCACTTCCGTAGACGATATTATTATTATGCTTGCCACGGTGGGTGAGTGGATAGCGTGTCGGTCTACTAACCCCAAGATTGCAGGTTCGCTCCTGGCCGTGATAAGTGTGGTTTTTTTTAAGGCGGAAAAAATACGACACGCATGTTGGCATGTCAAAGAACCCATTTGAATTCAGTAGGCCGTGTCCATAATGGCAAAATTAATGTCGGGAGTTTCCGCGAACACACACTTCCTCATTTCTCTACTAGAAAGCTATATAGTGTTCAAGGAGCTTAGATATCTAACCTCCTTGACTTTCATAGTGATTCAAGGAACAACGAAATTCGACATGCAAGCTACCGTCTGGGTGTCAAATTACAAAGCTTGCACCCGGCACCTAGGCCATACGATATTATTATTACTTCCATAGAGTGCCACGCTCCAGACAAAGGCCTTCAAAAATGACTTCCTATTACCTAAATCTCTATTCGATGTCAACAGATTCCTTTTCTGTAGTAATGCTTTCCTTGCCTGAGCCAGTCTACTTTTTATATCCTCTTTGCTTCGTCCATCACTGTTTATTTTGCTTCCTAAGTATCATAGCTTAGGAGAACGAAGTTCAGTTTATTCGCGCAGGACTCTAGCCATGGTCATTCCGCCAAAGCCGCTATCAATAGAACATAAATTCACCCAAAGACATTGGAGAACGATTTGGTTGAACGCCTCAAATAAATACATCCCAACACAGTGGAGATCCACACTCTACTCTGTGATCAACGACATTGTGCCTACAGCGACTAAACGCATACGTCACAATATGGCTGAAGATGCTCAATGTAGACGATGTGGAGATGTCGACACATTAGTGCATCGAGTGACATCCTGCCAAGGGGCTCGAACAGTTTGGACTTGGACGACTGCTATACTGCGGAGAATACATCCGGGGATAGACCACCTACCAGCGGAGCGCATAATGGTTTGCGATTTTGAACTTACTGGGAAACCAAAACAAAACGCTGTAACCTGGTTTATAGCGGCAGCAGTGGACTGGAACATAACAGCGCACGAAAGAGGTGGGGGCACCTTAAGGGATTTTGTAAGTTCCATCAGAAGAATACGCTGGACAATGGTACAAAGCAAAAGTGTACAGAAGTTTGCAACGCATCTGTTTCAGTTTTGATTGTCGGATGTGACGGCCAAATTTTGAAACAGTACTGAGGGGATGTTTCGTTACAAACACTGAAAACTGCCTCTCAAAAACCAACACAACTCGGAAAGATTTGACCCAGTTCTATAAAGATGTTAGATGCAAAGATATACAAAACAATACCAAATGATTTATTTCGTGCATGATGCAAGCTTTTAACGTGATGGACGACGACGGAAATGTAAACATAGAACAGCTGAAGAAGAAAGCTCGTTTCGATCTACAGTGACGTCATCAGGGCGGACTTCATAAATGAGCTCAATGATATGGCTAAGAAGAGCAACGAAGGGTCTGGTCCTTGTGAGAGAGCATTCCTATTTATAATTTCAGGTTATAAGACACAAATGGGGAATATGGATACGCAAGAAATGATTACAACGGTTCAGAACATGAGTGGAAAACTTCTGGTGAACTCTTTATGTGAACTTTTCATGAAAAGTGACCAATATTTTATTTCATTCAGAGATATAAAACTAATGATACATACTGTAGGTCAATTGTTTACCAATAAATATGAATTCTGAAAAAAAAAAAAAAAAAAAAAAAGTAAGAAATCTCGGCGTGTACAGCGCCACGGACAGGAAAGACTTGTATCACGAGACAGTCTCTTGATACATATCTCAACGTGTATGACCCGCTTTAAAGAACTTGTCTGAAAGGCCTTCACCACGATGGTTTTATCCCTGCCTTGAAATAGAATGGCACATAAAGGAGATATCAAATGTCAAAATCATAAACAGTTATGACATCTGTACTTTTAACAAACATTATCCTGCCAAACCTACCATAGCTGTCTTCATGGCTGATGCTGTATTACCACTGCCGTCTACCAAACCTTGAACGAAGTTGTCAATATATATCGGGGAGTGACGTCGCGCAGCTGGTCTAATGAAGAATATCTTGCAGTTGGCCTTGGATATTGAGGAAGTACTCAGTTCAGTACAGTTACCTGGTTACAGTATGTTCGTCAAGTTATCTCCAACACTTGGCCTCCTCCTACCTTCTTGGTCTTGTCTTCTTCTGCTTCCTCTTCTTCTTTTCCTTTTTCCTCCTATTCTTCTTCTTATCATTATTATTAGTATTCCTCCTTCAAATCGACCAAATTGGAACACGACATTGACCTTTGTCACTTAGTTTGTGTTAGAATAGCAATATTAATAATAATATTAATTATTTACTAGTTGAAACCCGTCAAAACATGACGGACAATGGCAAAAATATTTACTGAAGAAGCTTCTTATATAAGTTACATTCTTTGTACGATTACTTTTTTGGCATTATTGCAACTTTAAGGCCGTCAAAAGATAGCACTCTAAACATTGCAATATAATGCTGGTCATGACTGAAAACGTGATGTGGTAAATAGACCAATACGTTCCAGGGTTTCTCCTTGAGCTTTATTGATTGTGATAAAGCATGCCGAGTGAATAGGAAATTGTTGCCTATTAAAAGGAAATGTACTGTACATGTAAGTGTTTTATCGGAAGGTGATAAATCAAGTCGTAGGATTTAAGCTCTCTGCTTAATATTACTGCATCTATTATATCCGAATCCTAGCAATTTCTTACAATTTCTTACAATTGATATGTTTCCATGTAGGAGTCCTTGGGAAACGAACAGCTTTCTAAGGAGCATAACTATGGCTGAAACGTTCGGAGTATGTGGAGGCGAATCACTTAATTCCAAGGAATTGAAGAATTCTATAGTAGGGAAATGAAGTAGCTGGCTTTCATCTTCAGTATCTAATCTGTTAACGCTGATGTATGTGTTTGAACTACTGGATATAAGTCAATGACTTTTAAATTAATATCATTACATTGTTGCAGCCTGTCAAATGTCTTATATTCCAGCAGATCAATTTCACCACAACAACAATGAAGGCCAAATTAACCACGCGTAGATTTTACGCAAGAGAAATACAATGTAGAGCAATGTTTAAATTTGATCGTCAATGACCTTACATTGTACTGCATAATATCTGGAATTGTTTCTGAAATGGTCTATTTATATTGGATTTTAAAAGTGGCTTCGTATTATTCGATAACACTATAGTGTCCTGCATCAACGGATCCGCTAAATATTATATGGCAAATAATACTTCCATTGCTGAAATCAACAGCGTAGTTAGACTCATTACTCTAATCAAATACTAATTAAATAATTGTCTTATACAATGAAGTTCTACATGACCAGTGTATTCACCGTCCAGAGACTTTCATACTCAAGTTGGTTGCTGAGGAGAATGCGATGAGACTGATCGCCTATAATAAAATCCTTGTAATTGTTCCTGCTAGAGGGGCCGATAACCTCGATGTTAGGCCCCTTAAAACAACAATTATCATCTTCATCATCATCATTGTTCCTGCTAGCGAATTTTTTTACAATAGCTTGAAAACACAGCTCAGAATGACGCTCTTCATTTTGATATAAACAGTACGAAAGTGCTCTAAATCAGCAATTTCTATCACCTGTTATAGGTTATGGCAGTACATTTTGCAGGGGAACATAGAATCACTTCGCCAACTACTGGAATGATCATCGGCCTATACTCAATACTCACTTCGGCAGTCACCCTAATGGAGGCAGTTTTAGAATTCTATGTCCCGTGCATGTCAAAAATCGTATTAACACATGGAAGCCCACCCATTCTTGGCTATCGCCCCGGATCCCGGGTTACATTCCCTGCTCTGCCAAGAAATTTAATTCAACGGGGCACACTCAGTCTCTTGAGGTATAACTAAGAAGAGGAAGGTTCGATTCCCACCTCAACAATCTTGGATGTGGTTTTCCGTGGTTTCCCACTTCCACTCAAGGCAAATACCGGGATGGTTCCTAACTTAAGGCCTCGGCGTCTCCTTGCCATGCCCCACCTTAATTACAAATACACACATTAATGCAGCCATCACTATAACACAGGTTATCAGAGAAAAGTTACACATACACACCAAAGTACACGGGGCTGAGTGACCACGATGTCGGAGCCTTTCAAACGAATTATGTTTGCCAAGTGTCTCTCATGGCGAAAGCAATTGTGGACACGCGCGAGTGCCTGGTAAACTACATTTTTCTTTAATAATTTAAGAGTGTATCGACGGTGCATAATTATAACTTTTAGTCTAGGACGCTACCAACTTGACCACCGAAACATAGGGAAGAAATTGCAATATTAAGGTACATAAACAACATACACATTCAACTGTCAGTTAATGTTCTTCACCATATCCCTTCTTTTATAACTCTATTCCAGGATACATATCGTAGAAACATCATAGAAAATATTCCCCTCCTTTATAATTCTCATAAATAACTATCACGTGAAAACGCGCCATGTGTTGTGTTTTGAATATATCGATGCAATGCTACTGCCATCTGTTGTCAGTTCCTGGAACTATATGGGCGAGGTACTGCCATCTTTTGTCAGTTACTGGAACTGATTGCAGATATTCAAACGCCGTTTTGGTGAGTTGTTGGCGATTTACAAAAGAAAGCGCCTTATGTTTAAATATATAGATGACAACGTAAATCGTGGAGAATTCCTTACTTTAAGGGAATAATAAAATTAAAATATGTTAAGACAATCTATTACCAATAGCCAGAAATAATAATTGGGAAATAAAAAATACATGTCTGAGGTTGGATTCGAACTACGTCGACTATGCAAGAATTCATTCCGGGGTCCGCCATGTTACCCCTGAGCCACCCAATCAACGGACTCCGGTTCCAATATTAAGTTATCTAAACATCAAACGCACTCAAATGCCTGTTGAAGTTCTTCAATATATCTCTTCCTGTATGTATCTATTCCAGTATATATCGTCAGAACATCTTAATGCGATATTTTCCCTCTTTTTAATTCTCTTAAACAAAGATCACACTACGATACGGTGGGTATTTTATCCGCCATTTCTCTCGTGAAAGAACGCCATTGTGCGCACGCGCAGTCGCCAATAATATCACATTTTTCTTTAATCATTTAAAAATATACCCTAACATATATCTTCCTTTTAAAGATTACTGCAAATCTACATGCCAAGAGCTCTCGTTAGAATGCATTACGAAGTCAATCAGTTAGGACGTTTTCTCATCTTGATGTTAAAAAATCACCCTAGTGCTTTAAATATATAGCTAGATTTATTTATCGTATGGCTTTTAGTGCCGGGAGTGTCCGAGGACATGTTTAGCTCGCCAGAGGCTGTAGCTGCTTTAAGCGGACACCCATAGTGTGGGCTACAAGTTCCGTTCAATTTCAAGTAGTTCCAACTTCCGCCACCAGATGTCACTGATACCTTGTGGTGAATGTTGGAACTTTGATAGAGCGTTCCAACGAAATATAACCTATAAATTTAGCTTCTCACAAGTTTAGTCTGTGGAAGGCTCTTTTACATGCCATAAATCTATGACATGGGATCGCCGACTTTACTTCCCCTCCGAAGGAAAGCATACTGAAGGATGTTTAACGCTATCCAACGATTTCGGCCGGGTTTGAACCGGCTACCTTGGGCACAGCAGTTCAGCATGCTACCAACTGCGCCGTCGAAGCCGCTAATATTAATATTTATCACCATACAAAATTTCAGGGTGATATCAGTAATAGTATTGGAGATATAGAATGCCGGTGAAATATTTCGCACAGCCGCCGTGTTGGATTGGTGAGATGTAATAAAATTTCATGGGCACGGTCGGGGTCGGCTGAAATAGTACTATGACCATACCGAGTTTCATTGAAATCGCTCCAGCCGTTTATATGTTATTAGGGAGGGACCCACACACACACACACAGACACACACACGGACAAAAGGTGATCTCATAAGCCTATTTTTTTTTTCATAAAATGAAAATAGGCAAAAAAGGGCCCACGTTATAACTGTGCCGGTGAGCAACGTCATTACTTCCAGGAAAGGTACACCAAAGACAATTCTCAAATTGGCACACAAACAATTGTGTGGCAAGCACTAATGAGTGTGCCGAGTGCATTATGTTAAGTAGTGGCTTCGGTGGAGTAGTAGGTAGCATGCTGAACTGCTGTTCCCAAGAGAGCGGGTTCAAACCCGGCCGAAGTCGTCGGATTTTTTAAGAGCGTTACAAATCCTTCAGTATGCCTTCTTTCGGAGGGGAAGTAAAGCCGGCGGCGGTTCCATGTCATAGATTTATGGCATGTAAAAGATCCTTCCACAGACTCAACTTGTTTGGAGCTAAATTTCTAGGTTAGATTTCGTTGGAACGCTCGATCAAAGTTCCAACGTTCACCACTAGGTATAATTGACATCTGGTGGCGAAAGTTGGAACTACTTGAAATTGAACGGAACTTGTAGCTCACCCTCTGGGTGTTCTCTGGAAGCAGCTACAGCCTCTGACGAGCAGAACATGTCCTCGGACACTCGCGGCATTAAAGGTCATACGATAAATAAATAATATATATGCTAAGTCGGCCGTCAGATCTCCCGAGCCCCACACTGTGAGGTAATGTCTTATGAATAGGGGTAGAGGAGTTGACGGCTCGAATTCTCAGAAATATAACGGTCCTCATCGGCAGAGATACAAGGTGCGTTCGAAAAGTAACGAGCCGGAGGCATAATTACAGAAACCAGTACCTGTATGTTAGAAGTATTGGCCCTGGCTGTTGAGGCACTTGTCCCACTGTGACACGAGGCGGTGAATGGCTGTCTCATAAAATTCCCTGGGCTGCGATGTGAACCAGTTCCGCACGTACGGCTGGACGTCGGCGTCTGAAGTGAATCGTTGGCCCCGCAGAGCCCTTTTCAGGGGACCAAACATGGCGTAATCACAGGGAGAGAGGTCTGGACTGTTTGGAGGGTGGCCGAGAACCTCCCAATTGAATTTCTGCAGGAGTGCCGCGACTGTGTTGGCCGTATGACGTCGTGCATTGTCATGGAGTGACCACGGCGGCTATGACGTTCACTGTCACTCGGCGGTCATGGGTAATGAGTGCATCAACCAGCTGGACGTTGTCATCGGTATTGCAGGGGGGTGCCCCAGACCGGGCATCATCGGCAAACGACAAACGTCCTTCCCTGAAGCGCTTGAGCCACGCCTTGACCCTAGCAAGGCACATGCAATGTTCGCCGTACACTTGTGACATTCGGCGATGAATGTCCATTCCCCCTACTCCTCCGCTGTCAGAAACCGAACAACACCTCTTTGCTCTTCGGTTGACGCCTCCATGTCACTGTTTGCAATGCGACTGGCAGCGTTGGACGATTGATGCATGCTGCTGCTCGCTTTGTATCGTCACGTGACGTGCACTCGTGCCTTCTAGCGACGGGCTGTGACCTTCCACGCTCTGGTCGGAACCACACCTCGTTACATACGCCACGATTAGCCGATGTCGTCGCCGGTTTGGGCATTACAGCCTCCGGCTCGTTACTTTTTGAACGCACCTTATACAGGGTGCTTCAAAAAAATGTATACACACTTTGAACTTCCATAGAAAATTTATTTACCGTTCTACAAAGTTAAATTTCAGGAAATTAGAAAGCTGAAAGTCCAATGTAAATGAAACATGAATGACAAATATTAATACTGTTCAAATTGGCGACCTGCAGCATCAATACAATTCTGAGTACGAGTCACCTAACAATGCTTGCTGATTCCATATTTCCTGCCATTCGTGCATTATACGGTAATGATAATTTTTATTTTCAACAAGATGGTTTCCCACCGCATTATCACAGGGACGTACGAGCTTACCTGGATCAAAATTTGCCGGGCCAGTGGATAGGACGCAGGGGGCCAATCGAGTTTCCAGCACGCTCTCCAGACCTTTCACCACTGGATTTCTTCTTATGGGGCACAGTAAAAGATGAGGTGTACAAACGTAAACCACGTAACCTAGACATTCTTTGGAATGAGATTCAAGCCGTGTGTAGAGAAATCTCATTGGGCGTTTTGATACGATGTACAAAATCAGTGGTGACTCGTACTCAGAATTGTATTGATGCTGCAGGTCGCCAATTTGAACAGTATTAACATTTGTTATTTATGTTTCATTTACATTGGACTTTCAGCTTTCTAATTTCCTGAAATTTAACTTCGTAGAACGGTAAATACATTTTCTATGGAAGTTCAAAGTGTGTATACATTTTTTTGAAGCACCCTGTATAATGTGAACACTGTAGCACGTCCATTTCCTCTGTAGGCGGCTGGCTCGTCCCTTGTGTACAGACGCATGCGCAAGCGAGCATGTCCTTTATTCTCCAAGCAGGGCTGATACATTGGCATCATGCAGAAATGTTTCAACAATATCTTCGCTGGGCGCGGTAAAAAGAAAATAGCTCTCAGTCTATATTTACTTGCCCTCGTACTTTATTCGATTGGCTATAATGAATTTCCCATGTTCCAGCTGACTAACGTTGGTGAGGTTCTCCTCTTTCTCTAGTGACTCTTCATGTAGCTTCACTTTGACAGCCTGACAAAGAAACATCGCTAACGTTAGTAGTATAATTCGCTAGACTTTGGATATTGCATCATCATGACCAGAAATTGCGTAATCCTGATGACGTCATGGGATGACGTCATGGGTCCTTAGAGCGAGCACGTGGTCCAGGAGCGAGCATGTGCAGTGCACGTGTTAGCGTGGGAAGAGGTTGACCCTTTGGCTTGTTTGTGCGATGGTGATAAAAAGTTAATGGGTGTTGACGTCATGGAGGATGTTTATTAGGATGCTAACTGTCATCTGACACCCATGCGAGTGTGAGCACCAAAACAAAAGGTTATTCGCGGGTAGTGGGGTAGTGTATGTTCTCTTGCAAGTCGCGTGTGTGCTTGAATACGTATGGCTATGTTGGGAAATGTTTGGTGGCGGGCGAGGACTAGGGTTGAGTGAGGGTTCGTTTAAATGCTATTTTTCCCACTCTATTTGATGGTGAGGTAATTTTTTAAAATGGGTGGAATTTGGAAACGCAATTTGAGGTAAACGTGCTTTTTTGACAGTTTGGCGAATTTAATGAGCTTGTAAGGCTAGAACGATGCATATAGGGTGTCGTAGGACTTGTGGTGAACCACCCCTTGCTATGGACGGGAGTATATCCACCCCAAAATAAATCTACCCTTACCCGGAGGTTAAGTAGTGGTTATTTTTGTATGCATGCGCACTTGAGGGCTTTTGTAAGAGAGCGGAATTTTTAAAAGATTCTTTATAGATGAGGCTTTTTAAAAAATTTATTAAAAAAACAAAAAACTAATAGGTCATTCGATTTTTAGTATCTCGCTAACCAATAATGCGATGTAAACATATGGGGTGTCATAGGACTCGTAGTGAATTCTCCTTTTGTATGAATGAGGTATGTCAACCCCCAAAATAAAAACTACCCTTACCTGGGGTGAAAGAGCAATTTTTGTATGTATGCACACCGGTGGCTTTTGTCAAAAGGGTCTAACTACACATTTGTTAATATTTTCTGAACCCAGGATGGGATTTTCCCATAGGCAGTATCCTAGCACTTGGGGTGACACCTCGTTTTTGAAAGTATCATTCATTTATTTTCTTGTCAAAGGGCCTAACTACACTTTTGTTAATATCTCGTGAACCAATCATGCTAGGGACTTGTATGAGGGGTCCTAGCACTTGGGGCGACGTCCCCCTTTATGGGGTGAAACTACCCCCCCAAAATTGAAAACTCAATATCTTGGAAACTATGAACCCTAAAATTAGGCGTTATAGCTTTAAAAATAGGTGATGACATAGGCTTTTACCTGGATTGGTCATTTCACCCCTAAAACAGTAAATAGTCATGTTATGGGGAAAAAACGTGTTAAACACCTAAAAATGATAAATGAAACTAAGATCTTTTGTTTTTGATGAAAAATAGCAGGGGGGGTGAAAACTACCCCCAAATTGAAAAATCGATACCTTGGAAACTAAGAACCGTAAAATTATGTGTAATAGCTTAAAAAATTCGTTGTGACATAGGCTTTTACCCGGATAGATGATGTCACCCCTAAAACAGTAAATAGTGATTTTACAGTGGGGAAAAAGGTTTTAAACGGGTAAAAATGATAATTGAACCTAAGATCTTTTGTTTTTGATGAAAAATAGCAGGGGGGTGAAAACTACCCCCAAATTGAAAAATCGATACCTTGGAAACTAAGAACCGTAAAATTATGTGTAATAGCTTAAAAAATTCGTTGTGACATAGGCTTTTACCCGGATAGATGATGTCACCCCTAAAACAGTAAATAGTGATTTTACAGTGGGGAAAAAGGTTTTAAACGGGTAAAAATGATAATTGAACCTAAGATCTTTTGTTTTTGATGAAAAATAGCAGGGGGGTGAAAACTACCCCCAAATTGAAAAATCGATACCTTGGAAACTAAGAACCGTAAAATTATGTGTAATAGCTTAAAAAATTCGTTGTGACATAGGCTTTTACCCGGATAGATGATGTCACCCCTAAAACAGTAAATAGTGATTTTACAGTGGGGAAAAAGGTTTTAAACGGGTAAAAATGATAATTGAACCTAAGATCTTTTGTTTTTGATGAAAAATAGCAGGGGGGTGAAAACTACCCCCAAATTGAAAAATCGATACCTTGGAAACTAAGAACCGTAAAATTATGTGTAATAGCTTAAAAAATTCGTTGTGACATAGGCTTTTACCCGGATAGATGATGTCACCCCTAAAACAGTAAATAGTGATTTTACAGTGGGAAAAAGGTTTTAAACGGGTAAAAATGATAATTGAACCTAAGATCTTTTGTTTTGATGAAAAATAGCAGGGGGGTGAAAACTACCCCAAAATTGAAAAAATCGATACCTTGGAAACTAAGAACCGTAAAATTATGTGTAATAGCTTAAAAAATTCGTTGTGACATAGGCTTTTACCCGGATAGATGATGTCACCCCCTAAAACAGTAAATAGTGATTTTACAGTGGGGAAAAAGGTTTTAAACGGGTAAAAATGATAATTGAACCTAAGATCTTTTGTTTTTGATGAAAAATAGCAGGGGGGTGAAAACTACCCCAAAATTGAAAAAATCGATACCTTGGAAACTAAGAACCGTAAAATTATGTGTAATAGCTTAAAAAATTCGTTGTGACATAGGCTTTTACCCGGATAGATGATGTCACCCCTAAAACAGTAAATAGTGATTTTACAGTGGGGAAAAAGGTCTTAAACGGGTAAAAATGATAATTGAACCTAAGATCTTTTGTTTTTGATGAAAAATAGCAGGGGGGTGAAAACTACCCCGTATATGAAAGGAGTGTAGACTTATTGATGTTGCAGATTGGAAACAGTGAAAGTTATCACTTTTGTTTAATTAGAAATCTTGCTCGCCTTGTGCGTTCAAGCATCACTAGCACTCAGAGAAGGATTTATATATGTAGACGTTGCTTGTCATATTATCTTCTTGAGGATGAGTTAAATGTTCACTTTGCAGACTGTAAACAGTTTCCTGTTGCAAAAAGCATAATGCCGACTGATGAACAAAGATTTGTTAATTTTACAGAATTCCGAGTTAAAGATACAGTTCCATTTATAATATATGCAGACACTGAATGCGTTTTGTCTCCAATTTCCTCCTGTTTTCCAAATAGTGACATTCATAACTCTACTTTAACACATAAACATATTCCTTACAGCATTTCTTTATACCTTCATTGTAATTTCGATAGTGAATTGTGCAGTTTCAAGCTCTTTAGGGGAAATAATTGCATTGAATTGTTTGTAAAGGAACTTTATAGTATTGTGGATAAACTTCAAACATATTACTTATCGGTTAAGCCAATGTTAAAGATGACCGAAAATGAAGAAAGATTATTTTTGTCAAGTAAAATGTGTCACATTTGCGAGAAACCGATTGCAGTTAATGAACTCAAAGTACGCGATCATTGTCACTTAACTGGAAAATATAGAGGAAGCGCACACAATAGTTGTAATTTAAATTACAAAGTAACAAAGGTTTTGCCTATAGCATTTCATAATCTAACCGCCTATGATGGACATTTTATAATTAAAGAAATTTGCGAGAAACGTGATGGAGAGGTGTTACATAATCCTGGTCATATAAAATTGTTAGCGATGAATATGGAACGTTACAAAGGGTTTACAAAGTATGTACGGGCTAAGAATGGATTCATTCAGTTAAGATTTTTCGATACATATAATTTCTTGTCCTGTTCACTAGATCAATGTTCATCTTCGTTAAGCGAAGATTCAAAGCAAATAACACAACGTTATTTTAATGATGATGCACAGTTTCGACTTACTGCGAGAAAAGGTGTGTTTCCCTATGAATACGTCACGAGTATGGATGTTCTTAACGAAACTAAATTACCTGAAATATCCAAGTTTTATAGCAGCCTTAATGATCAAACAATATCGAATGAAGAGTATGAGTTTGCTCAATCGGTGTGGGAAACGTTTTCCTGTCAAACATTAGGAGAATACGCAGATTTGTATTTAAAAGTTGACACACTTCTTTTGGCGGATGTCTTTGAAAATTTTAGATCGAATGGCATGGAAACTTATGGCATTGATGCAGCTCATTTTTACACTGCTCCATCTATGTCTTGGTGTGCTATGAAAAAGATAACCAACGTTCAACTTGAATTGCTTCAAGATATTGATATGTTACACTTTTTTGAACGATCTATTCGAGGAGGAAATGTTCAGTGTATAACACGACATGCGATTGCTAATAATAAGTATATGAAAACTTATGATGAGAAAAAGCAAGAGTCCTACATAATGTACTTTGACGTTAATAATTTGTATGGATATGCGATGATGGAATATCCTCCAACGGGTGGCTTTAAATGGATTGCAAATGTTGAAGGCTTTGATGTTTTAACTATTGATGATACTTCAGAAATTGGATATATTTTGGAAGTAGATTTGACTTATCCTCAAGAGTTACATGACAAACATTCAGATTACCCTCTATGTCCAGAAAAGTTGACAAAGCTAATGGCTACCCTAGATAATAAAGAACGTTATGTTTTGCATTATAGATTGTTAAAGCAATGTATTCAACTAGGAATGAAATTAGATCGTATTCACAGAATAATTGAATTCAATCAGAGCCAATGGCTAAAACCATATATTGATGTGAACACAGAGAAACGAAAACAAGCCAAAAATGATTTTGAAAAGAATTTTTATAAATTGATGAATAATGCAATTTTTGGTCGTTCACTGATGAATGTGAGGAAGTTAAGGGACCATCAAATGGGTCACCAAATGGCATGGAGCTCGTGGTGGTAGGTCTTTAATAGCTAAGGCTAATTTTAAACATAGAATTATATTCGATGAACAATGTATGGTCATCGAGATGAGTAGACTAAAGATTTTTCACAATCAACCAGTATATGTTGGTGCATCTATATTAGATTTGTCTAAATGTAAAATGAATGACTTTCATTACAATGTTATTTTAGCAAATCCTGAATCAAATGTGAGGTTGTTATACACAGACACCGATAGTTTTATGTATATATTCTATTATGATATTTATGAGTTCATGAAACAACATTCAAATTTGTTTGATACTGGAAACTATGAAACAAACAATCCTTTTGGCATTGTGAGACAAAATAAAGGTGAAATTGGTTTAATGAAAGATGAAAATGCTGGAAGGATTGTTGAAGAATTTGTGGGGTTACGACCCAAAATGTATGCAATAAAATTGTGTGATGAAATGAATAGCTTGTGTAAGGCTAAAGGCATTAAGAAGAGTGTGAGTAAAAGTAAGAATATTGATGAGTATCGAAAGTGTCTTTATAACAGAGAAAAAGTCAACAAAGTTCAAGTTTGTATAATTTCAAAATCTCATTCTGTATTTACTGTTCGGCAAAATAAGTTGGCAATTTCATCAAACGAAGATAAAAGACACATAACTGAAAACGGAATTGATACTTTACCGTTTGGTCATTTTTCTCTGAAAAATGATTAGAAACAAATTGAGATTAAAGCAGTTCATCTCACTTACTTTATTTCTTTCACACACACACTTTTATGCTGGTAATAATACTAATTTTTGTGTGTTCCTTTGCTTATGAAATCCTAGACTAGGAGTTCCACATTCGACATGATAGCGGAGTTTCATCTCCCATAAACTCGTCTCTGAGGTGGGTGCCAGAAAAGGCATCCAGCTGTAAAAACCACACCCTCACATAGACTTTCATAACTTCTTACGTTGAGGTTCATAACACTACGTTGATTGATTTATCGGTTTCCTTTTCACAATTCCTGTCTATACATTCCTCTTGAAGGTTGCAAGATGCTTGCAAGGTTCCTAAAATGCAATTAAATTTAATAAATACCTTAAGATGGTTTGATTTGTTTAATGATATGGTGTTAATAGTATTTTTAGGTTTTGACTGGCTTTGCATTAAGAATTGACTAACCAAACATGAGTTACCTATCAGGGAAACATTTTGGCCACTATGTTGGCTATTGACCAGTGAGTTTAGCTGTTTATCATTTTTTTAAATCATAAACAACAGAGGGTTAAACGTATAGATAAACCGTGTGACCATGTTTGTTAAACAAGACATTATACCAGAGACAATTAGAATACTTATGTAGAGTTTACCAAAAATAATGTTGTGTAACAGTAAATGCTAGTCAACAGTTATACACTTCTAAAAAAAATCATCATACAATACCTGAGAGCTCTTCTAAAATTATTGATGTGTAACATGATTCCACTAACTTGCTATGTATTTTTTGGCTTGGGGGTGATTTTCAAGAAATGCAAATGGAACTGAAATGCAATACAAACAATGAGCGTGCCTGGTGGCTGAGATTGATACCACGACGTACTGTCGGTTATGTAGCTATGTGGAATGTATATCAAATATGGTTTACTTCAAGGTCTGGAGATCCCTACAATTCCTACAATAAATGATCTTGAAATGGTCATCCTATGGTGTGAAAATATTTATTAGGTATATATATATATTTACTGAAAACAATTATGATTTATTAAATGTTTATATGTTTACAGTATTGTTATTTAATGTAAGCACTTGAGGCACTACCGACCAATGGGAAGCAAAAAGTGGGAGCATATATGGGATGAAATGTGGGAGCAAAGCAAATATAAAAAGTGGGAGCAAATATGCTAACAAATATGTCAACAAATATGCCGGCAAAAGTATATACACAATTCAAGATAGTTGAAAGTAAAGTATATACACAATTCAAGTTAGCATATTTGCTCCCACTTTTTATATTTGCTTTGCTCCCACATTTCATCCCATATATGCTCCCACTTTTTGCTTCCCATTGGTCGGTAGTGCCTCAAGTGCTTACATTAAATAACAATACTGTAAACATATAAACATTTAATAAATCATAATTGTTTTCAGTAAATATATATATATACCTAATAAATATTTTCACACCATAGGATGACCATTTCAAGATCATTTATTGTAGGAATTGTAGGGATCTCCAGACCTTGAAGTAAACCATATTTGATATACATTCCACATAGCTACATAACCGACAGTACGTCGTGGTATCAATCTCAGCCACCAGGCACGCTCATTGTTTGTATTGCATTTCAGTTCCATTTGCATTTCTTGAAAATCACCCCCAAGCCAAAAAATACATAGCAAGTTAGTGGAATCATGTTACACATCAATAATTTTAGAAGAGCTCTCAGGTATTGTATGATGATTTTTTTTAGAAGTGTATAACTGTTGACTAGCATTTACTGTTACACAACATTATTTTTGGTAAACTCTACATAAGTATTCTAATTGTCTCTGGTATAATGTCTTGTTTAACAAACATGGTCACACGGTTTATCTATACGTTTAACCCTCTGTTGTTTATGATTTAAAAAAATGATAAACAGCTAAACTCACTGGTCAATAGCCAACATAGTGGCCAAAATGTTTCCCTGATAGGTAACTCATGTTTGGTTAGTCAATTCTTAATGCAAAGCCAGTCAAAACCTAAAAATACTATTAACACCATATCATTAAACAAATCAAACCATCTTAAGGTATTTATTAAATTTAATTGCATTTTAGGAACCTTGCAAGCATCTTGCAACCTTCAAGAGGAATGTATAGACAGGAATTGTGAAAAGGAAACCGATAAATCAATCAACGTAGTGTTATGAACCTCAACGTAAGAAGTTATGAAAGTCTATGTGAGGGTGTGGTTTTTACAGCTGGATGCCTTTTCTGGCACCCACCTCAGAGACGAGTTTATGGGAGATGAAACTCCGCTATCATGTCGAATGTGGAACTCCTAGTCTAGGATTTCATAAGCAAAGGAACACACAAAAATTAGTATTATTACCAGCATAAAAGTGTGTGTGTGAAAGAAATAAAGTAAGTGAGATGAACTGCTTTAATCTCAATTTGTTTCTAATCATTTTTCAGAGAAAAATGACCAAACGGTAAAGTATCAATTCCGTTTTCAGTTATGTGTCTTTTATCTTCGTTTGATGAAATTGCCAACTTATTTTGCCGAACAGTAAATACAGAATGAGATTTTGAAATTATACAAACTTGAACTTTGTTGACTTTTTCTCTGTTATAAAGACACTTTCGATACTCATCAATATTCTTACTTTTACTCACACTCTTCTTAATGCCTTTAGCCTTACACAAGCTATTCATTTCATCACACAATTTTATTGCATACATTTTGGGTCGTAACCCCACAAATTCTTCAACAATCCTTCCAGCATTTTCATCTTTCATTAAACCAATTTCACCTTTATTTTGTCTCACAATGCCAAAAGGATTGTTTGTTTCATAGTTTCCAGTATCAAACAAATTTGAATGTTGTTTCATGAACTCATAAATATCATAATAGAATATATACATAAAACTATCGGTGTCTGTGTATAACAACCTCACATTTGATTCAGGATTTGCTAAAATAACATTGTAATGAAAGTCATTCATTTTACATTTAGACAAATCTAATATAGATGCACCAACATATACTGGTTGATTGTGAAAAATCTTTAGTCTACTCATCTCGATGACCATACATTGTTCATCGAATATAATTCTATGTTTAAAATTAGCCTTAGCTATTAAAGACCTACCACCACGAGCTCCATGCCATTTGGTGACCCATTTGATGTCCCTTAACTTCCTCACATTCATCAGTGAACGACCAAAAATTGCATTATTCATCAATTTATAAAAATTCTTTTCAAAATCATTTTTGGCTTGTTTTCGTTTCTCTGTGTTCACATCAATATATGGTTTTAGCCATTGGCTCTGATTGAATTCAATTATTCTGTGAATACGATCTAATTTCATTCCTAGTTGAATACATTGCTTTAACAATCTATAATGCAAAACATAACGTTCTTTATTATCTAGGGTAGCCATTAGCTTTGTCAACTTTTCTGGACATAGAGGGTAATCTGAATGTTTGTCATGTAACTCTTGAGGATAAGTCAAATCTACTTCCAAAATATATCCAATTTCTGAAGTATCATCAATAGTTAAAACATCAAAGCCTTCAACATTTGCAATCCATTTAAAGCCACCCGTTGGAAGATATTCCATCATCGCATATCCATACAAATTATTAACGTCAAAGTACATTATGTAGGACTCTTGCTTTTTCTCATCATAAGTTTTCATATACTTATTATTAGCAATCGCATGTCGTGTTATACACTGAACATTTCCTCCTCGAATAGATCGTTCAAAAAAGTGTAACATATCAATATCTTGAAGCAATTCAAGTTGAACGTTGGTTATCTTTTTCATAGCACACCAAGACATAGATGGAGCAGTGTAAAAATGAGCTGCATCAATGCCATAAGTTTCCATGCCATTCGATCTAAAATTTTCAAAGACATCCGCCAAAAGAAGTGTGTCAACTTTTAAATACAAATCTGCGTATTCTCCTAATGTTTGACAGGAAAACGTTTCCCACACCGATTGAGCAAACTCATACTCTTCATTCGATATTGTTTGATCATTAAGGCTGCTATAAAACTTGGATATTTCAGGTAATTTAGTTTCGTTAAGAACATCCATACTCGTGACGTATTCATAGGGAAACACACCTTTTCTCGCAGTAAGTCGAAACTGTGCATCATCATTAAAATAACGTTGTGTTATTTGCTTTGAATCTTCGCTTAACGAAGATGAACATTGATCTAGTGAACAGGACAAGAAATTATATGTATCGAAAAATCTTAACTGAATGAATCCATTCTTAGCCCGTACATACTTTGTAAACCCTTTGTAACGTTCCATATTCATCGCTAACAATTTTATATGACCAGGATTATGTAACACCTCTCCATCACGTTTCTCGCAAATTTCTTTAATTATAAAATGTCCATCATAGGCGGTTGGATTATGAAATGCTATAGGCAAAACCTTTGTTACTTTGTAATTTAAATTACAACTATTGTGTGCGCTTCCTCTATATTTTCCAGTTAAGTGACAATGATCGCGTACTTTGAGTTCATTAACTGCAATCGGTTTCTCGCAAATGTGACACATTTTACTTGACAAAAATAATCTTTCTTCATTTTCGGTCATCTTTAACATTGGCTTAACCGATAAGTAATATGTTTGAAGTTTATCCACAATACTATAAAGTTCCTTTACAAACAATTCAATGCAATTATTTCCCCTAAAGAGCTTGAAACTGCACAATTCACTATCGAAATTACAATGAAGGTATAAAGAAATGCTGTAAGGAATATGTTTATGTGTTAAAGTAGAGTTATGAATGTCACTATTTGGAAAACAGGAGGAAATTGGAGACAAAACGCATTCAGTGTCTGCATATATTATAAATGGAACTGTATCTTTAACTCGGAATTCTGTAAAATTAACAAATCTTTGTTCATCAGTCGGCATTATGCTTTTTGCAACAGGAAACTGTTTACAGTCTGCAAAGTGAACATTTAACTCATCCTCAAGAAGATAATATGACAAACAACGTCTACATATATAAATCCTTCTCTGAGTGCTAGTGATGCTTGAACGCACAAGGCGAGCAAGATTTCTAATTAAACAAAAGTGATAACTTTCACTGTTTCCAATCTGCAACATCAATAAGTCTACACTCCTTTCATATACGGGGTAGTTTTCACCCCCCTGCTATTTTTCATCAAAAACAAAAGATCTTAGGTTCAATTATCATTTTTACCCGTTTAAGACCTTTTTCCCCACTGTAAAATCACTATTTACTGTTTTAGGGGTGACATCATCTATCCGGGTAAAAGCCTATGTCACAACGAATTTTTTAAGCTATTACACATAATTTTACGGTTCTTAGTTTCCAAGGTATCGATTTTTCAATTTTGGGGTAGTTTTCACCCCCCTGCTATTTTTCATCAAAAACAAAAGATCTTAGGTTCAATTATCATTTTTACCCGTTTAAAACCTTTTTCCCCACTGTAAAATCACTATTTACTGTTTTAGGGGTGGCATCATCTATCCGGGTAAAAGCCTATGTCACAACGAATTTTTTAAGCTATTACACATAATTTTACGGTTCTTAGTTTCCAAGGTATCGATTTTTCAATTTTGGGGTAGTTTTCACCCCCCTGCTATTTTTCATCAAAAACAAAAGATCTTAGGTTCAATTATCATTTTTACCCGTTTAAAACCTTTTTCCCCACTGTAAAATCACTATTTACTGTTTTAGGGGTGACATCATCTATCCGGGTAAAAGCCTATGTCACAACGAATTTTTTAAGCTATTACACATAATTTTACGGTTCTTAGTTTCCAAGGTATCGATTTTTCAATTTGGGGGTAGTTTTCACCCCCCTGCTATTTTTCATCAAAAACAAAAGATCTTAGGTTCAATTATCATTTTTACCCGTTTAAAACCTTTTTCCCCACTGTAAAATCACTATTTACTGTTTTAGGGGTGACATCATCTATCCGGGTAAAAGCCTATGTCACAACGAATTTTTTAAGCTATTACACATAATTTTACGGTTCTTAGTTTCCAAGGTATCGATTTTTCAATTTGGGGGTAGTTTTCACCCCCCTGCTATTTTTCATCAAAAACAAAAGATCTTAGGTTCAATTATCATTTTTACCCGTTTAAAACCTTTTTCCCCACTGTAAAATCACTATTTACTGTTTTAGGGGTGACATCATCTATCCGGGTAAAAGCCTATGTCACAACGAATTTTTTAAGCTATTACACATAATTTTACGGTTCTTAGTTTCCAAGGTATCGATTTTTCAATTTGGGGGTAGTTTTCACCCCCCTGCTATTTTTCATCAAAAACAAAAGATCTTAGGTTCAATTATCATTTTTACCCGTTTAAAACCTTTTTCCCCACTGTAAAATCACTATTTACTGTTTTAGGGGTGACATCATCTATCCGGGTAAAAGCCTATGTCACAACGAATTTTTTAAGCTATTACACATAATTTTACGGTTCTTAGTTTCCAAGGTATCGATTTTTCAATTTGGGGGTAGTTTTCACCCCCCCTGCTATTTTTCATCAAAAACAAAAGATCTTAGTTTCATTTATCATTTTTAGGTGTTTAACACGTTTTTTCCCCATAACATGACTATTTACTGTTTTAGGGGTGAAATGACCAATCCAGGTAAAAGCCTATGTCATCACCTATTTTTAAAGCTATAACGCCTAATTTTAGGGTTCATAGTTTCCAAGATATTGAGTTTTCAATTTTGGGGGGGTAGTTTCACCCCATAAAGGGGGACGTCGCCCCAAGTGCTAGGACCCCTCATACAAGTCCCTAGCATGATTGGTTCACGAGATATTAACAAAAGTGTAGTTAGGCCCTTTTGACAAGAAAATAAATGAATGATACTTTCAAAAACGAGGTGTCACCCCAAGTGCTAGGATACTGCCTATGGGAAAATCCCATCCTGGGTTCAGAAAATATTAACAAATGTGTAGTTAGACCCTTTTGACAAAAGCCACCGGTGTGCATACATACAAAAATTGCTCTTTCACCCCAGGTAAGGGTAGTTTTTATTTTGGGGGTTGACATACCTCATTCATACAAAAGGAGAATTCACTACGAGTCCTATGACACCCCATATGTTTACATCGCATTATTGGTTAGCGAGATACTAAAAATCGAATGACCTATTAGTTTTTTGTTTTTTTAATAAATTTTTTAAAAAGCCTCATCTATAAAGAATCTTTTAAAAATTCCGCTCTCTTACAAAAGCCCTCAAGTGCGCATGCATACAAAAATAACCACTACTTAACCTCCGGGTAAGGGTAGATTTATTTTGGGGTGGATATACTCCCGTCCATAGCAAGGGGTGGTTCACCACAAGTCCTACGACACCCTATATGCATCGTTCTAGCCTTACAAGCTCATTAAATTCGCCAAATTGTCAAAAAAGCACGTTTACCTCAAATTGCGTTTCCAAATTCCACCCATTTTAAAAAATTACCTCACCATCAAATAGAGTGGGAAAAATAGCATTTAAACGAACCCTCACTCAACCCTAGTCCTCGCCCGCCACCAAACATTTCCCAACATAGCCATACGTATTCAAGCACACACGCGACTTGCAAGAGAACATACACTACCCCACTACCCGCGAATAACCTTTTGTTTTGGTGCTCACACTCGCATGGGTGTCAGATGACAGTTAGCATCCTAATAAACATCCTCCATGACGTCAACACCCATTAACTTTTTATCACCATCGCACAAACAAGCCAAAGGGTCAACCTCTTCCCACGCTAACACGTGCACTGCACATGCTCGCTCCTGGACCACGTGCTCGCTCTAAGGACCCATGACGTCATCCCATGACGTCATCAGGATTACGCAATTTCTGGTCATGATGATGCAATATCCAAAGTCTAGCGAATTATACTACTAACGTTGTAACCTTATTTTGAAGGGTACGATTACGCCACTGACGTTATGTCAAAATTTGACATTCGTTATTTATATCATGTGTAATTTCGGCAGTTAATTAGCCACGAGTTATTAAGTGTAGGTTTAGTCCATATAATGTATTATCATGATTAGGTTTTGTTACGGTATTAAGTTGACAGAAGTCAGAGGCTGTTTTTGTAATTAGCTAGCGCTTGAGCACTAAGGGTCATTTCATGAGCTTACGTCTTCTCCCAGAACAGCACGATGTGAAGATATACTTTACCCACGTAGTCAACAACTAAAGGCGCGTGGCGAGCCCACGGTAATGAGTAAGGGTGCGGCCAAGGACGAGGGTAGATGAGTGGAAAGAGGTGACCTGAACAATACAGACGGTCGTGGTACGACTTGGGACGAGACTCCTTTTATGTGAAGAGAGGAGAACTCAACGAGACCAGGTGGAAGACAGTCGCAGGAGGACAGTTTTGCAGGAGCTGTATTTAGGACATATGCCAGTCCGATACATTATGGTGTTGGCAGTGTCATGCGCATAACATCATAAGAGTGGTTAAGGGACTTACAATCCACCACCATTATTAATTCTGAGTAATCTAAATACCACAGAATTAATAGTAGCCTGTTATTTACAATAAATTCCACGTATGAAGATGGACTTCTACCGCCTACAACAGCAGCTTTCTCTTGGGGAGAGACTCTTCAATAAAGCCAAATCATCGTTTGGTAGGGGGTCACGAAAGATGCCTCCCAGAAGAATGCACTAATTACATGCATTCGGGCGTCCCCTGGGCAACGGTAAAAAACACTGTAAAATTTACCGGCTGATTCTTTCAATACAAAGGTGCTGCTACACAGCAACAAGTATGCAAGAGAACTTACCAATGATAAGTCCTTTTCAGGACCAACCATGCACAGAACACTCATCAATTCCTATTGGTAACAGCTTACGAATATGTCACTTGAACATTGAATCGATTTCATCTGCTAAGAGTCAATACCTCTCACGTCTGATGCTGCAGAATGAAGTAGATGTTATTGCAATACAGGAGACTCACACCAAGGATGATGCTGATCTTTACAGAAGAGGTAGAATTTATGGATACGTTCTGGTTGGGGCCGTAAATGATGAACAGTATGGCATTGCAACATATGTCAGATCCCATCTCACTGACTACAAACTAACTTACCAAGACAGAACGACAGATATTTTTGTTTTGGCTGTAGAAGTTGCCGGCACCACGGTTGCAAATATTTACAAACCACCGCAAGTTAGCTGGCCAAATCCACCTGTAAGATCCTTCAGTCATCCAGTTGTGTATGTTGGTGATTTCAACAGCCACAGTCATGTCTGGGGATATCAGAATGAAGACCAAAATGGAGCTATTCTAAATGAATGGATGGATATGCACGATCTCCAGCTTGTGTTCAATGCTAAAGATCCAGGAACGTTCCGATCTGGCAGATGGTTAAAAGATTATTCTCCTGATTTGTGCATCACATCTAGATCTGGAAATAATGAAATGACACAACGAAAAGTCATCAAGTCTTTCCCACACAGCCAGCATAGGCCAGTCATAATTCATTTTGGTACTGAAATTCCGTTAGTCACCTCCATACCTCAACCTCGATGGAATTTTCAACTTGCAAACTGGGAACTATTTCAGAAAGGTCTAGATAATACCGTTCAATGGATTCCTCCAGTCCCATCCAATTATGAACGATTTGTGGGCGCGATTAAAACAAATGCCAGAAAATATATCCCACGTGGATTTCGGAAGGAGTACATTCCTGGATGGTCCCAAGAATGCGATGAGTTATACGCCAAATATCAAGAATCTCACGACAAGGTAACAGCTGATGACCTATTGAGAGCTCTGAACAAGAACAGAAGAGAAAAATGGCATAAAACAACGGCAGGACTCAACTTCACAAATTCTAGTCGGAAAGCCTGGAATCTTATTAGAAAACTTGGTACAGATCCCAGGTTGTCAAGTACAGTTACACATGTGAATGCTAATGCTGTTGCATCCAGACTGATGAATATTTCAAAAACTAAAATAGACAAAGAACAGACACGAACTGTGAATAATGAACTATACATAAAGAAGTCCCAACTAAAACCACACCCAGACTACTCACGTGATTTCTGCATTGAGGAACTTGATAAAGCCTTGAGTATGCTAAAGGTAAACAAAGCCGCTGGCTTTGATGGCATATATCCAGAGTTTCTTAAAACCATCGGACCAAAAACAAAGTTGTGGCTTATTGAATTTTTCAATGAGATTCTGAAAACTGGAAAATTACCAAGGCTGTTCAAACAGGCTAAGATAATTGCTATCCTGAAACCGGGAAAAGACGGATCTGATGCTTCTCACTACCGACCGATATCACTACTCAGCATGACCTATAAGCTACTAGAAAGGCTTATTCTAAATCGCATTCAAGAGGCCGTTGATCAAATCATCCCCATCGAACAAGGTGGCTTTAGGAAACAACGGAGTTGCTGCGACCAGGTCCTAACATTGACAACTATAGTAGAAGCTGGATTTCAACGAGGTCTAAAATCAGCTGCGGTTTTTGTGGATCTCACGGCAGCTTACGACACTGTGTGGAGGGAGGGCTTGATGTCCAAGTTTATTGAAATCATCCCATGTCAAAAGTTGGCACTTTTAATGAACAACATGCTCTCTGATAGGCGTTTTAGGGTGTTCCTGAATGGGCAAACTAGCAGGTGGAGGACATTAAACAACGGCCTACCTCAAGGATCAGTTTTGGCCCCCATTTTGTTTAATCTATATATTCATGACATGCCTCACACAGATTCCTTGAAAATCCAGTATGCAGACGACCTAGCATTAATTATCCAAAATAAAGACCTTATGAACTGTGAGAATACCCTAACTAGTGATCTGACGAAACTGAGTGATTACTTCCATAAATGGAGACTTCAACCCAACCCGAACAAGACTGAGGTTACTGCATTCCATCTAAATAATAAAGAAGCCCAAAGGAAGCTGCATGTTACTTTTGACGGAATCGAAGTACCCCATAACTACAATCCAATATATCTTGGAATCACTCTGGATCGGTCCTTGGCATTCAAACAACAGTGCATCAAGTTATCGAAGAAACTTGGCTCGAGAGTGAATCTACTTCGCAAGATTGCCGGAAGCAGCTGGGGTGCAGACGCTAATACTCTACGTTCTGCTGCACTCGCTCTCGTGTATTCTGCTGGTGAATACTGTGCCCCTGTATGGGAAAACAGTGCTCATACCACCAAGATTGATGTGCAACTCAATGAGGCCATGAGAGTCATCACTGGTACTGTTAGATCTACTCCCACACAATGGCTACCAGTCCTAGCTAATATCGCTCCGCAAGATCTAAGGAGAAAAGCAGCTAAGGTAAGCTTGCTCAAGAAGACCACTTCTGATAAGAACTCTCTTTTGTATGTTGCCCTGCAAGATCCACCAACAACACGTCTGAAATCACGCAAGCCACCCTGGGTTGATTTAGAAGGTATCAATTCTTTCAACATGACCTCCAAGTGGCAACAACGTTGGAACGAGCATCCACCCAACAATGCTCACCTGGTTAAAGATCCTACAAAGAAGGTTGAGGGATTCCAACTTCCACGCCAAACCTGGTCGAAGCTGAACCGCATTAGAACAGGTCAAGGAAGGTGTGGTCACACTTTGAAGAAATGGGGTTTCCGTACATCTGCTGCCTGTGACTGTGGAGTGGAGGACCAAACTATAAAACACATTGTTCAGGAGTGCCCACTCCGTGCATTTGATGGTGGTGTGAAGACTCTACACCAAGTGACACCAAGTGCTCTGGAATGGTTGTCAAATTTGGACATTTCAATTTAAATAATTGTAAACTTTTGTATACTTGTACAACCATACGATATATATATCGTTTGGTAAGCTCATTGACTTTATGCACAAGCTCTCTTTCTTCACTCTTGAATAAATCAACCTAAAGTATTAAATTCAGATCTAGATTAAATTAAATTCACAACGCCTCCGTTTTCTTGCAACTTTTGCCTGTCTTAAATTCTTTTGTTTACTTTCTACGTTACCGTAAGTCATTAATTAATGCATCTTCCTAACTTGTTTGTTTTTGATGCCATTAAATTTTTATTTAAAGTAAATGCAGTCTGTCTCCTTTCTAGATGATAGAAATAGATATAAGCCATCCTCTTTTCCCCGAAGCAAATGTTATTCAGGTTAATGACTAAGTCATACCACGACTTGAGCCGATGGAGTCTGGTGAATGTTCTACCTGAGCTAGGACGTAAAGTTATTTATGATTTATTGGGTTATCGGTCTCAGATCGAACCCTTGGCGCCCAACACTCTTACATATAACTTCAGATCCAGTGACCACTGATGGGTCATATCAAATGGTAAGTCAGGTAAAAAAATTGGATACAGAAATTAATAATCTGGCAGGTTTTGGTCTTATATATTGTTCCAAATTTACATACACAGCCAAGAGTACCGTTACAACGTGAATCTGTCGATCTCATTTGATCGTTGAATACTTGTTGGTCAGAACACACGGAAATCCTCTGTTATGGTATCTGTAAGGTAAAACCAGAAATTGAAAATGATTCCGGACAAGAAATAATATGAAATTTGATTTAGAACAATCCCATTCAATAATAATATATTATCACATGCTCGCATTTGGGTTAACTTGTTAAGATCCACACAAAGCGGACTAAACTGGTACTGATTAATTAATTAATTTTATATTAATGATAATTGTTGATTTAAGTTGTATACATTAATTGAATACCATTTGAATATTATTTTAATGTAATTATCAATGTGGAAACTTTCAGATATGATTAAGTTTGTATCTGTAGGCAAGTAAAAATATTTAAAATCTTTATAACGTATCATATTTCTCTTGTATTTGTTTAGTTTATAGTTTTCATTTAAATGCTGCGTTTTGTGTTGTTAGTAACTTACTAGTCCAGTTGAAAGGACACGCAGACCTTGATACTTTAATCTGCTATACAACTGAGCCTCTGGTTTGAATACAGGAAAACTCCTATTGCTAGTGCCCGTTCCACTTTATTGTTCCTTCCCCCAGGGTCTCACAACTAGTGAGACGTTTGTTGGCGACCACGGGACCCGAGGTGGATCCAGCATTACTTTCACTTACATCTGTGGGGCTCCTCTCAGTGATCTTTGTTGTTAACCTCCCTAGGCCTAGGGTGTCTTTTGATTTACCGCCTTTAATTGGCCCTTGTCTCATCTTTCCTAATAGGGGAGAGTGGGCCACAGTGAGACAGAAAATATATATTTTAGTATACTGTCTTATTTTTCAATATATGAAAATTTCTTTATATACTGAAATATAAGTTGATTGTTGCTCATCAATTTCATACACTTAAAATTTCTAAAGCATCCACACTTTTCTGTAAAAATAATAAATTATGAACATGTTGCAGCCGTCTCACTGTAGCCCACCCGTGGGTCACACTGAGACACAATGAAAAGAATTTATTTTAACTGGTTAAATACATAGATTCACACTAAAACAAAGAATTAATGACAGAAAATACTACAGCACATTCAGATTTCCAACATTTACAGAAAATTTGAGATATGACATTTGTCTCTTTGTTTTGCCATATGGACAGGGAACCGGCAACAGTAATCTGTTGTATTTTGCGGGGACTGAAGCAATATCTGCAACCTCTGGGTAAAACAAAACTGCCCATCATTTTTGCAATTTTTTTAATGAATTTTCCTTCATAGTTTCCATCAGCTACCGGTAAATCTCGTTTTACTTCCCCGATGTAAAATCTTGAGTGTTTCTCTGAAAACTCAACCAGAACGAAGTCACCTTCCTTAGGTTTGCGAGCAAGTTGATGAGGAGCTCGATTTCTTCATTATCTGATGATCTGTCTGAATTAGAAAAATCATAATCATAATCATCCATGGAAATGTCTGTAGTAGAGCTGCCTTCTTTGATTTCAAGTTTCTTAGGCTGAACAAACTCTTCTTGCGGCTCTTTTTATTTGATTTTTTTAAATTTGTGGAGCAAGTGGTTTTTTTTCTGGGGTGTCAGTTGGAATGAAAGATCTCCCCTTTTCTCTCCTAGAAGTTGACTCTGCCTTCTCCTCAGCTTTGGGGTAGCTCCGTATATCTTTCTCACTGTAGCCCACCCTCCTGTGTCTCGCTGTGACCCACTTGCGACATGTAAAAACAATTATGTTTACCATCTAACCTACAATACTGAAGAAGCTGACAATTCCAATAATTATTTAGTAATATGTATGTATTTCGACCATATCATATTCATTAATGTACAGTGATACACATAACTATATAAAAAGGAAGAAAATTTTAGTTTTCTTACCTCAAAAACGATGATGTTGTTTATCTCCTACATAACATGCTTCTTTCAAAGAGTAAACAGGATCAAAATGTCTGATACCAGGAGAGCCAACCTCTAAGAAATATTTAAAAATCCCTCTTTCAAAAAATAATTTAATGAGCTTGTCTCACTGTGGTCCACCTTCCATTACTCTTATTCTTCAAGGGGTCAGACCTCCCCGTTTCTTTTCATGATATCTCCTGCCGTTTAGTACAAAGTCCTAAAGGAGGCAGAGCGTGTGTATCGATTCTAATAGACAGTTTATTGTTTTGGATTTTAATAATTTATTTTTGTCAGTTATAATTTCCACACATACTAAGTTTAAATATCTTGGCTCGACTATTACTGCAGATAGAACCCTCAGACCAGAAATATCACATCGCGTGAGCAGTGCTCTTTGTCCGGTGTCTTATGTGATAGGAAGATTCCAAACCGGCTGAAGACAAACGTTTATCGTTCTGTAGTCCGTCCCGTTGCTCTGTATGGGGCTCAATGCTGGCCTTAGACTAAAGAGTTGGACCAGCAACTAGGTGTGATGGAAACAAAGATGCTCAGGTGACCATCTGGCTTGACACTCCATGGTCATGTCAGCAATAATGACACTCGCAAGCGATATGGAGTAGCGCCAATTCCTGAAGGGAAAGCTGTCTCCGCTGGTATGGCCATGTCTTCAGAGCTGCTGAAATAACAGTTGCACACACTGGATTGGCATTGCGGATAGATGGAAAGAGACCAATAGGACGACCGAGACAGCGTTGGCTTACACTCACCATGACGATTTAAAAATTGCCCGGCTTCATCCGGACTTGGCACATAATCTTGTAATATGGTGACCGAGAACCGACAAAGCAGACCCTAGTAAATTGTGAGACAAATGCTAAAGAAAAAGAAGACTACATTTTCTGATGGGTTTGAGGGCAGAGACTGTCTGTGGGTGTCACTGTAGGTTTGGTAGTGATTTGCAGAGCTATTTGTCCTGCATATTTGGATCTGATCATTCTCGCTTGACGAGCGAAATATGTTATCCATTAGTTTTCTTATTCCTATATATACTAGCTGTACCCGGCATGCGTTGCAATGCCAATCAAAGAAAGTGTTGGCGTTGTAACTTTGTTTGTTGAAGTGCTTTTGGATTCACAATAGTTTTTCTCTTTCCGTTAACCACCTCCAAACTATTGTAAAATTGATTTACTATGTCAAAAAAAATATGGGAGCGTGCTCAACAACTCACCAAAGTTTCATCGCAATGAAATGAATGGTATATGAACACATACGGGACTTTGTTCAAACGATTCGAGCACCGTCACCCATTTGTTGAATATACTCGTACGCTACCTATTGTAAAATGGATTTACTAAGTCGAAAACCTTCCCTGGCGTATAGACAACAACTCATCAAAGTTTCATCGCAATCGGATGAATGGCATATGAACGCATACGGGATTTTGCTTAAACCATTCGTGCGCCGTCACTCATTTGTTGAATCTACCTGTGCGCCACCCATTGAAAAACGGATTTACTAATTCATACACCTTCGCAGGACTGTACTCAACTCACCAAAGATTTATCACAATCGGATGAATGGTATATGAACGCATACGGGACTTAGTTGAGACGATTCACGCGCTATCGCTCATTAGTTGAATCTACACGTGCGGTACCAATTGTAAAATGGATTTACTAAATCAGAAATCTTCGCGGGAGTGGAAACAACATTTCACCAAATTTCATTGCAATCGCATGAATGGTATATGAACGCATAGGGGACTTTGTTTAAACGATTCGCCTGCCGTCGCTCATTTGTTGAATCTACTTGTGTGATACCTATTGTAATGTGGATTTACTAAGCCAGAAACCTTCCCTGAAGTGTACACAACATTTCACCCAAGATTCATCGCTATCGGACGAATGGTATATGAACGCATACGGGACTTTATTGAAACGCTTCGCGCGTCTTCGCCCATTTGTTGAATCTCCTCGTGCACAACCTATTGTAAAATGAATTTACTAAGCCTGAAACTTTCCCTGGAGTGTACACAACAACTCACCCAAGTTTAGTCGCTATCGGACGAATGGCATATGAACGCATAAGGGACTTTGTTGAAACGCTTCGCGCGTCGTCGCTCATTTTTTGAATCTACTCGTGCGCTACCTATTGTTAAGTGGATATACTAAGCCAGAAACCTTACCTGAAGTGTACAGAACATCTCACCCAAGTTTAATCGCAATGGGGTGAATGGTATATGAACGCATGTGGGACTTTCCTGAAACAAACGCACGCCATTTTGTTGAAGCTACTTGCGCGCCATCTATTGTACATTGGATTTACTACGCCTATAACTTTTCCGGGACGCATAATTTTTTTCAGCCCAAGCCTAGCCACAGTATGTAATTCTGAGCCTCTTATTGGCTGTTATGTCATGCCATTCTTCTGGTTCCGAATCGAGACGGTAGATAGTAGCAGGGGTCACATCCGATCAAACATGGAGGAAGGTTATCGAGTGAGATGTGGATAATATTCGATGTTGAATTGCATTATTAGCGTGAAACAGGCATGAAACGTGCTTTAGATCGAGTTTAAAACAACCCACGCAGCAAATGAATGCGTTCCAATCAACATTTAAGGTCTAAGTGAAATCATTCGACATTTAACCACATGTATTAAGACCTATGATAATATACTTCCTTTGCGAGCGCAATTGTGCACAAGTGGTATCGTGCGAGCTTGGTAACTTTGGGTCTCGGGGTCAAGACTGCTCGAGGGCAGAAATTTTTACTTCTTTTGAATTATTTTATTACATCCTCCCTCCCTTTTACAGCATGTTTTATGCCTTGCTCTATTGAAATTATCTGTAAGGGTGATTGAAATAATAAACATTGTTAGGCGGAATTCTTCCCTGTTCTCACTTGAATTTATATTCCTCTGCTTACTGTTCAACGCGGCTAGCGTTCTTGGCTGTCTCCCCAGAGGTCCGGGTTCGATTCCCAGCTCTACCGATGTATTTATTTATTTACAAGTAGGTGGGCTCAATGACCACCATGTCAAATTTGCTCAAATGAACAAGAGCAACATCAGCGTCAACTTCTGCAGTGGTCATGCTGCTTGCCTCACCAAGGTGGACCGGGTTCGATTCCCAGCTCGGCCGATAAATTTCAATTCTGGTGTGAGGACTGCAACGAGGTACATTCAGCCTCGTGATCCAAAACTGAGTAGAGGTTGGTTCGATTCCCACCTCAGCGATCTTGGAAGTGATATTCCATAGATTTCCACTTCTTCTCCAGACAAATGCCGAAATTGTTCATAACAATGCCACGACCGCCTCCTTGCGAATCCTCACCTGAATATCAAATATTCACTATACTACAAACACCACAATAACACAGGTTATCAGAGAAATGTATTTATTTATTCATTTATTTACAAGTAGGAGGGCTCAATGACCACCATGTCCAATTTGATCAAAAAACAAGAGCAACATCGGCGTCAACTTCCGCTTGCCTCTCCCCAAGGAGGACAGGGTTCGATTCCCGGTCAATTCTCGTGAGATTTGCGAAGGGAATAATCACGTTCTGAGTTTTGGTTTCTAACTAAATTGGAGGTTCCGTGTCTAATGATCGCGAGATTGTGTGTTTGAGTCTTCAGTCTTTTGACAGGTTTGATGCAGCGGTCCATGTCTCCCTATCCTGAGTTAATCTTTTCATCTCTACAGAGCTACCACACTCTACATCCGAGGCAATCTGTTTAACATATTCTAACCTTGGTCTACCCTTACAGTTCTCGAACCTTCCGTCTAACAATGTTTTTTTTTTTTTATTTATTTTGATACAGCCATCTATGGACTACAAATACACAACCATTATTCAGTTCTTCATCTTCTTCAAGGTGTTTCTGCCTTGTTGTTTAGATTCCTGCCAGAGATCTTTTATTCTTTGGCTCCTTCGCAATCGTTCTTCCACTGAAGGAGCGAGTCTTTTTTCGGGGGGATCCTTCACACTGGCAACTTTAGATCTGTATCCTGTCCTGTCCCACACTTCGACTAATCCTATGTTTGCCCTTTTTAAGTCTTGATAGACCTCTTGAAGCCATGGGGGTCTTACCTTCCACTTCTCTTGCAGATTAAGAATTTTATTAGCCAACCTCTCGTTCCCCAATCGCTTAACGTGCCCATAGAACATCAACCGTATTTTCCTTATACTGACAGAAATCCCTTCAAACTCGTTATACAGTTGTTGGTTTGATCGCATTCTAAATTTATATTCTTCCCCAGGTAATTTTTTGGGACCTAAAATTTTTCGTAAGAATTTCCTTTCCTTTTTCTCAATTTCAGCAAGTTTCATGCTTGTTAAAATTTCTGCCGCATAGTGGCACTCTGGCTTAACAACTGTGTTATAGTGCCTATTCTTGGTCTGATACGAGAGGGACTTGGACTTATAAGTGTTTATGCAAAGTCTAAATGCCATATCCATTTTCCTAGCCATTTTTTCAATGGCGAATTTCTCATTTGCATTGGGAGTAAAAACTTCACCCAAATACTGGAATTTATAACTCCTATAAATTGTCCCATAATCAGTATTCATTTCTTGAACCTGATCCCAGTTGTCCAAATTCATATATTCTGTATTTTTCGAAGGAAATTTGCATACCTGTTTTTTCAGCCATCTCCTTGAGTATCTCAATTTGTCTGGTTGCAGTTTCAAGATCTTGTGCACAGAAAACAACATCATCTGCAAATGCGAGGCAGTCTATTTCTATATCCAAGTTGAATTCCTTCAGGAATGCCTTGTTCACTTGTCACCCTGTGCCATTCTCTAATTATTTTCTCTAAAACACAATTAAACAAAAGGGGGGAAAGGCCGTCACCTTGTCTCAATCCTGTCCTGACCTCGAAAGGTTCTGAGAGTTCTCAAAGAAACTTGACTTATGAGTAGGTATTCGTCAAAGTTTGACGAATGAGAGATATTGATTTTTCGTCGACTCCAAATTCTCTCAGAATTTCAATAATGGTCTCACGGTCTACTGAGTCATATGCTTTCTTAAAATCAACAAATGTCAGGATCACCTTTTTATTGTTTCTAATGAATTTTACTTTCCTTAAAGATTTGAGAATAAAGATCTGTTCGATCGTGTTTCGCCCCGGTGTGCCATTTTCTTGAGTTATGCCGGAACATTTGGCACAATTTGTGTTTAAATATATGATGGCTCAACGGACAATACAAATTTTTCTTTTGAAAATATATATTCAATGCCAAGGTGAGGTTGTGATTGCTTTGGAGTGGAGTTTCGACTCCCATGGTGCACTGGCTTTGCTCGTGACGTGGATGCACATGTATCGGATGCGTCTTGCAATGGCCTTCCCAGTGTGTACTGGACGGTGTCTTGGTGAGGTGAGCTTTAACCAACTGAAGAGCCCAATCACACACCGGGGCGAAACACTGTCATTTTCTTGAGTTATGCCGGAACATTTGGCACAATTTGTGTTTAAATATATGATGGCTCAACGGACAATACATATTTTTCTTTTGAAAATATATATTCACTAACAATGTTTATTATGTCAATCACCCATACAGATAATTTCAATAAAGCAAGGCATAAAACATGCTGTAAAAGGGAGGGAGGATATAATAAAATAATTCAAAAGAAGTAAAAATTTCTGCCTTCGAGCAGTCTTGACCCCGAGACCCAAAGTTACCAAGCTCGCACGATACCACTTGTGCACAATTGCGCTCGCAAAGGAAGTATATTATCATAGGTCTTAATACATGTGGTTAAATGTCGAATGATTTCTCTTAGACCTTAAATGTTGATTGGAACGCATTCATTTGCTGCGTGGGTTGTTTTAAACTCGATCTAAAGCACGTTTCATGCCTGTTTCACGCTAATAATGCAATTCAACATCGAATATTATCCACATCTCACTCGATAACCTTCCTCCATGTTTGATCGGATGTGACCCCTGCCACTACCTACCGTCTCGTTTCGGAACCAGGAGAATGGCATGACATAACAGCCAATAAGAGGCTCAGAATTACATACTGTGGCTAGGCTTGGGCTGAAAAAAAAATGCTTCCGGGACTGTGCACAACAACTCACCAAAATTTGATCGCAGTCGGATGAATTGTATAAGAACGCATCGCCAACACGCATTTGTTTAAACTATTCGCGCGCTGTCTATTGTAAATTGGATTAACTATGCCTATAATGATTTCGCAAGTGTTCACAACAACTCACCAAAATTTGATCCCAAACGGATAAATGGTTTATGAACGCATAAAAGACGAACAAACGAACATCCTTTTTTAATTCGCTGGGACCATCAAGGACCACGTTAAGTCTTGTTGCATTTGACACTGAACTTGGCCTTCTTCAGAGTCCAGATTTCCCGCTTTCTTCGTGAGTGGGTCTGCTTACCCTCCTCTGTCCAAGGGGCACCGTGTCTTCTCTTCGGTTGCTCGTCTTGGTTTAGCCCGTTCGTCAATATTTTTTTGCGGAAGAGATCTCTGTTAAGGGCGTCTTCAGAAGAGATATGTAGCATTTGCAGGTCTTCTTTGGTATTTCTAAACCAGGGAAATGTCGTTTTGGGGTTTGAATCAAAAAAGTAAAAGATCACTTTAGTTAACTTTCATCCGTCCATTCTTTTCAGGCGACCGTAAAATCGTGCCCGTCTTTTTCGGATTGTGTCGGTAATTTTCCTATTTTGCAATATACTTCCTCGTTGGATCTCTTTTCATGGATTCCATTTTTAGGTTATTTTCATTTTTGAAAAAATAAGCTTATGAGATCTCCTTTGTCCATGCGTGTGTGTGTCGCCCTCCTCCCCTCCCCCCCCCCCCCCCCCCCCCCCCCTCCCCTCCTAATGAATTCCAAACGGTTGGAGAGATTTCAATGAAACTCTGTAAGGTCATAGTGCTATTTTGGACGACTAAGACCGTGCCTTTCACATTTTGGTACGTCTCACCAATCCAACATGGCGACTGTGCGAAATATTTCACAGGCATTCTATATCTCCGAACCTATTACTGATATCACCCTGACAATTTGTACGGTGATAGAGAGCACTTCTAGAAGTTCGCCTATGTGACTTTTAGACGAAACGAACATGGCGGCCAAGCGAAGTTGAAACATTTAAATAGACGTTTCTCGCGATTTAACGATCCGAACACAGTGAAACATGGTACAGCAAATGTTTATACACATTGAAATGCACTGACATTTAATTTAGTTCATTGTTTACATAACCTCAAGATGGTAGCTGTGCGAAATTTTAAATTAATTTTTATTTCTTATTTCCTAATCATGTGATTGATCTCAACGTTTGAGTAATGAACTTACGCAATAATTGTCATCTAATAGTACATAACTGTATAGCCTACATATATAAAAATCCAACATGGCGACCATCCAAAATACTTAGACGGTTCTCAATATCTACGAATCTATTACAGTAATCAAACTGATTGTTTGTATGTTGATAGAGGCAATTAACATAAGTAGGATATATGAAAATAGGCTCTTTAGTTCTTCACGGAACTACTTGTTGTACTTTGATCCCAAGATACCTCTCACAATTTTGCGCCCTTCTTTCTCCAGTTCTTCAAGGGGCCCTTTGTTGGTATTAATTATTATTATTATTATTATTATTATTGCGTTTCCAATACGTAGAATAAACCCTATTTTGCCCAGCATATTCGGGTTATGGTTCGACAATTACAGAATATTTCCTACTTGAATTACATTATGGAAGATATGATGGATGAATGTAAGAAAATAGGAGTATAACAACATGAATTTTTTAAGTATAGGAAACATAGGTTTTCTCAGTTCATTATTTCAGTAACGCAGTTGACAATTTATAATATGTCTTTCTCTTTCAAAAGCAGAACAGTCGAAAACCAGTTGATACAGTTTGGAAGGTTCCACAAAAGCATTTACAATAATGCTATGAAATCTCTCGAAGTGGGCCTTGAATTTCCCAAGTCCATATAAGAATTCAGTGAGCACAAAGTTCGGAACAAGTATTTTACTATAAAGTCGATGTTGAACCTCAGAAAATAATATTTATCTCGTAACAGATCCTTTTGAAGTTGAGATTCAATTGTTGTTCCGCTGGTGAGTTATGTTGTATTTTATCTTTCTTTACGTGTGACATATTGGAGTTCTGTTATATAAAACTTCCATTGTTGATTGTGCATCCTCTTTAGCTAGTTCATCTGCTCGTTCATTCCCAATAGTCCCTGTGTGTACACAAACCCAGGAAAGCCATGAGTGGTGAGTTTTTGACCTTATGTAAGCAACTATTGGGTTGAAGTTGTATTTGTAATTTATTGAGTTGAGTGCTGCTGTGAGTTACAGTGTAATTTGTTATTATTGTTCTTTGTATGATGCACGTAGCCTAAGGTATTAAGGGAGAAGGAAAGGGTCTCTTGAAGAAAATCGTCGCATAGTTCACACCAACAAATCTTTATTTCACGACTGTATTCTGTACATTAGAAAAACGAAAAATGTGCATTCAAACGAAAATGAAATACTGCTCTTGCAATTCGATCACTGTTTTACACCAAAAAATCTCAAGAATATTTCAATTATTATTCAGTAATTCCTATTGGTTTAGTGTTGTATTCGGTTTTGTAAGGCAGGTAGAAATAAACAGAAATCGAATGTCTGTAATAACTGTTGATAGGAAGAAATAGTCGTCACTTAGCGACCAAATCCCCCAAAGCCTCCTCCAGCGTTTTGTCCCCTGAAACCTCCAAATCCTCCTGGTCCAGATTGTCCACCAGGAACAACAAAGCCTCCATTTTGTCCACCTCGACCAGATTGTCCACCGGGACCACCAAAGCCTCCATTTTGTCCTCCGAGACCAGATTGTCCACCAGGACCACCAAAGCCTCCATATTGTCCTCCAAGACCAGATTGTCCACCGGGACCACCAAAGCCTCCATTTTGTCCTCCTAGACCAGATTGTCCACCGGGACCACCAAATCCTCCATTTTGTCTTCCTAGACCAGATTGTCCACCAGGACCACCAAATCCTCCATTTTGTCCTCCTAGACCAGATTGTCCACCAGGACCACCAAAGCCTCCATTTTGTCCTCCTAGACCAGATTGTCCACCGGGACCAGCAAAGCCTCCATTTTGTCCTCCTAGACCAGATTGTCCACCGGGACCACCAAATCCTCCATTTTGTCTTCCTAGACCAGATTGTCCACCAGGACCACCAAAGCCTCCATTTTGTCCTCCTAGACCAGATTGTCCACCGGGACCAGCAAAGCCTCCATTTTGTCCTCCTAGACCAGATTGTCCACCGGGACCAGCAAAGCCTCCATTTTGTCCTCCTAGACCAGATAGTCCACCGGGACCACCAAAGCCTCCATTTTGTCCTCCTAGACCAGATTGTTCACTGGGGCCACCAAAACCTCCTTGACCGAATCCTCCTTGGCCAAACGATCCTTGGGAGGGTGGCCTGAAACCACCCATTCCTCCACCAAATCCTTGGGCTTGTACACTCGCAGCCATCAGTAGCCCAAGAAGGGACAGCAACATCTGCAAATGTTATAAACAATTCAGGCTGAATAAGCTCGAATAACAATTGGCACTAGCAAAGGGCACCTCAGTGTCATGTTTTATATCGCCGCCATCTTGACGGAAACGGAATGACGGCCACCCAAATGTTAAAAGCTTAAATCAAATTACGACCATCCTAATAATTTGATCTCTAGCAGATTTTGCAACAACATGCCTTTTTGTGGAAAGCATCTTATGACTGACTACAAGGTCATCAGCCCAATAGTTTGCAAATAGCGGCCATGTATGTTTGCAAATCCATTCCCCATATGAATTCCAACACGGTGAAACCGAATTGAATGAATTTTTTTACAGAGGTACCACTAGCAAAGAGCACCTCATATTCATGTTTAATATCCCTATAGCACGTTGTATTTCAACAAGCTATTACAACCAACATTCAATTATAGTCCTTGAAAAGGACAAAGAGTTATAACAATACCCATGCATTTAGGAGAAAGTAGGCTATATGTTCTTTACTGAACATCTTGTTTTCTTTCAAATTAATAAATATTCTATGTTACAATTCGTATATACTATAAACCTGTGGTTTCTTTAAACAAGTGCAATTGACGGTTGTAAACAACATCGCTGTGATCTATTTTTGGCCTACTTTTCACATTTTGCAAAAATGAGGACAAAGTTGACATGAGATCGGGCAAATGTGTGTCTGTCTGTCTGTCTGTCCGTCCTTCTGCCTGTCTGTCTGTCTGGCTATGTGTGTGCCCCCCCCCCCTTTCAACTCCTAAACGGCTGCAGCAATCGAAACAAAATTTGGTAGGAGTAAAGATCTATAAATGAATATCTCCCGGCCACATTTGAAAATGATGTCAGTGCTACCAACTGCTGAAAAATCGCAATTGAAATTTGAGCTCCATGTTGGATATCTTGGAAGGTATGAATGGGAGCTATTTCAAAATTGGCACACGTATAGATAATAATATTGCAGTTTAATTTCCAGGAGGCCATACATGGCAGTGTTGCCAAAGTGATTATAAGCCTGCTGATAGGTCCAATATTTAAATGCATATAACGTCTACACTATCAATTGGAATTCAACCAAATTTCGTATGAACTATGTGTACATAAACAGATATGACTGAGCGTATTCTTAAGAGCCAACAGGGCTGCCAACTGTTAATAAATGCTTTCATTTTTTTTTTATCCAAATACCCATATATCAGAAAGTATGCAAGCCGACAGCTTTAAACTATGCACACGTATAATACCTGACATTCTATATTAATTTGGAGTAACTTATATACGTCAGTGCTACCAACATGTTTCCAAGCCTGCAGAGAGGTCCAACTTTAAATACATGTAACTTCTATACTATCATTTGGATTTCAACCAAATTTTGTGTGTGCTATGTGTACCATAACAGATATGACTATGCTGATTCTTAAGAGTAACCAGGGCTGCCAACTGTTAATAAATGCTGTCTCTATTTTTGTTACCCTAATATCAATATATCAGAAAGTATGCAAGCCAATAGCTCTAAGCTTTGCACAATTATAGTACCTGGCATTCTAGATAAATTTGGAGTTTATAGGCCTACGCCAGTGCTGCCAACATGATTCTAAGCCTGCTAATAGGTCCAATTTTAAAATGCATGTAACTTCTACACTAACTAATGGATTTCATTCAAAATTGACAACACAAAAGATCATATTATTTCATATTATTTCTGACGAATACATGTATGCCATTGTTGCCAGCATGATTTTTTGCTTGCTGTTAGATTCAATGTTTAACTGCATGTAACGTCCATGCTATCCATTGGACGTCAACCAAATCTGTTATTCTTTACCTTAAGAGATGGAACTAACAATATATTCAGTCACCAGGGCTGCCAACTGTAGTTCTCTATCAGGCTACATTATGCCATGTATACAGTATTTCGAACTAATTAGAAATTTCGATACTACCTACTTAATTTCGTCATTATTATAGATAGATCTTAAATTTTAAGAAAATTAGGCTCTTTAGTTCGTCACGGAACTTCTTGTTCACATTGTAATAAGAAACTGGAGCTGCTGGTTTCCACAGTACAACAATGAATGCTTGAATGGACTTGTGGGGCGGCGGTGTCATAAAGAAACTGGACACCCTCAAATTTGAGGTGACCAATGCTGTGTGCTATTTGAACTTTGGAAATACTAGAGAACTACAGATTTTAACTGGGATGAATATACTTCCTGGATATTACACCATGAGAGGAACCTTGAAGGCAGACCAGAAACGGATGGCTCTTACCACTCTACTGCACTGCCCCCTCCGCCCCTCCCCCCTCCCTCCTGGCCGATCCTCGCAAATAGAACAAAGAAGACGATATCTGAGAGGGAAGGAAATTATGGATTCAAATACCTCTGAATTAATTCACCTTTTATGTCAATACGATATTGAAACTAAATCATATATAATAAGAGTTTCGGTTAACTTGTAACCATCCTCAGTTAAAAATATTAAACTAAGAGCATCAATATAATCTAAACATTAACAATCTATAAACAAATGTAAGTATCAAATTAAAATAATTCACTATGAACATTTTTAGTATTCGTTGATTAATTTTCCAAATATTAACTGAAATCTGCTTGGAATAATATTAGATCAGAAAAAATATCTGTCTATCTTGATACTACAGTATTTGAAGAAAGGTAAAAACAAGATGTTCAAAACTTTATTCTTATCACATCCTATTTTCTTCCTATTCGAAGTGCAAATTGCCACACTGGATTTGAGCAGCGGCGTTCAAACCATAGTTTATAATTTACCCCAGCATTTTGCAATTTCATCAACAAACACTCCAAACAACGTAGGAATCCAGTATATTAACACCGACTACTTACAATCATTGAAACTTCGTTGGTCTAAACGTATCACTGGGAGAAACACATTTAATATACCTACTGCACACCTAATTTTTAATTATTGTTTTATCCTTGGGAGTGCGCACTATCGGCACCAAGAGACATTCAATTACACCCTAAGCATGGGTTCACTAACTGGCCGATATAGAGCGCAGCTCGCTTCTAATAGGCTGTGGTTAGCTCACGCATAGATCAACTAGTTGCTAGATGATGTCACTCGTGCAGATTCGGTAGCAACATTGTTTTAATTAAATATTTATTTTCCATTGCAAAATGTACAATATAATGTTTAATTGTATAACGTCTCAGTACTCAAAACACAATACATATTAAAAAAATCAAGCAAAAAGAAAATACGACTCTGCTAGGAATAGAACCCTAGCCGGCCGGGTGAAAGACCAAAGCTATAACCACGGAGCAAATATGACCTGCCAATTTGAACGTTATCAATTGATTCAGATACAACGCCTTAGCAAATTATGACTTTGACTAAACGATTTCTTAAGTTGATTTCATACAAAGTTCCTATTTTTTCTATCAGTAGGCTATATTGCATGCATCATACTCAAATTAGTGAAATATAGGTCGGAACGAGAGATCAGCCGCCATCTTGTGTAGAAACCGAGACTGCTCAGCTTTTTATATTCACTTCTGCACTATAATGTTACAATATAAGCTTTTAATTTCGTACGGGCCACGCCCTTTAGAACAGTTTAAACGATTCTCGGTTCTATAATCGGAACGGTTGGGTCCCATGTTATGGATTTTAAAGTTTGCATAATTCACACGGCCGCCATCCTGAAATGGTACGACTGTTGACCTTGTAGTTTGAGCACAAGACGCGTCCCATACAAAGGTATGTTCTTACCAAATTTGGTAAAGATCCAATGATTAGTTTGGTCATAATATAATTTTACGTTTTGATCATTTGAGTGACCGCCATTACGTTTTGGTAAAGATGGCGGCAATATAGAACATGACACTGAGGTTGCCTTTGCTAGTGCTACCTCTGTACCAAATTTCGTTCAATTCGGTTTCGTCTTGTTTGAATTGATAGAGGGGGGGGGGCAGACATACAGCGTACACACACATACATACACACACTCACACACATACAGACACAAAGTTTTGGCCCTGTGTAGATCTCATTAGTCTACTTTAATTTTTTGCAAAAATCGAAGGCAGATAGAATAAGGCAATGAATGTAACATTACAACACCTACCAGTGAAATCTTCATGGCTTGGTTCCTTATAGGACGTACTCTGTAGAAGAATTGGTTGGTTACTGAAATATATACAGTATTTTGGATTGACGTCACACAAGTGGTTTCGTTAATGTCTGTTCTTAAATCAATAGATGTCAGGAACACCTGCAATTAGGATGCACATGAGTCGAATTCAAATATAATTGGTAATGCCAAGGTTCCCTTGTGCTCAGTGAATTAGTCACGTACAAGGTGACAATAGACAAAAGCATAACAATGAAATATTAAGCTCTATAAAGAAATGATCATGTATTTTAATTGGAAAATCTCGGCACAGAGGAAAATTACACACGTAGTGTACTTGGGTGTTACTTTAGATAGAACCTTATCCTTCAAACAACATCTTTTGAAGACTGCTGCTAAGCTGAGATCACGCAACAACATCGTCCAGAAACTATGTGGAACAACATGGGGCTCTAATGCTACAACTCTTCGTTCATCTGCAATTAGCCTCGTTCTATCTGTAGCTGAATATCATGCCCCTGTGTGGTTAAACAGCTCTCGCATAGGGAAGATCGCTGTTGAAATCAACAAGAAACCATGCAATTGATATCTGGTACCATTAAATGCACCCCTATTCAATGGCTTCCGGCTCTGTGGGTAGATTATTAGCTTGGGAATAATCATACCCCCAAGGGAAGATGATGAAGAAAAAGAAGTGGGTTTCGGACAGGAGAAAAAGGATGGACAGGATGAGAGTCCAGCAAACTTATAAAAATAAATTTAAAGAGTAATTGTTAACAAGTGTCACCGCAAAGCCCGTGAAATCACTAAAGTGAGTGGAGACCTCAACACAGCTAACGGGAAACGCAGCTGGAGCTTGGGCTAATTGCAGGCGAGAGGTGATAGTACCTTCCCTTCCAAGCCAAGATTTGGCTACTATGGGGAAGGGTGGTGGTCTGGCAAGGAAAGAAATGATGAGTTTACTATGTATCCCTTCAAAGGAGTTTGGTTTAAACAAATATTTTGAAGAACGCAAATAATTTGAATTAGCCATGATATTTTAGTTCTTGAAACTGTAGGATCTCCAACGAGAGACCGAATGTTTCCAGGAAAAGTAGCAATGAAGCAATTATACCTTTGGGAATAATTTTGGTGAGAGCACCAATAGTTGCATTTAGGAATGGCTAAGCTTTTACCCAGCAAAGCGCCGACTAAAAGTTTAGACAATGAGAAAAACTTAAATTTTGAAAACGAACCACACGTTTAGAGACAATCTCAACAAGCAGGAAGCTTGCAGAGCTAGCTTTACTTGCCTTGCTGGCTCATTAGAATTAGCTATTAAAGCTAAGAGAGGCTTTAATAAGTTTGTGACTAAGAGTTCTTGCTCAAATGCAACAAATAGTAGAACCGTTGTTAATTTGATTTGTGAGGTTTTTTAAAGAGGGCATGAGCCTATAGGAAGAGTCGGGGAAGATAGGATCTTGCCTAATCTTTATCCTGGTGTGAAGTAGAAATCGAAAAATATAAATTTCTTTTATTTAACATTGAGTGGAGATATAATTTTTGGTAACATAAAACGTACAATTTGAATTTTTAACTTTTGAAGTCTCAGACCTCTAGAATGTGGCAGTTTGCACTTGGCAATTAACATTTTTTTGGTTTAGAACCTTTTATAAGCACTAAAATCTGCATAAGATTTTAAAATGGTGCTAAGATTAACAAATCGAGATTTTAGAGACAATTAACGCAATTAAAGTTTAACAAATAGGGCAGGTAAAGTATGTGTACTTTAAGAATTCCTATATGGGAATCTTAAGAGTATATTGTCTGCGGTAGCAAAGATTTTTGAATTCATTCTGTACCAAAGGATTTCCATTTATGTCAGACCATTAATATCCGAAAAGCAGCATGGTTTCCTCGCTCGACGTTCGACTATCATAAATACGGTCAACTTTACTGAATCAGTGTCCAGAACATTAGACTCAGGAGGACAAATGAATGTTGTATTCACAGACTTTCAGAAGGCGTTCGACAAAATTAACCACGATGTCCTCCTGAAAAAACTCAAAATCTTAGGATTTTCTGATTTACTTATATGCCTCTTCAGCTCTTACCATAAAGGCAGGAAACAATATGTGTCATTTCATAGAAAGAACTCTCGAGAATTTGAAGCTAATTCGGGAATAGTTCAGGGATCGAACCTTGGACCTTTAGTTTTCCTCATCTTCATAAACGATCTACCTCAAAGAATAAAGCATTCTAATTGTCTATTGTATGCTGATGACTTCAAGGTATATAGAAAAATATCTGTATCTACCGACTGCGATTTGCTTCAAAATGACCTGAACAGTATTATGGAATGGACTACAGAAAATTTATTACGATTAAACGTAGAAAAATATATCTCAATGTCGTTCACCCGGAATATAAACTCTATCGTTTTTAATTACAAGTTAGGTTGCAGTGTCCTGAATTCCGTTCATGTAAACAGAGATATCTGTGTGTTGCTAGATCGAGAACTAACGTTTACCCCCCATATACTGAAAATAATAGCTGACTCAAACAAGACACTTGGACTTGTTATCAGGAATACAAAGCCATTCATAAAACATAAGCACGTGTATCCACCTGTACAACACACTAGTCAGCCCGAAACTAGAATATGCTAGCATTATATGGAGTCCTAGATGCAAGACATATACCTCAATGATTGAAAACACACAAAAGAAATTCCTAAAATATCTACATTTTAAAAGAACAGCCAACTATCCTCACTTGATACCATACCAGGAACTGCTAATAAATTTTGATGTAGACAGTTTAGAAATACGAAGAAAAATAGATGCTATGAAATTACTTTTCAAAATTATAAACAATTCAATTGATGATTCCGAATTCCTTTCTCTCATAAATTTCCATGTACCACGCTTCAATTCTAGGAACAATATCACATTTGAAATTAAAAGAACCAGGACATCTGCCCACAAAAATTCACCGCTGAACAGACTATGTAATATTTTCAACACTGTTGATCAAAGAAATAATGCCATAGATTTTAGTATTCCTTGACAGTATTTTTGATGGAATTCCTAACCACTCTCCTGAAATAATGTCACAAACCTTGAAAATTGTAAATCATGAATTCTTACCACTGAGTCATTTTACATAGCCAAGCTTATATTACACAGGTTTTATTTGTAATATACTGTTTTAATTGTACACCTAGTTATTTTAATTAGTTTTATTTAGTCACTGTTAGTTTAAGTTAGTATACATCTTAAGATAACACACTGTGTAATTTTAATTAGTGTTTCATTATTATTACTGTTTAGTTTAAGTTAGTATAAGTTTTAAAATAACATACTGTGTAATCTTAATGCCACTGTAATTGGGATGAAAATCCTGTTGTGCGCAAATAAATAAATAAATAAACAAGTAGCAACTTCGAAATTATAACAAAAAAGAGCGGGAAATTAAATAGAAGTTTCTATAACTTCTTATATTTGTACAGTAATTACGATTAGGGTTTATACAAATAGGACAGGTCACTTATTGTGAAACCTGAAGAGAAAAATTAAGAAGAAGTTTCTAGGACTTCTATGTTTAAACAGGATCACGAGGGAAAATAGGGCAAGTTATCCTTTCGTGAAACCTGGATCAAAGGGATTAATGAAAAGTTGAGTACTTAGAAAATTAACAATTCCTGTATTAGCAGGATAAGAAAATAGATTAATAAGCAGCTTCTAACTGCTGATGTTTAAACAGAATGAATAAGTTATACATTGAGAAAAGTTTGGAGGGCGCCTATAGTTGGGCGAAGCCTCATTGAAACATGCCTAAATTGAAGAATTAACCTAATTTGTTAGTAAAGGGTGGTTGTGGAAGAGGAAATAGGAACTGTTAGGAGAAAGTTCTTGGCCGTATTTATTTTTCTCGGACGAGCGCGACGCGGATGAAAAGTTGAACGAGCACTGTTTTCACTATAGTATATTGACGTGGTTGAAAAGTTCACTATTGTAGCACAGGAAGTTTATAGAAAGGACTGTTATTACAATTATAATAAACAGTTGAATTTTGGTTTGAGAGAGTCTATTGCGTTGAAAAATGTGGAGGTTATAGTTGAATGCAGCGAGATATAGCCCACGAAGGAAGATAAATTAGGTGTTGATTAGCAGTTCATAAAGAAAATTCCTTAGTTCGAAAAAGCATTCCCATATGTGAATGGAAAATACTCGAAGGTTTAGCTTATAGATGAATTGTTTGGCATGGAAAATTCCAGAACAATCATAAGGGTTGAAATGGGCAAATAAAGTCCAGCGGTGGAAAAAAGCTAAGTTTTCTATAGACAGACGGTAATTTAATAATGTCCCACGTTGTGAGAAAATATCTCAGTTAATATGTGTAAGAAATGCTGCTTCATTTTATAAGATCAGCTTAGATAGACAAAGCCCAACATCGAAAATCCCGCGAAGATGGTTATTGCCCCACATTTCGCAATTTCACACTGTCTATAAAATGGTGGTTAAAAAGCATATAGCTATTAAAAAGCAATTAAAATGTATTGAAGAACGTTGAAGTAGTACTTAGCTCATTTCTGTTGAACGGCGATTCTCCTGGTGACCGTTGGTCTGGAATTCACAACATGGCGGCTGATTTAAAATATGTCTCTCTAGGAGAGGAGACAAGCCTTAGTTAGGCTCCAACTGTAAGTTTTGACTTCCGAAGCACTAGTGAAGACCGCTCAGCGAAGCGCGGAGGGACCAAGGAGGGAAAAGAGTGGGGGTAGGAGACAAAGGAATATACATAAGAATGACAAACATTACAAAATTAAGTATCTTGATGAAATGGTCTTCAAAGATTTGATAGCAGGCGTCACTAGCGAAGCCTGGAGGATAGGATTGAAGACGAAGTCCTCTTCAGCATGGAGATGTTATTTTGCGATAACGACGAACCCTGGTGGTTTGACTTGTAAAGAAGTCCTCTTGAGAGTGGAAATGTTGAGGGACTTCATTGGTTAGCAGCTAGATGCCACTAGGTTGATCATAGAAGATATATATCTATAACAGACTTACAAAAGAAGTAAGAAAGGTGCACAAATAAAAAAGCAAGAAATCATTGTTGGTGTTTGCGAAAAAAAAAGGAAGGAATGAATTAAATCAAAGAGCAGCGAAAGCTAACTCTGTCATACCGTGTATTCCGAAGAATACACCACTCTGAGCTACATTCCTCCACCCCATCTCCGCAGGTGTAATATAATGGTCAAAACATACCACAAGGTCTTTCAAAATCAGGATCTCCCTATTCATACTGATATACCTGCTGCTTGTCTACCCAGACTTCGCTAAAGGCAGCCCTCTGTGAAGACAGCTACGAGACTTACGAATGAGAACTTTGGCATAGTCCAGCAGTTAACAGAAAAAGTGAATAAAAATGTCCAGCATAACTCACCACATTGCTGGCGTTTCGCCCCCAGCGAGCCAATTGGGCTCTTCTGTTGGTAAAGGCACACCTACCAAGACGCGTAGTAGGTACACACTGAGAAGGCCATGCAAGACGCCTCGCCACATATGTAGCCACGTCACGAGCATGCCAGTGCACCATGGGAGTCAAAAACTCCACTCCAAAAACAATAAACCTTGCTTTGGCATTGAATATAATCAAATGTTCTCGAAAGAGAAACAAAATGAGTATTGTCCGTTGAGCCATTATAATTAACACAAAAAGCGATAAAAATGTCCAGCATAACTCAACACATTGCTAGCGTTTCGCCCCAGCGTGCCAATTGGGCTCTTCAGTAGGTAAAGGCACACCTACCAAGACGCGTAGGAGGCACACACTGAGAAGGCCAAACTGGACATTTTTATCACTTCTTGTGTTAATTATAATGGCTCAACGGACAATACTCATTTTGTTTCTCTTTCGAGAACATTTGATTATTGTCCAGCAGTGGTCTCATGATTGGAAGATATTTGCTCCACAGGAGTGCCGAGATATGCCGTCTGTCACATCGAACTTGGCTTTGATCTTCCTCGTAGGATATGGTCGAAATTAAACCGCATCAGGACCAATTCTGGAGTTTGGGCGGACTCTTTGTTCAAGTGGCACAGGTTACCCTCTCCGAAGTGTGACTGTGGAGCCGATAGACAAACGGTGAAGCACAACATTCAGGACTGTCCTCTAAGAGCCTATGGTGGCAACATATTGGATTTTCTCTCAGCGACTCCTGCATCAGTGGACTACATTTTGAATTTAGATGTTAAATTATGAGAGTATCTGTTTATTTTATTTTTTTCATTCAGCAGTAATATGATGTAAGTGAGTACCATACCATACGATTGATAATAATAATAATGTTATAGAATAACGATGGTTCCGAACCGTCCTTACGTTTACCGGATGAACAACCCTAGCTCTAGGATCTACAGTGAACACTTCTTCTTCTGCGCGAATGGGTCTCCTAGGACCACGCGAAATCAACACTTCTTGGCCTTGATGTTTGCCCAATAACTCTTCATGCGCAACGATTGAGCGAGTCTTCGTTGCTGCGACCAGACGTGTCTGGTAGGTCTTCTCTCTTCTGCCTCAAAACCCCGTGTATGAGTAATTTTCCTAATTTCCTCTCGATCCTTGAGATTGGGAAAATCTAATTCAGCCATGTCCTTTTCCGCCTGTTTGTACCAATTGGACCTTGTTGGCTTTTTCTGCAAAAACGTATAGATTTTATTAGTTAACCTAGTCGGGTCCATTCTGTCCAATTGGCCCATGAATTGGATCCTTCTCATACGGATTGTGTCTGTGATTTTAGTAATTTTTTAATAGATGTCAGCATTAGGTTTCGGAAGGTGAATTCCATCTTTAATTCTTGGTCCCAAAATGTTTCGTATGATTTTGCGTTCCTTAATCTCCAATTGATTTCTCAGTGTTTTATGTTGTTGATTAAGTGTCTCGGCTGCATAAAGGGCTGCAGGCAAGACTACTGTGTTATAATGTTGAATTTTACAATTCCAAGAGAGGCATTTTTTCTTATAAACTTGTTTTGTCAAATGGAAAGCAATTTCCATTTTCTGTAGTCTTGCTTCTATAGCTTTTCTTCCGTTGCCAGTCTCATTGATCCAGTGAGCACTATTGAAAATAAGAAAAGCTATTATTAGAAGAATATTTGCAATTATGTACGGTGCTACTTGTTCCATGCCATTCATCGCCACCCTTAAAGCTCGCCATTGATGGATGTTGCCGCTTTTCTCTGGGTAAGGTCTTGCTTGTAGGTAGCTATTGCTCCAGACATTATCCATAGTACGAGGGCAAGTAAATAAAGACAGAATGTTTTTTTATTACACATGAATTGATTGATGTGGTCCCTTTCAATGTATCCTCCGTTGAGTCGAATGTATTTTGCCCAACGCTTCTGCAGTTCTGGAACACGTGCTGGAAGCCATGTGTACAGACGTATGCGCAAGTGAGCATACGCTTTGTTCTCCAACAGGGCTGACCCATTGGCATCATGCAGAAATGTTTCAACAATGTACCATCGCTGCGCGCGGTAAAAAGAAAATAACTCTCAGTCTTTATTGACTTGCCTTCGTACTTGATTCAATTGACTATCATGAATTTCCCCTCTTCCAGCTGTAGTTCACTCGGTGTATGACCGACGTTGGTGAGATTCTCCTCTTTCTCTAGTGACTCTCCTTGTAGCTTAATTTGGACAGCCCGGTGCCTGACAACAAAGAAACATCGCAAACGTGAATCTGTAGATCTGATTTGATCGTTGCATACTTGTTGATCAGAACACAAGTTATGGTATCTGTAAGGTAAAACTTGAAAATGAAAATTATTCCATAAAACAAATAATATCAAATTTGATTTAGAACAATTCCATTCAATTATAGTCGTATTATCACATGCTCGCATTTGGTTTAATTTTTAAAGAGCCACTGAAAGCTGAAGATGGTCTCAATGTGGGCGAAACTGGTACTGATAAATTATTTGATTTTATATATAAACTAGCAACCCGCCCCGGATCCGCCCGGGAACAGTTATGAATGCATTACGTGATAAGCGCTTTCTCTTTGATCTCAATGATCTACGACCTATATCCGTTTTACGTCTCAGCATGATGGATTAAAATCACTGACTGGACTATTAATTATATTGTCATGGAGATGTATGTGCAACGAATTCTTGTCAGAAGTAATTTATGAATGGCGAGGTGCATGAAACACAAATCCCCCTTCCGTCAAATCTTAACTTGAAAGTGTATTTTGCGGAACGAAAATTTCACAGGTGAAACAAAGAAAAGCCGACTTGCACCTCGAGGGAAGCTCCAAACACAACCACCCTTCTTTGAAGTCTTAACACGACTCAACAGTTTGCTGTTGGCTGTATCTGGGGCAAAAGGCTTGCCCGCTAGCTAGATCATAAACTCTCGCCTCAGTAATTGAATGGAGATCGTTCGAAGTAATGAAAACGTAAAAACACTTACAGTGGGCGATGTATTGAAGTTAGAGATATGCTCTCCTGGACTTTTTGTAGAACTTTTCATGCTGAACAATTCTTACCCTCATAGTATATTGATATGTTGTACCCGAATAGCGTACACGTCAGTGATATAGTCACGTCCTGACATAGAGACGAAGTGACGTTAGTCTATGTTTGCAATAGAGCGGCAGATTTTGAATCGCGCTCTGAAAGACTTCGAGCAGTGAGTGAGGTATGACGTGGAGCCTGTGACGTGCACACTGGCCTACGTGACAGCATGATTTTTGGAATTTTCTCAAGACGATGGATTTGAATTTTGAAAAGTAGTACGGTGTTCTGACTATTGAATTTGGAGAAGCGAGGAAATTCGTTCAGTAGAAGCCGAGATACGGAATAGAATGTTCTGGAAGTTTTGATCGCTGTGTGTGACGTATCACCGGAACTAGTATATAAGAGGCGAGAACTTCATTGAGACCTTCGGGGCGTCGTCAAGGAGTCGCACTCTGATTTGGATTTGGATTGAGACATGTACTTCTTCCAGGCTACTGCTTGGGTAAACAGCATCGCTGCGCCGTGTGTCGAGTATAATACTGTCATTATTGTCTACGGGAGAACATAGTCGCTGGACTAGTGTTCAGGACTTATTATATTTTCAGAGAACTACGCACTTGTGTATTCACGATTTTGCCTGACTGGTGGAACTTAGCAGACGTCTGGTCCCATCTGTTCTACTGATTGTGGTGGAGCATATCCAAAATGCCAGTTATAGGAGATCAGCAAATATTTTAGCCTACGAGCATATTCTATTACTCGCTGATGGACCAAATATTAGGCATTCTATGACATCTACAGATACCAGATGGACAGTGCAAAACTGGTTGAATTTCACGCTGCTAAAAGTTGTTCCTGTAATAGATAGTCAAGTCACAGAACAGTGAAATCGCAGTCTATAAATGAACTTGACGAAAGTGAGCGAATCCTATTCGGACTTGAAATATTTCATCATGTTGGATGGACTTTAGGAAGTATAGCGGGAATGTTTGTGTACGCGTGGTTATAACCGCTAGTATGTGCCGTTAGAACCGTACGTGGGTAGGTGTGAATTGGAGGGCAACGAAGATGAGGGAATGGAGTCGCTGATGACCAGGGAAGATCGCTATGTTAGTGGCGAACATCGAGGACACGCGTTACTATCACATCAAGAATGAAGTAAGCTGGAATTCTACATGTATTACTTACTAGTCACATGTACTTGTTTGAGAATTCCTTTTTATCATTCATGATAAAAAATCAACACCATCACCTTTATGTCAAACTTCATGTGTATTTGTCCAGTACGACAAATGGAGCACCATTGTGGAGTCCGACACACGAGATTGTGAAAACGACTTAACCGATTGGCTTCGTAAGACATTCTAACGAAAGCTCTTGGCATGCAGATTTGCAGAGTGTCTCTAAAATAAACAAATATATTACGGTATATTTTTAAATTAATATAGAAAATAGCAGAATTCTAGGCCCTCACGCATGCGCACAATCCGCCTGGGGGTCATGACAAAATGGCGGTGAGAAGTCCATTAAAATGTATGTTATTTAATAAGCTTGCATGTAATTGAAAACATACATTAAACAAGTTCTGACAGTAAAATATAATAACAGTATGAACGTATACGAATGTGCAACATTGATTTATTTGGATAATGAAATGGATTATTTTCTTCAGACAGCGGCTTTTAATGATAAAGAACGGCTGCGTCTGCTGTTGACCAAGAGTGCGCGTGTAGCTATGTGGTTAAGGCGACAGACTGTGGTTCCAAGGTTCACCGGTTCGATCCCAGCCCTCGCCGATATATATATATTTTTTTTTTACCACTGAAATATTGTTTAATCAAGGAGTATTAGTAAGGTTTTATGTCTGTTAAAGATACATATTTCTACATTCCCTCTCGGTATATTTTTGAATTAATATAGAAAATAGCAGAATTCTTGGCCCTCACGCATGCGCACAATCCGCCTGAGGTCATGACAAAATGGCGGTGAGAATTCCATTAAAATGTAAGTTATTTAATAAGCTTCCATGTAATTGAAAACATACATTAACCAAGTTCTGACAATAAAGTATAATAACAGTATGAACGTATACGAATGTGCAACATTGATTTATTTGGATAATGAAATTGATTATTTCCTTCAAACAGCGGCTTTTGAATATAATGAATGGCTGCGTCTGCTACTATACATGAGTGCGTGAGTAGCCATGTGGTTAAGGCGACTGACTGTGGTTCCATGAAGCGCCGGTTCGATCCTAGCCCTCGCCAGTTTTTTTTTTTTTTTTACCACTGAAATATTGCTTAATCAAGGAGTAACAGTAAGGTTTTATGTCTGTTAAAGATACTTATTTCTACATTCCCTCTAAATACGTTTTATTTTCGTTTTACCATTGCATTGCAGCATGTAATCAAAAGAGCAAACTGTTGTCCGCAGTACGCCGTTTAAATATCTGCAAACAGTTCCTATAACTGACAACAAATGGCAGTAATTCGCCCATATAGTTCCATTAACTGACAGCAGATGGCAACACCATTGCATCGATATATTTATAACACAAGACATGGCATGTTTTCACGTGATGGAAAATTATAAAGGAGGGGAATATTTAAGAAGGGAAATGTTGAGGAACATTAACTGACAGTTGAATGTGTAGGCTAGGTTGTTTATGTACCTTAATATTGCAATTTCTTCCCAATGCTTCGGTGGTCAAGTTATTAGCGTCCTAGACTAAAAGTTATAATTATGCATCGTCGATATTAAAGAAAAAAGTAGTTTTCCAGGCACACGCGCGTCTCCACAATTGCTTTCGCCATGAGAGACACTTGGCAAATATAATTCGTTTGAAGGACTCCGACATCTTGGTCACTCATCCCCGTGTACTTGGGTGTGTATGTGTGAAATTTTCTTCTGATAACCTGTGTTATTGTGATGGCTGCATTACTGTGTGTATTTGTAATTAAGGTGGTAAATGGCAAGGAGACGGCCAAGGCCTTAAGTTAGGAACCATCCCGGTATTTGCCTTAAGTGGAAGTGGGAAACCACGGAAAACCACATCCAAGATTGTCGAGGTGGGAATTAAACCTTCCTCTTCTTAGTTATACCTCAAGAGACTGAATGTACCCCGATTTTGCCCTGAGACCAGAATTAAATTTCTTGGCAGAGCAGGAAATGTAACCCGGGTCTCCGGGGCGATAGACAAGAATAGGTGGGCCTCCATGTGTTAATACGATTTTTGACATGCACGGGACATAGAATTCAAAAACTGCCTCCATTAGGGTGACTATCGAAGTGAGTATTGAGTATAGGCCTATGGTCATTCCAGTAGTTGGTGAAGTGATTCTATGTTCCCCTGCAAAATGTACTGCCATAACCTATAACAGGTGATGGAAATTGCTTATTTAGAGCAGTTTCGTACTGTTTATAACAAAATGAAGAACGTCATTCTGAGCTGCGTTTTCAAGCTATCGCAAAAAATTTCGCTGGCAGGAACAATTATAAGGAATTTATTTTAAGCGATCAGTCTCATCGCATTCTCCTCACCAACCAACTTGAGTATGAAAGTCTCTGGACGGTCATGTTGAACTTCATTGTATAAGACAATTGTTTAATGATTATTTGTTTAGAGTACGGAGTCTAACTACGTAGTTGATTTCGGCAATGGAAGTATTTTTTGCCATTTAATATTTAGCGGCTCCGTTATTGCAGGACACTATAGTGTTATCGAATAATACGAAGCCACATTTAAAATCCAATATAAATAGGCCATTTCAGAAACAATTCCAGATATTATGCAATACAGTGTACTGTAAGGTCCTTGACGATCAAATGTAAACATTTTTCTACATTGTATTTCTCTTGCGTAAAATCTATGCGTGGTTACTTTGGTCTTTACTGTTGTGAGGGTAAAATTGATCTACTGGAATATAAAATATTTGCCAAGCTGCAACAATGTAATGATATTAATTTAAAAGTCATTGAACTTATATCCAGCAGTTCAAACACATACATCAGCGTTAACAGATTGGATACTGAAGATGAAAGCCAGCTACTTCATTTCCCTATTATTGAATTTTTCAATTCCTTGGAATTAAGAGATTCGCCTCCACATACTTCGAACGTTTAAGCCGTAGATATGCTTCTTAGAAATCTGAACGTTTCCCATGGACTCATATATGGTAATATATTAATTGTAAGAAATCGCTTGGATTCGGATATAATAGGTGCAGTAATAAAAGGCAGAGAGCTCAAATCCTACGACTTGATTTAACACCTTACGATAAAACACTTACAGGTAGCCTACAGTACATTTTCTTTTAATAGGCAACAATTTCCTATTCGCTCGGCCTACTTTATCAAAATCAATCAAGCTCAAGGAGAAACTCTTGAACGTATTGGGCTATTTACCTCATCACGTTTTCAGTCATGACCAGCAGGATAGTGAAGGTGCAAAAAAGGTCCTGTTTGGGATGGTAAAGAATAAGAGGCGGAAGGATCCTACGGATTATGTTAGAATTGTGAACAAAAGGGGACAAGAGATAGAAAATAGGGAAGAACTGAAGAAAATGTGGAAATAATATTTTGAAGAACTCCTGAACCCAAATGGAAACCACGGCGAGGAGGAAGAAATCGGGGAAGAGGTACAGTAGATGAACTGCAAATAGAAAAGGACTTAACATGGAAAGAAGTGGAAGATGCAGTGAGGAAGATGAAAGGAGGGAAGGCACCGGGTGTGGATGAGTTGAGTGTGGAGATGGTGAGAGCAGCAGGAGAGGTGGGGATACAATGGTTGTACCGAGTGATGAAGACAGCATGGAAGGAAAGGAAGACCCCAGAGGACTGGAAAAAGGGAATAATTGTCCCGATCTTCAAGAAAGGTAGTAGAACAGAATGCAGAAACTATCGGGGAATAACACTGATGAGTCATTGTGCAAAGTTGTTTGAGAAAGTTTTGGAAAGGAGAATTAGGACAAGGATAGAAGGAGGGATGAGGGAAGAACAACATGGCTTCAGATCAGGAAGGTCCACAGTGGATTTGATTTTTGCTGTAAGGCAGTTACAAGAACAGCACTATGAGTATGGAACAGATCTACTGATGGCCTTTCTGGACATTGAGAAAGCATATGACAGTGTATGCAGAAACAAAGTATGGAAGTCCCTGGAGGATAGAGGAATATAAAAATGGACTATAAGGAAGATAAAGGAGATGTACAAGGGAAGCGTGAGCTGTGTGAAAGTGGGAGGAGAGAGATCGGACTGGTTGGAACAGAGAAACGGCCTGAAACAAGGAAGTGCACTGTCACCGTTACTTTTCATTGTGGTGATGGATGACATAATGACCCGAGTGGCACAAGTAATTGGGGAAGGAAAGATGAAAGCAATGGTGCTTGCAGATGATTTGATGATTTGGGGAAACAAGGAGGAGGAGGTACAGGAACAGTTGGACGTGTGGGAAGGAATAATACAAGGTTATGGGATGAAATTTAGCATAAATAAGAGTGAGATGGTGATCACACAAGGAAGAAGGAAAGAACCACAACGGAAATAACAATTGGTGGGGAACAGCCGAAGGAATTGGAGAGTTTCAAGTATCTGGGAAGCCTGATACAAGAGAATGGACGAAACGATAGAGAAATAAATGAGCGGGGGAGACAGGCAGAAGCATTCCGGAGGAGTGTGAGAAGCATGTTATGGAGCAAGAATGTCCCTCAGAACAGCAAAAAGATCATATATCGGACGTACAATGTCCCTATCCTGACGTATGCCTCGGAGACCTGGGTTATGAAAGGAAGGGAGAAGAGCAAAATACAGGCCAGTGAGATGAGGTTCTTGAGAAGCAGTATTGGAGCTACAAAGATGGACAGAATAAGAAATGAGAGGACCGGAGAATTAATGAAGGATGAACCATTACAGACTGGTATAGAGAAATCTAGACTTAGATGGTATGGACATGTAAAACGAATGGAGGAGAAGAGGATACCCAGCAGGATACACGAGACGAAGTGGGAAGGAAAGAGACCAAGAGGGAGACCGAGAGACAGGTGGCTGAAGGGGGAGGAAGAAATCGTGAAGAAGAGAGGAGAAGACTGGACAAGGGTGGAGGCTGAGAGATGGTGGGAAGACAGAAGACGTTGGAGAGACTTGTGTTCCAAACAGACCCGGCCAGTGGCTGGAAACTGTGCAAGATGATGATGACCTAATCACGTTTTCAGTCATGACCAGCAATATATTGCAATGCTGAGAGTGCTATCTTTTGACGCCCTTAAAGTTGCAATAGTGCTAAAAAGTAATCGTACAAAGAATGTAACTTATATAAGAAGCTTCTTCAGTAATTTTGTTTACCATTGTCCGTCATGTTTTGACGGGTTTCATCTAGTAATAATTATTATTTCATATGGTTAGAGAGATATTATAATGATAAACATAGGAATGGTTTAAATAGTTAGAACAGTGATGAATCAAATAATAATAACATTTGTTTGTTCAAATATTTGTGAAGCAGAAGTTTATATTTATGAACAGGTTTAAGAATAATAAGGATAAATAAGTTTGTGTTAATAACATTGAATGGCAATAATTTTGAGTTTAGAAGACTTTTCTAAAAATCACCTAGTGAGAATAAGGAAGGAAGAAAAATGACGGCAGGTTTTTAAAATGTATCAATTGGGTTGAATTTGTGTAAAATAGAGGTAGGGAGATGTTGACCAGGAATAAATACATCATTTCATTGGAAATTCATAAACTTGAGAACACACAGCAATTTGTATGACGGAATATTACAACGCCTATAAAAAATATAGTATTGTGAAAAAAAAAACAGAATCACATGTGGTGATTATTGTTGAAAATAGTATACGACTTGGATGTCGACATTTATATTTATGTGGAGGCCAAGGGTCATCCTTGAGGACGTTAGTTCCTGTGTGTTATTGAAGTGGTTGATGAGAGCATGTGTTGCTCAGATTTGTTAAAGAAGGGTGAGGCAAGTGGACAACCCCATATTCTCGTCAAATTCAGATCCTGTAGGATTGAGTATTTATTTTTCACCTGGATCAATTATCTAGATTCCCGATTTGTTGCCTAAATAAATGAACAAAATATGATTGTAGATTTGATGGACCTGACCGAAAATTCATTACGAAAATAAATAGTTGCTAATGCAATAAATGTAAATAAAAATAAATATCTGAGAATATTAATAATAAATACTTGGGAGTGCTTGAAATAATAATAATAATATTTGAAACAGTCAACTAACGTAATGCCAATCTTCAAAAGCTGACTGTGAGAGAAGGGAGACCTGTCATTAATAAATTTGAAGGAAATTTATAACAAATAAAAATAATAATAATAATAATAAATGCATGTAAATTCTTTACTGAAGGTGGGTAAACAGAAGGAATTAGAACTGCTTTTAGATAGAAACGAAATTCAAATTTTAGCAGTACAAGAGACAAGATATTTGGATGAGAATGTGACAGAAACGAAAGATTATAGAATCTTTAAAGGTAAACCTGCGATTAAAATTATGAAAGGAATGCCACTCTTGGGAACAGCCTTTTATGTCTATAAACGTCTATTAGCCAATGTAACTGAATTCAAATCACGCTCAGAAAGGATGTGTCTTTTGACAATGACTTGCAAAAATAAAATATATACTTTTGTTAATTGTCATGCGCCAATAAACGGAGACAACAAGAAGAACCCAAATAAAGTAGACGAATTCTGGGACCTCCTAGATGATGAAATATCTAAAATTCCAAAATCAAATGTGGTGATATTACTTGGAGATTTCAATGACCAAATAGGAAGAGAGAGGATTCATAGACCAATAGTGGGAGAATATGCTGCACACCAAAGAACAAACAGAAATGGGATGAGATTAATTACGATTTGTAAAAACTTTCAACTTAAGTTAATGTCAACTTTCTCCAAGAAATTGCCAAGAAAAGCTAAAACATGGATTTCTCAAAATCCAATACTAGGTGAATTTCAACTGGATCATGTAGCTATATCCAAAAGAAACATGAAAGAAATTATGAATGTCAAGGTTATAAGAAGCAGAGAATTTGACTCTGATCACTATTTGTCTAAAATTAAATTCAAATTATTACCCAACAGAAACCACAGAAGAGGGGAGAGAGTAAATAAATATAACACAAATAGACTTCAAATTACACAAGAAACATTGGAAAAATTTCAGTAAGAAATAAAAGTAACTCATCATGGGAAGTGGCAAGATTTATCTAAAGAAATAACCAACGCAGCTCAGAAGACGTTTGGGCTAGCCGAACCTAAGAAGAAACCTTGGTGGAATCAAATATGTGAGGATACGTTACAAGAGAGAACAAAACAATGGAAAAAGTGGAAATGCTCTGGAAAGACGGAACATTATGACCAATGCAAACAGCAAACACTGCTAGAATAATAAGGGGAGTTAAAAGATCATTCGAAAAATCACAACTTACTGACCTGCAAGACAGCTTTGTTAAAAATAACTCTCGAAACTTCTATCAGACTTTTAAGAGTCAATTAAAGGGGTATCAAGCACCTAGCATATGCTTTAAAGATGAAAATGGTAGACTTGGCCTAAGCAATGTTGAGAACTGTGAAATACTTGCGAAGCACTTTGATCAACTTTTAAACTGCCCTGAACCAGATCATAAGCTGGAATTCTCACAAGCAACGGAAAATCTGGAAGAAGATATACCAGCCAATGCTGAAGAAATTAAAGAAGCAATTAACAATCTAAAAAATAATAAAGCTAGCGGAGAGGACTCTATAACAGCTGAACTTTTGAAATGGTCTCAATCAAAAATCATTGAAGAGTTGCAGTTAATCTTTGAAGATATTTGGAGAACAGAGAGGATTCCAGAGGAATGGAAAGTGGCTCTAATACACCCATTGCATAAAAAAGGGGACAAACAAAACGTTGATAACTATAGAGGCATCTCTCTTCTTCAAATTGCATACAAGGTATTTTCAAAAATATTGCTGAATAGAGTAGAAACATCACTTGACAAGCAACTTGGCGAGTATCAAGCTGGATTTCGAAAAGGTAGATCTTGTTCAGAACAAATATTTAACTTCATCATCATCATGTTTTTCAGTCAAGCGACTGGTCTGCCCCTACAATGAGTCTTCTCCACGTTGTTCGGTCTTGTGCTGTCCTTTTGACAATTTCATAATTTCGTAGGCCAGAGCTATGTAGGAAAGATCTCATGAAAGTGTTCCGTGGCCTCCCGCGAGGGCGTTTTCCGGGTATTTTGCCTTCTAGAATGTCGATCATCAGGCCACCATGTCGTAACCTGTGGCCAAGCCAGGTGGATCTCCTTCTATATATCTGGCGGATCATTTGCCGTTTTTCCTTTATTCGATCCAGCACCGTTATGTTGGTCATTTTCTCTACCCAGCTGATCTTTTCCATTCGGCGCCAACACCACATCTCAAACGCTTCTAGTCGTTTAATGTCACCTCTATTCATTGACCAGGTCTCACTGCAGTACATTGCAACTGGCCATATGTAGGTCTTAACCAGTTGTTTTCTAAGGCTGAGGGACATCGAGCGTTGACAAATTAGAGAATGCTTTTCACGGAATGCCTGCTTGGCCATGGCTATACGGCTCCTGATTTCAACTTCACATCGTAGGTCTTCTGTGAAGATCTGGCCAAGGTATTTAAAACGATTGACCTGTTGTACTGGTTCTTTATTTATGGTAATATTTAGTTCGTGTTGATACTTACTTATCACCAGAATCTTGGTCTTCTTAAAATTGATTTTCATTCCATATTCTGTAGCTGTATAATTTAAACATTGCAACATGTTTGTTAATGTATGCGGATTTACTGCAAGTAATGCCACATCATCAGCAAATTTAATATTCTGGATAAGTCTTCCACCAACTTTCACTCCCATATTAGAACCTTTAAAAGCCCACTTAGTTATAGCTTCAGCGAAGGCATTGAACAGTCCAGGGGACAGCAAACACCCTTGTCGCACACCTTTGCGGATCTTAGCGGGTTCTGATACGTCATTTCCAAGCCGAACAACAGCAGTTTGATTTATATACAGATCAAATATTAATCTGATTAATCGATGGGGACAACCTATTTGATTCAGAAGAGGAAACAGCTTGTGCCAGCTGACTTTATCAAATGCTTTTTCAAAGTCCACAAAGCACACGTAAAGGTTTCTGTTTACACTTAACATCTTTTCTCCAAGACATCGCAAGGACCCGATAGCATCACGTGTAGACATATTCTTTCGAAAATCCATAATTCGCCATAGGATACTGAATTCAAAGTACATAGTTGTGACTTTTGTAGATTTTAAAAAGGCCTTTGACTCGGTTGATAGAGAAACCATAGATAAAACAATTCGTGAATTAGGAGTGAAAACTAAATTGGCAAACCTAATACGTGAAACCCTCACTGACACGATTTCAAAAGTGAAATTTATGGGTGAGATATCAAAATCTATTAAGATAAATACAGGTGTACGGTAGGGTGATGGTTTATCACCCCTTCTGTTCAACTGTGTTTTAGAGAAAATTGTAAGAATTTGGAATTTAAAGCTAAAAGAACATAACATTTCGCCAGTAACTTTGGGGAGAAGAAACAAAGGCATTGAAATAAGTTGCCTAGCATTTGCAGACGATTTTGCTATATTGTCAGAAAACCTAACAAGTGCAACAACACAAATCAATCTCTTGGAAGAAATAGCCAACAAAACAGGTTTGAGAATCTCCGTAGAAAAAACTAAATTTATTACAAACATCAAGAACGCTTCAAAATATTTGGCAACAGATATTGGCCCAGTGGAAAAAGTAAAGAAATTCAAATATCTGGGAGAAATAATTCAAGAAAATGGTTTAGAAAAATCTTCGGTAGAAGAAAGGGTACACAAGATGGAAAGAGCATATGGTATCACTAAGAATTTTTATAACAAAAAGTGCTTATCTAAAAATCTTAAAATAAGGCACTACACTACAGTGGTGAAACCGGAATGCCTATACGCAAGTGAATGTCTGGTACTAAACTATAGATTAGATAAACTTGAAGTACTTGAAAGGAGAATCATGAGGAAAATTTTAGGCCCAGTGAAAACAGCAGAAGTATGGAAATTAAGATCTAATGATGAAATATATAGGAACATAGAAAATATAACAGAAACGATAAGAAAAAGGAGATTGCAATTTGTTGGACATATTTACAGAATGGATGATTCCAGATTAACAAAAAGGATATTCAAGTACCTTTGGGAGAAAAGGGCAACAACTAGCTGGATTCAAGAAGTAAAGAAAGATTTAGAAAGAAATAATATAAGTGAAGAAGAAACGGTGAACAGAGAGATCTTTAGAAAAAGGGTATTAAGTATGAAAGGATTCCAAGGAAGATTGCCAAAGAAACCTGGTGCGAAGTGGTCCGAGGACAGAAAGAAGCAGCATAGTGAACGGATGAAGGAGTACTGGAGGGAACGGAAGAGAAAACAACAAAGTGTGAAGAATTGAAATTGGCACGTGGTCCCTAGCAGGCATCATCGGAAAGAAGAAGAATAATAAATTCTGTTATTACTATTTTGATATTGGAATATTGTGAAGATTAACTGAGTGTGAGAATAATAATTATTTGAGGAGAAATTAAACTAATTAAATGATAGTAGATGACAACAACTTCTATTGTTAATAATAATTTATATTGATTCAATATAACGTCTTTTGAGATACAACATATTTATTTTCATATCACTATTTAAAAGATGAGAATTTATAAACAATTTGTTCTTAGAAACAAAGTTAACAAGATGCAAACAATATTAACATTCGACCACTATGTTAGCTGAATATTAATATTATGTTGATGAAATACTACAAAAGAATTTAGTGAAATAATTTTCCATAATTCTTTTTGTTTGTTTGTGTGGAAAACAAAATCTGCAAGTGAAAGTGATACAAATTTTCAAAATATTTATCAAATACTTGAACAATCATAATCAATCTTCCGAAAGCTGAAACTATGAAGTGTACAGAGAGGGATCATTTGAACTCATCGTCGAATCATGATCGCCTAAAGTAGTGTAAATAAGAGATTTATTTTTAATGATACCAGAATGGACCATTAATTTTCTGGGTATAATCCATCGAAGAGTTGGGCCTGCATACGCCCCTCTGTCCAAGGGGCACCGTGTCTTCTCTTCGGTCGCTCGTCTTGGTTTAGCCCGTTCGACAATATTTTCTTGCGGAAGAGGTCTCTGTTAAGGGCGTCTTCAGCTGAGATATATAGTATTTACAGGTCTTCTTTTGTATTTCTAAACCAGGGATTTGTGGTTTTGGTGTTTGAATCAAAAAAGTGAACGATCTCTTTAGTTAACTTTCATCCGCCTATTCTTCTCAGGTGACCGTAAAATCTTGCCTTTCTTTTTCGGATTATGTCGGTAATTTTCTCTATTTTGTTGTAGACCTCCTCGTTGGACCTCTTTTGATGGATTCCATTTTTGTAATTTGATCCCAAGATTTCTCTCACAATTTTGAGCTCTTTTTTCTCCAGTTCTTCAAGGAGTCCTTTGTTGTTGGCATTTATTACTATTAGGTTTTTTAAAATCGTTTTGCCCATGTACGGAGCGCGCTTGAACTTATTTTGGACAATGTTCCTTCTTCTTTTCTCCCCAATATCTCTTCATTCGTTCAATGTTTTCCTTTCTGCGTGCTTCTGTCCAGCCTGTATTTTTCCTTTTTGGTTTCTCTGCAAATTTATGTTTGTTTACCAGGCTTCTAAATTTTACTCTATCTGGAATGGTTTTCTCAGCAATACCCATTTCTTGTAGATCGTCATGAATTTCTATTAACCAATTTTTGCGGATTTCCAGGATTAGCGCTAGATTTAGAATTCTATTTGTCAGCCTGTCGTTATCCATTCTGTGAGGGTGTCCGTAGAATTGTAATCGTCGTTTTCTGATAGTATATGTGTTTTTTTCTGCGGATTGAAATTTCATGTAGTTTCTTTTTCATCCAAATTCCATTTTCGAACTTTGGTCCTAGGATTTTCCTGTGAATTTTGCTCTCTTGTTTCTCGATGCTTTTCATTTGTGACCTGCCCCAAATTATCAGTGTTTCGGATATTATTATTCTTCTTCTTTCTTTGATTCGGCCAACTAGGGACCACGTCAGTTCAACTGTATCTTCTTCCGAGCTCTTACTACCCCCCAGTGTTTCCGCATTCGTCTCCGGTATTGTTCTTTTCTCTCTTGGGACCACGTCTTCCCTGTCTTCAGCTTCGGCTTTTCCTGGAAACCTCTGTGCCTACGTAGTTTTTCCTGAAGTGGAACACGCTCCTGGATATCTTTAGGGGAATTTTCCATTTCACGTAGATCTTTCTTAACTTCCGTGAACCATGCCCCTTTGGTTTTCTTATCTCGAAAGTACGTCAATATCCGTTTTGATATCCTGCCAGGGCTCATTCTTGTCACGTGGCTATAAAAGGCAATCCTTCTTTTTCGAATCGTGTCACTGATCTTCTCCACGTGCTTGTATAATTCGTGGTTGTGGCGCCTTCTGTACTCGCTGTTTTCTTTGACAGGATCCAAGATTTTCCTAAAAATCTTCCTTCCTTTCGCCTCTAGTTTTTTCATTAGACCTTTCTTGCTCATTATTAGAGTCTCTGCCGCATACAGGGCCTCTGGTCGAATAACAGTGCAGTAATGTCTAATTTTGGCGTTAGAGGTTATCGATCTCTTATTGCAGATGTCTTTAGTCAGGTTGTATGCCATTTTCATTTTATTATTATTATTATTATTATTATTATTATTATTATTATCATTATTATTATTATTATTATTATTATTATTATTATTATTATTGCATTTCCAATGCATAGAATGAACCATATTTTCCCCAGCATATTAGAGGTATAGTTCGACTATGACGGAATATTTACAACTTGAATTACATTATGGAAGATGCGATGGATGAATGTAAGAAAATGAGAATAACAGCATAAATTTTTAGCCCTTTTCATTTTATGAAAAAAAATGCGCTTATGAGATCACCTTTTGTCCGTGTGTCTGTGTGTGCGTGTGTGTGTGATTCGTGTGTATGTCTCCCTAACAACTTCTAAATGGCTGGAGCGTATTCAATGAAACTAGGTAAGGTCATAGCACCATTTCGGCTGACCCCGACCGTGCCCTTCAAATTGTATTACGTCTCACCAATCCAAAATGGCAGCTGTGCGAAGTATTCCTCCAGCATTAAATATCTCCGAAACTGTTACCGATATCACCATAATATTTGTTACGGTGATCAAGGGAACTACTAGAAGTTCACCCATCAGGCCTTCGTAAAACTGGTAACTACAAAACCAACATGGCGGCCAAGGGAATTCGCAACTTTAAAATAGATGTTTCTCACGATTTAACCAACCAAACGCAATGAAATTTGGTACAGTATATGTTTAGACAAAACAAGTAAAGAAGTGGGCCTTACAATGAACCCGAAGAAAACGAAGCTGATGACCAATGCGTTAGAAGCCCCAATTAATGTGAACGGAGAAACACTGGAATATGTTGAAGAATATGTATATCTCGGTCAGAACATGTCATTTTCAAGTCGTTCAGAGAAAGAGGTCAAACGAAGAATAGGACAAGCATGGAAGAGCTTTTGGTCCCTAAAGTTTATACTGGCTGACAAGACCCAAAAACACACTTTAAAGGCTGAAGTTCTGGAAAAATGCGTTATACCGGTGTTACTATATGGTTGCCAAACTTGGGCATTAACATCGAAACAAAGACAAATGATCCAGAGATGTCAACGGAAAATGGAAAGGAAGATACTTCATGTCTCATTGAGAGATAGAATACGGAACGAAGATTTAAGAAGGAGAACCGGCATGAAAGACGCTATGACATCAGCAGACCAGATCAAATGGAGATGGGGTGGACATGTAGCGAGATTAGATCCTAACCGATGGACGTACAAAATGACGATGTGGGACCCAAGAACAGGAAGACGAAACGTTGGGAGACAAAGAATCAGATGGGCAGACTGGTTCGTAAAATGGGGAGGAAAACAATGGACAAGAACAGCGAAGATGAGGCAGGAGTGGAAAGACCTAGGAAGACTCGCATGCAGTGACCAATAAAACAATGCATCAACTAGAAAGACACCGTTCAGTGGGCATGCAGCAAAGCGGTACATATCTCTGGTGTGCAATAAAGGCTTCTCACAGAGCGGTGACCTCAAGAAGCACACTGTTGTTCATACTGGAGTGAAGTAATACACTTGTAGCACATGTGAGAAGTCATTTGCATGGCGGACAGAACTAATGGAACATTGTCTCGCGCTCTAATTTGAGGAAACATCATCGTGTTCACTAGGGAAAATAACCTTACTGCATCACAAGGAATTCAAAAGGTTCAACTATCTTGCGAAACACTTATTAATTCGTTCCGGGACCACATGTGCACAACATAGTGAATGATTTGTGGGATGTTAAAGAACGTGTATAGGTATCTGCATCCAAACTAGATGTTAAAACTCCACCGGTAAGGTTTTGTATTGCATTTTAAAAAGACCTATTTGAAACGGTTCAATATACGTAGATTTTACTGAAGAATGAAGACTTCGCAGTTTCTGTCATTGTTCAAGTGCTTAGACAGGGTAATCTTTGTGCTTAGTGGCAATGGGAAGCTCCCAGATATTAATTGATGGCTATTATGATTTCCGTAATACTAATGGATATTTGAGGCCTTGATATCGCCAGACTCAGAAATGAAGATTGTTGTAGCGAATTTTATGCCATCGTAATAATTTACTTAATCTTTAATCAGCTGCACATCTATATAGAAGGCCCAATCAGAAAGAATAACCCCGAATGCTCCTCAGGACTTGCTCACCTGATGAGTTAAAACTGAGCAATTCCCTGCAAAGCAGGAGGCCATAGCCCTTATGGGATTTGTAAGGCTATTTATTTATTTATTTATATTTATTTATTTATGTTTATACACGTTGTAAAACACCGACATCTAATTTCGTTTAATTGTTTACATAACCCCAAGATGGCGTCCGTGCGAAATATTTCACTGGCATTCTATATCTCCGAAACTATTAGTGATATCACTCTGAAATATTGTACGGAGATAAAGGGCACTGCTAGAAGTTCATCTGTGAGACTTTCAAAAACCTCTTAACTACAAAACAAACACGGCGGCCAAACAAAGTTGAAAGTATTAAATAGGCTTTTCTCGCGATGTAATCATCCAAACGCAATGAAACTCGGCACAGCAAATGGTTATACATATTGTAATGCACTGGCATATAATATAGTTCAGTCGTTTACATAACCTCCAGATGGCGGCTGTGCGAAATTTTAAAATTAAGTTTTTGTTTCTTGTGTCGTAATCATGCGATCGAAGTGAAAGTTTGAATAATGAACCTGCGCAATATTTTTTCTTTATGGTACTGTACCCGTAAATATCGAGAAGTTACTTGTTGATCATCCAAAGCACAGCTGGATTGTAGAATAATGTATGTTTCCGGCTAAATGAACAATCAAATTCACGCCAACAAGCTCTTCGGGATTATACACAGTAGTCTACGAGCGTGTTATGGATCAAAACTAACTAGCTTTAATGGGTAGAGTATAAAACTTACCTTAGTCTCGGGGCTTTGTTGGATAAAAGGACATCCTATCTAAATTAGGCTGTTCCATAACACGTCTCTGCTTATAGTATAAAATAAGGTACACGAAACACGGCGTGTAAAAATATAAATTTATTAATAAAACTTAATAACAATAAATAACAAATGACACCCTTATATTCTTACTCATTTACGCCACTGAAGTACTCAATACTTGCCACACACACACACTGGCATTCCTGGTTACAATATGTAAAGACTCTGCAGTTTTTGAAATCATAAAATAATAAAACAATTTACTTGAGATTTAACGAGCCTTGCATTCCATCTAAAACATTTAACTTTAATGGCGTGTGCCTGCTGCATAGCTGGTTTACTCTCTCGTAAAGCTATGACACGGTCCACAGATATTTTCATTCATAAAATATACCCAGCTGCGAAACTGGTTTCATTTTATAACAATCTGACCTTGGCAGATTAACGGGTCCTGCTTGTATTGCAACTGTCAAAGCTTCCCGTAAAATGAACTCAGTGAAATCACATCGTCTTCTCCATCATTTAAAAGTTACAAAACTCCTCCTAAAACAATCATTCTTATGACACATACACACACAATTTACTACACACTTTCTACCATCCACTTACGCCATTTGCAACTGACGAAGTTTCCATACACGCCTCATTCATCGCAATCGCAAACACTTACTTCAAAAATATATACTCCTAAAATCTATAGACAATATTAAAAACATGAAGTAAAAATTATTATTACAAATAATGAAAACCCTTAATTGAACAATTATGAAAATGATATGTACAATATCTACACACGTCTATCATTCCAAAAACATTTACTCTCATAACGATATTTCTCAGATAGCAAGATTATTAATACTATCGCTGGTTTAAAGTTTCCCTTCATCAATACTATAAATATTTACAATTCTATACCATCAAAGTCAAAATTGGTTAGTTGTCATCATCGGTTTGATATGACCTATCAGCAAAGGTGAGTTCATATTATTATTACAATTCCAGGTTTAATATAGATTAATAATACTTTAGTGGACAAGGATTATATAACGTTTCCCAACGTAGATCCGCCTACTCCCGACGTCTATCTCGTAGATCTAATCACACTCAGAAGTTCTCAATAACTCTACTAATACACAACAATGCTTTCACTTCTTCTCACAGCAGTACTTCAATATAATAATACGGCAGTATCCTCGTATTTCACTTACAGAACTCCAATAACTGCATCACAATTGTTCCCAACAATTGATCAATAGTACTTGCATTACTTCCTCCTAGCATTTATTTTAGCGTTGTTCCAATCCACTGCTTACAAGTTAAAAGCAATATCTGTTCTAATGACACACTTATCGTTCTCAAAACCATTCTAATGAAAAAATTTTGAGGTTTATTAAACGTTGTTACTCTGATATAAAATGGCATGCCTCTATACATTTAATAAGAATAAATACACACGTTTCTCCATACTGATCATTACTACAAAATAGCACGACTGCAATACTACATTCACAAATAACGTAGTGTTATATTTGTGCATTAATAACAACTCGTGTTATTTCAGCGTTCAATAAGTATCAATCACGAATGGATGAGATTCTATCTAACTTTCCCAATTGTCGGATGAATTGTCTTTCAAGAAGATATGTATCTATACATTTAATGAAGGGCAAAGCCTTCCTTCAACTCAATATAGGTTTGTCAACGACCAAATGTATCATCATTCTACACAAAGAATGTTCATAAGTACTTGACTTCACGTCGTAATCATAACGAATATAACTTGCTAGATCGACGGAATGTTTATAGTAATGGGTGATATTTCACAGTATTTCACGCGTAGATCTCTTCACCTAACTACAATTCTTCATACAATAAGAATGCCCAATTCATTTTACTCAAAAATGAATTTACTAAAATATCAAAGACAAAGTGTCTGGCATCTTGAATATAAATCGAAAATAGTCGAATAATAACTTCATAAAGATTGCCAAGTGGAAAATCAATTTTCAAACAAATTGACTTCAGTTCAAGAACTGAATCCTTAAAGTTTTCAAGTATAGATGACTAAAGACCATCATCCTATACGATCTTGTAGAATAAACTTGATAAACATCGAAGTGAAAATACATGAATTAAATATGGGGAATTTTTGTTCACAAATGCTGTCATAATAAACTACAATATAATGTAAAACATTTCTACATTTGTCTTGTAGGCAATTGAAGTTCATTTTCATGTATTCGAAAATACCTAGCTTTATCATCTCCCAGCTATGAATTGGTGAAACCAAATCCGTTCCACGCCAGTGGACACGCAGCGACCTCGGGAATAGAAAGATTTCCTCCCCAGCAAACACTCGTCTCCTCCGGACATCAAACCTCGTTCGTCGAATTTGGTGTCCCTCTCGAACAATCATCGGGCCTGATTTCTTCTATCTTCTGTCTTCCCGTTGATGACTCTTCATTTGCAGTCATATCTCGAAAGTTCTCCATCATTATCGAGCAATATATACGCAATAGTATCATCGTTACAAATAAGTTTGTAAGTTGTACATCGAATCACGATCGCAGATGTTAATGTTCATTTGGTTGGTCAATGAAAGATTATATTTGCTCATAGTCGAGAATTAATGTACATGAAAGTACATTAAACGTACTGGATGTAAGTGAACATAATGTTTCATGTTGTCTCGGCATTGTAGACATCCTAGATGTTTTACATATTCTTGTTGTTAATTAACGCTGTTCCATGTTGTCATCCACAACTCTGTATCGGCATACCCCAGTCGCACAAAAGTCTTAGTCCATCATCTCACTGATTATTAATGTATTATAAAATAATTCCACTTGATAAATGTTTGTAGCCATCATAATATTCAAATAATACAAAGTCTCAATGCTCATATAGAATCACTGTATTTATCACTTATTTCCGTAACGTGGACTTGACTATGCTGAAATCTCGCCGCTCTAAAAGAGTTTCTTTTTGCTGAAATACGCAACTTTCTCTGACAGATATAAATCGTCGTAAAACTGTCTAATTTCTCAACTTATTCACTTAAAATCTTCATAAACCGTTGTTATGTATCTAAATGTATATACTGGATACAATTTACTTCCGCTAAACTCGAACACTTAATCGCTATAGACTATTATTGACTGCGCTCAACTTCACTTAGATTAGTTAGCGAGGCTTTACTATAAGCTAGCCGTGATCGGCGCTGTCTCTCGAGTCGGGTCTGTCCGCACTCGGCTGAAGTCTGGGGGAATGAACTGTCCCGGGTAACACGTCTTGTATCTTAGAAGTCTGCCAGAATAAGAACCCTTCTTCAAGTCGACCCCGCTCCAACTCTCCTTAATGCCGACGCCATTGTTGGTCCTGCGCAGATAATGGTGCGCACTTGTAATAAAGCTTATTACAGTGAATTTCTTCTCTTTTGCGACATTTAAAGTATTACTAATATATTCTCTTAATTTTCTTGATAATTTCAATGGAATAAAATTGTTACATAGGGCTTAAATGGAATAGTTAATCACATTAACTAGGTAAAATCCATATCTGCTTCCGTAAACCTTCTTCTCATTGGCTGTGGGCATATATACAATGATATATTTTATAACAATTAATTAGTAATATTTCACGGTATTACCTTGTTGCTAGGCACTTTTCAATGTTCTAGTATATTCTGTAGCGTCTCTGATCACGTGACTGGTTTCTCCAACTGCCTGCGTTCGCTAACAAAGCTCGCTCGAGCCAATTTCCAGGATTTATATTTCAATGTTAAACTGTATCATGGGGCTCGAAAAATATCATCTTTTTAATCATGTAGCATTCAAATTTTGGGTGCATTACATAACTATATGGCCTATACATACAACAATCCAAAAATGGCGACCATCCGAAATATTTAGACGGTTCTCAGTATCTACGAATCATTTAGAGCAATCAATCTGATTTTTTAAATTTTCATAGAGGCTATGAACAGAAGTTCATCTATAGGACTTTCAATAACCTGGTGAGAACAAATCCGACATGGTGGCGACGCGAAATATAAATATTCAAGTGGACGTTTCTCGCGATTTAACCATCCGAGTGCAGTGGAACTTTGTAAGTAAATGCTTATACAAATGTTAATCCACTGACATCTAGTTTATTTCAATTGTTTCCATAACCACAAGATGGTAGCTGTGCAAAATTTTAAAATCTCGTTTGTACTTCATGTGTCCAAATCATGCGATTGACGTTTGAATACCACACGTACACAATAATCTTCAAGTAATAGTATATAAATAAAAATCAAACATGGCGACCATCTGAAATATTTAAACGGTCCTCAATATCTACGAATCTATTACACCAATCAAACTGAATTTTGTTATGTTGATAGATGCAATTGACATGAGTTTGATATATGAAAATAGGCTGTATAGTTCTTCACGGAACTTCTTGTTAAGTATAGAATACAGAGGTGTTGTCAGTTCATTATTCCAGTGACTCAGTTGACAATTTATAATATGTCCATCTCTTTCAAAGTCAGGGCAGTCGAAAAGCAGGTGTTACAATTTAGGAGGTTCCATAAAAGCATTTACAACAATGATATGAAATCTCTCGAAGATGGCCTTGAATCATATCCGTATAATATACCCAATCGGAGACTGGTACACGAATCGAACACGCAGGCACTTGGAAATGTTGGATAAATTCACCACAGTATGAAGAAAGGATTCGGTAGATTTGGTCTTAGAAACGAGACACATGCGAAAAGCAGACGCTTAATTAAAAATACCGGAAAGAAAAAATATCATTAACGTCAAACGATATGGGGTAACCAGAGCTAAAACCCATTAAAACGTGCTCAGCGATGGTATTTGTTGAACATTAAAAGGATGAAGTCATACATGAGACGCAACAAGACTGGAAGTGTTTATGAAGACTCTAATAGCCATATTAATGGGGAACTATTTACGAATTGATGAAAATGACCTAGGGGAGCGAGAACTTAGAAGAGCGCAACTCAGCAGATTATTATGTGTGGGCGCGGCGAAAAACATCGTCTTATATTCAAAAATTAGCGAATAACAATTAGGCCAGCCATTGAAGTAAAAATATAAAATCAGATTGATTAATCTAAAATGGAATAAGATTTTTTAAATGCGTTAAACATCATAATATATGCACAGTTAAAAACTGCTGACGCTAGATGATGTCATCAGAGCTACGCGGACTAATCAGCGAAGGCGGAACGAGTGATGAAGTAGGCCCCGCAAGAGGCATGATAATTAATTGAATTAATTAAGAAGAATGTAATAACGAATTCAAATCCGCACGATGTCTAATCGACATTCAGAGTAATAGCTACTCGCTGGTAAATTCTGAAGAAGATCAGAGCATAAACTCAGAAGTTAGCCTCTGAAGGTAACTAAAGGACTATATTCTTTATTGAATTAGATATAAGGGCCTAAGGGCAGATTCAAAGTCAGTCATCTCATACGCCGTGCGGAGGCACGCACAGTTATCTCGCGGGTTCCAGGGGAACACCACGCTACTTAGATTCAAGCACAGTCATCTACAGCACTCTAGTGAAGGAGTCACGTTGGTTCGAAACCAAACTAGTGGACATTGTGGATCTTAGAGGATCGCCACGCTGATCGATAGTATCACAAGAACAGTTCTTCATAACCGAAGCGGGTAACGCTAGGCAACGTAAGAACTCAGGTTCACGCTAGCAACCAAATATTTAAGACGATTGAAGTGATCTTAACGAGTAAAAGTTAACCCGAACATAGGAATATATGGACCTTGATGGAAGGCCAAGATTTCACGATACAGAACAGTTCGCGATAAAGTGTGACCGGTGGAACTAAAAGCTAGAACCACGGTAGTTACAAACAGTCTATTAACGCCTTAAATGCAGATAAGGGTTAAACACTCCTTGAGTTGTAACAAGCAGAATAGAGACTGAATCTGTGAAGTTTTAAAGCAGAATTCGTCAGATAGGAGATAGAAGAAGTACGTGACAGAGGCAGATTCGAAAACCAGAGAGGGAAGAGTAGGAGACACATTCGAGAGAACGGGTTTTCCAGTAGAAATATTGCCAGGAGGATAGGGAAGGAAAGACTTCTCCTGCAATCTGAGATTCGATAATAAGACAGTTATACGTATCTGCATGACAGAATTACACGGATCGAGCGTGAAATGCACGTCAGTGTAGACAAACGTGTGTAAAGTGTGTATGTAAAATTGATAAATATTTTTTTAAATCCCAAGTGTATATGGGATTATTATTAGTGTTTTTATGTGTATTTAAGTTAGGAAAAGTGTTAATTTCAAGAAAATGTGTGATTATAAATATTGTGTGTTAAAAGTTAACGAATGTGTAAATCAAAGTGCAAATATGTGTAACTAAATAATGCCAAGAGATGGGTGAACCTATCGTTAAATGCAGTCTCCCGCCTGACAGAGGAAGGGGTAAGTAATGTGAATTTCCATTACTATATGTTAAATTACGCACCAGGGTAAATTGTATTGTGTTATCATGAACCAATGGTTGGTTGATATTGTGAAAGTAAATGTTATAACTGTTTAATGTAAAGTTGTGTAACCCGTATGAAATGAAAATTATGCAGTTCAAAGGAATTTTGTAAGGGGGAACCGAGTATAGTTAATTAGACCGATGATGGGTTTGTACATCATAGTAACATTGTGAGGTTTGAAGTTCCAGTTAAGGAGACCACCCGATAAGTATAAGCCTACATTATTACAGAATAACCATAGTTGATTTTGTCTAACCATATAATCACCCCAAACAGACAAATTCCGGATTTTTATCACTATTTTAGAAGTTCACCTAACATTAGTTATACCACATTTAGCATACACCGACAGTTGCATTACCAACACTGCAACTAAATAATTGTACATATTGTATATATTCTTCACCTGTATTCTCAAACATAGATGTTATAGCCTAAGTGTAATGGATCTGATGATGATCGCTTGACGAACGAAACTGGTCATCCTAGTGTATTTATTAATCTTATGTAATTTATTTCAGGATTAGGGCATAACCCAGATCTTTTTGGGTACATTCGTGTTGACCGACTGAAAAGCACCAAACTCTTGTTTACATCATAGTAAAGTAAATTAAAGTAAAGTACGGTAAAGTAAAGTGAAAAAAAGTAATTAGACCAGTTATGGATTTGTAAACAAGTAAATCAGCGGTGAACAAGTACACCAGGACTAAATTTTAAAATAAATAATGAGTTTTTATACTCCGTGAATGAATAAGTAAAGGGTTTTTGGATGCCTTAAAGTGAGATAAATAAGTAAATGGTTTTGTAGACCTAAATAATGAGTTGAATAAGAGAAGGGGTTGTAACATAAAATAAATAATTATGGAAATAATGGGATGTTATGCCATGTTGAAGGGAAAGTAAAAATACTGGTAGGAAGACCTAGTTAAACAGACCGTAAATAAAGGCAAATGATTAAAACAAATTAAATACCTTTACTCTGACAAGGGTAAATGTATTTAAGTTTATGAGTAATGAATATCCAAGCATATGATTGTGCCATAAAGTGCTAAGCTACAGTGCTCAAACTTATATATTTGAATTGCTGGAGATGGGGCCATTAATGCCAGTAAACATTTTTGTGAATTCATTGAATTCTGGCGATTAATATCAGTTATAATTATACTCGGATAACCGGTTCCCTCTTTCAAAGAACTAAGAGACACGGCAAATAAACAGGTTGGTTTTAAGCTCAGATGGGATTATGAGTCCACTGGAGCCTTATAGCATTTTGGTGTGTAATCTTATATATATACTAGCAGAAGTACCCATTCTCCGAACGGTCTTCGGTATTAATAACCAGATGTTACCTATTGATCTACTGTTGCAATGTTTAGGGGCTTGGAACCTGTTTGTTGGCAAAGAAAAATGATTAGCTAAAATGTGCTCTCAAACTAAATTTACCTAACGTGTTCTTCCTGGCGTGAAAATAAAAATGAAAACCTCGTAGACGAATCGCAATACACGTCACATACGAACTGACCCTAACCGTTGTGTCAAGTGCCCAACTACAGGAAGACCCCTTTTATAAAGTATAAAGGCTTGTTGTTAATGAAAATTCAGTTTTCTTTAGCCTCCAATGGCCCAAATTCCTAAAATCAGCAAAAAACAGTCTACTATTTCAAATCAGGAATTTTTGAAAATAATGTTGCTGTTTGGAGATATAATAGACCTTCTGTACGACATATCGCACGTGTAAGTCGTGTGAAAAAAATCTAGGTTACTCCTTGAACCCCTTAAGTGCATTGATGAATTTTACAGTTTTAGTTGGTTCCGTGATAACCTTATAGCCATTTGCAACCTTTCACAGAAATGTAATAAATGGAGTGGCATTACTTATTCAAGAAGTAGATCGAAAGTTGGATGCCACCTCTTGAGATACTTTTGTCATGGTTAGTGGCTTGCATTCCTTCTTTAGTTTATTAAATGAAATTAGTTTTCTGGTAATATCTAAGAAACTGTTGGGTTTAGAGCCTTAAAATATAGTTTTCGGGGACCCTTTACGGCTCTTGAGGGGTCCCGAGTTTTGTTTCTGACACCAAGGGTTTGAAAATGAGTTTGTCTCGTCTTTGTAAGCCATAATAATGATAATAATTAAAATAATTGTAATAATGATAATATAACAATATAGGGATAGGGATATAATAGACCTTCCGTACCATACCCGCACGTGTAAATCGCGTTAAAAAATTCTAGAGTACCCCTTGTCCCCTTAAGCGCATTATATGTATAGATGAATATTTCAGCTTAATTTGGATCCGTTATAACCTTATTGTCGTTTGAAAACCTTCACAGTAATATAATAAATGGAATTGCATTGCGTCTTACAGAAATAGATGGACCTCTGAGATTCTGTTGCCATTATTACCGGCATGCATTCCTTCATTAATTTATTAAGTGAAATTAGTATTTTGGGAATGTCTCGAAAAATGTTTGTTTTAGGGCCTTAAAATGTGATTTTCGGGGTTCTTTTAGGGCCCCCGAGTTTCATTTCTCTCATTGAGGGGCTGAAAATGAGCTTTCTCACACCCTTCTACGCTTATTTCAGCTTGTATTTTAAGGGGGTAGGCCCCCTGTTATGAGAGGTACGGAGAAGAGTTACATCAATGATTAGTGTCGTGCCTCTGATGGATATCTGCACCATATTTTACGTCAATCCACTCAGCCGTTCTCGAGTTATAAGGACACAAAATATTGTCCACAGACAAACAGACAGACAGACAGACAAAAAAAATATTTTTGCGTGCATCCGTCACAAAACAGTCTGAGACGGGCAAATATGTCAAATTTCCGTGGAAATGCAGAAAAAACAGGCGAACATTCCTTTTTTATATAATAGAGAAGGGATATAATAGACCTTCCGTACCATACCCGCACGTGTAAATCGCGTGAAAAAATTCTCGAGTACCCCTTGACCCCTTAAGCGCATTGTATGTATTGATGAATATTTCAGCTTAATTTGGATCCATTATAACCTTATAGCCGTTTGCAAACCTTCACAGTAATGTAATAAATGGAATTGCATTTCGTCTTACAGAAATAGATGGTTGGTTGGTTGGTTCCTTAGTTTAGGGGCTGGGACAACGCGGTCATGTAGCCCCGTGTACTTTGGGTGAGTGTAGAATCTGTCTGATAACCGGTGTTAATTGTGATGACTGTATTAGTGTGTGTATCTGTTTTTTTAATTCAAGTAGGGACTGCAACTTTGAATTTTCAAATAGTTCCTACTTTTGCCGCCAAACGCCACCGTCAATGACTACTAGGCCTAGTTCAGAACTAGCTACTAGACGCCACCGCAGTCGGCTCTTGGCAACGAACGTAGCAACCAAAGAGCGTTGTTTACATTCTTAACCTATCCAATTTAGTTTCACACAGGTGTAATTAGTGGAAAGATCTTTAACATGCCATAAATCTATGACATGGGACCGCCGGCTTTACTTCCCCTCCGAAGGAAGGCATACTGAGGGATTTTTAACGCTCTTAAAAAATCCGACGGCTTCGGCCGGGTTTGAACCAAGAAATAGATGGACCTCTGAGATTCAGTTGCCATGGTTACCGGCATGCATTCTTTCATTAATTTATTAAGTGAAAATAGTTTTCTGGGAATATCTCAAAAACTGTTGGTTTTAGGGCCTTAAAATGTGGTTTTCGGGGTCCCTTTAGGGTTTCGCTTCTCACATTGAGGGGCTGAAAATGAGCTTTGTTTCACCCTTATACGCCTATTTACACATGTATTTTAAGGGGGTAGGGCACCTTTTATAAGAGGTACGGAGAAAAGTTACATCAATGATTGGTGTCGTGCCTCTGAAGGATATCTGTATCAAATTTTACGTTGATCCACTCAGCCGTTCTCGAGTTATAAGGACACAAAAAATTGTCCACAGACAAACAAACAAACAAACAAACAAACAGACAGACAAATAAAAATAATATTTTTGCGCGCATCCATCATAAAACAGTCTGAAACGCGCAAATATCACAAATTTCCGTGGAAATTCAGAAAAAACAGATAAACTTTCATTTTTATATATATAGTGATAAAACGGAATGTCTGTGTGTTCGTCTTTTATACGTTCACTAGCTGAAGTACCCGTGCTTCGCTACGCGTCATAAATAAATTAAAATGTGAAGGTGACAGTTAAAACAGGGGATAGGCGAGGTGCTGCGCAGAGGGAGATTAAGGATGGAACATTTTGTCCAACTACACCGCACGGCGTTGACCGTGTTTTATAGCACAAATTTAGGTTTTACTCGCTAACCGTTAGAGATACCTTTCGGATAGAAAATGTAATTTTAAACCTCGTATATGCCATTAAAAGTTTGCTATTTCTTAGCGTTTTCTTTTTATTTGAAATGGAAATATGAAAGTTTGAAACCAAAGGGAGTAGTGTGGTCACAAAATGGTCGCCATCTTTAAATAGTGCAAAGAATTGAAATCAAAAGTAACCTATATGTTAACCAGGTAAATCAGCTACTTCCATGTAAAATTCATGTAAATCGGACCAGTGGTACTTGCGTGATTGAGTAATACACAGACACACACCATCGCATTTTTAGCCACGCTTCGCCCGCGTCATAGTCATGTCATATTGTTATTCAATGAAATGCAGGTTTAACCCCCGTTAACACCCCTTTAGAACCTGAATACCCAAAAATCCCCCCTTAGTAGACGTTTTCGACACACAACAAACATATCCCCAAATTATCATTCTTTTAACTTTAATAGTTTTGGTTGGTCGATGAGAGTGAACATCCAAAAATCCTTCCTTAGTAGACGTTTTTCTTCCAGAATTTCACCCCTCCCCATAGGCCCCTTAAATTGCATTTATGAAAAAACGGTCGAACACCTATTAACTTATTTTTTAAGCTGTCTTTTTTCCCCTGAGTTTGATGAGTGAGTGAGTGAGTTAGTCAGTCAGTTAGGACACTTTCTCTCCTTTTTCCCCCAGAATTTCACCCCACCCCATTGGCCCCTTAAATTAATTTATAAAAAACGGTCGAACACCGATTTAATTACTTTTTAAGCTGATTTTTTTCGCAGAGTTTCAAATTTCTCGCCTATGTCGTTTAAGAGTTAGGCCTACACGCTCCGTTAGGAATCCTTCAACCCCCACTTTTCACCCCTTTAACCTCATAATAATACACCACATCCAAAAACCCTTAGACACATGTCTGCTTATTTTTAATGATTAGTTTATATGCCGAGTATCACAACCAAAAATGAAACCACTCGTGAGATATTGTTATTCAATGAAATGCAGGTTTAACCCCCTTAAGACCCCTTTAGAACTTGAATATCTAAAAATCCTCCCTTAGTGTACGGTTTTGACATACAACGAACATATCCCCGAAATGCCATGTTTCCAACTTCAATATTTTTGGCTGGACGATGACGAGTGAGTGAATGAGTCAGGACATTTTCTTTCAATTTTTCTTTTCTTCAGAATTTCACCCCTCCCGATGAACCCCTTCAATTTGATTGATCAAAGAAACTGTCGAAAAGTTATTTACTTACTTTAAAGCAGTTTTTCCCCTCTGAGTTTGATGAGTGAGTCAGTCAGTCAATCAGTTAGGACACTTTCTTTCCTGTTTCCCCCTCCCCCACCCCCAAACCCCCAGAATTTCACCCCTCCACATGGGCCCCTTAAATTGGATTTATGAAAAATAACGGTGAAATACATATTTACTTAGTTTTTATGCTGATTTTTTTCCGCTTAGTTTCAAATTCCTCGCCTATGTCGTTTAAGGGATACACGCTCCGTTAGGAATCTTTCAATCCCCACTTTTCACCACTTTCACCTCATAATATACACCACATCGAAAAACCCTCAGACACGTGTCTTCTTACATTTTAATGATGAGTTTATATGCCGTGTATCACATCCCCCAATGAAACCAATCGGGAGATATTGTTATTCAATGAAATGCAGGTTTAACCCCCTTAAGACCCCTTAAGAACCTGAATATCCGAGAATCCTCCATTAGTAGACGGTTTTGACATACAATGAACATATCCCCAAACTGTCATGATTCTAACTTCAAAAATTTTGGCTGGGCGATGATGAGAGAGTGAGTGAGTCAGGACTTTTTCTTTCAATTTTCTTTTTTCAGAATTTCACCCCTCCCCATGAACCCCTTAAATTTGAATTATGAAAAAAAACTGTCGAAAAGCTATTTACTTACTTTAAAGCAGTTTTTCCCCCTTGAGTTTGATGAGTGAGTCAGTCAGTCAATCATTTAGGACACTTTCTTTTCCTGTCCCCCCCCCCCCCCCCAGAATTTCACCCCTCCCCATGGGCCCCTTAAATTGGATTTATGAAAATCGGTCAAACACATATTTACTTCTTTTTATGTTGATTTTTTTCGCTGAGTTTCAAACTCCTCGCCTATGTCGTTTAAGAGATACACGCTCCGTTAGGAATCTTTCAATCCCCGCTTTTCACCACTTTCACCTCATAATATACACCACATCGAAAAACCCTCAGACACGTGTCTTTTTATTAGCCTATTTTCAATTTTGAAATAATAGGCTTATGAGATCACCTTTTGTCCGTGTGTGTGTGCGTGTGTGTGCGTGTGTGTGTGTGTGTGCGTGTGTGTGAGCGGTGTGTGTGTGTGTCCCCCTAATAAATTCTAAACGGCTAGAGCGATTTCAATGAAACTCGGTAAGTTCATAGCACTACTCCGGGCGACCTCGACCGTGCCCTTCAAATTTTGTTATGTCTCACCAATCCAACATGGCAGCTGTGCGAAATATTTCACCAGCATTCAATATCTCCGAAACTATTCCCGATATCACCCTGGAATTTATTACGGTGATAAAGGGAACTACTAGAAGTTCACCTATGTAACTTTTGAAAAACTGGTAACTACAAAACCAACATGGCGGCCACGCGAATTCGCAACATTTAAATAGACGTTTCTCGCGATTTAACCAACCAAACGCAATAAAACTTGGTAGAGTATATGTTTATTCACATTGTAATGCACCGACATCTAACTCCGTTCAAATGTTTACATAACCACAAGATGGTGGCTGTGCAAGATATTTCACCGGCATTCTATATCTCTGAAACTATTAACGGTATCACCCTGTAATTTTGTACGGAGATAAAGGGCGCTACTGGAAGTTCGTCTATAAGACTTTCAAAACCGGTTAACTACAAAACGAACATGGCGGCCAAGCGAATTAGAAAATTTTAAATAGACCTATCTTGCGATTTAATGTTCCAAACGCAATGAAATCTGGCACAGGAAATGTTTATACAAATTGTAATGCACTGGTATCTAATTTAGTTCAATTGTTTACATAACCTCAAGATGGCGATGTGCGAATTTTGAAATTAAGTTTTTTATTTCTTGTGTCGTATTCATGCGATCGAAGTGAAAGTTTGAATAATGAACCTACGCAATAATTTTCCTTTAATGGTACATGACTTATGGCCTAAACATTTAACAATCCAAAATGGCAACCATCTGAGATATTTAGACGGCTCTGAATATCTACGAATCTATTATAGCAATCAAACTGAATATTTGATGTTCAAAGGGGCTATGAACTTAAGTTCACCTATAGGACTTTAAATAACCTGGTGATCACAAATCCAACATGGCGGCGACGCGAAGTATATATATTCACATAGATGTTTCTCGCAATTATCCATCCTAGTGCAGGGAAACTTGGTACAGTAAATTCTTATAAGAATGTTAATCCACTGGCATCTAATTTATTTCAATTGTTTCCATAACCACAAGATTGCAGCTGTGCGAAATTTTAAAATCTCCCTGTTACTTCTTGTGTCCTAATCGTGCGATTGAAATTTGAATGCTACACGTACACAATAATCTTCATGTAACAGTACATAACTCTAGGACCTGCATATATAAAATCCAACATGGCGACCATCCGAAATATTTAGTCGGTTCTCAATATCTACGAATCTATTACAGCAATCAAACTGAAATTTTGTGTGTTGATAGTGGCAATTAACTTAAGTAGGATATATGAAAATAGGCTGTATAGTTCTTCAGGGAACTACTTGTTTTTAAAGATGAGTTTATATGCCGAGTATCACATCCGCCAATGAAACCAATCGGGAGATATTGCTATTCAATGAAATGCAGTTTAACCCCCTTGACACCCCTTTAGAACCAGAATATCCAAAAACCCTTTCTTAGTGGGCGTCTGCGGTCCGTGAGGAAGCTGCATTCCAAATTTCATTCCAATCCGTTCGGTGGTTTCTGAGATTTCGCGATGAATGAATGAATGAGTGAGTGAGTGAGTGGTATTAGACAAATATGTAGTAGATAGATAGTGTCAAGTCTTTGTTATGCTAAACTCGGTTGACAGTGCTGTGTGAGCAGTTGAGTAACCAACGGGATTTCAAATCAAGATCCTCATTTTCTATACCGGTAGTGCAGAGCGCAACTCGAATCCAGTCGGCCGTGTCTCGACTTGAGCTATGTTGCCATGGAAACTATCTGCCTTGCAATTCCTTCATGAGTATATTTTATGATTTGATTAGCCTGTGCTAGAGTGCAAAAGGGCCGAAATCAGAAGAATGAGAAAGACTATCGAAAATTCATGTAGCCAGCGGTTCCTTCTGGGTCCTAAACTATGTGTGTGCAAAATTTGGTTGAGATTGGTGGAACGGTGTAGATTTGTATACGGAACAGACCCACCCACCCACCCACATACATACAGACTTTCACTTTTATATATAAGATAAACCATGCATCCGATTGCGATCAAATTTTGGTGAGTTGTTGTAAACACTTCCGGGAGGTTTATAGGCATAGTTAATCCATTTCAAAATAGATAGCGCGCGAGTAGTTTAAACAAATGCGTAATGGCGATGCGTTCATATGGAAAACATCCGACTGCGATCATATGTTGGTGAGTTGTTGTGCACAGTCCCGGAAAAGTTATAGGCGTAGTAAATCCAATTTACAATACAGTAGATGGAGCACGAGTAGCTTCAAAAAAATGGCGTGCGTTTGTTTCAAGAAAGTCCCACATGCGTTCATATGCCATTAATCCCATTGCAATGAAACTTGGGTGAGATGTTCTGTACACTTCAGGTAAGGTTTCAGGCTTAGTTAATCCACTTAACAATAGGTAGCGCACGAGTAGATTCAACAAATGAGCGACGACTCGCGAAGCGTTTCAACAAAGTCCCTTATGCGTCCATATACCATTCGTCTGATAGCGATGAAACTTGGGTGAGATGTTGAGTACCCTTCAGGGAAGGTTTCTGGCTTAGTAAACCCACTTAACAATAAGTAGAGCACGAGTAGATTCAACAAATGAGCGACGACGCGCGAAGCGTTTAAACAAAGTCCCGTATGCGTTCATACACTATTCGTCTGATAGGGATGAAACTTGGGTAAGATGTTGTGTTCACTTCAGGGAAGCTTTCTGGGTTAGTAAATCCACTTAACAATAGGTATCGCACAAGTAGATTATTAAACAAATGGGTGACAACGCGCGAAGTGTTTCAACATAGTCCCATATGCCTTCATATACCATTCGTCCGATAGCGACTAAACTTAGGTGAGTTGTTGTGTACACATCAGGGAAGGTTTCTGGCTCAGTAAATCCACTTAACAATAGGTAGCGCACGAGTAGATTCAACAAATGAGCGACGACGGGCGAAGCGTTTCAACAAAGTCCCGTATGCGTTCATATACCATCCGTCCGATAGCGGTGAAACTTGGGTGAGATGTTGTGTACACTCCAGGGAAGGTTTCTGGCTTAGTATATCCACTTTAAATAGTTATCGCACAAGTAGATTCAACTAATGATCGACGGCACGCGAATCGCATAAACAAAGTCCCGTAGCGTTCAAATACCATTCATCCGATTGCTATGAATCATAGGTTGAATTGTAGTGCACACTCCAGGAAAGGTTTCTGACTTAGTAAATCCTTTTTACATAGGTAGCGCACGAGTTGATTCAACAAACGAGTAACGGCGCGCGTTTCGTTTAAAAAAAAATTCGTATGCGTTCATATACCATGCATGCGATTGCAATGAAATTTAGAGAAATGTTGTTTCCACTCCCGCAAATATTTCTGATTTAGTAAATCCATTTTACAATTGGTAGCGCACGAGTTGATTCAACTAATGAGCGACAGCGCGTGATACGTTTCAACCAAGTCCCGTATGCGTTCATATACCATTCATCCGATTGGGATAAAACGTTGGTGAGTTGAGTACAGTCCTGCGAAGGTGTATGAATTAGTAAATCCATTTTTCAATGGGTGGCGCACAAGTAGATTCAACAAATGAGTGAAGGCGCGAGTATCGTTTAAACAAAACCCGTATGCGTTCATATGCCATTCATCCGATTGCGATGAAACGTTCATGAGTTGCTGTGTACACGCCAGGGAAGGTTTTCGACTTAGTAAATCCATTTTACAATAGGTAGCGTACGAGTATATTCAAGAAATGGGTGACGGCGCTCGAATCGTTTCAACAAAGTCCCGTATGCGTTCATATACCATTCATTTCATTGTTGAGCTCGCTTCCATGATTTCTTTTTGAGATAGTAAATCAATTTTACAATAGTTTAGAGGTGGTTAACGGAAAATAAATAAATATTGGGAATCCAAAAGCACTTCAAGAAACAAAGTTACATTGCCAACACTTTCTTTGATTGGCATTGCAACTCATGCCGGGTACAGCTAGTTTAACATAAAATAAAGGCATGAGAAATATAATGTTGGATTTGGGATTCGATTCCCGACATGTTAAGTGTGGAAAATATAAATTGTGAATGTATTGCAGATTAAAATTCTAAAGCCTGATGATGAATATAATTGAACTCAGAATTTAACTGAAGTGAATGAAATAAATAAAGAATAATGGTATTAAATATAATTATTTACAGTGATTATAAATATGTAGTGAAAGAATGGACAAGAATGGTCCGATTATTTAAGCAAGATGTTGTTAGATGTTTATGATGCTTTAAGTGCTTTTAGAAGCTTATTAATAATTGTGTGAACTTGATTGATAAAATTGATTATCATCAATTTGTATGTCATTTCATTGTTTGATGTTATTTTAGGTGCATTCCTTGGATGATTAAAGCACATTGTAAAGTAGCTTTTGGTTATTTGTGTAGTATTGATGACCTGAAATTGCTCAATATCCGAATGTACGGTCATACGGTGGGATGAACATAACACCCCCCGAAAGCCGGTGGGCTACGTTGGGGTATGACCATGCATTCTCCGTAATCATTTACGGGTACAATAAGAATTCAGTAAACACCAAGTTCGGAAAAACTATTTTACTTTAAAGTCTATGTTGAATCTCAGAAAATAATATTAATCTCGTAACAGATCATTTTGAAGTTGAGATCCAATTGTTGTTCCGCTGGTGAGTTATGTAGTATTTTATCTCCCATTTCATGTGACATATTGGAGTTCTGTTATATAAAACTTCCATTGTTGTCTTTAGCTAGTTCATCTGCTCGTTCATTCCCAATAGTCCCTGTGTGTCCACGAACCCAGGAACGCCATGTGTGGTGATTTATTGACCTTATGTCAGCAACTATTGGGTTCAAGTTGTACTTGTAATTTATTGAGTTGAGTGCTGCCTATGAGTTACTGTGTAATTTTGCATTATTTTTCTTTGTAAGATACACGTAGCCTAAGGTATTATGGGAGAAGGAAAGGGTTTCTTGAAGACAATCACCGCATAGCCAACACCAATAAATCTTTATTTCACGACTGTATTCTGTACATTAGAAAAACGAAAAATTTGCATTCAAATCAAAATGAAATACTGCTCTTGCAATTCGATCACTGTTTTACACCAAAGAATCTCAATAATATTTCAATTATTGTTCTGTAATTCCTAATGGTTTAGTGTTGTGTTCGGTTTTGTAAGGCAGGTAGAAATAAACAAAAATGTATTATCTGTAGTAACTGATAATAGGAAGAAATAGTCGTCACTTAACGGCCAAATCCTCCAAATACTCCTCCAGCGTTTTATCCCCTAAAACCTCCAAATATTCCATAAATTTGGTATTCCTAAGCCTCCTGGACCAGATAGTCCACCGGGAAGACCTGATCCTCCTCTACCATTTTGTCCTCCTTGACCAGATTGTCCACCGGAACCACCAGAGCCTCCTTGAGCAGATTGTCCATCGGAACCACCAGAGCCTCCTTGACGAGATTGTCCACCGGAACCACCAGAGCCTCCTTGACGAAATTGTCCACCGGAACCCCCAAAGCCTCCTTGACGAGATTGTCCACCGGAACCACCAGAGCCTCCTTGAGGAGATTGTCCACCGGGACCACCAGGGCCTCCTTGACGAGATTGTCCACCAGAACCACCAGATCCTCCTTGAGCAGATTCTTCACCGGGACCACCAGAGCCTCCTTGAGCAGATTGTCCACTGGAACCACCAGAGCCTCCTTGACGAGATTGTCCACCGGAACCATCAGAGCCTCCTTGACGAGATTGTTCACCGGAACCACCAGAGCCTCCTTGAGCAGATTGTCCACCGGAACCACCAGAGCCTCCTTGAGCAGATTGTTCACCGGGACCACCAGAGCCTCCTTGAGCAGATTGTCCACTGGTAACACCAGAGCCTCCTTGACGAGATTGTCCACCGGAACCACCAGAGCCTCCTTGACCAGATTGTCCACCGGAACCATCATAGCCTCCTTGAGTAGATTGTACACCGGAACCACCAGAGCCTCCTTGACCAGATTGTCCACCGGAACCATCATAGCCTCCTAGAGCAGTTTGTCCACCGGAACCATCATAGCCTCCTAGAGCAGATTGTCCACTGGAACCGTCATAGCCTCCTAGAGCAGATGGTCCACCGGAACCATCATAGCCTCCTAGAGCAGATCGTCCACCGGGACCACCAAAATCTCCTTGGCCAAACTCTCCTTGGAAGGATGGCCACAGTCTACCCAATACTCCACGAAATCCTTGGGCTCGTACACTCGCAGCCATCAGTAGCCCAAGAAGGGACAGCAAGATCTGCAAATGTTATAAAGAATTCAGGCTGAATAAGTTCGAATAACAAATGGAAGGTCTCTATTGGTATATCTGGAAAGTTATTACATTATCCCAGCACATATTTATCTAAGGAGTGGACTTATTTTGATTAAATTTAATTCAATTCACTGGTGATACCTGTTAATACTATTACGTTATATTGTTTAATTTAATGCGTTTTCAGCCCTCAATGGGGCATCTTCAGCATGGTTTGCTTTGCTCTAACTGAACATACATAGGGTATAATACGAAAAATACAATATATCAAATTCGGTTGTGCTGCAACACGACGCACGTTCAAAGAACGACTGGGTCTTGAACCAATGACTTCAATTAACGGCGTTATCACCGTAAGCCGTCTTGATCATATCGTGAACCTCTTTCCCGGTTTTGCCGAGCCTAACACAAAATTTGATGGCGTATTGCGCTGTTTCAACAGACGAACCATGATTCAGCGTGACGAGTGCATAAAAAGATTAACTCTAAGAATAACAATTTGAATTACAATTATATTAAAACTAGCAGAAGTACCCGTTCTTCGAACGGTGTTCGTTGTTTACAACAGACATTGTCAATTGAGCTACTGTGCAATGGTTAGCAGTTTGTCATTCATTCAAGTTTATCAGAACGAAGTTAGTTTACTGGGAATATCACACACACACTGTTTATTTAAGGCCCTTAATATGTAGTTTTCGGAGACCCTTTATAGATTCCCGAATTTTGGGTCTCACATTGAGAAGCGCAACATATGCTTTGGTCGTCCTTCTAGGATAATTTTTATATTTCGCCTATTTTAGCATATATTGAGAAGTTTTTCTCTATATCCACCCTTCTAATGTATGAAAAGTGCGGTGAAGAGTTTTATAAATGATTGGTGTATTGACTCTGATACCTAATTTTTCGATGCACCAAGCATCCGAACATGAGGTATAGGCGTACATAAAGATACACAGAAAGACAGACAGACAATTCTATTGTCTACAACATATTACCCAGATATCCAAATATGGGTATTGTGCCCGTTTAGACCGGAGTCCGCACGACCACATATGCATTTTACCAATAATCAGTCAGCACGAGAGTCAAAATATCCCGGAGCGCCAGATGGGTTAAAGCAAATCGCAAAAACGACATCGGATTAAAAAAAAATGCTTTGCTGATTTTTTGGCTCAATGCAACAATAAGGATAGAAGGAGATTTAATTGGGAGAAACACATCTGGTAAAATTATCTCAGTTTATTTTAAAGTTAAAATCTGACTGCAAGAATGCTCAAAGCAGCATCATCCACGTGTGGCGATCCACACTCTTATTTACACACAATATACAGAAATCTTCCAAACACATTTGACAATCTTTTTGAAAACACAAGTCCGATTGTTAGTCCTGTGGACTGTGTTCCAAAATTATTAATATTTAATTCCAGTTCAAAATTAATTGTCTATACTGGAAATAACGTAGATCACTGTTTGACTATTTACATGATATTAACACTCGTAGAATAAATGTTTATAGAATTCTTAAACTTTCACTTGTTTTTCCAGTTTTCAAAAATACATCGTCGAAAATATTATTTTCATAGAAGCAACACAAATTATTAACACATATTAATAACATTTGAAAAGTATTTGACCTTGAGCATAGCATCGAAGAACTGTGCGAAGCACAACAACAATTAATTGTTCTTCTGACATTAAACATTCGAGAAGTGACTCGATTATGAACTTTAAGTTCCAAACAAAATACATGATTTCTGAATCATCAACTTGATCAATAAATGGTTGAACCATTCAACTATTAGATTTTCCACTTGGGAACAATATTATAAAAATATTTATATTCATGGCCATTTTTAGCAACTTTCACAACTTGCAATTCTTCGACAGAATGCGGAAATTAGAATTGTAGTTTCATAATGAATTCATTTAGTTCATGGCACTAGGATTGAAAATATCCTTCAAATTATTCGTGGTTAAAGAATTATTTTTAATTGGCAGTGGCCCATTCTCCTATTTGTGTAAGAACACAATATTACAACAACAACGGCAAAGGTCTTCCTCTGAAGAAGAATAAACTACTATCATGACAAATCCGGGTTCTAGCAAAATCAAAGTCTAAATGGAATTCGTAAACAAGGTTGAAATAAGAACTGATGGTTTCAAAGAAATAACCTTCGGGTTACTCATACGACGAAATGTGTGGCTCCAATACTCCTACTATAAACCTGAGCCATCGAACCTGCTATTTGATTGATGCTCGAAAAAACCTCTTCATTCCTGCGACTTAACATGCGCACCTGGGAATGGCATTTCAACTACTCCACACACATAAATTATCTTCCCAAAATTTATACAATAAATCAAGCCTCTGCTTGTTATCAACACTGGAAGATTAATAAACTTACAAGTTTATTTTATTTTACCATTCAGTTCAACCCGTGAATTTACCATACTTATGAAAAGCTTTATTTCACTTTCGAGTGTATTTACGTCATGATTTTATATAAATACAACAATATCCTATTTGATACAAATATCAATTGCTTCCCGTTTCATGCCTCTCCGTGTTATCTGAAACATATACTTTGCTCAATGCAAATATCAACTGTTCAACCAGAACTGAAATGTTGGTTGAATGCGAGCTTGCGCTAACCACTCTCCTTCGGAAAATCTCCTGTTCCAAACTAGAAATGTTTAAACTACTTCATAGGCTCTTTCTCAATACATATGATTATTAGAAAATATAATATCCAAGAATTATTTAGAAAAATTATGAAAATTATTATTATTATTATTAATAGTGGATTCTTCTTCTTTAATCGTATCGGCCAACTAAGGACCACGTTATTTCAACTGGCTTCTCTGGGCTTTGATGTTTGCCCAGTGTTCCTTCATACGTTGCCGGTGTTGCTCTTTTCTTTCTTCCGTCCACATCTTTCCCGTCTTCAACTTCGGTTTTTCTTGAAAACCCTGGTGGTCGTGTAGTTTCTTCCTGAGGGGATTGCGATCTTGAATATCCTCACAGGTAATTTCCATCTCTTGCAGGTCACTTTCCACCTCTTCGAACCAGGCTGGCTTGGTCTTCTTATTTTTAAAATAGTTAAAGATCCGGTTCGTCAATCGTGTGGGTTTCATTCTAAGCAAGTGGCCATAAAATGCAATCCTCCTTTTCCTCATTACATCAGAGATCTTCTGGACATGAATATACAGCTCATAGTTATGCCGTCGTCTATATTCACCGTTGTCTTTAATCGGGCCAAGAATTTTCCTCAAGATCTTTCTTTCCTTGATCTCCAATTTTTCTACCAGGCCTTTCTTGTTCATGGTGAGGCATTCCGCTGCGTACAAAGCCTCTGGTCGTATGACAGTGCAATAATGCCTAAGTTTTGCGTTCAGGGATATTGACTTTTTGTTGTAAACGTCCTTGGTGAGTTGGTACGCCATTTCCATTTTGTTCATGCGCGAAGTGAAGGTTTCTTTCTCACATACGTTGGGTTCTATCCACTCGCCAAGATATTTAAACTTATCTGTCCGTTTGATTTTCCCCTGGTTAATTAATAGTGGATTATTATTATTATTATTATTATTTATATCATTTAATTATCATCTCATTATGTGAGAATCCACATGTTCGAACCTTCGAATATGGAAAAAATATCCATTCCTCAACAAAAATAAATTTAACTTTTACAGTTACATCGGCTGATTACCGTGATTTCCTTAAAATATGAAAAATTCAAATAAATGCTCGAAATGCTCGGTCATCGATCCTAAACTGTTCTGAGTGCTGAAAATGCTCAGAATAACTCTAACAAGTCTTGCGTAAATCATTGCAAGCTTTAAATACGACGAAAAAAATGTGTTGGTCATCTGCAGAAAAATAGTTTGTTCCAATTAGCTAGGCATAATATAATTCAAATGTGGCTTACATTTCTTGATGGTCTTGAAGTGTAGTAAATCTGGTCTGTGCCAGATTTATCCGTAGACATGCCCTATCGGACAAGCACGTATAATCCTAGTATCGGCCGCCATTGTAGACCCACAATTCGTCTAGTCAGACATAGTGGTAGTATCTTTCGATGTTTGAATAAACTGTGGTTCCATTATAATATGGGCTTCTATCAAAGCCATAACAGTTTGTTGAAATAGGGTCAGATCTAAGTGATCTCTTCTTAGATATGTCAGTTGTAACATAACTCACTGTAATCTCATCAGTACAAGAAAAACATTGACAGTCTAAGCAATTAACGGCTGTTCTGAAGATCGTTCCCTGGGCATGGTTTGTATATCACCATCTGCCATGCGCTAGACAACTTGCAGTTTCCCTTGCGTAGACTAATGAACGCCACCGTTATAGACTAGTCTTCAGTGTACTGACAGATCGAAGTGGTTAACTAGTTACAAAAATGAAAACTGACTTGAAATGGATTTAAACATCCAAGTATTAAGTTACTACTGGACTGTGACAAAATACTATTTTCTAGACAAAGTCTAGCATATGTCCTTTTGGAAATATAAATATTTCCACCAATGTCTGTAGAAATCAATCACCTCAGTGATTCTCCTCACCAGAAACTTACTAAGTTCCAACTCGTTTGCGCAGCACTTCTCGTGACTATCACGATTTGAAAAGAACTTCTGCGTAGATTCGGCAACCATGTGACTTGGCTCAGCGTAGACGCAACTTGCTCGCCAAGTGCTTGTGTTAGAATGAACTAACCATGCCTGCTCCAGCTGGCTTTTATTCAAAACGGTCAGGGTCACGCGTCATCGCCTGATATCTAGAAATCCTCATATCTCTTGAATCCCTGGTCCGATTTACTTGATACTAATTGCGTTCTCTTTCATTTGGCCGTGCCAGTAATCTGATCCCTGTCTCAAGTCTCTACTCCATAGTTAACTATTTAATCAATAAATAGCCTCCACCTCTGCTATTACTCGCTACGTCACTTGACATCCAACTATCGGTAAAATCCTTCGAAATGCTTCTCGAAGCAATGTAGCGCGATATTCAAATATCTGAACTTTCAAAAGCGGCTACAGCCTTTCCCTTGATATCTAGGTGTCTGAATCTTGGAATACCCATTCCTAGAGTTAGGCACATCCACCCCACACCTAGCAAAAAATAAAAATTGAAAAATTTTTATTTTTCCTATCTACACATTAAATTATCTGGTTCTTGAATAATAGATCTTCAAATTCGATACATTATAAGTTCCCACGATGTTACCAGTTCGTGTATTGGCTACTTCATAGGTTCCATTATTGTTTACTTCCACAATACGATAGGGTCCAGCGTAAAGGCTTGCAAATTTCGAGTACACTCGTATTTGCACGTCAGAGGGTGTAAGTCTTTTCACTAAAACAAGAGTTCCTACGCGCAAGGGTCTGCGAAAACGCTTTCCTCTCACTCTGCGCTCTCTTTTCTCAGCTTGACTCCTTAACTTGTCTAAAGCTAGAGTTTCTCTCATCTGACGACTTGGTTCAATCTCAGGTGGAATAGAGATGATTCGATCCCATAATCGTGTTGGTTTAATTCCATGATGAAGTAACATGGGAATCTGTCCAGTACTTTCATGAATTGTAGAGTTGATGGATTCGGATGCTAAAGAAAGAACATCCATCCATTTCCAATGCTCATTTGGACAATAGAGGCGGCAAAATTTTGCTATCTCAGCCATCACGCGTTCCGCTGGATTGCTCTCTGGATGTCTAATAGAACAAAACAATTGTCTAATCCCAAGATTATTCATGATGGTTCGAAATTCCAAAGATGTAAATTGAGGTCCACGATCTGATAAAGGAATTCCGGTTTGCCTGCTTCCGGAATTACGCTGTCTCTAATTCTCTTCGCACAATACTTTGCGTTTGCCTTCTGAATTGGATGTAACATGGTGTATTTGCTGAAAACATCCATGGTCACCAAAATATATCGGTTACCTCTTTTAGACTTTGGGAGAGGACCATATAAATCAGTCGCGAAGATTTCGCAAGGCTTAGAAGGAATAATAGGCCTTGGTAATTCTCTCAGTAATCTAGAATTATGTTTACTCCTTTGGCATAAGTCGCATTCTCGAATAGTGTTTCTGACAGTTTGTCGCATTCGCTCCCACGAAAATTTCTCTTGAATCATGTTGACTGTCTTATCTACTCCAGCATGACCTGCGATTCTATGTGCCATCCAAATAATGGGTTTTTGCAATCGTGGAGGTATCACTACTCTCAGCTTCGTATGGTCGGGATCTGCAAACTTGTAGATTAAACCATCTAACATCATAAAATCTCTTGAAATTCTTTCAGTTTCCACAAAATCATCATCATTTGGATCCATGTTTCCCTGTAGAAAACGAAAAATGTTTCTAAGACGTCGGTCTCTCCTCTGGGATAAATGCAATAACCTTAACCTTCTCAAGGTATCTTCATCCTCCTGCGCCAGGTTAACTTGAAAAACCTTCGATGTAGACTCCACTGCTCTACACAATAAATCAGCTCCAACGTTCAACTTTCCAGGAGTGTGTTCAATAACTAGGTTGAATTGCTGAATAAAAAGTGACCATCTAGTTATTCTATCGCTGGCAAAGTTTGTCCTTAAAATGAACTCCAATGCGTGGTGATCAGTCCTCACAATGACTGAATGTCCAATTAACATTTTCTTCCACGACTCCAATGCGAATATTACAGCAAGTGCTTCTAACTCTGTGGTGTAATAATTTCTCTCTGATGGACGAAGTTTCCTGCTAATGAACGCCAGGTAATGTCTCTTGTGGTCTTCATCTTCTTGAAGTAGAATAGCTCCAATCCCTACGGTGGATGCATCAGATTCTATGATGAAATTCTTGGTAAAGCCAGGATACTCCAATTTCACACTGTTTACCAATAACCTCTTGGCATCTTGAAATGATTGTTCACAATCTTTATCCCATTTCCATTTATTTCCTTTCTTTAACAATTCCTGCAATGGCGCCACTGTCTTGGTGAAGTTCGGACAATGCCCTGCAAAGAATTGGCATGTCCCGAGAAAACTGCGGACATTCTTCACTCTAGTAGGTCTAGGGAAATTTGCAATTGCTTGTATCTTCGTCTCATTGGGACGGTATCCTTCTCCATCCAAAATGTGACCCAAAAATTTTATTTCCTTTCGAAAGAACTGACCTTTTCGAAGGTTTACCTTGTAGTTCGCTTTTCTCAAATCTGCGAATAACATTTGAAGATGTAACAAATGTTCCTCCTTAGTCTCAGATGCAATTAAGATATCATCAATATAACGAATTGCTATCTCTTTTACTTCAGGACTTAAATTTTGTTCCAGGGCTCTGATCAAAACGGATCCAGATGTTTTGACTCCAAATGGTAAACGATGGAATACATATGTCTGCTGGTCAAACATAAATCCTGTAAACTTCTTAGAATCTTCACTAAGCCTAATATGATGGTAGGACGAAGTGAGATCAATATTAGAGAACCAGACCTTGCCTTGGAATTTCCTTAACAGTTCCCTAATGATTGGTGGTCTGTCATACTCTGGCAGTAATCTTGAATTCAAATTTCGCGCGTCTCAACATAGTCTCAGACTTCCATCTTGTTTAGATACTACTGCTAATGGATTGACATAAGATGTAGTGTACTTTTCAATCACATTGTTGCTTTCCATTTCCTTGATAAGCACTTTTACCCTTTCTCGATGCTTTTCTGCTACTGGATACAATTTAGCATGAAAAGGTGCATCATCATTTACACGAATATGATATTCAAAATCCTTAATTTCACCAGGTTTAATGTCAAAAATATCGTGATACTCTTCCAAAATTTTCCCTAGCTCTGGGGACTCCTTCTCAGTGTAGACTTCTCTTCCTTCAGCTTCATGAAAAATCAGAGACCATTGAGCATCTCCCGCGATGTCTTCCTCTTCTTTTCCCTCGAAGTTAATCTCTTCGGTATTCTTGAATTTGATCGTCTCTGTCTTCATATCTATCACTGCTTGATATTTCTGAATGAAATATGCTCCCAATATCATGTCAAAAGCCATGTCCTTCATTACAACAAATACATGTCGGAAATCATGTCCTCCAATCTTAATACATAAGTATAATTGTGTTTTACACAGAGATATTTTATTGGGTATTATTCCTTGGATCTTAATTCCTGATACTGGAATTTCCTCTAAATTCTCTTTGAGCTTCCACAGAATATAAAGCTTCTCACTCACCAGACAAAGCATAGCCCCAGTATCGATCAAAGTATCGACAGGCATACCGAATACTTCGCATGATATGATTGGCATTCTAATTCTGGTACCCATTTCTTTTCGTTCGTCATTCTGTTGAATTAAGTCATCATCCTCTGCTTGCCATTTAATAATTCTGGAAGTGAAAGTATTCAAAATTCTATCTTCTACTGTGAATTCGAAGTTTTTTTTTTTTCATTACCATTCCCCCGGGATTGTTGTGTTCCCGATGGACCTGGTTCATTGGGCCTCTGCTCCACAAATTGCAAGTTATCTTGGTGTCTTGCTTCCAAATTTTTCCTTGTGTCCTTGTTAAACTCTTCATTGGACTGACGAGTATCTACATTCCCTCTATTATTGTAGTTGTTCCTACCATAATATCTTCTTTCCTGGTACCTTCCTTGACTATCTCGTGGCCTTCTCCATCGAGTGTTCTATCGATTACCACTATCTGGTCTCGCATATGGCTTGTAACTGTATCTGTTACTGTATTGGTTCCATCCTCTCTTATTGGAATCTTCCCTCGGCGATTTCTCTTCTCGCTCCTCTCGAATCTCTCGAGGTGTCTGAGAATAACTATCAGCCATAACAGCATACACAGCGTTGTTATTCTTTACTCCCTTCTGATGGAAGAATTGAGCGTTTGTATGATCCAGCTTCTGTAATACTTGATCAAATTGTTCCATATTATAGATATCAGCAGCGATCAAAGTCGTCTGGACGTCTGCTGGAAATTGACGTATCAATGCAGTAATCAACTCGTTATCTGGCATCGGCGGATCTAAATGTTGAAGTTTAGACAGCTGTCCAGAAAAGTACGTAGAGTATCGAGTAGGTTGTGACGTCGAGAATCTCTTCGAATATAACTCTGCTCTAACTTGCTGTTGGGTTTCCGGGGACCAAAACTTCTTCAATAGCCCACGAGAAAACTCCTCAAAAGTGGTTAGAGTGGATCTAAATGCTCTAAACCACAAAAGTGCAGGACCTTCCAAGAACTTCCCTATCACTCGGATCTGTCTTTCTTTAGGGATCTTAGAATCTTTCAGGTAATCACCTGCTTCTCTCAAAAATTCCACGGGTGTTACAGAATCTCGCCCTGAAAATTTAGAAGGCTTATCCTCTATATTCTTAAATACAGTTATGGGGTTGGATTGAAATACTGTCCTGACCTCATCCTGTCTATCAGTCTCTCTAGCTCCTCCTAGATTTATCTGTATCTGTTCCTTTCCCCTTACATTTGGCATTTTCAACAGATGATCAGACTGTTTCTCATCCTTTATTTGAGTTTTCATAGCCTCAAGTTCCTTCTGGTTTTCTTCTGCCATCTTCTTGATTGCTTCAGTTTCTTTACAATTGTCCTTAACATCAGTGGATATCTGGTTCATAACAGCCTCATGACTTTTCAATGACCCTGTCATATCTGATATGTCCTTCTGAGTTGCTTGGATATCCCTGGCAATTACTTCGATATGGGATGACAAAGATTCCCTAATCTCCTTGATTCCCTCTTGGTTCTCCAGCTTGAGTGTGTCTTTAATTTCATTGACAACTGTGGTCTTGATTTCAGTTTGCAACTCATTAATCACACCTTCTCTTATTTATCCCATGACAAGTTCTTTGAATTGTTCCGTTAAACGTTGAACAACTAGAATTCCCATCTCGTTACTCTCCTTCTTCACTCTGACTTCCAGGTTGACCATGTCTTCACCAACTTTCCTAAGACCATGTTCTATCCTATCAGCTAAGCTTTGGGATCGAAGATCGGCATCGCGAAATTTATCGTCCATTAAACTTGCGTTAGTAGCTAATGAAGTTTCGAGCTCATGTGTTTTATCGCATAATTTATTCATTTTACTCTCAAGTGTCATTTTCAAAATTTCAGAATTCTCTTTAAATTTACTCTCCATTGAATTAAATTTACTGTTTAAATTTTCTTTCAAGTTACCTTTTAACCTGTCTTCTAAAGAATCAGAATTTTCTTTAAGTTTATTTTCCAAAGAATCAGAATTTTCTTTAAGTTTATTTTCCAAAGAATCAGAATTTTCTTTAAGTTTTTCATCTAAACTTTCTTTCAAATTATCTTTTAACCTGCTTTCTAAAGAATCAGAATTTTCTTTAAGTTTATTTTCCAAAGAATCAGAATTTTCTTTAAGTTTACTTTCTAAAGAATCAGAATTTTCTTTAAGTTTATCGTTTAAACTTTCTTTAAGTTTATCAGAATTTTCTTTAAGATTCTTTTCCAAAGCCTCAGTATTTTCTTTCATAATGGCTGCTACACGCAGTCCAGCTTCCTTTGAACTCTCCTCCAAACTCCTCATCATCCTCATCATTTCTTCCATAATTTTCAATTATTATTCAAACTTAGGGGTATACAACAGTGGCAAACACAAGCTTATAACTAGAACAAGAAATATGAATAGCTAATTGGAACACTATAATAAAATGAGATTTGTCCTAATGTCGACGTGATGTAAAAACAAAAGTCTCTACTTTTACGAATTACATTTACCACAATATCACAAGAAAAATATGCAAGTACTCAAATATCCTCCACCTGGATTCTAATAATGTGTATATCCAGTCATCGAACGTTTACTACTGAATTTACTTGACGCCCTAATGGTTAAGCCATTATCAAAAATAATCAAACCCATTCTAATTATTAACCAAGTTAAATTTTCAAGTTTCCCCACTAATTGGGTTTCCTACTAATTTATTCATCCAAACCAGACATCTCTCAACTCCCAAAATATTTCTATAAAAATTATCACAATTTCAAATCGGCATGCGATTGACCATGTCTAAATCGGGACCCACGTTCGAAGCCATTTCTCTCTCTATCTTATTTTATGTGCCCGTTTAGACCGGAGTCCGCACGACCACATATGCATTTTACCAATAATCAGTCAGCACGAGAGTCAAAATATCCCGGAGCGCCAGATGGGTTAAAGCAAATCGCAAAAACGACATCGAATTTTAAAAAAATGCTTTGCTGATTTTTTGGCTCAATGCAACAATAAGGATAGAAGGAGATTTAATTGGGAGAAACACATCTGGTAAAATTATCTCAGTTTATTTTAAAGTTAAAATCTGACTGCAAGAATGCTCAAAGCAGCATCATCCACGTGTGGCGATCCACACTCTTATTTACACACAATATACAGAAATCTTCCAAACACATTTGACAATCTTTTTGAAAACACAAGTCCGATTGTTAGTCCTGTGGACTGTGTTCCAAAATTATTAATATTTAATTCCAGTTCAAAATTAATTGTCTATACTGGAAATAACGTAGATCACTGTTTGACTATTTACATGATATTAACACTCGTAGAATAAATGTTTATAGAATTCTTAAACTTTCACTTGTTTTTCCAGTTTTCAAAAATACATCGTCGAAAATATTATTTTCATAGAAGCAACACAAATTATTAACACATATTAATAACATTTGAAAAGTATTTGACCTTGAGCATAGCATCGAAGAACTGTGCGAAGCACAACAACAATTAATTGTTCTTCTGACATTAAACATTCGAGAAGTGACTCGATTATGAACTTTAAGTTCCAAACAAAATACATGATTTCTGAATCATCAACTTGATCAATAAATGGTTGAACCATTCAACTATTAGATTTTCCACTTGGGAACAATATTATAAAAATATTTATATTCATGGCCATTTTTAGCAACTTTCACAACTTGCAATTCTTCGACAGAGTGCGGAAATTAGAATTGTAGTTTCATAATGAATTCATTTAGTTCATGGCACTAGGATTGAAAATATCCTTCAAATTATTCGTGGTTAAATAATTATTTTTAATTGGCAGTGGCCCATTCTCCTATTTGTGTAAGAACACAATATTACAACAACAACGGCAAAGGTCTTCCTCTGAAGAAGAATAAACTACTATCATGACAAATCCGGGTTCTAGCAAAATCAAAGTCTAAATGGAATTCGTAAACAAGGTTGAAATAAGAACTGATGGTTTCAAAGAAATAACCTTCGGGTTACTCATACGACGAAATGTGTGGCTCCAATACTCCTACTATAAACCTGAGCCATCGAACCTGCTATTTGATTGATGCTCGAAAAAAACTCTTCATTCCTGCGACTTAACATGCGCACCTGGGAATGGCATTTCAACTACTCCACACAGATAAATTATCTTCCCAAAATTTATACAATAAATCAAGCCTCTGCTTGTTATCAACACTGGAAGATTAATAAACTTACAAGTTTATTTTATTTTACCATTCAGTTCAACCCGTGAATTTACCATACTTATGAAAAGCTTTATTTCACTTTCGAGTGTATTTACGTCATGATTTTATATAAATACAACAATATCCTATTTGATACAAATATCAAATGCTTCCCGTTTCATGCCTCTCCGTGTTATCTGAAACATATACTTTGCTCAATGCAAATATCAACTGTTCAACCAGAACTGAAATGTTGGTTGAATGCGGGCTTGCGCTAACCACTCTCCTTCGGAAAATCTCCTGTTCCAAACTAGAAATGTTTAAACTACTTCATAGGCTCTTTCTCAATACATATGATTATTAGAAAATATAATATCCAAGAATTATTTAGAAAAATTATGAAAATTATTATTATTATTATTATTAGTGGATTATTATTATTATTATTATTATTTATATCATTTAATTATCATCTCATTATGTGAGTATCCACATGTTCGAACCTTCGAATATGGAAACAAGTAGTTCCGTGAAGAACTATACAGCCTATTTTCATATATCCTACTTATGTTAATTGCCTGTATCAACATACACAATTTCTGTTTCATTGCTGTAATAGATTCGTAGATATTGAGAACCAACTAAATATTTCGGATGGCCGCCATGTTGGATTTTATATATGTAGGTCCTAGAGTTATGTACTGTTACATGCAGATTATTGTGAACGTGTAGTATTCAAACTTCAATCGCATAATTAGGACACAAGAAAAAACGAGGAGATTTTAAAATATTGCACAGCTGCCATCTTGAGGTTATGGAAACAATTGAAATAAATTAGATGCCAGTGGATTAACATTCGTATAAGGATTTTCAGTACCAAGTTTCACTGCACGCGGATGGTTAAATTGCGAGAAACGTCCATGTGAATATTTATAATTCGCGTCACCGCCATGTTGGATTTGTGATCACCAGGATATTTAAAGTCCAATAGGTGAACTTAAGTTCATAGCCCCTATGAACATTAAAAAATGCAGTTTGATTGCTAAAATAGATTCGTAGATATTCAGTATCGTCTAAAGAATTCGGATGGTCGCCATGTTGGATTGTTAAATGTATAGGCCATAGAGTCATGTACCATTAAAGGAAAATTATTGCGTAGGTTCATTATTCAAACTTTCACTTCGATCGCATGACTACATCACAAGAAATAAAAACTTAATTTTAAAATTCGCACTGCCGCCATCTTGAGGTTATGTAAACAATTGAACTAAATTAGATACCAGTGGATTACAATGTGTATAAATATTTCCTGTACCAGGTTTCAGTGCTCTTGGAACATTAAATCTTGAGAAAGGTCTATTTAAAATTTTCAAATTCGCTTGGCCGCCATGTTCGTTTTGTAGTTAACCGGTTTTTGAAAGTCTTATAGATGGATTTCCAGTAGTGCCCTTTATCTCCGTACAAAATTTTAGGGAGATACCGCTAATAGTTTCAGAGATATGGAATGCCGGTGAAATATTTCGCACATCCGCCATCTTGTGATTATGTGAACAATAGAACGAAGTTAGATGTCAGTGCATAACAATGTATATAAACATATACTGTACCAAGTTTCATTGCGTTTGGTTGGTCAAATCGCGAGAAACGTCTATTTAAAAGTCGCAAATTCGCTTGGCCTCCATGTTGGTTTTGTAGTTACCAGGTTTTCAAAAGTTACATAAGTGAACTTATAGTAGTTCCCTCTATCACATTAGAAAATGTCAGGGTAATATCGGTAATAGTTTCGGAGATATTGAATGCTGGTGAAATATTTCGCACAGCCGCCATGTTGGATTGGTGAGTCGTAACAAAATTTGAAGGGCACGGTCAAGGTCGCCGGGAATAGTGCTATGAACTATCCGAGTTTCATTGAAATCGCTCCTGCCGTTTAGATTTTATTAGGGGGGGACACACACACGAATCACACACACACACGCGCGCACACACACACGGACAAAATGTGATCTCATAAGCCTATTTTTTCAAAATTGAAAATAGGCTAAAAATATCCATTCCTCAACAAAAATAAATTTAACTTTTACAGTTACATCGGCTGATTACCGTGATTTCCTTAAAATATGAAAAATTCAAATAAATGCTCGAAATGCTCGGTCATCGATCCTAAACTGTTCTGAGTGCTGAAAATGCTCAGAATAACTCTAACAAGTCTTGCGTAAATCATTGCAAGCTTTAAATACGACGAAAAAAATGTGTTGGTCATCTGCAGAAAAATAGTTTGTTCCAATTAGCTAGGCATAATATAATTCAAATGTGGCTTACATTTCTTGATGGTCTTGAAGTGTAGTAAATCTGGTCTGTACCAGATTTATCCGTAGACATGCCCTATCGAACAAGCACGTATAATCCTTGTATCGGCCGCCATTGTAGACCCACAATTCGTCTAGTCAGACATAGTGGTAGTATCTTTCGATGTTTGAATAAACTGTGGTTCCATTATAATATGGGCTTCTATCAAAGCCATAACAGTTTGTTGAAATAGGGTCAGATCTAAGTGATCTCTTCTTAGATATGTCAGTTGTAACATAACTCACTGTAATCTCATCAGTACAAGAAAAACATTGACAGTCTAAGCAAATAACGGCTGTTCTGAAGATCGTTCCCTGGGCATGGTTTGTATATCACCATCTGCCATGCGCTAGACAACTTGCAGTTTCCCTTGCGTAGACTAATGAACGCCACCGTTATAGACTAGTCTTCAGTGTACTGACAGATCGAAGTGGTTAACTAGTTACAAAAATGAAAACTGACTTGAAATGGATTTAAACATCCAAGTATTAAGTTACTACTGGACTGTGACAAAATACTATTTTCTAGACAAAGTCTAGCATATGTCCTTTTGGAAATATAAATATTTCCACCAATGTCTGTAGAAATCAATCACCTCAGTGATTCTCCTCACCAGAAACTTACTAAGTTCCAACTCGTTTGCGCAGCACTTCTCGTGACTATCACGATTTGAAAAGAACTTCTGCGTAGATTCGGCAACCATGTGCCTTGGCTCAGCGTAGACGCAACTTGCTCGCCAAGTGCTTGTGTTAGAATGAACTAACCATGCCTGCTCCAGCTGGCTTTTATTCAAAACGGTCAGGGTCACGCGTCATCGCCTGATATCTAGAAATCCTCATATCTCTTGAATCCCTGGTCCGATTTACTTGATACTAATTGCGTTCTCTTTCATTTGGCCGTGCCAGTAATCTGATCCCAGTCTCAAGTCTCTACTCCATAGTTAACTATTTAATCAATAAATAGCCTCCACCTCTGCTATTACTCGCTACGTCACTTGACATCCAACTATCGGTAAAATCCATCGAAATGCTTCTCGAAGCAATGTAGCGCGATATTCAAATATCTGAACTTTCAAAAGCGGCTACAGCCTTTCCCTTGATATCTAGGTGTCTGAATCTTGGAATACCCATTCCTAGAGTTGGGCACAGTATATCTACCACACAGTATCAAATAAAATCATCCTTACGATGAACGCGTATGTCGACAAAAATGAAAGTTAAAATGTGATCTCAGACTAAATTCACCTAACGTGTACTTCCTGACGTGAAATACATTTGAAAGCCTTGTAGACGAAACGCAATACACGTCACATAAAAACTGACCCTCTACGTTGTGCTAGGTGCCCATACACAGGAAGACCCCTTTCATAAATTATAAAGGCTTGTGGTGCATGAAAATTCATGTTCTTTAGCCTCAAATAGCCCAAATTCCTAAAAGCCGCAAAAAATGCTGGTTCAATTCAGGAATTTTTGAAAATAATGTTGCTGTTTGGAGATATAATAGACCTTCTGTACTATTTGTCGAACGTGAAAATTGCATGAAAAAATTCTAGGTTACCCCTTCATCCCCTTAATTGCATTGATGAATTATACGGTCTACGTTAGTTCCGTGATAACCTTATAGCCATTTGCAAACTTTCACAGAAATGTAATAAATGGAGTGACATTGCTTCTTACAGAAATAGAAGGAAAGTTGTATGCCACCCCTTGAGATAATGTTCTCATGGTTACCGATTTGCATTCCTTCATTAGTTTGTTAAATTAAATTAAATTAGTTTTCTGGGAATATTTCAGAAACTGTTGGATTTAGAGCCTTATAATGTAGTTTTCGAGGACCCTTTAGGGCCCCCGAGTTTTGTTGCTGGCACCAAGGGGATTTATCTCGTCGTTGTACGCCATAATATAATACTAATAATAATATAATATAGGGAGAAATTATAACACCTATTTTTTATATTTTTAATTCAGCCAATGACCATGTACTTTTCTTTTCAGGACGGGTCAGGGAAGGGATATTATCAGAGAAAGAAGCATTCACATCACGCATGAGCAAAATGGAAATGGCCTACCATTTAACTAAGGACATCAATAAGAAAAGGTCAATATCCTTCAACGCAAAACTAAAACATTACTGCAGTGTCATCCGTCCGGAGGTCTTGCATGCTTCTGAATGCCTCACGATGAACAAAAAAAGGCTTGGTCGAGGAACTGGAGGCCAAAGGAAGGAAAATTTTGAGAAAGATATTGGGTTCCATCAAAGACAATGTGGAATACAGAACACGGCATAACCATGACCTATATACTCATGTGGAGAAGATGAGCAACGTCATCCGGAAGAGGAGGTTACCATTTTTTGGGCATGTGAAACGAATGAGCCCAGCGAGACTGACCAACCTCAACATAACTTACTTTCAGGAGAGGAACACAAAATGGGCCTGGTTTAGTGCTTTTCAGTCGGTCAACACGAATGTACCCAAAAGAGAGGGTACATTCGTGTTGACCGACTGAAAAGCACTAAACTCTTGTTTACTAAGGCAACACTGAAAATATGGCTTCAAACACCACAATGGGCCTGGTTTATTGAACTGGATAAAGATCTGAAAGAAGTGGGGATTACACCAACAGACATTCAGGAGCGCGCCCCACTCAATAGGAAACTTCAAGCTTGTAAAGGTTTACAAGAAAAACCGAAGCTGACAACGGGAAAGATTTGGACCCAGGAACGGAAGTAAATCCACCGAGAACGAATGCGGACGTACAGGGCAAACATCAAAGCCAGTAGGAGACGGTTGGAATGACGCGGTCCATAGATGGCCTATACGAAATGAATGAATGAATGAATGAATGAATAATATGGGGATAGGAATATAATAGACCTGCCGTACCACACCCGCAGGTGTAAATCGCGTGAAAAATTCTAGAGTACCCCCTTGATCCCCTTAAGCGCATTATACGTATTGATGAATTTTACGGCTTAATTTGGTTCCGTGATAACCTTCTAGCCGTTTGCAAACTTTCACACTAATGTAATTAATGGAATTGCATTGCGTCTTACAGCAATGAGAATCCGTTGGCATGGTTACTGGCTTGCATTCGTTCATTAGTTTATTAAATTAAATTAGTTTTCTGGGAATATCTCAAAAACGGTTGGTCTTCTGTCCTTAAAATGTGGTTTTCGGGGACCCGAGTTTTGTCTCTCACATTGAGGGGCTGAAAATGAGTTTTGTCTCGTCCTTCTACGCCTATTTCAGCATGTATTTTAAGGGAGTAGGCCCCCTTTTATGAGAGGTACGGAGAAGAGTTACATCAATGATTAGTGTCGTGCCTCTGATGGATATCTGTACCAAATTGTACGTTGATACACCCAGCCGTTCTCGAGTTATAAGGGAACAAATTTGTCCACAGACAAACAAACAGACAGACGGACAAAAAGATTATTTTCGCGCGCATCCATCATAAAACAGTCTGAAACGCGTGAACAACTCAAATTTCCGTAGAAATTCAGAGAAAAACACACACATTTTCATTTTTAGCCTATTTTCAATTTTGAAAAAATAGGCTTATGAGATCACCTTTTGTCCGTGTGTGTGTGCGTGTGTGTGTGTGTGTGTGTGTGTGATTCGTGTGTGTGTGTCCCCCTAATAAAATCTAAACGGCAGGAGCGATTTCAATGAAACTCGGAAAGTTCATAGCACTATTCCCGGCGACCTCGACCGTCCCCTTCAAATTTTGTTACGGCTCACCAATCCAACATGGCGGCTGTGCGAAATATTTCACCAGCATTCAATATCTCCGAAACTATTACCGATATTACCCTGACATTTTCTATGGTGATAGAGGGAACTACTATAAGTTCACTTATGTGACTTTTGAAAACCTGGTAACTACAAAACGAACATGGCGGCCAAGCGAATTTGCGACTTTTAAATAGATGTTTCTCGCGATTTGACCAACCAAACGCAATGAAACTTGGTACAGTATATGTTTATATACATTGTAATGCACCGACATCTAACTTCGTTCAATTGTTTACATAATCACAAGATGGCGGATGTGCGAAATATTTCACCGGCATTCTATATCTCTGAAACTATTAGCGGTATCTCCCTAAAATTTTGTACTGAGATAAAGGGCACTACTGGAAGTCCATCTATAAGATTTTCAAAAACCGGTTAACTACAAAACGAACATGGCGGCCAAGCGAATTTGAACATTTTAAATAGACCTTTCTCGCGATTTAATGTTCCAAGCGCACTGAAACCTGGTACAGGAAATATTTATACACATTGTAATCCACTGGTATCTAATTTAGTTCAATTGTTTACATAACCTCAAGATGGCGGCAGTGCGAATTTTAAAATTAAGTTTTTATTTCTTGTGATGTAGTCATGCGATCGAAGTGAAAGTTTGAATAATGAACCTTCGCAATAATTTTCCTTTAATGGTACATGACTCTATGGCCTATACATTTAACAATCCAACATGGCGACCATCCGAAATATTTAGACGATACTGAATATCTACGAATCTATTTTAGCAATCAAACTGCATTTTTTAATGTTCATAGGGGCTATGAACTTATGTTCACCTATATGACTTTAAATAAACTGGTGATCACAAATCCAACATGGCGGTGACGCGAATTATAAATATTCACATGGACGTTTCTCGCAATTTAACCATCCGCGTGCAGTGAAACTTGGTACAGTAAATCTTTATCCGAATGTTAATCCACTGGCATCTAATTTATTTCATTTGTTTCCATAACCTCAAGATGGCAGCTGTGAAAAATTTTTAAATCTCCTTGTTTTTTCTTGTGTCCTAATTATGCGATTGAAGTTTGAATACTACACGTTCACAATAATCTGCATGTAACAGTACATAACTCTAGGACCTACATATATAAAATCCAACATGGCGACCATCCGAAATATTTAGTCGGTTCTCAATATCTACGAATCTATTACAGCAATCAAACTGAAATTGTGTATGTTAAATAGTGGCAATTAACATAAGTAGGATATATGAAAATAGGCTGTCTAGTTCTTCACGGAACTACTTGTTCTATATAGAGAGATCTACTGCACCGCTCGGTGTTGACCGTGTTTTATTGCACAGATTTCGGTTTTACTCGCTAACCGTTGGAGATATACGAAAAGTGATAAGGACCTTTCGGATAGAAAATTAAATTTTAAAGCTCTTGTATACCATCGAAAGTTTGCTATTTCTTAGCGTTCTCTTTTTATTTGAAAAGGAAATATGAAATTCTGAAACCAAAGGGTGTAGTGACGTCACAAATGTCGGTTTTACTCGCTAACTGTTGGAGATACACGAAACGTGATAAGGACCTTTCGGATAGGAAATTAAATTTCAAAGCTCGTATGTCCCATCAAAAGTTTGCTATTTCCTACCGTTCTCTTTTTATTTGATATGGAAATATGAAATTTTGAAACCAAAGGGTCTAGTGACGTCACTAAAATGGTCGCCATTTTTAATAGTGCAAAATTTCGAAATCAAAAGTATCCTATATGTAAACCTGGTAAATCAGCTACATCCATGCAAAATTTCATTTAAATCGGACCTGTGGTTCTTGCGTTATTGAGTAACAGACAGACAGACAGACAGACACGCACCATCTCATTTTTATATATTAGTATGACGGACATCCTCACAATCTCCACTTAGTATAAAACAAAGTCCACTGGATGGATTTTGATGCGGTTTTCACCATTCTGTAAAGGATATCTCGAGGAAGGCTTCTGTAGAAAATAATTAATGATCAAAGGAAGCCAAGCAGTAACGATTTCAGCGAAAAAGTCGAAAAGAGAACCTGGCGTCCGTGAGCTTTTATATCTTACGCTGGACAAACCGTTGAAAATATCAATATACTATGAGGGTAAGAATTATTCAGCATGAAAAGTTCTGCAAAAATGTCCGCTAGAGCATATCTCTATCTTCTATTCATCGCCCACTATAAGTGATTTTACGTATTCATTTCTTCCAGCAATCTACCTAATTCAATTACTGAGGCGACAGTTTACGAGCCAGCTAAGGGCAGGCCTATCACCGCAGTTACGGCCTAGCTAGCGTGCGAACATATTGCACCAGAAACAGCCATCAGCAAACTGTCGAGTCGTGTTAAGACTCCAGAGAAGAGTGGTTGTGTTTGGAGTTTCCCTGGAAGTGCAACTCACTTTTCTTCATTTCGCCTGTGAACTTTTCGTTCCGAAAAATACACAGTCAAGTTAAGATTGGATGGAAGGTGGATTTGTGTTTCATGCACTTCGCCATTCCTAAATTACGTCTGACCAGAATTCGTTGCACGTGAATCTCCATGATAATACAATCAATAGTCCAGTCAGTGATTTTAACCCAATATGCCGAGACGGAAAACGGATATAGGTCGTAGTTCATTGACATCGAAAGAAAAGTGCTTATCACGTAATGCATTCATAACTGTTCCCGGGCGAAGACGAGGTGGGTTGCTAGTATCATATAAGAATTGTGATGTTCAGGTATTACTACTTACTAAAGAGATTTTTATTCACAATGTAATAAGAAACAGGAGCTGCTGATTTCCACAGTGCAACAATAAATGTGTCAATGGACTGATGGGGTGGCGGAGTCATAAAGAAACTGGACACCCTTAAATTTAAGGTGATCATACTGTGTGCCATTTCAGCTTTGTAAATACTACAGAACTACTGATTTTAACTGGGATGAACATACTTCCTGGATATTACACCGTCAGAGGAACGTTGAAGTCAGACCTGAAACGGATGGCTCTTACCACTCTACTCCCCTCCACCCCCCCCCCCCCCTCCACCCCTCCCCCTCCCCCCCCCCCTCCCACCCCTCCCCCTTCCACCAAATAGAACAAAGAAGACGATATCTGAGAGGGATGGAAATTATGGATTCAAATACCTATGAATTAATTCACCTTTTATATCAATAATATATTGAAACTAAATTATATATAATACTAGTTTCGGTTAACTTGTAACCATCCTCAGTTAAAATTATAAATATTAAACTAAGAGCATCAATATAATCTAAACATTAACAATCCATAAACAATAGTAAGCATCAAATTAAAATAATTCACTATAAATATGTTTAGTATTCGTTGAATAACTTTCCAAATATTAACTGAAATCTGCTTAGAATAATGTTAGATCAGAAACAAAAAATACTGTCTATCTCTATGCTACTACAGTATTTGAAGAATGGTTATGATCATGGTAAAACAAGGTATTCAGGAAATAAAATATAGCCTACTTGCTCCTAAATGTTTGGGTATAATTATAACCTCGAAGTGCAAATTGACACACTGAATTTGAGCAGCGGCGTTCAAACCATAGTTTATAATTTACCCCAGCATTTTGCAATTTCATCAGCAAACACCCCAAACAACGTAGGAATTCAGTATATTAACACGGACTACTTACAATAATTGAAACTTCGTTGGTCTAAACGTATCACTGGGATAAACATATTTAATATACCTACTGCACACCTAATTTTTAATCGCGCCTATCATTGGGAGTGCGCTCTATCGGCACCAAGAGTACATTTTCAATTACACCGTAGGCATGTGTTCACAAACTGGCCGGTATAGAGCGCAGCTCGCATCTAGTAGGCTGCGGTTAGCTCACGCATAGTTCAACTGGTTGCTAGTAGATGTCAATTGTGCAGATGCGGTAGCAACTTAGTTTTGAACATATATTTTCAATTGCAAAATGTATAATATAAAGATTAAATTGTATAACGTCTCAGTACTCAAATCACAATAAATTAAAAAAATCAAGCAAAAAGGTACAACCTCTGTTAGCACTGGAACCCTAGCAGGCCGGGTGAAAGACCAAAGCTCTAACCACAGAGCCAAATATCTGCTGCCAATTAATTTTCAACGTTATCAATTCATTTAGATACAACCCCTTAGCAAATAATGACTTTGACTGAACGATTTCTTCACTGGAGTATATTTCAAACAAAGTTCATTTCATACAAAGTTCATATTATTTATATCAGTAGGCTATATTGCATGAAACATACTCAAATTAGTGAACTGTCAGAACGAGAGATCAACCGCCATCTTGTCTAGTAACTGAGACGGCTCAGCTTCTTAAAGTCACTTCTGCACTATAATATTACAATATAAACTTTTAATTTCGAACGGGCCACGTCCTTGAGAACAGTTTAAACGATTCTCGGTTCGATAATCGGAACTGGTGGGTCCCATTTTATGGATTATAAAGTTTACATAATTCACACGGCCGCCATCCTGAAATGGTACGGCTGTTGACCGTGTAGTTTGGGCACAAGACGCGTCCCATACAAAAGTATGCGTTTACCAAATTTGGTAAAGATCCAATGATTAGTTTGGTCGTAATTTAATTTTACGTTTTGATCATTTGAGTGGCCACCATTACGTTTTGGTAAAGATGGCGGCAATATAGAACATGACACTGAAGTTCCCTTTGGTAGTGCTATCTCTGTACCAAATGTCGTTCAATTCGGTTTCGTCTTGTTTGAATTGATAGAGGGGACAGGCATACAGCGTACACATACATACACACACACTGACTCACACACAGACACAAAGTTTTGGCCCTGTAGATCTCATAAGTCTACTTTAAGTTTTTGCAAAAATCGAAAGTAGGCTAAAAAGTAGATAGGATAAGGCAATGAATGTAACATTACAACACCTACCACTGAAATCTTCATGGCTTCGTTCTCTAGAGGACGTACACGTACTCTGGAGTAAGAATTGTTCGTTTATGGAAATATATACAGCATCTTGGATTGACGTCACACAAGTGGTTTGGTTCATTGTCTGTTCTTAGATAATAGATGTCTGCAACACCTGCAGTTAGAATGCACAATGAGTCGAATGCAAATATAATTGGTAACGCCAAGGTGCCCTTGTGCTCACTGAATTAGTCACGTACAGAGTGACAATTGACAAAAGCATAACAAGGAAATATTAAGTTCTATAAAGAAATTATCATCTATTTTAATTGCAAATTCTCGGCACTGACGAAAATTACACACGTACTGTACATCGAAAACTAATGAGCTAACGTTAAGTTTGACATCCCCCAGGGGCTCACATCTAGTGCGACGAGGGTTGGCGACCACGGGACCCCAGCTGAGTCCGGCATTGCTTCCACTTGCTTGTGCCGGGCACCTCTCTGTCTTCTTTCCTGTCGACCTCTCTTGGTCAACCCTTGCTCTCTTCCGACCCCGACGGTATTAGGGTATCCGAGGCCTCGGGAGTCTTTTCCTTTCCCGCCTTCATTGGCTCTTCTCTCATCTTTCTTGATCCTTCTCTCTTCGTGGGATCAGCCTTATTTTCCTTTTCTCTTTAAGATTCCCGCATTGTTTTTATGAATTGGCTCCCGGTGTCTCTAAAGGCTAGTCCACACCAAAGTTAATGAACAAAGTTAATGAACAATGTTCATGAACAATGTTAATGAAAACATTTCTCAACATGTTTACTAAACATTTGTTAACAAACTTCTTCAACATTATGTCCACACCAAATAAAATTTTGTTAACAAACACCTTCAACATTAAATAAACTGTTTGTGAGGTTATAATGGATAGGGTCAGGAAGAAGAAAGTACTGACGGCTGCAGATTTCATTATTTTAGTGAGTACAATTAGAAAAAAAACGCAAACGCAAGGCGTGGCAAAGAAAAATATTGGAAAGGTGTTTAGCATTAAGTTTGGAGAGCACACTTATGTCAGAACTATTAATTTATGATGTAGCAGGCTTTCAAAACTCTCTGAGAATGTCTCCACATGACTTTCAGTTCTTGTGACAGTAATTGAACCTGAAAATGCAAGAAATTACGCAAATTATCGGCAAACCATCTCCATTAATGACAGGCTAGGTATAACATTAAGATTCCTAGCAACTGGTGACTCCTACACTTCACTTATGTACTTGTCTAGAGTATCAAAACAAGCAATTTCCTTAATTGCGTCTTTGCGCATGCGCGATCCAAAATGTTAACGAAAACACGAAAAGTTAATGAAAAGTTTCATTCACAAAAGTTAAAGAGATTTTGTTCATGAACATGCTCGAAAAGTTAACGAACACGCTATTTTGTTTATGTACAGTCAAAAATGTTCATGAACATTGTTCATGAACAGTGTTCATTAACAAAGTTAACGAAAACAGCTTGGTGTGGACTAGCCTTAAATTACATTCTTTTTTTTTTTCTTAACTCAACCACATTTTCTAAGTTTTTCAATCTGCATTGCACATTGTAAGTATTTTCAATCTCAAATACATTTTGTAAGTACAGTATTCTGAATCGCGGCTTCCACATATTGTGAGTATTTTCTATATACCATACATTTTGTAAGGATTTTCAAATTCAATTGCATTTTGTAAGTATTTCGAACCTCAGTTGCATTTTGTACATATTTTCAATTTCAATTGCATTTTGTAAATGTTTTGAATCTCAGTTGCAGAGTATTTCTAATCTACATTGCATTTTGTAAGTAATTTGAACCTAAAGTGCATTTTGTGCGTATTTTTCAATCTAAATTTCTTTTATGAGTATTTTCCTTCAAAATTACCTTTACCTTTTCTAAGTATTTCCATTCTTCATTTTGTGAGCCATTTCTATCTGAGTTCCAATTTAAGCCTACTTTTCACATTTTTCAAAAATGAGGAAAAAGTAGACTTATGAGATCGGGCAAATGTGTATCTGTGTCTGTCCTGTCTGTCTGTCTGCCTGGCTGTGTGTGTGTGTGTCCCCCTATCAACTCCTAAACGGCTGCAGCAATCGAAACAAAATTTGGTAGGAGTAAAGACCTATACCTGAATATCTCACGGCCACATTTGAAAATGATGTCAGTGCTACCAACTGCTGAAAAATCGCAATTGAAATTTGAGCACCATGTTGGATATCTTGGAAGGTATGAATGAGAGCTATTTAAAAATCGGCACACGTATAGATAATAATATTGCAGTTTAATTTCCAGGAGGCCATACATGGCAGTGTTGCCAAAATGATTATAAGCCTGCTGATAGGTCCAATTTTTAAATGCATATAACTTCTACACTATCAATTGGAATTCAACCAAATTTCGTATGTGGTATCTGTACATAAACAGATATGACAGAATATTCTTAAGAGCCACCAGGGCTGCCAACTCTTAATAAATGCTCTCAATATTTTTTATCCAAACACCCATATATCAGAAAGTATGCAAGCCGACATCTTAAACTAAGCACACGTATAGTACGTGACATTCTATATTAATTTGGAGTAACTTATACACGTCAGTGCTACCAACATGATTCTAAACCTGCTGAGAGGTCCAACTTTAAATACATATAACTTCTATACTATAATTTGGATTTCAACCAAATTTCGTGTGTGCTATGTGTACGATAACAGATATGACTATGCCGATTCTTAAGAGTAACCAGGGCTGCCAACTGTTAATAAATACTGTCTCTATTTCTGTTACCCTAATATCAATATATCAGAAACTATGCAAGCCAATAGCTCTAAATTTTGCACACGCATATTACCCGGCATTCTAGATTAATTTGGAGTAACAAATATAGGCCTACGCCAGTGCTGCCAACATGATTCTAAGCCTGCTGATAGGTCCAATTTTAAAATGCAGGTGTCTTCTATACTAACTAATAGATTTCATTCAAAATTGACACAACAATAGATCATATTATTTCAGATTATTTCTGACCAATACATGTATGTCATTGTTGCCAACATGATTTTACGCGCTGTTAGATCCAATGTTTAACTGCATGTAACGTCCATGCTATCCATTGGACTTCAACCAAATTTTGTATTCTGTACCTTAAGAGATGGAACTAAGAATATATTCAGTCTCCAGGGCTGCCAACTGCAGTTCTCTATTAGGCTACATTATGCCAGGTAGCCTATACAGTATTTCAAACTAATTAGAAATTTCGATATTACCAACCTAATTTCGTCATTATTCTAGATAGATCTAGTTAGATTAATTATAGGCATGAATCTTAAATCTTAAGAAAAGTAGGCTCTTTAGTTTGTTACGGAACTTCTTGTTTCATGTACTGTTGTCAGTCTTGCTTCTCTATTCGCATTATTTGCGCTGAGGAATGCCACAACTGGTGAAATACAAATTATTATTGACTTAAGTGTTTTAATCTTCAGGACTTGAAATATAAAAATTAAAATTATAAACATAACTACAAAATAATTAAGAAAATAAGTGAAAAATCGATTCGAAATTAGTTAATTAATTAATTAAATAAATAAAATATAAAAATTAAATCCCTAAGATCTTAAATTGAAAATTAAAAATAAATATTTAAACATTAACATTCGAGTAACAAACAAGTAGTTCCGTGAAGAACTATACAGCCTATTTTCATATATCCTACTTATGTTAATTGCCACTATTAACATACAAAATTTCAGTTTAATTGCTGTAACAGATTCGTAGATATTGAGAACCGTCTAAATATTTCAGACGGTCGTCAGGTTGGATTTTTATTTTTGTACTATTACATTAAGATTATTGTGTACGTATGGTATTCAAACAAGAAGTAAAAACGAGATTTTAAAATTACGCACAGCAGCCATCTTGTGATTGTTGTAAGTATTTTCAGTCCAGCTTGATTTTCGTTATGATTTCCATGTCATTGTCATTTTCGCTATCACCCAGACCATTAGGGGCTGATAACCTTGATGTTATTCCCCTTAAAAGAACAATATTATTATCATCATCATCATTATCATTAAGTTTGACAATAGTGATATAGGCATTTTATAAGATTTTAGGTTCGACCCTCACTATTATGTGTCAGAAAACTGTATCATAATGATGGTCATTATAACATTGTTTTTCATTATGATACAGTTTCTCCAGCCAATCAGAGCTCGTTCATTGGCCAATTGGTAACGATACATTCGCGCATGCGCTCAAAATCCTAAATGTCGGACATAAACACAACATAGAACTATAATAAATTACCGAAATGGAATACGCATCGTCCATATGTTCGCGTAAATAAACTGGCGAATATGAGACAAGAAATAGCACTGTACCTTAATATCACCAACCCTAATTTCTACACAGTGCATTGCCTTGAAACGACTCCGGTGACCATATTACTGAGGGACGGCAGATGTAAACATAAGGCCTGCATATGGCATTGCAAGCACACAGAGCGCATGCGTCGGTTGGTCAGAGCTCTTGAAAGACAGAGATATACCCAGTGATCGCTCTCCGATCTCTAAATTAAAGTGGCTGACTCTCAACAGATATTTATGAATATTTATGTTAAAACATATAATAAAGTTATTATTATCATCGAACATAAACAGTCGTATGCAACTCGCCTATAATGGTAATTAAGACACTCGTATGGAAATTATAAAACTCGCATACGCTCGTTTTATAAAAATACTCGTGTCTTAATTATAGCCATTATAGGCTCGTTGCATAATATACTATTATAGCCTGATTCCTCATTGTCGTATTAATTATAATAAACTATTTATTACCTTAAGTCAATATATTGTACATTAAAACCGTACATTGTGACCTTCCTCAACGTAGTATAGGATAAGTAAATGTGCAATAACATACACTTAATACAATTTTGCCATGACAGAGGATACCTAAAATATTTTTGTTCCAAAAGCTCACAAAGTTAAATTTCAAAAACCAGATCTGTTACAAAAGTTAAGAAAAACATGAAAAAGTCATGATAAAACAGCGTTGAATTGAAGAGATCTAAAAATAGGAAATTAAACTGAGAAATAAAACACGAAAACAGAACACTTACTTATTCAGCACTAGCAGTAGTGCCCGGCTCCGCTGGTGGATTTTTATGTTTTATGGATGATAATGAATACTACTATAGAACTGGCACATTATACATAAACTAACAGAAAAAATGTAAAAATATAACTTGTTGTGGTGGTAGTGGGGGTGATACGTAGTACAGTATAACGGACAAACATTCACGTCATTTTCCCGTAATGATAATGATAATAATGAATAGGGAAAAGGATCTAGGAAGATAGTTCCTCTCAGTCTCTCTGTTCTTCACCTATTTCAAATTCAACTTTTTTCCTCTATGGCTACAGGGCCTGGATTTGTTCTCCTTTGTTCGTCACTGGAGGAGTTTCCATCTGTTCTTCGCCGTTCCCTGTATGACGTTAGGTATCATTCAGATACACTTCCCTTTTGTTTATGTTTCCATCTAACCCTCTCACCTCCCCCCTCTTCTTGTGGACATCCTCATTCTTCGAGGAGTCTCTATATTATCACCCCGCCCCCTTTACCTACTCCTTACTTACTACTCTCTCCGCTGTTCTACCATGGTCCATACAGTAATTTCTGGCAGCTGCTCTCTGGTGACGAACCGAGGAATTTATCTATATTTTTTGTGATTTTTGTAATCTCATTGATATACTTTCTTTGGCCTCATTGTTTGATTTCCATTGAAAAAGGAGGCAAGGTTTCTCCGAAACGTATGGTTCCAATCCAAATACACACGGCATTAGCCCAAAAACATGAATTATTTATATAAACCAACATTGAGTTTTATATAATACTAGCTATTTTACCTGGCGTTGCCCGAGAGGTTTATTTACATGTTATAGAAAGATACATGCCAATATATTTGGCAAGGTATATTCACTTTGCCCCTAAGTCAGTTTAAAACATAGTTATCCTGGGCTCTGAAGTTAATAAAGTGTAATATTAACTCACTGTAAATCTAGGCGATAGGTACTGTGGAGTACAATAACGTAATAGAGAATGCATCAATAACAAAAAGGACTGTATATGCACATTTCTCAAGGACCTAGTCTCACATGTACAGTACTTTCGTGATAGTCTTCATTTATTTTTTGTAATGGGTGTAATTTAGACGTCTTGTTCACATAGTTCTCTTTCATTTTTAAATTGTTGCATCTACCTTTTCGAAAGAAGCGATATTTAAATTGTACAATATTTGGAATATAAAGTCATCATTCTGGAGTCAAATATACTTACGATTTTAACGCCGCACAAATGGTGTGATTAATGAGAAATGGCTTATTCATGTACATAGGGCAGTGTGTAGGCTATTATAGCAGCGTATTAGGGAATAGTATTGCTGTATTTACATGCCTATTATCTCATATTGGGCGACTTTGGTGGCGTATTTGGTAGCATGCTGAGCTTCTAGGCCCAAGGTCACGGGTTCAAACCCGACCGCAGTCATTGGAGTTTTGAAGAGCGTAAAAAATCCCTCAGTATGCCTTCCTTCGGAGGGGAAGTAAAGCCGGTGGGCCCATGTCGTAGGACATAGATTTATGTGATGTAAAAGAACCTTCCACTAACTACACTCGTGTGAAAGTAAAATTTGATTAACGCTATTAAGTTCCAACGGTCACCGTCTGGTTGCGGGGGTATCTATTAGCCAAGTTTGCCGCAAGGTGTCGTTGACGGTGTAACGTGTTTTTCGAGGGGTTTTTATGCAACTGGCATAAGTCAGTAGGAAGCCATTCTATATGTATTTACGCGGCAAATTGTTCAGCCAAGAGAATTTTTCATGTTAATTTATTATTATTATTAATTTATTATAATTATTATTAAGATATTTTCGGAGCATTTTATAAAAATTATAAGCATACAGATAGGTTTTCTATGTCTTAGAAAACGCTATCAAGCAAATTATTACGAACGACGATATCATAGAAAATTATCTGATTACGGAATTTTACGGAGTTTTTGTCAGTTAGGGTATTTGAGAGAGATGACTCACTGGGAATTCAAATACAAGCTGATTCCTGTCGAGAAGAATTACGCAAGCGGGCTCGCATCGTCCAGGAAAGGCGAATTGTTGAAACGGAACCCTCCCGCCGAGTGTAATGACCCAGAGGAGGGGAAGATAGCGCGGCGTGCTCAGCCAATCAATGAGGACTACGTAAGCTAGTAGACGGCTCCGGAGTGGGGAGCCAACGTGTGCATATATCGTTCGACGCGCCGTCGAAGGAGGACAATCTGTGAAATACTTGACGAGTATGTTGTACGCGGGAATCGCTCCGATGTTCCGTGGATTGGAGGACTAACTTTTGTATAACTTAACCAGTGCGGTTGTACGAGTGTTTGGGTCCGAGGTACGGACCATAGAATTATCTAATCTACCAGTATCTCATCAAACATCGACGAAGATGACGACATCCAGGAGACTGTGGGAAGCTCACAGCATCATCCAGTACGAGGGAAAGGCTTCGGGCATTTCCAGTGGTAAGCGCCAATGACGCAGAAATACGCAATCTCTCATTTCTCTTGGTTTTATATTTCATATTTCAGTAACTTCATAGCTTGGGAATAAGTGTAAAATCAATAATTTATCAGACTCCGTTTTCATGTAATTTTCTATCGGTAATATTAAAATCGCAACGCTCCAATTTAAATTTTATACTTATTATTATTAATTTTGCTATACTTGTTTTATATAATAAATTCATTTCTTTTACAATGCAATCTTTGCTTTCAGTAGGTAGCATTAGATATGGACCAATTCCTTCTCCTGATACAATTGTTTGTTGGGTTAATGATCAAATCATACCACGATCTGAGTGAATAGAGTCTTGAATGTGTTCTGCCAGAGCTAGACGTTGTTAAATACAAATTTAGATTTCAACATTGCGTTGAGGTCTTGGCGCCCATTAAAACAACATAGCTTAGGCAAAGGTAAACAGTTACATTTCTCACCCAACAGTTAGGGGCTAGCAAAACGTATCATTTGTACGCTCAACGTGGAGCAAAGTAAATACTGTTTCATTTGTCGCCGACAACTTGGGGCTGAAAGCCTAATAACATTTGTGGAAGGAGAAGGGTATATATTTCTGTGCCTGTATTTTGGGGGTTATTTGTCTTTATCAGTGTATATCATTATGGGGGATGAGAAAGAAAGACAGATGAGGTTACGTAGTGGTCATCAACGGGAGAGTGATGATACGAGCAGTATGTCGAGTGATGGTAGTACCGGGGTAGCGGAGGTAAATCCCGATACTGAAACAGGGAGTGTAGGCGGCCAACCAGAATTAAAAACTTTACTTCTCGAGTTCATGTATCAGAACAAAGTTAGTAGTGATGCCTTAAATGCAAAATTAGAACAAAACAGTAGGGAAAATAAAGAAAGTAAAGAAGCTTTAAATGCAAAGTTAGAACAGAATAACGCTAAACTAGAACAAAACAGTAGGGAAAATAAAGAGAGTAATAGGGAATTGAGCGATAGTTTAAACGCCAGATTAGAACAAAACAGTAAGGAAAATAGAGAGAGTACTGAAACTTTAAATGCTAAATTAGAACAAAACAGTAGGGAAATGAGTGACAAATTCGAACTGATTAGAGGTGAGATCAGGGGGGTGATGGAAGAAAAGGCTAAAGAGATTATTGCAGATGTAGACAGAAAATTAGGAAAAGTACAGGAGGAGTTGGAAATTAGAATCAGTACACAGGCTGAAAATTTAAAAGAACTAGTGCAACTGGAAACACAGCAGGTCAAAAAGCAATTGGGGGGAGAAATTGACAAAATTCAGGTAGCTACTAAAGAGGTTAAGGAACAGCTGGGGGGTAGAATTGAGAAAGTCCACTCACAAATAGTTGCAGAAGTAAATGATTTAAGAGAGAGTAATAGAGAGAGCATTAGCAAGATTGAGGAGAAACAAGCAAAGCTATATGATAAAGTAGAAGAATCAGAAGGAAACATTAAATTAACAGTAAACAGTATTGAGAGGAAGGCTGAGGAGAAAATCGCAGAATTAGAGTTAAAATTAAAAGCTAGGATCAGGCAAGAAAATAGTCAGAATAGGCCAGTTTTTGTGAATAGCACACACAGGGAGGTAGAACTGGGTAAGTTCAGCAATCGACAGGGGTGCCCAATGGAGTTCATGAACACTATAGAAAATAAATTCGGGGAGTGGTTGGAAAATGGTAGTATTGAGTGGTGCCAGGTAGTTGAAATTTTAGAACAAGTGTTTGTGGGGGAAACGAGGAATTGGTTTGCTGTCTACAGAGACAAGTTTACTGATATGAATGATTTTAAAATGAAATTCTGTGAAAAGTTCTGGAATGAGGTTATTCAGTCGCAGCATCGTGAGGGAGTAGTGTGTGGTAAATATAACCCTAAAGGAAGCTCCGCCATGACCGAATACTTTTTAGGGCAGGTATTAGTGTGTAAATATCTGGATGGGTTGAAGGAGGAAAGTGATGTGGTGAGGTTGCTACTTAGGCACTTTCCCTATAGGATCAAGGAGACTGCTTGTATCCAGAATGTAAAGACTATATCACAAGTAGAAAATTTGTTAAGCACATTTGATGCACTAGGGAGAGGGGGTTATGAGGACAATTTCAATAGGAACCAGGGTAATAATAATAATAGACCTAATGAAGCCAGGCATCAGGAAGTTCAAGGGAACGGTGGCGAAGGGGCCAACGCTCAAAATAGAAATAATAATAATCAGCTAAATCAGAACAGAGAAAATGGCTATGGTAATCAGTATCAAGGGAGGAACAATGATTTCAGGGGAAATCAAGTGAGGAACAATGATTACAGGGGAAATCAAGGAAGAAATTATAATGACAGTAATTACAACCAGAATAGGGGTCAAGGAAGAGGACAGCCTAGTGGTAGTAATATACAGCCAAACAATGACAACACAACTCAGAACAACCAGACCAGTGCAGTAGTAACTAGTACTACGGCCAGCTGTAGCGGTTCTTTAAACGCGAACCAGGCTGCGAAGTAAGGTCAGAATCTCAGTCTGTAGCATGCCCTGTCCATACAATTATACAGGAACCCTATGACCTAAATGTAAGAAATGAATTATTACATGAACTAAATGATGAAGGTATTATTCAGGAAGTGGTTAGTAAGAGCCCCATAGTTAAATTTAACGTATCCGAGGCGTACACAGATGTTTTAATTGATAGTGGTTGTATGAAGAGTTGCATAAGTAGTGCATTTTATGATAAAATGAAAGGAACTGGAGTAAATTTTGAGGAGATGCCAATTAAAAGCACTTTTGTTATCACAGCTGTTGGGAAGAGGTCTAAAGTAATTTCTAAGCAAGTTTTAGTAGACATTAAAATTAATAATCATGTAGAGAAGCAGATTTGCCTTGTAATTCCAAATTTAGTATTCAGTGTTATCTTGGGTTCAGAGTGGCTAAGTAGAGTGTCTGGTAACTTATGTTATGATGTAGGGAGTTTGAAATTTAAATGGGGAGATTCTGAAGTAGAAGTAGCGTTCAATGACCATATTTAGAGGAGTAGTATTGTAGGTGTGATTTGTACTTTAAATGAGATATCGCCAGCCGTAGAGCGGGGTTCTCCATGTTTGTGGGCAGTGTGATTACGAACGGAAGTCTAGAGGACTCGTTACGTGAGGCTGCATTTCAGGGTAATATAGAGGTGGAACAATGTGTTCGGCTCTATGATGTGTTATTGTGTAATAGGAGAGTTTTTGAGGATCGCATTGGTATGGCCAATTGCTATACACATTCATTGAACGTTATTGATAGGTCAGTATTCACAGGACATAGATATCCTGTACCTTTCGCTTATCAGAGTGCAGTTGAGGCACAAATTAATCAGATGCTTGAAGATGGGATTATTGAGCACTCTAACAGTCCATATGTTAATTCTTTGATCACGGTACCCAAGACCGACGGCACTGTTCGTATTTGTTTAGACGCTCGTTTGGTTAACAGTAGAATTAGTTCAGATCAGCTGAAATCTATGTCAATAGAGGAATTAATGCAAACATTTGAGGGAAAGAAGTATTTCACTTGTGTAGATTTGAGTTCCAGTTTTTGGCAAGTGCCACTTATGTACGAAGATAGACCATTTACAGCTTTTAGTCATAAATATAACCTTTATCAATTTTGTAGAACACCTTATGGGTTAAAGAGTAGTACAGCAGCTTTAATTAGGGCTTTAAACATCGCATTAGGGGATGACACAGGAGAGTTTGTAACCATTTACATTGATGATATGGTAATTAGTTCACGCAGTTTTGAGGAGCATCTACGTCATTTAGATATAGTTTTTCAGAAGTTAGATCAGGCAGGGCTCACTTTGAAGCTGTCTAAGTCGTCATTCTGTCAGTCAGAAGTGATATTTTTAGGTCATAGAGTGTCGAGTAGAGGTGTGACACCATAGGAAGGTAGGGTTAGTATGTGTGGACAGTAGCAACAGGGCATCGTTACAGACACTGAGAAATATGCTAGGTAGAGCAACGTGATGACGTTCATTTAAGGGAGCCACTTGCAAGGTTGGAAGCAGGTGACTCAAACATTAATAGTTTCCAAACGTATTGGGAAAACAGCATATGTGCTGGAGAATAGTGAGGGAAACAGATTATACGGGACGTATAATATACATAGTCTACGAAGATATGTGTCATAAAGTGAGTGTGTTTAGCTGGCGAGCCAGCCTATCAAATGAGTAAGTGAGGTGTCTGGTGCGTGGAAGATCTGGTCTTCAAGGCAGGCGTATCAGAAGTCGCACAGGGGGGTAGTATGTAAGTAAATGAGAGTTTTTAAGGTACAGGGAAATATGACGGGATTGTCGGATGCTCTTGAGCACTAAAATGTCTCGATACACCAAGGCCAGAATTTGGTAGCGCTGGTGAATTCCCATTTGCCTCCAAGAGATGGGTGAGCGCTTGTACATGGTATTTTTGCTTAAGGCGTCCACGAGGCAAAAGATGGGCCATCAGAATGCGAGACAGTCCTTCATGAAACTCATACATATCAGCACACGTGATTTCTGTTTACGGCCTCGCCATGTAAGATTTGTAAGTGTTAATTTAAGATAATTTGTACAAAGGTATTATTTGTGTGAGAAGAATTGATCTGTGTTGAGAACTAGTATTAAGTAGAATATGGTCTACGGGAACTTAACAAGACAGGGCGATTACGGCACAGAAATATTTGGTGTTATATGTAATGCACATTTACTGTTTTTTTTTTCAGAAGTCAATATTAATTTAATCATCTTTTATAAAGAGAGATCATGTATTATGGTCACGAGGCGCTGCCACAATAGTGTGATCGTGTGCTCAGTGATAAGTGAGATTAAATTTCACCATAAGGAAGGGACCTCCAGTGAAATTAGGAAGTTCTATGGTGATATAAATATATCAGAACACCTTCAATGCGTGTGATATGACATCATAAATACATAGTGCTCACACATTAATTATGTCTATTTCTCCAACATAGAGGAATTTGAGAGGCGGGAATATCCGTGGAACACTATTTTATATGAGAAACATTGGACTGGTTGCAAAGTGCAATCCATAGTGACAACAAACTTTGACGCAAAGTGCGTGAAGAAAAATTATGAGTTTATATATCTGTAATTTAGGGAGATTAAATTTATGTAATATGTATTTTGGATGGGGTTTATTAACGTGTCTGGGATAATCGGATAATGGACCGTCGTCACGGTAAATCATCCGATGATCCGAGGCGAATATGTAACGTGTTTTTCGAGGGGTTTTTATGCAACTGGCATAAGTCAGTAGGAAGCCATTCTATATGTATTTACGCGGCAAATTGTTCAGCCAAGAGAATTTTTCATGTTAATTTATTATTATTATTAATTTATTATAATTATTATTAAGATATTTTCGGAGCATTTTATAAAAATTATAAGCATACAGATAGGTTTTCTATGTCTTAGAAAACGCTATCAAGCAAATTATTACGAACGACGATATCATAGAAAATTATCTGATTACGGAATTTTACGGAGTTTTTGTCAGTTAGGGTATTTGAGAGAGATGACTCACTGGGAATTCAAATACAAGCTGATTCCTGTCGAGAAGAATTACGCAAGCGGGCTCGCATCGTCCAGGAAAGGCGAATTGTTGAAACGGAACCCTCCCGCCGAGTGTAATGACCCAGAGGAGGGGAAGATAGCGCGGCGTGCTCAGCCAATCAATGAGGACTACGTAAGCTAGTAGACGGCTCCGGAGTGGGGAGCCAACGTGTGCATATATCGTTCGACGCGCCGTCGAAGGAGGACAATCTGTGAAATACTTGACGAGTATGTTGTACGCAGGGAATCGCTCCGATGTTCCGTGGATTGGAGGACTAACTTTTGTATAACTTAACCAGTGCGGTTGTACGAGTGTTTGGGTCCGAGGTACGGACCATAGAATTATCTAATCTACCAGTATCTCATCAAACATCGACGAAGATGACGACATCCAGGAGACTGTGGGAAGCTCACAGCATCATCCAGTACGAGGGAAAGGCTTCGGGCATTTCCAGTGGTAAGCGCCAATGACGCAGAAATACGCAATCTCTCATTTCTCTTGGTTTTATATTTCATATTTCAGTAACTTCATAGCTTGGGAATAAGTGTAAAATCAATAATTTATCAGACTCCGTTTTCATGTAATTTTCTATCGGTAATATTAAAATCGCAACGCTCCAATTTAAATTTTATACTTATTATTATTAATTTTGCTATACTTGTTTTATATAATAAATTCATTTCTTTTACAATGCAATCTTTGCTTTCAGTAGGTAGCATTAGATATGGACCAATTCCTTCTCCTGATACAATTGTTTGTTGGGTTAATGATCAAATCATACCACGATCTGAGTGAATAGAGTCTTGAATGTGTTCTGCCAGAGCTAGACGTTGTTAAATACAAATTTAGATTTCAACATTGCGTTGAGGTCTTGGCGCCCATTAAAACAACATAGCTTAGGCAAAGGTAAACAGTTACATTTCTCACCCAACAGTTAGGGGCTAGCAAAACGTTTCAACGGTAGCATTTGGTAGAAAAAGTAGGAAGTATTTAAAACTGACTATCTGTAGTCCTTACCTGAATTACATATAACACACAATAATACAGCCATCACAATTTACACCGGTTATCAGGCAGATTCTACAAACATCCAAAGTACACGGGGCTGCATGACCGCGATGTCGCAGCCCCTAAACAGAGGAACCAACTAATCTATCTCACCTTGTTGAAGTAAATGCATCAACGTATAATCCCAGTATAATGTCAATTGAGATGCATTGATTGAGAACACATTGGGCTTCTTCTTTAGCCCCTAAAGTATTTCGTAAGGTAGGTCAAAAGCTTGAAATGGCAGACATGGAATATCAATACTTCACCAATCCGTGTATAATTAATGAAGAGCCTGTATGCTTAAAGATCCATAAGCCTTTTCTAATCAAAGCGACTTCAAGTAACACGACGTGGTGGAAAGTAAAGAGGTTAGCTCAAAGTATATGGTGTCTAAGAAGAAAGCAATGGAAAAAACAAATATAATTATTAATGTGACTAAGATTACAAAATATATAAAATCATTATGCAATTCTAATTTAAATGACTTTGAAAATGAAAATCCACAGCCTGCTTCCAGTCTCCGACCGGGTCAGGAATGGAATGAATGAAGCCCCCATCTAGCGGCGAGGATATGAACTGTGCCGGCTGCCGAGGCCTGACGCACTCCCCTGGGGCAATGATTAAAGGAGTGACAGATGAAATGAAATGAAATGTTAGTGGAGAGTGTTGCTGGAATGAAATTTTTGACAGGGAAAACTGGAGTACCCGGATAAAAACCAAATGACATTGAATGAATATAAATTTATTAAATACGATAACTTACTTCAGGTTAAGACAATGTTTCATTTAGAAACATTGAGTTAGCCGAGGTCGTTACGGCATGACTAATGGCAGTCGCTCACATCCGGGAGGCGAGGAGGTTCGAATCCCCCCGCCGGCAACCTTGAAGATGGTCTTCTGTGGTTTCCCATCTTCCTTCCAGGCAAATGCCGGGGTTGGTCCCTAACTATAGGCCACAGCCGCTACCTTCCAACTCCTCGCCCTTCCCTTCCAACTTTCCTCCCCAACGGTACTTGTAGCTCACCCATTGGGTGTCCGTCTCGAAGCAGCTACAAAACTGGCGAGCCGAACATGTCCTCGGACACTCCCGGCACTAAAAGCCTTACGCTAAAAAAAAAAAAAAAATTAGAAAATGATTTGTCTATTTTTTAATATTTTATGGGTGTAGCAAAGTCCAACAACTCAAATAGACGGCAGTAAGAAATGAAATAACGTCAGTGCTAGTTCTGGAAAAAGACGTAAATACGAATGAAGCGCTACTGTGAAAAGATCCTGTACGCGTCTGAGTGTTGAATGGGCAGGCAGTTTAAAGCAGCCAGGAGGGATGCGATCCAGCTGGCAGTGAAAATGGTGCTGCAACCTATCTGGTCTTGCGTTAAATGAACAGGCAGTTTAAAGCTATTATCAAAGAGAACAAAACATATCTACAATGGCATTACATATGCCAGTTGCAAGTACCGATGGTAGATGTCGCATTCAACACTACTCTTGGTCCCCCACAGGAGGTGTGCTTTCATTTCCCGAGTTTACGTGAGTCAGAATTAAGTGTGATTATTGTCTTACGTGATTTCCGGCGATAGCTGTGCTCCGGACACGAACACTCCTTCGTCTGTTGTGTGTAGTCGTCATTTTGAGAGTCCCGCACCGTAGTTGTGATTGTTTAATCGTGCACCACGATTGCGAGGGCAGCTGTAGCAAGTCCAGACTTCGTAGGTTCGAAACTATCTAGAGTATGTTTTTTCTACACTCTGTCCAGGCAAATGCCGGGATAGTACTTGACCAATGCTAGTAACGCACATGATAGGGACTTCTTTGCCTCTGATACCTACGATAATATCCATTTAACCACGGAATTAACCGTCCAGTGCATGTCCATAAGTTATCTTTTGAAAAATGGGTATCATAATGTTTTCTTGCGATTCTGTTGAATCATTCTTCAGTACATCCCCCAGGGACTCACGACTAATGGGATGTGGGTGTGGTGACCACGGGACCCCAGCTGAGTGCGGTATTGCTTTCACTTACTTGTGCCGGGCTCCCTTGAGTCATCTTTCCTGTCGACCACCCTTGGTCACCTTTCGTTCACTTACGACATTACGACACTCCCCCTCCTTCAAGGGCTTACAACTTGAGGGACGCTGGTTAGCAATCAGGGGACCCCAGCTGAGTTCGCGATTGCTTCCACTTAATTGTGCCGGGGTCCTCTCTGGCATATTTACTGTCGGCCTCCCTTGGTCAACTCTTGTTCTCTTCCGACCCTGACGGTATTAGGATATCCGAGGTCTAATGAGTCGTTCAAATTCCCCCGTTAATTGGACCTTGTTTCATCTTTCCTGATACCCTCATTCTTCGAAGGGTCAAATCTCTTGTTTTTCTTTTCATCATATCTCCTCCCTTCTGCACGAGGTCATAAAGGAGGCAGGGTGTGTGTATCCCCACCACTGGAGGTGCTACACCCTCAAGGACTCACGGCTGTTGAGTTTGGGAGAATACCTGAGCTGGATCTGTTTTTTCCCTGTTTCCAGTAATTCTGGGTCGGTTTCTCTCATATTTCCCTTCCTATTTGCCTTTCATGGCACACCTTGCCAAATCCGTCAATTCTTTTTTTTTGGGGGGGGTGAGAGCATTTCATTTACCCGCATTTTATTTCCCTTATTCCTCCCTTTTTGTACTTTTGTTCTCCTAATCCGTAATTTGGTTGTAAGTTGTAGTTATTTTTAGTTCTAGTGTTCATTTTATCATCATTTTTCATTTTCATCCCAAAGAATTAAGAGGCCTATAGCCTCCATGTTAGGCCTTTTAACATCAACTATCATCATCAAATTACAATTTCAGCAATATCTTTTTCGACATTGAAAACTGAAAGTCTGGTTTAAGTTGTATTCACAGTGGAAAGAATGTATTGTATGAAATGTTTGGATTGCATTTCTCAGAACAATAATCCTCTCCACTCATTAACCTGACCGCAGCAGCGGTCTTGCCAGCGTCATTACAGAGAAATTGGTATCACCGATTACGATTATTATTGCGGAAGCCGAAATACCGGTTGCTTCCAAATAACTCATGTACTAACCTCTCAGCAGGAAAGTTCATAAAGGTTTATAAAAATCGAGTGAACCTAATGAAATTCTATTTTAATAAGGTTTAGTTCCTGTCATTTAATATGACGCTATTGTATTTTGTGGCCGGCCCCGTGGTGTTGGGGTAGCGTACCTGCCTCTCACCCAGTAGGCCCCGGGTTCGATTCCCGGCTCTGTCATGGATTTTAGAAACTGACGTGAGGGCTGGAACGGGGTGCACTCGGCCTCGTGAGGACAATTGAGTAGCTATCTGAAAGTGAGGTAGCGCCCAGATCACGAAAACCAAGATTAACGGCCGAGGGGAGCCGATGCGCTGATCACGCGTCGCCCCAATATCTGCAGGCTAAATGGCTGGGCAGCGGTCGCTTGTTAGGCCTAGGCCCTTCATGGGCTATAGTGCCAGGGCTTATTATTATATTATTATTTTGTGATATAATTTGCCTTTTGATATTGCGGAAATTATACTGACAAATAATGTCAAGTCTTTGTTATGCTATACTGGGTTGACAGTGCTGTGTGAGCAGTTGAGTAACTAACGGGATTGCATGTTAAGCACCTCATTTTCTATACCGACACTGGAGAGCGCAACTCGAATCCAGTCTACCGTGTCTCGACTTCAGCTATGTTGCCATGGAAACGTCCTGCCAAGCCATTCCTTCATGAATTAATTCTATGACTTGATTAGCCTTTGCTCGAGTGCAAAAGGGCCGGAATCAGATGAATAAGAAAGCCTATTGAAAATGCTTTAAGCCAGCCGTTCCTTTTGGGTCCTAATCTATGTGTATGCAAAATTTGGTTGAGATTGGTGGAACGGTGTAGATTTGTACACGGAACAAATCCACATACCCACATACTTACATACAGACTTTCACTTTTATATACAAGAAAGATTTACACATGCTAGTGCAACAATCACAATAACGCAGGTTATCACTAAAATTCTACACACACACCCATGTATACGGGGCAACATGACCACTATGTCTAAACCCCGCAAATGAAATACTAACTGTGGATACGATAGGATAGAGAATGCTACAGTCCAATAAATCCTTGAGCAACACTGAAAAATGGCTTAAAATACCATATCCTATCTCCAATTTACACAAACTAGTACAACAATCACAATAACGCAGGTTATCACAAACATTCTACACACACACCCATGTACACGGGGCAACATGACCACTATGTCTAAGCCCCACAAATGAAATAACAACTGTCTACACATGAAAACTGCAAAATAGTGATAGGAGAATGTAGGAATGTTTGCCACTATGTTTCTCAGACACGATAGCATTACATTACATTTTGCTAATATGCTGATTTAGTGTGCATACGACAGCAAGGAGATGTCAATCGGTCAGTTTTCCCATGTGTCCTCCTTTAGCAAATTTTACAGGACTATCAGCTTGCCTCGGTGGGTGAGTGAATAGCGTGTCGGTCTACTAACCCCAAGATTGCAGGTTCGCTCCTGACCGTGGTAAGTGATTTTTGAAAGGCGGCAAAAATACGACACGCATGTCATACGATGTTGGCATGTCAAAGAACCCATTTGAATTCAGTAGGCCGAGTTCATAATGGCAAAATTAATCTCGGGAGTTTCCGCCAACACAAAATTCCTCATTTCTCTACTAGAAAGCGCTATAATGTTCAAGGAGCTTAGATATCTAACAAAGCTTGCACCTGGCACCTGAGGCCATATGATATTATTATTATCTAACATCTAACCTCCTTGACTTTCATAGTCATGGAACAACGAAATTCGACATGCAAGCTACCCTCTGGGTGTCAAATAACAAAGCTTGCACCCGGCATCCGAGGCCATACGATATTATAATATTATTATTATTACCGGACTATCATGATACAGAGTAAATCGTTGTTGCCTAGTGACAACCTGTCCATCAATGGTGTGGCGTTGACTATCATGATACAGTGTTAGTCGTTGTCGCCTAGCGACAATATGTCCGTCAAGTTATTAGATCGGTGAAACGGTGTATATTTGTGCAATAGGGCCTAAATGCAGGGAATGGAGTGGTCTGTCCGAAATTTAAAGTAGATAGTGTTACCCGCTGGGTTCTAAGGGGTATTTAAACACAAATTGTGTTAAATGTTCCGGCATAACTCAACAAAATGACAGTGTTGAGTTATGCCGGAACATTTAGCACAATTTGTGTTTAAATATATAATGGCTCAACGGACAATACATATTTTTCTTTTGAAAATTATATATTCCAAGGGGTAAGTATACAAATTTTGGTTCAAATCGGTGAAACGGTGTAGATTTGTATAAATAACAGACAAACAACCCAACATTGAGTTTTGTATGTTTAGATATCTATTTACACATCCACGTAAGTGTTATATTTTTAGCCTACTTTCGATTTTTGCAAAAAATGAAAGTAGACTTATGAGATCAACACAGGGCGAAAAAAGTGTATCTGTCTGTGTGTGTGTTTGTGTGTGTGTGAGTCTGTGTGTGTATATGTGTGTGTGTGAGTCTGTGTGTGTGTGTGTGTGTGTCTGTGTGTGTGTGTGTGAGTGTGTGTACTCTGAATGTCTGTCCCCCCCTATCAATTCAAACACGGTGAAACCGAATTGAACGAAATTTGGTACAGAGGTAGAACAAGCAAAGTGCACCTCAGTGTCATGTTTTATATCGCCGCCATCTTTACTAAAACTGAATGGCGGCCACTCAAACGTTCAAAACGTAAAATCAAATAACGACTAACCAAATCATCCGATCTCTACCAAATTTGGTAACAACATACCTTCGTATAGGATGCGTCTTGTGACCAAACTACAAGGTCGTCCGCCATACCATTTCAGGATGGCGGCCGTGCGAATTATGCAAACATTATAATCCATATCATGGGACCCACCAGTTCCGATTATCGAGCCGAGAATCGTTTTAACTGTTCTAAAGGAAGAGACACGTTGGAAATTAAAAGTTTATTTTGTAATACTATAGTGCAGACGTTATTTTAAAAAGCTGAGCCGATTCAGTAATAAGACAAGATGGCAGCGGATATCTTGTGCCTGACTTATATTTCACTAATTTGAGTATTGCATGCAATATAGCGTACTGATACAAAATAAATAAACTTTGTATGAAATGCTTTATATATAAATAATATACTCCAGTGATGAAATCGTTTAGTATAAATCATTATTTGCTAACAAGTTCTATGTAAGTCATTTTATATAGAACGGTATTCGTTGATACAGTTAGCTCAGTGGTAGAGCGTTAGCCTGTCGCTCAAATGCCTATGGTTCAAACCCGATCAGAGCTAGGTTTTTTGCTTGAAATGTTATATGTTTATTGTTTTGTAATGACTCTGACGTTTTAAAATTAAGCGTTATATTGTGCATATTGTGGTGTAAAATATATATTTAATTAAAACATAATTCGCCAGCAGATTTACTCGAGACATCTAGCTGCCAAAAAGGTAACTGCACGCCGACCTACTTATTAACTTCCAGATTTTATTGAAAAGTTTCTTCTTCTGGCCGCTAGAATGCACTCGCTCTGTTAGGATTATATTGTTCGATATTTCACCACTAGATGTCACGACTAGTCTACGTGGGGCTCCATTGATTACTATACCATTGGCATTCTATGCGCATCGAATTTGAAGAATGACAAGATGATACTACGATACATTTTTACTTTTTATTTTAAAGGGTTTGTAACAGCCTATTTTGCGTTACTTGAAAATGTTATTTGAAGTAAAGAACAAAACGATTTCACATAGTAACTGAATTCAAGCCGTTGGTGTTAGTTCAGGTTATTAATTACTACTTTTATTTCAGGCAAATAGCAATCGAAAATATCCACATAGTTTGTATACACACGTCTCTGTAGGGTCATGGAAAGATTTGTTAATTCAATTAGGGTTGTGAAAGCCATGCACAACCAGACGTGTAAAGACATGCCTCAACTCAAAGTTGGATGTTGCCCATGGCAGGTCGTATATGTAATAATAATAATAATAATAATAAAAATAATAATAATAATAATAATAATAATAATAATAATAATGTTATTGGTTTTACATCCCTTTTAACTACTGCTGCTTTTAGAGACACCGGGGTGCCGGAATTTTGGCCCGAAGGGGATCTTTAACGTGCCAGTAAATGTACTGACACGGCTCCCTCGCATTTGTGCACCCTCAAATGCCAGCTGACTGCGCCAGGATACGAACCTGCAACCTAGGGCCCAGCAAGCGAGAACGTTACCGCTGAGCCACGCAGCCAGTCCGGTCGATTATGTCTCCAGATCCATAACATTCTTGATATACTTCTTATCTTTCTTTCTTCAATGATGGTAGCAGTTTTTATCTAGGTTGTGGCGTTTGGTAGAGGTAAATCGTTTCTAAGGTCTTCAACAAAGAATAGTTCTATTATACTCTTTGATAATAACAACGAGTTATAACTATACTCATACATTTAGGAGAAAGTAGGCTATATGTTCTTTACTGAACATCTTGTTTAGAGATTTGGTTGGTTGGTTCCTCAGTTTAGGGGCTGCGATTACGCGGTCATGTAGTCCCGTGTACTTTGGGTGTGTGTGTAGAATCTGTCTGATAACCGGTGTTAATTGTGATGACTGTATTAGTGTGTGTATCTGTTTTAATTCAAGTAAGGATTGCAGACATTGAATTTTTTCAAGTATTTCCTTTTTTTGCCGCAAACGCCACCGTCAACGACCAACCAGTTCAGAACTTAGTTACCAGATGCCCCCGCAGTCGGCTCATGACGGCGAACGTAGGAACCTAAGAACGTTAGTCAAATGTTTAACCTACAGTATATATAATTTAGCTTCACACAGGTGTAATTAGTGGAAGGTTCTTTAACATGCCATAAATCTATGACGGTGTGAAGCTAAATGGTATAGGTTTAGTTATGTAAACAACGCTCTTAGGTCCTACGTTCGTTGCCAAGAGCCGAACGCGGTGGCGTCTGATAGCTAAAGTTATGAACTAGGCCTAGTAGTCGTTGACGGTGGCGTTTGGCGGCAAAAGTAGGAACTATTTGAAAAATTCAAAGTTGCAGTCCTTACTTGAATTTAAAAAAATAGATACACACACTAATACAGTCATCACAATTAACACCGGTTATCAGACAGATTCTACACACACCCAAAGTACACGGGGCTACATGACCGCGTTGTCGCAGCCCCTAAACTGAGGAACCAACCAACCAAAGTTGTTCTCGGTACATGTTTCAGGGACTAATGAATATTTTTTCTCCCCTTCAGGAGCCAAATGTAAAGCATTAAAATAGTGAAATTATGTTTGCCACGGTGGGTGAGTGGTCAACGTGTCAGTCTACGAACTCCAAGCTTGCAGGTTCACTCCTGGCCGTGGTAAGTGATATTTGAAAGGCGGCAAAAATTACGACACCATGTCATACGATGTTCGCATGTCAAAGAACCCATTTTAATTCAGTAGGCCGTGTTCATAATGGCAAAATTAATCACGGGAGTTTCCACCAACACAAAGTCTTTCATGTTTCTACTAGAAAGCGCTATAGTGTTCAAGGAGCTTAGATATCTTACTTCCTTGACTTTCATAGTGCTTCAAGGAACAACGAAAATTTGGCATGCAAGCTACCCTTTGGGCGTCAAATTACAAAGCTTGCACCCGGCACTCGAGGGCATACGATATTATTATTATTATTATTATTATTATTATTATTATTATTATTATTATTAATGAAATTATGATAAAACGTAGCACGAAACTATCAATGGTCATTTAACCTAATATGGTGCACAATAAATATATAGGTTGTTGAAAAAATTAAGGTGTAGATCAATATCAAGTAGTTGTTGACGGTGTTAACATGTGTGAAGATAGTATGCGGTCTGAAAACGTCGTTGAAGAAGCATGAAGCAACCAGTAGTCGGTGCATTCATAGTTCCGCTTGAAGCAATGGTCAATAGCAGGAGATGACTAACGTGTAATAATAATAAATCACCATTATCTGGACAATCAATGAAGATTGTCTAGACGCCACCTGACTTCTTCCTTGGTTTTTTTTTCCTGGAACTTCATTTGCTTTAATTTACTCCGGAGAGATGGTTGGTTGGTTGGTTGGTTCTTTAGTTTAGGGGCTGCGACAACGCGGTCATGTAGCCCCGTGTACTTTGGGTGTGTGTAGAATCTGTCTGATAACCGGTGTTAGTTGTGATGACTGTATTAGTGTGTGTATCTGTTTTAATTCAAGTAAGCACTGCAGACGATCAATTTTCAAGTAGTTCCTACTTTGCCACCAAACGCCACCGTCGACGACTACTAGTTCAGAACTTAGCTACCAGATGTCACCACAGTCGGCTCCTGACAACGAACGTAGTAACCTGAGAGCGTTGTTTACATTCTTAATCTATCCAATTTAGCTTCACACAGGTGTAATTAGTGGAAGTTTCTTTAACATGCCATACATCTATGACATGGGACCGCCGGTTTTACTTCCCCTCCAAAGGAAGGCATACTGAGGGATTTTAACGCTCTTAAAAAATCCGACGACTTCGGCCGGATTTGAACCCGCGATCTTGGGCATAGAAGCTCAGCATGCTACCGACTACACCACTGAAGCCGCCACTCCTGTGAGACGTTCGCTCTTGTATGTCATTTTCTTTAACTCCCATCTCCAGCAGATCATTGTCCACTTCTGCCAGCTGATGACCTCGTAGTTCCGCCCCTTATAACAACTCTAACAATAACTTCTATCAGCCATGGTGACTTGGTCTTCCTTCTGTGCCAGAATGTGAGAAGCTGGTTGGATGCATCCTCGAGACGTGTCCATAAAATGCTAGACGTCTCTTCCTGGCCACGTGTGTAATTCTTTCGGAGTATCTATAGAGCTCCTGGTTGGGCCGTCTTATGTATTCACTCCCTTCCTTGATTGGTCCCAGTATCTTCCTCATTATCTTCCTCTCTTGGATTTTCTAGTTTGTCCGTGAGTCCTTTCCTGTTTAATATGAGGCATTCAGCGGCATATAAAGCTTCAAGGCGGATGACCGTTTGATAGTGCTATCTGCCATGTTTCCATCTCAAGAACAGACAGGCAAAGAGGAAACTGCATGTAACGTGGGAAGGCATGCTGTTGGATCACTGTGCGAATCCCAAATATTTAGGGATTACATTGGATCGTGCACTCACGTATGAAAGACATTGTCTAAGCACCAAAAATAAGGTGTCCGCAAGAAACTGCCTCTTTCGCAAATTAGCTGGTACCAGCTGGGGGACTCAAGCTCAAACAATAAGAACCACTGCTTTAGCACTCTGTTACTCTACAGCAGAATATGCATGTCCTGTGTGCGATAGGTTGTGTCATACCGAGCTGGTTGATACTGAATTAAATGAAACGTGTAGACTCATCACTGGCTGCCTGAGACCCACCCCATGTGATAAACTGTATTGTTTAGCAGGCATTGCACCCCCAGATATCAGAAGAGAAGTTGCAGCTAAATGTGAGAGATCTAGGGTTGATGTGTCTCAAGCACATCCATTGTATAGCTTTCAACCAGCCCACTCTCGACTGAAATCCAAAAGAAGCTTCCTTCTCACAACTGAGTGCCTAACTGACAAACCTCAGGTTTTGAGGATTACATCTTGGTTGACCAGAAGCCACCACATTACTCAGTGGATGGCTCCATCTGATAGGCTCCCAGCAGGACATACAGAGGCTTGGACAACTTGGAAGTCTCTCAACAGATTGCGATCTGGGGTTGGCAGATCCAAGTCCAACATTCATAAATGGGGTTTTTGCTGCGACTCGGTCCTTTGTGAATGCGGTGAAGAACAGACTATGGGTCATTTGCTTCAGTGCAGTATGTGTCCTATACTGTGCACCATGGAGGATCTGGTGAAGGCTACACCAAATGGACATGACATGGCAAAATATTGGTCAAGCATTATTTAGAGCCTTAAATGTTCAAGTTTTGTCACTTTTTGCCCATTTTGAACATAATTTCTTCTCTAATATTTTTGTTCCTGACACGAGTAAATAAATCTTCCTTGTATTTATAGTAACAATTTTGTGTGTTTCAGGTAAGTCTCTGGAGTAGGAGCAGAAGAAAAGACACCTTTATAGTTGTGGCAGCGTTGACTTGCCACGCATGGAAGCAGTATGTACTCTTTCAAAATGTACTTATATAAAGGAAAATATAGCTTGAAACCCATAACCTGTTGTTTTTTTTAACTCCCGGATACTCGCGCGGGCGACAGGTGTAGCCCAGTGATTAATTTTGTTGTAGCGCAGAGTATATTGTTTGCTAGGAATATTGAGATTCTCTGTAGCTGCCTGTTGATGCTGTATTTAACAGACGGGTATGTTTCCGACTGAACTAATTGCACCAAACTGACACCATATGCATTAGAAGTCGTCTGGGCTACAATAGTAGCCAGCGCTAGCATCGCTGTTTCAGAATTGGGCGTGCAAAGGAAATGTTGTCTCACAGGAGGTGGCCATGGAGATGACTTTCAAATCAGTCAGTGTTTAGATGAAAGTAGTGATAGATTGAGTGTAGTGGAAATAAAGTAGGCTGTTGCTTCTTGTGTGGTCGAGGGAGGGAAAAATCAAAAAGGAACAGATGCGCAAAGTGCAATAAAAATCTTCTCGGATCATTGTGTCCATTGGCATTGAATGCTTGGGTGACAAATTTGTGTGAGCATGCTTATGTATTTCCTGGGCTATAGATTGTAGCCAAAAGGGCAACAAAAAATTCAAGAATTCGAGAAAAAAAAGAAAATACTGAAATTGTTCATAATAAGAGCTGATTGTCTAAGGAAATTATCTAACCTAGTACCTTATTTTTGTTTAATTCCAATCCAAATATACACTAATGTAAGTATTTAGGTTTACATAAAAATAATTTAACAGTTCTAGATCCATCTATATATTTAAAACGTTATGGTGATTTTTGTTACCGCGAGATTGAGAAAACGTCTTAACCGATTGACTTCGTAATGCATTCTAACAAGAGCTATTGGCATGTGGACTTGCAAAGTGTCTTTAAAAGGAAAATATATGTTAGGGTATATTTTGAAATTATTAAAGAAAAATGTAATATTTGTCGCTCCCGCGCTTGCTCACAATGGCTCTATTCCGCCAGAGAAATGGCGGATACCCCCACGTCTTACTGAGATCGTTGTTTCTGAGAATTAAAAGAAAGGGGGGGGGGATATTGTTGTGGCTCTACGGCTCAAACTTTTAGAGTAAGTATATATGGAGGCAAATCACTTAATGGGTAGAGAGCTATAACCCTTCGACTTGATTTAACATAATCCGATAAAACACTTCAATTTTCCAATTTCCAGTTCACTTGGCGTACTTGATCACAATCAATAAAGCTCAAGAGGACACTCTGGATCGTGTTCGTCTCTATTTACCTCATCAAGGTTTCAGTCATGACCAGTTATATGTTGCAAAGTCGATCTTTCGACGCCCTTAAAGTTGCAACAGTGTCAAAACGTAATCGTGCAAAGAATGCATACTGTATAAGAGAATCCTTCAGTAAATATTTTCCCAATGACCGTCATGTTGTGACGGGTATCAACTAGTTAGTTTTATTTCTGTAGCAGTTTTACCGAAGATGTACGATAACAGTGAATTTTCTTCTTAAGTTTGTATTTTCTCTCCAAATGAAAATAAAAGCCTACATAAAATCTTCAGATTTAGCTTAGAATACTTCTATATACTACTACTGGAAAGGAACCACATTAGAGCACTGCATCTCACCAAAATATCTTGGAGTTACCCTCGACCGTGCTCTCACTTACCAGAAACACTGCTCGAACACCAAGCAAAAAGTGGCAGCCACAAATGATATTATAAGGAAGATAACGGGTACTGCCTGGGAGGCACATCCCAATACTGTGAGAACCTCTTCCATTGCTCTATGTTACTCTGCTGCGGACTATGCATCCCCAGTATGGTACAAGTCAACCCACGCCAGGAATGTAGATACTGCTCTAAACGATACCTGTCGCATTATTACCGGATGTCTAAAGCCTACTCCTTTGGATAAATTGTACAGTCTTGCTGGCATTGCCCCTCCTAATATTCGTCGTGAGATTGCAGCAAAACTTGAGAAGAAGAAGGCGGTAACATCTAAAGCTCACCCTCTGTATGGATACAGGCCAGCTACTTCAAGACTCAAATCAAGGAAAAGTTTCGTCAGTACTTCCGAGGCTCTTAAGGGGACACCTCAGCAATCCCGAATCGATCTGTGGTGTGCAAGCTGCAATCGCTCCGAAGAATGGCTGACAAATAATGAAGAACTACCACCAGGTCATATGGAGAAATGGAGTACCTGAAGATCACTGAACAGATTACGGGCAGGCGTGACAAGATGTAAAAGTAACCTGCAGGAGTGTGGTTTCAACATCGAGTCCTCATTGTGTAAATGTGGTGTAATCCAGACTGCGTTTCATTTGTTGCAGTGCAGCAGGTGCCCTCAAACATGCACAGTACAAGATTTGCTTCAGGCGAGAGAAAATGCACTGGATGTCGCTAACTTCTGGGCAAAAGTAGTATAGACTCTTGTTTGTTTAGTGTGACTTTGCATGAAATGTATTTAATTCAGTAAGAGTTTTAATGTATATACAGTATATAGAGTATTAATGCTTTTGATACGAATAAATAAATATACTACTATTTAACATATTATTAAAACTGAACACCAAAAATAAAGTCCATCAGATCGATTAATTGTTTGGGCTACATGTAGCCCACGCGAGTAACGCTGTATCTATTACTAGCGCGAGTGTCAGAGGGTTAATTTTAAATATTTTGGCTGGTTGGATGCAGTAAGAAAATGAATGATTACTGGTCCAATAGAAAGGTTCAGAATTTCAGCCAAAAGGCAGCCACCAAACAATCCACCAAAACACCAGAAGTGGCAGACAACAGCAAAAGCACGAGCACCGTGGCCCATAGGTGCAAGGAAATAGAATGTCAGGTTGGAGGAACTAAATGGAGCAAGTGGAACATTTTAAGTATAAGGTGCGTTCAAAAAGTAACGAGCCAGAGGCATAGTTACAGAAACCAGTACCTGTATGTCACAGGCCGGACGTTTGTTTTAGACGAGTGAAAAATCTTAATGGAAGCCTGGAGGCGAGTTACTGCAGTACCTGTGTTGTTATCAGCTGCCCCAAGCAGTCCGATGATTGACAAAGCTGTCTCACACTCCTACTGAAGTACAGTCATTGGCAAATATAATGACGTTCTGTTCGTAAATACGTAACGTTTTCTTCCGCGCCACACAATACTTCGACGTTGACTGTACTGTCTGCAAGTCTGGAATTCCATTTCATCAGATCGGTGGTGACAAATGTGAAGCGATAGGGTGAGAGAGTGAGTGTGTGTAGGCTCACCCGCAGGTTTCAAGGTCAAGGCCAATCGTCTAAAACAAAGTCCGGCCTGTAGAAGTATTAGCCCTGTCTGTTGAGGCACTTGTCCCACTGTGACACGAGGCGGTGAATGGCTGTCTCATCAAATTCCCTGGGCTGCGATGTGAACCAGTTCCGCACGTACAGCTGGACGTCGGCGTCCGAGGTGAATCGTTGGCCCCGCAGAGCCCTTTTCAGGGGACCAAACATGGCGTAATCACAGGGAGAGAGGTCTGGACTGTATGGAGAGAACCTCCCATTTCAATTTCTGCAGGAGTGCCGCTACTGTGTTGGCCGTATGAGGTCGTGCATTGTCGTGGAGCGACCACGGCGGCTATGGCGTTCACTGTCACTCGGCGGTCCTGGGTAATGAGTGCATCAACCAGCTGGACGTTGTAATCGGTAATGCAGGGGGGTGCCCCAGACTGGGCATCATCGGCTAACGACACCCGCCCTTCCCTGAAGCGCTTGTGCCACGCCTTGACCCTTGCAAGGGACATGCAGTGTTCGCCGTACACTTGTGACTTTCGGCGATGAATGTCCGTTCCCCCCACTCCTTCTGCTGTCAGAAAACCAACAACACCTCTTTGCTCTTCGGTTGACGCCTCCATGTCACTGTTTGCAATGCGACTGGCAGCGTTGGATGACTGATGCATGCTGCTGCTCGCTTTGTATCATCACGTGACGTGCACGCGTGCCCTCTAGTGACGGGCTGAGACCTTCCACGCTCTGGTCGGAACCACACCCCGTTACACACTCCACGATTAGCCCATGTAGTCACCGGTTTCCGCATTCCAGTCTCCGGCTCGTTACTTTTTGAACGCACCTTATACATAGGCTGTGTATTCCCTCAGGATGGTTGTATGGAGAAGGAAATAGAGTTGAGGTGTAGAAAAGCCAATGAAGAGAGTACTCAGTTGCGATCTACAATATTCTGCAAGAAAGAAGATAGTGTAGAGACGAAACTCTCTCTACGTTGCTCAGTATTTAGACTGCCCTTGCTTTATGGAAGTGAGAGTTGGGTAGATTTAGGATATCTGATACATAAGCTGATACATAAGCTAGAGGTAACTGATATGAGGGTAGCACCAATGGTTGCTGGGACAAATAGATGGGAGCAATGGTACGAAGGTGAAATGGTAATGTCACTTTAGATATACGGCCTGAGTAAATGCGGCCTGGCTCAAATGGAAACAGGTCACTGGTGTCCTCTGCGACAAAAATATGCCTGAATACCTAAAGGCAAAAGTTTATAAGACAGTTGTTCGTCCAGCAGCAATGTATGGGGCAGAATCCCGCCCAATGACAAGAAAATATGAACAGGCTCTGCACACGATGGAGATGAAGATGCTCCGTTGGACACTTGGACTGACTAGACATGACCATGTCAGTAATACAGATGTTCGACAACAATTAGGTCTCACACCAATTACGGAGAAAGTGAGGGAAGCCAGTCTCCGTTGGCATGGTCATGTTATGAGAATGCCGGGCGACTCTGTCGCCAAAGTATAAGGTGTGTTCAAAAAGTAATGAGCCGGAGGCTGTAATGCGCAAACCGGTGACGACATCACCTAATCGTGGCGTGTGTAACGAGGTATGGTTCCGACAAGAGCGTGGAAGGTCACAGCCCGTCGCTAGAGGGCACGTGTGCACGTCACGTGGCGATATAAAGCGAGTAGCAGCATGCATCAATCGTCCAACCACGAACAAGACAGTAGGCCATTCGACATGCTTCCTGTTGTGGTTGAAGACTGTGAGGCACCCATTGGGCTCACACTTTCCGCAAGTGCAGTCGTTCCTTCATGATGGTGTGCTCACTTCCGACGCTCAATCCGACCACGGCGGCTATGGCGTTCACTGTCACTCGGCGGTCCTGGGTAATAAGTGCATCAACCAGCTGGACGTTGTCATCGGTAATGCAGGGGGGTACCCCAGACCGGGCATCATCGGCTAACGACACCCGTCCTTCCCTGAAGCAATTGTGCCACGCCTTGACCCTTGCAAGGGACATGCAGTGTTCGCTGTACACTATTGACATTCGGCGAAGAATGTCCGTTCCCCCAATTCCTTCCGCTGTCAGAAACCGAACAACACGAACAACACCTCTTTGCTCTTCGTTTAACGCCTCCATGCCACTGTTTGCAATGCGCCTGGCAGCGTTGGACGGTTGATGCATGCTGTTGCTCGCTTTGTATCGTCACGTGACGTACGCGTGCCCTCTAGCGACGGGCTGTGACCTTCCACGCCCTGGTCGGAACCACACCTCGTTACACACGCCACGATTAGCCGATGTCGTCACTGGTTTGCGCATTCCAGCCTCCGGCTCGTTACTTTTTGAACGCACCTTATAGCTTTCAACCTGGACCCAGGTGGAATGCGTCCACGCGGACAACATGTGAAGCATTGGATCGACAACATTAAGACAGATATGCACGAAGTTGGCTTACAACTTGCAGATGTCAACGACAGGGAAAAGTGGAGAAGATGTAGTAGAGCAGCGGATCCCGTACTGAGATAAACGCTAGGAAAGAAGAAATGGCAGGAAGCTACTCGTAATGAAGAGATAAAGGCTAAGTTAGAAATGAACACCCTAGATCAGGGTCTTCCACACAGCGCTCCCCGAGCGCTTTGGTGAGAGGTAGTTTCGTTAGGGGTGGGAGGAGCTTGGCTGGGTAAGCACGCGTAGTCGCTAGTCTAGACCAATGCGCTTTGTTGGCATCGTGTAAGTAAGTCCGTTTCGCAGTGGTCACGACTAAACATCATATACAGGGTGGGGCAGCATAACTTCCTTTTTTCAAACCTTAATAAAACACATTGTACGAATCAGAAAATTTTTATTTTTTAATATAATGTAGGTACAAATATAAAGTTTTGTTTTACTTGGTTTTGAAGATCAAATCAGGTAGGTGACGTCCCCCATTCTCTACACACTGGGAGAACCGATTTCTGGCGTTTGTCATAATTCTTACCAGCATAGCAGGCGTTATGTTGGCAAGTTCTTCCTGGATGTTGTTCTTCAAATCTTGTAGGGTCATTGGTCGGTTTACATAAACACGGGATTTCAAAAATCTCCATAGAAGAAAATCACAAGTGGTCAAATCGGGGGATCGGGCCGGCCATTCCAAGTCGCCCCTAATTGAGATTAGGCGCCCTGGGAAGTGTTCCCTCAAAACGGCCATCGATGCTATTGAAGTGTGTGCCGTTGCACCGTCTTGTTGCAACCAAACGTCCCCTAAGTCCAACTCATCCAGTTGTGGAAAAAAAAAATCCTGTAACATGTTTACATACCGGCCCGAATTCACTGTCACTGTGACTTCATTTTCCTCAAAGAACCAGGGTCCAATTATTCCACCTGAGGAAATTGCACACCACACTGTGAGTTTTGGTGAATGCAAAGGCCTTGGATGCAATTCTCGAGGATTGGTAGCAGCCCAGTAGCGCATGTTTTGTTTGTTGACGGATCCACACAAATGAAAATGGGCTTCATCACTAAAAAACACAATAGCGTCCTCAGGCACGACTTCCAGAAACACCTCACACGCGTTCCTCCGAGAATTGAAGTCGCGTTAAGAAAGTTCCTGCACAATCGCCATCTTGAATGGATGAAAATGAAGATCATCATGAAGATTCTCCTCACAGAACGATTAGAAAGTCCAAGGGCTGACGAATGTTTGCGCGCAGAACGCCGTGGTGATCGCAAAATTGAAGCTCTCACTGCCTCAATGTTATCAGGTGATCTAATGGGCCGTGGGACTCCAGTTCTACGTCTTGTTGCACTTGCAGTTCGTCTGAACGTAGTGACCCACGTAACAATTGATTTCCGGTCTGGGACAGGCGCCAATGGGGCTAAATTAAAGCGATTCCGAAAGGCACGCTGGGTTGCGATCACAGAACAACCGCTCGAAAAGTAGGCCTCAAGGGCAAACGCACGCTCCACACTGTTCCAACGCATGATGGCGACTGAACTGTGTCAGTACAAAACTTTACAGACCCGCCTATTGGACGAGACCACTAGCGCTCCGGTACTACATCACACTAATAAATGGGGCGCAATTGAAAAAAGGACGTTATGCTGCCCCACCCTGTATATAAAAAAACAAGATGTCCAGTAAAGAACATATAGCCTACTTTCTCCTAAATGTATGAGTATAGTTATAACTCGTTGTTATTTTCAAAGAGTATAATAGAATCATTTCTTGGTTGAAAACCTTAGAAACTATTTACCTCTACCAAACGCCACAACCTAGAAAAAAACTACTACCATCATTGAAGAAAGATAGATAAGAAGTATCTCAAGAATGTTATGGATCTGGAGACATAATCGACCGGACTGGCTGCGTGGCTCAGCGGTATCGTTCTCGCTTGCTGGGCCCTAGGTTGCAGGTTCGTATCCTGGCGCAGTCAGCTGGCATTTGAGGGTGCACAAATGCGAGGGAGCCGTGTCAGTAGATTTACTGACACGTTAAAGATCCCCTTCGGGCCAAAATTCCGGCACCCCGGCATATCAAAAAGCAGCAGTAGTTAAAAGGGACGTAAAACAAATAACATTATTATTATTATTATTATTATTACATAATCGACCTGCCGTGGACAACATCCAACTTTGAGTTGAGGCATGTCTTTACACGTCTGGTTGTGCATGGCTTTCACAACCCTAATTGAATTAACAAATCTTTCCATGATCCTACAGAGACGTGTGCATACAAACTATGTGGATATTTTCGATTGCTATTTGCCTGAAATAAAAGTATTAATTAATAACCTGAACTAGCACCAACGGCTAGAATTCAGTTACTATGTGAAATCGTTTTGTTCTTTACTTCAAATAACATTTTCAAATAACGCACAATAGGTTGTTACAAACCATTTAAAATAAAAAGTAAAAATTTATCGTAGTATCATCTTGCCATTCTTCAAGTTCGATGCGCATAGAATGCCATGGTATACGGTACTAACCAATGGAGTCCCACGTAGACCAGTCGTGACATCTAGTGGAGAAGTATCGAACAATATAACCCTAACAGGGCGAGTGCATTCTAGTGGCCATAAGAAGAAACTTTTCAATAAAATCTTGAAGTTAAAAAGTAGGCCGGCGTGCAGTTACCTTTTTGGCTGCTAGATGTCTCGAGCAAATCTGCTGGTGAATTATGTTTTAATTAAATATATATTTTCCACCGTAATATGCAAAATATAACGCTTAATTTTAAAACGTCTGAATCATTACAAAACAATAAATATATAAAATTTCAAGCAAAAAAAAAATTTGATGGGGTTTGAACCATAGGCATATGAGTGATAGGCCAACGCTTTACCACGGAGCCATTTGTGCAAACGAACATCGTTCTATATAAAATGACTTACATATAACTTGTTAGCAAATAATGATTTAGACTAAACGATTTCATCAGTGGAGTATATTATTTATTTATAAAGCATTTCATACAAAGTTTATTTATTTTGTATCAGTACGCTATATTGCATGCAATACTCAAATTAGTGAAATTTAAGTCAGGCACAAGATATCCGCTGCCATCTTGTCTTCTTACCGAGACGGCTCAGCTTTTAAGAATCACTTCTGCACTATAGTATTGCAAAATAAACTTTTAATTTCGAACGTGCCTCTTCCTTTAGAACAGTTAAATCTATTCTCGGCTCGATAATCGGAACTGGTGGGTTCCATGATATGGATTGTAAAGTTTGCATAATTCGCACGGCCACCATCCTGAAATGGTACGGCGGATGATCTTGTAGTTTGGTCAAAAGACGCGTCCTATATGAAGGTATGTTATTACCAAATTTGGTAGAGATCCGATAATTTGGTTAGTCGCTATTTGATTTTACGTTTTGAACGTTTGAGTGGCCGCCATTCAGTTTTGGTAAAGATGGTGGCGATATAAAACATGACACTGAGGTGCCCTTTGCTTGTTCTACCTCTGTACCAAATTTCATTCAATTCGGTTTCACCGTGTTCGAATTGATAGTGGGGGACAGACATTCAGAGTACACACACTCTCACACACACACACACACACACACAGACTCACACACATCCACACATACATACACACACACAGACAGACACACAATTTTTGGCCCTGTAGTGATCTCATAAGTCTACTTTCATTTTTTGCAAAAATCGAAAGTAGGCTAAAAATTAGTGGCGATGCAGCAACCTTCAAAGCAGAATGGGAAATTTCATGTTTCTGTACAGCTTAGTGTGCCACCGAGATGTAACGTGTTTAAAGAAACACAATTTGGAATGGCACTGCAGTGCCAACCACAGGGATGATTACGGTGATTTGACAGACGACAGTCGCCAATCGAAGTTGGAAGAATTGAAAGAACATTTCCAGCAGCACTTTTCTTTAAGTATTATTGTTTTAATTTTAAAATGCTTGTTTACAAACAAACAATAATAATAATAATGTTATTGGTTTTACGTCCCTTTTAACTACCCTGGGTTTTAGAGACGCCGGGGTGCCGGAATTTTTCCCCGAAGGGGATCTTTAACATGCCAGTAAATCTACTGACACGGCTCCCTCGCATTTGCGCACCCTCAAATGCCAGCTCACTGCGCCAGGATACGAACCTGCAACCTTGGGCCCAGGAAACGAGAACGTTACCACTGAGCCACGCAGCGAGCCTACAAACATACAAATTACCTAATTAACTGAAGAACACTAAAATTGTTACTTGCCGTATTTCTGTCTAACAGGAGATAGAAGAGAATGAGGTTGGTGGACCCAACTTACGAGCAAGCTACAAATGTTCGATGCGAATTGCTAAAGCTGCGAAATCCTTCGCGAAAGGGAATTTAATCAAGGAGTGCCTAATGGACGCGGTGGCATGTGTTCGTCCTACGGAGCTAGTTGAGAAATTAGAAAAAATCTCACCCTGTAGGCCTTTATGAGGTATATTGCTATGAGGAAACAGCCCTATCAATATGAAGTCAACAATCCCACAAAAGCCGTCGACCTCACGACTCTACGTACGTATCTTGTCAGCGCGTTGGGAACATCGACCGTCTGTCTCAGGTCTCCTCGCTGCCACAGTGTAGTGGTGGTAGGGGAAGGAGCGCTAGTCTGACTGCCCAGTGCTCCCCGAGCGCAATGACTGGATGGCCCTGCACTAGATGAAGCTGTTCTTGTGAGCCTACTCGGATGGTGGGGTCATTTGAAGAGAATGGGGGAGGAAAGATTACCCAAGAAGTTAATGAGTTCAGCTGTAGAGGGTAAGAGAAGTAGAGGTAGACATAGGAGGCGATGGTAAGATTCAGTGTTTAACGATTGCAAAGTGAGAGGTGTAGAAGGAGAAGATATGATGATGATGATGATAATTGTTGTTTTAAGGGGCCTAACATCTAGGCTATCGGCCGCTGAGAAGGAGAAGAGGCCGCAATGCTAACTGTTAAAAGGGGGCCATGGAGGTGACTTGTTCGCAAACAGAGATTTGCAGACTAGACTGGGCGCTGAAAGGCAAAACAGTGTCAATTGTTGATGATAATAATTGTTGATTTAAGGGGCCTAACATCTAGGTTATCGGTGCCTTCGGTGGCGTAGTCAGTAGCATGCTGAACTGCTGTGCCTAACATAGCGGGTTCAAACCCGGCCGAAGTCGTCGGTAATTTTTAAGAGCGTTAAAAATCCTTCAGTATGCCTTCCTTCGCAGGGGAAATAAAGCCACGGTCCCAAGTCATAGATTTATGCCATGTAAAAGATCATTCCACAGACTTAACTTGTGTGCAGCTAAATTGTTAGGTTAGATTTCGTCGGAACACACTATCAAAGTTCCAACGTTCACCACTAGGAATCATTGATATCTGGTGGTGAAAGTTGGAACTACTTGAAATTGAACGGAACTTGTAGCTCACACTAAGGGTGTCCGCATAGAAGCAGCTACAAACTCTGGCGAGCCGAACATGTCCTCGGACACTCCCGGCACTAAAAGCCATACAATAAATAAATAAATAAATAAATAAATAAATAAATAAATAATAAATCTATGTTATCGGCCCCTAATGGTTGGGTGATAGTGATGATGACATGGAACCTACAAATAGAACTAACTACGGAATTAACAACTATCTTACATGCTAAAAGAAGAAATGAGTAAATAAAAAGTAAACCGAAGAAATATGGACAGGAGGAAAAGAAATGCCCACAACTCTCGAAGAATGAGGATTGAAGGACTTCGAAGGAAGGAGAGCCATGAATGGCAGATAGGAAAGGGAAAGGGGAGAGGTCCCGTCCCAAAGTCAGTGGAAAAGGGGAAAAAAAGGACCCAGCTCAGTAATCCCTCGGGGTCACCAACTCCCAAACTCACCCACCGTGAGCCCATGAATGTGTATCACTACTCAGGGTGCACCAGAAGTAGTGGGGGTACACACACCCCGCCCTCTTGAGGGCCTTGTGCAGAAGGCAGGAGATATCATGAAAAGAAAAATGAGGTCTGTCCCCTCGAAGAATGAGACTATCAGGAAAGATGAGACAAGGGCAAATTAAGGCGGGACAGTGAAAGACTCCCTAGGCGTCCGATACCCTAATATCATCGGTGTCGGAAGAGAAGTGTTGACCAAGGAAGGTCTACAGGAGAGATAAGTGAATAGAGCCCGGCACAAGTAAGTGGGAGCAATGCTGGACTGAGCTCAGATCCCGTGGTCGCCAATCCACGTCCCACAAGTTATGAGCCTCTGGGGGAGGAGTCTCAAATGATAATGTATGTAATTATTTATTATCAACACAGATACAATAAAGAAGAAAAAGAAAGCTTTTCAAAGTAACACACGTGTTCCTTTAACCTTCGCATTCTACATTGCATCTCAATTACTTGTATTATTCGACAAATTGTGTCGTGCAACAGTTGCATGCATTGTAGTAACAACTGGCTCTTTACTTAGTTGACGCATCATTTAGGTAATTCCCTACACGACTCTGCTATAAGAGGGAAAACAGCATGCGTGATCAAACAGTCAACAGCTAGCCTATCTACAGCATGAAGGCTACAGTGGTGAGTATAAGACTTTGATAATAATAATAATAATAATAATAATAATCATCATCATCATCGGAGAAACACTAACTGACACATTCTCCAAAGTTAAATTCATGGGGGGAACTCTCCACCACTTTTGAGATGAAAACAGGTGCACGGCAAGGAGATGGACTTTCTCCACTGCTATTTAAATGTGCCCTGGAAAAAGTAGTCAGAGAGTGGAATGTGAAGACCCACAGTGGAATCAGAATAGGAACTAAAAAGAAAGGGATTAAGGTCAATTGTTTAGCTTTTGCTGATGACATAGCCTTATTAGCTGAGACATGGGAAGAAGCCAAGGAACAGATACTCGAACTCCAGAGGCAAGCGTTAAAAATGGGTCTCAAAATCTCAGCTGAAAAGACCAAAATAATGACGAACATAAAAAAAACACCAAAAAGCTTCAAGTGGAAAAACAATACATAGACATCGTCAAAGAATTTAAATATCTTGGGGAATGGATCGGCTGGAATGCGCTAGAGAAAAAGGCAATGGAATCTAGGAGAAATAAAGTTGAATTGGCTTTCCAATTTACGAAGGACACTTATAACAAGAAATCTCTGTCCTGGAATACCAAGGTCAGACATTATAAACGGTAATTAAACCAGAAGCCTTATATGCAGCTGAAACTTGGTCTCTCACCACCCAGGGACCGCTTGAAGGGCTGGAGTTCAAGGAAAGAAAGATAATACGCAAAATCTTAGGCCCCAACTTTCATAACAACAAATTAATCCATGTCAGGAACGAAACTCTGTTCCAAAAAAAACTGAAAAACTCTCGGACACAATAAGAAAACGGATAATTGATTTTTATCGGCACATCCTCCGGATGAATTCAAATAGATTAACCAAAAAGATCTTGACCACTTCCATAATTTAAAAAAACTCTTTGGTTTAAGCAAACCGAGAAAGACTTTGTGGAACTGCAAATTACAGACACCATGCTCATGGACAAAACAGCCAATACCGTCACCATGGATAAGAAACAACGGTTCCAAGTGAAACTCAAACAAAAGCGTACGATCCACATCTCTGCCGAAGAAAGGGAAGCAAGATCTCAAAGGATGAGGCAATACTGGGCCAAAAGGAAAGCTCAAAACAATAGAAAAGTGATTGATTTCATGTACCCCAAAGTTGGGTGAAACAAATAAAGAATAATAATAATAATAGTAATCATAACAATAATACTCATAAAATTGGTCAAATAAAGAGGGTAAGGAAGTTCAAGTATTTTGGGGAAATTATTCAAGACAAGTAGTTCCGTGAAGAACTATACAGCCTATTTTCATATATCCTGCTCATGTTAATTGCCTCTATCAACATACAAAATTTCAGTTTAATTGCTGTAACAGATTCGTAGATATTGAGAACCGTCTGATTATTTCAGATGGTCGCCAGGTTGGATTTTTATTTTACATTAATATTATTGTGTACGTGTGGTATTCAAACTTCAATCGCATGATTAGAACACAATAAGTAAAAACGAGATTTTAAAATTACGCACAGCAGCCATCTTGTGATTATGCAAACAATTAAAATAAATTACATGCCAGTGGATCAACATTTGTATAAGCATTTAACGTGCAACGTTTCACGGCACTCGGATAGTTAATTCACGAGAAACGTCCATTTAAATATTTATACTTCGCGTCGCCGCCATGTTTGATTTGTGCTCACCAGGTTACTGAAAGTCCTATAGGTGAACATATGTCCATAGTCTCTATGAACATAAAAAAAATCAGTTTGGTTGCTGTAAAAGATTCATAGATATTGAGAACCGTCTAAATATTTCGGAAGCTCGCCATTTAGGATTGTTATTTGTACAGGCCATAGAGTTATGTACCATTCAAGGACAATTATTGCCTAGCTTCATTATTCAAACTTTCACTTCGATCGCATGATTACGACACAAGAATAAAAACTTAATTTTAAAATTTCGCACAGCCGCCATCTTGAGGTTATGTAAACAATTGAATTAAACTAGATGGCAGTGCATTACAGTGCGCTCAGAGAGTTAAATCACGAGAAAAGTCTATTAAAATATTTCAAATTCGCTTGGTCGCCATGTTCGTTTTATACTTTACAGGTTTATGAAATATACATAGGTAAACTTGTATCAGTACCCTATATCACCGTACAAAATTGCACGATGATATCTGTAATAGTTTCGGAGATATAGAATGTCAGTGAAAAATTTCGCACAGCCGCCATTTTGAGGTTATGTAAACAATTGAACTAAATTAGACTCCAGTGCATTACAATGTGTATAAACATTTGCCGTACCAAGTTTCATTACTTTTGGATAGTTAAATCGCGAGAAATGTCTATTTAAAAGTCTCAATTTCGCTTGATCGCCATGTTGGTTTTGTAGTCATCAGGTTTTTGAAAGTCCCATAGGTGAACTTCTAGTAGTACCCTTTATCACCGTAGACAATTTCAGGGCGATATCGGTAATATTTTCGGAGATATTGAATGCTAGTGAAATATTTTGCACAGCCGCCATGTTGGATTGGTGAGACGTAACAAAATTTGAAGGGCACGGTCGAGGTCGCCGGGAATAGTGCTATGAACTTACCGAGTTTCATTGAAATCGCTCCAGCCGTTTAGATTTTATTAGGGGGGACACACACACACACCTCACACACACACACACACACACACGCACACACACACGGACAAAAGGTGATCTCATAAGCCTATTTTTTTTCAAAATTGAAAATATTCTAAAAATGGTTTGGAAAAATCTTCTGTACAAGAAAGAATACGAAAGATGGAAATAGCCTATGGCCTAACATGGAATACCTACAACAAAAAGTGTATATCTAAATATCTTAAAATTCAGCACTACAACACCGTAGTCAAACCGGAATGCCTGTATGTCTCGTACTGAATTACAAATTGGATAAATTAGAAGGAGTAGAAAGAGGAATTATACTCAAAATACTCGGTCCTTTAAAAACTGCAGAATTCTGGAAATTAAGAAGTAATGATGAAATATATCGAAATAGTGCATTATGCAACGAGCCTATAATGGCAATAATTAAGACACGAGTATGTTTATAAAACAAGCGTATGCGAGTTTTATAATTTCCATACGAGTGTCTTAATTACCATTATAGGCGAGTTGCATACAGAACCACAAAGCTAACATTAAACCAAAAACCAAAAACACAAAGCAAAAAGTAGAAAACAACAAACACAAAAGATACGTGAGGCAAAGTCCAGAGAAACGTTTCTCATGAAAATGATTCTTATTCACAAATGGATTAAACGAGTTTTGTAACTTAACGACTCAAATATTTTTAAGAACAAGTAATATTTTTCAGGTTATTTCGTTCGTATTTCCCAGTAGGGATAATATTGTGTTGACCATCTGGAACGTTGCAATATCAATTGTCGATAAGGCAACGCTGAAATATGGCTTCTAAACTATCTATATACAGGGTTATCGAAAAAGATTCAAGCAATTTAAAACAAGAAGTTCCAAGACTAACTAAAGAGCCTACTTTTCTTCATATTATAGAGACCATATATCAACAGTTGGCAGACCTGGCGACTCTAAATATATTCCAAGTTCCATCTCTTATGCTCCAAAAAGCACATGCAAAATGTGGTTGAGATCCAATTGATAGTTTTCTCGTTATACGTATTTATATATTAAATTTATCAGCATACGTAAAATCAGGTTTGCGACACTGCCATAATGTGATGCTCGAACATAAATTGAAATATTCTGATCTATATATGTGCTAATATTAAAAGAACTTCATGTATTAGTATGGAAGTTACATGTGATTCAACATTAAACCTATCAGCACGCGTAGAATCATTTGGCAGCACTTTCGTATATCAGTTACTGGAAATTAACCTACATTTGCGGGTACTATATGTATGCGAAGTTTAGAACTGATGGCCTGCATACTTTCTAATATATTGAGATTAGGAAAAAATGTATAGTGTATTTTTCAACAGTTGGCAGCCCTGTTGACACTTAAAAAAAAAGTATATTCATATCCGCTCCGGTGCGCAAATCACATACCAAATTTGGTTGAAATCCAATAGATAGTATGGAGGTTATATGAATATAAAGATTGGACCTATCAGCAGGCATATAATCATATTGACAACACTCTCATGTATGGGCTCCTGTAAATTAGTCTGATGTAATGTTATCTATATGTGTGTCAATTTTGGTACAATTCCCATGCATATCTTTTGAGATAACCAACATAGAGCTCAATTTTCGATTGGGATTTTTCAGCATTTGGTAGCACTGACGTCATTTTCAAATATGGCCTTGCAATATTCAAGCATAGCTCTTTACTCATACTAAATTTAGTTTCGATGGCTGCAGCCGTTTAGGAGTTGATAGGGGGCGGGGGTGACACAAAGACAGTGAGACAGACAGATAGAAGGTCAGACAGACGGACAGCCTACTTTTCACATTTTGCAAAAACGAGGAAAAAGTAGTCTTATGAGATCGATCCGGGAAAATGTGTGTCTGTCTGTCTGTCTGTCTGTCTGTCTGTCTGTCTGTCCTTCTGTCTGTCTGTCCTTCTGTCTGTCTGGCTGTGTGTGTGTCCCCCCCCCCCCCTATCAACTCCTAAACGGCTGCAGCAATCAAAACCAAATTTAGTATGAGTAAAGATGTGAACCGGAATAGCTCACGTCCATATTTGAAAATGATGTCAATACTACCAACTGCTGAAAAAACGCACTAGAAATTTGAGCTCCATGTTGGATATCTTGCAAGGTTTGCATGGGAGCTATTCCAAAATTGGCACACAAGTAGATAATACTATTTCAGTTTAATTTCCAGGAGGCCCACCATGACAGTGTTGCCAAAATAATTTTAAGCCTTCTGATAGGTCCAATGTTTAAATGCATATAACTTCTACACTATCTACTGGATTTCAACCAAATTTTGTATGTAATATCTGCACATAAACAGATATGACTGAGCGTATTCTAAAGAGCCACCAGGGCTGCCAACTGTTCATAATTGTTCTCTCTCTATTTTTTTAAATCCAAATACCAATATATCAGAAAGTATGCAAGCCAACAGCTTTAAACTATGCACACGTATATTCTGACATTTTAGATTAATTTGGAGTAACGTATATACGTCAGTTCTACCAACATGATTATAAGCCTGCTGATAGTACCAATTTATAAATACATGTAACTTCTATACTATCAGTTGGATTTCAACCAAATTTCGTATGTGCAATGTGTACCATAACAGATATGACTATAAGTATTGTTAAGAGCAATCAGGGCTTCCAACTGTTAATAAATGCTGTCTATATTATTTTTACCCTAATATCAATATATCAGAAAGTATGCAAGCCAACAGCTCTATACTTTGCACACGTATAGCACCTGACATTCTAGATTAATTTTGAGTAATTAATACAAGGCAGTGCTGCCAACATGATTCTATGCCTGCTGATATGTGTAATTTTAAAATACATGTAACTTCTATACTGTACCCATGTGAGTAATCTCGGTGGATAATATGCATCTGCCTCCAACTAGCATCAGCTCTCAGGCGTGTACGGTAACCCCAATTTAGCAGTGCATATTTTGGATTTGAGGCAAAAAGGTATCAACTCTACAATGATAAGGCACAACTCTATTCTAAAACTTTAATTCAGTAAAATAAATCATGGCTTCAAACACAAAACAATACCCAAAAAGCATAAAATAAAGCAAACAAAATTTTTTACTTCCACAATCCACAAGTAAACAAATATAAAATCACAACAAAGTCATACCTAGCCATAAGGCTTTACCCTTCTGTGAACTTCACAAGGATAACTAGTGCGCTGAGGCACCTACGACTTCAAAACAACTGTACATTAACATAACAGTCATACAATGTGACTTCTTTAATATTACAACAAGGATTATTCCTTAAACCTCTTTATGTTAAACAATTATGTGTGCCGTGCGTGTTTTGATATTTTTCTTCTCACCAATGAAATGCTTTGCATGCATTTACCTATTTGGACGTTGCACCAAAATCAACGTGCAACTTCATATTTATGTAAGCTACCCCCTACACATCCTCCAATTATATGGTTTCGCCGCATGCTGTCTGTGATTCCTAGATAAAACGTTACGTTATAGCTTATGTCGGATTGTGCGATAGACTACCTCGCGCTCATGGCGATTGGCATCTAGTAACCAACTACATGACTTGGCTCCAGTGACAGTACAAATATATCATGTAACTATTCGTCAGATAGCTAAAATAATGAACCATCAGGATGAACTATAATTATCCATGTGTTCTCAAACCACATGGCTATAATACACAACATAACAATCTTGCATTATATGTCCTTTTAACAAGGTCTAGAATCTCTTCCCTTTATAACTTGCCTGAGCGGCCCGGGTGGCTAGCACCGACCCTCGGCTAAGGAAGTCGCTACACAATAGAAAGTGGAATGGGTCGTTTCACCAATTATCTCGACCTTTCTAAAAGTTTGAAAGCCTCCCTCTCTCTAAGCAGTGAAGATTTACAAGACAAAATACTGTGTCCTGACCGACACACATGTTCCCAAAGGATCTTAATTGACTATTATGCCAACAGGTATTGAATGAGCTTTTGTAATTATTCCTACGTCGAGGATAATGATTAATTAATGGCCTCACATGGGTCCATTCAACATGAAGGTTCGGGGTTCGCAATGCATGAGCCTGGCGGTTTGACCGATGTCTCAAGTATAATATAGGCGCAGAAAACCACTGTCGCCATGAGTTTTCGCTGCCAACGAGCGTAAATAACTCATCAATAAGTTCTCGGGAAATCATAGAGCTGCGAGGTGTCCTTGTTTCCTCGACTCTGTCAAGATTCCAGTCCGGAACACATTTCAATCCTTTCTTCAGAGTTAGGGTCCATCACTACAACTCTGGAATTAATAATATCTCCAACAATGTCCACGACATAGGAGAATTCATACGTAGAATAGACTATCTGGCCCCTAATGCTCCATGCTACGACACTCCGACCTATAATATTAAGAGAAATCTAACATTTACTCTATAAGCTTCTCAATTAAGCTGCAAATTCAATTCACTAAAAGCTCTTTCATTACTGGTATCATTACTGAATATCTGCAATATTCTGATATAAACTTCTTTCCATAATTACTGAAATGTAATCTCACTGTAACATCTTCCTGCTTAGATTGATAAGTCTTGCACTTAGCGTTAATAATTCTCGCTTACAACATTTATTTGTTTCCTGATGTGTTCATTCATACTCTTAATAACCATTATTATTATTATCATCATTTCTCACTGACATAAATGACCAAAATCATTATTTATTATTATTATTATAAATCTCATTGACATAAATGACCAAAATCATCATTTATTATTATTCTCATATAAATTACCAAAATTTCCGACATAGCTAAACGTTTTAAACTCGAACAATCGCGTTCGTTGCATTTACATAACTGATTGCCATTCTTAATTCATAGTGGGAATAATTACTCCACTTAATGATGCAAATTAACATCTCAACTCTATCAAGATTAACTCAATACTGATTAAACATGGAGGATCAGCCTCCTAACTGATTTTTTTTTACTGGCATCTATAAGGAATTCACAATACCTTTACGGAATCACAGACATGCAGCGGTCCATACTTCTACATAATCATAACCATAATTTGTGGGGTACTTACATCTCTATAGGCATCTAAGGTGGCTCCGACCAATCATATTCTTCCATGTCGCCCGCCATAATGGGTTTAACGCGACATATTTCTCTTGTTTACACACATTTGATTACACATAATTTCTATCACCAACACGACACGTTGCATACCTTTCAGGAAGTTATCACTCCCCAAACATGTGAAACACTTCATCAAACACTACTTTAAATGATATTTTTACATATGCATTACACTGAACACTCGTCACTTTATACACACTTCAATGCTGAAATTCCCTAGCAGAGATCGAAATTGCAGGTGTCGACGGCATCTTACGTTACCAACTCCTGATTGAAAGTCTGGTTATCTGCTCTCGGAACTCTCCAACAGTTTTTATGACGATCATTACTACAGTAAGCGTCCTGCGTTACATCAATACGCTGGCTCCCAAACATGAGCGTTAACATCTGGTACTCTCATGGCAATACCAAACACTTAGTAGAGTTTCTTTCGCGCATTCTATCGTAGTTACACATATACGATTAGTTAATACTATACACACTGCGCTTAATAAAGTTCAACACTTTCACAAATAATTATATACAATAGTTCTACCGTTAGTCTCTACGGTGCTTCGTAACTGAACACGTCATAGTTCGTGCTGCTGATTATGCCTGTATCACGACTATTACTCATACAAGCATGTTTACTGTTTCTATCACACATACCAGTCTTTGTTCGGCGTCTTGATGAATAGAATCGTCATGCGTTATTCCTTGACGAACTTGCTTCAACCTGGCTGTACCTGACTGAAGTTTCACTCGAAGACTGCACGTAACTCACTTGAAGACTTCTGTATGCGGCTTACACGCTGTCTCGTACTGCTGCATATTTGCTGCATACTGATTGCAACTTATTGCCATTGTGCTACAACTGACAATTGAGTAAGACTGTAACTGGCTGTAACTGCGCTTGGCGGCATGTAGACTGAACTTGGCTGCGTTACCACTGGGCTTCAACTGAGTAAGACTGAGATTCAACTGAGAGCTCCTCCTGGGGTCTACTCCCTTATATCGGATTTCCACAGAAAGTAGAGCAACATCTTCCCGCGTAATCTTGGCTCCTCTCACAGCATGATTCAGGTCTTCAAACCATGATCATTGTGTTCCTCTCTCTTCACAGGTCCCAAAACTATCTGTGTGCAAAGGAATCGCTCGTCCAATTAATTAATATTAATTCCTTTCTCCATGGCGTGGGACGCTACCTAACGGGAAACCCCCGGCAACATCTTCACATCCATCCGCGAACAATGGTCGTTTTACAGTCCTTACGCACATCATTAAATATGCACCAATTTCGCAGGTAAAAGACTCTAAAATTATATTCTTGCCAAGATATTCACCTGTGTGCAACTCTCATCTCGATTCGTTACTCCAATCACGAGTAATCAATGATTTTTCTGGGCATTTCTCCGCCCCTACTCCAAATCCATTCTCCGTCGGGGAATAACTATGTCATTATTCAGGCCTCACCCCTGCTCCAGACGACATAATGGGGTTACAGAGATGGACGTGGCTCCACTGGGACCAACCCACAATTCTGGGCCAATTAGTAAATGTCAGCTCTGCCCTCCTCTGTGCTTCAAGCCTGAAATATCCTACACCAAGTCGTCTTATAATGATATAATCTGCTCATTATTTCCTACATTATTTTAATAAATAATGCCATTTCATCAACAATCACACCAGTGATTAAATATACATTTCTTTCGAGGGGTTTTTACCAAGAAACTCCCTGTACAGATCTCCGGTTCGCTTCCCGATGGAACCTTTATACTGAGATCACAGTCTCTGAGAACCATGTTCGATTCCAGTCAGCATAACCCCATCGGGTTCATGTTCCCCTTGCAAAACTTATAAAAGTCCAATGCAAGTGGCTTATATAAGTAACCAGCTGACTGTCGACCACCGTCTGTGTTTACGTCTGGGGTCCTTCACCTTGTCTGGCTGCGAGTGGGTTAGTAGTGCTCCCCCTTCCACACTCGGCCTTGTTTCTGAGCTGTCTATTCTCCCTGCGAAGGGTCGCGTTTACAGCCTCAACCTCTCTGGCCACTCTGACCATTTCTTCATAGAATTCTCGCAAACACTGGCATTCTTTCTGCTCTCCGCTTACACTGGGTAAACTGTCTGCTTCTCGTCCCGTCTCGCCGTTCCAACATTCAGGTCTGCCTGCTTGGCTGCCTCCGCTCTCCACGTTGAGTTGGGTGTGCGTTACTAATTCTTCTTCTGGTTCGTCGAATTCTTCTGGCGAGTAATAAACTTTTAAGTTGGCTATGTTCATAACGACCTCGTTTCCATTCTCTAAATGCCTTAACCTGTATGCATTGTTCTGGAGGTCTCTTATCACCTCGAACGGGCCGTGGTAAGCAAAAATAAACTTTTTATACTTCCGTGCCTCTGGATCTGAACTGGCGGGTTTCTTAATTAAAACTTTCTGTCCCACGAGAAGCGGTTTATGATACCTCTTCGCACGATTCCTTCTCTGACGTCTCTCCGCCTGTGCTTTGAGATATTCAAAGGTTCGTTGGATCCTCAATTCTCTACCGGGCTGTGCGTCTACAGGTAATGGAATAACACCATTCCACGGTCTCTCTGGTCTCTGATCCAGATGTAGAGTAACGGGAACCTGACCTGTCGCCTCATGTACAGTATTATTTATACAGTATTCAATTACTTCTAGAAATTCAATCCAACGCCAATTCGCTTCAGAACAGTAGATCTTCATGTATTTCTGGACCTCTCTCATTACTCTTTCAACGGGACTTGCCTCAGGATGGCGGATGGTAGATAAAATCTGCCTAATTCCTAGAGTTTCCAGTTCTCGACGAAATTCTGCACTAGTAAAGCAACTTCCGTGGTCCGAGAGAATGTTATCCGGCTTCCCAAGAATCGGAATAACTCTCTCTTTCAGGCGCTTCAAGACCTGTTTTGAACTTGTCTTTTGAATGGGGCACAACACCACCATTTTCGAAAATACATCAATGGCTACAAAAATGTGTCTATTGCCTCTACGTGCTCTAGGCAATGGTCCAAAGTTGTCGATACTCAATAGCTGCCTTGGCTTCTCTGGTAACAACGGGATAGGTCGTTGCCTCATTAAAAAGGGATTCGGCTTTACCCTTTGGCAAAGATCACATGTTCTAATAGCATTTCTCACCGTTTCTCTCAATTTTGGCCAAGTAAATGCTTCCTTCAACAAAGCACAAATTTTATCTATTCCAGGATGTCCAAATGCTCTGTGGGCTAGCCATACTAATCTCCTCTGCAAAGATGCAGGAATTACAATCCTTTGACGTGTGTGATCCACATCGTCCCACTTGTGTAATATCTGATTATACCATACATAATCTGTTGCCAATGCCTCCGCCTCTCTGTATATCGCAGTTCCCCTTGCTAAGCGTCCCTCGAAGTAATCGATTATCATCTTCAACCATGGGTCTTCGCGTTGTAGGTTGGTAATGTTCCTTAAGTCATCCAACGTCTTCTGATCTCGATTCTCAATCTGGACCGCTAGTACTTCTTCTTCTCTAGGGTAACGACTTAATATGTCCGGTATTACATTCTCTTTCCCTGGACAGTATTCTATTTCCACATTAAATTGCTGGATATACAGGGACCATCTTGTCAATCTCTGACTAGACAAATCTGTCTTTAACAAAAATGTTAAAGCTTTATGGTCTGTTCTCAGAACTATTCGGAAGCCGTACACGAGTTTATGCCACGATTGCAACGCGTACAAAATTGCGAGCAATTCTATCTCTGTGATCGTGTAGTTTTTCTCATGGGCTCTCAGTCTCCTGCTTATAAAGGCGATAAAAACTTTCTTCTCAGGCTGGTCAACATTTTCCTGGAATAGCATCGCTCCAATCCCAATAAGTGATGCATCCGTCTGTATGATGAACTTCTGGGTATAATCTGGGTATCCCAGTTTCACATATTCCAAAAGCATTTGTTTTGACCTCACGAATGCTTCCTGACATTGCTCCGTCCAATTCCATCTGCCGCCTTTCTTCAATAGGTCCTGCAGTGGTGCTACTGTCGCAGTATAGTTTGGGCAGTGGTTCGAAAAGAATCCAATTACTCCCAAATACTGTCGGACGTGCTTAACTTTCGTGGGTCGAGGGAAATTCCGAATTACCTCCAATTTATCTGGGTTAGGCTTCACTCCATTTGCATCAATAACATGCCCTAGGAATTTAACTTCCCTCTGACAGAAGTGCGATTTCTTGATATTGACCTTAAAGTTAGCCTCTCGAAGGTCATCTAGCAACTTCTTCAGGTCTCTCATGTGCTCCTCCAGAGATTCTGATGTGAGTAGAATGTCGTCTACTTATCTGATGGTACTCTCTTTAACCTCATCTGATAGATTGCGATCTAACGCTCTTATCAGGGCTGAACCAGCTGTTTTCAACCCAAAAGGTAGCCTTAAAAATGTGAATGTATGTTGATCAAACATAAATCCTGTCAACAGACTAGTTTTCTTCTCTAATTCAAGATGGTGGAAACTGGATGTGATATCCAAATTTGAGAATATAGTTTTCCCTCTAAACTTCCTGAGGATCTCTTTAATAGGTGGCACTTGGTCAAATTCCGGAATAACTCTCAAATTTAGGCGTCTCAGGTCCAGGCAGACTCTGACAGATCCGTCTGACTTTGGTACAATTACCAATGGACTTACATAAGGCGTAGGTGTTTTCTCAATAACGCCGGCCTCCAACATCTCCTGAATTGCCTCTTTCACTTTAGCATAATGCTTTTCAGCTATAGGGTAGGGTTTCTGCCTAAATGGTGTCCAATCACTGACTTGAAAAGCATAAGTGAAGTTCTTTATCCGACCAGGTCTCGAATCAAAGACTTCCTTCTGTTCCAGTAATAACTGCTTTAAATTTTCCTTCTCTTTTAGCCCAATTTTCGCTTCTTCTAGCTTCTCCGAAATGTATTCTTCCAATTTGGGTTCCAGATCTTTTTCCAAGTCTGTAGCTAGTGTTTTGAGCTCCGCTTCTAACTGCTCAATAGCTAACACTTCTTCATCAGCCACATCTCTGTATGTATGCCATACTTGTTCACTGGATCCTGGTTCAATTTCATTGAGTGCGACCTCTAAGCCTTCAGCTTCTTCATTCACATGGAACATAACCCTGTCCTGTGCTAGGTCAATTATCACTCTGTATTCCCTTATAAACTCTGCCCCAATAAGTAGGTTATAAGGTAGTTTGTTTACTAACAGAAAACTCTGTGAGAAAATAGAGCCTCCTATCTGTAACTCTAGGAATACCTGGTATTTACATATCATTGTTCTGTCTGGAATTACCCCTTTAATTTTGACACTGGAGATCGGTATCTTCAAAATGTTCTCTCTCCGGGCTATTTCATTATATAGAGCTTGTGTCATCAGGCTCACTGTTGATCCCGTATCTAACAGATTTCTGACTTTTAATCCTGCCACTCTCACAATTATAATAGGCAATTCTCTCTTGACCATGACCTGTGGTCCTCCTGTATCCTCAATCAGTTCTTCTGGTTTGGCTATCCAATTGATGATGTTAATAGACTTCCATCCCTCAGTCTCGAGCTCTTCTAATTTTGGCGTTGTTTTTTTTTCTTCAGCGCCCGCCCCTTTGGAGTTCCTTCTCTCCTGTTCGCTGCGCTGTAGTTCCAAACTCTTAGCTTCATCTCCATATCTGTCTGGCGATGTCCTGTTCTGCATGACTTCTTGCCAGCGGACTTGTGATTTCTGGGGCTCATCTCCCCTTTCTTCGAGGTATCGCAAAGAAGCATGATATCGCTCTTCTGCCTCGTCATCGAAGTTACTTCTTCTCTCTTGGGGTCTCCAGTTTCTATTATTGCCTTCCTGGCCATTATTACCTCCATTGTTATGGTACGGTTTGCCCCTGTTATTGTGTTTATTCCACGAACTTCGACCTCTTCCTGCTTTATTAGCATTTCCTTTGTACCTTGACTGCCATTTTCTGGGTTCCTGTTCCCATTGCCGTCCATAGGAATCTAAAGTTTCTGTGCTCGTGGCCTTGTTGTTCCTTGGAGCTTGCTGTTGGTCAGTCTGTGTGTTGGTCACGTGGACTTGTTCCACGGTTCGACTCTGACGCATAGTATTTGCTGTGGTGAGGTCCAGTTGCCTTAGAACTGTCTCCATTTCCATAGCAGTTTTCGCATTAGCCAAGATTAGTAGCCTTTGGATCTCGTATGGAAGCTGTTTGGCGATAGCAATGCATAGCTCCAGTTCACTAGGTTTTTGATCCAGCTCTTTAAAACGACACATCTGCGATATGAAGAATTCTGCGTACTTCGTCGGGTTGTTCGTGCTGTACTTTTTGGCATACAAATCCAGCCGTAAATTCTGCTGAGTCGCGGCGTCCCAATATCTCTTCAAGAATGCATCGCGGAATTCCTCAACAGTATCAAAAGTGTAACGGAAGCTGCGAAACCATAATGCGCACTCCCCCTCTGTTAACTTCTCTATAGCACGTAGCCTACGCTCCTGCGGTATTCGTGCATCATTGAGATATTCAGTCACTTCCTTTAACCAATATTTTGGTGTCATACTACAGTGACTACCTGAAAATTTCCTAGGTTTTTCTTCGCTTGCCCTAATGACGTTTATCACCTGGGTGTGCATCGCGTTTTCATGTGGCGTCGATGCCGCAATTGGTACACCTGGCGTCATGTAAGGACTTTCTCCTGCGCCTGCAGCGTTTCTGCTTATAGGTTGGGTCTCTAGGTCTGCCCACCTTGTTTTTCTCATATCCTCTATGCTGCCTTCACTTGACTTAGGATCTTTCAGAAGTGTCTCCTCCTGTGCTATTATCCTAGTCTCCATTTGGTTATGGCGCATTTCTGCTCTTTCTAGGCGAGTAATGACTTCTTTTTCTATTCTCGTAAGCCTATCTCGGTTTTCCTCGGCTACTTGAAAAATGTTCAACTTGTCTTCTTTCAGACTTTGTTTGATATGGAATATTTCATCCTCTACGTCCTCTTTAATTTGAGCAAGGGTCTTGTCGCTTGCCTCTGTTTTCTGGCCTTCTCTTATTTCGAGTTCTTCTCTCAGACCTTTAATTTCATCTTGAATGTGTCCATTGACTTTAGACAATTCATTCCGGACCTTGGTGATCTCGCCTCTATTTTCCTCTTGTCTTTTATTGACTATGACAATGTCGCTTTGCACTTGGTCCAGTTCTTTATGAACTTGACCCATCTGACTTTTCACGTTGCCTACCAGCTCCTTACTTTCATGAGCGATAGCCTTAATTTCGCCTATTTCCTGGCATTGACCTAATATATTCTGGTCCTGTTTCTTGAGGTCACCGTTAATTGCTCTAGCGTAGCTTTTCAATTTCTGGTCCCATTTGGAGTCGTTCTCCTCTAATCTCTGGTCTACTGTTTTCGTAAACTCTGCGAACTGTTTCGCTTGGCGTTCGAGATTCGCCTCATTTTGGATCTGAATATCCTTAATATCGTTAGACAACGCCTCTAATTTACTGTTGGTTTGCTCCTGAGCATGCCTACACGCTTGCAAATTACCCTCAAGTTTGGCTTCTATAGCCTCGAAACGTTTATCAGTATTTACCTGCATTTCCGATACAATGCTTACAACAGTATCTGTTACTTCGGTCTTAATGACTTCTTGCATTTGACCTAACTTATTATCTAGTGCAACTTGATTTGCATCTAACCGACTGTTTATTTCAGCTTTATTTGCATCTAAACGGTTGTTTATTTCAACCTGAGTTGCATTAATTGCCTCCTGATTGGCATCTAACCTGTTACTCAGTGCAACCTGATTTGCATTAATTGCCTCCTGATTGGCATCTAAACGATTGTTTATACTCTCCTGGAAAGCCTTGCTTTCCAGCTTATTCTGCTCGTGAGCAGCATCAAAATGCTGTTTCAGTCCTGCAATAACTTGCAAGATCTCCTGCGTACCTGACATTTTCCAATAACACACTTAAATATGCAGGCAGGCTTCCTGGAAAAATATGTGGATACGTTTCGAAGAGAAACATCAAACACTGCACACATATTGTGAAGTCGTACAAAACCTGATAATATTATGGTAGATTGTGGATTGGGTATGTAACGCTAGTACCCTTAGGCCATTCTCTTCTCAATAGAGAGATTCTGCGTTACCTCGAAAGCCTACTGAATTCAAAAATCACTCAAACACAGTTTGAGGCAAAACAATTACTATGGTTTTCCCCATGAAATACCATAAAAAAATCTATGGGTTTTCCCTAAATCCCATAAGTTCCACGTATTTTGGGCGCCATGATAAATGAGATCAGAGGGTGGTATTAGTAGGACATCGGCCATCTTCTAATTTACTATAAAAACTGTTCAGGGAGTGGTTTTTACTGCCGAAAGCCCCACTTGGGCCACGCCATGATAAATTAATAGAGAATATGTCTATTGGTATCTATCAAAATTTATATATACGTATCGGAACTTAGCTAAGGATTAGGAGCGGTCACACCCTACTTCGTTAATTCTTACTTTAATAGAGTTGTGTGCATTAAATCTGACCGACTTTAGTCGTACCTTTAGCTCAAATCACGGTATAGGACATCAATTCCCATGTACCCATGTGAGTAATCTCGGTGGATAATATGCATCTGCCTCCAACTAGCATCAGCTCTCAGGCGTGTACGGTAACCCCAATTTAGCAGTGCATATTTTGGATTTGAGGCAAAAAGGTATCAACTCTACAATGATAAGGCACAACTCTATTCTAAAACTTTAATTCAGTAAAATAAATCATGGCTTCAAACACAAAACAATACCCAAAAAGCATAAAATAAAGCAAACAAAATTTTTTACTTCCACAATCCACAAGTAAACAAATATAAAATCACAACAAAGTCATACCTAGCCATAAGGCTTTACCCTTCTGTGAACTTCACAAGGATAACTAGTGCGCTGAGGCACCTACGACTTCAAAACAACTGTACATTAACATAACAGTCATACAATGTGACTTCTTTAATATTACAACAAGGATTATTCCTTAAACCTCTTTATGTTAAACAATTATGTGTGCCGTGCGTGTTTTGATATTTTTCTTCTCACCAATGAAATGCTTTGCATGCATTTACCTATTTGGACGTTGCACCAAAATCAACGTGCAACTCCATATTTATGTAAGCTACCCCCTACACATCCTCCAATTATATGGTTTCGCCGCATACTGTCTGTGATTCCTAGATAAAACGTTACGTTATAGCTTATGTCGGATTGTGCGATAGACTACCTCGCGCTCATGGCGATTGGCATCTAGTAACCAACTACATGACTTGGCTCCAGTGACAGTACAAATATATCATGTAACTATTCGTCAGATAGCTAAAATAATGAACCATCAGGATGAACTATAATTATCCATGTGTTCTCAAACCACATGGCTATAATACTCAACATAACAATCTTGCATTATATGTCCTTTTAACAAGGTCTAGAATCTCTTCCCTTTATAACTTGCCTGAGCGGCCCGGGTGGCTAGCACCGACCCTCGGCTAAGGAAGTCGCTACACAATAGAAAGTGGAATGGGTCGTTTCACCAATTATCTCGACCTTTCTAAAAGTTTGAAAGCCTCCCTCTCTCTAAGCAGTGAAGATTTACAAGACAAAATACTGTGTCCTGACCGACACACATGTTCCCAAAGGATCTTAATTGACTATTATGCCAACAGGTATTGAATGAGCTTTTGTAATTATTCCTACGTCGAGGATAATGATTAATTAATGGCCTCACATGGGTCCATTCAACATGAAGGTTCGGGGTTCGCAATGCATGAGCCTGGCGGTTTGACCGATGTCTCAAGTATAATATAGGCGCAGAAAACCACTGTCGCCATGAGTTTTCGCTGCCAACGAGCGTAAATAACTCATCAATAAGTTCTCGGGAAATCATAGAGCTGCGAGGTGTCCTTGTTTCCTCGACTCTGTCAAGATTCCAGTCCGGAACACATTTCAATCCTTTCTTCAGAGTTAGGGTCCATCACTACAACTCTGGAATTAATAATATCTCCAACAATGTCCACGACATAGGAGAATTCATACGTAGAATAGACTATCTGGCCCCTAATGCTCCATGCTACGACACTCCGACCTATAATATTAAGAGAAATCTAACATTTACTCTATAAGCTTCTCAATTAAGCTGCAAATTCAATTCACTAAAAGCTCTTTCATTACTGGTATCATTACTGAATATCTGCAATATTCTGATATAAACTTCTTTCCATAATTACTGAAATGTAATCTCACTGTAACATCTTCCTGCTTAGATTGATAAGTCTTGCACTTAGCGTTAATAATTCTCGCTTACAACATTTATTTGTTTCCTGATGTGTTCATTCATACTCTTAATAACCATTATTATTATTATCATCATTTCTCACTGACATAAATGACCAAAATCATTATTTATTATTATTATTATAAATCTCATTGACATAAATGACCAAAATCATCATTTATTATTATTCTCATATAAATTACCAAAATTTCCGACATAGCTAAACGTTTTAAACTCGAACAATCGCGTTCGTTGCATTTACATAACTGATTGCCATTCTTAATTCATAGTGGGAATAATTACTCCACTTAATGATGCAAATTAACATCTCAACTCTATCAAGATCAACTCAATACTGATTAAACATGGAGGATCAGCCTCCTAACTGATTTTTTTTTACTGGCATCTATAAGGAATTCACAATACCTTTACGGAATCACAGACATGCAGCGGTCCATACTTCTACATAATCATAACCATAATTTGTGGGGTACTTACATCTCTATAGGCATCTAAGGTGGCTCCGACCAATCATATTCTTCCATGTCGCCCGCCATAATGGGTTTAACGCGACATATTTCTCTTGTTTACACACATTTGATTACACATAATTTCTATCACCAACACGACACGTTGCATACCTTTCAGGAAGTTATCACTCCCCAAACATGTGAAACACTTCATCAAACACTACTTTAAATGATATTTTTACATATGCATTACACTGAACACTCGTCACTTTATACACACTTCAATGCTGAAATTCCCTAGCAGAGATCGAAATTGCAGGTGTCGACGGCATCTTACGTTACCAACTCCTGATTGAAAGTCTGGTTATCTGCTCTCGGAACTCTCCAACAGTTTTTATGACGATCATTACTACAGTAAGCGTCCTGCGTTACATCAATACGCTGGCTCCCAAACATGAGCGTTAACATCTGGTACTCTCATGGCAATACCAAACACTTAGTAGAGTTTCTTTCGCGCATTCTATCGTAGTTACACATATACGATTAGTTAATACTATACACACTGCGCTTAATAAAGTTCAACACTTTCACAAATAATGATATACAATAGTTCTACCGTTAGTCTCTACGGTGCTTCGTAACTGAACACGTCATAGTTCGTGCTGCTGATTATGCCTGTATCACGACTATTACTCATACAAGCATGTTTACTGTTTCTATTACACATACCAGTCTTTGTTCGGCGTCTTGATGAATAGAATCGTCATGCGTTATTCCTTGACGAACTTGCTTCAACCTGGCTGTACCTGACTGAAGTTTCACTCGAAGACTGCACGTAACTCACTTGAAGACTTCTGTATGCGGCTTACACGCTGTCTCGTACTGCTGCATATTTGCTGCATACTGATTGCAACTTATTGCCATTGTGCTACAACTGACAATTGAGTAAGACTGTAACTGGCTGTAACTGCGCTTGGCGGCATGTAGACTGAACTTGGCTGCGTTACCACTGGGCTTCAACTGAGTAAGACTGAGATTCAACTGAGAGCTCCTCCTGGGGTCTACTCCCTTATATCGGATTTCCACAGAAAGTAGAGCAACATCTTCCCGCGTAATCTTGGCTCCTCTCACAGCATGATTCAGGTCTTCAAACCATGATCATTGTGTTCCTCTCTCTTCACAGGTCCCAAAACTATCTGTGTGCAAAGGAATCGCTCGTCCAATTAATTAATATTAATTCCTTTCTCCATGGCGTGGGACGCTACCTAACGGGAAACCCCCGGCAACATCTTCACATCCATCCGCGAACAATGGTCGTTTTACCGTCCTTACGCACATCATTAAATATGCACCAATTTCGCAGGTAAAAGACTCTAAAATTATCTTCTTGCCAAGATATTCACCTGTGTGCAACTCTCATCTCGATTCGTTACTCCAATCACGAGTAATCAATGATTTTTCTGGGCATTTCTCCGCCCCTACTCCAAATCCATTCTCCGTCGGGGAATAACTATGTCATTATTCAGGCCTCACCCCTGCTCCAGACGACATAATGGGGTTACAGAGATGGACGTGGCTCCACTGGGACCAACCCACAATTCTGGGCCAATTAGTAAATGTCAGCTCTGCCCTCCTCTGTGCTTCAAGCCTGAAATATCCTACACCAAGTCGTCTTATAATGATATAATCTGCTCATTATTTCCTACATTATTTTAATAAATAATGCCATTTCATCAACAATCACACCAGTGATTAAATATACATTTCTTTCGAGGGGTTTTTACCAAGAAACTCCCTGTACAGATCTCCGGTTCGCTTCCCGATGGAACCTTTATACTGAGATCACAGTCTCTGAGAACCATGTTCGATTCCAGTCAGCATAACCCCATCGGGTTCAATACTAACAAATGGATTTCATCCAAAATTGGCACAACAAGATATCATAATATTTCAGATTATTTCTGACCAGCACACGCATGGCAACATGCTTTTACGCGTGCTGATAGATCCAGTGTCTAACTGCATGTAACGTCCATTGGACTTCAACCAAATGTTGTATTCTGTACCTTAAAAGATGGAACTAAGAATATATTCAGTCACCAGGGCTGCCAACTGTAGTGCTCTATTAGGCTACATTATACCACGTATATTTTGAACTAATTAGATATTTCGATATTACCAACTTAATTTCGTCATTATTCTGGATAGGTTCATATACTGTAGAATAATCATTGGCATGAAAAGTAGGCTGTATAGTTCTTCACGGAACTTCTTGTTATAAAATGTGAAAAGTAGGCTAAAAATCATATCTCCCATTGTAAGTGAGATAAATTAATAACTTGACCGGTGAACTAATCAGGAACTCATCGGGTTTTAGTTTTAGGTGTGACTGTACTCCGCCCGTGATCTTCAGCCGATGCTCAGAATGAGTGCACGATAGGAAGCTGCCAAGCCACTGTTTCAGTATAGTGCGTGATTGCAATGGCGACAGTTCAGCAGAAAGCACAGTGTGTGTTGTGGTTAGCAGAGTTTAAATCCGTTATAACTGTTCAGCGCACTTTTCGACGTGTTTATGGTAGGGATACCCTTTATGCTAATAGCATTAGACGCTGGTATGAACAGTTACAGGAAACTGACAGCGTTGACATGATAAGTCCCCCGGACGCCCTAGAACGGGTGACGAACCAAGGGAGCGCACATAGAAACATCATAAGATATGAAAAGAAACGTTTTGAGTTGGTGAATTTAACAAAAAATACTAGTTTTTATATGTCAAATAGTTCCTGAGCTATGATTTTTTGAAATTGCTGCAACCATTTCTGATGACCCTGTATTGTTAAATTGTCATTAACATTAACCCTTTATATGTCAGTGATCTGTACATTTACCACCTACTATAAGGTCACTTTATATTGCCAAAGTTGTTGATTGTTGAATCTTTCAGCCATATATCAACGATTTTTTTTTTTAGTCTTGATATTTCTGAAAACCAATAGTACATTATGCAACGAGCCTATAATGGCAACAATTAAGACACGAGTATTTTTATAAAACGAGCGTAGGCGAGTTTTATAATTTCCATACGAGTGTCTTAATTACCATTATAGGCGAGTTGCATACGACTGTTTATGTTCGACGATAATTACTATAACTATTTTATGTTCGAACATAAATATTCATAAATATCTGTCGAGATTTCGCCAGTTTTATGTACTGAACAGAGCGCATGAGACGCAGAGAATGCCTTGTATTTGACCATGGCCTCCTCGATTACCTTACTATGACACTAGGCCAGGCAGTGAAATTTAAATTAGAAGGCTGTGGAACTCAGCGCATCTAATTATCTAATTGGTCAAACAACTGTTTCTTGAGCTCTGATTGGTGGGAGAATCTGTTTCATAGTGAAAAATAGTGTTATAATGAGCCTCATTATAGTACAGTTTTCTGACAGATAATAGTCAGGGTCGAACATAATAGTAGTCCACATTATGCAACGAGCCTATAATGGCAATAATTAAGACACGAGTATGTTTATAAAACGAGCGTAAGCGAGTTTTATAACAAGAGTTTAGTGCTTTTCAGTCGGTCAACACGAATGTACCCAAAAGAGATGGGTTATGCCCTAATCCTGAAATAAATTACATGAGATTAATAAAACACTAGGATGACCAGTTTCGATCGTCAAGCGATCATCATCAGATCCATTACACTTAGGCTACAAAATCTATGTTTGAAATACAGGTGAAAATATTTACAATATGTACAATTATTTAGTTGCAGTATTGGTACTGCTACTGTCAGTGTATGCTAAATGCAGTATATATGTTAGGTGAAATGCTAAATGGTGATAGCTATCCGGAGATTGTACTTTAGAGAGATTATATGGTTGTAAACTATGGTTAAACTATAAAATTTTTGGCTAACTACTTATCTGATTGTCTTCCGTATTACAGCTACTCGCAGTTTTCGTGCTCACTGAAACTCGCTGTGCGTTCGACTGCGGTGGTTATCTTAACGACTGGTTTTTCCCCTGCCTCCTCCCCCCTGTCCCTACGTGCTGTGGGGAGTGATAGCGATGTGTTTATGTGAGGTGTTGCCAACCTAAATAAGATGTATGTTATTGAATGAGGTGGGTCCACAACTATTAAAGACCGTGGACTGGCCCTCGCCACGCGTGGAGCATAACCCATTCGAACTAAGCGTTGACGGTCTTATGAGGACGTCCCGGCATCTTTAATACTGCCGCGAATATGGGCCTTGGTTTATTGCAGAAGCAAAGTACATCGTACACCTGATCCAGATAACATTTACCTATTAAAAACCCCCTAATTTCCGCCCTTTTTTATCTAGCTTGGCTGTGTCGCTAAATTTTATAGTTTAACCATAGTTTACAACCATATAATCTCTCTAAAGTACAATCTCCGGATAGCTATCACCATTTAGCATTTCGCCTAACATATATACTGCATTTAGCATACACTGACAGTTGCAGTACCAATACTGCAACTAAATAATTGTACATATTGTAAATATTTTCACCTGTATTTCAAACATAGATTTTGTAGCCTAAGTGTAATGGATCTGATGATGATCGCTTGACGATCGAAACTGGTCATCCTAGTGTTTTATTAATCTCATGTAAGTTATTTCAGGATTAGGGCATAACCCATCTCTTTTGGGTACATTCGTGTTGACCGACTGAAAAGCACTAAACTCTTGTTTACTAAGGCAACACTGAAAATATGGCTTCAAACACCACAACGAGTTTTATAATTTCCATACGAGTGTATTAATTACCATTATAGGTGAGTTGCATACGACTGTTTATGTTCGACGATAATTATAACTATTTTATGTTCGAACATAAATATTCATAAATATCTGTGGTTTCAGTTAGTGAACAGGGCGTGCTGGCTTTGCTGACTGAACAGAGCGCACGCGTGGGTCAAGGCACTCCGAACGCAGAGACCATTCACTTTGCTTGCCAACAGAGAACACCAATTGTTTACAGCGGATTTTGAGCGCATGCTCGAAGGTATCCTTACCTAATTGGTCGCACAACTGTTTCTTGAGCTCTGATTGGTGGGAGAAACTGTTTCATAATGAAAAATAGTGTTATAATGAGCCTCATTATGATACAGTTTTCTGGCACATGATGTTTACATTTCAACATCGTTGAACATAAACATTACTGTGCTTCATATTTATTAAAAACTAGCTGAAGTACCCGTGCTTCGCTACGCGTCATAAATAAAATAAAATAAAATAAAATGTGAAGGTGACAGTTAAAACAGGGGATAGGCGAGGTGCTGCGCAGAGGGAGATTAAGGATGGAACATTTTGTCCAACTACACCGCTCGGCGTTTACCGTGTTTTATAGCACAAATTTAGTTTTTACTCGCTAACGGTTGGAGGTACGTTTCGGATAGAAAATGTAATTTTAAACCTCGTATATGCCATCAAAAGTTTGCTATTTCTTAGCGTTCTCTTTTTATTTGAAATGGAAATATGAAAGTTTTAAACCAAAGGTGTAGTGACGTCACTAAAATGGTCGCCATCTTTAAATAGTGCAAAGTATTGAAAACAAAAGTAACCTATATGTTAACCAGGTAAATCAGCTACTTCCATGTAAAATTCATGTAAATCGGACCAGTGGTACTTGCGTGATTGAGTAATACACAGACACACACCATCTCATTTTTAGCCTCGCTTCGCTCGCGTCATAGTCGTGTCATATTGTTATTCAATGAAATGCAGGTTTAACCCCGTTAACACCCCTTTAGAACCTGAATATCCAAAAATCCCTCCTTAGTAGACGTTTTCGACACACAACAAACATATCCCCAAAATACCATTCTGCTAACATTAATAGTTTGGGTTGGTCGATGAGAGTCAACATACAAAAATCCTTCCTTAGTGGACGTTTTTCTTCCAGAATTTCACCCCTCCCCATAGGCCCCTTAAATTGGATTTATGAAAAAAAAAACGGCCGAACACCTATTTTTTTTATTTATTTATTTATTTATTTTTAAGCTGATTGATTTCCTCCGAGTTTCAAACTCCTCGCCTATGTCGTTTAAGAGATACACGCTCCGTTAAGAATCTTTCAACCCCCACTTTTCATCCCTTTCACCTCATAATATACACTACATCGAAAAACCATTAGACATGTGTCAGCTTATTTTTAATGATTAGTATATATGCCAAGTATCACATCCCCAAATGAAACCACTCGTGAGATATTGTTATTCAATGAAATGCACGTTTACCCCCTTAACACCTATTTAGAACCTGAATATTCAAAACTCTTTCCTTAGTGGACGTTTTCGACATACATCGAACATATCCCCAAAATGTCATGTTTCTAACTTCAATAATTTTGGCTTGGCGATGATGAGTGGGTGAGTGAGTCAGGACATTTTCATTCATTTATTTTTGATAATTTCACCCCTCCCCATGAACCCCTTAAATTGGATTTATGAAACAAACTGTCGAACACCTATTTACTTATTTAAAGCTGTTTTCGCCCTGAGTGGGATGAGTGAGTAAGTGAGTCAATCAGTTAGGACACTTTCTTTTTCTGTTTTTTTCCCCAAAAATTCACCCCTCTCCAAGGGCCCCTTAAATTCGATTTATGAAAAAACGGTCGAACACCTATTTACTTGTATTTTAAGCTGTTTTTCCCGCCGAATTTCAAACTTCTCGCCTATATCGTTTAAGAGATACACGCTCCGTTAAGAATCCCTCAACCCCCCAATTTTCACCCCTTTCACCTCATAATATACACCACATCGATAAACCCTTAGATATATATCTGATTATTTTTAATGATTAGTTTATATACCGAATATCACATCCCCAAAGAAACAACTCATGAGATATCGTTATTTAATGAAATGCACGTGTACCCCCTTAACATCTCTTTAAAACCCGAATAAACAAAAATCATTCCTTAGTTGACGTTTTCGACATACAGCGAACATATTCCCAAAATTTCATTTTTCCAACTTTAATAGTTTTCGCTAGGCGTGATGAGTGAGTCAGACAGGACATTTTCTTTCAATTATTTTTACCAGAATTTCACCCCTCCCCATGGGCCCCATAAATTGGATTGATGAAAAAACTCTTGAACACCTATTAACTTATTTTTAAACTGTCTTTTTCCCTTGAGTTTGATGAGTGAGTTAGTCAGTTAGGACACTTTCTCTCCTTTTTACCCCTGAATTTCACCCCACCCATTGACCCCTTAAATTAATGTATTTAAAAACGGCCGAACACCGATTTACTTATTTATTTAGCTGATTTTTTTCGCTGAGTTTCAAATTTCTCGCCTATGTCGTTTAAGAGACAGGCCTACACGCTCCGTTAGGAATCCTTCAACCCCCACTTTTCACCCCTTTCACCTCATAATAATACACCACATCGAAAAACCCTTAGACAGATGTCTGCTTATTTTTAATGATTAGTTTATATGCCGAGTATCACATCCACAAATGAAACCATCGTGAGATATTGTTATTCAATGAAATGCAGATTTAACCCCCTTTAGACCCCTTTAGAGCCTGGATATCCAAAAATCCTCCCTTAGTGTACGGTTTTGATATACAACGAACATAACCCCAAAATGCCATGTTTCCAACTTCAATATTTTTGGCTGGGCGATGATGAGTGAGTGAATGAGTCAGGACATTTTCTTTCATTTGTTTTTCTTCAGAATTTCACCCCTCCCGATGAACCCCTTCATTTTGATTGATCAAAAAACTGTCGAATAGCTATTTACTTACTTTAAAGCAGTTTTTCCCCCTGAGTTTGATGAGTGAGTCAGTCAGTCAATCAGTTAGGACACTTTTTTCCTGTCCCCCCCCCCCCTCCCAGAATTTCACCCCTCCCCATGGGCCCCTTAAATTGGATTTATGAAAAAACGGTCAAACACATATTTACTAATTTTTTATGCTGATTTTTTCCCGCTGAGTTTCAAACTCCTCGCCTATGTCGTTTAAGAGATACACGCTCCGTTAGGAATCTTTCATTCCCTACTTTTCACCCCTTTCACCTCATAATATACACCACATCGAAAAACCCTCAGAAACGTGTTTTCTTACTTTTTAATGATGAGTTTATATGCCGTGTATCACATCCCCCAATGAAACCAATCGGGAGATATTGTTATTCAATGAAATGCAGGTTTAACCCCCTTAAGACCCCTTTAGAACCTGAATATCCGAAATTCATCCCTTAGTAGACGGTTTTGACATACAATGAACATATCCCTAAACTGTCATGTTTCTAACTTCAATAATTTTGGCTGGGCGATGATGAGTGAGTGAGTGAGTGAGTTAGTCAGGACATTTTCTTTCAATTTTCTTTTTTCAGAATTTCACCCCTCCCCATGAACCCCTTAAATTTGATTTATGAAAAAAACTGTCGAACAGCTATTTACTTACTTTAAAGCAGTTCCCCCCCCCCTGAGTTTGATGAGTGAGTCAGTCAGATAATCAGTTAGGACACTTTTTTCCTGTCCCCCCCAGAATTTCACCCCTTCCCATGGGCCCCTTAAATTGGATTTATGAATAAACGGTCAAACACATATTTACTTATTTTTTATGCTGATTTTTTTCCGCTGAGTTTCAAACTCCTCGCGTATGTCGTTTAAGAGATACACGCTCCGTTAGGAATCTTTCAATCCCCACTTTTCACCCCTTTCACCTCATAATATACGCCACATCGAAAAACCCTCAGACACGTGTCTTATTATTTTTAATGATGAGTTTATGTGCCGAGTATCACATCCCCCAATGAAACCAATCGGGAGATATTGCTATTCAATGAAATGCAGGTCTACCCCCTTAACACCCCCTTTAGAACCCGAATATTCAAAAATCCTCTCTTATTGGGCATTTGCGGCCCTTGGGGAAGCAGCATACCAAATTTCATTCCAATCCGTTCGGTGGTTTCTGAGATTTCGTGATGAATGTATGAGTTAGTGAGTGAGTGGTATTTGACATACAATGAACATATCCCCAAACTGTCATGTTTCTAACTGCAATAATTTTGGCTGGGCGATGATGAGTGTGTGAGTGATTGAGTGAGTCATGACATTTTCTTTCAATTTTCTTTTTTCAGAATTTCACCCCTCCCCATGAACCCCTTAAATTTGATTTATGAAAAAAAAAATGTCGAACAGCTATTTACTTACTTTAAAGCAGTTTTTTCCCCCTGAGTTTGATGAGTGAGTCAGTCAGTCAATCAGCTAGGACACTTTCTTTCCTGTTCCTCCCCCCCCCCCCCCCCGAAATTTCACCCCGCCCCTTATATTGGATTTATGAAAACACGGTCCACAGATTTACTTGTTTTTTATGTTGATTTTTTCGCTGAGTTTCAAACTCCGTGCCTATGTCGTTTAAGAGATACACGCTCCGTTAGGAATCTTTCAATCCCCACTCTTCACCCCTTTCACCTCACAATATACACCACATCGAAAAACCCTCAGACACGTGTCTTCTTATTTTTAATGATGAGTTTATATGCCGAGTTTCACATCCCCCAATGAAACCAATCGGGAGATATTGCTATTCAGTGAAATGCAGGTCTACCCCCTTAACACCCCTTTAGAACCGGAATATACAAAAATCCTTTCTTAGTGGGCGTTTACGGCCCTTGAGGAAGCTGCATACCAAATTTCATTCCAATCCGTTCAGTGGTTTCTGAGATTTCGTGATGAATGGAACAGTGAGTGAGTGGTATTTGAGCTTTATATAGTAGATAGTGTCAAGTCTTTGTTATGCTAAACTCGGTTGACAGTGCTCTGTGAGTAGGTGAGTAACTAACGGGATTTCAAGTAAAGATGCTCATTTTCTATACCGGTAGTGCAGAGCACAACTGGCATCCAGTCGGCCGTGTCTCGACTTGAGCTATGTTGCCATGGAAACTATCTGCCTTGCCATTCCTTCATGAGTAAATTTTAAGATTTGATTAGCCTGTGCTTGAGTGCAAAAGGGCTGACATCAGAAGAATGAGAAAGACTATCGAAAATGCATGTAGCCAGCGGTTCCTTCTGGGTCCTAAACTGTGAGTGTGCAAAATTTGGTTGAGATTGGTGGAACGGTGTAGATTTGTATACGGAACAGACCACCCACATACATACATACATACAGACTTTCACTTTTATATATAAGATTAATAACAAAAAATAAATAAAAAATGTCAATAGAAATTAGAATTTAAAATATATGCTTGTTAAAAATAAGAATAAATAAACTCACAAAAATTAAAATTAAGTTTTTTATTTTAATTTTGAGATATAATAAATAATTTATCAAAATAAATATTAGCATTAAAATGTTGAAAACAACAAAAATAAAGTTAATAGGCTAAACTATTATTAAAATGAAATTGAAATTAATACAAATGAAATATCTTCAATAATATTCTAACTTATAAAGGGTTAAGTGAAGGAAGAAATGCAGGAAGGAATTTTACTAAAAGAGCATACAGTATTTAACACACATTACGTTACAACATCTTTATTTCAGAACTGTACAAATGGTAGATTGCGAATGCATACATTTCAAAGCACATTATGACTGTTGGCATTCGGTTCTATCTGATACCAAAATGATTCACGTCTATTCATGTTTTTCAGAAATTTATTTTAATTTAATATTGTATTATTTTTTTAAAAACAGTTGCAAGTAAAAGAAGAATGATAACTCTTGTCAATGATCATCCTACCATCATAAATTGGCGTCCACCATAGGCTCCCATAGCAGGGCTTAATCCATACCCGGCAACAGCTGGGCGTGCTCCATAGGCTCCCATAGCAGGGCTTAATCCATACCCGGCAACAGCTGGGCGTGCTCCATAGGCTCCCATAGCAGGGCTTAATCCATACCCGGCAATAGCTGGATATCCCCCAACAGCAGGACGAAAGCCATATCCTCCCAAACCATACCCTAAATAAGCAGGCTGCAAAGTATATCCTACTACGTTAGAACTTCCTGTACCAGTACTTCCCGTACCAGACTGTCCGTTAGAACCACTTGTACCAGACTGTCCGTTAGAACCACCTGTTCCTGACTGTCCGTTAGAACCACTCGTGCCAGGCTGTCCGTTGGAGCCACTCGTACCAGATTGTCCGTTATTACCAACTACACCAGGCTGTCCATTAGAACCTGAACTAGACTGTCCATTGTATCCTGTACCAGGCTGTCCATTATAACCTGAAGTAGGTTGTCCGTTATAAACTACTACAACAGGTTGCCCACTGTAACCTGAACCAGGTTGTCCGTTATTTCCTGTTGTACCGGGCTGTCCATTATAACCTGGACCAGATTGTCCGTTATTTCCTGTTGTACCAGGCTGTCCATAATAACCTGGACCAGATTGTCCGTTATTTCCTGTTGTACTGGGCTGTCCATAATAACCTGGACCAGATTGTCCGTTATTTCCTGTTGTACTGGGCTGTCCATAATAACCTGAAGGAGGCTGTCCATTATTTGCTATTATACTGGGCTGTCCATAATAACCTGGACCAGATTGTCCGTTATTTCCTGTTGTACTGGGCTGTCCATAATAACCTGGACCAGATTGTCCGTTATTTCCTGTTGTACGGGGCTGTCCATAATAACCTGAAGCAGGCAGTCCATTATTTGCTATTGTACTGGGCTGTCCATAATAACCTGGACCAGATTGTCCGTTATTTCCTGTTGTACTGGGCTGTCCATAATAACCTGAAGCAGGCTGTCCATTATTTGCCATTGTACTGGGCTGTCCATTATAACCAAAACCAGGCTGTCCGTTGTTTCCTGTTGCACCGGGCTGTCCATAATAACTTGAACTAGACTGTCCGTTATTTCCTGTTGTACCAGGCTGTCCATAATAACCTGGACCAGATTGTCCGTTATTTCCTGTTACACCGGGCTGTCCATTATAACCTGAACTAGACTGTCCGTTATTTCCTGTTGTGCCGGGCTGTCCATTATAAACTGAACCAGACTGACCGTTATTTTCTGTTGCACCGGGTTGTCCATTATAACGTGTACCAGACTGACCGTTATTTTCTGTTGCACCGGGTTGTCCATTATAACGTGTACCAGACAGACCTTTGTAACCAGTACCAGTGTCCCTGTTGTAACCTGTGCCAGTCTGTCCTCCCGTAGTGGACTGCCTGTCAAAGCCCCCTAAGCCCGATTGTCCCTCTGTACTGCCTGTACTAGACCGTCCACCGAGGCCCCCACCACTCCCTAAGCTGGAACCTCCACCCATGCCTCCCAAACCAGATCCTCCGCTGGAACCCCCGCCCATGCCTCCCAAACCAGATCCTCCGCTGGAACCTCCGCCCATGCCTCCCAAATCAGATCCTCCACTGGAACCTCCACTGGAACTTCCGCCAAGGCCTCCTAGACCAGATCCTCCGCTGGAACCTCCGCCAAGGCCTCCTAAACCAGACCCTCCGCTTGAACCTCCGCTGGAACCTCCGCCCATGCCTCTCAAACCAGATCCTCCCCTGGAACCTCCGTCAAGGCCTCCTAAACCAGATCCTCCGCTGGAACCTCCGCTGGAACCTCCGCCCATGCCTCCTAAATCAGATCCTCCACTGGAACCTCCGCCAAGGCCTCCCAAACCAGATCCTCCATTGGAACCTCCGCTGGAACCTCCGCCCATGCCTCCCAAACCAGATCCTCCACTGGAACCTCCGCCAAGGCCACTCATACCAGATCCTCCTCCAAGGGCTCCCGAACTTCCTCCATCAGACCCTCCACTTAGGCCTCCCATGCCAGATCGTCCTCCCATTCCGTTTCCAACCTCAGTGAAGCTGGATTGCGGCCGTGCGCTTGCAGTCATCAGCAGCCCGATAAGGGCCAACGGAATCTGTCAAAGAAGCATAATATTGCTGATTAAGGACCAGTTTTGTGATCACTGCATAAATTTCGGTTCAAGTTGTATCCGCAGTTACCGCTGAAAGAAATTACACCCTCTGTCTGAAATGTTCGGTGAATGGGTCTATATTACGAACGGATTGTTGGCTTACCCGGAACAGCCGTTACTGTCCTTCGAAGTAATCCCCGTGGATGGTTATGCACTTCTTAGAACGGCTGTACAAGTCCTGGCAAAGTCTTCCTGAAGGATAGCCTTCAGTTGAGTCGTCACATTACGTTGGATGTCCGAAAAGTCCGAAAACCCTGGCCCTTCAGGGCTTTTCGGCGACCCTGGACCGATATACTTCATATTTTGACGCTTGCCTCCGAGGTCGTACCTCAGGCACCAGGTCTCGTCACCCGTGACGATGGTCTTAAGGACCATTCTATTCCACGGAACATTCACCCTTCTCACTGCCACCCGTCGAACAGATGTGCACGTTAGGTTGCATAAATTCACCCTTCTCACTGATACCCGTCTATCAGGTGTGCACGGCAGGTTGCATACATTCACGCTTCTCCCTTGCTTTCAATTTAGAGTTCTGACGACCACACTGAAGGCTATTCCTAAAGAAGACTATGCCAGGAGTTTTCAGGACTTGTTCAGTCGTTCTAAGAAGTGCATAACCATCCACGGGGATTACTCAGAAGGACAGTAACGGCTGTTTCAGGTATGCCAACAATCCGTTCGTAATATCGACCCATTCACCGAACATTTTAGACAGAGGGTGTACAAAAGTTTGGTGCTTTTCAGTCAGTCAATACGAATGTACCCAAAAGAGTTGGGTTATGCCCTAATCCAGAAAAAAGAAATACATGAGATTAATAAATACACTAGGATGACCAGTTTTGATCTTCAAGCGATCATCATCAGATCCATTGCACTTAGGCTGTAAAATCTATGTTTGAAAATACAGGTGAAAATATATACTGTGCCCATCTGGGTGGCACATGGATTGAAGCCATGGTCTTTTAAGAAAGGAAATGAAGATAATCTAAAGGATTTCAGTACAGTTTCAAGCCAGTTGGACGGTGAGGTGAGATCATCTAAGCGTGACTCAGGGACGATATGGCGCTATCTGAGTTACTACACACCCTGCCTACGTGATCAAAGCTGCTTGCGTTTGAAGATGCAATAGCAGAGAGGAACTTTCCATCGCTACACAGAGACAGCGGAATCACTTAGAAGCCCTGACTTGGCGATAAAACGGCAACACTGGTTGAGAGGCGGGACCAGAAATTATGGTGTAATACTGGAATTGGCAAGAAACACGCAAAAATATCTTAAAAGATCTCATCGGAAATCTTAATCATCCTGGAAATCAGAATTTTAAGAGTTATAAAAATGTATAACAAATGGACAGAATGGAAACGCTGAGTAGGCACTACGCAATCGTAGGTGGAGCTAGCCAGCGGCTAGGAGAAGGATACAAAAAGACCTTACACCTACACACTAAAGGAGCACCTTTTAATTTTTATAAATACTTTGTCACGATAGATTTTTGAAAATTTTAGTTTCATTGAAACGTTTAGATCGTGAGCAACAAGTAGGTAATTTTTTCACAAACGTGCGACATTTGGTTTAGAAAATAGTTTTGAGAAGGAGCGAAACTAATTTATTTTTTAAGGATTTGAATAAATAAGCAGCCCGCCTAAGGGTAATCATGCAGTCTTCATAAGGCCGTGAGCGTTCGTGCTGCGTCACCGTACAGGCAGTTTTCATCAGACCGTGAGGGGTCGTGCTGCGTTACCGTACATTCAGTCATCGTAATCTCCGTTGGGATCAACTTATCGTCGTACTACGAACATTTATAACCAGTCTTTGGACCTTGGCAAAGTGTTGCACTTTGACCAAGAAATATATTCAGCCGACGAAGGCGTTGTAAAGCCTTAGAAAACGAACAGTAATTGAATCAGTTATCGAAGACAGTACCGAAACATCTCAACAATGAACGAGACGTTAAAAGAGTATTGAAACTATAATTTATTCAAGTGCGTTAAAGAGCCGTGTCAGGGTCGAAACGTAGGATAACAGCCTAGTATTCCTGTGCTTAGGAGATTAGTGCCCAAGTGACGATAGGTCAGAGAATCTGAAGTAAAGGCAGCAACTGCCAAGTGAAAAATAGGAAAGACTTTGGAAATCGTTCCACGAGTAGAATACTACAGTATTCCAGGGACAAAGTCTAAACGTGGATGAAAGCAAAAGAAAAAAACATTGTTAGAGCGCGTTAGTAACCATAAACAGCGACTCTAGGACTAATGTCAAGTATAGACATTCTGCAAGACAGGAACTTGCCAATCGAACGAAAATAGCATCGTGCAATTGCTCACGGAGTGCTGATAACCAAAAGAAACCAGATTAGGATATAATTATCCGTTACCAGTAGAGGGAAGCTGCGAACGAGACTTTCAATCAACCCAGCTAGGAGTTAGATCTAGGTAGGCCACGCTAGTATCCACACCCTTGGAGGAGGAAAGAAGGAAAACGTATAACACGAGTGTGTGAAAGGCATTATTTCATGCCAGAAGTGAAAATTTGTATATGTAAATATTTTTCAAGTGCATCAAATATTTTCAAGTGTTTTTATAAATATTATTGTGTTTTTAAAGTGCTAAGCGAAGTTATGAGTATATTTACTCAAGCAGAAGTTATCAGTGTATGTAAAGTCTATAAATTTAAGGAAGAATCAGTGTATATTACGTGTGCTATAATTTGTGCTTAAGCCCAAATTGTGGGTGAAATGTCGATTCATTGGGATCCGGGGTGAGCAGCTCTGGAAAGTCATGTAAGTAATATATTTTGATTATGTGTTGTTTCTTGGGAGAATTCGTGTAACAAAGAATATGGAGAAAGTGTTCTCATTTAAAAACAGTGTATGATGAAGGACGGTTTGCTGAACGATAGCTTAATTATGAAATTAACCAGATAAATGTGTTAAAATACTCAGTGGAGTTGTATTCGTTTGGAATACCGGTAAATTAAATGATAATGTAATTTTCTATAAAAGCAAGACTAGAAGGTAAAAAATTCAGAAATGAATTAATTGTTAAATTAATATTCAATAATAATGAATTATAGAAGCCGTTAGGTTCCTTGAAATAATGATAATATAATGATGGTTGAACTATTGTGTTCTAGTTTAAAGAAATGTCGAGAATTAAATTACAAAAGGCAAATAATGTTAAATAGACGGAGATTAAATAACTGTTAAGAAATAAATAATCTTACTTGAAAGGCATCACGTAATTACTATTGTAATTAACGCTTGGATAGCGTATATATTTAATTGTTCACGCTAGATTGCTGTGACCTTATGCCAGGAAATAATTAATTGTGAGGAGTAATTGCGTGCGGTACTGAAGAAGTTGTGTATTTGCTAAATGCAAATTTGGAAAGGGTGCTGAATTTTATATATTTGTTTACGCGCAGGGGACCGTGCTATGTCACCCGGAAGTCGCTATTTACGGAGGATTGGTATTAAATGCCCTCGCTCCATCTTAAAGGTCCTAAGTACTCCCGAAATGGAATTGCCTAGGAGGCCGGCCAGATATTGAACTCGGGTTCAGTTACTTCGAAAGCCCCTTTATTTATTGTTGGTTGTATTAATCTCATACCCGCCAATGCGGATACACCACAATTATTGATCTCACCTGAGCCAAATGAGCGGATGTTAATAGCCGCATAATTTAAAGTTGAAAGACACAAATGTGTTCCTTTTCCAGTTTAAGAAAGAGATATACTTGTAGCCTGTCGGCCTTGAAGAATCCCGCCAGAGTGAGGAGACCGCATGGGTTCCCCTCGTAAATCAGCCTAAGTATCTTGACAAGAGAGAAGGGTAGCTTTCAAACGACTGGGGTAGGTCAAGAATAGCCCATGTGTCCATGTGGTCTACAGAAGTGATAAACATTTGAAATGATCCGGTAGTTTGCGCCGAGATCCATCTATATTAACTATTCTTGCTTAGCATCGTTCAGAACCGTATTAATAATGATATAATCGTTATGGAGATTATAATAAAAATCCCTTTGTTGGTTAGACAACATAAATATTGTTCCCGAGTGTGTGGAAATCTTAAGATAACCTGGAGAGTTTGTCTTAATTTGATTTATTCAGTAGTTTCCAAAACTCCAGGGATACAAGAATTCTTCCCAGACAATGCAGAGTAGTAGAGTTGTATGGACTGAGATAATAATTTAAAGCTCATGTGCACCCAATGAAATGGTAATTGTTATTATCATTATAAAGAATTAGCACAGTAAAGCAATACTCCAATAAGGGAGTAAAGAGTGTGTTTTGACCATGTAAAATCTTGTGAAGGTCAACACAGAGCCATATGGAGCTCGTATATGCAAGTTTAAGGAAAGTGCTATATGGAAGTGATAGCTATTTGATTTTTGTCAGGCTCAGTGGAACCTTAACCATTGATTTTGAGGATATGTTCTTATGATTCCTTGTCCATTTAAGGACAAGTGTGAGATATTCATCGTAAAGTTTGTTTTTGTAGCGCCTAATTTGATTTATATTAAATAGTTTTTATAGTTTGATTTAAATGTTTATTTGAGTGTTATCCTTATGATTTGATCCAAGATACGTGAATCATATAGTGGGAGAATGTACCATGCCCCGAATGACCTATTGAGCTAGCGGACTATGATCACGTATTTATTGTTCACAAGGGCACAATACAATATGTACACTTACTTAGTTTGCAGTATTGGTAATGCAACATGTCAGTGTATGCTAGTTGTAGTATATATGATGTTAGGTGGAATGCTAAAATGGTGATAGAATTCCGGAATTAGTCAGTTTGGAGTGACTATATGGTTGTAAAAGTCAACTATGGTTGTACGGTATAGTGCAAGCCATTACTTATCCGGCTGGATGTCTTCCGTTCTGTAACTGTGAGTAGTATCAACTTCCCTCTAGGAGCAGTGACAGTCGACACACTTTTGTTTACTAAGGCAACACTGAATAACGGCTTCAAACCCCACAACAGAGCGTATAGTTGAACGGCAATGGTATAAACGTTATTCTGATTTAAAATATGGCAGCTATGGCTAGATGAGGTCCAAAAACGTATCTTAGTCAAGCTTTTTTGATAGCACTAACCATTGACCAAAGGGGTGGGAAAAATTGAATTTTTTGAGAAACGGAATCGTACCTCGCTTAATAGGCGCGATGTCAAATAGTCCTCTATACATCACCTAAAACTTTTGTATGAAGTATTTTTTGGTATGACCCACCCTTTCACCAATGGATGAGTAAAATATTCAAATTGATGAGGGAAGAGCTAAGCTGAAGGTAGGTATCACATGTTTTTATCGTATGGCTTTTAGTGCCGGGAGTGCCCAAGGACATGTTCGGATCAACAGAGGCTGTAGCTGCTTTTAGCGGACACCCATGGGGTGAGCTACAAGTACCGTTCAATTTCAAGTAGTTTCAACTTTCGCTACCACATGTCACTGATACCTAGTGGTGAACGTTGGAACTTTGATAGAGAGTTCCAACGAAATCAAACCTAGAAATTTAGCTTCACTCAAGTTTAGTCTGAGAAAGGATCTTTTGCATGCCATAAATCTATGACATGGACCCGGTAGATTTACTTCCCCTCCGAAGGAAGGCACACTGAAGGATTTTAACGCTCTTAAAAAATCCGACGACTTCGGCCGGGTTTGAACCCGCGATCTTGGGCACAGCAGTTCAGCGTGCTACCAACTACGGCATCGAAGCCGCTATAGGTATCACAAATTATTGCTGACAGATACCACGGATGTGTAATATTGATTTTTTGAAAGCCATGTGGCTGCTCACAAATGAAGCTAAGAATGCCACTCATAACAGTGGCAAAGCTACCAGCACCTTTTGAAAGAAATTACCACAACTGAAAACTTGGAAAATGTATGGGATATGTTCTCAAAAATCCCTCTCGGCACGCCCGAAGGCGGAGGTAGATTTCACCGAGCAAAGAAAATTATTTCGAATTCACAAAATTCAGCAATTGTTGTCATCATCATCTTCATTTCCCCTTTTCCAGCTGACACCCTGTGGGGGCAAATATGGTTCCTCTCCTCTTTGTTCTGTCGTTCCACCATTCCTCTTCCGACACGGTGTTCCAATCCAGTTTCCGTTTTCTAATGATATACTTTGCAGAGTCCATCCAACGCATTTTTGGTCTTCCTCGTCCTCTCTTCCCTGTCATCCAGTTCTCGTCTTGGTAGCCTTACTTCATTCATCCGTTTGACATGTCCAAACCATCTCAATCTGTTTTGCTCCAGTTTGCCATTTAGTGTCTGTACTCCCAGTTCTTTCCGTATATCTTCCTTTCTCACTCTGTCCCTCCTCGTTTTCTGGACCATACTTCTCAGGAATCTCATCTCAGCTGCCTGTACTCTGCTTTCATCCCTCTTAGTCATTGTCCAAGTTTCTGCTGCATATGTCATTATAGGAACATAATATATTTGTACATAACTTCCTTAGCCTTAATTGGTATATCCTTGTTCCATACTACTGTCGACGAAAGTATTATGTGTACTCGAGTTTGAAGGTTGTTTGTGAAGTAACCAATAGACCTACATAAAATCCAATAACATCATCATTTTCGTCGTTCTATTTTACATTAGCTTATGTAGGTTTGGAATTTTTAATTTATATTTTAATATTTTTTGTCGCAGTTGGAACACAAAAAGTGCACGTTTTTAAGCGTGTTTCAACCATGCGTCACATTTAAGAATTATTATCTCAAAAACCCGTCATCAGATCGAATCCAAATTTTAACACAATATACATTGGAATGTTGTATAAGAGGTTAATTAATTTCAAAATTTTGCGTGTCCAAGAAAAAAAGTTGTTATCATTTTTGTAAGGTAACTTTTTCTCGGCTCGGGGTGGTTGTAAAATGTAGTTCTTGGTTGCGGTGTAATCCTTATGTATCAAAAAGTTATGCTGTATGACTGTGAAATACGTAAATTAACTCACTTATTTTATATCGGTTTGTATTTGTAGGCGGAAATAACACATCGTTCACCAGCTACCCGCTTCCGGAAAAGCTGTACAGCGCTGCCGAAATGGAGCCCATCACGCATCATGGCGTGCCTCGCTCGGAAGTGATGGGCTCCATCTCAGCAGCGCTGTACAGCATTCAGCGGAGCGGCTAGCTGGTGAACAATGTCTTATTTTCCCTTACAAATACAAGCCGATATAAAATAAGTGAATTAATTTACGTATTTCACAGTCATACAGCATACCTTTTTGAAGTATAAGGATTACAACGCGACCAAGAACTACATTTTCCAACCACCCCGAGCCGAGAAAAAGTTACCTTACGCAAATGATAATAACTTTGTTTCTTGGACACACAGAATTTTGAAATTAATAAACCAGTTATAGCACATTCCAATGTATATTGTGTTAAAAGTTGGATTCGATGTGATGATGGGTTTTTGAGATAATAATTCTTAAATGTGACGCATGGTTGAAACACGCTTAAAAACGTGCACTTTTTGTGCTCCAACTGCTACAAAAAAATATTAAAATATAAATTAAAAATTCCAAACCTACATAAGCTAATGTAAAATAGAACGACGAAAATGATGATGTTATTGGATTTTATATAGGTCTATTGGTTACTTCACAAACAACCTTCAAACTCGAGTGCACCTAATACTTTGGTCGACAGTAGTCCCCGTACCTGTTGGTAGACAGCACCCCCAATTGTTGTATACCTACAAAATGTTCTACATGTTTAGCATACGAGAACACCCCCCCCCCCCCAATCTACCAAGCGACCACTGCCCAGCCATTTGGCCTGCCGATATTAGGGTGACGCGTGATCAGGGCATTGGGTCCCCTCGGTCGTTAATCTAGTCTTTAGTGATCGGGGCTCTGCCTCACTGTCAGGCAGCTACTCAGTTGTCCTCACAAGGCTGAGTGCACCCCGTTCCAGCCCTCACATCAGTTCCTAAAATCCCTGACAGAGCCAGGAATCGAACCCGGGGCCCACGGGTGTGAGGCTGGCGCGCTACCCCAACACCACGACGAGAAACCCCCATCTTATTATTTTATTTTATTTTTAACATTCGAATTGAGCCACTATGGACTACGGAGTAACAATCAGCTTTGATGTCCTACCAGTATCTCTTGAGCCCATCACTCAGCGCCTTCTTCCGATCTTCTGAAAGAGGTCCCCTCCGTCTTTTGGGTTTTGCCCCTATTTTAAATCCCTGGTAATTTTTGATTAGGTGTCTGAATTCACACCTGTTCATAATTTTGCAGTCCGGAATACCAACTTCTAGAAGGTCTTTGTTACATTATTCGAACCATGCCAATATTTTTCTTCTTTGGTTTCACGAAATTCCAAATTTTCTTTGTTAGACGATCGTTGGACATTCTAAAAAAGTGTCCATAGAACAACAACCTTTTCCTTTTTATTGTTGACGTGACTGGTTCTATCTTTCTATATAACTCTTCGTTTGACTTCAAACGTACGTGTCCGTTAACCCATCTGTTGCCTATAATTTTTCGCAATACCCTGCGTTCCCTTTTGACTAACTGGTCGACTAGTCCCCGCCTGTTCATAGTCAAAGTCTCCGAAGCATAAAATGCTTCAGGTTTGACAACCGTGCTGTAGTGTCTTAATTTGGCTCCAATGCTCAGCGACTTCTTATTATAGAGATTTTTCGTCAGGTGATAGGCTCGGTCTAATTTCCAGGTTCTAAGAGTAATTGCTTATAATTATAATATAGACTACTCCTATTTACCTTGCACTAGCACAACTGCCGACCAAGCGGGCAGGAGTTGGAGATAACGCTACCTTTGCCTCGTCTGTAGAACCACAACGCTTTCAAAACATCAATATTGCTTTGATGACATCCGTAGTATCTGTCAGCAATAATTTGTGATACCTATAGCGGCTTCGATGGCGTAGTTGGTAGCACGCTGAACTGCTGTTCCCAAGATCGCGGGTTCAAACCCGGCCGAAGTCTTCAGATTTTTAAGAGCGTTAAAATCCTTCAGTGTGCCTTCCTTCGGAGGGGAAGTAAAGCCGGCGGTCCCATGTCATAGATTTATGGCATGTAAAAGATCCTTCCAATTGTGTGAAAATAAATTTCTAGGTTGGATTTCGTTGGAACGCTCTATCATGTTCCAACGTTCACCACTAGGTATCAGTGAAATCTGGTAGCGAAAGTTGAAATTGAACGGAACTTGTAGCTCACCCTGTGGGTGTCCGCTTAAAGCAGATACAGGCTCTGGTGAGCCGAACATGTCCTTGGACACTCCCGGCACTAAAAGCCATACGATAAATAAATAAATAAATAAATAAATAAATAAATGTGATACCTATCTTCAGCTTAGCTCTTCCCTCATCAATTTGCCTTCTTCATTGAGATTATTTTGCTCATCCTTTGGTGAAAGGGTGGGTCATATCAAAAAGTATTTCAGACAAAAAGGTTTTAGGTAATGTATAGAGGACTATTTGGCATTGCGCCTATTAAGGAAGGTATAATTTTGTTTCTAAAAAAATCACACATTTCCCACCCCTTTCGTCAATGGTTGTTGCTATCAAAGAACTTTACTGAGATACGTTTTTGGCCCTTATCTTAAGAATTGTATGAACTTTGAATGGATTCAATTTCTTTTTTCATTTTAAGAATGTTAAGCGATATATACTGTATACATATTTCGTATGGCATGAAGATGCAATATACAAGTAATTACAGTACATATACAGTATTTACAAGTAAATGTATACTGATTGGGACCTTGATCTGCAAGTAGCTTCAGTGCTACTAAAGCTGAATGTCTAATTTCTCTAACCTTTATACAGCTATATCACTAGCTTGATGAATTTCCTTCATTGTACCGTTGAACCTTCGGAGTGGCCAATCCATAGCGATGTGACTGATGGTCTGAGGCACATCTGCACAGTTGCAGAAAGGATTCTCGGCTATCTTTCCATTTGTGATTCCAGAACTGACATCTACCGTGTTGAGTTCTTATACGATTGAGCGACGTCCAGACTTACCTGGGAAGGTCGAAACCAGGGAGTTGCTTAACTGGATCCGAGATAAGACCTAATCTGTCTGGATTTGAAGTTAGCCACTCGTTGCACCAAGCTTTATTCACTTGAAACTGCTCTTGGACCACATTCTTTCCTTGAATCCAAGAAGGATTCCGGGATTTCAGCGTGAGATCTTTAGGTGAGAAGTCTAGGTGTATTTGCAGGAGAGGGTTGTCACAACATTTAAGCCATTCTCTCTTCAGTGCCATTTGTCTTCTAAGATGAGGAAGCCGGATGATGGCGAGTACTGGTAACCATTCCAAAGGTTTAGATTGGATGGTTCCTGAAACAGCGATATTTCAATTGTTCGAAAAAGGCTCCCCATTCCCATCCGCTTGATCGGATTTTGCCCATTAACGAACTCGACCGATATTTAATAAGTTAATTTGTCATGTATAAATTTGAAAGTGATTGGTGGAAAATGGCGGTAGTTATCGTGTCCACAAAAGAGTGATATACAGTATATAGATAGATACGAGGGTCCTTCCATAAGTCATGGCAACTATGTTATATCTTTCGAACATGTGGCATTACGGTAATTCCAGTGTAGACATTCGAACCCCCGCGGAAAACAGCATATTTATTTATTTTCCGCGTCCGAATCAAATTAGAATTTGCCAGTAAGTAGCAACAGTTATAGCATTAGCATTTGCAGCCATAAGATCGCCTTTTGAACATATGTCCTCCATCAAGGGGCAGATCAGTAGGTGTTCTGGATCTTGTAACATGCTGCATTCGCAGAACTCATCATTGTTGACGAGCAAGTTCCATTTCTTTAGATTGTTCTTGCAGCTTGAAACCCCCGTCCTCAGCCTGTTCAATGATTACCAAATTCCATATGGCAAGTTGTGACCAGGTGCCATTTATTCTGATAGAGGAATAATTGGGTCTTTGATTTCCGTCTTCCATATCTTCACACGGGCAGATTCTTGTGAGCCTTCGAGGGCTGTTAATCGCCTCAAAAAGCTGTTTCTGGACTTAAGTCTCTCTCGGGCTGGTTGTTGAACGAAAAGTTGATGTCTTGAATCAATTTCTTGCCGTTTCTTCTCAGATGCTGCAGCTACCATTCTTCAGACGTGAGGTGGGGAAATTCCTATAAGAGGGTAGATCTTCTGAAGTGGTGTTGGTCTAAGACACCCAGACACAATCCTGGAGGTCTCATTAAGAGCTATATCCAACTCTTTTGAATGTGGAGAAGATAGTCAAACTGGTGCTGCATATTCAGCAGCTGAGAAGCTCAGTCCAAGGGCTGAAATTTTGGGAGTGGTGGGGTGAGCACCCCATGTTCTTCCTGTTAGGCATCTTAGTATGTTATTTCGTGCAGATACTTTACTTTTAGTATTCAAGCAATGTCGCTTGAAAGACTGAGTTCGATCGAGGGTGACACCAAGATATTTTGGTGTAAAGCAATGAAGGATTGTTTCACCTTGCCATTTAATGTTCACTGTCCTCTTGGATTCTTTATTTCGCAGGTGGAAAGCACAGAATTCACCCGCCAGAAGGCGACTGTAAATGCAGGTGGCTAGGTAACAGCGGCATACACGTTCATTCTAAGCTTGGCGGTGCTACAAGACGGATGTAAGCTGATTGGAACAGCGATTATTAGTGAAAATTGCTTTTCTCGGTGGCAGAAATACTACGAAGAGTCATGCAGCACTGTGTGAAGTTGTTGGTGATTACCGAACAGTTGAACATTGAGTGGAGGCTTTCCGACATGGACTCGCAGCAACTGTAGACCCGCCGCGAAGTGTTCTAATGCTTGTAAACGGTACCCTGGATGTTAATTGATTTGTGTTCCATGTGTACTAGTGCAAAACAAATGTACACAGAGCTCGGTTGGTTGGTTCCTCAGTTTAGGGGCTGCGAAAACGCGATCATGTAGCCCCGTGTACTTTGGGTGTGTGTAGACTCTGTCTGATAACCGGTGTTAATTGTGATGGCTATGTTAGTGTATGTTATCTGTTTTTAATTCAAGTAAGGACTGCAGACATTCGATTTTCAAGTAGTTACAACTTTTGCTACCAAACGCCACCGTCAACGACCAACTAGTTCTGAACTTTGTTACTAAATGCCACCGCAGTCACCTCCTGGCGACAAACCCTGAAACCTAAGAGAGTTAGTCAAATATAACCTATAATTTAGCTTCACACAAGTGTAATTAGTGGAAGGTTTTTTATCTTGCCATAAATCTATGACATGGGACCATCGGCTTTACTACACCTCCGTAGGAAGGCATACTGAGGGATTTTTAACGCTCTTAAAAAATCCGACGACTTTGATTGGGTTTGAACCCGCGACCTTGGGCATAGAACCCCAGCATGCTACCAAATACGCCACAGAAACCGCACACAGAGTTCCATTGTGTGGTTTTCATTTGTACGTTTGCCGTTATTTCCAGTACTTGAACCCTATTTTCTGTTGGTATTGAGATATCACACGGCCTTAACGGTTCAATGCACATCGTGGATTTCCCATGCTGTAGAATTATCGGAAGTTATAACATAATTGCCCTAAACCACCGTCAGTTCCAAAGTTTATATGTAATTTATATACGAGGGTCATTGAATAAGTCATGGCAATTATGTTATAACTTTCGATATTGCTACAGCATGGGAGATCTACCTAACAGCATGTCGTTGTGGCCCAGAGATTCTTAACCTTATTGCCACGACCCAACATCAATTAGCCTGTGAGACCAATGGATCTATTGACATTAAAATACTATCAAATTTGAATGTCTTTAAGGGAAGGTTGTACCCCCTATCTTTGCAATGCTAATTTTGCCAACTTCAGGTACATATTTTGTGATGTATGTATGTCTACCCCTTATTATTCCCGTTTCCAACGGGTTCGGGGATGAGATGCGATGGAAGACTTAGTGGCGATGGGTTTTACGGCCGGATGCCCTTCCTGACGCCAACCTCATGAGAGGAGTTAATTAGAGATGAAATGAATGATGGTGAATGAAACTGGGCAAGGATGTGGAAGGAAGCGGCCGTGGCCTGTCAGAAGGTACCGTCCCAGCATTTGCCTGGTGTTGAAAATGGGAAACCACGGAAAACCATTTCAAGGACAGCCGACGGTGGGGCTCGAACCCACGCGTCTACCGAGTCAGCAGAGAGCTTGGCCCCATGACCTAATGCTGCGCTTTAGCCAGCGTAGCCACTACTGTCGGTTAGGTACATATTTTGTGATAACTATCAATAATATCACTTTGAAATTTAGTATACATACAGCATCTGGTGTTTTGCGCCAACGGTTGTTTCTAGTCTTTGAATGATAACCCGGCTGAATTTATACAATTTTTTTAACGGATACCAATATTTATTGATATTTTAACACATTGTAGCCAAATAAAATCCACAGTTTTTATGTAATCCTGTTAAGAAAACTCCAAAATATGTAAAAAAATACAATAGTAATTTACTAGTGATTGAAATGTTATGCTCATATGTCCCGTAGTACCCGAAATATTGGTAACTTTGCCTAAAAAGAACTCAAGTAAGGAAAGCAGAGGAACAAGTTGAGATTACCTTTAATGCATACCAGCACTATATTCTGGATCATTGGGGTCATCAGCATCTTTCCTAGACCTTTTCTGGTTTCTCACTACAAGTAGTGTTATTACAATAAAATTCACTGCTTGCGAAAGACTTTCTCTTTGAAAAACCAGCGGTACTTACGAAGGAGCATGATCCTACAAGTGACCCTTCTAACCTAACACTTCCTTCACTACCACTTGTATTTACACTACTTTCACTCGCAATATTATTTGTATCAACACCTGTATTTTTAGCCTACTTTTCACATTTTGCAAAAATGAGGAAAAAGTAAACCTATGAGATCGGGCAAATGTGTGTGTGTCTGTCTGTCTGTCTATCTGTCTGTCTGTCTGTCCTTCTGTCAGTCTGTCTGGCTGTGTGTATGTGTGTGTGTGTCCCCTATCAACTCCTAAACGGCTGCAGCAATCGAAACAAAATTTGGTAGGAGTAAAGATCTATACCTGAATATCTCACGACCATATTTGAAATGATGCCAGTGCTACCAACTGATGAAAAATTCCAATTGAAATTTGAGCTCCATGTTGGATATCATGGAAGGTATGAATGGGAGCTATTTCAAAATTGGCACACGTATAGATAATAACATTGCAGTTTAATTTCCAGGAGGCCATACATGGCAGTGTTTCCAAAATGATTATAAGCCTGCTGATAAGTCCAATTTTAAATGCATATAACTTCTACACTATCAATTGAAATTCAACCAAATTTCGTATGTACTATGTGTACATAAACATATATGACTGAGCATATTCTTAAGAGCCAACAGGGCTGCCAACTGTTAATAAATGCTCTCCATTTTTTAAAATCCAAATACCAATATATCAGAAAGTATGCAAGCCGACAGCTTTTAACTATGCAGTATAGTACCTGACATTCTATATTAATTTGGAGTAACTTATATACGTCAGTGCTACCAACTTGATGCTAAGCCTGTTGAGAGGTCCAAATTTAAATACATGTAACTTCTATACTATCATTTGGATTTCAACCAAATTTCGTGTGTGCTATGTGTACCATAACAGATATGACTATGCCAATTCTAAAGAGTAACCAGGGCTGCCAACTGTTAATAATTTCTATTTTTGTTACCCTAATATCAATATATCAGAAAGTATGCAAGCCAATAGCTCTAAACTTTGCACACGTATAGTACCTGGCATTCTAGATTAATTTGGAGAAACTAATATAGGCCTACGCCAGTGCTGCCAACATGATTCTAAGCCTGCTGATAGGTCCAATTTTAAAATGCATGTAACTTCTATACTAACTAATGGATTTCATTCACAATTGACACAACAATAGATCATATTATTTCAGATTATTTCTGACCAATACATGTATGTCATTGTTGCCAACATGATTTTACGCGCACTGTTAGATCTAATGTTTAACTGCATGTAACGTCCTTGCTATCCATTGGACTTCAACCAAATTTTGTATTCTGTACCTTAATGGATGGAACTAAGAATATATTCAGTCACCAGTGCTGCCAAGTGTAGTTCTCTACTAGGCTACATTATGCCAGGTATACAGTATTTCGAACTAATTAGAAATTTCGATATTACCAACTTAATTTCGTCATTATTCTAGATAGATCCATATAGATTAATCATTGGCATGAATCTTAAATTTTAAGGAAAGTAGGCTCTTTAGTTCGTCACGGAACTTCTTGTTATACATGTGACTTTTCCTCTACCAGGACCTGCTCTTCGACATTTTCGACTTTTAAAAACTGATTTCTGTCTAGGCATTATGAAGACTTGTTTACAACATGTTTTCACACTAGGAGAACAAACAATGAACAGAAGAGGCGGGAATACGTGATACAGGCTAGCCACAACACAAATGAACACAAAAACATTCCCTTTGGTGATGAACAATATTACTTTCAGCACAGGAAGTAAAATATCAGTGTATATTTAAGCATTTGAACTCAATCTGAAAAGGAGGCGTAATCTTACATAAATCGTATTTGTGGGCGTTATGAATGATTGTGGACAATCCTATTGCTCATACATAATAAAATACACCACTATATTTAAAAATCCATAGTAAAAATATGAATTTTTGAACCAGAGGGCACCTCCCCTTAAAAGTTAATGTATAGATTTAGTCTTTATTACCAACCAACCAGACCACTGAATAGGCGCATGCGCACTTTATTTGTATTGGTCACAAAGGTATGAAGGCTCACTGTTCACTGCGCACGTAATATGTACCGGTCAAGAAGAAACGGCCCACTTATACCTGTCAGTTAATTGGCTTGGTTCGGATACTTTATGATGAAGATGATGAGAGCCTCCGTGGCTTAGGCGGCAGCACGCCGGCCTCTCACCGCTGGGTCCGTGGTTCAAATCCCGGTCACTCCATGTGAGATCTGTGCTGGACAAAACGGAGGCAGACAGGCTTTTCTCCGGGTACTCCGGTTTTCCCTGTCAAAATTTCATTCCAGCAACACTCTCCGCTATCATTTCATTTCATCTGTCATTCATTTAATCATTGCCCCAGAGGAGTGCGTCAGGCCTCGGCAGCCGGCACAGTTCATATCCTCGCCGCTAGATGGGGGCTTCATTCATTCCATTCCTGACCTGGTCGGAGACTGGAAGCAGGCTGTGGATTTTCATTTTCATAATTATAAATAATAATAATAATAATAATAATAATAATAACAATAGGGAAAGGAAAATGCTCCGAAAAATCCTAGGCCCAAATATCAAGGATGGAGAGAGGAGACTCAAACCTAACAAAGAGTTATATCTGAAGACGGAAGGAGTCGTAGCCCTAATGAGAAAAAGGAGAATACAGTTTTATGGACAATTGATGAGGATGAACAGTGCCAGATTGACGAAGAGGATTTTTGAATTCTTCAGGAAGAGGAAGACGGAGCCGAAATGGTTTCGGGAAGTGAGATTGGACATGGATCGGATGGGGGTGAAAGAAGAAGACAGAATGGACAGAGAGCGATTTAGACGGCTGGTTGAGGAGTTTACATGTTTCCAGAAGACAGGGGAGTTGTCAGTGAGGAAAGGAAGATCTTACATGGGGGAACAGAAGGAGGAAGTGGGAGAGAGGATGGAGAGATATTGGCAGAGAGTGAAGACAACAAATAATGTAAAAGCTGTCAAACGTGGTCCGTAGTTGGCCGTAACGAATAAATATAGTAGGACTAAATCGCGATGCAAACAAAGAGAGAATCTTTCAATTGCAAAGAGCCCACAGGTCTATTAAGAAATCCATCTCCCGTAAAGCAAAATTACGTCATTACAACACGGTAATCAAACCCGAGGCACTAAACGCCTCTGAAACACTGATCATTGGGTCAGATCACTAATTAAAGATATATAAAAACAAGAAAGAAAATACTTGAGGAAATTTTTTGGCACAGTTTATACTGAAAGATTTTGAATTATAAGAAAGTTCCAGGAGACTTATCAGCATTCAGAGAATACCTCGGAAACATTGAGAAAAATACGTTTGAAATTTGATGGTTATATTCTCAGAATGAGTGATCACAGGCTGAGTAAAGGATTTGTAAAACTTGCTCTCTCAATGAAAGCTAAGAACAACATACTGCTTGAATTTGAAAAAGACCTACTGGACATATCTAAATTCACAGAACTAGTTGACAATCATCAATTTTCAGACCACCCAAACAATGTATTCAAACGAATCTGGACGGAGAAGAGCAGAAAGAACCATAGCGAGAAAATGAAGAGATTTTGGGAAGACAAGAAAGTAAGATCAGTTAAATACGAGGATGGATCAAAAAATATTTGCCCCTATTCTTTTAACCAAACTAAATACATACTGTACAGGTAATTACAAATATGATGTACCCGATACCTATTTTAGGCTATCGGCTACGCCAGCTGACATTAAGCTGTAGTTGAGGTTTTGGAAGGCAAGCTGATATGATAGCGCATCGATCGCGTCAAGAAGAAAGCCAAGATGACGTAGGAGGTCAAGAATCAAGGAGGCATTGAAATCTGTAAGAAGATAGAATTATTAATAAAGATGTGAAGCTTTACTGAAATATATATGGGATTATAATAAGTTAAAACAACTTAGAAGAGTATATATGACATGCATTATATGTGGAAATAATTTTATGGAAATAAGTTATTGTATAACAGAACAGCCGAGAGGATTCGGGTTCGAGACTATCTTCGTGACGTAGGAGCACCGTGGTGGGGAGAATTAGCCACGTGCCGCACGGGGCTCATAAGCTGGAACACAGCGCTGAGCAGTTCAGTTGGGCTCTATGAGAGGAGCAGTACAGAGCAGCCCTATAGCACAGCGAGACGGGCATTGAAGGTCACGCAACACACGTAAACCGTCACGGCAAGAGTAGGCGACATTTCTCGCATCACCGAGCAGAGCAGGCCGAGCGGGTCGTTGATACAGGCGACCTAGCCGAGAGGACAATTGTAGATAGCCGGGGTATTTCAAAACCACACTGATCGCATATGAAGACTTTGTTTCAAGCTTCATTTCGACGTTGTTCGAACACAGGCTTTCACATGCAACCTTATAACCATGCTGTTATATAATACATTCAAAGCGACTTTTTACTATTCCAAGTAAACTGAATGTTTAGCATAGGCTCTGATGAACATTACAGCGTGCATTTATAAGATTTTTATCTTATGCCATTTTCATGGATTACATATTATAGACAGATACAGGGTGTATCGTAATCTTGAACACTATCTAGTAAAATTTTTATTTTACTCAAGTCGAACTTTGCAGTAAGTTGAGAGTGGACTTACAATTCTCAAACGGAACATTTATCGGAACAGTGGCGTATATTAGAAGAAGAGTAGGGGGTCCGCTGTTTCCATGAACTTTTCGAGAAGGAGTTGGACGATATCCGCTATGGGTAATCCGAGGTTCAACATGATCGAGTAAACGTGAATAGAGACAAGATGGCACCACAGAGCGATGGATTCGGTTCCTGACGAGAGGAGTCCAACAGCTGATTCGCTTGGGATTTCGAAGGAAATCGTCATTTCATGGATGAAATGATATTCACGCCGATCTTACGAGAAATCTTTAGGTAGGGAAAATCGACGATCTTGGAAATTATATTACAACTGATAATGAAAGGTATTGTAAGAGTTCTATCTACCTGATACGATTATTTTCATGAATACTGGGCACACATGTATATTTTTCTAATAGGAGTGATTTGATTATTAAGACATGGTTTGAATTTATATACTTCGAATTTGCTAGAATATGGAGTGACCATATGATATGGCAGGCATCATTATTCGATATTCTCACCGTTGTTTGACTTTATTAAGAAGATGTTTGGTCTTATAGACATTTTTCCAGCTAGGATATATTTCATGAATAGTTTTTTTTTGTGTAACGAGTATTTCGAACTCATGATCTGCAATTGATTATCAGAAACTACTTCGTCAGTTCATTGCATACTAGCGAGTGTGTATTATTCATCAGTAGGGATTTTTCCATTGGATTGTTTGGAGATATTAAGAAGTTATTCACTTTAGTGAATGAACGTCGCTTTTATATGACAACTAGAAACTTGTTGATTCCTTTCTAGTACATTCACTCATATAGCCTACGAGGTGGGGTCCTTCGTATTTATACGATTGTATGGTGGCTACTCACCTTACCCACCGTTCAGGGAACTATCATCCAAGTCGACGGGGCGAGGTCCTTCGTATTTATACGATTGTACGGTGGTTACACATCTTACTCGCCATTGAGGTACTCATTTTATCATCCGAATGTACACGAGATGTAAGTGAATTAAACAAGGAACTACTAGTCACATATCAGTCGAGATTTTGTTAAATAAAGTAACGATAAATGTCAACAGGATTGCATTTAGTAATTCTTGTTTGCCAATCCAATATTTTGTTGCTATACTCTTTTGAGAGTAATTTCAGTTTAACAGCTGTTACAGCTGATGCTTTGATGATTTTTATAATTGTGTTTGATACCTTTGAGAAGGATTTAAAGTAATTTAATCTTGTAAGATTAATCATTAATGGTCATAATTATTTTAAGGCAGATCAGTATTGCAGATTTTGATGTGAGAGATTATAGCACATTGGTGTTTTTCTACGATGTGAATTATGAAACTTGTGAAAGAGAATTTATGCTATTTGAAAGCAGATATTAAATTACTGAAGTAATGTTTTTCCAATTGTTTAAGAAGTTGTCTAGATATGATCAGAGTAATTACAGTCATTGGAGATTATGTGCGTTAATAATTTGAAGCCATTTATATATTTTTGTAGATCATGCAACGTGGTTAAATGAAGTTCGTGATAGGCATTTTGTGGAATTTGCCATTTGATAGGTGCAACGTTGATAATGTATTTTGAAGCGGACATGAGGTCGTGGTACCCAGTCTAGCGTATTTGTTGAGATTCATGCTGTATGTGCTGAATATTTATGGAGTTTGTGTAGCAATTCTTATATTCAAATGTGATATTTGAAATATTGAAGAAATATAATGTCGTTGTGGATAGTTAGATCCAACGTGATGTCGTGGAGACAATAATATTTTTGGCATGATAAATTAAATACGAGATATAACTTGGAAGTAATAAAACTGTAAGACAACGTTCTATAAACCTTATTAAACAATTTGTTAGGAAATTAAACAAATAAATAAAGTTGATAATACAAGATTTTCTGAAAATAATAATTAATGAAATAATAATCTGAGATTTAAGCATATTAACGATCTGACCTAATGAAATAAAAATCAGAATGACTAGATGAAATAATAATCTAAATAACCAGATGATTGAAATTTAAATAAGTTGATAAATTAAATTTTGAAATAAATCGATGAATTAAATAAGTGGATGAATTAAAGATTGAATTAATTAAACTGATTGAAATGAATTATTAGACGATTGTAATGATGATGAATAACTGAATTAGAAGGTGATGATTAATTAAAGGAGCTGATGATTAATGAATTTATATGCAATTAAATAAATTTAATTGAGAGATGATTCGAAGGAATTGCAACTTGAAATGTGAATTTAAATGATGTTATGGTGATGAATTAACGATTCTGACAGGAATATTGGGAATTTTGAAGTGAGAATTAATGTAAGAAATATTTAATTTGATAATAATGATGAGGATGACCAATGAGAATTTGAATTTTCTGTAATTCACAGATAAGAGATTAATGACGATGTAAATATTGTAAATTAATTAGTCAATGTTTAGGAACATTTGATTAACATGTTCTACGTTCAAATTATACCATGCAAACCATAATTTATGTGATATTTAACATGAGTGATTATTATATGTGTATGTTTAGGCAGATTAGTAACTTAATTAAATCCACATTGATGTTAAATTAAAGAGAATTAGGTCTCAGGTTTCACAAATGTCAGTGACGAAAGACATAGTGCGACAGTGATCCTGAGAACCCAAGAGAACTTTATACATTTTTCTTGATAAGTGGATTGAAATAATTTTGCATTAGAAAGGAGATGGTTCGATTTTTGGACAATGACAATTTAACTTTGCATTCGACCATACTCTTAGGTAGGATTTATATTTAAAATGTCTGTCTGACTATCAAAGTAAAATAAATTTGTTTTTATCTTAGTTGTGATCTGATGATGGTGTGATGTTCCTTTTTCTTTCCTTGTCTTGAATAAGGCTTATCCGGAAAGGAAGTGGTTTTGCTAGGAATTCAGTTGATGGCGCCCATTTATATTTAAATTATTTTTATTAACTTAAGCCCGTAACGACCCTAGAGATACTTTGTCTCGTGAAACCCACTGCTTTTTCAAGAAACTCAGCTGAATTTCCGACACATTCCTTATTTGACTAGAGGTTCATTTAACTCCGCTCTGTCCTGGAACTCCAGGGATGTGATGTTATAGCAGATGGGTCATCGCATCCCCAGGACGAACGGGCACAGAGAGAGAGGGAGAATTGGCTTTATCCAACTAGTGGGGCTTTTCGATTTTGTTAATTCTATGGAATCACATCAGATTTAGATTACTGAGAGATTGATCTCAAGTTCATTTAAGTGTGTTACAAAATTTATTATACTTAGTCAGACAATGTACATGTGTGCCCAATCCAGTGTTCATGTTAATCGTATTAGTAATATCATGTTAGTTATAAGATATTTTTCCCTATACCCAAGTGAATGCAGGAATTGAGACATTGCGATGTGTTGTTGTCTAACGTCTCTATATAATTCTATATTGAAATATAATTATGTTGCCAGAGGATTTAGCGAAGGTGTTAGGAGAGTTACAGACGGGTATGTCTGGAATTGCAGAAACCATTTCTAAGATGGAAACTGAAGTTAAAGAACAAATTAATAAGTCAGAAGCTAGATTAGAAGCTAAATGTAAAGAGAATGTACAAGCATCACAATCTAGTACTGAAGAAAATTTGAAATTATTGCAGTCAACTAGTGAAGATAATTTAAAATCGTTAGAGACTAGGTTACAGTCAAATAGCAAAGATGAGTTGATGTTATTAGAGACTAGGCTACAGTCAAATAGTGAAGACAATTTTAAATCATTAGAAAAGAAATTACAGTCTCGTAGTGAAGAAACTAATACTGAATTAGAAAATAAGTTAACCAGATTAGAGAATAGTTTAACTTTAAAGAATAATGAGATGTTGAAAACTTTACAATTAGACATAATTGCAGTAAACATGAAAGGAGAGGAAAATGTTCAGATATTAAGGAAAAATATTATCGAGTTGGAAAATAGAGGGGAAGAAAATATTTTTACTTTAAGAACAGACGTTATGACCATACAGAAAGACATTAAGTCAGATGTATCGAAGTTGAGATTCGACATCGATGGTTTAGTGGCAGATGTAGGAAAAATTCAAGATTGGTCTACCGAAGTATCTTTCGAGACTAAGATTAAGAGTCTAGAAACGAATCTAGGTAACGAAATAAAAGATTTGAAGACAGTAATTGGGACCATTAAAGATGAAGTCTTGGGAGAGGTCAATTCTAATATAAAGTCGTTAGAAAATCAATTGCAGAAGGATATTAGAAAGATAGACGACGATATAGAGCAAAAGGTTAACGAAAACTTAACTTTATTTAAAAATAGAGTCGGAGCAATTGTTGAGGAACGATATAATGAGGTCGATGCCGAAGCAAAAGAGAAACGTGACGGGTTAGATGAAAAATTAATCGCAGGTATGGCAAACTTAGAAGTTAGGTTTACGGAAAGCAAGGAAGCGATGAAATTAGATTCAACACTATTTAGAACAGATGTTGATCTGTTGAAAGAACAAGTCGCGTTAGTGAAGAACACGTGCGAAGGAAAGATTGACAAGTTGAGGAACGATCTAGACGAAAGTAACAAGACGCAGGACGTTACATCGTTAGATGAGTTGAAGACTCAGGTCAAGAGATTAGCAGAAGACAGGATGACGAAACTAGAATCCATAGTTAACAGTTTTACCAGTCATAATGTGACATCAGGGGAAACATTGATGAATCAAACAGCGATAGACCGCAGTATGACGAATCAAGACACGAGCATGGTAGAAGACCGTCAAATGCAACCGAATGTGACATTCGAAAGGGTCAGTTCAACCCCTCAGGAGAATCCAAGTTCGAGTAGGAGTACGTCGAGTCCAAGTGAACGATACTCAGGTCCAGTCACAATTATAAGGAACCTAGATGACAAACCGAGAAAGTTTTCGGGAAATACAGGAGTTACACCAGTAGAATTTCTGCGAGATATTCGAGACTACATGGCGGAACACAGGGTAGCCAAAGAAAGAGAGCTAAGGATAGTAGAACGCGCCTTAGATGGATCTGCACTTACGTGGTTTAGAGCGTTCAGAAGCAACTTTGCGAACATGGAGCAATTCGCCATGGCTTTCTTGAGGAGATTCTGGAGTGCCGAGGATCAACTCAACGTAAGAGCGGAGATGTACTTTAAACGCTATTCTACGTCACATCCGACGCATTACGCCAACTACTTCACGTCACAGCTGGCTAAATTACAGTTCCTTATTCCTCCATTGCCAGAAGAAGAGCTTTTGCAAGCTATAGCGCGACAGTTACCGATAGAGGTACAGCGATCTCTGATAGCATCATGAGCCAATACGCTGGAACATTATGATGACATATTGCGGCGGTTGGATTATACGAGCGCACAGGTTACACCGAGAAGTAATAGGAACGACAACAGAAACACGCAAGAAGTAAATGCGGTAGTCGTGGACAATGCAGCTCAAACGGATAGAAGGGATTCCTGGGAAAACCGACGGAACGATGGGAATCGAGGAAACATCCGTAACGCAAGAGGAAATGATCGATATAGAGGACCATATGAAAGGCCATACGATCAAGAAGCGAGAGATAGCCGGTATAGGAATTATAACCAAAATTCCAGGTATCAGGACAGGAATCGGTATAATAACAGATATCGGGGAAGGAATAACTGGAACCAAGGGCAACAGTTTAATGGAAACGACCGACAGGAAGGCCGAAGAAACGATCCTGACGACAGAAGGGATAATCGTGGACATGAAAGGTCAAGACAAGAGGATAGACAGCCTAGTGCACCACTCGAGGAGACAATGAGAGATGTCAATCGAGCCAGCACGAGTGGCGAAGGAAAAAAAAAAACTTCAAATTAACTCCAGAAGAAAATGAAAATCATTGGGAATCAATCGTCATCGTAGAAACATATCAGGTCAAGGACGAGGATTTAATCGAGGAAGAAGACATAGTACAACGGGAAAATAGACATGAATTGCCAGTTATTAGTGTGGAAGTCATGGGAAAAGAAATAAAGACACTTGTAGACACAGGAGCTATGGTGAGCTTGATATCCATAGGTTGCCTGGATGAATTAAAATTATTAGGAAGAATTACAATGTTGCCAACTGTTGTTAGCAAAATTCAAGGGGTGATTCCAGACAAGAGTATGAAATGTAAAAGTCAGGTACTTTTAGATGTCGGGATTGGAACCAGAAGTTTTGAACAGATGTTCCTAGTAGTGGGTCAACTACATTTTGACATGATCCTAGGAGTGGATTTCCTAAGTGAGAGTGGCCTGATCATAGATATGCAGAGTAGGCGCATGTACTTTCAAGAAGGGGTTATGGAAAATCAAGAGTCGGAGATGACATTCTTTAGAGAGGATATATTGGATGAAATTGTATGCAGCGTTGAAAGGTCTATAGAAGATAAAATTGGCATAACTAGTAAAATAAATCCAGAAATTAAGGGGCGGTTTGATCAAGTAATTTCAGAATATGAGGATATATTCAATGACAAACCAGGTCTCATAGAAAATTTTACATACAGCATCAAGTTGATGGATGACAAACCATACCATAAAAATTTATATCCCATTCCGGATAAATGGAAGAAGGAAGTGAGCATAATGATAAGCGACATGGAAACAGATGGAATAATTAAGAAAATGCCAACTGCTTATTTGAATCCTTTAGCTGTTGTCAAGAAACCTAACGGTAAGCTGAGGATATGTCTAGATGCCAGATCCCTTAACGAAAGAGTTCTTCCTGAACACGATAGACCACCTGTTATTCGTGAATTGTTACGCCGATTTAGAGGAAAGAGTGTCTTCTCGACAATCGATCTGACTAGTTCATATTATCATGTTGAGCTAGCAGAAGAGTGCAAACAGTACACAGGGTTCTTGTTTGACCATAAAACATATGTATTCAATAGGTTACCTTTTGGTGTGAAAAATAGTGGTCCGGTGATGATCCGAGCACTAGATCAAAATTTGTCAGATGCAGTTAAAGAGCATGTTGTAAGCTATATTGATGACCTGATTATAGCGTCTGAGACAGCGGAAGAACATATCAGACACCTTCAAATGCTTTTTGAAGATCTTAGAAGAACGAACTTCAAGGTGAACTTCAATAAATGTCAATTCTTTCATGAAGAAATTGAATTTCTCGGACATAGAATCGATGGAGATGGTTATAGGCCCAATCCAAAGAAGATAATGGCAATTTCAGAGTTTCCAACACCACGAAAGATTAAAGAGGTACGGCAGTTTTTAGGCATGTGTCAGTTCTTTTCAACACATTGTCCTGAATATACTGAGACAATGGCACCTCTGCAGGATTTATTAAGGAAGGGAAATCGATGGAAATGGGACGATAAATGCAATCAAGCGTTTTTAGCGGCCAAGAAAATGCTAATCCAAAATATCAAGCTTGAGTATCCTGATTTTACAAGACGATTCTTTGTAGAGACAGACGCATCCAAAATAGGCATTAGTGGAATCCTATATCAGCTGGATGATGACAAGAAACATAGATATTTAGCTTTCACCAGTCGCAAGCTTAGGAATTGTGAGAAGAATTACTATGCAACTGAATTAGAGGCATTAGCAGTGGTTCATGCTCTCAAAACGTGGAAGAAGGTGTTGTTTGGACATGACATAACAGTGATCACAGATCATAAAGCCCTCCAATTTATTATGAAGACAGACTTAGCGAGTGACCGCATCACCAGATGGGCTCTGTTCTTACAGCAATTTAACCCAACTGTTGTACATAGACCGGGGAAGTTAAATCTGTTAGCAGATGTGCTGAGCAGAAACCCTTGTGAAGAAGTAATAGTCAACCATATAAATTTGATTCAAGAGGATAGTGGTACTCTAGAAAAGTTGAAGTTGTTAGCGCAAACTCAGAAGAGATATGCACCTTTGCGAAGAATTTACCGTTTTCTGACACGTAGGATGGATAACACTGATCCAGATTTTCAAAGAACTGAGATAGAGGCTAGAAGACATCATATTATGGGAGGTGTTATATGCCAATATATTGACCAGGATCATACTAGACTTAGAGTAGTGATCCCACCCAAGCTTATCAAACCAGTTATTTGGATGATACACCGAACTGCAGCTCATGTAGGTGTAGACAAGACTTTGGCTCTCGCTCAAGAAACTTTTGTGTGGAAACAAATGGGACAAACGATTCGCGACGTCATAAAGACCTGTGACAGTTGTCAGCGAAGTAAATACTCATCTAAGTTAATGAAAGAAATTCCCAGATCAATATTACCCAGCAAGCCAAGAGAACTTTTCGCGACGGACATTTTTGGTCCGATTCCTCGTTCGACGAAAGGCAATCAATTCGTTTTAGTAACAGTCGATGTATTTTCGAAGTACGTATCTCTATGCCCTATACAGAAAGCTACGTCCAAGTACGTAATAAATCGACTTGAGAAAACAGTTATTCCGAGCATGGGGAAACCTGAAGTTTTGTTGAGTGACCATGGATCGCAATTTACTAGCATGGAATTTTCTACTGCTATGGAACGTTTAGGAATCAGGCATGTGTTTAATTCTGTACGGTATCCAGAGGGAAATCCCGCCGAAAGAATTATGCCGGAGATAAGTAAGCTGTGTCGCTTATATGTGTCAAGGCAACACCATAGATGGATGGAAGTGATACCCATCATTAGCCAATGCTTGAATTCCACAGTACATGAAAGCACAGGACAGATTCCGTCCATGCTTCATCATGGATTGAAACCGGATAGACCATGGGATAGAGTCGTGAGGGCACCAGCAGATCCTCAACCCACACAAGAAAGAAGAGTCGAGATGGCAGGAGAGAGGCTCAGAAGACAGGCGGAGAAGAGAGCCAGGAGACAGGCAGGAAGGAGGTTCCACGAGCCATTTCAAGAAAATGATGAGGTGCTGATTAGGAAGCCAGTCACTTCGAACCTACAGCTGAAGATCTACCATAAATTCGCTCCATTGTACGCTGGACCGTTCCGTATTGAACAAACATACCAGAATAATAGCTATAAGATTGTCAGAATGGATACTGATGAAGTTGTAGGAACTTTTAATGCAGCTAGCATCAGGAAATACCATCATGCTGAGTAAAGGAAATTGTAGAGCTATCGTGTACATGTATAATATGTTGAATGCCTGAGAGTGTATTTTTTTTCTCAATCCTGATTAAAAAAAAAGGAGATGTACGGGAGAGATGTACCCGATACCTATTTTAGGCTATCGGCTACGCCAGCTGACATTAAGCTGTAGTTGAGGTTTTGGAAGGCAAGCTGATATGATAGCGCATCGATCGCGTCAAGAAGAAAGCCAAGATGACGTAGGAGGTCAAGAATCAAGGAGGCATTGAAATCTGTAAGAAGATAGAATTATTAATAAAGATGTGAAGCTTTACTGAAATATATATGGGATTATAATAAGTTAAAACAACTTAGAAGAGTATATATGACATGCATTATATGTGGAAATAATTTTATGGAAATAAGTTATTGTATAACAGAACAGCCGAGAGGATTCGGGTTCGAGACTATCTTCGTGACGTAGGAGCACCGTGGTGGGGAGAATTAGCCACGTGCCGCACGGGGCTCATAAGCTGGAACACAGCGCTGAGCAGTTCAGTTGGGCTCTATGAGAGGAGCAGTACAGAGCAGCCCTATAGCACAGCGAGACGGGCATTGAAGGTCACGCAACACACGTAAACCGTCACGGCAAGAGTAGGCGACATTTCTCGCATCACCGAGCAGAGCAGGCCGAGCGGGTCGTTGATACAGGCGACCTAGCCGAGAGGACAATTGTAGATAGCCGGGGTATTTCAAAACCACACTGATCGCATATGAAGACTTTGTTTCAAGCTTCATTTCGACGTTGTTCGAACACAGGCTTTCACATACAACCTTATAACCATGCTGTTATATAATACATTCAAAGCGACTTTTTACTATTCCAAGTAAACTGAATGTTTAGCATAGGCTCTGATGAACATTACAGCGTGCATTTATAAGATTTTTATCTTATGCCATTTTCATGGATTACATATTATAGACAGATACAGGGTGTATCGTAATCTTGAACACTATCTAGTAAAATTTTTATTTTACTCAAGTCGAACTTTGCAGTAAGTTGAGAGTGGACTTACAATTCTCAAACGGAACATTTATCGGAACAGTGGCGTATATTAGAAGAAGAGTAGGGGGTCCGCTGTTTCCATGAACTTTTCGAGAAGGAGTTGGACGATATCCGCTATGGGTAATCCGAGGTTCAACATGATCGAGTAAACGTGAATAGAGACAAGATGGCACCACAGAGCGATGGATTCGGTTCCTGACGAGAGGAGTCCAACAGCTGATTCGCTTGGGATTTCGAAGGAAATCGTCATTTCATGGATGAAATGATATTCACGCCGATCTTACGAGAAATCTTTAGGTAGGGAAAATCGACGATCTTGGAAATTATATTACAACTGATAATGAAAGGTATTGTAAGAGTTCTATCTACCTGATACGATTATTTTCATGAATACTGGGCACACATGTATATTTTTCTAATAGGAGTGATTTGATTATTAAGACATGGTTTGAATTTATATACTTCGAATTTGCTAGAATATGGAGTGACCATATGATATGGCAGGCATCATTATTCGATATTCTCACCGTTGTTTGACTTTATTAAGAAGATGTTTGGTCTTATAGACATTTTTCCAGCTAGGATATTTTTCATGAATAGTTTTTTTTTTGTGTAACGAGTATTTCGAACTCGTGATCTGCAATTGATTATCAGAAACTACTTCGTCAGTTCATTGCATACTAGCGAGTGTGTATTATTCATCAGTAGGGATTTTTCCATTGGATTGTTTGGAGATATTAAGAAGTTATTCACTTTAGTGAATGAACGTCGCTTTTATATGACAACTAGAAACTTGTTGATTCCTTTCTAGTACATTCACTCATATAGCCTACGAGGTGGGGTCCTTCGTATTTATACGATTGTATGGTGGCTACTCACCTTACCCACCGTTCAGGGAACTATCATCCAAGTCGACGGGGCGAGGTCCTTCGTATTTATACGATTGTACGGTGGTTACACATCTTACTCGCCATTGAGGTACTCATTTTATCATCCGAATGTACACGAGATGTAAGTGAATTAAACAAGGAACTACTAGTCACATATCAGTCGAGATTTTGTTAAATAAAGTAACGATAAATGTCAACAGGATTGCATTTAGTAATTCTTGTTTGCCAATCCAATATTTTGTTGCTATACTCTTTTGAGAGTAATTTCAGTTTAACAGCTGTTACAGCTGATGCTTTGATGATTTTTATAATTGTGTTTGATACCTTTGAGAAGGATTTAAAGTAATTTAATCTTGTAAGATTAATCATTAATGGTCATAATTATTTTAAGGCAGATCAGTATTGCAGATTTTGATGTGAGAGATTATAGCACATTGGTGTTTTTCTACGATGTGAATTATGAAACTTGTGAAAGAGAATTTATGCTATTTGAAAGCAGATATTAAATTACTGAAGTAATGTTTTTCCAATTGTTTAAGAAGTTGTCTAGATATGATCAGAGTAATTACAGTCATTGGAGATTATGTGCGTTAATAATTTGAAGCCATTTATATATTTTTGTAGATCATGCAACGTGGTTAAATGAAGTTCGTGATAGGCATTTTGTGGAATTTGCCATTTGATAGGTGCAACGTTGATAATGTATTTTGAAGCGGACATGAGGTCGTGGTACCCAGTCTAGCGTATTTGTTGAGATTCATGCTGTATGTGCTGAATATTTATGGAGTTTGTGTAGCAATTCTTATATTCAAATGTGATATTTGAAATATTGAAGAAATATAATGTCGTTGTGGATAGTTAGATCCAACGTGATGTCGTGGAGACAATAATATTTTTGGCATGATAAATTAAATACGAGATATAACTTGGAAGTAATAAAACTGTAAGACAACGTTCTATAAACCTTATTAAACAATTTGTTAGGAAATTAAACAAATAAATAAAGTTGATAATACAAGATTTTCTGAAAATAATAATTAATGAAATAATAATCTGAGATTTAAGCATATTAACGATCTGACCTAATGAAATAAAAATCAGAATGACTAGATGAAATAATAATCTAAATAACCAGATGATTGAAATTTAAATAAGTTGATAAATTAAATTTTGAAATAAATCGATGAATTAAATAAGTGGATGAATTAAAGATTGAATTAATTAAACTGATTGAAATGAATTATTAGACGATTGTAATGATGATGAATAACTGAATTAGAAGGTGATGATTAATTAAAGGAGCTGATGATTAATGAATTTATATGCAATTAAATAAATTTAATTGAGAGATGATTCGAAGGAATTGCAACTTGAAATGTGAATTTAAATGATGTTATGGTGATGAATTAACGATTCTGACAGGAATATTGGGAATTTTGAAGTGAGAATTAATGTAAGAAATATTTAATTTGATAATAATGATGAGGATGACCAATGAGAATTTGAATTTTCTGTAATTCACAGATAAGAGATTAATGACGATGTAAATATTGTAAATTAATTAGTCAATGTTTAGGAACATTTGATTAACATGTTCTACGTTCAAATTATACCATGCAAACCATAATTTATGTGATATTTAACATGAGTGATTATTATATGTGTATGTTTAGGCAGATTAGTAACTTAATTAAATCCACATTGATGTTAAATTAAAGAGAATTAGGTCTCAGGTTTCACAAATGTCAGTGACGAAAGACATAGTGCGACAGTGATCCTGAGAACCCAAGAGAACTTTATACATTTTTCTTGATAAGTGGATTGAAATAATTTTGCATTAGAAAGGAGATGGTTCGATTTTTGGACAATGACAATTTAACTTTGCATTCGACCATACTCTTAGGTAGGATTTATATTTAAAATGTCTGTCTGACTATCAAAGTAAAATAAATTTGTTTTTATCTTAGTTGTGATCTGATGATGGTGTGATGTTCCTTTTTCTTTCCTTGTCTTGAATAAGGCTTATCCGGAAAGGAAGTGGTTTTGCTAGGAATTCAGTTGATGGCGCCCATTTATATTTAAATTATTTTTATTAACTTAAGCCCGTAACGACCCTAGAGATACTTTGTCTCGTGAAACCCACTGCTTTTTCAAGAAACTCAGCTGAATTTCCGACACATTCCTTATTTGACTAGAGGTTCATTTAACTCCGCTCTGTCCTGGAACTCCAGGGATGTGATGTTATAGCAGATGGGTCATCGCATCCCCAGGACGAACGGGCACAATACGTACCTTACACTATTTTACCACATATTCTCCACATTTGTTCAGACATTTGTCCCATCGCAGCATAAAATTTGAGATGCCTCTGTGGTAAAAATGTTGCCGGCTAACTGTGGAACCATCGTCGGACTGCTGTCTTAGCGTCATCGTTGCACGTGAATCGCTGTCCTGCCATGAAATTCTTCGTGAACTTCTTCAGCGGACCATGACAATGCAAGACCACATGTGGCAACCAGAATCGCCAACAAACTCAGGTTATTTCACTGTGAGAGTCTGGACCTCCTACCATATAGTCCGCGATTCACGTGCAATGATGACGCCAAGACAGCAGTTCAACGATGGTTTTACAGTATGCTTTTCCTACTCTGTATGAATTTGATAACCTATTTCAACCTGTCTTTATCATATTGAAATAATATAATTTAACAGTTGTAAATTTACAGGTTAAATAAATTAGTAGGAATTCTAAGGAATTGCATAAAATGTGTACAGTCCTTCTGAATTTTGCAAACAGTGTATTGTATATTGTACCAATGAATGAAAATCCACTGCCTGCTTCCAGTCTTCGACCGGGTCAGGAATGGGATGAATGAAGCCCCCAACTAGCGGCGAGGATATGGAATGTGCCGGCTGCCGAGGCCTGACGCACTCCTCTGGGGCAATGATTAAATGAATGACAGGTGAAATGAAATGATAGTGGAGAGTGTTGCTGGAATGAAATTTTGACAGGGAAAACCGGAGTACCCGGAGAAAAACCTGTCTGCCTCCGTTTTGTCCAGCACAGATCTCACATGGAGTGACCGGGATTTGAACCACGGACCCAGCGGTGAGAGGCCGGCGTGCTGCCGCCTAAGCCACGGAGGCTTCATTGTACCAATATGTAATAATAATAATAATAATAATAATAATAATAATAATAATAATAATAATAATAATAACAGATCATTAATTTAAGATGTGGAAAAGCAAGAAAGGAAAATCCTAAGAAACAATTTTGGAACAATCTGTACAGGGGAAATCTGGATGAAAAGAAAATCCCAAGACTTATACCAGCAAACGGAGAAAATCTTAGACACATTTTGGAAAAGACGATTGAAATTTTACGGGTATATCCTCGGGATGGGCAATCAGAGACTGACCAAAAGTATTCTTAACCTTGCCCTGTCAATGAAAGTTAAAAACACCTGTCTGCTTGAAGTTTGAAAAGATCTTCAGGAAATAGGCATCATAGATGACATTGTACTCGACAGAGCTAAGTTCAGAGAATTAGTCGATAATCACCGCTTTGCAGACCATCCAAGCACTATCACCAACAAAACATGGCCAGAAGATCGCAAGAGAAGCCACAGGCGAGAAGATGAAGAGATTTTGGGAGAAGAGAAAGGCAATGCCATCAGCTAAATAAGTTCAATCACGCTCCTTAGTCGGGCATGACGAAGATAGAATAATAATTACTAGCATTACCCGTCGCGGCTTCGCCCGCGAATATTCTAGTTGTAAAGAGTACACTTAGCAAAATCTCAATCTTGAATGCTATGACTGATTTATCCTTGGTATGAATAATCAGATTTTATCAATTCGGCTACTGGTGCAGTGGTTAGGGGTTTGTCATTCCTTCATAGCTATATCAGAGCGAAGTTAGTTTTCTGGGAATATCACAGACACTGTTAATTTAAGGGCCTTTAAATGTGGTTTTCGAAAACCCTTTCTAGTCGGGTGAAAAAGAACTTTCGTACCACACTCACACGTGAAAATTGCGTGAAAAAATACTAGAGTGCCCTTTGCCCCCCCCCCCCCTCCCTTAAGCACATTATACTGTATGTATTGATGAATTTTACAGCTTAATTTCGTTCAGTGATAACCTTATAACCGTCTGGAAACTTTCACAGTAATGTGATAATTGGAATTGCATTGCGTCTTACAGAAATAGATGGACCTGTGAGATTCTGTTACCATGATTACCGTGTTGCATTCTTTCATTATTTCATTGTAAATATACATGTTTTAAGGTATTTATTTAATTGCGAGGCATTTAAAGAGTAAGTGAGTGCGTTTCGCTTACGCCTTGGGTTATTCTGAACCTGTAGGTACCCCATATGTGTAGGTTGGTGTTAATGGGACCTTATTTTCGGTACAAAACTGGAATGGAACCTTAGCAGAATAATATGGGGAGGGATAATAAGAAAGTAAACAATAGAATATAGTATGAAACCTACCGATGAGGTCTTCATGGTCTGGTACTCTGGAGGACACCCACCAACTCTATAGTCATTGGTCGTGCACTTGAATATATATCATTGATTGACGTCACACAGATGATATTAACATTGCGTTCCTCTTCCTCAATGTCTGTTCTTGGCTTCAATAAAAGCTTCGAACAGCTGTTCCGAGCTATACATTATACCGCTAATGTTTCAGAGGCTGGTATTTCTAAAACACGCCATTGTTCCTAGTGACAATGCCCTTGAGATCATCAGCGTCAAAACCTGAAAGGTTGCCAAATTTCAGTGTTTTTTTTATAGTTGTTGCTACGTTTATGGACTTTGCGACATCATAGAAATGTATAACCGTGTACTTGGATTTGTGTGTAAAAATTGTCTGATAACCTTTGTTATTGAGATGTCTCTCTTCTTCTTTCTTTGATTCGGCCAACTAGGAACCACGTCAGTTCAACTGTCTCTTCTTCCGAGCTCTAACTACCGCCCAGTGTTCCCGCATTCGTCTTCGGTGTTGTTCTTTTCTCTGTTTGGACAACACCTTCCCTGTCTTCAGCTTCGGCTTTTCCTGGAAACCTTTGCGTGTACGTAGTTTTTCCTGAAGTGGAACACGCTCCTGGACATCTTTAGGGGAAATTTCCATTTCACGTAGATCTTTCTCACTTCCGTGAACCATGCCCCTTTGGTTTTCTTATCTTGAAAGTACGTCAATATCCGTTTTGATATGCTGCCTGGGTTCATTCTTGTCACGTGGCTATAAAAGGCAATCCTTCTTTTTCGAATCGTGTCACTAATCTTCTCCACGTGCTTGTATAATTCGTGGTTGTGGCGCCTTCTGTACTTGCTGTTTCCTTTGATGGGACCCAGGATTTTCCTCAAAATCTCCTTTTCTTTAGCCTCTAGTTTTTCCATTAGACCTTTGTGGTTCATTATTAGAGTCTCAGCCGCATACAGGGCCTCTGGTCGAATAACAGTGCCGTGATGTCTGTATTATTATTATGATTATTATTATTATTTTTATTATTATTATTATCGAATAAGGGGCTTCAGTGGCGTAGTCGAAAGCATGCTGAACTGCGATGCCCAAGATCGTGGTTTCAAATCTGGCCGAGGTTGTTGGGTTTTTAAGAGTGTTAAAAAAGAGATAGTCAGTCTGAAAGACTGGACTTTATATCATTTTAAATGCTACAAATGCTGCAAAATGCTAGAAAGGATGGAGGCTTCTCGCTTCGCTCGAAGCTAAAGACTCTTCATATGTTAGATGATCAAGAAAAAATCAGAACGCTAGAAAGTTACAAGTCATGAGGGAGCTGAAGCGCGCGGTGACAGGAGGGAGCTGGCTGGATGACGTCACGCTCGCCGTGTCGTTGCCGTCTCGTAACGTCAGAGCTCACCAGAGAACTCAGTACACATGCACCAAGCGGTACTATGACGTCACACACCTCGGTGCATTCTCGGTACATTTCGTGACGTCGTAACGTAACCACAAAGTCGACTAGATCATTTAAAATGATAAAATTATTCAGTATGCCTTCCTTCGGAGGGGAAGTAAAGCTGGCGGGCCCAAGTCATAGATTGTAAAAGAACCTACCACTAAAATAGTAGTGAGAAGATACATTTTTAGGTTATGTGGTTAGAAATGCTCTAACAAGTTCCAACGTTCGTCGCTAGGTGTCAGTGACAGTGGCATCCCTGGTCGCCAATGTTGGAACTACTTGAAATTGAACTTGATGGGCAGCCTACGGGCGTTCAATTTAAAATACCCCACTATGGCCATTGGCTGCAATTCAAATATTATTATTATTATTATTGAATTAGCAATCCGCCCCGGCTTCGCCCGGTACCTTTAACGGTTCACCCAGCGTAAGCTTAAAAGGCGCATGGACGGCGGGTCCCAGACGCAATTCACAAAATCCGAGGTGAACAACAAAGCTCCAAACACATAATTACTCTTCTCTGAAGTCTTAACTCGACATGACTCGACAGTTGAATGCTGGCCGAAGCTGAGGTGATAGGCTTGCTCGCTAGCTCATAAATTCACTCGGAAGCTTGTAATTAAAATTTTCACTGAATGGATATTGTTGGATGCAATGAAAACGTAAAAACACTTTTATAGTGGCCGATGTATTAAAGATAGAGATATGCTGTCACGGAATTCTTTTGTAGAACTTTTCATGCTGAACAATTCTTATACTCATAGTATATTGATATTTTTAACGGTTTACCCAGCGTAAGTTTGAAAGGCGCACGTCGGCAGGGTTTTCTTCGACTCGATTCACTGAAATCGTTACTGCTAAGTTTCCTTCGGTCATAAATGAATGTTTTTCTACAGATACCTTCCTCAAGAAATCTTTACAGAATGGTGAAAACCGCACCAAAATCCATCCAATGGTTCTCAAGATTACCCGTTACATCCAAGAATCGGGAACTTTGTTTTGTACGGTACTTAGAGATATGGAGCCCTATTAGGGCTGTAGTTTGTAATTCCAGTATTACATTAAAGTAAAGAAGATTGATAGTGCTAAATGGATGTTGTGAATTGCTTAAAAACAACAAGGCTTCTTTAAAATATCATGCAATGGTAAAGAGGATTCCAGATCAAAACTGTTCAGGTGACACTCAAATATAAATCTCTTCATAACAAGGAAGGAGCAGGAGAAAATCAAATGATCCACTGTCCTAGGAGATCCACTAAAGCATAAATATCCATCTGTAATTTGAAATTTTAAAACGCTCAAAGTAAGATTAAACTTTCATGTCCCTTGCCATGGGATTACATTTAAATGTCAAAACAACAAAATTTGATGGTTGTTAGTAGAAACAAAGATGAAATTCAGGGCATTCTTACATTTGGTAATGAAAGAATTGAAAGGGTCTCATCATATAAATATTTAGGATGTCGAATCAATGATAACTGGGACTTAGATGAAGAAATTCGCTGTAGAATTGAGCAGGCCAGAAGTTTTGACCAGCCGTGATTTAAGTCTGTCATTACGCACCTGACTGCTTCGATGCTACGTTTTTAGTGTCCTGCTCTATGGATTTGATTCATGGACACTTACCGAGGTTTTAAATAAGAAACTGATAGCATTTGAAATGAGGACGTATCGTAGGATTTTAAGGATATCATGGACAGCTAAGTTTACAAATGTGGAAGTACTGCGGCGTATGAACAAAGACTCGGAAATTCTCAGTATCATCAAAATGAGAAAACTAGAATACTTTGGTCATTTCATGCGCAACAACAAATACCACCTCTTGCAATTAATTATCCAAGGGAAGATTGATGGCTTTAGGGGTCCAGGACGGAGACGAATATCCTGGCTAAAGAACTTAAGCCAGTGGTTTGGACTTAATACAGTGACACTGTTTAGAACAGCTATGGACAAACAGCAGATCATGCTACTGATCGCCAATGTTCTTGGAGGACGAGGCACTTGAAGGAGAGGAAGAAGAAGCAGAAGATAGGACAAAGTTCGACACGACCATGAAATTCGATGAAAAAATAGTTTTCTTGTATAAGTGGGCCGTTCCTTTTTGACCGGTACACATTAGGTGCGCGGTGGTGTCTCCACGCACAGTGAGCCTTCATACCTTTGTGATCAATGCAAATAAAGTGTGCAATGTGTCCTCAGCAGCGTGTGCGCATATTCAGTGGTCTCAGTGTTCTACTCGGGATTTAAGAAGAATTCTCAAGCGCTTGCGACCGGCCATGAATGACCGGTCCATCTATAACAGAACCTTTCAAGCTAGAAGTCCTGGTATTGTTCCATCGATGTAGTGTATATTTCTTGACCTGTCGCTTACCATACACAAACCTGATCTTGCATTAAGATCGTAATTTAAGAGAAGTTCCTGCGTGGGTACAATATATTTATGCAAGTTTTCTTGACAAATGCACAGATCAGCCGTAGTTAATTTTCGATTTTACAATGTCGTATTTTTGTTTCTTGTATATTGGACAGGCAATTGAAGTAGCAGGATTTGAGTTGTCCGATTCCCAGGAAGGCGTTTAGCGGCAATTCTTTGATTTTGAACTTTGCAATTAATTAGCGCACGCATCTGTAATAGTGTATACTTTTTAATTGGGACGAAGAAATCTATATGTCTCTGTCTTTATCGCTCATTTTACAGTCTCACTCTGACATTGCATGCAGATACTCTGACCACTTTTGGTGTCCCTCTATTACTGAATTAATTATTTCTCGTTTTTTTGGTAGTGGTGAAGTTACATCTCACGGTCCTCTCTTACATGAACCATACGATACGCTATTATAAAGGATTACACATTTACATAAAAATACAATAAAAACAATTAAAATAATATTCAAAGAGTAAATAATACATGAAGATGCCAAGAGGTCACTAAAATGATGCCAAATTCTTTGTACAAAAAAGAGTCTTTGCAGAGTTTTCGAGAGAGGACAGCTTTATTTAGGCTATTGTTAGCTCCCTGGCCAATATCACTTGAAACATTTTTGTAAACTAAACTAAAATTAAGTTAATGGTAATAGGATAACATTAAATAATGTGAATATTATTCCACTAATATTAAGAAAACAATTAATACAATAATAAAAACATAAATAATTATAATAAATAATAGTTTAATAATAATTTGTTTGTTACAAAATATTTCTATAAAATCTTAAAAATTGTCCTAGGGCAATCATCCATCACTGGTCACACGAGACAGTGAACTGCATCTAAGTTTATAATTCATGGGAGTTCAAGAGTTTCTGAAAATTGCAGGAGTGGAATCCCATAGTCAGAATCTGATCGTGTCAAAGTTCAGCTGTTGTTATTGTTTGAGTCTTCAGTCCTTTGATGCAATTCTCCATGCTTCCCTGTCCTGAGCTAATCATTTCCTCTCTGCATAGCTACCACTCCCTACATCCGAGGCAATCTATTTAACATATTCTAACCATGGTCTACCCCTACAGTTCTTATCCTCGACCCTTCCTTCTATAACTAAATTTGCTATTCCTGAGTGTCATAGTAGTGTCCTACCAACCTATCCCTTCTCTCTATTAGCAGTCGCCAGAAACATCTCTCCTCTCCCACTCGTCTTAATACCGCTTCGTTCTGTAACCCTATCTACCCATCTGTAACACCACATTTCAAACGCTTCAATTCTCATCTTTTCTGCTGCACCAATAGTCCAAGTTTCACTTCCATTGAGCGCCACGCTCCTGACAAAGGCTTTAAAAATGACTTCCTAATACCTAAATCTGTATTCGATGTTAACAGATTCCTTTCTTGTAGAAATTCTTTTCTTGTATGAGCCAACCTACTTTTTATATCCTCTTTGCTTCGTCCATCACTGGTTCTGCTGAGCATATACGAACACATATTTATATTGCTAGAAGACTATACAGGGTGATATTTTCCTGAAGTTTCGTTGTCCTGCTGGCTAGCTAGAAGCTCACGAGCCTGCAGTCATCCAAGCCAGCTAGGACCGCTGCTTGTGCAGTAGTATACAAGTCAGAATCAGTGGCCCGTGCTGGCTTGGATAACTGCAGCCATGCTCCATGCTAACACTGGCCCTTTATATACACAAAGGTGTGAATTTTATTATACTCAGAGCTCGTTTTCTAATATTCTGGTGAATTAACTGAAATTTCCTCTCTGAATTTAACGATTTCCACACTCTTATAATATACCTCACTATCCAGGAAAAGATATTATCCCCTTGTCTTCAGCAATGCCACTGCCAACAGGAGGTACATTTCCAGTAGAGCTGACAGGTTTACCAAAACTTGGGCTTCCTGAGTTAGTGCCTGCAGAATTTCCTGTGGAACCTCCCATGACATTGACAACTTTTCCATTGGAACTTGAAGAACTACCAAAGACGGGATTTCCAGATGAAGTTCCTGGATTAATGGGGGGATCCACCGATGCGATGTCTCCATTATTCCCGAATGGTTTGGTTGTTGTTGATTTCTTTCCTCCGAAGATACCGGGAAGAGCAAATCCTTTGGGGAATCCTGGGAGCTTGAAGCCAGGCCATGATGCTTTGAAACCTCCTGTGGCCGATGCCAGTCCTGCTGCTGCCTCGCCTGATGCTCCAATTTTGATCGGAAGGAACCGCCTCAGTCTCTCAGGTTCTTGGGAGGTAGTGCTGATGATGGAGACCGCGTAGGTCAGTACTACCTGGAAGTTTATGGGAAAGTTAGTAACAGTGATGATGCACACTGCTCAGGCCAGTAGTTAGGTCTCCTGACACCCTTGGACAAAAAAAAAGAAAAAAACTTTGCTGCTCCCGACTTGAAATACATAAACAGCGTGATATTTCTGCTAGAGCGAGACCAGCGGCAACTACCAGGCGCGCGCAGGCCTTCCGCCAGCCAACCGAACTCGATCCGCAGATTGCGCGAAGGTAGAAACCGTAACAGAGTACATTAATTAATGTAAATTCACCAGCAAATCATGATTAAGGAACTTAACTTTTCACAGAAGATGCTGACAATGTTCTCCTTCATCTGACAGACAGGCGTTGTACCGTGTAAATAAATTAGAGTTTATACGTTGTAATTCCCTTCTGTTGTGAGGGATATCTGCTGCCGTATATTGTTCTCCAGCTCCACTAGGGAACGAGAGTAGTGGTTTTGTGGGGGTTCTAGCACCTACTACCCTCATTCCCTCCTACAAGATAGCGGCCTAGCTTAACTTAACCTAGCCTAACTTAACAAGATGGCTGTCATAGTTTAACTTTACCTAACCTTACCTACGAGGTGTCATCAAAAAGATTCAAGATTGTGGTAAAGCTACGGCCGCCATCTTGAAATTCGTTAAAACGTTTTGATGACACCTCATAGGTTAGGTTAAGTTAAGCTACGGCCGCCATCTTGTAGGAAGAAAGGAGGGTAGGAGGTGCTAGAACCCCCACAAAACCACTAGTTACGGCTAATTAATCTGTACACTTTGTATTTTAAATTACCCCACAATTAAACATCAAACGGGGTTAGGTCCGTGCTTCGATTAATTACAGTAAACACGCAGGGTGGTAGAAAGTAGCTACATAATGTAACGATGTAACTCCAAATTTACTGTCTGTCAGATGAAGGAGAACATTTTCAGCATCATCTGTGAAATGGTAAGTTCTTTAATCATGATTTGCTGCTGAATTTACCATTAATTAATGTACTTTATTATGGTTTCTACCATCGCGCAATCTGCGGAACGAGTTTGGTTGGCTGGTGGATGGCCCCGCTCCAGCAGAAATACCACGCTGTATTTATGAATTGATATGAAATGTATCATGTTATGGTGTTTGAAGCCATTTTCAGTGTTGCATTAGTGAACAAAAGTTTGGTGCTTTTCAGTCGGTCAACACGATTGTACCCAAATTAGATGGGTTATTCCCTAATCCTGAAAAAAATTATATGAGATTAATAAATACACTTGGATGACCAGTTTCGATCGTCAAGCGATCATCATCAGATCCATTACACTTAGGCTATGAAATCTATGTCTGAAAGTATGGGTGAAAATATTTACAACTAAATAAGTGTAACAGTGTGACCATGTCAAATTATTTCATCAACTAATTCAACAATAACAATTACTTTTACAGAAGACGACCAATAGTATAAGGAGTTTCACAACAAGACTATATTAAATTTAACAAATCATGAATCCAGAACGATAAAGATGAATAAATGAAATAATTCAACTACTTCAAATCAAATATAAGTCTTCTCTATTACAGTTCCCACAGACTTTAAACATGACCTGTACACAATCTAATTCGTTAGAGATTACTTAGAAATCAAGATTCTAAATTTATATATTGAATAACACCTTGATACAATTTACTTCTTGGAATTGAATACCTGAAATATCTTTCCCACTTAAAATTGTGAGGACGTCCATAATAATGTGTGGGAATACACTCTAACCCGGTTCACCACTGAATATTTTTGTTGGTGCATTTGTAATTAATTTTCGTTGTTTTCTCCATTTTTCCAAACGTAAAGGAGACACTAAACGTTTCTTACGAGGTGCAGGTGATAACACGCGGTAGACTGATGATTGTTCACTGGAACCTCAACCATATCCGGTCGATTAGATTAGCAGTTTGCCTTATCTACCACTACGAGCGCTAGAGTGAGTCAATGAAACTCAACCATATATGGTCGATTAAATGATCAGTTTGTCTTTTCTACCACCATGAGCGACAGTGTGAGTCAATGCAGAGTTTTACTTAAGCCTTTATAACTAAGGAAGTAGGAGACTTCTGTTACTTAGGAAGCAAAATAACCAGTGATGGACGAAGCAAAGAGGATATAAAAAGTAGGTTGGCTCAGGCTAGGAAAGCAGTTCTACAGAAAAAGAATCTGCTCACATCGAATATAGATTTAGTTATTAGGAAGTCATTTTTGAAAGCCTTTGTCTGGAGCGTGGCGCTCTATGGAAGTGAAACTTGGACTATTGGTGCAGCAGAAAAGAGGAGAACTCGAAGCATCGTACAAGTTGGGAACCCGACTATAAAACTCGCTGGTTTCAACTTGCCGAGACTTACCTGGAGTAGACGCAATCGTATTAGATGTGGCGTGGATAGAAGTGCGTCTGTACGACATACTTGGTGTTGGAAGGATTCGCCATACTGTGCCTGTGATGTCATTCCGCAGACATTGGAACACATAGTGTTTGATTTCCCCTGCCGAGCGTTCCCGGGGAGTCTGGAGATTTTAGGTAGATTTCATTAGAAAGCTAACTATTGCAATGGGTACCATGTTTCGACTTCCGGAAAATGTCGATATATCTTCGCGTTTCACATCCCCCAGACCCCAAAACCACCGTCAGTTCAAAAGATTATATATAATTTATGTATGTATATGTATATGTATATAGCCTATGTATATCAGTTTTTTGTGGACACGATAACTGCCGTAATTTTGCACCAATCACTTTGAATTTTTTACCGAATATGTATACCTATAAAATCTCGGTCGAGTTCGTTACTGGGCTAAATTGGTTGAAGGAGGTGAAAATGGGGGGGCTTTTTTCGAAAAAGTGAAATATTGCTATAACTCTCTTAATATGAGAAATATCGAATCCGTTCAACGATCATACTATGTGTCGGATAAAGCCCAAAAATTTATGTTTGAAGAGTTTTTTTTATAGCACCAGCCATTGACCAAAAGGGTGGGAAAAGTGGGTTTTTCGGGAATCATTTATCATATCTCTCTTAATAGGCACAATATCAAAACCGTACAAAATGGACAATATTCCCCTAATAATTACCTAAAATTTTGTCAGAAAGAACTTTTGATATGACCCACCATTATGCCAAGGGATGAGAAAAATGATTTCGGAATTATAAGAAAATGCCAAGAGCTATCAGTGGTTGCCATGGCAACACTACTAAATTGATGAGGGATGAGCCATCTGACGTTGCCAAGATAACGCACTTGCACGAGATCATATTCAGAATTCCATCTGACTAAGTGTGAAGCGGCTTCGGTGACGTAACTGGTAGCAAGCATGCTGAATGTCTATGCCCGAGGTCGCGAGTTCAAAGCCGGCCGAAGTCGTCGGTTTTTCTAAGAGCGCTAAAAAATTTTCAGTATGCTTTCCTTTGGAGGGGAAGGTCCAACGTTCGTTGCGAGTTGCTGGTTGCGGTGGCATCTAGTAGCCAAGTTCACAGGTAGGTGTCGTTGACGGTAGTACCTGGTAGCAACATTAGGAACTACTGCTTGAAATTGACCGTCTGCAGTCCTTACCTGAATTACAGACTAATACAGCCATCCCTAAGTACACGGGGTTACATGACCGCGTTGTCGCAGCCTCAACTGAGGAACCAACCAAAATCTCTGCGGGAGATATAATTTTTGCGTGAAGAAGTAACAGACCGTTACATAGTTACACATCAGTGTCGAAACCTTGCATAAGGACAGTGTGACCACAAGCATAAAAATGGACCCCAAATGACAAGAAGGTTACCGTTCCCATAAGACAATAAAATGTTTAAAATAAGCATAAAATGACGAAAAACAAAGTTAATTAAGCTCCAATTATAAAATACCTTCTCGCAATAAATGAGGTCTGATCCTTCTACGAAAACCTGCATATTCTGCCTATTTTCGCCTATCCCAAAGTTTGTCCGGTGAAATCTACCTCCGCCTTCCGGCGTGCCAAGAGGACTTTTTTAAATTGTAATACTCCAGAAGCAGTAGATTGGTTAAATAGACTGGATGTTGACCTATGATATCTTCAACTTTAATGGTCATATTGTAACGTGTTTTTCGAGGGTTTTTTATGCAACTGGCATAAGTCAGTAGGAAGCCATTCTATATTTATTTACGCGGCAAATTGTTCAGCCAAGAGAATTTTTCATGTTAATTTATTATTATTATTAATTTATTATAATTATTATTAAGGTATTTTCGGAGCATTTTATAAAAATTATTAGCATTCAGATAGGTTTTCTATGTCTTAGAAAACGCTATCAAGCAAATTATTACTAACGACAATATCATAGAAAATTATGTGATTGCGGAATTTTACGGAGTTTTCGTCAGTTAGGGTATATCGAGAGACGTGAGTCACTGGAAATTCATATACAGGATTAATCTTGTCGGGAAGCATGACGCAATCCTGCGTTGCAGCTTAACGAAAAGGCGGATGTATGGAACGGAATACGACTTCACCCTACCGCCGAGTGTAATGAGCCAGAGGAGGGGAATATAGCGCGTGGGGTGCAGCCAATCAGTGGAGACCACGTAAGCTAGAAGTCGGATGAAGAGTGGGGATGCGACGTGTGGATATATCGTTCAGCGCGCCGTGGAACGAGGACAATCTGTGTAGAACTTGCCGAGTATGGTTATACGCGGGAGTCGCTCCGATGTTCCGTGGAACGAGGACTATCTGTGTAGAACTTGCCGAGTATGGTTATACGCGGGGGTCGCTCCGATGTTCCGTGGAACGAAGACTATCTGTGTAGAACTTGCGGAGTGTGGTTGTACGCGGGAGTCGCTCCGATGTTACGTGGAGTGGAGGACTAACTTTTGTAAAACTTAACCAGTGTGGTTGTACGAGTGTTTGGGTCCGATGTACGGACCATAGAATTATCTAATCTACCAGAATAGCATCATATATCGACGGAGATGTCGACGTCCAGGAGACTGTGGGAAGCTCACAGCATCATCCAGTACGAGGGAAAGGCTTCGGCCATTTCCAGTGGTAAGCGCAAATGACGCAAAAATACGCAATCTCTCATTTCTCTTTGTTTTATATTTCATATTTCAGTAACTTCATAGCTTGGGAATAAGAGTAAAATCAATAATTTATCAGACTCCGTTTTCACGTAATTTTCTATCGGTAATATTAAAATCGCAACGCTCCAATTTAAATTGTATACTTATTATTATTATTTATTTTGCTATACTTGTTTTATATAATAAATTCAATTCTTTTACAATGCAATCTTTGCTTTCAGTAGGTAGCATTAGATATAGACTAATTCCTTCTCCTGATACAATTGTTTGTTGGGTTAATGATCAAATCATACCACGATCTGAGTGAATAGATTCTTGAAGGTGTTCTACCAGTGCTAGACGTTGTTAAATACAAATTTAGATTTCAGCATTGCATTGAGGTCTTGGCGCCCATTAAAACAACATAGCTTAGGCAAAGGTAAACAGTTACATTTATCACCCAACAGTTCGGGGCAGCCAAACCGTTACACTTGTTGCTACCAACATGGGGCTATAATTATCGTTACAATTGTCGCTCAACGTGTGAGCAAAGTGTAAACCATTACACTTGTCGCTCAACGTGTGGGCTAGCAAACCATTACACTTGTCGCCGACAACTTGGGGCTGAAAACCTAATAACATTTGTGGAAGGAGAAGGGTATATATTTCTGTGCCTGTATTTTGGGGTTTATTTGTCTGTATCAGTGTATATCATTATGGGGGATGAGAAAGAAAGACAGATGAGGTTACGTAGTGGTCATCAACGGGAGAGTGATGATACGAGCAGTATGTCGAGTGATGGTAGTACCGGGGTAGCGGAGGTAAATCCCGATACTGAAACAGGGAGTGTAGGCGGCCAACCAGAATTAAAAACTATACTTCTCGAGTTCATGTATCAGGACAAAGTTAGTAGTGATGCCTTAAATGCAAAATTAGAACAGAATAATGCAAAATTAGAACAAAACAACGCTAAATTAGAACAAAACAGTAGGGAAAATAAAGAAAGTACAGATGCCTTAAACGCCAGATTAGAACAAAACAGTAGGGAAAATAAAGAAAGTACAGACGCTTTAAATGCTAAACTGGAACAAAACAACGCTAAATTAGAACAAAACAGTAGGGAAAATAAAGAAAGTACAGAAGCTTTAAATAAAAAATTAGAAAAGAATAATGCAAAATTAGATAAGAACAACAAGGAAATTAGTGTGAAAATGGAGCAGATTAGAGGAGAAATCAGAGGAGTAATGGAAGAGAAGGTTAAAGAGATCATTGCAGATGTAGACAAGAAATTAGGAAAAGTACAGGAGGAGTTAGAAATTAGAATCAGTACACAGGCTGAAAATTTAAAAGAACTAGTGCAACTGGAAACACAGCAGATCAAAAAGCAATTGGGGGGAGAAATTGACAAGATTCAAGTATCAACTAAAGAGGTTAAGGAACAGCTGGGGGGTAGAATTGAGAAAGTCCACTCGCAAATAGTTGCAGAAGTAAATGATTTAAGAGAGAGTAATAGAGAGAGCATTAGCAAGATTGAGGAGAAACAAGCAAAGCTATATGATAAAGTAGAAGAATCAGAAGGAAACATTAAATTAACAGTAAACAGTATTGAGAGGAAGGCTGAGGAGAAAATCGCAGAATTAGAGTTAAAATTAAAAGCTAGGATCAGGCAAGAAAATAGTCAGAATAGGCCAGTTTTTGTGAATAGCACACACAGGGAGGTAGAACTGGGTAAGTTCAGCAATCGACAGGGGTGCCCAATGGAGTTCATGAACACTATAGAAAATAAATTCGGGGAGAGGTTGGAAAATGGTAGTATTGAGTGGTGCCAGGTAGTTGAAATTTTAGAACAAGTGTTTGTGGGGGAAACGAGGAATTGGTTTGCTGTCTACAGAGACAAGTTTACTGATATCAATGATTTTAAATTGAAATTCTGTGAAAAGTTCTGGAATGAGGTTATTCAGTCGCAGCATCGTGAGGGAGTAGTGTGTGGTAATATAACCCTAAAGGAAGCTCCACCATGACCGAATACTTTTTAGGGCAGGTATTAGTGTGTAAATATCTGGATGGCTTGAAGGAGGAAAGTGATGTGGTGAGGTTGCTACTTAGGCACTTTCCCTATAGGATCAAGGAGGCTGCTTGTATCCAGAATGTAAAGACTATATCACAAGTAGAAAATTTGTTAAGCACATTTGATGCACTAGGGAGAGGGGGTTATGAGGACAATTTCAATAGGAACCAGGGTAATAATAATAATAGACCTAATGAAGCCAGGCATCAGGAAGTTCAAGGGAACGGTGGCGAAGGGGCCAACGCTCAAAATAGAAATAATAATAATCAGCTAAATCAGAACAGAGGAAATGGCTATGGTAATCAGTATCAAGGGAGGAACAATGATTTCAGGGGAAATCAAGGGAGGAACAATGATTACAGGGGAAATCAAGGGAGAAACAATGATTTCAGGGGAAATCAAGGGAGAAATTATAATGACAATAATTACAACCAGAATAGGGGTCAAGGAAGAGGACAGCCTAGTGGTAGTAATATACAGCCAAACAATGACAACACAGCCCAGAACAACCAGACCAGTTCAGTAGTTAGTAGTACTACGGCCAGTTGTAGCGGTTCTTTAAACGCGAACCAGGCTGCGAAGTAAGGTCAGAATCTCAGTCTGTAGCATGCCCTGTCCATACAATTATACAGGAACCCTATGACCTAAATGTAAGAAATGAATAATTACATGAACTAAATGATGAAGGTATTATTCAGGAAGTGGTTAGTAAGAGCCCCATAGTTAAATTTAACGTGTCCGAGGCGTACACAGATGTTTTAATTGATAGTGGTTGTATGAATAGTTGCATAAGTAGTGCATTTTATGATAAAATGAAAGGAACTGGAGTAAATTTTGAGGAGATGCCAATTAAAAGCACTTTTGTTATCACAGCTGTTGGGAAGAGGTCTAAAGTAATTTCTAAGCAAGTTTTAGTAGACATTAAAATTAATAATCATGTAGAGAAGCAGATTTGCCTTGTAATTCCAAATTTAGTATTCAGTGTTATCTTGGGTTCAGAGTGGCTAAGTAGAGTGTCTGGTAACTTATGTTATGATGTAGGGAGTCTGAAATTTAAATGGGGAGATTCTGAAGTAGAAGTAGCGTTCAATGACCATATTCAGAGGAGTAGTATTGTAGGTGTGATTTGTACTTTAAATGAGATATCGCCAGCCGTAGAGCGGGGTTCTCCATGTTTTGTGGGCAGTGTGATTACGAACGGTAGTCTAAAGGACTCGTTACGTGATGCTGCATTTCAGGGAAATATAGAGGATGAACAGTGTGTTCGGCTCTATGATGTGTTATTGTGTAATAGGAGAGTTTTTGAGGATCGCATTGGTATGGCCAATTGCTATACACATTCATTGAACGTTATTGATAGGTCAGTATTCACAGGACATAGATATCCTGTACCTTTCGCTTATCAGAGTGCAGTTGAGGCACAAATTAACCAGATGCTTGAAGATGGGATTATTGAGCACTCTAACAGTCCATATGTTAATTCTTTGATCACGGTACCCAAGACCGACGGCACTGTTCGTATTTGTTTAGACGCTCGTTTGGTTAACAGTAGAATTAGTTCATATCAGCTGAAATCTATGTCAATAGAGGAATTAATGCAAACATTTGAGGGGAAGAAGTATTTCACTTGTGTAGATTTGAGTTCCAGTTTTTGGCAAGTGCCATTTATGTACGAAGATAGACCATTTACAGCTTTTAGTCATAAATATAACCTTTATCAATTTTGTAGAACACCTTATGGGTTAAAGAGTAGTTCAGCAGCTTTAATTAGGGCTTTAAACATCGCATTAGGGGATGACACAGGAGAGTTTGTAACCATTTACATAGATGATATGGTAATTAGTTCACGCAGTTTTGAGGAGCATCTACGTCATTTAGATATAGTTTTTCAGAAGTTAGATCAGGCAGGGTTCAATTTGAAGCTGTCTAAGTCGTCATTCTGTCAGTCAGAAGTGACATTTTTAGGTCATAGAGTGTCGAGTAGAGGTGTAACACCAGAAGAAGGTAGGGTTTGCATGTGTGGACAGTAGCAACAGGGCATCGTTACAGACACTGAGAAATAGGTAGGTAGAGCAACGTGAGGACGTTCATTTAAGGGAGCCACTTGCAAGGTTGGAAGCAGGTGACGCAGAAACATTTATAGTTTCCAAACGTATTGGCGAAACAGCATATGTGCTGGAGGATAGTAAGGGAAACAGATTATACGGGACGTATAATATACATAGTCTACGAAAATATGTGTCATAAAGTGAGTGTGTTTAGCTGGCGAGCCATCCTATCAAATGAGTAAGTGTGGTATTTGGTGCGTGGGAGGAGATGGTCTTCCAGGCAGGCGTATCAGAAGTCACACAGGGGGGTAGTATGTAAGTAAATGAGAGTTTTTAAGGTAAAGGGAAATATGACGGGATTGTCGGATGCTCTTGAGCACTAAAATGTCTCGATACACCAAGGCCAGAATTTGGTAGCGCTGGTGAATTCCCATTTGCCTCCTAGAGATGGGTGAGCGCTTGGACAGGGTATTTGTGCTTAAGGCGTCCACGAGGCAAAAGATGGGCCATCAGAAGGCGAGACAGTCCTTCATGAAACTCATACATATCAGCACACGTGATTTCTGTTTACGGCCTCGCCATGTAAGATTTGTAAGTGTGTAATTTAAGGTAATTTGTACAAAGGTATTATTTGTGTCAGGAGAACTGGTCTGTGTTGAGAACTAGTATTAAGTAGAATATGGTCTACGGGAACTTAACAAGACAGGGCGATTACGGCACAGAAATATTTGGTGTTATATGTAATGCGCATTTACTGGTTTTTTTTTTTTCAGAAGTCAATATTAATTTAATCTACTTTAAAGAGAGATTATGTATTATGGTCACGAGGCGCTGCCACAATAGTGTGATCGTGTGCTCTGTGATAAGTGAGATTAAATTTCACCATAAGGAAGGGATCTCCAGTGAAATTAGGAAGTTCTATGGAGATATAAATATATCAGAACACCTTCAATGCGTGTGATATGACATCATAAATACATAGTGCTCACACATTAATTATGTCTATTTCTCCAACATAGAGAATTTTGAGAGGCAGAAATATCCGTGGAACACTATTCTATATGTAAAACATTGGACTGGTTGCAAAGTGCAATCCATAGTGACAACAAACTTTGACGCAATGTGCGTGAAGAAAAATTATGAGTGTATATATCTGTAATTCAGGGTGATCTCATTTATGTAATATGTATTTTGGATGGGGTTTATTAACGTGTCTGGGATAATCGGATAATGGACCGTCGTCACGGTAAATCATCCGATGATCCGAGGCGAATATGTAACGTGTTTTTCGAGGGTTTTTTATGCAACTGGCATAAGTCAGTAGGAAGCCATTCTATATTTATTTACGCGGCAAATTGTTCAGCCAAGAGAATTTTTCATGTTAATTTATTATTATTATTAATTTATTATAATTATTATTAAGGTATTTTCGGAGCATTTTATAAAAATTATTAGCATTCAGATAGGTTTTCTATGTCTTAGAAAACGCTATCAAGCAAATTATTACTAACGACAATATCATAGAAAATTATGTGATTGCGGAATTTTACGGAGTTTTCGTCAGTTAGGGTATATCGAGAGACGTGAGTCACTGGAAATTCATATACAGGATTAATCTTGTCGGGAAGCATGACGCAATCCTGCGTTGCAGCTTAACGAAAAGGCGGATGTATGGAACGGAATACGACTTCACCCTACCGCCGAGTGTAATGAGCCAGAGGAGGGGAATATAGCGCGTGGGGTGCAGCCAATCAGTGGAGACCACGTAAGCTAGAAGTCGGATGAAGAGTGGGGATGCGACGTGTGGATATATCGTTCAGCGCGCCGTGGAACGAGGACAATCTGTGTAGAACTTGCCGAGTATGGTTATACGCGGGAGTCGCTCCGATGTTCCGTGGAACGAGGACTATCTGTGTAGAACTTGCCGAGTATGGTTATACGCGGGGGTCGCTCCGATGTTCCGTGGTACGAAGACTATCTGTGTAGAACTTGCGGAGTGTGGTTGTACGCGGGAGTCGCTCCGATGTTCCGTGGAGTGGAGGACTAACTTTTGTAAAACTTAACCAGTGTGGTTGTACGAGTGTTTGGGTCCGATGTACGGACCATAGAATTATCTAATCTACCAGAATATCATCATGTATCGACGGAGATGTCGACGTCCAGGAGACTGTGGGAAGCTCACAGCATCATCCAGTACGAGGGAAAGGCTTCAGCCATTTCCAGTGGTAAGCGCAAATGACGCAGAAATACGCAATCTCTCATTTCTCTTTGTTTTATATTTCATATTTCAGTAACTTCATAGCTTGGGAATAAGAGTAAAATCAATAATTTATCAGACTCCGTTTTCACGTAATTTTCTATTGGTAATATTAAAATCGCAACGCTCCAATTTAAATTTTAAACTTGTTATTATTATTAATTTTGCTATACTTGTTTTATATAATAAATTCAATTCTTTTACAATGCAATCTTTGCTTTCAGTAGGTAGCATTAGATATAGACCAATTCCATCTCCTGATACAATTGTTTGTTGGGTTAATGATCAAATCATACCACGATCTGAGTGAATAGATTCTTGAAGGTGTTCTACCAGAGCTAGACGTTGTTAAATACAAATTTAGATTTCAGCATTGCATTGAGGTCTTGGCGCCCATTAAAACAACATAGCTTAGGCAAAGGTAAACAGTTACATTTATCACCCAACAGTTAGGGGCAGCCAAACCGTTACACTTGTTGCTACCAACATGGGGCTATAATTAACGTTACAATTGTCGCTCAACGTGTGAGCAAAGTGAAAACCATTACAATATGTCTTGTTGTCATATTGTTCGGACGTTTGTGACACTGTATTCATGTCCTTGTTTTCGTTATTTTGTTAGCATCATACAATAAATAAAAAAATGAAAAATGAAAATCCACAGCCTGTTTCCAGTCGACCGACCGCCTCAGGGAATGGAATGAATGAAGCCCCCACCTAGCGGCGAGGATATGAACTGTGCCGGCTGCCGAAGCTTGTCGCACTTCCCTGGAGCAATGACTAAATGAATGACAGATGAAATGAAATGACAGTGGAGAGTGTTGCTGGATTGTGAGAGGGAAAACCGGAGTACCCGGAGAAAAACCTGTCTGCCTCCGCTTTGTCCAGCACAAATCTCACATGGAGTGACCGGGATTTGAACCACGGGCCCAGCGGCGAGAGGCCGGCGTGCTGCCGCCTAAGCCATGGAGGCTCAACGATAAATTAATTAATTAATAAATTAATTAATTAAATAAACTCGTACATCTCAAACGCCTCTAGTCTGTTAATCATATCCTGTTTGATTGTCCAAGCTTCCATACCGTAGAATCTTTACTCCTAATTTACATCTAAAGCATAAAGAATTGTTTTTTTTTTTCTTACCACAAGGGTCTTCATGTTGTCGGTGGTGTCGATTGATATTTCTTCTGTCCTCACAGTCACTCTTTATACCCACTTCTACACGTCACTAGTCAGGGTACATTGACCTCATAAGGGTTCCACTTGTGGCATAGAAACTCTTCCTGCGTGATGATTGTTTGTTTATTGAGATGAATGATTATAGCCCTCATTCCGTCTTGGTACTTCCGTCATCACGCTATGCGTGAACTCTAAACTTCCTTCAAGCGTCACGAAATACGTCTTTACAATATTGATGTTGACATAGGTGGTTCAAAATTCGTGTTTATATGCTAAAAGAATTAAGTGTGTTTAGTTTGAGAATGTGGCAGAATGAATGGGACAATACATCCAAGGGTGAAATTACAAAATCATTTTTCCCCCAATGTACAGGACAGACTAAAATTGAAAATGAACATAACGCCCAATTTTACAGTTATGACAACAAGACACGGCAATATTAAATCATACGTATACAGATTTAAAATTATAGATAGTCCAACATGTATATGCAATAACGGTCACCAGACTGTAGATCACTTACTATATGAGTGTAAGTTATTAGGGAAAGAAATATATATATTAATAGCACATGTTTTAAGATCAGGCAACTGGCCTATAAAGAAAGATGAACTTGTTAGAAACTACCATAGGGAATTCATTACTTTTGCAAACTCTTTCTCATTTGAAACACTAAATAGATAATTTTTATTAATATTTACTTAACTGTTAATCATTTTAGTGACACAAATTTCATTTAACAGGCCATAGATACAAAATATTTGTAATATAAATTGTATAGTTTTAGTCTTTTTAATGATTAATAAGTAATAATTAAGCATGCAGTATTACTACATTGTAATGGGGCATGCTGTAAATAAAATTAATTTTAAAAAAACGCCACCTGGTGGCGTAGTGGCTAGCATACTTGGCTGTCACCCGTAATATCCAGGTTCGATTCCAGGCTCTGTTTTTTGTTAATTCGCATTAGGAGCGTGGGATGGGTTTGGTCATCAGCTCCGTGTACTTGGGTGTGTGCTGAATTTGTCTGAGGTGTTTCTGTAGATATTTTTGATAATAATTTCGGTTACTATGTTTTACAATGTCGTATTCCTTTTTTTTTACAAAGAAAGACAAGTATTTCTGTGAAGAACTATATAGCCTATTTTCAAATATCCTACGAATACTAAGCCTTTATCAACATACACATTTTCAGTTTGATTGCTGTAATAGATTCGTAGATATTGAGAACCGTCTAAATATTTCAGATGGTCACCATGTTGGATTCTTACACAGGGTCTTTCATATAAAGTAAGAACGGCAAGTGGCAGTTTTGTTATTCGCTGCTGCAGTCGCCTTGGCCGAGCTTGTGGCGTGCCATGGCCCCCTGCTGTACTACTGAAAGCGCGCGCATAGTACACACGGGGGCTGTTATTATTATTATCTTTATTTTTTCATTTTCCGACGGACTGTATAAAATTAACAGATTGACATACCAAACTGATTTTACTACTAAATGTTTGCTTGTTTTATTCTCATGTCTCAACATAATCGCCAAAACGATTGAAACATTAGTCGTATCGTTAGGCTACACCAGCTTTCCAATGCCCTCGGCAAGATATTCTGCCGCCACTGAAGTGGGTACGTCTGGAGAGTCTCCTGAAGTTATTTTCCTTTTTGACGAGGCGTTGCCGCCCAACCACACCTTCAATTCTCAAAAAAAAAAAAAAAGGTGAAAATCATTCAGTGCTGGTTTGGACTAAGCGGCAGATGATCCAAAACTTCACACTTGAATTCTTTGTAAAAGTCTATCGTAACGTTGGTACAGTGGTCATGAATGATTTTCACCTTATTCGATAATTGAAGGTATGGTTGGGCGGCAACGCCTCGCCAAAAAGGATAAACTTCAGGAGACTGTCCACACGCACCCACCTCAGTGGCGGCAGAATATTTTGCCGAGGGCATTGGAAAGCTGATGTAACGATACGACACATGTTTCAATCGTTTTGGCGATTATGTTGAGAGATACGAATAAAACAAGCAAACATTTAATAGTAAAATCAGTTTGTTATGTCAATCTGTTAATTTTATACAGTCCATCGTAACTTGAAGAAGAAAAAAAATCCAAAACAGCCCTCGTATGTAGGCTACTATGCGCGCGCTTTCAATAGTACAGCAGGGGGCCATGGCGCGCCACAAGCTCGGTCAAGGCCACCACACCAGCGAATAACAATACCGCCGCTTGCCGTTCTTACTTTATATGAAAGACCCTGTATATAGGCCTTAGAGTTATGTGCAATTACATGAAGATTATTGTGTAGGTGTATTATTCAAACTTCAATCGCAGATTAGGACAAAAGAAATAAAAACGAGAATTTGAACTGTTACTGTATTTAGTATGTCATCCTGGGTCACCTAATCCTTCGTGGGTAGTGGTATACGCAATTGTCATCTGGCTCAATGCCTCTTTATACGGGTCACTGGGTTTATCACCTTTATCAAATTATATGTACGTAGCACGTCTGTTTAAACATCTGTTTCCTTGTTGTGAAACACGCGCCGTATGTAGAGGCCTGCATCGGGATTAGAGGGGGGAGGGGGAGAAAGTGTCAGGTACAGTCGTGCAAACTTAACTGATGCGAGAGTTATTCTACAACTATCCGACAGTTTACTCTATCCTGGAGTTTCCTAAACTATAGCTACTCTCCCCTTTCAGCAGGAACTCAGAGCTTGTGTAACATGAGCTGGCAACCACGGGATTCCCAACGAATTTGGATTGTCTCCCACTTACTTTCCATGGGCTCTTCTCTTTCATCTAGCGTTTCAAATCAACTCTGGTTGGTTGGTTGGTTGGTTGGTTGGTTCTTAAGTTTAGGAAGTGGGACAACGCGGTCATGTAGCCCCGTGTACTTTGGGTGTGTGTAGAATCTGTCTGATAACCGGTGTTCATTGTGATGACTGTATTAGTGTGTGTTATCTGTTTTTTAATTTAAGTACAGACTGCAACTTAGAATTTTTTAATATTGTTCCTACTTTTGCTGCCAAGCGCCACCGTCAACGACTACTAGGCCAAGTTCAGAACTTAGCTACCAGACGCCACCGCAGTCGGCTCTTGGCAACGAACGTAGAAACCTTAGAGCGTTGTTTACATTCTTAACCTATCCAATTTAGCTTCACACAGGTGTAATTAATGGAAGGTTCTTTAACATGCCATAAATCTATGACATGGGACCGCCGGCTTTACTTCCCCTCCGAAGGAAGGCATACTGAGGGATTTTTAACGCTCTTAAAAAATCCGACGGCTTCGGCCGGGTTTGAACCCGCTATCTTGGGCATAGAAGCTCAGCATGCTACCGACTACGCCACCAAAGCCGCTCAAATCAACTCTAGTTCTCGTCTTACTGCGGCATTATTACGTATTGAGAGTAGCGGCTAATATAGGCCTACATCAATAGATCACTGATTGCCACGGTGGGTGAGTGGTTATCGTGTATGACTACCAGCCCCAAGCTTGCAGGTTCGCTCCTGGCCGTGGTAAGTGATTTTTTTTTCTGAAAGGTGGCAAAAATTACGACACGCATGTCATACGTTGTTGGCATGTTAAAGAACCCATTTGAATTCAGTAGGCCGTGTTCATAATGGCAAAATTAATCTGGGGATTTTCCGCCTACACAAAGATCCTCATTTCTCTACTAGAAAGCGCTATGGGTGTCATATAAAAAAAGCTTGCCCCTGGCATCCGAGGCCATACGATATTAATAATAGTAGTAGTAGTAGTAGTAGTAGTATAACAGATCACTACCAACGTTTAGAGGAACAAACCTTCCTATGGTAATCGTCAGAGGCCCAATTTGAAATAATAATAATAAAAGGCAGGAAGCGATTGAACCCGTTGAAAAACACAATGAAATTGCTACCAAAACCGGACTCCAAATCTCATACCAAAAAACCCAATTTATAGATGGATCTCGTCGGTACATGGATAAAAAAATACTTTTCTAATGTTTTGCTTTCACCTATATTATTGGAGGCCAAACATCCACAGTTCTATTCTTTCAGGCAAACAATTCAGTGTTGAAAACATAGACTAAACTTTCCATGAAGATTATTCCTGTATGGGACATGGACTTGAAAATTAACATACCATCAACCTCTTGGAATATGAGTTAGGAATTTCAGGTAAATAAAATATGATAAATTATTGAATTACAAATTGGAAAAATTAGAAGTAGTAAAAAGAAGAATTATACGCAAAATACTAGGTCCTTTAAAAACTGCAGAATTCTGCAGTAATGATGAAATATATCGAAAAATGGAAAGCATATCAGAAACAATCCAGAAGAGGAGATTTCTATTTTTTTTTTTGACATTTGTACTGGATGGATGACAGTAGGTTAACCAAGCAGATCTTCACATTCCTGTGGACCAAAATGTCGACAACAACGTGGGTACAAAATGTTGAAAAGGATTTGGAAAAAAACAATATCAGAGATGAAGTTACACCGCAGAGAGACATTGTTACAAGAAGTCAAAAAGGATTTGGAAAGAAACAATATCAGAGATGAAGTTACACCACAGAGAGACATTGTTACAAGAAGTCAAAAAGGATTTGGAAAGAAACAATATCAGAGAAGAAGATACACCACAGAGAGACATTGTTACAAGAAGTCAAAAAGGATTTGGAAAGAAACAATATCAGAGAATAAGATACACTACAGAGAGACATTGTTACAAGAAGTCAAAAAGGATTTGAAAAAAACAATATCAGAGAAGAAGATACACCACAGAGAGACATTGTTACAAGAAGTCAAAAAGGATTTGGAAAGAAACAATATCAGAGAATAAGATACACCACAGAGAGACATTGTTACAAGAAGTCAAAAAGGATTTGCAAAGAAACGATATCAGAGAATAAGATACACCACAGAGAGACATTGTTACAAGAAGTCAAAAAGGATTTGGAAAGAAACAATATCAGAGAATAAGATACACCACAAAGAGACATTGTTACAAGAAGTCAAAAAGGATTTGGAAAGAAACAATATCAGAGAATAAGATACACCACAGAGAGACATTGTTACAAGAGGTCAAAAAGGATTTGGAAAGAAACAATATCAGAGAATAAGATACACCACAGAGAGATATTGTTACAAGAGGTCAAAAAGGATTTGGAAAGAAACAATATCAGAGAATAAGATACACCACAGAGAGATATTGTTACAAGAAGTCAAAAAGGATTTGGAAAGAAACAATATCAGAGAATAAGATACACCACAGAGAGACATTGTTACAAGAAGTCAAAAAGGATTTGGAAAGAAACAATATCAGAGAAGAAGACACACCACAGAGAGACATTGTTACAAGAAGTCAAAAAGGATTTGGAAAGAAACGATATCAGAGAATAAGATACACCACAGAGAGACATTGTTACAAGAAGTCAAAAAGGATTTGGAAAGAAACAATATCAGAGAAGAAGATACACCACAGAGAGACATTGTTACAAGAAGTCAAAAAGGATTTGGAAAGAAACAATATCAGAGAATAAGATACACCACAGAGAGACATTGTTACAAGAAGTCAAAAAGGATTTGGAAAGAAACAATATCAGAGAATAAGATACACCACAGAGAGATATTGTTACAAGAGGTCAAAAAGGATTTGGAAAGAAACAATATCAGAGAATAAGATACACCACAGAGAGATATTGTTACAAGAAGTCAAAAAGGATTTGGAAAGAAACAATATCAGAGAATAAGATACACCACAGAGAGACATTGTTACAAGAAGTCAAAAAGGATTTGGAAAGAAACAATATCAGAGAAGAAGACACACCACAGAGAGACATTGTTACAAGAAGTCAAAAAGGATTTGGAAAGAAACAATATCAGAGAAGAAGATACACCACAGAGAGACATTGTTACAAGAAGTCAAAAAGGGTTTGGAAAGAAACAATATCAGAGAATAAGATACACCACAGAGAGACATTGTTACAAGAAGTCAAAAAGGATTTGGAAAGAAACAATATCAGAGAATAAGATACACCACAGAGAGACATTGTTACAAGAAGTCAAAAAGGATTTGGAAAGAAACAATATCAGAGAATAAGATACACCACAGAGAGACATTGTTACAAGAAGTCAAAAAGGATTTGGAAAGAAACAATATCAGAGAATAAGGTACACCACAGAGAGACATTGTTACAAGAAGTCAAAAAGGATTTGGAAAGAAACAATATCAGAGAATAAGGTACACCACAGAGAGACATTGTTACAAGAAGTCAAAAAGGATTTGGAAAGAAACAATATCAGAGAATAAGGTACACCACAGAGAGATATTTTTAGGCAAAAGGTGCTAAAAATGGACGGACTCTAAGACACGAAGGGAAAAAAATGGTCCGAGGAAAGGAAGAGGTAACATAGTGAGATGATGAAGGAATACTGGAGGAAGAAGAAGGAACAGCAAAGGACAAAACATTGAAATTGACTCGTGGTCCCTTGATGACCAAAACGAAGATAATAATAATAATGCATGAGAATACAGCCTACGGCCTGGCCATGTTGAAATACCGGATCCCATGAGAACTCCCGCAGTTAAGCAGCATTGGGCGTGGTTGAACCTTGGATGGAATGCCGGTTCAGTGGGATCATGCAGTGTTGGCGTGAAAAGGAGGAGCGGGAAAGCCCTGGCCACCCTTCTGCACGTAAACTCTGGCTGAGGATAGCCTCTTCTGAGGCACGGGCAGAATACCAATACCAGAATTGCCTACCTTATTTATTCCTAAATATTACAATTATTTTCCCTGTCATCGAATGTGTATTTAGATATTTTGTTCTTTGGTACCTTTTATGCAGCCGAAACATTGTCTATCACCACCCAGGGACCGCTTGAAAGGCTGGAGGTCAAAGATAGAAAGATATGACACAAAATATTACGACTCAAATTTCAATATCTACGAATCTATTACAGCAATCAAACTGAATTTTCTACTGTTCATAGGGGCTATGAACATAAGTTCACCTAACGGACGTTCAATAAAGTGGTGATCACAAATCCAACATGGCGGAGACGCGAAGTATAAATATTCACATGGTCATTTCTCGTAATTTAACCATCTGAGTGTAGTGACACTTGGTACAGTAAATCCTTATACAAATGTTAATCCACTGGCATCTAATTTTTGTCAATTGTTTCCATAACCACAAGATGGCACCTGTGCGAAATTTTAAAATCTTGTTTTTACTTCTTGTGTCCTAATCATGCGATTGAAGTTTGAATACTACACGTACACAATAATCTTCATGTAACAGTACATAACTCTTAAGATCTACATTATGTAAAAATCCAACATGGCGACCATCCGCTATATTTAGTCGGTTCTCAATATCTAGAATCTTCAAGAGTATTGGGCCCTTCTTATTCGTCCTCCTCGGTAGTTGAATTGATGATTTATTTCTTCTTCATTTGTTTCACCCAACTTTGGGGTACATGAAATCAAACATTCTTTATTGTTTTGAGTTTTCCTCTTGAACCAGTATTGCCCCATCCTTTGAGATCTTGCTTCCCTTTCTTTGGCAGAGATGTGGATCGTACGCTTTTGTTTTAGTTTCACTTGGAACCGTTGTTTCTTATCCTTGGTGATGGTTTTGGCCGTTTTGTCCATGAGCTTGGTGTCTGTAATTTGGAGTTCCACGAGGTCTTTCTCGGTTTCCTTAAACCAACGAGGTTTTGCTTCTTTATTACGAAAGTAGTCAAAGATCATTTTAGTTAGTCTATTTGATTTCATTCGGAGGATGTCCCCATAAAAATCAATTCTCTGTTGCTTTTTATTGTGTCCGAGAGTTTTTCAGTCTTTTGGTAAAGAGTTTCGTTTCCTGACTTGGATTAATTTGTTGTTTTGAAATTTGAGGCCTAATATTTTGCGTAATATCTTTCTATCCTTAACCTCCAGCCTTTGAAGCGGTCCCAGGGAGGTGAAAGACAATGTTTCGGCTGCAAAAAAGGCTTCTGGTTTAATTACCGTGTTATAATGTATTTTCTTGGTATTCCAGAAGAGAGACTTCTTGTTATAAGGATTATATATTTTTTGACGATCATTTTTAGCCCAGTTTCAATTTTGAAAAAATAGGCTTATGAGATCACCTTTTGTCCGTGTGTGTGTGCGTGTGTGTGTGTGAGAGAGGTGTGTGTGTGTGTGTGTGTCCCCCCCCCCTAATAAAATCTAAACTGCTGGAGCGATTTCAATGAAAGTCGGTACGTTCATAGCACTATTCCCGGCGACCTTGACCGTGCCCTTCAAATTTTCTTACGTCTCACCAATCCAACATGGCGGCTGTGCGAAATATTTCACTAGCATTCAATATCTCCGAAACTATTACCGATATCGCCCTGAAATTGTGTATGGTGATAAAGGGCACTACTAGAAGTTCACCTATGAGACGTTCAAAAACCTGGTGACTACAAAACCAACATGGCGGCCAAGCGAAGTTGAAACTTTTAAATAGACTTTTCTCGTGATTTAACCATCCAAACGTAATAAAACTTGGTACAGCAAATGTTTATACGCATTGTAATGCACTGGAGTCTAATTTAGTTCAATTGTTTGCATACCCTCAAAATGGCGGCTGTGCGAAATATTTCTCTGACATGCTATATCTCCGAAACTATTTGTACGGTGATAAAGGGTACTGATACACGTTTACCTATGTATATTTCATAAACCTCTTAAGTACAAAACGAATATGGCGACCAAGCGAATTTGAAATATTTTAATAGACTTTTCTCGTGATTTAACTCTCTGAGCGCAGTGAAATGTGGTACAGTAAATGATTTTGCAGATTGTAATGCACTGCAGTCTAATTTAATTCAATTGTTTACATAACCTCAAGATGGTGGCTGTGCGAAATTTTAAAATTAAGTTTTTATTTCTTGTGTCGTAATTATGCGATCGAAGTGAAAGTTTGAATAATGAACCTAGGCAATAATTGTCCTTGAATGGTATATAACTACTAGCAGGTACCCGCGGCTTCGCTCGCGTCATAGTCGTGTCATATTGTTATTCAATGAATTGTTGGTTTAACCCCGTTAACACACCTTTAGAATCTGAATATCCAAAAATCCCTCCTTAGTAGACGTTTTCGTCACACAACAAACCTATCCCCAAAATATCATTCTTCTAAGTTCAATAGTTTTGGTTGGTCGATGAGAGTGAATATCCAAAAATCCTTCCTTATTGGACGTTTTTCTTCCAGATTTTCACCCCTCCCCATGGGCCCCTTAAATTGGATTTATGATAAAACAGTCGAACACCTATTTACTTACCGTATTTTTAAGCTGATTTCTTTCCCGCTGAGTTTCAAACTTCAGGCCTATGTCGTTTAAGAGATACACGCTCCGTTAGGAATCCTTCAACCCCCATTATTCACCCCTTTTACTCATAATATACACCACATCGAAAAACCATTAGACATGTGTCAGCTTATTTTTAATGATTAGTTTATATGCCAAGTATCACATCCCCAAATGAAACCACTCGTGAGATATTGTTATTCAAAGAAATGCAAGTTTACCCCCCTTAACACCCCTTTAAAACTTTAATATCCAACAATCATTCCTTAGTGGACGTTTTCGACATACAACGAACATATCCCCAAAATTTCATGTTTCTATCTTCAATAATTTTGGCTGGGCGAATATGAGTGAGTCAGGACATTTTCTTTCATTTATTTTTGAGCATTTCACCCCTCCCCATGAACCCCTTAAATGGGATTTATGAAATAAACGGTCGAACACCTATTTACTTATTTTTTAAACTGATTTCTTCCCGCTGAATTTCAAACATCTCGCTAATGTCGTTTAAGAGATACACGCTCCGATAAGAATTCTTCAACCCCCAATTTTCACCCCTTTCACCTCATAATATACACCATATAGATATACCCTTAGACATATGTCTGCTTATTTTTATTGATTAATTTACATGCTGAATATCACACCCCCAAATGGAACAACTCGTAAGAAATTGTTAATCAATGAACATGATTATCCAAAAATCCATCCCTAGTAGATGTTTTCGACATACAACGAACATATCCCCAAAATTTCATGTTTCTAACTGCAACAGGTTTGGCTGGAGGATGATGAGTGTATATCCAAAAATCCTTCCTTAGTGGACTTCTTTCCCCAGAATTTCACCCCTCCCCATGGGCCCCTAAAATTGGATTTATGAATTATGGTCGACCACCTACTGTATTTGCTTATTTATCAAGTTTATTTTCCCCCTAAGTTTTATACTTTATGCCTCTGTCTTTTAAGAGATACTTGATCCGTTAGGAATCCTTCAACCCCCCACTTTTCACACATTACACCTCATAATATACATTACATCAAAAATTCCTCAGACATGGTGTCATCTTATTCTTAATGATTAGAGTATATGACGATTATCGCATCCCCCAAGGAAACCAATCGGGGGATGTTATTATTCAATTAAATGCAGGTCTACCCCCTTAACACCCCTTTAGAAACGGAATATCCAAAAATCCTTCCTTAGTGGACGTTTTCGACATACAACGAACATAACCCCAAAATTGTATGTTTCTAACTTCAATAATTTTGGCTGGGCGATGATGAGTGAGTGAGTAAGTCAGGACATTTTCCTTCATTTATTTTTAATAATTTCACCCCTCTAATGAACCCCTTAAATTGGATTTAAAAAAACCCGGTCGAACACCTATTTACTTATTTTTAAGCTGTTCTTCCGACCTGAGTTTGATGAGTAAGTGAGTTAATCATTTAGAACACTTTCTTTCCTGTTTCCCCCCCCCCCCCAGAATTTCACCCCTCTCCTAGGGCCACTTAAATTGGATTTATGAAAAAACGGTTGAACACCTATTTACTTATATTTTAAGCTGATTTCTTTCCGCTGAGTTTCAAACTCCTCGCCTATGTCGTTTAAGAGATACACGCTCCGTTAAGAATCCTTCAACCCCCAATTTTCACCCCTTTCGCCTCATAATATACACCACATCGATAAACCCTCAGACACGTGTCTTCTTATTTTTAATGATGACTTTATGTGCCGAGTATCACATCCCCCAATGAAACCAATCGGGAGTTATTGGTATTCAATGAAATGCAGGTTTAACCCCCTTAAGACCCCTTTAGAACCTGAATATTCGAAAATCCTCCCTTAGTGGACGGTTTTGGCATACAATGATCATATCCCTAAAATGTCATGTTTCTAACTTCAATAATTTTGGCTGGGCGGGGGTGAGTGAGTCAGGACTTTTTCTTTCAATTTTCCTTTTTCAGAATTTCACCCCTCCCCATGAACCCCTTAAATTGGGTTTATGAAAAAAACTGTCAAACACCTATTAACTTATTTTTAAGCTATATTTTTCCCTGAGTTTGATGAGTGAGTGAGTGAGTCAATCAGTTAGGACACTTTCTTTCCTGTTTTTGTTTCCACATAATTTCACCCCTCTCCATGGGACCCTTAAATTAGATTTATGAAAAAACGGCTGAACACCTATTTACTTATTTTTCAAGCTGATTTTTTTCCGCTGAGTTTCAAACACCTCGCCTATGTCGTTTAAGAGATACACGGTCCGTTATGAATCCTTCAACCCCCACTTTTCACCCCTTTCACCCCATAATATACACCACATCTAAAAACCCTCAGACACGTGTCATCTTATTTTTAATGATGAGTTTATATGCCGAGTATAACATTCCCCAATGAAACCAATCGGGAGATATTGTTATTCAATGAAATGCAGGTCTACCCCCTTAACACCCCTTTAGAACCTGAATATCCAAAAATCCTTTCTTAGTGCGCCCTTTCGAAATACAGCGAACATATCCCCAAAATTTCATGTTTCTAACTTTAATAGTTTTGGCTGGGCGATGATGAGTCAGTCAGTCAGTCAGTCAGTCAGGACACTTAGTTTTATATCTATACTAGCAGGTACCCGCGGCTTCGCTCGCGTCATAGTCGTGTCATATTGTTATTCAATGAAATGCAGGTGTACCCCCTTAACACCCCTTTAGAAACTGAATATCCAAAAACCCTTCCTTAGTGGGCGTTTTCGACTTACAACGAACATATTCCCAAAATTTCATGTTTCTAGCTTTAATAGTTTTGGCTGGCCGATGATGAGTCAGTCAGTCAGGACACTTGTTTTTATATAAGAGATATGGCCTATACATATAACAATCCTAAATGGCGAGCTTCTGAAATATTTAGACGGTTCTCAATATCTATGAATCTTTTGCAGCATCCAAACTGATTTTTTAATGTTCATACAGACTATGAACATATGTTCACCTATAGCACTTTGAGTAACCTGGTGAGCACAAATCCAACATGGCGGCGACGCGAAGTATAAATATTTAAGTGGACGTTTCTCGCGAATTAACTATCCGAGTGCCGTGAAACGTTGCACGTTGAATGCTTATACAAATCCACTGGCATCTAATTTATTTCAATTGTTTGCATAATCACAAGATGGCTGCTGTGCGTAATTTTAAAATCTCGTTTTTACTTCTTGTGCTCTAATCATGTGATTTAAGTTTGTATACCACACGTACATAATAATCTTAATGTAATACTACAAAAATAAAAATCCAAAATGGCGACCATCTGAAATATTTAGACGGTTCTCAATATCTACGAATCTGTTACAGCAATTAAACTGAAATTTTGTATGTTGATAGAGGCAATTAACATGAGCAGGATATATGAAAATAGGCTGTATAGTTCTTCACGGAACTACTTATTTGTTTTGTTCTTCCAGCTTATTTTTACGTTGTTTTCTCCATTTTCTCAAATGTAATGTGCACACTAAACGTTTCTCATAAGGAGCCGGCATGATAACACGCGGTAGATTGATGTACCAAGTCCCACGGCACTACAGCCCATGAAGGGCCTTGGCCTACCAAGCGACCGCTGCCCAGCCATTTGGCCTGCATATTATGGGGTGAGCGCGTTGTGTTCATATTCGTATACGTGACCGGAGCACTGCCTCAATGTCAGGCAGCTTCTTAATTATCCTTACGAGGCTGAGTGCACCCCGTTCCAGCCCTCTCGTTAGTTTCTAAAATCCCTGACTGAGCCGGGAATCGAACACGAGGCTGGCGTAGACTGATGATTGTTCATCAGAAACTCATCCATATCCGGTTGATTAGATTAGCAGTTTGCCTTTTCTACCACTACAAGCGCTAGTGTGAGTCAATGAAACTCAACCATATCTTGTCTATTAAATTAGCAGTTTGACTATCCTACCACTACAAGCGCTAGTGTGAGTCAATGAAACTCAACCATATCCGGTTGATTAGATTAGCAGTTTGACTTTTCTACCTCTACGAGCGCTAGTGTGAGTCAATGAAACTCAACCATATCTTGTCTATTAAATTAGCAGTTTGACTTTTCTACCTCTACGAGCGCTAGTGTGAGTCAATGAAACTCAACCATGTCCGCTCGATTAAATTAGCAGTTTGACTTTTCTACCACTACGAGCGCTAGTGTGAGTCATTGAAACTCAACCATATCTTGTCTATTAAATTAGCAGTTTGACTTTCCTACCACTACAAGCGCTAGTGTGAGTCAATGAAACTCAACCATATCCGGTTGATTAGATTAGCAGTTTGACTTTTCTACCTCTACGAGCGCTAGTGTGAGTCAATGAAACTCAACCATGTCCGCTCGATTAAATTAGCAGTTTGACTTTTCTACCACTACGAGCGCTAGTGTGAGTCAATGAAACTCAACCATATCCGGTCGATTAGATTAGCAGTTTGACTTTCCTACCACTACGAGCGCTAGTGTGAGTCAATGAAACTCAACCATATCAGGTTGATTAGATTAGCAGTTTGACTTTTCTACCTCTACGAGCGCTAGTGTGAGTCAATGAAACTCAACCATATCCGGTTGATTAGATTAGCAGTTTGACTTTTCTACCTCTACGAGCGCTAGTGTGAGTCAATGAAACTCAACCATGTCCGCTCGATTAAATTAGCAGTTTGACTTTTCTACCACTACGAGCGGTAGTGTGAGTCAATGAAACTCAACCATATCCGGTCGATTAGATTAGCAGTTTGACTTTCCTACCACTACGAGCGCTAGTGTGAGTCAATGAAACTCAACCATATCCGGTTGATTAGATTAGCAGTTTGACTTTTCTACCTCTACGAGCGCTAGTGTGAGTCAATGAAACTCAACCATGTCCGCTCGATTAAATTAGCAGTTTGACTTTTCTACCACTACGAGCGCTAGTGTGAGTCAATGAAACTCAACCATATCCGGTCGATTAGATTAGCAGTTTGACTTTCCTACCACTACGAGCGCTAGTGTGAGTCAATGAAACTCAACCATATCCGGTTGATTAGATTAGCAGTTTGCCTTTTCTACCACTACAAGCGCTAGTGTGAGTCAATGAAACTCAACCATATCTTGTCTATTAAATTAGCAGTTTGACTTTCCTACCACTACAAGCGCTAGTGTGAGTCAATGAAACTCAACCATATCCGGTTGATTAGATTAGCAGTTTGACTTTTCTACCTCTACGAGCGCTAGTGTGAGTCAATGAAACTCAACCATATCCGGTTGATTAGATTAGCAGTTTGACTTTTCTACCTCTACGAGCGCTAGTGTGAGTCAATGAAACTCAACCATGTCCGCTCGATTAAATTAGCAGTTTGACTTTTCTACCACTACGAGCGCTAGTGTGAGTCATTGAAACTCAACCATATCTTGTCTATTAAATTAGCAGTTTGACTTTCCTACCACTACAAGCGCTAGTGTGAGTCAATGAAACTCAACCATATCCGGTTGATTAGATTAGCAGTTTGACTTTTCTACCTCTACGAGCGCTAGTGTGAGTCAATGAAACTCAACCATGTCCGCTCGATTAAATTAGCAGTTTGACTTTTCTACCACTACGAGCGGTAGTGTGAGTCAATGAAACTCAACCATATCCGGTCGATTAGATTAGCAGTTTGACTTTCCTACCACTACGAGCGCTAGTGTGAGTCAATGAAACTCAACCATATCCGGTTGATTAGATTAGCAGTTTGACTTTTCTACCTCTACGAGCGCTAGTGTGAGTCAATGAAACTCAACCATGTCCGCTCGATTAAATTAGCAGTTTGACTTTTCTACCTCTACGAGCGCTAGTGTGAGTCAATGAAACTCAACCATGTCCGGTCGATTAAATTAGCAGTTTGACTTTTCTACCACTATGGGCGCTAGTATGAGTCAATGCAGAGTTTCACAGCCCTTATAAATAACTGCTACTTCCTATGTGGAGATCTTTCAAAAAATCATAAAACTCCTGAAGGTATTGGACCAAGGAACACATTAAATTATGAAAATAAGGTACTTTTCCTAGGATTTGGATTATTAAAAAAACGAGTAAAGAAACAAGCGAAGTCCAGCCTAAGTCTTCAGATTTAAGAGCGTTAAAAATCCCTCAGTATGCCTTCTTTCAGAAGGGAAGTAAAGCCAGCGCGCCTATGTCATAGATTTATGGAATGTAAACGAACCTTCCACTAACTAAACTTCTGAAAAGCAAAATTTGTATTTTAGGTTTGATTAATGCTCTTAAGTTACAACGTTCGTCACCAGGTGCTGGTTGTGATGGCATCTAGTAGTAACCAAGTTCACAGCTAGTGTCGTGGACGGTAGCATTTGGTAGCGAAAGTAGAAACTACTTGAAATTATTATCTGTAGTCCTTACTTGAATTAAAAACAGATAACACACACTAACACAGCCATCACAATTAACACCGGTTATCAGACAGATTCTACAAACACCCAAAGTACACGGGGCTACATGACCATGTTGTCACAGCCCCTAAACTAAGGAACCAACCAACCATAGAAAGACGCGATTTTACGCCCTTTTTCTGGAACTGCATTTAGACAGGAAGTGATTTTCATTTTTTTTTCTAGTTTTTAGTTTGATAGTGCTCTACAAGACAATTTGAAACCTTTCAGGTCCCTTTAGCCCTTCAACCTTTGGTACAATTAAGTAAATTGCTCTATCTACGTTGTTAGCTGCATTGTCTTCTAAGAAGTAATTTCAACATTAACCCTTTGTAGGGCAAAACTCTACCTTTTTTTAATTTTATGTGATTTTACAATTTAATCCACTGTAGTTATTATATTTATTAATAATGTTATTTTTGTTTCTCTAATTATAATATTTATATATTTATTTTAATTTAATTTATGTTATTATAGATTTAATTTTGTTTTTGCAAAAAAAAATTGTAAGTAGACATGAGATCAACACAGGGCGAAAAATTGTGTGTCTGTGAGTCTGTGTCTGTGAGTGTGTGTACTCTGAATGTCTGTTGAACGAAATTTGGTACAGAGGTTGCGCTAGCAAAGGGCACCTCAGTGCCATATTTTATATCGCCGCCATCTTGACGGAAATATAATGGCGGCCACCCAAATGTTCAAAGCTTAAATCAAATTACGACCAACCTAATCATCTGATCTCTACCATTTTTTGCAATATTATACCTTTATATATGAAAAAACCTTTGGGCCCAGCTACAAGGTCATCAGCCCAATTATTTGCGGATGGTGGCCATATATGTGTGCAAGTCGATTCCCCTATCTATACAAACACGGTGAAACCGAATTGAACGAAATTTGGTACAGAGGTAGAACTAGCAAAGGGCACCTCAGTGCCATGTTTTATATCACCGCCATCTTGACGAAAACGTAATGGCGGCCATCCAAATGTTGAAAGCTTAAATCGAATTACGACCAAGCTAATCATCTGATCTCTGCCTAATTTTGCAACATTATTCCTTTATGTAGGAAGAATCATGTGACTGAACTACAAGGTCATCAGCCCAATAATTTGTGGATGGCGGCCATGTATGTGTGCAAATCGATACCCCCTATCTATTCAAACACGGTGAAACCGAATTGAACGAAATTTGGTACAGAGGTAGCACTCGCAAAAGGCAACTCAGTATCATGTTTTATATAATCGCCGTCTTGACGGAAACGTAATGGCGGCCACCCCAATGTTAAAATCTGAAATCAAATTACGACCAACCTAATCGTCAGATCTCTACCAAATTTTTCAACAACATACCTTTATGTGAGAAGTGTTCTTTGAGGAAGCTATAAGGTCATCAGTCCAATAGTTTGCATATGGCGGTCATGTAAGTGTGCAAATCGATTCCTCCTATCATTTCAAACACGGTAAAACCGAATTGAATGACATTTGGCACAGACGTAGCACTAGCAAAGGGCACCTCATATTCATGTTTTATATCGCCGCCATCTTGACGGAAACGGAATGGTTAAAAGCTTAAATCAAATTACGACCAAACTATTCATTTGATCTCTACCAAATTTTGCAACATCATACCTTTTTGTGGGAATGATCTTTTGACTGAACTACAAGGTAATCAGCCCAGTAATTTGCTGATAGTGGCCATGTATGTGTGCAAATCGATTCACCATATCAATTCAAACACGGTGAAACCGAATTGAATGAATTTTTTTACAGAGGTAGCACTAGCAAAGGTCACCTCATATTCATTTTTAATATCCGTATAACACGTTGTATTTCAACAAGCTACTACAACCAACATTCAATGTTACTTCTTGAAAAGGACAAAGAGTTATAACAATACCCATGCATTTAGGAGAAAGTAGGCTATATGTTCTTTACTGAACATCTTGTTTTTATCTAATTTTACATTTTAATCTATTTTAGTTATTATAATTTTTTTTTCACGCGAATTGACCACTTAGGATCACGCAACAACTTTATTTCTTTTTCTTATTCTTTGCCTGGAGTTTCCTCTGTCTCCAATATTCCTTCATGCGTTCACTGGCATTTTTTCTTTGGTCTTCTGTCCAAGTTCGTCCACTTCTCTTAGGTCTTCCTTCATCTTGAAACCCTTCCAGATTGTTCACTTCGCTCTTAAATAAATTTCTTTCTAGCATTTGAGATTCTGTGATGTTTAACTTTTCTAAATCTTTCCTAACTTCCTTAATCCATGTTGTGGTGGTCTTTTTCTTCCAGAGATAGTCGAATATTTGTTTAGTTAATCTATGGTCGTTCATTCTATAGAGATGTCCGAGGAATGTCAGCCTTCTCTTCCGCATAGACGCGGAGATTCTTTCCACGTTCTGGTAGACTTCTCCGTTGCTTCTCAGTCTCCATCCATCTTCAGTCTGAACTGCACCCATGATTTTTCTAAGAATTCTCCTTTCCATGACTTCTAGCTTTTCGAGGCTATAGTTCATCGAGAGGCATTCACTGGCAAAGAGGCACTCTGTTTTTACGACAGTGTTATAATGCCTTATTTTGGCATTCCAGGAGATGCACTTTTTGTTGTAGATATTTTTTGTTAATCCATACGCTCTTTCCATTTTTATAATTCGATCTCCAACAGCTGCTTTTTCTAACCCATTCTCCTGTATAGTCTCTCCTAGGTACTTGAACTTTTTTACCCTTTCAATCCGTCCTATCTCCGTGTCAAGGAACTTTGGTCCATGTTTGTCATTTGTCATAAATTTTGTCTTTTCAAATTATAATTATTAATAATGTTATTTTTTGTTTCTTTAATTTATTTTAATTTTTAATTTATGTTCTTATAGATTTAATTTTGATATTTAACCTATTTTCAATTTTGAAAATATAGGCTTATGAGATCACTTTTTGTCCATGTGTGTGTGCGTGTGTGCGTGTATGTGTGTGTGAGGTGTGTGTGTGTGTCCCCTAATAAAATCTAAACGGCTGGAGAGATTTCACTGAAACTCGCTAAGTTCATAGCACTATTACCAGCGACCTCGACCGTGCCCTTCAAATTTTGTTACGTCTCACCAATCCAACATGGCGGCTGTGCGAAATATTTCACTAGCATTCAATATCTCCGAAACTATTGCCGATATCGCCCTGAAATTGTGTACTGTGATAAAGGGCACTACTAGAAGTTCACCTATGAGACTTTCAAAAACCTGGTGACTACAAAACCAACATGGTGGTCAAGCGAAGATGAGACTTTCAAATAGACTTTTCTCGCGATTTAACTATCCAAACGTAATGAAACTTGGTACAGCAATTGTTTATACACATTGTAATGCACTGAAGTTTAATTTAGTTCAATTGTTTACATAACCTCAAAATGGCGCTTGTGCGAAATATTTCACTGACATTCTATACCTCCGAAACTAATACAGATATCATCATGCAATTTTGTACGGTGATAAAGGGTACTGATACAAGTTTATCTATGTATATTTCATAAACCTGTAAAGTACAAAACGAACATGGCGACCAAGCGAATTTGAAATATTTTAATAGACTTTTCTCGTGAATTTACTCTCTGAACGCCGTGAAATGTGGTACTGTAAATGATTTTGCAGTTTGTAATGCACTGCCGTCTAATTTAATTCAATTGTTTACATAACCTCAAGATGGCGGCTGTGCGAAATTTTAAAATTAAGTTTTTATTTCTTGTGTCGTAATCATGCGATCGAAGTGAAAGTTTGAATAATGAACCTAGGCAATAATTGTCCTTGAATGGTACATAACTCTATGGCCTATACATATAACAATCCTAAATGGCGAGCTTCCGAAATATTTAGACGGTTCTCAATATCTATGAATCTTTTATAGCAACCAAACTGAATTTTTTAATGTTCATAGAGACTATGATCATATATTCACCAATAGGACTTTCAGTAACCTGGTGAGCACAAATCCAACATGGCGGCAACGCGAAGTATAAATATTTAAATGGACGTTTCTCGCGAATTAACTATCCGAGTGCCGTGAAACGTTGCACGCTAAATGCTTATACAAATGTTGATCCACTGGCATCTAATTTATTTCAATTGTTTGCATAATCACAAGATGGTTGCTGTGCGTAATTTTAAAATCTCGTTTTTACTTCTTGTGTTCTAATCATGCGATTGAAGTTTGAATACCACACGTACACAATAATCTTAATGTAATAGTACTAAAATAAAAATCCAGCCTGGCGACCAATTGAAATATTTAGACGGTTCTCAATATCTACGAATCTGTTACAGCAATTAAACTGCAATTTTGTATGTAGATAGAGGCAATTAACATGAGTAGGATATATGAAAATAGGCTGTATTGTTCTTCACGGAACTACTTGTTTTCTATTGAATTAGTTAATTTCCAATTGATTCTACAATTATTTTCATAATTTTTATATTTTTTGTTTTAAATTATATATTTCTTTTATTATTGTAATTTTATTTTTATTATTTTTATGTCTATATTTATATTTTATTTTTACACTTTAATTGTTAATGTTTTTTTTATTTTATTTTATCCAACACATTACGTCAATTAGATACTCATATACTGCAATATTTGATATTTAGAAATACTAGCACTTCGGCATGAAAATTCTCCGAAAATTCAACTACCAGCATCTTTGAAGGTATAAACTGTCCTTATGACAGGTGGTTAATATAGAGACCATTATCCCATAAAGGGTTGAAACCAAGATGTTAGGCCCCTTAAAACAACTATAAAGTTATCTAAATATCCTTCATGTCTCCTTCACTGCAGTGGAAAAGTTTCCAACAGACATTCTGAATATATCAACAGCTGTGTTTTATACCACCTGCCAGATATGTCAATATGCAGTATTTGAACTGAGTCATTCTTCGTGTGCTTAAGAAAATATCGAATCCCCTTTTCTACTCAAGCGTGAATAGAGAACAGTATTTAAATAAGGAGTGATGCATAGGAAGTGTGAGTTCGACATCATGAGGACTATATTGGTAAGTTGTAATAGTACATTATGCAACGAGCCTATACTGGCAATAATTGAGACACAACTAGGTTTATAATTTCCATACGAGTGTCTTAATTACCATTATAGGCGAGTTGCATACGACTGTTTATGTTCGACGATAATTATTATAACTATTTTATGTTTGAATATAAATATTCATAAATATCTGGCAAGATTTCGCCAGTTTTATGCACTGAACAGAGCACATGTGACGCAGAGAATGCCTTGTATTTGGCCATGGTTAGCGTGTCGGTCTACTAACCCAAAGATTGCAGGTTCGCTCCTGGCCGTGGTAAGTGATTTTTTGAAAGGCGGCAAAAATACGACACGATGTTGGCATGTCAAAGAACCCATTTGAATTCAGTATACCGTGTTCATAATGCCAAATTAATCTCGGGAGTTTCCGCCAACACAAAGTTCCTCATTTCTCTACTAGAAAGCGCTATAGTGTTCAAGGAGCTTAGATATCTAACCTCCTTAACTTTCATAGCGATTCAAGGAACAACAAAATTCGACATGCTAGCTACCCTCTGGGTGTCACATTACAAAGCTTGCACCCGGCACCCGAGGCCATACGATATTATTATTATTATTATTATTACGTTGCTATAAGCACGCAAGCTCTTAGTTACGTGTTGTTTGTTAATCTATGCATACTAGATCAGTTGTGTCACAATACGTTGCTATAAGCTTGTAAGCTCTTAGTTACGTGTTGTTTGTTCATCACAATACGTTGCTATAAGAACACAAGCTCCTAGTTACTTGTCGTTTGTTAATCTATGCATACTAGGTCAGTTGTGTCACAATACGCTGCTATAAGAACACAAGCTCCTAGTTACGTGTCGTTTGTTAATCTATGCATACTAGGTCAGTTGTGTCACAATACGTTGCTATAAGAACCCAAGCTCCTAGTTACGTATCATTTGTTAATCTATGCATACTAGGTCAGTTGTGTCACAATACGTTGCTATAAGAACACAAGCTCTTAGTAACGTGTTGTTTGTTAATGTATGCATACTACGTCAGTAGCGACATCTATACGTTGCTATAAGAACACAAGCTCTTAGTAACGTGTTGTTTGTTAATCTATGCATACTAGGTCAGTTGTGTCACAATACGTTGCTATAAGAACACAAGCTCTTAGTAACGTGTTGTTTGTTAATGTATGCATACTACGTCAGTAGCGACATCTATACGTTGCTATAAGAACACAAGCTCTTAGTTACGTATTGTTTGTTAATCTATGCATACTAGGTCAGTTGTGTCACAATGCGTTGCTATAAGAACACAGGCTCCTAGTTACTTGTCGTTTGTTAATCTATGCATACTAGGTCAGTTGTGTCACAATACGCTGCTATAAGAACACAGGCTCCTAGTTACTTGTCGTTTGTTAATCTATGCATACTAGGTCAGTTGTGTCACAATGCGTTGCTATAAGAACACAGGCTCCTAGTTACTTGCCGTTTGTTAATCTATGCATACTAGGTCAGTTGTGTCACAATACGTTGCTATAAGAACCCAAGCTCCTAGTTACGTATCATTTGTTAATCTATGCATACTAGGTCAGTTGTGTCACAATACGTTGCTATAAGAACACAAGCTCTTAGTAACGTGTTGTTTGTTAATGTATGCATACTACGTCAGTAGCGACATCTCTACGTTGCTATAAGAACACAAGCTCCTAGTTACGTGTCGTTCGTTAATCTATGCATACTAGGTCAGTTGTGTCACAATACGTTGCTATAAGAACCCAAGCTCCTAGTTACGTATCATTTGTTAATCTATGCATACTAGGTCAGTTGTGTCACAATACGTTGCTATAAGAACACAAGCTTTTAGTAACGTGTTGTTTGTTAATGTATGTATACTACGTCAGTAGCGACATCTATACGTTGCTATAAGAACACAAGCTCTTAGTTACGTGTCGTTTGTTAATCTATGCATACTAGGTCAGTTGTGTCACAATACGTTGCTATAAGAACGCAAGCTCTTAGTTACGTGTTGTTTGTTAATCTATGCATACTAGGTCAGTAGCGTCATCTATACGTTGCTTGAACGCAAGTTCTTAGTTATGTATTGTTTGTTCATCTAAGCATACTGGGTCAGTAGCGTGGCCTACTCATTGAGATAAGAACGCAAGCTCTTCGTTACGTATCAAAAAATGAGTTACGTGTTGTTTGTTCATCTGTGCATAGTAGGTCATTAGCATAATCTATTCGTTGCTATAAGAACGCAAGCTTATAGTAACTTGTTGTTTGTTCATCTATGCATATTGTAAGATATCTTGAATCCATCTTGAATGTATTCTGCACCCTTGATAACTCAATGAGGTATTCTTGTGTTGGGTTTGATTTCCCCTTTCTTCCAGTGACATAGGGGTGGATACTTTCCTGTTTTCTTTTCTCATCAGCCTTTCAAGACTCAACCTTCTTTCCAAGTCCCTTAGGGTGAATTGATTAGAAGGTTGATAAACTAGATTTTATTTATTTATTTATTTCTTCTTCTCTTTCTTTGAATTTGGCCTACTGTGGACCACGGGAAACATTTATTGATTTGCTGGTCAGTACCTTCTTCTTCACCCAGAATTTCTTCATCCTTTCCCAGTGGTTCCTCCTTCTTTCCTCTGACTTAGTGTTCTTGGTCGTTCTATTAGCTCGAAACACTGCCCTATTCCAGATATCTCTTGAATGTACGCCAACTTCCTCCACATTTTTTTCGTTTCTTCTACCCACATTGTAGTCGCCTTTGACTTGGTGATGAAATTAAAGATTCTTTTTTCTTCTTCTTCGTTTCGGCCAGATATGGGCCACGTTACTTCAACTGTTTCCATCTTTGAGCTTTAATATTTTCCCAGTAGTCCTTCATCCGTTTCCTGTGCGCCTCCTTTCTGTCAGCCGTCCTCTCATTGCCTATTCTCAGTTTTGTTTTTTCTTGGAATCACTGGTGTGCTCTAACAAGGGAAGTCTCTGAACCGGGGAATCGCGGATCCTGCTGGAACATAGCAGATACGTTGTGTGAGTCCAACTAGGCAGAACCGTGAATAAAAATATTTCGAAAATTAACTCCTACCCACCGTAGATGGCAGTAAATACAACAATTTTGAACTGTGCGCGCTGGTTAAGAAGGAGTGTGCCTCACGCCTGATTGGTGGCTCAAAAGTTCACGTTCGAAACGACTGCCCTCCCGTACTCGCGCTCACAAACTGCACTGCGGCATGGGACATTAATGCTGCATCTTTACAATATATAGGTGTCCACGTTCATAGTACTGCTTTCTATACAACCAGTTATGATACCTATAAATACCAATAGCACAACAAATAAACACATTTGTTACAAGAGACGAACGCCAGAAAGCCAGATAGGCACAAAACCATCAACATACCATCCAAACTGTCCAACAGGTCCTGTTCTTGAATGCTGAGAGACCTTTCCATACATTTTCCATACTTTTCCTCCAGTCAATATGTAACTTTTCCAATGTTACTATTCATCATGCAATGCATGGGACACTCACCGTCTGTCGCCTCTCATTCGGGTGATTGTACGCAGTAGGCCGTGCACCACAGTACGGTTAGGATGCAACCTCTGACGCAGCCAATGAAGCTCACGCCGCGCCGCTGGCGCGCCAATTTAAACGTGTAAATCTTAATGTTTCATCTAGTACAAGGAGAAGTTAATTTTCGAAAGATTTTTCTTCACGGTTCTGCCTAGTTGGGCTAACGCAACGTATCTGCAAAGTTCCAGCAGGATCCGCGATTCCCCGGTTCAAAGACTTCCCTTGTAAGTTCCTTCTGGAGAGGAAGACGTTCTGGAATGTCCTCAATAGTACAGTACAGCTGCAGAGAAGAAACCCCGTGCTATGGTTGGCTTTTAGGAAATCGCTATAAAAGCACAAGAAAAGCTTAACTCTAAATTTCAGAATAATTTGCACGATTATTTTGGCGGAAAACTCAAAAAAAAATGAAAAGTAGTTCCGTGAAGAACTATACAGCTTATTTTCATATATCCTACTTATGTTAATTGCCACTATCAACATACACAATTTCAGTTTGATTGCTCTAATAGATTCGTAGATATTGAGAACCGACTTAATATTTCGGATGGTCGCCATGTTGGATTTTATATATGTAGGTCCTAGAGTTATGTACTGTTACATGCAGATTACTGTGAACGTGTAGTATTCAAACTTCAATCGCATAATTAGGACACAAGAAAAAACAAGGAGTTTTTAAAATTTTTCACAGCTGCCATCTTGTGGTTATGGAAGCAATTGAAATAAATTAGATACAAGTGGATTAACATTTGTAAAAGGATTTACTGTACCAAGTTTCACTGCACTCGGATGGTTAAATTGCGAGAAAAACCCATGTGAATACTTATAATTCGCGTCGCTGCCATGTTGGATTTGTGATCACCAGGTTATTTTAAGTCTTATAGGTGAACTTAAGTTCATAGCCCCTATAAACATAAAAGAATTCAGTTTGATTGCTATAATAGATTCGTAGATATTCAGAGTCGTCTGAATATTTCGGATGGTCGCCATGTTGGATTGTTAAATGTATCGGCCATAGAGTCATGTACCATTAAAGGAAAATTATTGCGTAGGTTCATTATTAAAACTTTCACTTCGATCGCTTGATTACGACACAATAAATAAAAACTTAATTTTAAAATTCGCACAGCCGCCATCTTGAGTTTATGTAAACAATTGAACTAAATTAGATACCAGGGCATTACAATGTGTATAAACATTTCCTGTACCAGATTTCATTGCGTTTGGAACATTAAATCGCGAGAAAGGTCTATTTAAAATTTTCAAATTCGCTTGGCCGCCATGTTCGTTTTGTAGTTAACCGCTTTTCGAAAGTCTTATAGATGAACGTCCAGTAGTGCCCTTTATCTCCGTACAAAATTTTAGGGTGTACAGCTAATGGTTTCAGAGATATAGAATGCCGGTGAAATATTTCGCTCATCCGCCATCTTGTGGTTATGTAAACAATTGAACCAAGTTAGATGTCGGTGCATTACAATGTGTATAAACATATATTGTACCAAGTTTTATTGCGTTTGGTTGGTTAAATCGCGAGAAACGTCTATTTAAAAGTCGCTAATTCGCGTGGCCGCCATGTTGGTTTTGTAGTTACCAGTTTTTCAAACGTCACATAGCTGAACTTCTATTTGTTCCCTTTATCTCCGTAATAAATTCCAGGGTGATATCGGTAATAGTTTCGGAGATATTGAATGCTGGTGAAATATTTCGCACAGCCGCCATGTTGGATTGGAGAGACGAAACAAAATTTGAAGGGCACGGTTGAGGTCGCCCGGAATAGTGCTATGAACTTACCGAGTTTCATTGAAATTGCTCCAGCCGTTTAGAATTTATTAGGGACACACACACACACACCTCACACACACACACACACACACGCACACTCGCACGGACAAAAGGTGATCTCATAAGTCTATTTTTTCAAAATTGAAAATAGGCTAATGAAAAGTGATTTTCTCAGAATCGACGTATTTTAAAGAAAAGTTTTTAAACGAAAAACGTAGAGGACATTGTCACCTACAATTTGTCTCATTTATGTCTTGTCATACGTTTTGAAATGCAGAAGCTAGGTGGCGCCAAAGTTTCCAGAAAAGTGTTTTTTCACTCTTTGTCCTAGAAAAAATGTTTTGTTCACAAACAAGCGAATCAGATATTTGTTCCTCCCGAAATTGTCTACAACATTTATAGAAACATTTTTTTTTCTCTGACTTACCGTTCCAAAGTTATAGTCTGCCGATGTGTGAAAATTGTCCGACATAGGTCCCGGTCTAAACTATGCCCACCGCTCTCTCCGCAATAACAATAGTAGCCTTGACTACGCAGCGTTCATTTGCTGCGCTATAACTTTGGAACGGTAAGTCGGAGGAAACAAACGTTTAAATAATTGTTGCAGACAATTTTTAGAGGAACAAATTTCTGATTCACTCTTTTTTGAAGAAACCATTTTTTCTAGGACAAAAAGTGAAAAAAACCACTTTTTTGAAAACCTTAGCGCCACCTAGCTTCTGCATTTCAAAACGTATGACATGACCTCAATGAGGCAAATTGTAGGTGACAATGACCTCTATATTTTTTGTTTAAAAAACTTTTCTTTAAAATGCGTAGATTCAGAGAAAAACGCTTTTCTAATATGTCATGAGTTTTCCGACATGATACTTCAAATTAATCCGAAATTAAGAGTTAAGCTTCTTTTGTGCTTTTCTAACGATTTACAAAATGCCAACCATAGCACGCTTTTTGGAACAAAACCATTACAGCTGTACTGTACTACAAGCGAAATCCCTACTTCAATAGTATCGTTTTCGATCACAGAGAACTATGGTCCCTTGGTTTTCTTGTCTACAAAGTAGGAAAATATGCGGTTGGTCAGTCTCTGCGAGCTTCTTTTATTTATTTTATTTTATTTATTTGTTTTCAGGTGATAACTTTGCTGTCAGCTGTTTTTGCTGTAGCTTTAGCCCAGTTGGGTGGTGCTAGGGGCGGAGGTTGGGGTCGTCAAGAACAGAGGGGAGACCCTGGACTATGGAGAGGTCGTGTTCAATTTGACAACCCTGGACCATTTGGTGGATTAGATCAATGGCGCCGTCCTGGGCAATTTAACGGACCTGATCAATTTGGTAGTCGTGGTCCAATTGGCAACCCTGGACTATTCAGAGGACCTGGTGCATGGGGCGTCTCTGGATTTGATAATCTAGTACCATGGGGAGAAATGCTGCCCAGAGGACCTGCACCACAGCCACCAGCGCAGAGCACAACTACGGCCAGAACTACAACAGCCGCACCACAAGAGAGCAGCACCACTACTTCTACTTCTACAACAACCACCACTCCAGTACCAGAGAGCAGCACCAGCTCCTCTACTGCTACATCCACCCAATCAACAGAGAGCAGCACTGTAGCTATTGAGGCTACGACCACCAACTAATACCACTGTGGTCACCATTCCTTGTAACTAATAAATTACAGAACAATGGGAATACATTTTCATTTGAAATAAACAAATTATTGTTTTTTCTTTAGATTTTCACCCTTTCATCAAACTGAATATTCTGAGGCATTATTTTTAATACACCGACATTTTTAGACTATTTTCAATTTTGAAAAAATAGACTTATGAGATCACCTTTTAACCGTGTGTCTGTGTGTGTGTGTGTGAGGTGTGTGTTCCCCCCTAATAACTTCTAGACGGCTAAAGCAATGTCAATGAAACTCGGTAGGTTCATAGCACTATTCCGGGCGACCCCGACGGTGCCTTTCAAATTTTGTTACGTCTCACCAATCCAACATGGCGGCTATGCGAAATATTTCACCAGCATTCAATATCTCCGAACCTATTCCCGATATCACCCTGGAATTTATCACGGTGTTAAAGGGAACTACTAGAAGTTCACCTATGTGACTTTTGAAAATCTGGTAACTACAAAACCAACATGGCGGCCACGCTAATTTGCGACTTTTAAATAGAAGTTTCTCGCGATTTAACCAACCAAACGCAATAAAAATTGGTACAGTATATGTTTATACACATTGTAATGCACCGACATCCAACTTGGTTCAATTGTTTACATAACCACAAGATGGCGGATGTGCGAAATATTCCACCGGCATTCTATATCTCTGAAACTATTGGCGGTATCACCCTGACATTTTGTACGAAGATAAAGGGCACTACTGGAAGTTCTATAAGACTTTCAAAAACCGGTTAACTACAAAACGAACATGGCGGCCAAGCGAATTTGAAAATTTTAAATAGACCTTTCTCACGATTTAATGATCCTAACGCAATGAAATCTGGTACAGGAAATGTTTATACACATTGTAATGCACTGGTATCTAATTTACTTCAATTGTTTACATAACTTCAAGATGACGGCTTTGCTAATTTTAAAATTAAGTTTTTATATCTTGTGTCGTAATCATGCGATCGAAGTGAAAGTTTGAATAATGAACCTACGCAATGATTTTCCTTTATTTGTACATGACTCTATGGCCTATACATTTAACAATCCAACATGGCGACCATCCGAAATATTTAGACGGCTCTGAATATCTACGAATACATTATAGCAAAAAACTGATTTTTTTATGTTCATAGTGGCTATGAACTTACGTTCACCTATAGGACTTTAAATAACCTGGTGATCACAAATCCAACATGGCGGCGACGCGAAGTATAAATATTCGCAAGGACGTTTCTCGCAATTTAACCATCTGAGTGCAGTGAAACTTGGTACAGTAAATCCTTATACGAATGTTAAACCACTGGCATCTAATTTATTTCAATTGTTTCCATAACCGCAAGATGGCAGCTGTGCGAAATTTTAAAATTTCCTTGCTACTTTTTGCGTCCTAATCATGCGATTGAAGTTTGAACGCTACACTTACACAATAATCTTCATGTGACAGTACATAACTCTAGGACCTACATATATAAAATCCAACATGGTGACCATCCTAAATATTTAGTCGGTTCTCAATATCTACGAATCTATTACTGCAATCAAACTGACATTTTGTATGTTGATAGTGGCAGTTAACATAAGTAGGATATATGAAAATAGGCTGTATAGTTTTTCACGGAACTACTTGTTTTTAAATACAACGATACATTTCACTGGTCAGACTTGAGAGAATATTTTTCTATAGATATCTGTGCTGAATAAAACTTGAAAATGAGTCGACCACACTGTACCAACGTTACGATAGACTTTTTCAAAGAATTCAAGTGTGAAGTTTTGGACCATCTGCCGTTTAGTCCAAACCAGCACTGAATGTTTTCACCTTTTTCGAGAATTAAATGAATGGTTGGGCGGTAACGCCTCGTTAAAAAGGAAACACTTCAGGAGACTGTCCAGACGTATCCCACCTCAGTGGCAGAATTTTTTGCCGAGGGCTTTGGAAAACTGGTGTAACGATACGACAAATGTTTCAATCTTTTTGGCGATTATGTTGAGAGACAAGAATAAAACAAGCAAACATTCAGTATTAATATCAGTTTGGTATGTCAATCTGTTGTTTTTATACAGTCCATCGAAACTTGAAAAAAGGAACAGCGCTCGAATTTATGAACCAATTCTGTCTACAAAATCAAAACATATTGTATTAATAATTACGTTAATTTTGGAAAATGCAGTCTCCTTGTTTAATACAGTGAATACATATTTAAAATTTTCAATATCCTTAATTGATTTATTTTGTTCACAAACTCGTTCATATTGTTTAGATCGTAGGCTTTCGCGGCCGGTGTTTAGTTTATCATCTAAGCCTTCAGGATGGAGCCGTGTCATGTACCGGTGATTGTTTCCCGATATTTCAGCTGTCATTACAGCAGCCTTAATCATGGATACGAGATCGAGTCTGTACTCAAACTGAGCGTTGGTTGTCACTTGAAATTACCTACAGACGTGTGCAAATTATTAGAATAATGCATGCATTTTGTGATTTTTCAAATTACACATACCAGTGATGCCTTGTTTTTTTTTTTTCAAAAAACATACTACAAAACAGCCCGACAACCAAAGAGGTACTCCTTCCACCCCGTCAACATCCACGCGTACCAATCACCGTTCATTTTACGTTGGCTCTTCCCATCCAGTTACAACAGGCTTCTGGAGTACCTTTGGCTCAACCTCAAAGACATTACCGACCTACGGCCGTGCAAGTATACTTGCGCATTGAAATACGTACCCATGGCCAGTAGGCAGTAATGTTCGGTCTTCGAGAGTTAAAAGCTTAGCGTAAGAATCGCTAAAGATCGTATATATATATATTCCATTATGGCATTCCACATCACATACGAGTGTTAAGGTTTTAGTGCCAACTAAAAATTATTGGTAAATCTAAGACACTAAACGCCAATTGAATATTGAAGCTTGATATTTTGTACACCAAAGACAATAATGAAAAATGAAATAAATATGAAAATAAATACGGTAAGGGAAAAAACACAAAATGCATGCATTGTTCTAATAATTTGCATACGTCTGTACTTGATCGCCATTGACGTCACCCTGCTCCCTGATTGGTCCGAGCCCCAGCCAATCACGCGCTAAGAGAACTTTCCAAATGTTTCTAAGCCAGAATCCGTCTTCACGATTGAAATTATTGGGATGCTTCACGATCTCTATTGTCTGTCTAATTATCTTGTTTTGATATTTAGGAACTTAAGCAACAGTTTTGGCCTTATCGAGTTCCACTTATTAATTGTATGAAGGCACTTATAACATGTTAACGTATTTTTAATTTTAACCCCTGGCACTACAGCACGTGAAGGGCCTAGGCCTACCAAGCGACCGCTGCCCAGCCATTTGGCCTGCAGATATTGGGGTGACGCGTGATCAGCGCATCGGGTCCCCTCGGCCGTAAATCTTGGTTTTTGTGATCAGGGCGCTGCCTCACTGTTATACAGCTACTCAATTGTCCTCATGAGGCTGAGTGCACCCCATTCCAGCCCTCACGTCAGTTTCTAGAATCCCTGACGGAGCCGGGAATCGAACCTGGGGCTTCCGGGTGAGAGGCAGGCACGCTACCCCACCACCACGAGGCAATTTATAACAAGTATAAGTGCTTAATATGGTCACGGGCAAGTCTACTCTTTGTGAGACATACTGTTGATTTATCACTTCCATATCACACATACACGCTTATCCTGAGCGATGTCTGAAGGCGATGAACGTTAGAGTATTGTCTGAGATTCCGAGCTTACTCCTACAGTATATAATAATAGTTATTGGCTTTACGTTCCTTTTAACTACCCTGGCTTTTAGAGACGCCGGGATGCCTTATTTTTGCCCGGAAGGGGATCTTAAACGCGCCAGTAAATCTACCGATACGGCTCCCTCGCATTTGCGCACCCTCAAATGCCAGCTGTCTGCGCCAGGATACGAACCTGCAACCTTGGGCCCAGCAAGCTAGAACGTTACCGCTGAGAGCTAAGTCCTACCACTATTCCTCTCAACGACTAAAATAACTTCAAAAATGGCAGTATATTCAATGAAAAATGAAACACGAGTGTAAGCCTCGAAATTGTACAAGTATCCCACTTCTGACACCAGCACAGAACGGTATTATAGCGACACTCTCGTTGCTACTATCATGAACCACTGCGGTTTGTCATTCAATGCGTTGTTATCATTCTCATAGGTCATTTAAATAAAGCAAATAAATTACCATATCCATAAATGTCTTCATTTATATTCACGAAATCCTTGATACCACTCTATTATAATTACTATAATTATAATAATAATAATAATATTAATATCGTATGGCCTTGGGTGCCGGGTGCAAGCTTTGTTATTTGTCACCCAGAGGGCAACTTGCATGTCGAATTTTGTTCTTCCTTGAAGCGCTATGAAAGTCAAGGAGATTAGATATCTAAGCTTTCTGGTAGGGAAATGAGGAACTTTGTTTTGGCGGAAAATCCCGAGATTAATTTTGCTATTTTGAACACTATCTACTGAATTCAAGTGGGTTCTATAACATGCCACATCGTATGACATGGGTTTCGTGATATTTGCCGCCTTTCAAAAATCACTTACCACGGCCAGGAACAAGCCTGCAAGCTTGGAGTTTGTAGTCCGACACGATAACCACTCACCCACCGTGACAAGCATTATATTCACTAATATACTGTACATGTGGCGAGCATATTTTTAAAACAAAAAGTGGCTGCAAAATATGAAGAGTAAGAGTTGCATTTTATTGACTATTTCACGAATAGCCTGGAATTAATATTTAATGCATTCCCTTTATTTTTTGTTATTTCGTTTTTCGTTATCTTAGTTATTGTTGTTTTAAGGGGGCGGAAAATCAAGGTCATTTGACCCCTTTTTAATTCTTATTGGAGAATGATATTTCAATTGTGAGTACAAACACATTTATGTTGTTTTGAGAAACATACCTTCCGGGTCAACAAAAGAAAGATGACGAGCGATGCAATAGTAACTAGGTGTCGGATTTTTATCCATGCTAATTCCAGTTAAATCCCCAGCCCAAAAACATATCAATTATAAAATGAAAAGTAGAAGCCGTGCGGCTTCGGTGGCGTAGTTGGTAGCATGCTGAACTGCTATACCCAAGATCGCGGGTTCAAACCTGGCTGAAGTCGTCGGATTTTTAAGAGCGTTAAAATATTTCTTCTTTCGGGGAAGAAGTCAAGCCAGTGGGCCCATGTCATAGACTTGCGGTGTGTAAAAGAACCTACCACTACAATTGAAGTGTATAGCCGAATTTGTAGATTATATTTGATTAGAGCCGCCTCCGTAGCGTAGCGGTCAGCATGGTTAGCTGCCACCCCGGAGGTCCTGAGTTCGATTCCCGGCTCTGCCACGAAATTTGAAAAGTTGTGCGAGGACTGGAACGGGGTCTACTCAGCCTCGGGTGGCCCAAATGAGTAGAGGGGGTTCGATTCCCCCTCAGCCATCCTCGAAGTGGTTTTCCGTGGTTTCCCACTTCGTCTTCGGGCAAATGCCGGGAAGGTACTTTCTTCAAGGCCACGGCCGCCATCCCTTACCTTCCCTCATGAGGCCCCTGTTTGCTTTGCAGGTGAGGCCACCTGGGCGAGATGCCAATCCCACCTCACCAGTTGTACCTCTTCCGATTCGATGTTCCTAGCTCTAGGACACTGTCCGTATAGGCGGTAGTGGTGAGTTCCCTCACTGAGTCCGTGGGTTCCACCAACCTGGAGGGCAAACGACTAAAAAAAAAAAAAGATTAGAAACGCTCTACGAAGTTTCAACGTTTGCCGCTAGGTGTGAGTAACAGTGGCATCTGGTAGCCAATATTGGAACTACTTGAAATTAAACTTGCTGGGATCCCACGGGCGTTCAATTAAAATACTCTGCTATGCCCTTTGGCTGCAATTCATAGATTATAAAAGTAGAAGTCGTTAATAGACGTAATTAAATGCGCGATTATTATTATTATTATTATTATTATTATTATTATTACTATTATTATTGTTAATATTGAGTTTGACACGCAGTTGGCATAACCTTGAATTCACCTTCATGCCATACACGTGTTTTCGGCAGCTATCCGAAAGTCAATATACGAACAAACAGCAGCTTTTAAGGTTTGCCTAAGAAGTTGACAGGTGTTTTCTATTAATTTCCATGATTAAAGTGCAAATAAGAGGAGTATATAACTCTCGCGAGCAACAAGGGAAGAGAGAGACTGTACTCTTGTTTAAAACCATGAAGACATTCATAGTAAGTAATCAATCAATGTTTTTCAATAATTCGTTCTAAACTTTTTTTAATTGCCTTTCGTTCATTAGTAGGTGAGGAAGAACATTTCTTAATGGATGTAAGATTTGACGTGTTTTATTTTATTTAATCATTTTAGTATCTGTTTGAATATCTATTATATAATACGCTAAGTTCATCCGACAAAAACTCAAGCTCCTGAACCAAAAGGAGTTAGGTCCTTTTTTTTAATTAAAATCTTCAAAATCGTCTCAATAGTACAGGAAAAATCTATAAATATTTTATTTCACAGTTAGCAACATATTATTTCACTGTTAAAAGTATTTTATTTCACAGTTCAAAGTATTCGATTTCTTCGATAATAACAGTTCATTTCACATTTGAAAGCATTTTATTCTACAGTTAAAAGTATTCTATTTCACAGTTGGCAACATATTATTATACAGTTAAAAGTATTCTAGTTCACAGTTAAAAACATTTTATTTCACAGTTAAAAGTATTCTATTTCACAGTTGGAAACATATTATTATACAGTTAAGAGTATTCTAGTTCACAGTCAGCAACATTTTATTTCACAGTTAAAAGTATTCTATTTCACAGTTGGCAACATATTATTATACAGTTAAAAGTTGAGCCATTTTCTTCCACCTGTAGACATCCTTTTTTTTTTCTTTCCTTCGGCGTGCCAATTATCGGAATTGTTCTCTTTTCTTCATGGTTATTACTGGCCAGAATAACCGAGCAGATCAGTGGGCATTTCTATAATTATTGCTGATCAAGGTTCGTTATAGTAATTTCTTGCTATGCCGAATCGTGATTAGTGACACCTCTTCCCTTTTATCTTCTCTTTTTCCGTCACCAGTGGCAATCCATTGTTAGTGTCAAGGGAGTCTTCTGTTTTTTATCTTCCATGTAGGAATTTATATTTTGAGCTCCCGCTCTCGTTTTCGAGATGCCGTGCTTTCTTTCCGTTTTTATCCCTTAATTCAATTTATTAACATCAGGTTTAATAAAATTATTAAATATCCATTGGTATTTCATTTAGTTTAAACGTCAATAAGGAAAGCTCTTAAGGGAACCAGGTAGTGTGGAATGACCGAAAATAGCATTTTTTGTTTTTAGGTTCAGGAAATTCTCCATACTTTCCCGATTACACCTATATTATAACACATACGTATAGAAACCATATTTGAGGTCATTATTGATATTTTAATGTAACCATGCATACGTCAATTACATGAAACTACTGAATCATTAATGTTAATTTTCTCAAGATTTAAAATTTTCGATATTTTGAACCTTTTTCTCAGGAACTACATGACTGATCAAGTTGAAATTTTCTGAAGTTATGGATGCTTACAAACCAAAAGCTGCAAAGCAAAATGGAAGTAATCGGAAAAAAAAATATTACAATTAAAACGAAAAAATACAATGGCGTGGTATATTAATGTCCACAAAGATCTGAAAGGAATGGGGATACGAGCAGAAGATGCACAAGACCGAAATCTTTATAGAGCAGCCATCAAGACGTTTGGGACTTTCCGGGACGAAAAATTGACAACTGGTGCGAAAGGGACAGAAGAACGTCGTGCTAAACACAGTGAGCTCATGAAGACAATGTGGTTCAAGCGAAAAATGAACAAATGCCACAAATCGTGGTCCCTAGTTGGCCGATTAACGTAATTGAATGAATTAATGAAAAATGAATTCAAATAAAGGCTAAAAGATATTGACGAAATCAAAAATTCATAAATTCGAAACTAAACGCCTCACAACAATAACTTTGATTCACAAGCTGTATCAATAACATTAAATTACGAATTATAGATTTCACCCAATTATCTATTTTAACACTAGAGAAAGAGGTACCAAAATACAAGTACTCTTCTAAAATTTTCAGAATTTTCAAATGTTCATTATTTTTCAAATATGTTTTCAATTTCTGTAATTCACTATCAAAACACTGCCATGGATATTGTTGATAACTTGTAAAAATTACAAGTTTCTAGTTGTCATTGTTATCTAATAACAAAGCTTTTATTAAACAGTTGCACTGTTGGCTAATCTACACTACCCGGTTCCTTCAAAATAATTAAGTTTATATCACTACGTAATATAGTTAATTCTATTAACCAAAATTATTTTCCAGGCATTGGCGTTGTTATCATCGTTGGGTGTTGTAGCCTTCGCCCACTTTGGTGGACCTGGAGGAATGGGTGGTTATGGACCACCACCTGGTGGAATGGGTGGTTATGGACCATCTCCTTATGGACCACCTCCTGGAGGAATGGGTGGTTATGGACCACCACCTGGTGGAATGGGTGGTTATGGGCCGCCTCCTGGTGGAATGGGTGGTTATGGGCCGCCTCCTCCCCCACCACCCCCACCTGCAACCAACACTAGTAACTCTACACAACCACAACAATATCCAGCGCAACAGTGGGTTTACAACCCCATGACAGGAGGATGGCAGCTGTACCCCTATCCTTACTCTTACAACACTGCTGGTTAACTCACAGCTACTACAGTCTCAAACAATGTTTGAGGATTAGCTTTAGTTGTCTACTGTGATATCTCTTTCTGATACGTTAATTTATTAATGTCATTTACAAGAATTCAAGAGAAGAATTCTTCTGTAATACTATTGACAAATCAATATAATCAAATTACAAACAGATGTGTGCAAATTATTATACTCAAAGTTACTTTGTAATCAGACGTTTTCAACTTACTGTTTATAATATAAGACAGCAAAACTGTTTCGCAAGGTTGTATACAATTATTCCAAATATATAATTGATGAAAGATGGTATATTGGCTTTCACGACCAGTGAATTAAAACTCAGCAATTCCTCTAGGTTTGTGCCGTGTCTTGTGTGGATCGCTTGACGATCGAAACTGGTCATCCAGGTGTGTGGAAGTAGCTACAGACTCAGGCGAGCCGAACATGTCCTCGGACACTCCCGGCACTAAAAGTCATACGATAAATAAATAAATAAATAAATAAATAATAGTGTATTTATTAATCTCATGTAATTTTTAGCCTATTATTCTCATTTTGCAAAAATTAGGAAAAAGTAGACATATGAGAACGATCCGGGAAAATGTGTGTCAGTCTGTCTGTATGTCTGTCTATCTGTCCTTCTGTCTGTCTGTCTGTCTGTCTGTCTGTCTGTCTGTCTGTCTGTGTGTGTGTGTGTGTGCGCGTGTGTGTGTGTCCCTATCAACTCCTAAACGGCTGCAGCTATCGAAACCAAATTTGGTATGAGTAAAGATCTACACCTGAATATCTCAAGGCCATATTTGAAAATGATGTCAGTGCTACCAACTGCTGAAAAATTGCAATTAAAATTTGAGATCCATGTTGGATATCATGGAAGGTATAAATGAGAGCTATTCCAAAATTGGCACACATATAGATAATAATATTTCAGTTTATTTTCCAGGAGGCCATATATGGCAGTGTCGCCAAAATAATTCTAAGCCTGCTGATAGGCCCAATATTAATTGCATGTAACTTATACACTATCAGTTTGATTTCAAATAAATTTCGTGTGTCCTATGTTTACCAACACAGATATGACTGTGCGTATTCTTAAGAGCCACCAGGGCTGCCAACTATAAATAAATGCTCTCTCTATTTTTTAATCCTAATACCAAAAATATATCAAAAAGTATGCAAGCCAACAGCTCGAAACGTTGCACATGTGTAGTACCTGACATTCTACCTTAGTTTGGAGTAACTAATATTCGTCAGTGCTACCAACATGATTCTAAGTCTGCTGATAGGTCCAATTTTTAAATACATGTAACTTCTATACTATTCATTGGATTTCAACCAAATTTCGTATGTGCCATATGTACCATAACAGATATGACCATGCGTCTTCTTAAGAGCTACCAGGGCTGCCAACTGTGAATAAATGCTGTCTCTATTTTTTTACCATACAGTAATATCAATATATGAGAAAGTATGCAAGCCATCAGCTCTAAACTTTTAACACGTTTACTAACTGACATTCTAGACTTATTTGGAGTAACTAATATACGTCAGTGCTGCCATCATTGTTCTAAACCTTCTTATAGGTCCTATTTTTAAATACATGCAACTTCTATAGTAAGAAACGGATTTCATCCAAAATTGGCACAACAATAGATCATAATATCTCAGATTAATTCTCAGCAATAAACGCTTGACATTGTTGCCAACATATTTTTACGCGCACTCATAGATCCAATGTCTAACTATACTCTATGTAACGTGCATTCTATCCATTGGACTTCAACCAAATTTTGTATGTGCATTCTGTAGCGTAAGAGATGGAACTATGGATATATTCAGTCACCAGGGCTGCCAAATGTAGTGCTCTATTAGGCTACACTATGTCAAGTATATATCGAACTAATAAAAAGTTTCGGTATCACCAACTTTCGTGATTATTCTAGATAGGTCTATATAGATTTATCATTGGCATGAATCTTAAATTTTAAGAAAAGTAGGCACTTGAGTTCGTCACGGAACTTCTTGTCGGGTTTTTTTTCTGGATTAGGGAATAACCCATCTCATTTGGGTACAATCGGGTTGTCCGACTGAAAAGATACAAACATTCGTTTACTAAGGCAATACTGAAAATGGCTTCAAACACCATAATATATTTAGTATTATTTCAAACAAAACTATTTATTTCCGATTTTTTGCAAATTGAGAGGTACAAATAAAACGTGTCAAATACTATCGAGATGAAACATGAAAACGTGTAGGTTCGCTTTCGCACAAACCAGAAAGCAAAAACAAACACATGACCAAAAGAGAAAGCAATAAGTAAACTTCAAAAGCAGAAATGAACACAAAGCCGAAAACTCAAAGCAAAATAAAAAATAAAAAATGCAAGAGCAAAAAACAAACACAAAAATATAAAACACAAAGCAAAAACTAAATTTTAAAACAAAATCAAGAACAGAAAACAAACACAGAACCGAAAACTGAAAGCAAAATGCAAAAATAAAATTAAAAATAAGCACAAAACCTAAAACACAAAATAGAAAGCAAAATTTTAAAAAACAAAAGCAGAAGACAAACGCAAAACAAAAAATCAAAAAACACAAAATTAAAAAACAAAAACAAAAGCAGAAAACAAACAAAACCAAAAATCAAAAAAACACAAATTAAAAAATCATAGCAAAATCAGAAAACAAACACAAAACTAAAATGCAAATAACAAAAACAAAACACGAAAGCAAAAGCACAAAACAAAAACAAAATTCAAAAAAAGCAAAATTCAATGACAAAAACAGAAAATGATCACAAGACCAAAAACACAAAGTAGAAAACAAAATTTGAAAAAGCAAAAGGAGAAAACAAGCACAAAACCAAAAAACAAAACACACAAAGCAGTAAAAAAGAAAAGCAGTAAAAAACAAAAACACAACGCAAAGAACAAAAGCAAAATGGGAAAACAAACACAAAACCAAAAAAAAAACATAAGCAAAAGCAGAAAACAAGCACAAAAACAAATAACAAAAAACAAAGCAAAAAAGAAAAGCAGTAAAAAAACAAAAACACAAAGCAAAGAACAAAAGCAAAATCAGAAAACAAACACAAAACAAAAAAAACATAGGCAAAAGCCGAGAAACAAACACAAACCAAAAAAAGCAAAACATTCACACAAAACCAAAAGACAAAAATCACAAAGCAAAACACAAGAGCAAAAGCAGAAAATCATACACATAACCAAAGTACAATACACACAAAGGAGAAAACAAAAGCCAAAGAAGAAAACAAACACAAAACCAATAAACAAAAAGCAAAAAACAAAAGCAAAATCAGGAAACAAACACCAAACCAAAAACACAAAGCAAATAAAAATAAGTATTGTGTATCCCAAAACCCTTCAATCAACAAATTACAACACCAAAACTTTCTTTGTTTGTTTGGAATTGCAACGCCTGCCGGGTACAGCTAGTTTCCAATAAAAACACTTTTGAATTGTTGGTCCTGTTCATTGTAAAAGTAGTAAAACTTTCTTTATAAGAAGAGCTTCTCCTTAAGGGGATATATCTGTATGAGAGGAGATTGCAATTGGGATTCTAACCAGAATCTCTTGTACCCCGGGTAGCCGTGTTATGGTATGTACCCCTGCATCGGAACATCTGCATTTCTGACAAGGGTCCACCTACTACTGTAGTTCATAGTGAAGTGACGTTCAATAACGCCAAGTTCACCATTTATTTGTTGTTGTTGTTCCATTTTAGGGGTTTGCGACATCGTGATCAAGTAGCCCCGTGTACTTGGTTGTGTATAGAATTTGCCTGATAACCTGCGTTATTTTGATAGCTGTATTTGTGTGTATGTATTTCTAATTCAGCTGAGGATTGGGAAGGAGGCTGCCGTACCATCCCAGCATTTGCCCGAAGTAGAAGTGGGAAAGCACTGAAAACCATTTCTAGGATGGCTGGGGTAATAATCGAACCCACCTTTTCTCAGTTTTGTCCCACTAAGCTGAGTGTATCCCGATCATAGCCTTCAGACCAGAATTAAATTCCCTGTCAGAGCCGGGAATCGAACCCAGACGTCCGCGATGACAGCCAATAACGCCAGCCACTACACAACGAGGCGGACCATTTTTATGTTATAGTTGTAAGTCTGTAGCTAGTTATAGTTGTAAGAGTTTAGGTAGTTGGTTGGTTCCTTAGTTTAGGGGCTGCAACAACGCAGTCATGTAGCCCCGTGTACTTTCGATATGTGTGGATTTTGTCTGATAACCGGTGTTAATTGTGATGGCAGTATTAGTGTGTGCTATCTGTGATTCAGATAGAAGGACTGCAGAAGATTAATATTTTCAAGTAGTTCCTACTTTTGCTGCCGACTTGGCTACTAAATGCCATCGAAACCAGCACCTGGCGGCGAACGTTGGAACTAATATAGCGTTATCAATCTAATCTACACATTTTAGCTTCCACAAGTGTAGTTAGTGGATGTTTTTTTCATGCCATTAATCTATGACATGGGACCGCCGGCTTTACTTCCCCTCCGAAGGAAGGCATACTGAGGAATTTAAACGCTCTTAAAAAATCCGACGACTTCGGTCGGATTTGAACCAGCGTTCTTGGCATAGAAGCTCAGCATGCTACCAACTATTCTACCGAAGCCGCTAGAGATTAGGTAGTTACAGTTGTAAGTCTGTAGGTATTTACGTTAGAGTTTGGTTACATTGGAGTCCGATAACCTAGATGTTAACCCCACAATCACCACCACAACAGCTATTGTTTGCTTGGCAGGTATCAAAGCCTCGCTACATCAGCTGCCAATACCCCGGTGCACATGTATGGACACTGTGCGAGTATTAAACAGTCATAACTCACCGCTGTGTATTGTAATATATCTCCATGTCGCGTCTTGTACACTAATAAACTTGAATTAATCTACCCCGCTATTTTTTACAATCCATTATCTCGTAATTTAATATACATCCATGTGTCCATTCATCATGTGCGCATATTGGTAGCACTGTATCAGCTGAAAGACATAGAAATGCAATTTTCAAAACTACACAACATTCAGCACATCGGAGGATTGATCCTGTGATATAAATAAGAGACTGTTGTTATTGAATCTTTATGTTCAACCCTGGTGAAATGTAAATATTATATGTCATTATGATACAGTTTCTCCCACCAATCAGAGCTCAAACAAGATGTTCAGTAAAGAACATATAGCCTACTTTCTCCTAAATGCATGGGTATTGTTATAACTCGTTGTCCTTTTCAAGGAGTATAATTGAATGTTGGTTGTAGTAGCTTGTTGAAATACAACGTTCTATTGACGTCCGAAACGGGGGAGGAGCTTGCGGTCAGCTGTTTGCAATATGGCGGCGAGATAGTGACAGGGTGTGCGTTTGTTATGGCTTCTAATTTATGGTGGCAAAGACTGCATATTTTCTTTCATTGGTAGAAATGTTTTTATAATCAATTTAAATGCAGTGCCTAATTACTAGACTACCAGTTAAAAATATTACCCACCTGTAGATAGTTAATTTACTGTCTGCTGTTACATATATGAAGCCTGTACTTGGGTGCCTAGCGGTATCGATGTTTTTATTAATTTCACAATATATATATATATATATATATATATATATATATATATATATATATATATATCAATATCACATAACACAAAGGACGACTCCCTGATAATAAATTGAATCCAGCAACCCTGAATTTGCATGAATGTTTTGGGTTCAAAGAAGCGTTACTTGGGATGCTCAAATCATACTTCAATATTGCTAATATTGAGCTACATACTTGCTGTTCAAAGGCAAGAATATAAATTCTCTGGCAAATTAAGGCTAGGAACAGCATTTTTCTTAAGTTTTCTAATCATTCGACTATTGTCAATCGGAAGAACCCCTAAAATATGTTTACGAAGAGCGGATTACATTCGGTTCAATGTACGGCACATATGTATTAGGCTACAAGTTTATCAGTAATTTTGATGTAGCTAAATCCTTGTGAATACAAATTAGAGACAATAACTATCAATAATTAACAGTACCGGTGCTTCCGCTGTGGAAAGAAGTCGTCTTCACAACAAGATGTTCAGTAAAGAACATATAGCCTACTTTCTCCTATATGCATGGGTATTGTTATAACTCTTTGTCCTTTTCAAGGAGTATAATTGAATGTTGGTTGTAGTAGCTTGTTGAAATACAACGTGCTATACAGATATTAAACACGAATATCAGGTGCCCTTTGCTAGTGCTACCACAGTACAAAGTTTCATTCTATTCGGTTTCACCGTGTTTGAATTGATATGGTGGATTGATTTGCACACATACATGGCCACTATCTGCAAACTATTGAGCCTATGACCTTGTAGTTCAGTCACAAGATTCTTCCCACAAAAAGGTATGTTGTTGCAAAATTTGGTAGAGGTTAAATAATTAGGTTGGTCGTAATTTGATTTAAGCTTTTAACATTTGGGTGGCCGCCATTCCGTTTCCGTCTAGATGGCGGCTATATAAAACATGACCCTGAGGTGCCCTTTGCTTGTGCTACCTCTGTACCAAATTTCGTTCAATTCGGTTTTACCTTGTTTGAATTGATAGGGGGAATCGATTTTCACACATACATGGCCGCCATATGCAAACAATTGGACTGATGACCTCATAGCTTGGTCAAAAAACGTCTCTCACATAAAGGTAAGAAGTTGCAAAAATTGATAGAGATCAGATGATAAGGTTGATCGTAATTTGATTTAACCTTTCAACATTTAGGTGGCCGCCATTACGATTTCATCAAGATGGCGACGATATAAAACATTCTATTGAGTTGCATTTTGCAGGTGCTACCTCTGTACCGAATTTCGTTCAATTCGGTTTCACCGTGTTTGAATTAATAGGGGGAAACGATTTGGACACTTACATGGCCGCTATCTGCAAACTATTGGGCTGATGGCCTTGTCGTTTGGTCAAAAGATGCTTCCCACATAAAGGTATGTTGTTGAAAAATTCAGTAGAGATCACATGATTAGGTTGGTCGTAATTTTATTTAAGCATTTAACATTTGGGTGGCCGCCATTACGTTTCCGTCAAGATGGCGGCGATATAAAACATGACACTATGGTGCCCTTTGCTAGTGCTACCTCTGTACCAGACAGACATTGAGAGTACACACACTCACACACAGACTCACACACACACATTCACACACACACACACACAATTTTTCGCCCTGTGTTGATCTCATAAGTCTACTTTCATTTTTTGCAAAAATCGAAAGTAGGCTAAAAATGCAGACTGCACACTGTCATGTAACGTGTAACACGTTTTCCAATTGACAGCGCCGAAGCCCATCTTTCTCTCTGAACTTTTTGTACAGGAATGTAGTGAGGAGAATTCGTACCCATTTTATACGATTTGCAACCGTATACAGAGCAGTACCTCCTCGTATTTGACAAATTCCTTTATGTTTCCATCACGCCATCAATGCTTCACCATTAAAATAATCCTCACCAGTCACAATGTTATAGCTTCAACATTCTACCGCGTGGCTGCGCCATCCAACTTTTCTGACGTCAATAGGGATATTAAACATGAATATGAGGTGCCCTTTGCTAGTGCTACCTCTGTAAAAAAAAAAACATTCAATTCGGTTTCACCGTGTTTGAATTGATCTGGGGAATGGATTTGCACACATACATGGCCGCTATTTGCAAACTATTGGGCTGATGACCTTGTAGTCAGTCATAAGATGCTTTCCACAAAAAGGCATGTTGTTGCAAAATCCGGTAGAGATCAAATTATTAGGATGGTCGAAATTTGATTTAAGCTTTTAACATTTGGGTGGCCGTCATTCCGTTTCCGTCAAGATGGCGGCGATATAAAACATGACACTGAGGTGTCCTTTGCTAGTGCTACCTTTGTACCAAATTTCGTTCAATTTGCGCTCACCGTGTTCGAATTGATAGGGGGGGACAGATATTCAGAGTACACACACTCTCTCTCACACACACACACACACACAGACTCACACACACACATACACACACACAGACAGACACACTTTTTTCGCCCTGTAGTGATCTCATAAGTATACTTTCATTTTTTGCAAAAATCGAAAGTAGGCTAAAAACAGTTGTGTGACCAATTAGGCGAGGATAGCATCGCACCTGCACTCACTTCCATTGCCCCATATTTTAAATTTCACTGCGTGGCGAGTGTCATATGTAAGTATTCCAGGAGGCCATGGTCAAATACAGGGTATTCTCTGCGTCCCATGCGTTCTGTTCAGTACATAAAACTGGTGAAATCTCGACAGATATTTATGAATATTTATGTTCGAACATCAAATAGTTATAATTATCGTCGAACATAAACAGTCGTATGCAACTTGCCTATAATGGTAAGTAAGACACTCGTATGGAAATTATAAAACTCGCTACGCTCGTTTAATAAACATACTCGTGTCTTAATTATTGCCATTATAGGATCGTTGCATAATGTACTATTAGAAACTTCGCGACAACGCAATGAGTGTCAGTATGAAGTGTGTAGGCCTACTAGTATGTGTGTGTGTTTTAATGGACGTAGGATATGGGTAAGAAGTGGTATTGCCCTTAAGTTAGGTATTGGTGGGGGCGTCATGGCGCAATGGGCAAGTAGCTTGCCTCTCACCCAGGCGGACCGGGTTATTTCGCCTTGGAGCCCTTCCAAATTTTGAATAATGGTTCGAATTGTATCCCTATCTAACATCTGAATGTTGGACCTTTCTAGAAATATACGACCTTCCTTAATCCATGCCGTAGTTGTTTTCTTGTTCCATAGATATCTTTTTTGGTTATTCTGGTTTTGCCCATTCTGTAACGTGTCCGGGAAATGACAACCTCCTTCTTTTCATACTTTCTGTGTTTTTCTTCACATGTTAGTAGACCTAATTGTTGTTCCGAAGTTTCCATCTAGCCGGTTTCAGTACGGACTGGACCCATGATTTTCCGAAGTATTCTTCCTTCTAGGATCTCCAGCTTCTCCAACTTGTAAATCATTGAGAAGCTATCGCTGGCATCATTATTATTATTATTATTATTATTATTATTATTATTATTACCGTATTATGATCATTGTTCTTCTAAAGGACGGAACAGTGAGGTCATCAGCCCCTATAGTGTAGTTAAGGTTACTCGAGTAAAATACCGAAATTCTAAGCTTACAGAGTAATTATTTCTTTGCCCGACTCCGTGGCTAAAGAGTTAGCACGCTAGGCATTGGCCCAAAGTGCCCCGGGTTCGATCCCGGCCGAGCCATCAGGGATTTTAATCTCCTGGGGTTAATTCCCGTGACTCGGGGACTGGGTGTATGTGCCGTCTGCATCATCACTTCATCCTCATTACGATGCACAGGTCGCCCATGGGCGTCAACTACAAAGACCTGCACTCGGCCTCTCCGGAGGCCACACGATTATTATTATTATTATTATTATTATTATTATTATTATTCCGTTTATTTATACCACACTATTACCATACCCGTTACCGACTTCAGTGGCTACGCTCACTAGGTCATGGGGCCAAACTCTCTGCTAACTCGGTAGACGCGTGGGTGGCTTGAAATGGTTTTCCATGGTTTCTCATTTTCAACAACAGCTAAATGCTGGGACAGTACCAGCTGACAGGCCACGGCCGCTTCCTTCCATATCCTTGCCCAGTTTCATTCATCTTCATCTATTCCATCTCTCATCCCGACGTGCAGGTCGCCCACGGACGTCGACTAGAAAGACCTGCACTCGGCCTCTTAGGAGGCCACACGACAAAAAAAAACATCCCGTTGTTTACAGGTAGGTAGAGTGCCATAAAGGAATGCTGTTATGACAACTTCATGATCATATTCCTTTAAAGAAATTTAAGAAAGAAACGTTTTATGACAGCAAAATGAGGAATTGATATTCCAAGTTTTCACTTTGTCAACACAATATTAGAGAACAATTTATTTCAATTGTTTCCATAACCACAAGATGGCAGCTGTGCGAAATTTTAAAATCTCCTTGTTACTTCTTGGGTCCTAATCATGCGATTGAAGTTTGAATGCTACACGTAGACAATAATCTCCATGTAACAGTACATAACTCTAGGACCTATTATATAAAATCCAACATGGCGACCATCCGAAATATTTAGTCGGTTCTCAATATCTACGAATCTATTACAGCAATCAAACTGAAACTTTGTATGTAGTTAGAGGCAATTAACATAAGTAGGTTATATGAAAATAGGCTGTATAGTTCTTCACGGAACTACTTGTTCTATCTTCTTGACCTGAGATGCTTCATGAAATTTTATCTTTTTGACGAAAACAATTGAAACGTAAATAATAAAATATGAAAGAAATTGAAATTAAAATTGAAAACATACAAATTTTAATAATAAATAACCGTATATAATAACAGAATACATGGAATACAAACATGATGACGAAAAGCACTTAGAAACAAAATATGGGAAGATCAAGAGGTCGGATAAGTTTAAATATCTTGGTGAATGGATCCAGCCTAATGGACTGGATAATGCAGCAAACAAAGGGAGGATCAGAGAGATGGAATTAGCTTATAAATTAGTACAGAATGGGTACAACAAAAGAACAATATCTTACGGAGCGAAGATTAGACACTATACCACGGTTGTCAAGCCTGTTTGATACTGAACCAGAAATGTGAATTAGAGGAACTGGAGAAGAAAGAAAGAAGATCCTGTGGAAGATCTTAGGACCCGAAAATAGAAATGATGGTACATGGCGGAAGAGGCGAAACAAAGATCTTTACGGACAAGCAGAAAAAATCACAGATACTATACGAAAAAGAAGATTGAAGTTCTATGGACACCTTACGAGAATGAGCGATAGTCGACCAACGAAGAAGATCTTTAATTACATCACCAAGATAAAAGCGACTACAAAATGGGTAGATGAAATAAGAAAGGATATGGAGGAAGTTGGGGTCAGTCCAAATGAGATCTGGAACAGAGAGGTGTTTCGAGATACGATTGATGCATTCAAGGGGTTCCAGGAAAAGCAAAGGAGAAGAGCCAAGAACATCTGGTCGGAAGAAAGGAAGAGAATCAAAAGGGAAGAGAATCCACAGCGAAAGGATGAAGAGTTTCTGGGAGCAGAAAAAAGGACTAATCAGCATTTCAATTGTTTCCCGTGGTTCAAAGTAGGCCAAAATCGAACAAAGAAGAAACAAGTAGTTCCGTGAAGAACTATACAGCCTATTTTCATATATCCTACTTATGTTAATTGCCACTATCAACATACACAATTTCAGATTGATTGCTGTAATAGATTCGTAGATATTGAGAACCGACTAAATATTTCGGATGGTCGCCATGTTGGATTTTATATATGTAGGTCCTAGAGTTATGTACTGTTACATGCAGATTATTGTGAACGTGTAGTATTCAAACTTCAATCGCATAATTAGGACACAAGAAAAAACAAGGAGATTTAAAAAATTTTCACAGCCGCCATCTTGAGGTTATGGAAACAATTGAAATAAATTAGATGCCAGTGGATTAACATTCGGATAAAGATTTACTGTACCAAGTTTCACTGCACGCGGATGGTTAAATTGCGAGGAACGTCCGTGTGAATATTTATAATTCGCGTCACCGCCATGTTGGATTTGTGATCACCAGGTTATTTAAAGTCCTATAGGTGAACTTAAGTTCATAGCCCCTATGATCATTAAAAAAATGCAGTTTGATTGCTAAAATAGATTCGTAGATATTCAGTATCGTCTAAATATTTCGGATGGCCGCCATGTTGGATTGTTAAATGTATAGGCCATAGAGTCATGTACCATTAAAGGAAAATTATTGCGTAGGTTCATTATTCAAACTTTCACTTCGATCGCATGACTACATCACAAGAAATAAAAACTTAATTTTAAAATTCGCACTGCCGCCATCTTGAGGTTATGTAAACAATTGAACTAAATTAGATACCAGTGGATTACAATGTGTATAAATATTTCCTGTACCAGGTTTCAATGCGCTTGGAACATTAAACCGCGAGAAAGGTCTATTTAAAATGTTCAAATTCGCTTGGCCGCCATGTTCGTTTTGTAGTTAACCGGTTCTTGAAAATCTTATAGATGGACTTCCAGTAGTGCCCTTTATCTTCATACAAAATTTTAGGGAGATATCGCTAATAGTTTCAGAGATATAGAATGCCGGTGAAATATTTCGCACATCCGCCATCTTGTGATTATGTAAACAATTGAACGAAGTTAGATGTCGGTGCATTACAATGTGTATAAACATATACTGTACCAAGTTTCATTGCGTTTGGTTGGTCAAATCGCGAGAAAAGTCTATTTAAAAGTCGCAAATTCGCTTGGCCGCCATGTTGGTTTTGTAGTCACCAGGTATTCAAAAGTCACATAAGTGAACTTATAGTAGTTCCCTCTATCACCATAGAAAATGGTAGGGTAATATCGGTAATAGTTTCGGAGATATTGAATGCTGGTGAAATATTTCGCACAGCCGCCATGTTGGATTGGTGAGTCGTAACAAAATTTGAAGGGCACGGTCGAGGTCGCCGGGAATAGTGCTATGAACTTTCCGAGTTTCATTGAAATCGCACCTGCCGTTTAGATTTTATTAGGGGGACACACACACACGAATCACACACACACACACACACGCACACACACACGGACAAAAGCTGATCTCATAAGCCTATTTTTTCAAAATTGAAAATAGGCTAAAAATAAATAAGCTTATTAAATAGAATTATAAAATAACAATAGATATTATTCAGGACAGACTACTTTTCAGAAATATGATCAAAAATGTCAATGGTTTCCAGAAGGAAAAGAAGAAGCGGGTTAACATATGGACTCAAGAGAGAAGAAGGAGACAAAGTGAAGGCAAGAAAGGATAAAGGAAATAAAGAGACTGTGAATGCAATGGGTTATTTTACGCGTTCCAAAGATGGCCAAAATCGAGGAAAGAAGAAAAAGAAGGAGAAGAAGAATAAATTAAGATCATAAAAATAATATAAAAACAAGAACTTCCGTGACGAACTAAAGAGCCTAATTTTCTTAAAATTTAAGATTCATGCCAATGATTAGTCTATATGGATCTATCTAGAATAATGACGAAATTAAGTTGGTAATATCGACATTTCTAATAGTTCGAAATATTGTATACCTGGCACAATGTAGCCTAATAGAGAACTACAGTTGGCAGCCCTGGTGACTGAATATATATTTAGTTCCATCTCTTAAGGTACCGAATACAAAATTTGGTTGAAGTCCAATGGATAGCATGGACGTTACATGCAGTTAAACATTGGATCTAACAGCGCGCGTAAAATCATGTTAGCAACAATGACATACATGTATTGGTCAGAAATAATCTGAAATAATATGATCTATTGTTGTGTCAATTTTGAATGAAATCCATTAGTTAGTATAGAAGTTACATGCATTTTAAAATTGGACCTATCAGCAGGCTTAGAATCATGTTGGCAGCACTGACGTATATTAGTTACTCCAAATGAATCTAGAATGCCAGGTACTATACGCGAGCAAAGTTTAAAGATATTGGCTTGCATACTTTCTGATATATTGATATTAGGGTAACAATAATAGAGACAGTATTTATTAACAGTTGGCAGCCCTGATTACCAATAAGAATCGGCATAGTCATATCTGTTATGGTACATATAGCACACACGAAATTTGGTTGAAATCCAAATGATAGTATAGAAGTTACGTGTATTTCAATTTGGACCTCTCAGCAGGCTTAGAATCATGTTGGTAGCACTGATGTATATAAGTTACTCCAAATTAATATAGAATGTCAGGTACTATACGTGTGTATATTTTAAAGCTGTCGGCTTGCATACTTTCTGATGTATGGGTATTTGGATTTAAAAAATTGAGAGCATTTTTTACAGTTGGCAGCCCTGGTGGCTCTTAAGAGTACGCTCAGTCATATCTGTTTATGTACACATTGCACATACGAAATTTGGTTGAAATACAATTGATAGTGTAGAAGTTATATGCATTTAAAATTTGGTCCTATCAGCAGGCTTAGAATCATTTTGGCAACACTTCCATGTATGGCCTCTTGGAAATTAAACTGCAATTTTATTGTCTATATGTGTGCCAATTTTGAAATAGCTCCCATTCATACCTTCCAAGATATCCAGCATGGAGCTCAAATTCCAATTGCGATTTTTCAGCAGTTGGTAGCACTGATATAATTTTTAAATATGGCCGTGAGATATTCAGGTATAGATGTTTACTCCTACCAAATTTTGTTTCGATTGCTTTAGCCGTTTAGGAGTTGATAGGGGGACACACACACACAGCCAGACAGACAGAGAGACAGAAGGACAGACAGACAGAACGACAGACAGACAGACACACATTTGCCCGATCTCATAAGTCTACTTTTTCCTCATTTTTGCAAAATGTGAAAAGTAGGCTAAAAATTAAATTATAAAAACATTTTAACATAAAAATGTAACAGATAACATAAAATTAAAATTAATTAATTAATTAAAAGTTGGCTAAAATAATTAAATTCAAATAAATACAAATAAAATATTGTAATAATAGTTCTGCCCAATAAAGGGTGAAAACAGCAATTATCATAATTGTATTCTCATTATTGCCCTTATGATTAGGGGCAAATGACCTAGATGAGGTTTCCCCTGTAAACAACAGTCATCATTATCTGTTTATTGGTGAGGTGTCACGTGTTTTTCACTCGTCCCATCACATGAGCAACAATGTCGCTCGCTCAGTAGGGATTTGAATAACAAGCTGTATCATTACCAGAGCAGGTTAATTACCGAGGGTGTGTTGTCCGCACCTGTCTGCCACCTACTGGATAGGCCTGTCCCCAGAGTCTACACACATCACTAGCCACCAAATATGGGGGAAATGACAATCTTCTACATTAGCTAGGGAACTGGATTATTCCAACTAGGGCTGGTAATTTTAACAGATTAATTTCAATTATCGAATAATCGATAAATCAAAGCATAACAATCGATTAATTGCTACAATTAACGATTAATCGAATGTGCGTTTCGTCGATTAATCGGTTAGTCTATTGTTTGTTGTATCGATTAATCGATGTACTTCGCTCCTTTCACTACGCTCCTACTTAAGCAAAACAGACATTTCATTAATTAAAATACATTTTATTATATATTTTTATGTTCGACGATGTCGAAATGTAATCATTATATGTCAGAAAACTGTATCATAATGAGGCTCATTATAACATTATTTTTCATTATGAAACAGTTTCTCCCACCAATCGGAGCTCAAGAAACAGTTAAGTGACCAAATAGGTAAGGATACCTTCGCGCATGCTCTAAAAATCCAACATGTATATATAAATTACCGAAAGTGCACCGTCCATATGTTCGCGTAAATAAACTGGTGAATACGAGACAAGAAATAGCACTGTACCTTAATATCCCCAAATCCAATTTCTACACAGCGCGTTGCTTTCAAACGACTTCGGTGACAGATTTACTGAATACTGGTGCACAATCTGAACATATGGCATTGAAGCACACAGAGTGCATGCGTCGGTCGGTCAGTGAGCTTGGAAAACAGATATCCTACCCAGCACTGCACTCCAATCACAACATTTTAGTGACTGAATCTCAACAGATATTTATGAATATTTATGTTAAAACATATACCGGTAATAAAGTTATAATTATCGCCGAACATAAACAGTCGTATGGAAATAATTAAACTCGCTTACGCTCGTTTTATAAACATACTCGTGTCTTAATTTTTGCCATCACAGGCTCGTTGCATTATGTACTATTAGCCTACTATTCACATTTTGCAAAAATTAGGAAAAATAGACTTATGAGATCAATCCGGGTAAATGTGTGTCTGTCTGTCCTTCTGACTGTCTGTCAGTGTGGGAGTCCCCCCACCCTATCAACTCATAACGGCTGCAGCAATCGAAACCAAATTTGAATATCTCAAGCTCATATTTGAAAATGATATCCGTACTACCAACTGCTGAAAAACCGCAATTGAAATTTGAGCTCCATGTTGGATATCTTGGAAGGTATGGATTGGAGCTATTCCAAAATTGGCAAACATATATAATAATATATCAGTTTAATTTCAAGGACGCCATGCATGGCAGTGTTGCCAAAATGATTCTAAACCTGCTGATAGGTCCAATTTTTAAATGCATATAACTTCTACACTATCGATTGGATTTCATCCAAATTTCGTATGTACTATGTGTACATAAACAGATATGACTGAGCGTATTCTTAAGAGCTACCAGGGCTGCCAACTGTTAATAAATGCTCTCTCTCTCTATCTTTATCCAAATACCATTATATCAGAAAATATGCAAGTCGGCAGCTCTAAACTATGCACACGTATACTGTAGTACTTGATATTCTAGATTAATTTGGAGTAACTAATATACGTCAGCGCTATCAACATTATTCTAAGCCTGCTGATAGGACCAACTTTTAAATACATGTAACTTCTATACTATCAATTAGATTTCAACTACATTTCGTATGTGCTATGTGTACCATACAGATACGACTATGCGTATTCTTAAGAGAAACCAGGGTTTCCAACTGTTAGTACATGATGTCTCTATTTTGTACCCTAATATCAATATATCAGAAAGTATGCAAGCCAACAGCTCTATATTTTTCACACGTATAGTACCTGACATTCTAGATTAATTTGGAATAACTAATATACGCCAGTGCTGCCAACATGATTCTAAGCCTGCTAATAAGTCCAATTCTAAAATACGTGTAACTTCTATCGTAACAAATGGATTTCATCCAAAATTGGCACTATAATAGATCACAATATTTCAGATTATTTCTGACCAATACATAGGCCTACATGACATTGTTGCCAACATGATATTACGCGCAGTGATAGATCCAATGTCTAACTGCATGTAACTTCCAGGCTATCCATTGGACTTCAACCAAATATTATATTTTGTACCTTGAGATGGTGCTAAGAATATATTGAGTAACCAGGGCTGCCAACTGTAGTGCTCTATTAGGCTACGCTCTTTCAAGTATAATTCGAAGTAATTAGAAATTTCGATATTACCAACTTAATTTCGTCATTATTCTAGATAGGTCCATATAGATTAATCATTGGCATGAAGCTTAAATTTTAAGAAAAGTAGGCTCTTCAGTTCGTCACGGAACTTCTTGTTAAGTAATGTACAGTCTATCTGAAAACTGGGATAAAACAAACTAAATTATAAAAAGTGAATAAAAAGTGGCTTCGGTGGCGTAGTTGGTAGCATGCTGAACTGCTTTGCCCAAGATCGCGGGTTCAAACCCGGCCGAAGTCGTCAGATCTTTTAAGAATGTTATAATCCTTCATTAGTCCTCCCTTTGGAGGGGAAGTAAAGACGGCGGTCCCATGTCATAGCTTTATGGCATGTAAAAGATCCTTCCACTAACTAAATTTTTGTGAAGCTAAATTTTTAGGTTAGAAATGGTTTGGGCATGTGCATAGGATGGAGGAGAATAGAATCCCCAGACAATGCTTGGAAATGGCAATACTGCAGGATGTGGAAGGAGAGGAACTCTATAACAACAAGAACCGATGGAGGCATATTGTCCATAAATATCCTACCTGGCCCGCTGGAAGGATACCCAGATGATGATGATTTCATTGAAACGCTCTATCAAAGTTCAAACGTTCACGACTAGGTCAGTGACATCCGGTAGCGAAATTTTGAACTACTTGAAATTCAACGGAATTTGTAGCTCACCCCATGGGTGTCCTCATGAAGTAGCTACAGCCTCTGGCGAGCTGTACATGTCCTCGGACATTCCTGGCACTAAAAGCCACATGCTAAATAAAATAATAATTGTTTTCCAGATTCTTAATTTCATCCTGTATATACATGTATATTAATTAATTTCGTTTCTCAACACTTAGTGTTATTAGATTAGTTTCTTAAAAGGGTGGAGGTACACCTTTACAAGTGTAAAAACCACAGATATTTAAAATAGATTTCCTCGGTATTCCTTTGTTCTGTTGATATGAAAGTTTGCACACTCTTAGTACTGTACTTTATCTTTAGTTTTCAACGTGAATATTTGCAATTAACTTTCCGTAGTTATTAAAAAATATTCTAAAAATTTGAGTAATTTATACATTAATCGTGTTTTTCCTTGATAATCTCTACAAAACTTCACATTTCTGGAAAATTATTGTTTTAGAATGTTCATAATACGTGTGTTTAACAACGTGAAGTAACATCTTTTGTCTATCTTTTGAAATAATATTTTTTGTCCCTTTTTTATAAGAGTAGTTTTTGTTGACATTCTTTTTGACATTATAGTGAGCTATGTTTACTCAGAAAATACAAAAAACAAATGTTACAGCAAAGGTTCTAGTTCACATTCTTAAGACACAAAAGATACATGTGAACACAAAATTTCATCAAAATATCTCAAAAATCTTTCCTCCTATTGGTAAGTTTAACGCTCGTTCCACAAATTTTATTTTTTTCTTTTGTTTTCCTTCATAACTCAAACATTTTTAGATATGTTGATGAAATTTTGTATTCACATGTATCGCTTGTGTCTTAAGTATTTGAACTAGAACAATTGCTGTAACATGAGTGAACAAAAAACATCTACTCTTATAAAAAAGTGGAGAAAAAAATATTATTCCAAAGGATAGACAAAAGATGTTAGTTTACATTGTTAACACAAGCAATATGAACATTCTAAAACAATAATCTTCCATAATGTGAAGTTTTGTACAAATTATCAAGGAAAAGCATGATCAATGTATATATTACTCCAATTTTTTAATTTTTTCCCCATTATAGGTCCTTGGGATATTATCGTCCCACCATGTATTTATAGAACGGTGTTAGGGAGAGAATCTTTCCACCCCTTTCATTTTAAGCAGTTCCACAAGCATCCACAAGCTAGGTGCAAAGAAATATTGAAAACCCATTAATTTGATGTATACTGTCATCAGAAACCAAAGGTGGGAAGCATATATCCCAGTGGTCTCCACAGTGCACGTGCTCGCCAGTTCGGTTGTGTTGAGTGAAAGAAATGCATTGTTTTACAGAAGAAGGTGTTTTTATTGAAGATAAGAGATTTGTAAACGTTGGTATATAACTGAAATACAATGTTAATAATGGTTTTGGTCACTTGAGTAAATATATTTCAGCGAGAATGGAAATAATTATCCTGCTCAGGGTGTTTGCCATAGAATAGAAGATTTTTAATTAATTTTCTGTGTTTTTAGTAAATACTATTTTGAAATCATTGAATTAAAATCGAATATACTAACTTTTAACATTCCAAAATCACTTTTATATTTTTCGTGCAGTTTTCGGCAAAGATGTTATAGGTCACTGACCTTGTGTTGCGTGGGAGTTACGTTTTTTATTAAATTATAGAGCGTGATGGGTGTTTATATATATTATATCCTGTTAAATAAACCTCATTATTGAGTGATAAACACAGTATCATCATAATTTGGAGGTGGGAGATTATTACCCCATTTCTCATTTAAGAAAACATATTGTCGGGTGTGGGCAGTGGGATAATAATTTCCCACCCCATCTATATATATAAAAATCAATGTAACGTGATAGTTTGTCTGTGGGTATGTCTGTCTCCTATGCGTTCATATACCATTCGTCCGATTGCGATGAAACTTGGGTGAGATGTTGAGTACACTCCAAGGAAGGTTTCTGACTTAGTAAATCCATTTTACAATAGGTAGCGCACGCGTAGATTCAACAAATGAGCGACGATGCGCGAAGAATTTCAACAAAGTCCCGTATGTGTTCATATACCATTCGTCCGATAGCGATGAAACTTGGGTGAGATGTTGAGTACACTCCAAGGAAGGTTTCTGACTTAGTAAATCCATTTTACAATAGGTAGCGCACGCGTAGATTCAACAAATGAGTGACGATGCGCGAAGCGTTTCAAACAAGTCCCGTATGTGTTCATATACCATTCGTCCGATAGCGATGAAACTTGGGTGAGATGTTGTATACACTTACGTGAAGGTTTCAAAATTAGTGAATACATTTCACAGTAGATAGCGCACGAGTAGATTCAACAAATGAGCGACGACACGCAAAGTGTTTCAAAAAGGTCCCGTATGCATTCATATACCATTCGTCCGATAGCTATGAAACTTGCGTAAAATGTTGTGTACACTTCAGGGAAATTTTCTGGCTTAGTAAATCCACTTTACAATGGGCAGCGCACGAGTAGATTCAACAAATGAGCTACGACGCGCGAAGCATTTCAACAAAGTCACGTATGCGTTCATATACCATTCGTCCGATAGCGCTGAAACTTGGGTGAGATGTTGTGAACATTCCAGGGAAGGTTTCTGGCTTAGTACGTACATTTTACAATAGTTATCGCACCAGTAGATTAAACAAATGAGCGATGACACGCGAAGCGTTTCAACAAAGTCCCGTATAAAGTCATATACCAGTCGTCTGATAGTGATAAATGTTTGGTGAATTGTTGTGTACACTCCAGGAAAGGTTTCTGGCTAAGTAAATCCATTTTACAATACGAAGCGCACGTTTATATTCAACAAATGAGTGACTACGCGCGAAGCGTTTCGACAACGTCCTGTATACGTTCACATACCATTCATCCGATTGCGATGAAACTTGGGTGAGATGTTGTGTACACTCCAGGGGAGGTTTCTGGCTTAGTACATACATTTTACAATAGGTATCGCACCAGTAGATTCAACAAATGAGCGATGACACGCGACGCGTTTCAACAAAGTCCCGTATAAAGTCATATACCAGTCGTCTGATAGTGATAAATGTTTGGTGAATTGTTGTGTACACTCCAGGAAAGGTTTCTGGCTAAGTAAATCCATTTTACAATACGAAGCGCACGTTTATATTCAACAAATGAGTGACTACGCGCGAAGCGTTTCGACAACGTCCTGTATACGTTCACATACCATTCATCCGATTGCGATGAAACTTGGGTGAGATGTAGTGTACACTCCAGGGAAGGTTTCTGGCTGAGTACATCCATATTACAATATGTAGCGCAAGAGTAGAATCAACAAATGAGCGACGACACGCAAAGCGTTTCAACCAAGTCCCGTATGCATTCATGTACCATTCGTCCGTAGCTATGAAACTTGGGTGAGATGTTGTGTACACGTCATGGAGAATTTCTGGCTTAGTAAATCCACTATACAATATGCAGCGCACAAGTTGATTCAACAAATGAGGGACGACGCGCGAAGGGTTTCAACAAAGTCCCGTATAAGGTCATATACCATTCTGCCGTTAGCGGTGAAACTTGGGTGAAATATGTTGGACACTCCAAGGAAGGTTTCTGGCTTAGTAAATACATTTCACAGTAGGTAGCACACGAGTAGATTCGACAAATGAACGACGACATACAGAGCGTTTCAATACAGTCCCCTATGTCTTCATATCCCATTAGTCCGATAGCGATGAAACTTGGGTGAGATGTTGTGGACACTTACGTGACGGTTTCTAACTTAGTAAATACATTGTACAGTAGGTAGCGCACGAGTAGATTCAACAAATGAGTGACGGAGCGCGAATCGTTTATTCAAAATCAGGTATGCGGTCATATACTATTCATCCGATTGCGATGAAACATTCAACAGTTATTGTGTACCCGCCAGGGAAGGGGACTTAGTAAATCCATTTCACAATAAGTAGCGCAAGAGTAGATGCAACAAATGGGTACGACGCGCGAAGCGTTTCAACAAAATCCCCTATTGCGTTCATATAACATTCTTCGATTGCGATGAAACCTTGATGAGTTATTGTGTACACGCCAGGGAAGGGCTTCGACTTAGTAATACATTTCTCAATAGGTAGCGCACGAGTAGATTCAACACATGAGTGACAGCGCACGAATCGTTTCAACAAAAACCCCGTATACGTGCATATACAATTCATCCGATTGCGATGAATCATTGATGAGTTATTGTGTACACGCCAGGGAAGGGTTTTGACTTAGTAAATCCTTTTCACAACAGGTAGCGTACGAGTAGATTCAACAAATGAGTGACAGCGATGAAACTTTTGAAAGTTGTTGTGCACGCTTCCACGAACGGTTCTAAATTAGAAAATCCATTTTACGATAGCTTAGAGGCAGTTAACATGTTGTGTATCCAAAAGCACTTCAAGAAACAGAGTTTCAACGCCAACAACTTTCTTTGATTGGCATTGCAACGCATGCCGGGTACAGCTTGTCTATATATATAAAAATCAATGTAACGTGATAGTTTGTCTGTGGGTATGTATGTCTCCTATGCGTTCATATACCATTCGTCCGATTGCGATGAAACTTGGGTGAGATTTTGAGTACACTCCAAGGAAGGTTTCTGACTGAGTAAATCCATTTTACAATAGGTAGCGCACGCGTAGATTCAACAAATGAGCGACGATGCGCGAAGCATTTCAACAAAGTCCCGTATGTGTTCATATACCATTCGTCCGATAGCGATGAATCTTGGGTGAGATGTTGTGTACACTTACGTGAAGGTTTCAAAATTAGTGAATACATTTCACAGTAGATAGCGCACAAGTAGATCCAACAAATGAGCGACGACACGCAATGCGTTTCAACAAAGTCCAGTATGCATTCATATACCATTCGTCCGATAGCTATGAAACTTGCGTAAAATGTTGTGTACACTACAGGGAAATTTTCTGGCTTAGTACATCCACTTTAGAATAGGCAGCGCACGAGTAGATTCAACAAATGAGCTACGACGCGCGAAGCATTTCAACAAAGTCACGTTTGCGTTCATATACCATTCGTCCGATAGCGATGAAACTAGGCTGAGATTTTGTGTGCACTCCAGGGAAGGTTTCTAGCTTAGTAAATACCTTTAAAAATAGGTAGAGCACGAGTAGAATCAACAAATGAGCAACGGCGCGCGAAGCGTTTCATCAAAGTCCCATATAATTTCATATACCATTCATCCGATAGCGATGAAACTTGGGTGAGATGTTGTGTACACTCCAGGGAAGGTTTCTGGCTAAGTACATACATTTTACAATAGGTATCGCACCAGTAGATTCAACAAATGAGCGATGACACGCGAAGCGTTTCAACAAAGTCCCGTATAAAGTCATATACCAGTCGTCTGATAGTGATAAATGTTTGGTGAATTGTTGTGTACATTCCATGAAAGGTTTCTGGCTAAGTAAATCCATTTTACAATACGAAGCTACGTTTATATTCAACAAATGAGTGACTACGCGCGAAGCGTTTCGACAACGTCCCGTATACGTTCACATACCATTCATCCGATTGCGATGAAACTTGGGTGAGATGTTGTGTACACTCCAGGGAAGGTTTCTGGCTGAGTACATCCATATTACAATATGTAGCGCAAGAGTAGAATCAACAAATGAGCGACGACACGCGAAGCGTTTCAACCAAGTCCCGTATGCATTCATGTACCATTCGTCCGTAGCTATGAAACTTGGGTGAGATGTTGTGTACACGTCATGGAAAATTTCTGGCTTAGTAAATCCACTATACAATATGCAGCGCACAAGTTGATTCAAAAAACGAGGGACGACGCGCGAAGGGTTTCAACAAAGTCCCGTATAAGGTCATATACCATTCTGCCGTTAGCGGTGAAACTTGGGTGAAATATGGTGGACACTCCAAGGAAGGTTTCAGGCTTAGTAAATACATTTCACAGTAGGTAGCACACGAGTAGATTCGACAAATGAACGACGACATGCGGAGCGTTTCCATACAGTCCCCCATGTCTTCATATCCCATCAGTCCGATAGCGATGAAACTTGGGTGAGATGTTGTGGACACTTACGTGACGTTTCTAACTTAGTAAATACATGTTACAGTAGGTAGCGCACGAGTAGATTCAACAAATGAGTGACGGAGCGCGAATCGTTTAAACAAAATCAGGTATGCGTTCATACACACATCAAAAAAAGTTTTGCATCACCTCGGTTCCCAGATCTCCGGCATATAGACGTTGACTGTGTATATTGTATCCAAGATACAGTCCCTTTGACTGTTCATAGATGTCACTAAAACTGCTCAAAGATGTAAACAACCATGCATGAGCAGGGCCTATTAGACGGAGGGGGTACGACAGTCGATCAGTTCCAGTCATTCCACCAGGACGAAGGTACGCTGCTCATGTTGTCTGTAGTTCTGCCATGCCTAGAAGGTCAATACCGCAGTTCGATCGCGTCCGCATTGTTACTTTGTGTCAAGAAGGGCTCTCAACAAGGGAAGTTTCCAGGCGTCTCAGAGTGAACCAAAGCGATGTTGTTCGGACATGGAGGAGGTACAGAGATACAGGAACTGTCGATGACAGGCCTCGCTCAGGCCGCCCAAGGGCTACTACTGTAGTGGATGACCGCTACTTACGGATTGCCGCTCGGAGGAACCCTGACAGCAATGCCACCATGTTGAATAATGCGTTTCGTTCAGCCACAGGACGTCGTGTTTCAACTCAAACTGTGCGCAATAGGCTGCATGATGCGCAACTTCACTCCCGACGTCCATGGCGAGGTCCAGCTTTGCAACCCCGACACCATGCAGCGCGGTACAGATGGGCCCAACAACATGCTGAATGTACCCCACGGAATTGGCATCACGTTCTCTTCACCGATGAGTGTCGCATATGCCTTCAACCAGACAATCGTCGGAGACGTGTTTGGAGGCACCCTGGTCAGGCTGAACGTCTTAGACACACTGTCCAGCGAGTGCAGCAAGGTGGTGGTTCCCTGATGTGTTGGGGTGGCATTATGTGGGGCCGACGTACGCCACTGGTGGTCATGGAAGGCTCCGAAACGGCTTTACGATACCTGAATGACATCCTCCGACCCATAGTGCAACCATATCGGCAGAATATTGGAGAGGCATTTGTCTTCATGGACGACAATTCTCGACCTCATCGTGCACATCTTGTGAATGCGTTCCTTCAAGATAACGACATCGCTCGACTACAGTGGCCAGCATGTTCGCCAGACATGAACCCTATCGAACATGCCTGGGATATGTTGAAAAGGGCTGTTTATGGACGTCTTGACCCACCAACCACTCTGAGAGATTTACGCCGAATTGTCGTTGAGGAGTGGGACAATTTGGACCAACAGTGTCTTGATGAACTTGTGGATAGTATGCCACGGCGAATACAGGCATGCATCAATGCAAGAGGACGTGCTACTGGGTATTAGAGGTAGTGGTGTGTACTGCAATCTGGACCACAAATGCTGAAAGTCTAGCTGTATGATGGTACAACATGCAATGTGTGGGTCTCATGAGCAATAAAACGAGCTGAAATGTTGTTTGTGTTGATCTCTATTCCCTTTGTATTTAACGGTTCCGGAACTCTTGGAACCGAGGTGATGCAAAACTTTTTTTGATGTGTGTATACTATTCATTCGATTGCGATGAAACATTGATCAGTTATTGTGTACCCGCCAGGGAAGGGGACTTAGTAAATCCATTTCACAATAAGTAGTGCAAGAGTAGATGCAACAAATGAGTGACGACGCGCGAAGCGTTTCAACAAAATCCCCTATTGCGTTCATATAACATTCTTCGATTGCGATGAAACCTTTATGAGTTATTGTGTACACGCCAGGGAAGGGCTTCGACTTAGTAATACATTTCTCAATAGGTAGCGCACGAGTAGATTCAACAAATGAGTGACAGCGCACGAATCGTTTAAACAAAACCCCGTATACGTGCATATACAATTCATCCGATTGCGATAAATCATTGATGAGTTATTGTGTACACGCCAGGGAAGGGTTTCGACTTAGTAAATCCATTTCACAACAGGTAGCGTACGAGTAGATTCAACAAATGAGTGACAGCGATGAAACTTTTGAAAGTTGTTGTGCACGCTTCCACGAATGGTTCTAAATTAGAAAATCCATTTTACGATAGCTTAGAGGCAGTTAACATGTTGTGTATCCAAAAGCACTTCAAGAAACAGAATTTCAACGCCAACACTTCCTTTGGTTGGCGTTGCAACGCATGCCGGATACAGCTTGTATTTCATAAAATAGAATCTACACCCGTAAAGTTGTTGCATATTCCTACCCATCTAACACCCCAACTACAAATGTGCAAAAAAAATATTTATACCCCCATTCTTTTGCCCTATAAAGAGTTAATAACTAGGGAAAGTTAATTGCAAATATTCAATTGGAAAACCAAAGATAAAAAGACAGGTCTAGGAGTGTGCAAAATGTCATATCATCAGAACAAAGGGATACCGAGGAAAACTATTTTAAATATATGTGGCTTTTACACTCGTAAAGGTGTTCCTCCCCCCTTGGTTTGATTCTAATTTTTCTGATGGAGATCCCATTGTTGGATCGAAACATGTAGAATACTAATTTGAATAGAATTTGTATTGATTTTAATTAATTATTCAAAACACAATTCAACAAAATAATTAATTACCAAATACATTATTAGAACATTATATAGTATTCTAAGTAGCATAGCCTACTACAAAGGCGAATCAGGGAGATTTATGACCCGGCCCGTCATGACGCGATGTCCCTGGAGCGGAGCCCCAAAGCTCTGAGCTGCAGAGGAGATTGTCAGTGTAATGTTTACCGCGAGAGAGCGCACCTTGGTGGAGAACTCAATTATTGCTACATCAGTAATAATGGTCGCCCTGCGTCCAGTATCTAATTGGAACTTGTACAGGTTTGGTAACCCTGCACACAACCAGCACCCTAAATCAAATTAAGCCACCATCAATCTTCCCTCATCGACCTTCGTATTCTCGTATTGTTGTAATTCCAGGATATAAATTACTTTACATCGGAAATAAATAAATAAATAAATAAATAAATAATAGAGTAGGATTACAAAGTCGAGATCTCAGTATGACGCTTAAGAAAAGAATTGTGAAGTGTTATGTTGTCTCCTCCCTTCCTTATGGTGTTGAAGCTTGGACCTTGTCCGTAGCTACAGAATAGAAGATTCGAGCTTTTGAAATGTGGATATACCGGCGGATTCTTAAAATCTCGTGGACAGAACATGTGAGTAATGCCGAGGTTCTTCAGCGTGTGAGCAGCCAACCTGAGCTGTTAAACACAATTAAGAAGAGGAAATTGGAATATTTGGGACACATGATGAGGAATACAAAATACCGTCTGCTCCAAGTTATACTTCAGGGTAAAATTGAAGGTCAGTGTGGACCGGGAAGGAGACGAATAACTTGGATGGATAATTTAAGAACGTGGTGTGGGTTTGTCTTCCACGGAACGCTTCAGGAAAGCACAGGATAAGAAGGTGTTATCCATGGTGATAGCCAACGTCCGTATCGGATAAGGTAGAAGAAGAAGAAGAAGAAGATTACAAAAATCAGTCCATATTGCGGTTTTCTTTTCACAAACAAGGGAACCGCGCCTACACGTCGTCACCGATATTGTCCAAATGTATGGTATATGCAGGGTTTTTACCAAGACGTGATGGACTTTGAGCAACGTTATCTAGGACAATGATGGGTGATTACATTTGGGGGCTAATACGATAAAGTTCGTACCCATACTGAATATGTAGCAAAATTATTCATGTTTAAAGCTTGTTTTTATTGTCTTTTGAATTGTAGGTTAATGTTAATTTTTTGTAAATAAATATGATGTAAATATATAAATTAACCTGTTTTTTTTTTCGTTTGAACTCATAACAAGAAGTTAAGTGACGAACTAAAGAGCCTACGTTTCTTAAAATTTAAGATTCATGCCAATTATTAATCTAAATGGATCTATCTAGAATAATGACGAAATTAAGTTGCTAATATCGAAATTTCTAATTGGTTCAAAATACAGTTTACCTGGCATAATGTAGCCTAATAGAGCACTACAGTTGGCAGCCCTGGTTACTCAATATATTCTTAGCTCCATCTCTTAAGGTACAAAATATAATATTTGGTTGAAGTCCAATGGCTAGCCTGGAAGTTACATGCAGTTAGACATTGGATCTATCACTGCGCGTAATATCATGTTGGCAACAATCTCATATATGCCTATGTATTGGTCAGAAATAATCTGAAATATTGTGATCTATTATAGTGCCAATTTTGGATGAAATCCATTTGTTACGATAGAAGTTACATGTATTTTAGAATTGGACTTATCAGCAGGCTTAGAATCATGTTGGCAGCACTGACGTATATTAGTTACTCCAAATTAATCTAGAATGCCAGGTACTATACATGTGCCAAGTTTAGAGCTATTGGCTTGCATGCTTTCTGATATATTGATATTAGGGTAACAAAAATAGAGACAGCATTTATTAACAGTTGGCAGCCCTGGATGCTCTTAAGAAGACGCATAATCATATCTGTTATGGTACACATAGCATATACGAAATTTGGTTGAAATCCAAATGATAGTATAGAAGTTACATGTATTTAAAATTGGATCTATCAGCAGGCTTAGAATCACTCACGTATATTATTTACTCTTTATTAATTTAGAATGTCCGATACTATACTTGTGCATAGTTTAAAAATGTCGGATTGCATACTTTCTGATATATTGGTATTTTGATAAAAGAATTTGAGAGCATTCATTAACAGTTGGCAGCCCTAATATCTGCTTATGTATACATAGTACATACGAAGTTTGGTTGAATTCCAATTGATAGTGTAGAAGTTATATGCATTTAAAAATTGGACCTATCAGCAGACTTAGAATCATTTTGGCAACACTGTCATATATGGCCTCCTGGAAATAAAACTGAAATGTTATTATCTATACATGTGCCAATTTTGAAATAGCTCCCATGCATACCTTCCAAGATATCCAACATGGAGCTCAAATTTCAACTGCGATTTTTCAGCAAGTGGCAGCACTGACATCATTTCCAAATACGGCATACCAAATTTTGTTTCGACGGCAGCAGCCGTTTAGGAGTTGATAAGGGGGGGAGGGGAGGGGGGGAGGAACACACACAGCCAGACAGACAGACATACAGACACACAGACACACATTTGCCCACATCGATCTCATAAGCCTACTTTTACCTCATTTTTGCAAAATGTGAAAAGTAGGCAAAAAATAAAGAATTTCCTTTAAATGTGAACTTTCGTTGTGGTAGTTACAAAAACAAACTTTAATAGGTAAACCTTTTTTTTTTTTTTTTCTTTCCTTAGTTAGGCGTACAGAACCCTGACTCAAAATTCGTGTTGACTTTTGTTATTCCTCATAATATAATCCAAACACTCTGTCACGGATTACCTTAATGAAATAACTTCCACAACACAATTTAACAAGATGGTTAACTGTTTATATCTTTCCTGCTATTGTCCCTGGAGCTCAGAACAGTTAGCAGTATCTTGCGGAGCATGACGGAAGCTCTGTATTGCTAACTTAGTTTTGTTGCGGTCCCCGAGGATAACTACAGTGAAAGGAGCCTTCTATATCTGAATGTTATGTTTAACTGAAAGTTGTGACGTCACACTAATGGTAGCAGGATCAGCTAATGAAGGGTGTCTTGGCCTCCTGGGAATGCTGACACTTCGTCACAGACAAGCCTTGCTGTGCCTTGACTTGCGCTAGATAATTCAACGCTAATTCAGTTAAGTACGAGTTCGAATAGGGGTGGGTAATGCTGCTAGCTTGAGTGGTAGCAGGTGGCCATGATGCAATGGTAGCCTATACAGGGTGTCTTTTATGTACCGTTGGAGAATGATAGGTCGTGTAGGGGACGGGTATAGAAGTAATTTGAGATAGAGAACTTGGGGTTGGAGCGGCCTCCTTAACCCCTAAAATAAGGGTTGATTCAGGCCCTCCACCCAAGCCTCTATTACCATTCTCAATTCTTTAGCTCTTGGCAAGATTCATTTCACCATGTGGCGCTGGCGTAATGGATAGCGTTGTGCTGCGAAAGGCCGGTAGTCCCCGGTTCGATTCTGGGCTTGAGCAAAATATTTTTATGTTATTCGTCGTATTGTAGTCATATGATACAGTATGGTGCTACGTTCTTGTTTTTTAATTGTATTGCCTATTAAAGGAAAGTTGTGAACAATTACGAAACTGCGGTAGTTTTAAGATCGTGCCTTCTAATGATTACCCTACGGCAAATATTAAGCTAAGAATGCCTAGCCTAGCTAAACCATACTTTCTCTTGCAAATCAACGTGATTTAAACGTAATAACGGACTTAAACAATTTAATGCTACGAAGTGCACAAAGATCGGTTTAATTTACCGCAGGTATCAATAACATTCTTTTTTCTCCAAAGGTAAATAAAAGACACCCTGTATTGATGCATCTCTACTTAAGCGGCTTCGGTGGCGTAGTCGGAAGCATGCTGAGCTTCTATGCCCAAGATAACGGGTTCAAACCCGGCCGAAGTCGTTGGATTTTTAAGAGCGTTAAAAATCCTTCAGTATGCCTTCCTTCGGAGGGGAAGTAAAGCCGGCGGTCCCATGTCATAGATTTATGGCATGTTAAAGAACCTTCCACTAATCGAACGCATGTGAAGCTCAATTATAGGTTAAAAATTTGAACAACGCTCTTAGGTCCAACGTTCGTCTCCAGGAGCCGACTGCGATGGCGTCTAGTAACCAAGTTCTGAACTAGCATTCGTTGACCATGACGTTAGGCGGCACTTGTAGGAATACTAGAAATTCAATGTCTGCAGTCCTTTCTTGAATTAAAAACAGATAACATACACTAATACAGTCATCACAATTAACACCGGTTATCAGACAGATTCTACACACACCCAAAGTACACGGGACTACATGACCACGTTGTCGCCACCCCTAACCTGAGGAACCAACCAACCATCACCATGAAATTAAGTCCCCGATTCTTGGATGTCACGGGCAATCTCGAGAACCACTGGATGGATTTTGATGCGGTTTTCACCTATCTGTAAAGGATATCTCGAGGGAGGTTTCTGTAGAAAATAATTTATTTTTGACTAGCTGTACCCGGCATGCGTTGCAATGCCAATCAAAGAAAGTGTTGGCATTGTAACTTTGTATGTTGAAGTGCTTTTGGATTCCCAATATTGTTTTTCTTTTTCCGTTAACCACCTCCAAACTATTGTAAAATTAATTTACTATCTCAAACAAATCATGGGAGCGTGCTCAACAACACACCAAATTTTCATCGCAATGAAATGAATGATATATGAACGCATACGGGACTTTGTTGAAACTATTCGAGCGCCGTCACCCATTTGTTGAATATACCCGTACGCTATCTATTGTAAAATGGATTTACTAAGTGAAAACCTTCCCTGGCGTGTACACAACAACTCATGAAAGTTTCATCGCAATCGGATGAATGGCATATGAACGCATACGGGTTTTTGCTTAAACGATTCGAGCGATGACACTCATTTGTTGAATCTACTTGTGCACCCATTGAAAAACGGATTTACTAATTCACACAGCTTCGCAGGACTGGGCTCAACTCCCCAAAGTTTTAGGATAATCGGATGAATGTTATATGAACGCATACGGGACTTGGTGGAAACGATTCACGGGCTGTCGCCCATTAATTGAATCTAATTTTGCGCTACCAATTGTAAAATGGATTTACAAAATCAGAAATCTTTGAGGGAGTGGAAACAACATTTCTCAAAATATCATTGCAATCGCATGAATGGTATATGAACGCATACGGATTTTTTAAAACGATACGCTCGCCGTAACTCATTTGTTGAATCTACTTGTGCGATACCTATTGTAAAGTGGATGTACTAAGCCAGAAACCTTCCCTGAAGTGTACACAACATCTCACCCAAGTTTCATCGCTTTCGGACAAATGGTATATTGCACCCGTTCGTCCTGGGGATGCGATGACCCATCTGCTATTACATCGCATTCCTGGAGTTCCAGGACAGAGCGGAGTTAAATGAACCTCTAGTCAAATAAGGAATGTGTCGGAAATTCAGCTGAGTTATCAAAAAAGCAGTGGGTAACACGAGACAAAGTATCTCTAGGGTCGTTACGGGCTTAAGTTTAATACAAAAATGCAAATATAAATGGGCGCCATCAACTGAATTCCTAGCAAACCACCTCCTTTCCTGGTTAAGCCTTACTCAAGACAAGGAAAGAAAAAGGAAAATCACACCATCATCAGATCACAACTAAGATAAAAACAAATTTATTTCACTTTGATAGTCAGACAGACATTTTAAATATACCTCCTACCTGAGAGTAAGGTCGAATGCCACCGTTAAATTGTCATTGTCCAAAAATCGAACCATCTCTTTTCTAATCAAAAATATTCCATCCACATAAAACAGAAAAATCTCTAAAGTTCTCTTGGGTTCTCAGGATCACTGTAGCACTATGTCTTTCGTCACTGACATTTGTGATACCTGAGACCTAATTTCTCTTTAATTTAACATCATAAATGTGGATTTGAAAAAGTTATTAATCTGTCTAAACATACACATATTATAATCACATATTTTAAATATCACGTATTTTATGGCTTGCATGGCATAAATTAAATGTTGAACATGTTAGTCAAATGCTCCTAAATATCGAATAATCAATTTACACTATTTACATTGTCATTCATAATTACTTGTTTGTGAATTACAGAAAATTCACTTCTCATTGGTCATCATTATCATCATCAAAATTAAATATTTCTCACATTAATTCTCATTTCAAAATTCAACATATTCCTGTCAGAATCATTAATTCATCACCATTAAATCATTTAAATCCTCAACTCAAGTTGCAATTCCTCAAATTATATCTCAATTAAATTTAATTAATTCCATATAAATTCATTAATCATCAGCTTCTTTAGTTAATTATCACCTTCTAATTCAGTTATTCATCATCTATCCAATCATCTATTAATTTATTTAAATCAGTTTATTCATCCAATCTTTAATTCATCCATTTATTTAATTCATTGATTTATTCCAAAATTTAATTTATCAACTTATTTAAATTTTATTCTTCTGGTTATTTAGATTTTCATTATTTCATCTAGTCATTCTGATTTTTATTTCATTAGGTCAGATCATTAATATGCTTAAATTTCAGATTATTATTTCATTAATTATTATTCTCAGAAAACCTTGTGTTATCAACTTTATTTATTTGTTTAATTTCCTAACAAATTGTTTAATGTGGGTTATAGAACGTTGTCTTACAGTTTTATTACTTTCCAAGTTATATCTCGTATTTAATTTTCATGCCAAAAAATAATATTGCCTTCACGACATCACGTTGGATCTGACTATCCACAACGACATTATATATCCTCACATCTTCAAATATCACATTTGAATACCACAATTATTCCACAAAACTTCATAAATATTCAGCACATACAGCATGAATCTCAACAATTACGCTAGACTGGGTTCAACAACCTCATGTCTGCTTCAAAATGCATTAGCAACATTGCAACTATCACTTGGCAACTTCCCCAAAATGCCTATCACAAACTTCACTTAACCATGTTGCATGATCTACAAAAATATATAACTGGCTTCAAATTATCAACGCACACAATCTCCAATAACTGTAATTAATCTGATCACATCTAGACAACTTCTTAAACAATTGGAAAAATATTACCTTAGTAATTCAAGATTTGCTTTCAAATAGCATAAATTCTCTTACAATTCTCATAATTCATATCACAGAAAAACACCAATGTGCTATAATCTCTCATATCAAAATCTGCAATACTGATCTGCCTTAAAATAAATCTGACCATTAATGATTCATCTTACAAGATGCAATTACTTTAAATCCTTCTCAAAGGTATCAAACACAATTATAAAAAATCATCAAAAGCATCAGCTGTAACAGCTGTTAAACTGAAATTACTCTCAAAAGAGTATAGCCACAAAATATTGGATTGGCAAACAAGAATTACAAATGTAACCCTGATGACATTTATCTTTACTTTATTTAACAAAATTTCGACTGATATGTGACTAGTAGTTCCTTGTTTGATTCACTTACAATCTCATGTACACTCGGATGATAAAAATGAGTCCCTCAATGGCAAGTAAGATGAGTAACCACCGTACAATCGTATAAATACGAAAGACCTCGCCCCGTCGACTAATCATGATAGTGCCCTAAGCGATGGGTAAGATGAGTAACCACCATACAATCGTATAAATACGAAAGACCCCATCTCGAAGACTATATGAGTGAATGTACCAGATAGGAATCAACAAGTCTCTAGTTGTCATATAAAAGCGATATTCATTCACTAAAGTGAATAACATCTTAATATCTCCAAACAATCCAATGGAAAAAATCCCTACTGATGAATAATACACACTCGCTAGTATGCAATGAACTGACGAAGTAATTTAGATAATCAATTGCAGATCACGAGTTCGAAATACCCGTTACACAAAAAAAACTATTCATGAAAAATATCCTTGCTGGAAAATTGTCTAAAAGACCAAACATCTGCTTAATAAAGCCAACCAATGGTGAGAATTTCGTATAATGATGCCTGCCATATCATATGGTCTCGCCATATTCTAGCAAAATTTCGAAGCATATAAAGTCAAAGCCATGTCTTAAACAATCGTATCACTCCTATCAGAAAAATATACATGTGTGCCCAGTATTCATGAAAATAATCGTATAAGGTAGTTATAACTCTTACAGTACCTTCTCATAATCAGCTGTTATTAAATTTCAAAGATCGTCGATTTTCCCTATGTAATGAATTTCTCGAAAGATCGGCGTGAATATCATTCCATCCATGCAATGACGATTGCCTTCGAATTCCAAGTGAATCAGCTGGTAGACCTCCTCCTCGTCAGGAATCGAATCCATCGCTCCGTGGTGCCATCGCGTCTCTGTCTGCGTTTACTCCGACATGATAAACTTCTGGTTATCCATAGCGGATATTGTCCAAATCCTCACGAAGAAGTTCATAGAAACAGCGGACCCCCTATTCCTCTTCTATGTTACGCCACTGTTCTATACAACGTTCAGTTTGAGTGTTGAAAGTTCAATTCCCACAGGGGTTTAGTTTTACTTGTAGAAAATAAAATTGTTTTATCAGAGTGTCTAAGTTTATGAAACACCCTGTATCTGTGTTCATACTCGGAAATTCATAACACTTCTTAAGAATGACTTGCATTAATGCACGAGCTAATGTTCCTAAGTGCATATGCTTACAACATTCCGTTTGCTTAGAAATTGTCAATGTTACTTGGAATGCGCTATGAATTGCATAGTCGTAATGTCATTGAGAAAAACTATGTTCTTTCGAAGTTCAAAGTTGCAGTATCACGTAACTATTTGTCTTTATAATTCAAGTGCTGAATAAACGTTCCAACTCAACGTAGTGTTGAAGTTCAGCTTCTGTTATAATGCTTGCGTATAATAATGGGAATTAACCCGCACGGCCCTACTGCTATGCCATAATAATCTCCGCATAAAGCTAGCCTCGCCATGTCGTTCTACGTTGAAATGCAGCTTGGAATAAAGTTCTCCAACTACTCGCAATGCTGTTTTAGAATATCCCGGCCGTCTATGCTTGCTTGCTCCGCAAGTCCGCCTGGCCCACTGACCTACTTGTCGCTCGCCGCTCGGAGAAGCCGAAACTGTCCCCTGCACTTTCCGTGACAGTTTCTGTTCGCTGCTCGGTGAAGCTGAAACTGTCGCCTGCACTTTCCGTGACAGTTTCTGTTCGCTGCACGATCTATACCATGCGCCTGGCGTGTGTTACTCAGCTTGACTTCCTTGCTTGGCTCACAGAGCTAGACTGACAGTTTCTGCACTGTCTCGACCCTTACCTGCTTGGTGCGGTCACGTGGCGTCCTCCCCACCACCGTGGTCTTGCGTCACAAATACAATCTCGAACCCCCATCATCTCGGCTATTAAGTAATAAAATAACTTAAGGGTTATCTGACTTCCTTCAAATTATTACCACATATAATGCATGTTATATCTCCTCTTCTAAGATGTTTAAATACCATGTTTCATATAGATCTTAATAAAGCTTCATAAATCCATCCATAATTCCATCTGCTCAACTGCGGTCAGCGCCTTCTAAATCCTAGACCTACTACGTCATCCTGACATTCCTCTTGACTCGATCTGAGTGCTATCTTTCTTAAATCTTCCCAAAAACCTCAACTACGGCTTAATGTCTGCTGGCGTAGCCGATAGCATCAACTAGGTATCGGGTACAATATGAACGCATAAGGGACTTTGTTGAAACGCATCGCACGCCTTCGCTCATATGTTGAATCTGCTTGAGCGCTACCTATTGTAAAATGGATTAACTAAGCCTTAAACTTTCCCTGAAGTGTACACAACATCTCACCCAAGTTTCATCGCTTTCGGACAAATGGTATATGAACGCATACGTGACTTTGTTGAAACGCATCGCACGCCTTCGCTCATATGTTGAATATACTTGAGCGCTACCTATTGTAAAATGGATTAACTAAGCCTGAAACTTTCCCTGGAGTGTACACAACATCTCACCCAAGTTTAGTCGCTATCAGACGAATGGTATATGAACGTATACAGGACTATGTTGAAACACGTCGCACGTCGTCGCTCGTTTGTTTAATCTACTTGTGCGATACTTATTATAAAGTGAATTTACTAACCCAGAAACCTTCCCTGAAGTGTACACAACCTTTCACCCAAGTTTTATCGCTATCTGACGAATGGTATGTGAACGCATACAGGACTTTGTTGAAACGCTTCGCCCATCGTCGCTCATTTGTTGAATCTACTCGTGCGCTACCTATTGTTAAGTGGATTTACTAAGCCGGACACCTTCCCTGAAGTGTACACAACATCTCACCCAAGTTTAATCACTATCAGACGAATAGTATATGAACGCATGCGGGACTTTGTTGAAACGCTTCGCTCGTCGTCGCTCATTTGTTGAATCTACTCGTGCGCTACCTATTATAATATGGATTTACTAAGAGAGAGACCTTGCCCGTAGTGTACACAACCTCTCACCCAAGTTTCATCGCTATCGGACGAATGGTATGTGAACGCATACAGGACTTTGTTGAAACGCTTCGCCCGTCGTCACACATTTGTTGAATCTTCTCGTGCGCTACCTATTTTTAACTGGATTTACTAAGCCAGAAGCCTTCCATGAAGTGTACACAACATCTCACCCAAGTTTCATCACTATCAGACGAATAGTATATGAACGCATACGGGACTTAGTGGAAAAGCTTCGCTCGTCGTCGCTCATTTGTTGAATCTACTCGTGCGCTACCTATTATAACATGGATTTACTGAGCCACAAATCTTGCCTGTAGTGTACACAACCTCTCACCTAAGTTTCATCGCTATCGGACGTATGGTATGTAAACGCATACAGGACTTTGTTGAAACGCATCGGCCGCCGTCGCTGATTTGTTGAATCTAATCGTGCTTCAGCTATTGCTAAGTCAATTTACTAAACCAAAACCTTCCCTGAGGTGTACACAACATCTCACCCAGGTTTCATCACTATCAGACGAATAGTATATGAAGGTATACGGGACTTTGTTGAAACGCTTTGCTTGTCGTCGCTCATTTGTTGAATCTACTCGTGCGCTACCTATTATAACATGGATTTACTAAGCCAGACACCTTGCCTGTAGTGTACACAACCTCTCACCCAAGTTTCATCGCTATCGGACGAATGGTATTGAACGCATACAGGACTTTGTTGAAACGCTTCGCCCGTCGTCGCACATTTGTTGAATCTACTCGTGCACTAGCTATTGTTAAGTAGATTTACTAAGCCAGAAACCTTCCATGAAGTGTACACAACATCTCACCCAAGTTTCATCAATATCAGACGAATAGTATATGAACGCATACGGGACTCATTTGAAACGCATCGGCCGCCGTCGCTGATTTGTTGAATCTAATCGTGCTTCAGCTATAGCTAAGTCAATTTACTAAACCAAAACCTTCCCTGAGGTGTACACAACATCTCACCCAGGTTTCATCACTATCAGACGAATAGTATATGAAGGTATACGGGACTTTGTTGAAACGCTTTGCTTGTCGTCGCTCATTTGTTGAATCTACTCGTGCGCTACCTATTATAACATGGATTTACTAAGCCAGACACCTTGCCTGTAGTGTACACAACCTCTCACCCAAGTTTCATCGCTATCGGACGAATGGTATGTGAACTCATACAGGACTTTGTTGAAACGCTTCGGCCGTCGTCGCTCATTTGTTGAATCTACTCGTGCGCTACCTATTGTAAAAAGGATTTACTAAGTCAGAAACCTTTCTTGGAGTGTGCACAACAATACAACCAAAGTTTCATTGCAACCTGATGAATGGTATATGAAAGCATACGGGACTTTATTTAAGCGATTCGCGTGCCGACACTCATTTGTTGAATCTACTCGTGCGCTACAACTTTCATATTTATTCACCTTTTAAACCTTCTCTGGACTTCCACAAATTATTCAAGACCAAAATTAGCAGTTCTCGAGTTTTAGCGAGACTAACGAACAGCAATTCATTTATATATCTATATAAAAATCAATGTTACGTGATAGTTTGTTTGTATGTCTGTGGGTATGTCTCCTATGCGTTCATATACCATTCGTCCGATTGCGATGAAACTTGGGTGAGATGTTGAGTACACTCCAAGGAAGGTTTCTGACTTAGTAAATCCATTTTACAATAGGTAGCGCACGCGTAGATTCAACAAATGAGCGACGATGCGCGAAGCATTTCAACAAAGTCCCGTATGTGTTCATGTACCATTCGTCCGATAGCGATGAAACTTGGGTGAGATGTTGTGCACACTTACGTGAAGGTTTCAAAATTAGTGAATACATTTCACAGTAGATAGCGCACGGGTCGATTCAACAAATGAGCGACGACACGCAAAGCGTTTCAACAAAGTCCCGTATGCATTCATATACCATTCGTCCGATAGCTATGTAACTTGCGTAAAATGTTGTGTACACTGCAGGGAAATTTTCTGGCTTAGTACATCCCCTTTACAATAGGCAGCGCACGAGTAGATTCAACAAATGACGTACGACGCGCGAAGCATTTCAACAAAGTCACGTTTGCGTTCATATACCATTCGTCCGATAGCGATGAAACTAGGTTGAGATTTTGTGTGCACTCCAGGGAAGGTTTCTAGCTTAGTAAATCCCTTTAAAAATAGGTAGAGCACGAGTAGAATCAACAAATGAGCGACGACGCGCGAAGCGTTTCAACAAAGTCCCATATAAGGTCATATACCATTCATCCGATAGCCATGAAACTTGGGTGAGATGTTGTGTACACTCCAGGGAAGGTTTCTGGCTTAGTACATCCATTTTACAATAGGTAGCGTACCAGTAGATACAACAAATGAGCGATGACACGCGAAGCGTTTCAACCAAGTCCCGTATAAGGTCATATACCATTCGTCTGATAGTGATGATTGTTTGGTGAATTGTTGTGTACACTCCAGGAAAGGTTTCTGGCTTAGTAAATCCATTTTACAATACGAAGCGCAGGTTTAGATTCAACAAATGAGTGTCTACGCGCGAAGCGTTTCGAAAACGTCCCATATACGTTCACATACCATTCATCCGATTGCTATGAAACTTGGGTGAGATGTTGTGTACACTCCATGGACGGTTTCTGGCTGAGTACATCCATATTACAATACGTAGCGCAAGAGTAGAATCAACAAATGAGCGACGACACGCGAAGCGTTTCAAACAAGTCCCGTATGCATTCATATACCATTCGTCCGATAGCTATGAAACTTTGGTGAGATTTTGTGTACAATTCGTGGAAGGTTTCTGGCTTAGTAAATCCACTACACAATAGGCAGCGCACAAGTAGATTCAACAAATGGGGGACGACGCGCGAAGCGTTTCAACAAAGTCCCGTATAAGGTCATATACCATTCTGCCGTTAGCGGTGAAACTTGGGTGAAATATGTTGGACACTCCAAAGAAGGTTTCTGGCTTAGTAAATACATTTCACAGTAGGTAGCACACGAGTAGATTCGACAAATGAACGACGACACGCGGTGCGTTTCAATACAGTTCCCTATGTCTTCATATGCCATTAGTCCGATAGCGATGAAACTTGGGTGAGATGTTGTGGACACTTACGTGACGGTTTCTAACTTAGTAAATACATTTTACAGTAGGTAGCGCACGAGTAGATTCAACAAATGAGTGACGGGGCGCGAATCGTTTAAATAAAATCCTGTTTGCGTTCATATACTATTAATCCGATTGCGATGAAACATTGATCAGTTATTGTGTACACGCCAGGGAAGGGTTTCGACTTAGTAAATCCATTTCACAATAAGTAGCGCAAGAGTAGATGTAACAAATGTGTGACGACGCGCGAAGCGTTTCAAGAAAATCCCCTATTGCGTTCATATAACATTCTTCGATTGCGATTAAACCTTGATGAGTTATAGTGTACACGCCAGGGAAGGGCTTCCACTTACTAATACATTTCTCAATAGGTGCGTACGAGTAGAATCAACAAATGAGTGACAGCGCACGAATCGTTCAAACAAAATTCCGTATACGTTCATATGCCATTCATCCGATTGCGATGAATCATTGATGAGTTATTGTGTGCACGCCAGGGAAGGGTTTCGACTTAGTAAATCCATTTCACAATAGGTAGCGCACGAGTATATGCAACAAATGGGTGACGATGCGCGAAGCGTTTTAACAAAATCCCCTATGCGTTCAAATAACCTTCTTCGATTGTGATGAAACCTTGATGAGTTATTGTGTACACGCCAGGGTAGGGTTTCGACTTAGTAAATCCATTTCTCAATAGGTAGCGTACGAGTAGATTCAACAAATGAGTGACAGCGCACGAATCGTTCAAACAAAATCCCGTATACGTTCATATGCCATTCATCCGATTGCGATGAAACTTTTGAAAGTTGTTGTGCACGCTCCCACGAATGGTTCTAAATTAGAAAATCCATTTTACGATAGCTTAGAGGCAGTTAACGGAAATTGAAAAACATGTTGTGTATCCAAAAGCACTTCAAGAAACAGAATTGCAACGCCAACACTTTCTTTGATTGGCATTGCAACGCATGCCGGGTACAGCTTGTATATATATATAGATCAATGGAAGCCAAGCAGTAACGATTTCAGTAAAAAAAATCGATAAATCACTTTCTCAGCATAAATGTGTTGGATATTATGCGAGTTAGAGACTGCGATGTCTATTAGAAGAGTTTTCTTATGCCCTTTATCAATAAGAATAATGTCTGGCCTGTTTTTCTGATCGAGGTCTATCTGTGATCGCTGTGTGTATCATTCTCCAGAACAGCATAAGGAATATATTGATAGTAAGGCAGGACATTATTACTTAAGGAGGGCTTCATTGCCAGATTCAGGTGGATTATCTTGGCTACTTGGCCATGCCTCTTCAAGTAATAAGTCGGTGAAATTTTTGTACGGCCCCCTGTGATATGCTGGATGGTCTCCGATTCTCGATGGCATCTCCTACATTTGTCATCTGGCATGTCTGTCTTAATGATGTACTGTATTTAAAGTAGTTGTTATATGTATATAATTCGCTGGGGCCAACAAGGACCGCGTTAAGTCTTGTTGCATTTGACACTGAACTTGGCCTTCTTCAGAGCCCAGATTCCCCTATTCTTTGTGAGTGGGGCTGCTTACGCTCCTCTGTCCAAGAGGTACCGTGTCTTCTCTTCGGTCGCTCGTCTCGGTTTAGCCCGTTCGTCAATATTTCCTTGCGGAAGAGATCTCTGTTAAGGGCGTCTTCAGCTAAGATATGTAGCATTTGCAGGTCGTCTTTGCTATTTCTAAACCAGGGAAAATTGTGGTTTTGGGGTTTGACTCAAAAAAGTGAAAGATCTCTTTAGTCAACTTTCTTCCGTCCATTCTTTTCAGGTGACCGTAAAATCGTGCCCGTCTTTGTTATTCTTCTTTATTTGTTTCACCCAACTTTGGGGTACATGAAATTAATAACTTTTATTGTTTTGAGCTTTCCTTTGGGCCCAGCATTGCCTCATCCTTTGAGATGTTGCTTCCCTTTCTTCGGCAGAGATGTGGATCGTACGCTTTTGTTTGAGTTTCACTTCTTATCCTTGGTGATGGTTTTGGCTGTTATGTACATGAACATGGTGTCTGTAATTTGGAGTTCTACGCGGTCTTTCTCAGTTTCCTTGAACCAAAGAGGTTTCTTTTTCTTATTATTACGAAAGTAGTCGAAGATTCTTTTGGTTAGTCTATTTGAATTCGTTCGGAAGATGTGCCCATAAAAATTAATTCTCCGTTTATAGCCTACTTTCGAATTTTGCAAAAAATGAAAGTAGACTTATGAGATCAACACAGGGCGAAAAATTGTGTGTCTGCCTGTGTGTGTGGGGGGGGGGGGTGAGTGTGTGTACTCTGAATGTCTGTCCCCCTCTCCCTATCAATTCGAACACGGTGAAACCGAATTGATCGAAATTTGGTACAGACGTAGCACTAGCAAAGGGCACCTCAGTGTCATGTTTTATATCGCCACCATCTTGACAGAAACGTAATGGCGGCCACCCAAATGTTCAAAGCTAAAATCAAATTACGACTAACCTAATCATCCGCTCCCTACAAATTTTGCAACAACATATCTTTATCCTTTTGACCAAATTACAAGGTCATCAGCCCAATAGTTTGTGGATGGCCGCCATATTTGTGTGCAAATCGATTCCCCCTATTAATTCAAACACGGTGAAACCGAACGGAACGAAATTTTGTACAGAGGTAGCACTTGCAAAGGGCACCTCAGTGTCAGCTTTTATATCGCGGCCATCTTGACGAAAACCTAGTGGCGGCCACCCAAATGTTAAAAGCTTAAATCAAATTACGACCAACCTAATCATCTGATCTCAACCGGTTATTGCAACATTATACCTTTATGTATGTAGAATTGTTTGACCAAACTAATAGGTCATCAGCCCAATAATTTGAGGATGTCGGCCATGTATGTGTGCAAATGGATTCCCCCTATCTATTCATACACGGTGAAACCGAATTGAACGAAATTTGGTACAGATGTAACACTAGCAAAGGGCACCCCATTGTCATGTTTTATTTCGCCGCTATCTTGTCGGAAACGTAATGGTGGCCTCCCAAATGTTAATAGCTTAAATCAAATTAAGACCAACCTTATCATCTGATCTCTACCAAATTTTGCAACAACATACCTTTATGTGAAAAGCGTTCTTTGACCAAGCTACAATGTCGTCAGTCCAATAGTTTGCATATGGCGGCCATATATGTATGCAAATCGATTCCCCCTATAACGGTAAAACCGAATTGAACGAAATTTGGGTCGTAGGTTGCACTAGCAAAGGGCACCTCAGGGTCATGTTTTATATCGCCGCCATCTTGATGGAAACGGAATGACGGCCACCCAAATGTTAAAAGCTTAAATCAAATTACGACCAACCTAATTATTTGATCTCTACCAAATTTTGCAACAACATACCTTTTTGTGTGGAAGCATCTTTTGACTGAACTACAAGGTCATTAGCCCATTAGTTTGCAGATAGCGGCCATGTATGTGTGCAAATCGATTCACCATAACATTTTAAACACGGTGAAACCGAAGTGAATGAAATTTTGTACAGATGTAGCACTAGCAAAGGGCACGTCATATTCATTTTTAATATCCGTATAACACGTTGTATTTCTACAAGCTACTACAACCAACATTCAATTTTACTCCTTGAAAAGGACAAAGAGTTATAACAATACCCCTGGATTTAGGAGAAAGTAGGCTATATGTTCTTTACTGAACATCTTGTTTTTATTGTGTCCGAGAGCTTTTCAGTCTTTTGGTAAAGAGTTTCGTTCCTGACATGGATTTATTTGTTATTACTATTATTATTATTATTATTATTATTATTATTATTATTATTATTATTATTATTATTTTACAAATTTATGCCCAACTAAGGAGCGCAATTAAACATATTTCACAAATGAATTTGAATTAGCTTTCGTCTCTTTCCAAAATCGCTTTATTCTCTCACTGTGCTCTTTCTTCCTTTCTACTTTTCATGCAGTGGTGGCTCTCATTCGGTGTTAGCAGAAAAAATATGTTTCTAGGTTTATACCGTGTCTTGTGTGGAGTTTTGTCTAGGAACACCAAGCTGGCTCATCAGTAGACTCTTGGTATACGTGCCCGGACCAAAATGATGTTTGTTCACCAACGATCTGAAGCTTGACCTGTCCCATAATGAATTCTTGAAGGACATTTTCAATTTTATTCTTGGCTTTTAATGAAGAGGGATGATTAAATATCCATTTAGTAAGTCTTTCATTGTCCGTTCTTCGAATATGTCCACAACATTGCAATCGTTTTTTTTTCTAATAGTGTCTGATATTTTCTCTGAATGTTGGCATAACTCGTGAGACCTCCTCACTCCCTCTGTGCACACTGAGTCAATGGCTTTCCTGAGAATTTCCCTTTCTTGTTTATTTAGTCTCCAGTGATTAGGGTTTCTGATGTGTATAATACTTAAGGTAGAAACACCGTTTTATAGTGTTTTATTTTACTATTATTATTACCATTATTATTATTATTATTATTATTATTATTATTATTATTATTATTATTATTATTATTATTATTATCTATATAAAATCAACGTTACGTTGATTCCCGGTCAATGCATGTGAGATTTTCGATGTGAAATGCCATGTCCTGTGGTTCGGATTCCACGTAAAACGGAGGTCCCGTGGCTTATGATCGCGAGATTAACGGTCACGTTAAACAACAAGCTTTTCAACGTTACGTTATAGCCTGTCTGTCTGTCTGTCCGTCTGTCCCCTATGCGTTCATATAACTTACCATTCATCCGATTGCGATGAAATTTGGGTGAGTTGTTGTGTGCACTCCAGGGAAGATATCTGTCTACAAATTATTTATGTAACACAAAAGGGTGAGGGACTTAACAAAAAGCCTTAAATCCCATAGTTACCTAATTGCACAAACTGTATACGTATGACACTGCAATGCAAGGTGTGAGAAAGGCTTGCTGATTAATCGCGAGGTGACATGTCCTAGCATGGATGGCTCAGCACAGCCTAATGCATAAGGACCGGAGCACCAGAAAAACAAAGAATATTATTTATCCAAAGGCACTTCAGTAACCGAAATAAAAATTCAAACACGTCTTTCTTTCCATCTTTCTTGGGCTGGCTGCGTGGCTCAGCGGTAACGTTCTCGTCTGCTGAGACCAAGATTGCAGGATCGAATCCTGGCGCAGCCAATTGGCATTTGAGGGTGTGAAAATGCGAGGGGGCCGTATCAGTAGATTAACTGGCACGTTAAAGATCCCCTTTGGGCCAAAATACAGTCACACCGGCGTCTCTAAAAGCCGCAGTTGTTATAAGGGACGTAAACCAATAACATTCTTATTATCTTCCTTTCTTTCTATCAGTCTTTGACTGGTTTGCAACGCATGCCGGGTATAGCTAGTTATGCAGGGTTTCTATAAAAGAACTCCGGGGTTTTAAAAATTCATATCTTAATAACTGTAGAAGATAGCAAAATGTAGTTAATTTCTCTGAAACGAGTAGCTCATCAAGTTTTACTCATACCCATTGGGAATTTTATCACCAACAGTTGGCAGCGTTGTGGAGCGTTGACCTTGAAACAACGTAGCGGTAGTCAGTGCATCCTCCTTGGTCAGTGCTGTTTGGATTGCCGCCACTATGGCGACGCCGCAACAAAAGGCTCAATGCGTTATTTGGCTAATAGAAACTAAGTTGTCTTGGTACAAAGAAACTTCCGACGTAATTATGGTGCTGACCCGCCTACGGATAAAACCATTCGCCAATGGTTAAGTGCTTTCAAACAAACAGGAAGTGTTTTAAAACAAAAGTCGCCGGGTAGGCCGCGTGTGTCACAAGAGAATGAGTACAGAATCCGAGTTTCATGCATTCGAAGCCCTAAGAAATCATTGACAAGACGCAGTCTGGAGTTCGGGTTACCACGATCAACAGTTCATAAGGTAGTTCATAGAAGACTTCGTTTAACTGCTTACAAAATTCAACAGTTACAACACATTAAACCGGCAGACAAGATTAAGAGATTAGACTTTTCTGTTTCTATGCTAAACGAAATCGATGAAAATAACGATTTTTTAATGTTATTTTTAGTGATGTAGCGACTTTTCATGTGAACGGGTATGAACGTGACACGCCAAAAGTGAATGATTGGTGTGGTCTTATGCATGATAGAGTAATAGGTCCCCAGACATGCTGGCCAGGACATGGGAAGAGGTGGAATACCGTTATGATGTGTGCCGTGCCACTAACGGGGCTCATATTGAACTTTATTAAACTGTTAAAAAAAACTTGAAAATGCAACCTTTCCAATCATGTATTAAACATTAATATAACATTTTTACTTCATTGCAATATTTTGCCTCAAAACCCCGGAGTTCTTTTATAGACACCCTGTATTTAATTCACTAGACAGGTGCGGATTCAAGGGGCGGGGGGTCACGGGGGTCATGACCCCCCCACGGAGACCAATTTTTTTTTGAAAACTCAAAAAACGAAAACACAATGACTAGACAAATATAACTTAACGAATTTTAACTGAAAAACAGTTGTTTTATTCATTTTATTCAATACTGAAAATATCTTTATTGCAATTATTATGTTCTGTTACAACTGTACATATTTACAACTTCATATCTGTTATATAAAAACGAGTATTTATAGAACAAAATCATATTGACTGACTGAAAAACATTAAATTTTTATAACATCATTAATACAATTTAAGACCAGTTGGATGAGAGAAACACAGGAGGACCTGGAACGATTCAAAATCTCTGAAGACGATATTAAGGAGTGGAATCAATTCAGAAATAAAATCAGAAACAAGAAATTTGAACAAGTCTCAAGAAAAGAAACAATAAGGAAACAAGTAGTTCCGTGAAGAACTATGCAGCCTATTTTCATATATCCTACTAATGTTATTTGCCTCTATCTACATACAACATTTCAGTATGATTGCTGTAATACACACATCAAAAAAAGTTTTGCATCACCTCGGTTCCAAGAGTTCCGGAACCGTTAAATACAAAGGGAATAGAGATCAACACAAACAACATTTCAGCTCGTTTTATTGCTCATGAGACCCACACATTGCATGTTGTACCATCATACAGCTAGACTTTCAGCATTTGTGGTCCAGATTGCAGTACACACCACTACCTCTAATACCCAGTAGCACGTTCTCTTGCATTGATGCATGCCTGTATTCGCCGTGGCATACTATCCACAAGTTCATCAAGACACTGTTGGTCCAAATTGTCCCACTCCTCAACGACAATTCGGCGTAAATCTCTCAGAGTGGTTGGTGGGTCAAGACGTCCATAAACAGCCCTGTTCAACATATCCCAGGCATGTTCGATAGGGTTCATGTCTGGCGAACATGCTGGCCACTGTAGTCGAGCGATGTCGTTATCTTGAAGGAACGCATTCACAAGATGTGCACGATGAGGTCGAGAATTGTCGTCCATGAAGACAAATGCCTCTCCAATATTCTGCCGATATGGTTGCACTATGGGTCGGAGGATGTCATTCAGGTATCGTAAAGCCGTTTCGGAGCCTTCCATGACCACCAGTGGCGTACGTCGGCCCCACATAATGCCACCCCAAAACATCAGCGAACCACCACCTTGCTGCACTCGCTGGACAGTGTGTCTAAGACGTTCAGCCTGACCAGGGTGCCTCCAAACACGTCTCCGACGATTGTCTGGTTGAAGGCATATGCGACACTCATCGGTGAAGAGAACGTGATGCCAATTCCGTGGGGTCCATTCAGCATGTTGTTGGGCCCATCTGTACCGCGCTGCATGGTGTCGGGGTTGCAAAGCTGGACCTCGCCATGGACGTCGGGAGTGAAGTTGCGCATCATGCAGCCTATTGCGCACAGTTTGAGTTGAAACACGACGTCCTGTGGCTGAACGAAACGCATTATTCAACATGGTGGCATTGCTGTCAGGGTTCCTCCGAGCGGCAATCCGTAAGTAGCGGTCATCCACTACAGTAGTAGCCCTTGGGCGGCCTGAGCGAGGCCTGTCATCGACAGTTCCTGTATCTCTGTACCTCCTCCATGTCCGAACAACATCGCTTTGGTTCACTCTGAGACGCCTGGAAACTTCCCTTGTTGAGAGCCCTTCTTGACACAAAGTAACAATGCGGACGCGATCGAACTGCGGTATTGACCTTCTAGGCATGGTAGAACTACAGACAACATGAGCAGCGTACCTTCGTCCTGGTGGAATGACTGGAACTGATCGGCTGTCGTACCCCCTCCGTCTAATAGGCCCTGCTCATGCATGGTTGTTTACATCTTTGAGCAGTTTTAGTGACATCTATGAACAGTCAAAGGGACTGTATCTTGGATACAATATACACAGTCAACGTCTATATGCCGGAGATCTGGGAACCGAGGTGATGCAAAACTTTTTTTGATGTGTGTAGATTAGTAGGTATTGAGAACCGACTAAATATTTCGGATGGTCGCCATGTTGAATTTTATATATGTAGGTCCTAGAGTAATGTACTGTTACATGAAGATTATTGTGTACGTGTAGCATTCAAACTTCAATCTCATGATTAGGACACAAGAAGTAACAAGGAGATTTTAAAATTTCGCACAGCTGCCATCTTGTGGTTATCGAAACAATTGAAATAAATTAGATGCCAGTGGATTAACATTCGTATAAGGATTTACTGTACCAAGTTTCACTGCACTCGGATGGTTAAATTGCGAGAAACATCCATGTGAATATTTATACTTCGCGTCGCCATGTTGGATTTGTGATCACCAGGTTATTTAAAGTCGTATAGGTCAACTTAAGTTCATAGTCCCTATGAACATTAAAAAATTCAGTTTGATTGCTATAATAGATTCGTAGATATTCAGAGCCGTCTAAATATTTCGGATGGTCGCCATGTTGCATTGTTAAATGTATAGGCCATAGAGTCATGTACAAATAAAGGTAAATTATTGCGTAGGTTCATTATTCAAACTTTCACTTCGATCGCATGATTACGACACAAGAAATAACAAGAAGTTCCGTGAAGAACTATACAGCCTACTTTTCATGCCAATGATTATTCTACAGTATATGAACCAATCTAGAATAATGACGAAATTAAGTTGGTAATATCGAAATATCGAATTAGTTAAAAATATACCTGGTATAATGTAGCCTAATAGAGCACTACAGTTGGCAGCCTTGGTGACTGAATATATTGTTAGTTCCACCTCTTAATGTACAGAATACAAAATTTGGTTGAAGTCCAATGGACGTTACATGCAGTTAGACACTGGATCTATCAGCACGCGTAAAAGCTTGTTGCCAACAATACCATGCGTGTGCTGGTCAGAAATAATCTGAATTATTATGATATCTTGTTGTGCCAATTTTGGATGAAATCCATTTGTTAGTATAGAAGGTACATGTATCTTAAAATTGGACATATCAGCAGGCATAGAATCATGTTGGCAGCACTGCCTTGTATTAATTACTCCATATTAATCTAGAATGTCAGGTGCTATACGTGTGCAAAGTATAGAGCTGTTGGCTTGCATACTTTCTGATATATTGATATTAGGGTAAAAGAATATAGACAGCATTTATTAACAGTTGGCAGCCCTGATTGCTCTTAACAATACTTATAGTCATATCTGTTATGGTACAGATAGCACATACGAAATTTGGTAGAAATCCAACTGATAGTATAGAAGTTACATGTATTTAAAAATTGGTACTATCAGCAGGCTTATAATCATGTTGGTAGAACTGACGTATATAAGTTACTCCAAATTAATCTAAAATGTCAGAATAAACGTGTGCATAGTTTAAAGCTGTTGGCTTGCATACTTTCTGATATATTGGTATTTGGATTAAAACAAGTAGTTCCGTAAAGAACTATACAGCCTATTTTCATATATCCTGCTCATGTTAATTTCTTCTAACAACATACAAAATTTCAGTTTAATTGCTGTAACAGATTCGTAGATATTGAGAACCGTCTAAATATTTCAGATTGTCGCCAGGTTGGATTTTTATTTTTGTACTATTACATTAAGATTATTGTGTACGTGTGGTATTCAAACTTCAATCGCATGATTAGAACACAAGAAGTAAAAACGAGATTTTAAAATTACGCAAAGCAGCCATCTTGTGATTATGCAAACAATTGAAATAAATTAGATGCCACTGGATCAACATTTGTATAAGCATTTAACGTGCAACGTTTCACAGCACTCGGATAGTTAATTCGCGAGAATCGTCCATTTAAATATTTATACTTCGCGTCGCCGCCATGTTGGATTTGTGCTCACCAGGTTAATGAAAGTCCTATAGGTGAACATATGTTCATAGTCTCTATGAACATAAAAAAATCAGTTTGGTTGCTGTAAAAGATTCATAGATATTGAGAACCGTCTAAATATTTCGGAAGCTCGCCATTTACGATTGTTATATGTATAGGCCATAGAATTATGTACCATTCAAGGACAATTATTGCCTAGGTTCATTATTCAAACTTTCACTTCGATCGCATGATTACGACACAAGAAATAAAAACTTAATTTTAAAATTTCGCACAGCCGCCATATTGAGGTTATGTAAACAATTGATTTAAATTAGATGGCAGTGCATTACAATCTGCAAAATCATTTACTGTACCACATTTCACTGCGCTCAGAGAGTTGAATCACGAGAAAAATCTATTAAAATATTTCAAATTCGCTTGGTCGCCATGTTCGTTTTTTACTTTACAAGTTTATGAAATATACATAGATAAACTTGTACCAGTACCCTTTATCACCGTGCAAAATTGCATGATGATATCTGTAATAGTTTCGGAGATATAGAATGTCAGTGAAATATTTCGCACAGCCGCCATTTTGAGGTTATGTAAACAATTGAACTAAATTAGACTCCAGTGCATTACTATGTGTATAAACACTTGCTGTACCTAGTTTCATTACGTTTGGATGGTTAAATCGTGAGAAAAGTCTATTTAAAAGTCTCAACTTCGCTTGGTCGCCATGTTCGTTTTCTACTTTACAAGTTTATGAAATATACATAGGCAAACTTGTATCAGTACCTTTTATCACCGTACTAAATTGCAGGGTGATATCTGTAATAGTTTCGGAGATATACAATGTCAGTGAAATATTTCGCACAGCCGCCATTTTGAAGTTACGTAAACAATTGAACTAAATTAGACTCCAGTGCATTACAATGTGTATAAACATTTGCTGTACCATGTTTCATTACGTGTGGATAGTTAAATCGCGAGAAAAGTCTATTTAAAAGTCTCAAATTCGCTTGACCGCCATGTTGGTTTTGTAGTCACCAGGTTTTTAAAAGTCTCATAGGTGAACTTCTAGTAGTACCCTTTATCACCGTACCCAATTTCAGGGCGATATCGGTAATAGTTTCGGAGATATTGAATGCTAGTGAAATATTTCGCACAGCCGCCATTTTGCATTGGTGAGACGTAACAAAATTTGAAGGGCACGGTCGAGGTCGCCGGGAATAGTGCTATGAACATACCGAGTTTCATTGAAATCGCTCCAGCCGTTTAGATTTTATTAGGGGGGGACACACACACGAATCACACACACACACACACACACACACACACACGCACACACACACGGACAAAAGGTGATCTCATAAGCCTATTTTTTCAAAATTGAAAATAGGCTAAAAATAGAGAGAGCAATTATTAAAAATTTGGCAGCCTTGGTGGCTCTTAAGAATACGCTCAGTCATATCTCTTTATGTACAGATATTACATACAAAATTTGGTTGAAATCCAATTGATAGTGTAGAAGTTATATGCATTTAAACATTGCACCTATCAGAGGGCTTAACATTATTTTGGCAACACTGTCATGGTTGGCCTCCTGGAAATTAAACTGAAATAGTATTATCTACATGTGTACCAATTTTGAAATAGCTCCCATGTATACCTTGCAAGATATCCAACATGGAGCTCAAATTTCTAGTGCGTTTTTTCTGCAGTTGGTAGCACTGACATCATTTTCAAATATGGACGTGAGATATTCCGGTGCACATCTTTACTCATACTAAATTTGGTTTTTATTGCTGCAGCCGTTTAGGAGTTGATAGGGGGGGACACACACACAGCCAGACAGACAGAAGGACAGACAGACAGACACACATTTCCCCGGATCGATCTCATAAGTGTACTTTTTCCTCATTTTTGCAAAATGTGAAAAGTAGGCTAAAAACGACATTTTAAAATTCGCAAAGCCGCCATCTTGAGGTTATGTAAACAATTGAACTAAATTAGATACCAGTGCATTACAATGTGTATAAACATTTCCTGTACCATATTTCATTGCGTTTGGAACATTAAATAGCGAGAAAGGTCTAATTTTCAAATTCGCTTGGCCGCCATCTTCGTTTTGTAGTTAATCAGTTTTTGAAAGTCTTATAGATGAACTTCCAGTAGTGCCCTTTATCTCCGTACAAAATTTCAGGGTGATACCGCTAATAGTTTCAGAGATATAGAATGCCGGTGAAATATTTCGCACATCCGCCATCTTGTGGTTATGTAAACAATTGAACCAAATTAAATGTCGGTGCATTACAACGTGTATAAACATATACTGTACCATGTTTTATTGCGTTTGGTTGGTTAAATCGCGAGAGATGTCTATTTAAATGTCGCAAATTCGCGTGGCCACCATGTTGGTTTTGTTGTTACCAGTGTTTCAGAAGTTACATAGGTGAACTTCTAGTAGTTCCGTTTATTACCGTAAAAAATTCCAGGGTGATACCGGGAATAGTTTCGGAGATATTGAATGCTGGTGAAATATTACGCACAGCCGCCATGTTGGATTCATGAGACTTAACAAAATTTGAAGGGCACGGTCGGGGTCGCCCGAAATAGTGCTATGAACTTACCGAGTTTCATTGAAATCACTCCAGCCGTTTAGAAGTTATTAGGGGGACATACACACCTCTCTCTCTCTCTCTCTCTCTCTCTCACACACACACACACACATACGCGCACACACACACGGACAAAAGGTGATCTCATACTCTTTTTTTTTTTTTTTTTCAAAATTGAAAATAGGCTAGAAATGGACAGAGGAAAGGACGAAAAAACAAAGTGAATTAATGAAGAGGTTTCGGAAAGAAAAGAGAAGAGGGAAAGGAAGTGAAGCTGTGATTGGCTCAAGTTCGCACGCTCTCACAAAGGGGAAAAATCGATAATAATAATCCATATATAGTTCAGCAAGAAAATGAAAGATTACTGGTCCAATAGAAAGGCTCAAGATTTCAGCAAAAACGCAGCCGCCAAACATTCCACCAAAAACACCAGAAGTGGCAGACAACAGCAAATGCACAAGCACCGTGGCCCATAGGTGGCCCAAACGACCGAATATCTATATATTTAAAACACTAAGCTGTTTTTTGTACACACGAGATTGTGAAAACGACTTAACCGATTGGCTTCGTAAGACATTCTAACGAAAGCTCTTGGCATGCAGGTTTGCAGAGTTTCTTTAAAAGGAAAATATATGTTACGGTATATTTTTAAATGATTAAAGAAATATGTAATATTTGACACTCCCGCGCATGCGCACAATGGCCTTTCTCAACAAGGAAAATGGCGATTCCGGTCGCGTCTAACTGAGATCTTTGTTTATGAGAATTAAAAAGGGTCTCCAATAATGTTAATTATGTTTTTACAATATGCATTGAATTAGAATTATATTAAATAAACCACGAATTGAAGGACTTAAACTGCAGGTTGAGCGTGTATACTGGTTAGATACCTTAATACTGAAGTCTCATATAGTTGTCTGGATGGCCGAGGGGATAAGGTGACTGCCTAGAAATATGTATTATGCATGATCGAGAGGGTTCGATTCCCACCTCGGATATGTTTTTTTATTTTCGTTTTCTGCCTTCCTACGATTGGTATTACATTGTAGAAACATATTTCACGTTTATCATTCCCGTCAAGTAACGAATTCTCTGTTGCCATCCTTTGCATGGTCGAGAGGGTTCGATTCCCACCTCGGTTATGTGTTTTTTTTTTTTCGTTTTCTTCCTTCCTACGATTGGTATTACATTGTAGAGACATATTTCACTTTTTTCATTCCCGTAAAGTAAAGAATTCTCTGTTGCCATCCTTTGCATGGTCGAGAGGGTTCGATTCCCACCTCGGATATGTTTTTTTTATTTTCGTTTTCTGCCTTCCTACGATTGGTATTACATTGTAAAAATATATTTCAATTTTATCATTCCCGTAAAGTAACGAATTCTCTGTTGCCATCTATCTATATATTTAAAACACTAAGCTGTTTTTTGTACACACGAGATTGTGAAAACGACTTAACCGATTGGCTTCGTAAGACATTCTAACGAAAGCTCTTGGCATGCAGATTTGCAGAGTTTCTTTAAAAGGAAAATATATGTTACGGTATATTTTTAAATGATTAAAGAAATATGTAATATTTGACACTCCCGCGCATGCGCTCAATGGCCTTTCTCAACAAGGAAAATGGCGATTCCGGTCGCGTCTAACTGAGATCTTTGTTTATGAGAATTAAAAAGGGTCTCCAATAATGTTAATTATGTTTTTACAATATGCATTGAATTAGAATTATATTAAATAAACCACGAATTGAAGCACTTAAACTGCAGGTTGAGCGTGTATACTGGTTAGATACCTTAATACTGTAGTCTTATATAATTGTTTGGATGGCCGAGGGGATAAGGTTACTGCCTAGAAATATGTATTATGCATGATCGAGAGGGTTCGATTCCCACCTCGGATATGTTTTTTTATTTTCGTTTTCTGCCTTCCTACGATTGGTATTACATTGTAGAAACATATTTCACTTTTATCATTCCCGTCAAGTAACGAATTCTCTGTTGCTATCCTTTGCATGGTCGAGAGGGTTCGATTCCCACCTCGGTTATGTTTTTTTTTTAATTTTCGTTTTCTTCCTTCCTACGATTGGTATTACATTGTAGAAACATATTTCACTTTTATCATTCCCGTAAAGTAACGAATTCTCTGTTGCCATCCTTTGCATGGTCGAGAGGGTTCGATTCCCACCTCGGATACGTTCTTTTATTTTCATTTTCTTCCTTCCTACGATTGGTATTACATTGTAGAGACATATTTCACTTTTTTCATTCCCGTAAAGTAAAGAATTCTCTGTTGCCATCCTTTGCATGGTCGAGAGGGTTCGATTCCCACCTCGGATATGTTTTTGTTTTGTTTTCTTCCTTTCTACGATTGGTATTACATTGTAGAAATATATTTCACTTTTATCATTCCCGTAAAGTAACGAATTCGCTGTTGCCATCTATATATTTAAAACAGTAAGGTGATTTTTGTTACCACGAGATTGAGAGAACGACAGATCCGATTTACTTCGTAGAGCACTCTAACGAAAGCTCTTGGCCTCTAGATTTGCAGAGTGTCTCTAAAATAAACAAATATATTACGGTATATTTTTGAATTAATATAGAAAATAGCAGAATTCTTGGCCCTCACGCATGCGCACAATCCTGGGGGTCATGACAAAATGGCGGTGAGAAGTCCACTAAAATGTAAGTTATTTAATAAGCTTCCATGTAATTGAAAACATACATTAACCAAGTTCTGACAATAAAATATAATAACAGTATGTACGTATAAGAATGTGCAACATTGATTTATTTGGATAATGAAATGGATTATTTCCTTCAAACAGCGGCTTTTGAAGATAATGAATGGCTGCGTCTGCTGCTGAACAAGAGTGCGCGAGTAGCTAAGTGGTTAAGACGACTGACTGTTGTTCCAAGGTACACCGGTTCGATCCCAGCCCTCGCCAATATATATTTTTTGACCACTGAAATATTGTTTAATCAAGGAGTATTAGTAAGGTTTTATGTCTGTTAAAGATACATATTTCTACATTCCCTCTCAATACGTTTTATTTCCGTTTTACCATCGCATTACAGCATGTGATCAAAAGACAAACTGTTGTCCTCAGTACGCCGCGCCGTTTAAATATCTGCAATCAGTTCCTATAACTGACAACAGATGGCAGTACATCACCCATATAGTTCCAGTAACTGGCAGCACCATTGCATCGATATATTTAAAACCCAAGACATGGCACGTTTTCACGTGATGGAGAATTATAAAGGAGGGGAATATTTAAGAAGGGAAATTTTGAGGAACATTAACCGACAGTTGAATGTGTAGGCTATGTTGTTTATGTACCTTAATATTGCAATTTCTTCCCAATGCTTCGGTGGTCAAGTTATTAGCGTCCTAGACTAAAAGTTATAATTATGCATCGTCGATATACTCTTAAATTATTAAAGAAAAAAGTAGTTTTCCAGGCACTCGCGCGTGTCCACAATTGCTTTCGCCATGAGAGACACTTGGCATACATAATTCGTTTGAAGGGCTCCGACATCGTGGTCACTCAGCCCCGTGTACTTGGATGTGTATGTGTGAAATTTTCTCTGATAACCTGTGTTATTGTGATGGCTGCATTACTGTGTGTATTATTTTGTAAATAAGGTGGTAAATGGCAAGGAGACGGCCAAGGCCTTAAGTTAGGAACCATCCCGGTATTTGCCTTAAGTGGAAGTGGGAAACCAAGGAAAACCACATCCAAGATTGTCGAGGTGGGAATTAAACCTTCCTCTTCTTAGTTATACCTCAAGAGACTGAATGTGCCCCGTTATTGCCCTCAGACCAGAATTAAATTTCTTGGCAGTGCAGGAAATGTAACCCGGGTCTCCGGGGCGATAGACAAGAATAGGTGGGCCTCCATGTGTTAATACGGTTTTTGACATGAACGGGACATAGAATTCAACAACTGCATCCATTAGGGTGACTGCCGAAGTGAGTATTGGGTATAGGCCTATGGTCATTCCAGTTGTTGGCGAAGTGATTCTATGTTCCCCTGCAAAATGTACTGCCATAACCTATAACAGGTGATGGAAATTGCTTATTTAGAGCAGTTTCGTACTGTTAATAACAAAATGAAGAACGTCATTCTGAGCTGCGTTTTCAAGCTATTGCAAAAAAATTCGCTGGCAGGAACAATTATAAGGAATTTATTTTAAGCGATCAGTCTCATCGCATTCTCCTCACCAACCAACTTGAATATGAAAGTCTCTGGACGGTCATGTTGAACTTCATTGTATAAGACAATTGTTTAATGATTATTTGTTTAGAGTACTGAGTCTAACTACGCAATTGATTTCGGCAATGGAAGTATTATTTGCCATTTAATATTTAGCGGCTCCGTTATTGCAGGACACTATAGTGTTATCGAATAATACGAAGCCACATTTAAAATCCAATATAAATACGCCATTTCAGAAACAATTCCAGATATTATGCTTTACAGTGTACTGTAAGGTCTTTGACGATCAAATGTAAACATTGTTCTACATTGTATTTCTCTTGCGTAAAATCTATGCGTGGTTACTTTGGTCTTTACTGTTGTGAGGGTAAAATTGATCTGCTGGAATATAAAATATTTGCCAAGCTGCAACAATGTAATGATATTAATTTAAAAGTCATTGAACTCATATCCAGTAGTTCAAACACATACATCAGCGTTAACAGATTGGATACTGAAGATGAAAGCCAGCTACTTCATTTCCCTATTATTGAATTTTTCAATTCCTTGGAATTAAGTGATTCGCCTCCACATACTCCGAACGTTTGAGCCATAGTTATGCTCCTTAGAAATCTGAACGTTTCCCAAGGACTCATATATGGTAATATATTAATTGTGAGAAATATGTAAGAATTGCTTGGATTCGGATATAATAGGCGCAGTAATATTAGGCAGAGAGCTCAAATCCTACGACTTGATTTAACACCTTCCGATAAAACACTTGCAGGTACAGTACATTTTCTTTTAATAGGCAACAATGTCCTATTCGCTCGGCCAACTTTATCACAATCAATCAAGCTCAAGGAGAAACTCTTGAACGTATTGGGCTATTTACCTCATCACGTTTTCAGTAATGACCAGCAGGATAGTGAAGGTACAAAAAAGGTCCTGTATGTGATGGTAAAGAATAAGAGGCGGAAGGATCCTACGGATTGTGTTAGAATGGTGAACAAAAGGGGACAAGAGATAGAAAATAGGGAAGAACTGAAGAAAATGTGGAAATAATATTTTGAAGAACTCCTGAACCCAAATGGAAACCACGGCGAGGAGAAAGAAATCGGGGAAGGGGTACAGTAGATGAACTGCAAACAGAAAAGGACTTACATGGAAAGAAGTGGAAGATGCAGTGAGGAAGATGAAAGGAGGGAAGGCACCGGGTGTGGATGAGTTGAGTGTGGAGATGGTGAGAGCAGCAGGAGAGGTGGGGATACAATGGTTGTACCGAGTGATGAAGACAGCATGGAAGGAAAGGAAGACCCCAGAGGACTGGAAAAAGGGAATAATTGTCCCGATCTTCAAGAAAGGTAGTAGAACAGAATGCAGAAACTATCGGGCAATAACACTGATGAGTCATTGTGCAAAGATGTTTGAGAAAGTTTTGGAAAGGAGAATTAGGACAAGGATAGAAGGAGGGATGAGGGAAGAACAACATGGCTTCAGAGCAGGAAGGTCCACAGTGGATTTGATTTTTGCTGTAAGGCAGTTACAAGAACAGCACTATGAGTATGGAACAGATCTACTGATGGCCTTCCTGGACATTGAGAAAGCATATGACAGTGTATGCAGAAACAATGTATGGAAGTCCTTGGAGGATAGAGGAATAGAAAAATGGACTATAAGGAGGATAAAGGAGATGTACAAGGGAAGCGTGAGCTGTGTGAAAGTGGGAGGAGAGAGATCGGACTGGTTGGAACAGAGAAACGGCCTGAAACAAGGAAGTGCACTGTCACCGTTACTTTTCATTGTGGTGATGGATGACATAATGACCCGAGTGGCACAAGTAATTGGGGAAGGAAAGATGAAAGCAATGGTGCTTGCAGATGATTTGATGATTTGGGGAAACAAGGAGGAGGAGGTACAGGAACAGTTGGACGTGTGGGAAGGAATAATACAAGGTTATGGAATGAAATTTAGCATAAATAAGAGTGAGATGGTGATCACAACAAGGAAGAAGGAAAGAACCACAACAGGAATAACAATTGATGGGGAACAGCTGAAGAAAGTGGAGAGTTTCAAGTATCTGGGAAGCCTGATACAAGAGAATGGAAGAAACGATAGAGAAATAAATGAGCGGGGGAGACAGGCAGAAGCATTCCGGAGGAGTGTGAGAAGCATGTTAAGGAGCAAGGATATCCGTCAGAACAGCAAAAAGATCATATCGGACGTACTATGTCCCTATCCTGACATATGCCTCGGAGACCAGGGTTATGAAAGGAAGGGAGAAGAGCAAAATACAGGCCAGTGAGATGAGGTTCTTGAGAAGCAGTATTGGAGCTACATAGAGGGACAGAATAAGAAATGAGAGGACCAGAGAATTAATGAAGGAGGAACCATTACAGGATGGTATAGAGAAATCTAGACTTAGATGGTATGGGCATGTAAAACGAATGGAGGATAAGAGAATACCCAGGAGGATACACGAGACTAAGTGGGAAGGAAAGAGACCAAGAGGGAGACCGAGAGACAGGTGGCTGAATGGGGTGGAAGAAAGCGTGAAGAAGAGAGGAGAAGACTGGACAAGGGTGGAGGCTGAGAGATGGTGGGAAGACAGAAGTCGTTGGAGAGGCTTGTGTTCCAAACAGACCCGGCCAGTGGCTGGAAACTGTGCAAGATGATGATGACCTCATCACGTTTTCAGTCATGATCAGCAATATGTTGCAATGCTGAGAGTGCTATCTTTTGACGCCCTTAAAGTTGCAATAGTGCTAAAAAGTATTCGTACAAAGAATGTAACTTATATAAGAAGCTTCTTCAGTAATTTTGTTTTCCATTGTCCGTCATGTTTTGACGGGTTTCATCTAGTATATATTTAAAACACTAAGGTATTTTTTGTACACACGTGATTTTGAAAACGACTTAACCGATTGGCTTCGTATGGCATTCTAACGAAAGCTCTTGGCATGCAGATTTGCAGTGTGTCTTTAAAAGGAAAATATATGTTACGGTATATTTTTATATGTTTAAAGAAAAATGTAATATATGTGGCTATTGCGCGTTGCCACAATGGCGTTTCTTCATGAGAGAAATTGCGGATAAACGATCCACCGTATCGTAGAGTGATCTTTGTTTATGAGAATTGAAAAGGGAAATATCGCTTATGTTGTATCCCGATATATACTGGAATAGAATCATGAAATAAGGGACATATTGATGAACTATAACTGGCAGTTGAGTGCGTTTGTTGTTTACCTCACTTAATATTGCACTCTAATTTCGTTGTCTGGGTGGCTCAGCGGCTAACATTGTGGACAACGAATTTGATTATGCATCGTAGGAGGGGTTTGATTCCCACCTCAGACATGTAATTTTATTTCCCAATTATTCTATCTTGCAATTGGTAATACATTGTCTAAACATATGTTACGTTTATTATTCCCGTAAGGTAAGGAATTCTCCATGATTTTCGTTGCCAGATACTTTTAAATTATTAAATAAAAATCGGCACAATCGCTTCGCCTTGAGAGAAAATTGTCGAACATAATTCATTTGATGGACTCAGACATCGTGGTCACTCAGCGCCGTCTACTTTGGTGTGTGAGTGTAAACCTTTCTCTGATAACCTGTGTTAATGTGATGGCTGTATTGATGTGTGCATTTGTAATTAGTGTGGGGAATGGAGAGTTGACGACTGAGGCTTTAAGTTAGGAACTATCCCGGTATTTGCCTGGAGTGGAAGTGGGAAACCACGGAAAACCACATCCAAGATTGCTGAGATGGGAATCAAATTTTGCTCTTCTTAGGTTTGCCTCAAGAGTGCGCCCCGTTCCAGCCCTCAGACCAGAATTAAATTTCTTGGCAGAGCAGGGATCGAACCTGGAATCTGGGGCGATAGCTCAGAATGTAGCCTTAAGACTGGGCTTCCCTGTGTTAATACGATCTTTGAAAAACACTGAACATATAATTCTAAAACTCCCTCCATTACGGTGGCTGGCGAAGTGAGTCCATGCTCATTCCAGTAGTGGCGAAGTGATTCTATGCTCCCTTGCATAATTTACTGTCATGGAAATGCAAAGTATTGTACCTTCAACAGGTGATGGAAATTGATTATTTAGAGCAGTTTCATTCTGTTTATTTCAAAATGAAGTTCGTCATCCTGAGTTGCGTTTGCAAGCAAATTGCAAAAATTGCAAGGATTTTATTTTTGGCGATCAGTCTCATCGCGTTCTCATCAGCAACCAACTTGAGAATGGAAGTCTCTGAACTTAGTTGTATAAGTGAATATTATTGTTTATTGATAATTCTTTTAGAGTACATAACAATGAGTCTAACCACGCAGTTGATTTTGGCAATGGAAGTAAGTTATTATTTGCTATTTAATATTTGGCTGCTGCGTTGATGCAGGCCACTATAGTATTATTTAATATGACGTTAATTTGGGGAGAAATGCTGCTATAAATAAACCCATTTTACGAAATAGAACATTAGCTGCAAACAAGTGGGAAATCGGAGAAAAATACGAAGCCACTTTTAAACTCCAATATGAATACGGCATTTCAGATACAATTCCAGATACTATACCGTTACAGTGTAGGGTCCTTGACGAACAAATGTAAACATTGTTCTGCACTGTATTTCTCTTGAGAGAAATCTACACTTGGTTACTTTGACCTTCGCTGTTGTAATGGATTAATCTGACTAAATATAAAATATTTGACATGCTGCAACAATTATTTTTCACTGGAGATGATATCTCAAGGAATTTCAGAGAGACTAATCGGCAGTACAATGCTATGTCCTTCGTTTCATTTGGTGCCAATGTTACTGTGCCACACCCATACGGTCCACATTGTTTTAAGATGTATGGAGGTGCACATCATCGCATTTCTTCGTTATATTCCAAAATTATATGTGACGGTTTGCGGCCAGTTTTATTAGACTCCTCAGAGTTCTTGAATTCCTTGGAACTAAATGACTTGCCTCCACATATTCCAAACGCTTGAACCGTTATGCTGCTTAGAAATCTGAACGTTTCCCAAGGGCTCCTAAATGCAACTATATTGCTTGGATTTGGAAATAATAAGTGCAGTTAAAATTAGGCAGAGAGGTCTAATCCTTCTACTTGATTTAACAGCATCCGATAAAACACTATCATTTTGTTTTAAGAGGCAATATTTTCCAATTTATTTGGCATACTCTGTCACAATCAATAAAGCTCAAGGGAAAACTCTGGAACGTATAGGTCTCAATTTGCCTCATCAATTTTGCAGTCATGGCCAGCAGTATTTTGCAATGTTGAGAGTGCAATCTTTTGACGCCCTTATAGTTTCAATAGAGCCAAAAAATAATCGTACAAAGAATATACAGTAGGCCTACATAAGAAAATTCTTCAGTAAATATTTTTCTATTGACCGTCATTTTTGACGGGTTTCAACTAGTATATATTTAAAACACTAAGGTGATTTTTGTTAACCCGAGATTGAGAGAACGACAGAACCGATTTACTTCGTAGAGCACTCTGATGAAAGCTCTTGGCCTGTAGATTTGCAGAGTGTCTCTAAAATAAACAAATATGTTACAGTATATTTTTAAATTAAAATAGAATATAACAGAATTCTTGCGCACAATCCGCCTTGGCTCATGACAAAATGGCGGTGAGAAGTCTATTAAAATGTAATATTATTTTATAACTCTATGCGCCCATGTATAAAGCTTCCATGTAATTGAAAACATACATTAACCAAGTTCTAACAGTAAAATATTATAGTAACAGTATGAACGTATACGAATGTGCAACATTGATTTTTTTGTTAATGAAATGGATTTTATTCTTCACACAGCGGGTTTTGAATATAATGAATGGTTGCGTCTGCCGCTGAACGAACGTGCGCGAATAGCTATTTGGTTAAGGTGACTGACTGTGGATCCAAGGAGCACAGGTTCGATCCCACCTCTCGCCAGTTTTTTTTTACCACTGAAATATTGTGGGTTTTTTTTTTTTTTTTTTTTTCAAGGAGTATTAGTAACGTTTTATGTCAGTTAAAGATACACATTTCTACATTCCCTCTCAATACGTTTTATTTCCGTTTTACCATTGCATTACAGCATGTGATCAAAAGAACTAATAACTGTTGCCCTCAATACCCCGTATGAATATCTGCAATCAGTTCCAGTAACTGACCACAGGTGGCAGTACCTCGCCCATATAGTTACAGTAACTGACAACAGATGGCAGCACCATTGCATCGATATATTTAAAACACAAGACATGGAGCGTTTTCACGTGATAGTTATTTATGAGAATTATAAAGGAGGGGAATATTTTCTATGATGTTTCCACGATATGTATACTGGAATAGTGTTATAATAATAACGTTTTATTGCGCACAAGTTGTGCAAAATTACAAATAATATGCAACGTACGATTCACTTCAGCCAATGCAGTAATCTATGATGGTCTTCCCTCTATTCCTACAATGAACAGCGTGATAACGTTCACAGATTCCGTCACACAGCTCACAGACACAGGTCGGGTCCGAATCATGGAATGTCTTTGTCTTGCACATTCTATGGTGGAAACCGTGCACAGCCAAAGAGGTCACAAAGTGCCGCAAGTCCAGGTTCGGTTCCATCCATGCTCTGTTGATCATAGCCTCGGTAGAGTAGAACTCTTCCCAGATTTCACTTCTTTTCAACGTTCTTTCTGCTAGAACCCTCTTCCAGAAGGTCGTAGTATGCAACGCGAACTTGAATCTGAAATCCTCCATCAAGAAGGGTTCCCGAGAGTTATAAAAGAAGGGAAATGTTGAAGAACATTAACTGACAATTGAATGTGTATGCTATGTTTTTTATGTACCTTAATATTGCAATTTCTTCCCAATGCTTCGGTGGTCAAGTTGGTAGCGTCCTAGACTAAAAGTTATAATTATGCATCGTCGATATACTCTTAAATTATTAAAGAAAAAAGTAGTTTTCCAGGCACTCGCGCGTGTCCTCAATTGCTTTCCCCATGAGAGACACTTGGCAAACATAATTCGTTTGAAGGGCTCCAACATCGTGGTCACTCATCCCCGTGTACTTCGGTGTGTATGTGTAAAATGTTCTGTGATAACCTGTGTTATTATGATGGCTGCATTAATGTGTGTATTTGTAATTAAGGTGGGGAATACCAAGGTGACGGCTGAGGCCTTACGTAAGTAACCATCCCGGTATTTGCCTTGAGTGGAACTGGGAAACCACGGAAAACCACATCCAAGATTGTCGAGGTGGGAATTAAACCTTCCTCTTCTTAGTTATACCCCAATAGACTGAATGTGCCCCGTTTTTGCCCTCAGACCAGAATTAAATTTCTTGGCAGAGCAGGAAATGTAACCCGGGTCTCCGGGGCAATAGCCAAGAATGGGTGGGCTTCCATGTGTTAATACGATTTTTGACATGCAGGGGACATAGAATTCTAAAACTGCCTCCATTAGAGTGACTGCCGAAGTGAGTATTGAGTATAGGCCTATGCTCATTCCAGTAGTTGGCGAAGTGATTCTATGTTCCCCTGCAAAATATACTGCCATAACCTATAACAGGTGATGGAAATTGCTTATTTAGAGCAGTTTTGTACTGTTTATATCAAAATGAAGAACGTTATTCTGAGCTGCGTTTTCAAGCTATTGCAAAAAAATTCGCTGGCAGGAACAATTCTAAGGAATTTATTTTAAGCGATCAGTCTCGTCGCATTCTCCTCACCAACCAACTTGAGTAGGAAAGTCTCTGGACGGTCATGTTGAACTTCATTGTATAAGACAATTGTTTAATAATTATTTGTTTAGAGTACTGAGTCTAACTACGCAGTTGATTTCGGCAATGGAAGTATTATTTGCCATTTAATATTTAGCGGCTCCGTTATTGCAGGACACTATAGTGTTATCGAATAATACGAAGCCACATTTAAATCCAATATGTATGTATGTCTACCCCTTATTATTCCCGTTTTCCAACGGGGTCGGGGATGAGATGCGATGGAAGTCTTTGTGGCGATGTTTTACGGCCGGATGCCCTTCCTGACGCCAACCTCATGAGAGGAATTAATGAGAGATGAAATGAATGATGGTGAATGAAACTGGGCAAGGATGTGGAAGGAAGCGGCCACGGCCTGTCAGAAGGTACCGTCCCAGCATTTTCCTGGTGTTGAAAATGGGAAACCACGGAAAACCATTTCAAGGACGGCCGACGGTGGGGCTCGAACCCGTCTACCGAGTCAGCAGAGAGCTTGGCGCCATGACCTAATGCTGCGCGTTAGCCAGCGTAGCCACTACTGTCGGTTACATTTAAAATCCATTATAAATAGGCCATTTCAGAAACAATTCCAGTTATTATGCAGTACAGTGTATTGTCTTTGACGATCAAATGTAAACATTGTTCTACATTGTATTTCTCTTGCGTAAAATCTACGCGTGGTTACTTTGGCCTTTACTGTTGTGATGGAAAAATTGATCTGCTGTGGAATATAAAATATTTGCCAAGCTGCAACAATGTAATGATATTAATTTAAAAGTCATTGAACTTACAGTATATCCAGTAGTTCAAACACATACATCAGCGTTAACAGATTAGATACTGAAGATGAAAGCCAGCTACTTTCCCTGCTATAGAATTCTTCAATTCCTTGGAATTAAGTGATTCGCCTCCACATACTCCGAACGTTTGAGCCATAGTTATGCTCCTTAGAAATCTGATCGTTTCCCAAGGACTTCTACATGGAAGCATATTAATTGTAAGAAATATGTAAGAAATTGCTTGGATTCGGATATAATAGGTGCAGTAATATTAGGCAGAGAGCTCAAATCCTACGACTTGATTTAACACCTTCCGATAAAACACTTGCAGGTACAGTATATTTTCTTTTAATAGGCAACAATTTCCTATTCGCTCGGCCTACTTTATCACAATCAATCAAGCTCAAGGAGAAACTCTAGAACGTATTGGGCTATTTACCTCATTACGTTTTCAGTCATGATCAGCATTATGTTGCAATGTTGAGAGTACTATCTTTTGACGCCCTTTAAGTTGCAATAGTGCTAAAAGTAATCGTACAAAGAATGTAAGTTATATAAGAAGCTTCTTCATTAAATATTTTTTTCCATTGTCCGTTTTGACGGGTTTCAACTAGTATATTTATAAAGTTTAATCATATAAGAAATTAACCTTTGGCAAACCCTTATTAGTCTCAATGCTAGTAATTCTGAAGGAGATTTATTGATTAGTTGATGGTGGTGGCACCCCTGTCTGGTCTAATTATTCATGAGAACGCAGCAGAGCTTTAGGTGTCAAGACTGTGTCTGTCTGCCTGTCTGTCTCATTGGCTTGAGGGAGTAATGGAGATGTCTGCCAAGAGTCGCAAGGTGCTAGTCTTACGTCCCCGTTCTTCCAGTAGCGTAGCTGAGCACGTCAGAACACGCTACTACACGGGATCAATGGAGGATCTGGTATCCTGGATATCCCATATTCGAATCCCTGTGTGATTTTTGCCAAATTAGGTTGATTTCATTTGAAAGCTAACTATTGCAATGGGTACCATGTTTCGACTTCCGGAAAATGTCGGCCTATCTTCGCGTTTCACATCCCCCAGACCCCAAAACCACCGTCAGTTCAAAATTTTATATATAATTTATGTATATATGTATATATATATATATCAGTTTCTTGTGGACACGATAACTGCCGTAATTATGCACCAATCACTTTGAATTTTTCACATAATATGTATCCCTATAAAATCTCGGTCGAGTTTGTTAATTGGGTAAAATCGGTCGAAGGGGGTAAAAATAGGGGGATTTTTTCGAAAAAGTGAAATATCACTATAACTCTCTTAATATGTGAAATATCGAATCCCTTCAAAGTTCATATTATGTGTCGGATAAGTGCCAAAAATGAATAAGTTTTTTGATAGCACCAACCATTGGCCAATGGGGTGGAAAAAAGTGAGTTTTTCGGGAAACATTAATCATATCTCTCTTAATAGGCACAATATCAAAACCGTACAAAATGGACGGTATTTCCCTAATAATTACCTAAAACGTTTGTCTGAAAGAATTTTTGATACAACCCACCATTACGCCAAGGGATGAGAAAAATGATTTCGGAATTAGAAGAAAATGCCAAGAGCCATCAGAGGTTACCATGACAACGCTTCTAAATTGATGAGGGATGAGCTATCAAAGGTTGCCATGACAACGAGATCACATTCAGTTTTCCATCTGACTATGTGGGAAGCGGCTTCGGTGACGTAGCCTAGCAGGTAGCATGCTGAAATTCTATGCCCAAGGTCGCGTGTTCAAAGCCGGCCGAAGTCGTCGGATTTTCAAAGAGCGCTGAAAATCCTTCAGTATGCTTTCCTTCAGAAGGGAAGTCCAACGTTCGTTGCAAGTTACTGGTTGCGGTGGCATCTAGTAGCCAAGTTCACAGCTAGGTGTCGTTGACGGTATATTTGGTACCAACATTAGGGACTACTACTTGAAATTGACCGTCTGCAGTCCTTACCTGAATTACAGACTAATACAGCCATCACAATTAACACCGTTTAGCAGACAGATTCTACACACACCCAAAGTACACGGGGTTACATGACTGCGTTGTCGCAGCCCTAATTTGAGGAATCAACCAACATGTCTGCGGGAGATAAAATTTGACGTGAAGAAGTAACAGACTGTTAGATAGTTACGCATCAGTTCCAAACCTTGCATAAGGACAGTGTGACCACAAGTATGAAAATGGACCCCAAATGACAAGAAGTTTACCGTCTGCCTAACACAATAAAATGTTAAAAATATGCATAGTAAGACGAAAGAAAAGTTAATTGAGCTCCATTTACATTGTAAGATACTTTCTCGCAATAAATGAGGTCTGATCCTTCTACGAAAACCTGCATATTTTGCCTATTATAGCCTATCCCCTAGTTTGCCCGGTAAAATCTACCTCCGCCTTCCGGCGTGCCGAGAGAAATTTTTTTATTCCGTATTGATTATTCCAAGACTCGATGCTCCCACGCCGATTCTACAAGGGCCGAACTACCTGGATGTTCCAACCTCATAACCCTAGGAATGCCAATCTATTTTTAGCCAACTTTCGATTTTTGCAAAGAATGCGATTACACGGGCCAAAACTTGTCAGTCTGTCTGTGTGAGTGTGTGTGTGTGTAAGTGTGTATATCTGTCCCCCCCCAATCAATTCAAACAGGATGAAACTGAATTAAACAAAATTTGGTACAGAGGTAGCACTAGTAAGGGACACCTCAGTGTCTTGTTTTATATCGCTGCCATCTTGACGGAAAAGTAATGGCGGCCACCCAAATGTTCAAAGCTTAAATCAAATTACGACTTAACCTAATCATCTGATCTCTACCAAATTTTGCAACAACATATCTTCATGTGGAAAGCGTCTTTGGACCAAACTACAAGGTCATCAGTCAAATTTTGAAGATGACAGCCATGTATGAGTGCAAATCGATCCCCCCTATCAATCCAACACACAACGAAATCAAATCGAACCACCTTTGGTACAGAGGTAGCACTAGTATATATATATCGCCGCCATCATAATAAAAAGGAAATGGCACCCACCCAAGTGTTCTGAGCTTAAATCAAATTACGTCTAACCTAATCATCCGATCTCTATCAAATTTTATAACAATATACCTTATCGAGGGAAGCGTCTTTTGCCCGAACTACAAGGATATCAGCCAAATTGTTTCAAGATGGTGGGTGTATGAATCATGCACGTATTGTACCTAACCGTAACTAACGATTCAACAAGGTCTGGCCTCACTAAATCCGCTTGTTTAAGCTGTCCTAAAGAAGGTGACCGGTAGAATATTAGCATTTTAAATTAGATTATGTAATCGTAGCAGTGACTAGCAGTTCAGGCTGAACGTACCACATCGTTCTGGGCCGTGCCGTCCCGTTGGGTCAAAATGGAGGCTATTGTTTGTTCGCAAGTCCATATTTCAATAACTTCGTAAGTTAATATCCTTTTAGGAGTGTACTGAGCAAAATATCACATATATAATATCAAATAGTTTTTATAAACGGTAGTAAAACAGTGGTGATGAGTAGAGATAAGAAAGAAGGAAAAGGAGTAATCAAAGAAGGAGATAAGGAACTGGAAGTGGTGAAACACTTCAAATACTTGGGAAGTGAACTGACTGAAGATGGAAGACTAGATTTGGAAATTAGCAGAAGAATACAACTCGGGAGTGCTTTCTACCAACAGGTACGGGGACTACCAATTAAGGCTAAAGAAGTTATGTACAAAGCATATTATGTTCCTATAATGACATATGCAGCAGAAACTTGGACAATGACTAAGAGGGATGAGAGCAGATTACAAGCAGCTGAGATGAGATTCCTGAGAAGTATGGTCCAGAAAACGAGGAGGGGCAGTGAGAAATGAAGATATACGGAAAGAACTGGGAGTACAGAAACTGAGTGACAAACTGGAGCAAAACAGATTGAGATGGTTAGGACATGTCAAACGGATGAATGAAGTAAGGCTACCGAGACGAGCACTGGAACGATGGATGACAGGGAAGAGAGGACGAGGAAGACCAAGAATGCGTTGGATGGACTCGGTGGAGAATAGTATTAGTAAACGGAACCTGGATTGGAACACTGTGTCGGAAGAGGAATGGTGGAACGACAGAACAAAGTGGAGAGGAACCATATTTGCCCCCCCCCCCAATGTCAACTCTGGAAAAGGGGAAATGATGATGATGATGATGATGATGATGATGATGATGATGATGATGATGATGATGATGATGATGATGATGATGATGATGATGATGATGATGATGATGATGATGATGATGATGATGATGATGATGATGATGATGATGATGATGATGATGATGATGATGATGATGATGATGATGATGATGATGATGATGATGATGATGATGATGATGATGATGATGATGATGATGATGATGATGATGATGATGATGATGATGATGATGATGATGATGATGATGATGATGATGATGATGATGATGATGATGATGATGATGATGATGATGATGATGATGATGATGATGATGATGATGATGATGATGATGATGATGATGATGATGATGATGATGATGATGATGATGATGATGATGATGATGATGATGATGATGATGATGATGATGATGATGATGATGATGATGATGATGATGATGATGATGATGATGATGATGATGATGATGAGTAAACGCTAATGAAACCATTCGTTCCAAGATAAATTATGCACACTCTTTCTTGAAGATTCTTATTTGAGTTTATTCTTGACTTATCCATATATTTTGGCCCATCAATGTCCAAGTATTTCATACAACCTATAAATATACTTAGCAAATTGAATTATGATATGAAATAAATCAGCCGTTTGGACAGCTAGTTCTACAGAGTTAACGTAGGAGTAGGATCCGATGGTTTTATTCCAGGACACTTTACAAGGTTAGAGACTTCCAAATTTTTACTTATTGTTCCATATCAGTATACCTGGCTGGAAACAACATCTCATAGCACTCATCTGGGACATCGGTTTCAATATATTATTGAGTCGTATTGAAGAAATATAATAAATGCTGTCCCGTAACAGAAAATTTGGGTTCAACTTGAACGTTTTTCAAGGTTAGAGGACTTCATCAGCCAAAAATTGTTAAGTTACGCATTTCACCAATAGCCTACTTTATACGTGCATAAAACATATTTTTGCAATCAACAGGAGATCCGATTCATTATATTGAACCATAATGAGAAGTACAGTGAGTCCGGGAATGTTCTCCGCAGTGCCTACATGCGTCTTCGAGAGCTAGCTACAGCAGTTACGTTGGCAGCACGGCTGCCGCTTGTATCATATTAGCCTTTCACGAAATGATTGCCGGCGGTCGAGATGGGAACTATTCTTTGTTTACTTGTGTCACACGTCAGCCTGCTTCGTTGACAGGTACAGTTGTGCGAGTAGGATATGACTCAGCTCCAGAAGCCTCTGTCATCGTCCGTGGTGGCATGAGCTCCTATGACGCGCAATGCTGCTTGACTTATGTGCAGAATGCATTCTGTCATCGCTGTGTTCCCTAATAACAAGCAAACAGTATACTTTGTACTCACCACAGCCATTCATAACAGATGCTGGAAGTGCTGATGACACATACGCTTAATAATTGCAATACACACTGATGATTTCGACAGGCTACAGCCCACACGTGTGGGATTCACCCTGTCAAAGACACCGCGCTACCAACTAAACAGATGAGGCAACCACTCACAGCTGCACGTAACCACCGCGGAGAACATTCTCGGGCGCCCGGTATAATATAGACAATCTATTAATAGTACATTATGCAACGAGCCTATAATGGCTATAATTAAGACACGAGTATTTTTATAAAACGAGCGTATGCGAGTTTTATAATTTCCATACGAGTGTCTTAATTACCATTATAGGCGAGTTGCATGCGACTGTTTATGTTCGACGATAATTATAACTTTATTATATGTTTTAACATAAATATTCATAAATATCTGTTCAGTCACTAGAATGTTGTGATCGGGTGCTGCGGTGGGTAGTATATCTCTCTTGTCCAAGCTCTCTGGACAACCGACGCATGCGCTCTGTGTGCTTCAATACTATATGTTCAGATTGCGCACCAGTATTCAGTAAAACTGTCACTGAAGTCGTGTCAAAACCACGCGCTGTGTAGAAACTGGTTTTGGGGATATTAAGGTACCGGTACAGTGCTATTTCTTGTCTCATATTCGCCAGTTTATTTACGCGAACTTATGGACGGTGCGTATTCCATGTCGGTAATTTATTATAGTTCGATGTTGTGTTTATGTCCGACATGTTGGATTTTGAGTGCATGCATGAAGGTATCGTTACCTAATTGGTCAATGAACGAGCTCTGATTGGCTGGAGAAACTGTATCGTAATGAAAAACGGTGTTATAATGACCATCATTATAATACAGTTTTCTGACACATAATAGTGAGGGTCGAACATAAAGTAGATTTATATTAACTTTAGTCTTGTTTCTTTTATGTATTTTTTGTGACCTTTCATTTTATTTTAATTTTAATGTGTTCTTTGTAAGGATATCCATTTTCTCTTTGGTATTTTTTAACATAGTTTTAAAGATTCTAATTTTTTTTTCTCAATCTTCGCTGACGAGGGTATCATTTGGCTTACCTGAAACAGCCGTTACTATCCTTCGAAGTAATTCCCGTGGATGGTTATGCACTTCTGAGAACGACTGTACACGTCCTGGCATAGTCTTCCTGAGGGATAGCCTTCAGTTGGGTCGTCACATTACATTGGATGTCCGAAATGTCCGAAAACCTCTGGCTCTTCAGGGCTCTTCGGCGACCCTGGACCCCGATACTCCATACTTTGACGCTTGCCTTCCAGGTCGTACTTCACGCACCAGGTCTCGTCACCGGTGACGATGGTTTTCAGGACCATTCCATTCCACGGAACATTTACCCTTCTCACTGCCACCCGTCTATCAGGTGTGCAAGGCAGGTTGCATAAAATCACGCTTCTCACTTGCTTTCAATTTAGAGTGTTGACGACCCAAACTGAAGGCTATTCCTAAAGAAGACTATGCCAGGAGTTTCCAGGACTTGTTCAGGCGTTCTCAGAAGTCCATAACCATCCACGGGGATTACTTTGAAGGACAGTAACGGCTGTTTCAGGTGAGTCAACAATCCATTCGTAATTTAGACCCAATCACCGAACTTTTCAGACAGAGGGTGTATACTGAAACATGTACGTATTAATTCAAATATTAAACGTTTTTTAAGTGTCTGACAAGGCGGCTATTATAATTTGTAGATCAATGGAATATATAAAAAACAAGTAATTCAATAAAGAACCAAATAGCCTATTTTCATATATCCTACTGATATTAATTGCCTCTATCCACATACAAATTGTCGGTTTGATTTCTGTAATATTTTGGATGGTCGCCATGTTGGATTTTAATATATGTAGGCCATAGAGTTATGTACTATTAGATGATGATTATTGTGTACGTTCATTATGCAAATGTTGATTTCGATCGCATGATTAGAACGCAAGAAATAAAAACTTAATTTTCGAAATTCGCACAGCCGCCATCTTGAGGTTACGTAACCAATTGAACTTAATTAGATGCCATTGCATTACAATGTGAATAAACATTTGCTGTACGAAGTTTCATTGCGTTTGGATCATTAAATCGCGAGAAAAGTCTAGTTAAAACTTTCAACTTCGCTTGGCCGCCATGTTCGTTTCGTAGTTAATCGGTTTTTGAAAGTCTCATAGATGAACTTCCAGTAGAGTGTTTTTATATCCTTACAAAATGTCATGGTGATACCGGTAATAGTTTCAGAGATATAGAATGCTGGTGAAATATTTCGCACAACCACCATGTTGGATTGGTGAGATGTAACGAAATTTGAAGGGCACGGTCGGAGTCGCCCGGAAGAGTGCTATGAACATACCGAGTTTCATTGAAATCGCTCCATCCGTTTAGAAGTTATTAGGGGGGGACACACAAAAATTCTCTCTCTCTCACACACACGGACACACAAGACAGACACACGGACAAAAGGTGATCTCATAAGCCTATTTTTTCATAAATGAAAATAGGCTAAAAAGGCCATTTAGTTCTTCACGGAACTAAGTTGTTGTAATATTTCTTCGAAATAGGCCCTCCCTCCCAAAAAATCTTCTTTCCCAGAAATCCACCCATTTATATTCTTAAATACTGTGATAGCAATTCTTTAAAATGGGTCAATGTTTTACGAAATTTCATCTCTTGAATGAATACCTTACAACATTCTGGTTACACTGGTAAATAAAATACAGTGACACCAACGTCTACATTTACTCCCGCAAGTTGAACCTCCTCACATAAATTATGTAGCAGCCGATACGAGTTGAATCAATGCTGAGGACATCAGAGAGACCGACTGATGCCCAATGGTTCATACTTCCACGACTGCTGAATAAGTGGAAGGATTGGCCATTCTAGAAGATACGAGAGATCTTATGTTCAACTGGAGGACATCTGGCAAGGGAATGTTGTGGACATGAACTCCTCGAACTCGCCAATACTTGTCAGAAATGGAGGTTATATCAGAACACCCAGAGGAGTTCCTTCGCCCGGTATCTTTTACCCAGCGAAAGCTTAAAAGACGCACGGACAGCAGGTCCCAGAAGCAATTCAGAAAAGATAAGATAAACAGCTAAACTCCAAACACACGTACTCTTCTCTGAAGTCTTAACATGACTCCAAAGTTTGATGCTGGCTGAAGCTGGGTTGATAGGCTCGCTCGCTAGCTCGTAAACTCTTTCCGATGCTAGTAATTTAATGTTCCACTGAATGCAGATAGTTGGAAGAAATGAAAACGTAAAAACACTTAGTGGACGATGTATTACAGATAGAGATATGCTGTCGGGGATGTTTTTGTAGAACTTTTCATACTGAACAATTCATACACTCATAGTATATAGATTTTTTAATGGTTTACCGAGCGCAAGCTTAAAAGATGCACGGACGGCAGGTTTTTTTTCGACTTGATTCTTTGAAATCGTTACTGCTTGGCTTCTTTTGGTGATAAATGAATGTTTTTCTACAGAAACCTTTCTCGAGAAATCCTTTATAGAATGGTGAAAACCACTTCAAAATCCATCCAGTGGTTCTCGAGATTACCCGTTACATCCAAGAATCGGGGACTTAGTTTTGTAACATGTTGAGATATAGTATAGCGGCATCATGATTGGCTTTGGCGCGAGAGAGAAAGTGGCTACAGGGGAGTGCGGTGAAGTGAAGATGTTGAGCATTCTGGAGCCCCATAATAAAGGGCCCGTTAATGGCAATATTTACTGTAATCATCATCATCAACTAGAACAGTTTCCAACCACAGGTTGGGTCTGCTTGGAGCACAAGTCTCTCCATCGTTTTCTGTCCATCCACCACTTCTCTTCCGTCACTGTTGTCCAATTCACCTCTTTTCTCTCGACACTTTTTCTTTACCCCCTTTATCCACCTATTCCTTGGTCTTCCTCTAGGTCTCTTTTTCTTCCACTCCATTTCCAATATTTTCCATAGTATTCTCTCTTCTCCCATTCTTTTCACGTATACCTACCATTGTAGCCTTGATTTTTCAATCCTACCCTGTAGGGGTTCTTCCTTTAATATTTATCTGCCTCTGTCATTTCTAACTCTGCTTGCCACGGTGGGTGAGTTGTAAACGTGTCGGTCTATTAACCCCAAGCTTGCAGGTTCGCTCCTGGCCATGGTAAGTGATTTTTGAAAGGCGGCATGTCATACGATGTTGGCTGTCAAAGAACCCATTTGAATTCAGAAGGCCGTGTTCATAATGGCAAAATTATTCTCGGGAGTTTCCGCCAACACAAAGTTCCTCTTTCTCTACTAGAAAGCGCTATAGTGTTCAAGGAGCTTAGATATCTAACCTCCTTGACTTTTATAGTGCTTCAATGAACAACGAAATTCGACATGCAAGCTACCCTTTGGGTGTCAAATAACAAAGCTTGCACCCGGCACCCGAGGCTATACGATATTACATTTTTTTTGTATTTCTAACTCTGATCATTCCTTTCTTTACTCTAAATAATAATAATACTAATAATAATAATAGTAATAATAGTAATAATAATATAGTATGGCCTCGGGTGCCTGGTGCAAGCTTTACTATTTGAAACCCAGAGGGTAGCTTGCATGTCGAATTTTGTTGTTCTTTGACTATGAAAGTCAAGGAGGTTAGATGTTAGATATCTAAGCTCCTTGAACACTATAGCGCTTTCTAGCAAAGAAATGAGGAACTTTGTGTTGGCGGAAACTCCCAAGGTTAATTTTGCCATTATGAACTCGGCCTACTGAATTCAAATGGGTTATTTGACATGCCAACATCGTATGACATGCGTATCGTAATTTTGCCGCCTTTCAAAAATCACTTAGCACGGTCAGGAGCGAACCTGCAATCTTGGGGTTAGTAGACAGACACGATATCCACTCACCCACCGTGGCAAGCTTCTTTACTGTAATCTATATATTTAAAACAGTAAGGTGATTTTTGTTATCACGAGATAGAGAGAACGACAGAACCAATTTACTTCGTAGAGCACTCTAACGAAAGCTCTTGGCCTGTAGATTTGCAGAGTGTCTCTAAAATAAACAAATATAAGACGGTATATTTTTAAATAATATAGAAAATAGCAGAATTCTGGCCCCTCGCGCATGCGCACAATCCGCCTGGGCTCATGACAAAATGGCGGTGAGAAGTCCATTAAAATGTAAGTTATTTAATAAGCTTCCATGTAATTGAAAACATACATTAACCAAGTTCTGACAATACAATATAATAACAGTATGAACATATACGAATGTATATTGATTTTATTGATAATGAATTGGATTATTTTCTTCAGATAGCGGCTTTTGAAGATAGTGAATGGTTGCGTCTTCTTCTAAATGTGAGTGCGCGAGTAGCTATTTGGTTAAGGCGATTGACTGTGGATCCAAGGATCGCAGGTTCGATCCCAACTCTCGCCAGTATTTTTTTTTTTTTTGCCACTGAAATATTGTTTTATCAAGGAGTATTAGTAAGGTTTTATGTCAGTTAAAGATACATATTTCTACACATTTTCTCAACACGTTTTATTTCCGTGTTACCATTGCATTACAGCATGTCCTCAATACGTCGTTTGAATATCTGCAATCAGTTCCAGTAACTGACAACAGATGGCAGTACCTCGCCAATATAGTTCCAGTAACTGAGAGCAGATTGCGTCGATATATTTAAAACACAAGGCATGGCCTTGATGGCGAGTTTTCGCGTGATAGTTAAATATTGTTTTATCAAGGATTATTAGTAACGTTTTATGTCAGTTAAAGATTCCTACATTCCCTCTCAATAAGTTTTATTTCCGTTTTACCATTGCATTACAGCATGTGGTCAAAAGAGCTAATATCTGCCATCAATTGCAGTAACTGACAACAGATGGCAGTACCTCGCCCATATAGTTTCAGTAACTAACAACAGATGGCAGCACCATTGCATCGATATATTTAAAACACAAAACATGGCGCGTTTTCAAGTGATGGAGAGTTATAGAGGGGAATTTTTAAGAAGGGAAACGTTGAAGAACATTAACTGACAGTTGAGTGTGTAGGCTATGTTGTTTATGTACTTTAATATTGCAATTTCTTCCCAATGCTTCGGTGGTCAAGTTGGTAGCATCCTAGACTAAAAGTTATAAATTATGCATCGTCGATATACTCTTAAATTATTAGTGAAAAGGTAGTTTTCCAGGCCCTGGCGCGTGTCCACAATTGCTTTCGCCATGAGAGACACTTGGCAAACATAATTCGTTTGAAGGGCTCCGACATCGTTGTCACTCAGCCCCATGTACTTTGGTGTGTAAGTGTAAAATTTTCTCTGATAACCCGTATTATTGTGATAGCTGCATTACTTTGTGTATTTGTAATTAAGGTGGGAAATGGCAAGGTGACGGCCGAGGCCTTAAGTTAGGAACCATCCCGGTATTTGCCTTGAGTGGAAGTGGGAAACCACGGAAAACCACATCTAAGATTGTCGAGGTGGGAATCAAACCTTCCTCTTCTTAGTTATACCTCTAGAGACTGAATGTGCCCCGTTTTTGCCCTCAGACCAGAATTAAATTTCTTGGCAGAGCAGGAAATGTAACCCGGGTCTCCGAGGCGATAGCCAAGAATGGGTGGGCTTCCATGTGTTAATACGATTTTTGACATGCACGGGACATAGAATTCTAAAACAGCCTCCATTAGGGTGACTGCCGAAGTGAGTATTGAGTATATGCCTAAGCTCATTCCAGTAGTTGGCGAAGTTATTCTATGTTCCCCTGCAAAATGTACTGCCATAAACTATAACAGGTGATGGAAATAGCTTATTTAGAGCAGTTTTGTACTGTTTATATCAAAATGAAGAACGTCATTCTGCGCTGCGTTTTCAAGCTATTGCCAAACATTTCGCTGGCAGGAACAATTATAAGGAATTTATTGTAAGCGATCAGTCTCATCGCATTCTCCTCACCAACCAACTTGAGTATGAGAGTCTCTGGACGGTCATGTTGAACTTCATTGTATAAGACAGTTGTTTAATGATTATTTGTTTAGAGTACTGAATCTAACTACTCAGTTGATTTCGGCAATGGAAGTATTTTTTGCCATTTAATATTTAGCGGCTCCGATATTGCAGGTCACTATAGTGTTATCGAATAATACGAGGCCACATTTAAAATCCAATATAAATAGGCCATTTCAGAAACAATTCCAGATGTTATGCAGTACAGTGAAAGGTCTTTGACGATCAAATGTAAACATTGTTCTACATTGTATTTCTCTTGCGTAAAATCTACGCGCGGTTACTTTGGCCTTTACTGTTGTGATGGTAAAATTGATCTGCTGAAATATAAAATATTTGCCAAGCTGCAACAATGCAATAATATTAATTTTAAAGTCTGTCTGTCTGTTAGGTAGTCAGCCCGAAGGCTGGTTGGATCCTCAAAAAGTACCGCCGTTACGTTATGTGAGTAGATACCCACAAAAACCCAAGGCAGCGCTATTTTGAGGCGTTCTAGGCAAGAAGAGGAGTGAGGTAGTTTGCCATTGCTTTCCTCACTGAGTCAGAACAGTAGTCCTAACCATATGAGTTGAACCTTTCACAGCATTCACAGGCACTGACTCTGCCCCGAATGCCATTACTAAGCACCACCCATACCTCAGTAGCTTCCATATAATCACAGCCATGAGTGAGACTGAGACATCGGTGAAAAGCCACCTTTTACTCTAGCCTGTGCCAACTGACAAATGCAAAAGTACTGTATTCATCAAGAGATGGGGAACACTGAACTTATATCCAGTAGTTCAAACACATACATCAGCGTTAACATATTGACGAACAGGTGTGCGAGTGTAAACTTTTCTCTGATAACCTGTGTTAATGTGATGGCTGTGTTGATGTGTGCATTTGTAATTAATGTGGGGAATGGGGAGTTAACGACCGAGGCTTTAAGTTAGGAACTATCCCGGTATTTGCCTGGAGTGGAAGTGGGAAACCACGGAAAACCAAATCCAAGATTGTTGAGATGGGAATCAAACTTTGCTCTTCTTAGTTTTGCCTCACGAGTGCGCCCCGTTCCACTCAGACCAGAATTAAATTTCTTGGCAGAGCGGGGATCGAACCTGGAATCCGGGGCAATAGCTCAGAATGTAGCCTTAAGAATGGGCTTCCCTGTGTTAATACGATCTTTGACAAGCACTGAACATATAATTCTAAAACTCCCTCCATTACTGTGGCTGGCGAAGTGAGTCTATGCTCATTCCAGTAGTGGCGAAGTGATTCTATGCTCCCTTCCATAATTTACTGTCATGGAAATACAAAGTATTGTACCTTCAACAGGTGATGGAAATTCATTATTTACAGCAATTTCATTCTGTTTATTTCAAAATGAAGATCGTCATCCTGAGTTGCGTTTGCAAGCAAATTGCAAAAATTGCAAGGATTTTATTATTGGCGATCAATCTCATCGCATTCTCATCAGCAACCAACTTGAGAATGGAAGTATTCATTGTATATGTGAATATTATTGTTTATTGATTATTTGTTTAGAGTGCATAACAATGGGTCTAACCACGCAGTTGATTTTGGCAATGGAAGTAAGTTATTATTTGCCATTTAATATTTGGCGGCTACGTTGATGCAGGCCACTATAGTTTTATATAAAATGACGTTAATTTGGGCAGAAATGCTGCTATAAATAAACCCATTTGACGAAATAGAACATTAGCCGCAAAAAAGTGGGAAATCGGAGAAAAATACGAAGCCACTTTTAAAATCCAATATAAATATGGCATTTCAGAAACAATTCCAGATACTATGCCGTTACAGTTTAGGGTCCTTGACGAACAAATGTAAACATTGTTCTGCACTGTATATCTCTCGCGAGAAATCTACACTTGGTTACTTTGACCTTTGCTGTTGTAATGGTACAATCAATCTGAATAAATATAAAATATTTGACAGGCTTTAACAATTATTTTTCACTGGAGATGATATCTCAAGGAATTCCAGAGGGACTAATCGGCAGTGTAATGCTATGTCCTTCGTTTCATGGCGCAGCGGTCAAGCTGTATGCCTCTCACCAAGGCGGATCGGGTTCGATTCCCGGTCAATGCATGTGAGATTTTTGATGTGAAAGGCCATGTCCTGTGGTTCGGATTCCACGTTAAACGGAGGTCCCGTGGCTTATGATCGCGAGATTAACGGTCACGTTAAACTGCAAGCTTCCTTCCTTCCTTCGTTTCATTTGGTGCCAATGTTACTGTGCCACACGCACACGGTCCACATTGTTTTAAAATGTATGGAATTGCACATCATCGCATTTCTTCGTTATATTCCAAAAATATAAGCGATGGTTTGCGGCCAGTTGTATTAGACTCATCAGAGTTCTTGAATCCCTTGGAACTAAACGACTGGCCGCCACATACTCCAAACGCTTGGCCCGTTATGCTGCTTAGAAATCTGAACGGTTCCCAAGGACTCCTAAATGCAACCATATTGCTTGGATTTGGAAATAATAGGTGCAGTTAAAATTAGGCAGAGATGTCTAATCCTTCGACTTGATTTAACACCATCCGATAAAACACTATCATTTTCTTTTAAGAGGCAATATTTTCCAATTCATTTGGCAAACTTTATCACAATCAATAAAGCTCAAGGGGAAACTCTGGAACGTATAGGCCTCAATTTGCCCCAACAATTTTTCAGTCATGGCCAGCAGTATTTTGCAATGTTGAGAGTGCAATCTTTTGACGCCCTCATAGTTTCAATAGAGTCAAAAAATAATCGTACAAAGAATGTACAGTAGGCCTATATAAGAAAATTATTCAGTAAATATTTTTCTATTGACCGTCATGTTTTGACGGGTTTCAACTAGTAATGCTTTTAAAATGATTGTTCAGAAGACAAATAGAACACTTCTAGACTCTCTTACATCACTAAGACAGGCTCTAGGCCATTTACCAGTCAGAAGTTTGAACTTAATATCTGGAATTACACACAGACAGAGAGGTTGTCGTCTGATAGAAGCTGTGTTTGTTTTATTGTTCTGAAGTGTAGAGAAATGGCAGAGAGAGAGTTCCATGAAAGTTGCTTCAAAGTTAAGTGGTATTTTTCAAGAGAGCAGACATGGTGCAGATAACGTTCCGTTGAGTGATGGGTTGCTTGTGACGGGAGAGAAAGGTGATCAGAATCAGCTGGAGGGGTGGGGGAGAAGACGATTAGAAAGCATTAAAGAAAGAAGAAAAAGTGGGAGAAGAAGATTGAAGGAAGGAGAGAAAGTTTTTGGTGACTGATTTGAGCTCTGCTCTTAGTGATGACTTTAACGAAGACGGAGTAGAGGTGTGGTCGGAGAAAGTGTTAACTAGAGTACAGTACGTCAATGAACATGCGTACTTTAGGTATTTTCAAAGTCTTTCTTTCATTCTTTCTTCCTTCCTTTCTTTCTTTCTTTCTTCCTTCCTGTCCTTCTTTCCTTTCACTCTTTCATTGGTTCTTTCCTTTCTTCTTTTTACTTACTTTTCATTCATTCATTCATTCATTCATTCATTCATTTATTTATTTATTATTTATTTCGTTCTTTCCTTCTTCCCTTCTTCCTTTCTTTCCTTTCTTTCCTTCTTCCTTTCTTTCCTTCTTTCTTTCTTCCTTTCTTTCCTTCTTTCTTCCTTTCTTTCTTCCCTTCTTCCTTCCTTTCTTTCTTTCTTCCTTTCTTTCTTTCTTTCTTAATTTCTTTCTTCCTTTCTTTCTTTCTTAATTTCTTTCTTCCTTTCTTTCTTCCTTTCTTCCTTTCTTTCTTTCTTTCTTAATTTCTTTCTTTCTTCCTTTCTTTCTTAATTTCTTTCTTTCTTCCTTTCTTTCTTCCTTTCTTTCTCATTTCCTTTCTTTCTTCCTTTCTGTCTTAATTTCTTTCTTTCTTCCTTTCTTTCTTTCTTCCTTTCTCATTTCCTTTCTTTCTTCCATTCTCATTTCCTTTCTTTCTTTCTTTCTTTTTCTTTCTTTCTTTCTTCCTTCCTTTCTTTCTTCATTGCTTTCTCTTTCCAACCTTTCTTCTTTCTTTCTTTCTTTCTTTCTTCCTTTCTTTCTTAATATCCTTCTTTCTTCCTTTCTTTCTTTCTTTCTTCCTTTCTCATTTCCTTTCTTTCTTTCTTTCTTTCTTTCTTTCTTTCTTTCTTTCTTTCTTTCTTCCTTCCTTTCTTTCTTTCTTTCTTTCTTTCTTTCTTTCTTCCTTTCTTCCTTTCTTCTTTCTTTCTTTCTTTCTTCCTTTCTTCCTTTCTTTCTTCTTTCCTTTCTTTCTTTTTTAAGTTCTTTCTTCCTTTCTTTCTTTCTTCCTTTCTTCCTTTCTTTCTTCTTTCCTTTATTTCTTTCTTTCTTAAGTTCTTTCTTCCTTTCTTCTTTCTTTCTCTCTTTCTTTCTCCCTTTCTTTCTTTCTTTCTTTCTTTCTTTCTTTCGTTCTTTCTTTCCTAGTAAACGAAACCAGAGCCATAACCAAATGGAACCTTAGATAAGTTGATATTGTGGTTTTCCTTCTTGATGTTGTTTCATTTAAGTCCGCCTCGTGGCGCAGTAGCTATTATTCTTCGCTGTCACCGCGGAGGCCTGGGTCCCATTTCCGGCTCTGCCAAGAAATTTAATTCTGGTTTAAGGGCTGGAACGGTGTACACTCAGCCTAATTCCCATGTCTATCTGCGAATGATAATAATATATTATATTGTGAGCATCCCATGACCCCTTAAGTGCCAAAGTTATCTATGCCTTATTCACATATTCTAGTGTAAACATCAGACATGGCCCCCTAATTCCCATGTCTGTTAATTGTATTAATATATTATATTGTTAGCACTGAAGGGCCCCCTAAGTCCCAAGATTATCTATGCCTTATTCACATATTCTAGTGTAAACATCAAGCATGTCCCCCTAATTCCCATATCTGTTAATTGTATTTATATATTATATTGTTAGCACTGAATGGCCCCCTAAGTCCCAAGATTATCTATGCCTTATTATCGCATATTCTAGTGTAAACATCAAGCATGTCCCCCTAATTCCCATATCTGTTAATTGTATTTATATATTATATTGTTAGCACTGAATGGCCCCCTAAGTCCCAAGATTATCTATGCCTTATTCACATATTCTAGTGTAAACATCAAGCATGTCCCCCTAATTCCCATATCTGTTAATTGTATTAATATATTATATTGTTAGCACTGAAGGGCCCCCTAAGTCCCAAGCTTATATATGCCTTATTCACATATTCTAGTGTAAACATCAAGCATGTCCCCCTAATTCCCATATCTGTTAATTGTATTAATATAGTATATTGTTAGCACTGAATGGCCCCCTAAGTCCCAAGATTATCTATTCCTTATTCACATATTCTAGTGTAAACATCAAGCATGTCCCCCTAATTCCCATGTCTGTTAATTGTATTAATATATTATATTGTTAGCACTGAATGGCCCCCTAAGTTCCAAGCTTATATATGCCTTATTATCACATATTCTAGTGTAAACATCAAGCATGTCCCCCTAATTCCCATATCTGTTAATTGTATTAATATATTATATTGTTAGCACTGAATGGCCCCCTAAGTCCCAAGCTTATCCATGCCTTATTCACATATTCTAGTGTAAACATCAAGCATGTCCCCCTAATTCCCATATCTGTTAATTGTATTAATATATTATATTGTTAGCACTGAATGGCCCCCTAAGTCCCAAGCTTATCCATGCCTTATTCACATATTCTAGTGTAAACATCAAGCATGTCCCCCTAATTCCCATATCTGTTAATTGTATTAATATATTATATTGTTGGCACTGAATGGCCCCCTAAGTCCCAAGCTTATCTATTCCTTATTCACATATTCTAGTGTAAACATCAAGCATGTCCCCCTAATTCCCATATCTGTTAATTGTATTAATATATTATATTGTTAGCACTGAATGGCCCCCTAAGTCCCAAGCTTATATATGACTTATTCACATATTCTAGTGTAAACATCAAGCATGTCCCCCTAATTCCCATATCTGTTAATTGTATTAATATAGTATATTGTTAGCACTGAATGGCCCCCTAAGTCCCAAGCTTATATATGCCGTATTCACATATTCTAGTGTAAACATCAAGCATGTCCCCCTAATTCCCATATCTGTTAATTGTATTAATATATTATATTGTTAGCACTGAATGGCCCCCTAAGTCCCAAGCTTATCTATTCCTTATTCACATATTCTAGTGTAAACATCAAGCATGTCCCCTTAATTCCCATATCTGTTAATTGTATTATTATATATATTGTTAGCACTGAATGGCCCCCTAAGTCCCAAGCTTATCTATTCCTTATTCACATATTCTAGTGTAAACATCAAGCATGTCCCCTAATTCCCATGTCTGTTAATTGTATTAATATATTATATTGTTAGCACTGAATGGCCCCCTAAGTCCCAAGCTTATCTATGCCGTATTCACATATTCTAGTGTAAACATCAGACATGGCCCCCTAATTCCCATGTCTGTTAATTGTATTAATATATTATATTGTTAGCACTGAAGGGCCCCCTAAGTCCCAAGCTTATATATGCCGTATTCACATATTCTAGTGTAAACATCAAGCATGTCCCCCTAATTCCCATATCTGTTAATTGTATTAATATCTTATATTGTTAGCACTGAATGGCCCCCTAAGTTCCAAGCTTAACTATGCCTTATTCACATATTCTAGTGTAAACATCAGACATGGCCCCCTAATTCCCATGTCTGTTAATTGTATTAATATATTATATTGTTAGCACTGAAGGGCCCCCTAAGTCCCAAGATTATCTATGCCTTATTCACATATTCTAGTGTAAACATCAAGCATGTCCCCCTAATTCCCATATCTGTTAATTGTATTAATATATTATATTGTTAGCACTGAAGGGCCCCCTAAGTCCCAAGCTTATATATGCCTTATTCACATATTCTAGTGTAAACATCAAGCATGTCCCCCTAATTCCCATATCTGTTAATTGTATTAATATAGTATATTGTTAGCACTGAATGGCCCCCTAAGTCCCAAGCTTATCTATTCCTTATTCACATATTCTAGTGTAAACATCAAGCATGTCCCCCTAATTCCCATGTCTGTTAATTGTATTAATATATTATATTGTTAGCACTGAATGGCCCCCTAAGTTCCAAGCTTATATATGCCTTATTATCACATATTCTAGTGTAAACATCAAGCATGTCCCCCTAATTCCCATATCTGTTAATTGTATTAATATATTATATTGTTAGCACTGAATGGCCCCCTAAGTCCCAAGCTTATCCATGCCTTATTCACATATTCTAGTGTAAACATCAAGCATGTCCCCCTAATTCCCATATCTGTTAATTGTATTAATATATTATATTGTTAGCACTGAATGGCCCCCTAAGTCCCAAGCTTATCCATGCCTTATTCACATATTCTAGTGTAAACATCAAGCATGTCCCCCTAATTCCCATATCTGTTAATTGTATTAATATATTATATTGTTGGCACTGAATGGCCCCCTAAGTCCCAAGCTTATCTATTCCTTATTCACATATTCTAGTGTAAACATCAAGCATGTCCCCCTAATTCCCATATCTGTTAATTGTATTAATATATTATATTGTTAGCACTGAATGGCCCCCTAAGTCCCAAGCTTATATATGCCTTATTCACATATTCTAGTGTAAACATCAAGCATGTCCCCCTAATTCCCATATCTGTTAATTGTATTAATATAGTATATTGTTAGCACTGAATGGCCCCCTAAGTCCCAAGCTTATATATGCCGTATTCACATATTCTAGTGTAAACATCAAGCATGTCCCCCTAATTCCCATATCTGTTAATTGTATTAATATATTATATTGTTAGCACTGAATGGCCCCCTAAGTCCCAAGCTTATCTATTCCTTATTCACATATTCTAGTGTAAACATCAAGCATGTCCCCTTAATTCCCATATCTGTTAATTGTATTAATATATATATTGTTAGCACTGAATGGTCCCCTAAGTCCCAAGCTTATCTATGCCTCATTCACATATTCTAGTGTAAACATCAAGCATGTCCCCCTAATTCCCATATCTGTTAATTGTATTTATATATTATATTGTTAGCACTGAATGTCCCCCTAAGTCCCAAGCTTATCTGTTCCTTATTCACATATTCTAGTGTAAACATCAAGCATGTCCCCTAATTCCCATGTCTGTTAATTGTATTAATATATTATATTGTTAGCACTGAATGGCCCCCTAAGTCCCAAGCTTATCTATGCCGTATTCACATATTCTAGTGTAAACATCAAGCATGTCCCCCTAATTCCCATATCTGTTAATTGTATTAATATATTATATTGTTAGCACTGAATGGCCCCCTAAGTCCCAAGCTTATCTATGCCCTATTCACATATTCTAGTGTAAACATCAAGCATGTCCCCCTAATTCCCATATCTGTTAATTGTATTTATATATGATATTGTTAGCACTGAATGGCCCCCTAAGTCACAAGCTTATATATGCCTTATTCACATATTCTAGTGTAAACATCAAGCATGTCCCCCCAATTCCCTTGTCTGTTAATTGAATTAATATATTATATTGTTAGCACTGAATGGCCCCCTAAGTCCCAAGCTTATCTATTCCTTACTCACATATTCTAGTGTAAACATCAAGCATGTCCCCCTAATTCCCATATCTGTTAATTGTATTAATATATTATATTGTTAGCACTGAATGGCCCCCTAAGTCCCAAGCTTATCTATTCCTTATTCACATATTCTAGTGTAAACATCAAGCATGTTCCCCTAATTCCCATATCTGTTAATTGTATTAATATATTATATTGTTAGCACTGAATGGCCCCCTAAGTCCCAAGCTTATATATGCCGTATTCACATATTCTAGTGTAAACATCAAGCATGTCCCCCTAATTCCCATATCTGTTAATTGTATTAATATATTATATTGTTAGCACTGAATGGCCCCCTAAGTCCCAAGCTTATCTATTCCTTATTCACATATTCTAGTGTAAACATCAAGCATGTCCCCCTAATTCCCATATCTGTTAATTGTATTAATATATTATATTGTTAGCACTGAATGGCCCCCTAATTCCCAAGCTTATCTATGCCGTATTCACATATTCTAGTGTAAACATCAAGCATGTCCCCCTAATTCCCATATCTGTTAATTGTATTAATATAGTATATTGTTAGCACTGAATGGCCCCCTAAGTCCCAAGCTTATATATGCCGTATTCACATATTCTAGTGTAAACATCAAGCATGTCCCCCTAATTCCCATATCTGTTAATTGTATTAATATATTATATTGTTAGCACTGAATGGCCCCCTAAGTCCCAAGCTTATATATGCCGTATTCACATATTCTAGTGTAAACATCAAGCATGTCCCCCTAATTCCCATATCTGTTAATTGTATTAATATATTATATTGTTAGCACTGAATGGCCACCTAAGTCCCAAGCTTATCTATGCCGTATTCACATATTCTAGTGTAAACATCAAGCATGTCCCCTAATTCCCATGTCTGTTAATTGTATTAATATATTATATTGTTAGCACTGAATGGCCCCCTAAGTCCCAAGCTTATCTATGCCGTACTCACATATTCTAGTTTAAACATCAAGCATGTCCCCCTAATTCCCATATCTGTTAATTGTATTAATATATTATATTGTTAGCACTGAATGGCCCCCTAAGTCCCAAGCTTATATATGCCGTATTCACATATTCTAGTGTAAACATCAAGCATGTCCCCCTAATTCCCATATCTGTTAATTTTATTAATATATTATATTGTTAGCACTGAATGGCCCCCTAAGTCCCAAGCTTATCTATTCCTTATTCACATATTCTAGTGTAAACATCAAGCATGTCCCCCCAATTCCCATGTCTGTTAATTGTATTAATATATTATATTGTTAGCACTGAATGGCCACCTAAGTCCCAAGCTAATATATGCCTTATTCACATATTCTAGTGTAAACATCAAGCATGTCCCCCTAATTCCCATGTCTGTTAATTGTATTAATATATTATATTGTTAGCACTGAATGGCCCCCTAAGTCCCAAGCTTATCTATGCCTTATTCAAATATTCTAGTGTAAACATCAAGCATGTCCCCCTAATTCCCATATCTGTTAATTGTATTTATATATTATATTGTTAGCACTGAATGGCCCCCTAAGTCCCAAGCTTATATATTCCTTATTCACATATTCTAGTGTAAACATCAAGCATGTCCCCCTAATTCCCATGTCTTTTAATTGTATTAATATATTATATTGTTAGCACTGAATGGCCCCCTAAGTCCCAAGCTTATCTATGCCTCATTCACATATTCTAGTGTAAACATCAAGCATGTCCCCCTAATTCCCATATCTGTTAATTGTATTAATATATTATATTTTTAGCACTGAATGGCCACCTAAGTCCCAAGCTTGTCTATTCCTTATTCACATATTCTAGTGTAAACATCAAGCATGTCCCCCTAATTCCCATATCTGTTAATTGTATTAATATATTATATTGTTAGCACTGAATGGCCCCCTAAGTCCCAAGCTTATATATGCCTCATTCACATATTCTAGTGTAAACATCAAGCATGTCCCCCTAATTCCCATATCTGTTAATTGTATTTATATATGATATTGTTAGCACTGAATGGCCCCCTAAGTCACAAGCTTATATATGCCTTATTCACATATTCTAGTGTAAACATCAAGCATGTCCCCCCAATTCCCTTGTCTGTTAATTGAATTAATATATTATATTGTTAGCACTGAATGGCCCCCTAAGTCCCAAGCTTATCTATTCCTTACTCACATATTCTAGTGTAAACATCAAGCATGTCCCCCTAATTCCCATATCTGTTAATTGTATTAATATATTATATTGTTAGCACTGAATGGCCCCCTAAGTCCCAAGCTTATCTATTCCTTATTCACATATTCTAGTGTAAACATCAAGCATGTTCCCCTAATTCCCATATCTGTTAATTGTATTAATATATTATATTGTTAGCACTGAATGGCCCCCTAAGTCCCAAGCTTATATATGCCGTATTCACATATTCTAGTGTAAACATCAAGCATGTCCCCCTAATTCCCATATCTGTTAATTGTATTAATATATTATATTGTTAGCACTGAATGGCCCCCTAAGTCCCAAGCTTATCTATTCCTTATTCACATATTCTAGTGTAAACATCAAGCATGTCCCCCTAATTCCCATATCTGTTAATTGTATTAATATATTATATTGTTAGCACTGAATGGCCCCCTAATTCCCAAGCTTATCTATGCCGTATTCACATATTCTAGTGTAAACATCAAGCATGTCCCCCTAATTCCCATATCTGTTAATTGTATTAATATAGTATATTGTTAGCACTGAATGGCCCCCTAAGTCCCAAGCTTATATATGCCGTATTCACATATTCTAGTGTAAACATCAAGCATGTCCCCCTAATTCCCATATCTGTTAATTGTATTAATATATTATATTGTTAGCACTGAATGGCCCCCTAAGTCCCAAGCTTATATATTCCTTATTCACATATTCTAGTGTAAACATCAAGCATGTCCCCCTAATTCCCATATCTGTTAATTGTATTAATATATTGTATTGTTAGCACTGAATGGCCCCCTAAGCCCCAAGCTTATATATGCCGTATTCACATATTCTAGTGTAAACATCAAGCATGTCCCCCTAATTCCCATATCTGTTAATTGTATTAATATATTATATTGTTAGCACTGAATGGCCCCCTAAGTCCCAAGCTTATATATGCCGTATTCACATATTCTAGTGTAAACATCAAGCATGTCCCCCTAATTCCCATATCTGTTAATTGTATTAATATATTATATTGTTAGCACTGAATGGCCACCTAAGTCCCAAGCTTATCTATGCCGTATTCACATATTCTAGTGTAAACATCAAGCATGTCCCCTAATTCCCATGTCTGTTAATTGTATTAATATATTATATTGTTAGCACTGAATGGCCCCCTAAGTCCCAAGCTTATCTATGCCGTACTCACATATTCTAGTTTAAACATCAAGCATGTCCCCCTAATTCCCATATCTGTTAATTGTATTAATATATTATATTGTTAGCACTGAATGGCCCCCTAAGTCCCAAGCTTATATATGCCGTATTCACATATTCTAGTGTAAACATCAAGCATGTCCCCCTAATTCCCATATCTGTTAATTTTATTAATATATTATATTGTTAGCACTGAATGGCCCCCTAAGTCCCAAGCTTATCTATTCCTTATTCACATATTCTAGTGTAAACATCAAGCATGTCCCCCCAATTCCCATGTCTGTTAATTGTATTAATATATTATATTGTTAGCACTGAATGGCCACCTAAGTCCCAAGCTAATATATGCCTTATTCACATATTCTAGTGTAAACATCAAGCATGTCCCCCTAATTCCCATGTCTGTTAATTGTATTAATATATTATATTGTTAGCACTGAATGGCCCCCTAAGTCCCAAGCTTATCTATGCCTTATTCAAATATTCTAGTGTAAACATCAAGCATGTCCCCCTAATTCCCATATCTGTTAATTGTATTTATATATTATATTGTTAGCACTGAATGGCCCCCTAAGTCCCAAGCTTATATATTCCTTATTCACATATTCTAGTGTAAACATCAAGCATGTCCCCCTAATTCCCATGTCTTTTAATTGTATTAATATATTATATTGTTAGCACTGAATGGCCCCCTAAGTCCCAAGCTTATCTATGCCTCATTCACATATTCTAGTGTAAACATCAAGCATGTCCCCCTAATTCCCATATCTGTTAATTGTATTAATATATTATATTTTTAGCACTGAATGGCCACCTAAGTCCCAAGCTTGTCTATTCCTTATTCACATATTCTAGTGTAAACATCAAGCATGTCCCCCTAATTCCCATATCTGTTAATTGTATTAATATATTATATTGTTAGCACTGAATGGCCCCCTAAGTCCCAAGCTTATATATGCCTCATTCACATATTCTAGTGTAAACATCAAGCATGTCCCCCTAATTCCCATATCTGTTAATTGTATTAATATATTATATTTTTAGCACTGAATGGCCACCTAAGTCCCAAGCTTATCTATGCCTTATTCACATATTCTAGTGTAAACATCAAGCATGGTCCCCTAATTCCCATGTCTATCTGTAAATTTTAAAAATGTATATTATACTAGCGGACCCAAGTGAAATCTCGTATGTTCATAAACCACACCTTCCCCAATAGGTTTATAATGAGAGACTTAAGGAGAAAGATTGATAGTTCTAAGATTTTAGACGATAACTCATAGTTGCAGTATGTTACAGCAACAGTATTTGCAAATCGCACACATCTTACAAAATCGACATTCATGAAATTCGAATGCAGAAGAAAAACCTGTAAAAGAATTAAGGTTTAATAGATTTAAGGTTTTAGATGACAATTCATAATCGCAGCATGTTAGAGCATCATTATTTGCAAATCGTACACTTCTTTCAAAAATCGATAGTCTATTTATGAAATAAGAATGCAATTCGTCACTGATAATGTAATTTGTGTGCTGAGTCCATTGATTGACAGCTTAGCTGTAGCACTCACCGGTTATTCGATATTTATGAAATTATACGATTTGAGTACCCATTCCTTTGATTTTACTGTTTCTGAATTCCATGCAAAATGATGAAGGAAAGACCCCAGAATATTAAAATGACAAGAAGCAGGCGTCACAGTGGCCAAAATATGAAGTGGACAGCCATTATGGAGCGCATTTTCCTACAGCAACAGTATTTGCAAATCGCACACTTCGTACATTTACTTAAGGTCGTTTTTTTAGGAAATTATAGATATTTATGTAATCATAGTGCAATTTCTCACTGATAATGCCTATTCTCTTTCATTTGAATGCTCATTTGTCACGATCGGTCGCTTTTGAGCGCCGCAGGAGGGACCTATACTACTGAAATAATATATATGATGATGATGATGATTGTAAGCGTCGCATGGCCCCCTAAGACCCAAGCTTATCTATGCTTTCATGGTGGCTCAGCGGTCTAGCTGTTGGCCTCTCACCAAGGTGGACTGGGTTCGATTCCCGGTCAATGCACGTGAGATTTTCAAAGTGAAATGCCATGTCCTGTGGTTCGGATTCCACGTAAAAAGGAGGTCTCGTGGCTCATAATCATAAGAATCTTCCTTTTATTTATGCTTTATTATCACATGTTCTAGTGTAAACATCATGCATGGTCCTCTAATCCCCATGGCTCTGTGATTCATAATAATAATCAAATTTATTATATTGTAAGCATCGCATAACCCCCTTCCCCCAGGGGCTCACATCTAGTGGGACGTGGGTTGGTGACCACGGGACCCCAGCTGAGTCCGGCATTGCTTCCACTTACTTGTGCCGGGCTCCTCTCTGTCTTCTTTCCTGTCGACCTCCCTTGGTCAACTCTTGTTCTCTTCCGACCCCGACGGTGTAAGGTTATCCGAGGCCTAGGGAGTCTTTCACTTTCCCGCCTTACTTGGCCCTTGTCTCATCTTTCCTGATACCCTCCTTCTGTGAGGGGTCAGCCTTCTTTTTCTTTTCCATTTACCTCCTGCCTTGTGCTCAAGGCCCTTAAGGAGGCAGGGTGTATGTAGCCCCACCATTTCTGGTGCACGCTAGATAATGCTACACCCTCAGGGGCTCACGGCTGGTGAGTTCGGGTGTTGGCGACCCCGAGGGATTCCTGAGCTGGGTCCATTTTCCCCTTTTGTCCCTTACCTTTGGGGCGGACCCACTCCTCTCTCCCCTCCCCTCTCCTCTCCTCCTTTCTCCTCTCCTCTTTTCCTTATATTTCCTTTTCTCTTTAAGATTCCCGCATTGTTTTTGTTACCTGGTTCACCGCGTATCTAAATTCCCTTTAAGCGATTTTTTAAGGCATTTTTAATCTAAGTGGCATTTTGTAATTTTTTTCGATCTAAATTAAATCTCGCGATTGTTTTCAACCTCAATTGCATTTTGTAAAGATTGACAATCTAAATTGCTTTTTAGTAAGTCTTTCAATGCAGGTGGCGGGGCCTTTTAGTGAGTATTTTGAATTTCAATTGCATTTTGTAAGTATTTTCAACCAAAACCGCATTTCGCACGAATTTTGAATCTCAATTGCATTTTGTTTGCTAGGCATTTTGCACATATTTTGATTCTCAATTGCATTTTGTGGGTATTTTGAATCTAAATTACATTTTGTCAAGTATTTTCAATCTAAATTGCATTTTGTAAGTGTTGTCAAGCCACATGAGTCGTTTGAATCTACCGTACATTTTGTAAGCATTTTCAATTTCAATTGCATTTTGTAAGTATTTTGAATTTCAATTGCACTTTGTGAATAATTTGGATTGGAACTGGGATAGGGCCTATTTCAATCTGAATTGCATTGTGTGTTTTCAATTTCAATTGCATTTTGTAAGTATTTTGCACCTCAATTGCATTTTGTAGGTATTTTCGATCTCGTTTGCATTTTGTAAGTATTTAGAATTTCAGTTGCATTTTGTAAGTATTTCGACGCTACATTGCATTTTGTACGTATTTTGAATCTCGCCTACGTTTTGTGGGTCTTTTTCAATCTATTCTTTGTGTGCAACTTTTCGTTCTAAATTCCCTTTTGTAAGACCATATTGTGCGATGTTTCCATCTGAGTTCCTTTTTGTACGTATTTTCCGTCTCAGATAATTTTGTTCTGGTTTCCATTTCATTATCATTTTCGCTATCACCCAGATCATTAGGGGCCGATAACCTCGATGTTAGGCCCCTTAAAACAACAATTATCATCATCATCATCATCATAGCCCCCTAAGTCCCAAACTTATCTATTTCCTTATAATCACATAGGCTACTCTAGTGTAGAAGCATGGCCCTCTAATTCCCATGTCCATCTGTGCTGGGAAAACAAGCGTTAGGAAGATGTGGTAGCGCGGCTAGCTCCCGTCCCGTCCCGTCCCGCGTGACTTCATGGCCTACTGCATGCAGCTGCGCGACTCAAGAATCAAATCTCGCGCTTAAACACCCTAAATATTGATGGTTCGATTCTCTCGCCTTACGCTCACTTCACATTAAAATAGAACACATTTTACACTACTGATGAGAAAGTACTACCGTTAAACTCTCAACTACGGATATGACTAGGTTTTAAATCATTATTGAAGATGTTTTAATTAGTTACATTAAGTGGTTTATGGATATATATTAAAATGTATTTCACAAAGGTCCAGGGTTCGAATACTGTGTCTATCAAGGAATGATATTTTCGTGTGTGGGCTGATTTGGGTATCAGTTGGTCTCGAATGAACTGAGATGTAATGAATTCGATTCCCATCTCACCCTTTATGCACTGGATTTCCGTGGTTTCCCACTTCTACTACACACCAATGACGGTGGGTGAGTGGTTATCGTGTCAGATTACTAACCCCAAGCTTGCAGGTTCACTCCTGACCGCGGTAAGTGATTCTTGAAAGGCGACAAAAATCACGATACGCGTGTCATACGATGTTGGCATGTTAAAGAACCCATTTGAATTCAGTAGGCCGTGTTCATAATGGCAAAAGTATGTATGTCTACCCCTTATTATTCCCGTTTTCCAACGGGGTCGGGGATGAGATGCGATGGAAGTCTTTGTGGCGATGGTTTTTACGGCCGGATGCCCTTCCTAACGCCAACCTCATGAGAGGTGTTAATGAGAGATGAAATGAATGATGGTGAATGAAACTGGGCAAGGATGTGGAAGGAAGCGGCCGTGGCCTGTCAGAAGGTACCGTCCCAGCTTTTGCCTGGTGTTGAAAATGGGAAACCACGGAAAACCATTTCAAGGACGGCCGACGGTGGAGCTCGAACCCACGCGTCTACCGAGTCAGCAGAGAGCTTGGCCCCATGACCTAACGCTGCGCGTTAGCCAGCGTAGCCACTACTGTCGGTTCATAATGGCAAAAGTAATCTCGAGATTTTCCGCCCACACAAAGTTCATCATTTCTCTGCTAGAAAGCGCTATAGTGTCGAGGAGCTTAGATATCTAACCTCCTTGACTTTCATAGTGCTTCAAGGAACAACAAAATTTGACATACAAGCTGCCCTCTGGGCACAAATAACAAAGCTTGCACCCAGAACCCGAGGCCATATGATATTATTATTATTATTATTATTATTATTGTTACTATTATTATTATTATTATTATTACGGGATGATATCTAACTTCCAAGGGGGTGAGATGGTGCAATGGTCAAGCTGCTTGCCTCTCATTAAGGACAACTGGGTTGATTCCCGGTGAATGCATGTGAGATTTTCGAAGTGAAATGTCACGTCCGGTGGATCGGATTTCACGTAAAAATGGAGGTACCGTGGCTCATGATCACGAGATTAACGGTCACGTAGAACTACAAGCTTCCTTCCTTTTTCTTTATCTAGCTTCCATAATTTCACTGTGCATAAGAGCGTTGTTTTTGTTGTTTCATTTGAAGTGTTTGGACATTTGTATTTGTAATTGAGGCTATAGAGCATCCAGCGTTGAGAAAGGACTGTGGCGCCTTATGGCGACAGTGTTGCTAGCTCTACGCAGAGGTAGCGCTGAGGTCATACGCGCTTCGAGTACTGCGCTTTCATAAGTTAGCGATACAACACAACGCCTGAAATAGAACACGCCCTGGAAGGAGCAGTTTTGCAGGTGTTAACGTATTGGATAAGCGAACAGAACCAATAACGACAATCATTTTGCATTACTGATTGATAGATGTCGAGAGCACAACTCTTTCTTCCTTCTCGTATGTATGCTGACGATGTTAACTATTTTTACGTCAGCAATACGGTACTGTTGATCATCTTTTGCTATTAGTTAGGCTTAATTTAGTTTCTTTCAATTTTATTCTTGTTGTTTTGATTAATATTTGTAATATTGTAGCGAGTTAGTCGTGCGGTTAGGGGCGCACAGCTGTGAGCTTGCATTCGGGAGATACTGGGTTTGAACCCCACTGTCGGCAGTTCTGAAGATGGATGTCCGTGGTTTCCCATTTTCATTCCAGAGAAATGCTGGGACTGTACCTTAATTAAGGTCATGGCCAAGTATACAAACCTTAAAGTGTGCTCGTCGGGACTTTCCATGAATAAAGAAATATAATGCCTCGCACAAATCATCTGATGAATGAGCTGTTTCATATCCTACATGACGAGTTCATTCGTTGTTAATAGCCTGCGCGCGATAGGAATATATAACAGATTCTATCCTCCCCATTAGTATTCTTACGAGGGACAAGACAGTACTTATATAACTAATAATAATAATAATAATAATAATAATAATAATAATAATAATAATAATAAAATAAAAATAATAAAACAATAAATGATATTTAATTTGGGCTTTCCAGTCGTTCTACGTACCATGTAATCCTTCACTCGGCCGCCAGTGGCTCGATCCCTTCCATATCCTCGTCGCTATCACGGTCATTATTATCAGAGGTGTCACTTGAACTATCTTCCAATTGAATTATGAAGGGCTCAATGTCTTCCTGCAGCTCATCTGCCTTCCACATATTGACTTCTATTTCTTTCACATGGTCTACGTAATTACTCCAGTTTTGATTTGAAACAATTCCGAAAGAATCGTGAATCAATTTTTCTACGTCTTTTGTTTTGTATGTTGTGTTATTCATTCCTACATAACGTTTAATTTGAGCCCACACGAGTTCAATGGGGTTCAGTTCACAGTGATACGGAGGTAGGCGAAGCACTTCATGTCCCAGTTCTTTCGCCATTTCGTCTATTTTATAGGCGTCATATTTCCATTTGATGGAAGTCACAAGTTCCATAAGATGTTTCTTAAGCATGTAGTCTTCATAATGGACACCTTTGGAAGTAAGCCATTCTCGCATGCTTTGCCGTTTCCATGACATTGTCGGAATGCGCTCTTTCTTCCTACTGTGGTACGATGCATTGCCAAGCACAATTACTGAGCGAGGCGGGAGATTGGGGAGTAACTGGTGTTTAAAATAATGTTCGTAACATTCTCCATCCATTTCGTCGTGCGCATCGGCGGTATTCTTTTTACACAGGAATACTAACTTTGCGTCGTTCACAAATCCGCCTTCATTACCTGTATGGACAATAGCGAAGCGGGGCCCTCGCGCTGTTAAATTTCGTAAGTCTATTGTCTTTTCTTTTCACTCTTCTCCTCTGCTTCTTATTAGGTGTCACCAGGGGGCCACAAGCCGATTCACTGCGCAGTTTGAACACTAATGATCTGGATGTACCTGTAGCAACAGCAGTTTCTTCGGCGACCCAACTCACACTTTGGCCGGGATTTCTGCTCTTTAAATAATTGAAAACGTTTACGACTATTGTCCTCTCCTTACTTCTCAGCGTTCACCTCGTTTTCGTTTCACCAAAACACCAGCCATTTCGATTCGATCGAACAGAAAATAAGACACACAACAGTAACACCAATGACAGATAGTGCTTCAAAACTTATGTTGCCGGTGGAACTGAGCACGTGTTCCACTCCGGGCGAGCATGCAGCGCAGGACGTGGCTCTTCTTTCCAGCGTGCAAACCTCGTAAATTTTTAAATAACTAAGACGTAATATAAACGATACTTGTATGCAATAACAATGGTAATCAATTGGCAGATAATTGTAGGAAGCTATTATGACGTAAAATATATATGTTCAGAGTTCCTTCATGATAAAAGGTGAGGTAACAAAACCAGTGTAGGGGGGTTTCCGTTAAAGATAAAAGCCCATAAGACCCACAGTCTTTTCTAAACGCTGGATGCTCTATAGGATTGGGATGGAGACCTTCATTTAGGTACCATCCTACCATTTCCCTTGAGTAGAAATGGGGAAAACCACGGAAAATCACTTCTAGGAAGGCCCGCTTTTAATCGCACGAGTCAGCGCGCACAAAGCCTCCTATCAATAACACTCTTCATAAATTCGGTATTACACTTTACGTTTGCAGTTGTTATATTATACACTGTTAACTGTGTCATTGAAAAAGATTGACCCAATAATTCCATGACTGGAAATTGCAGCCCATACACACACTTTTACACCATGACTTTCAACCTCGTGCACAATAGCAGGTCGCTCTTTCGCCCAAAACCGGACATTCTGTTTGTTCACAGCACCTTTGAGATAAACGTACGCCTCATCGCTGAACCATGTGTTGTGCAGTACGGGATCACCTTCTGCAATAGCCCACGCAGCAAACTGTACTCGCCGTTGCTTGTCAAGCGCCGTTAGTTTATGGCCTGTTGTCATTTTGTATGGGAATAGGTTAAGCTCAGACTGCAGTATTCTCTGAACTGACCGACGAGAGATACCCAGCTGAACACAGGCAGTTCTGGTGGATTTGGGGGGGCTCCGAGCCACAGCCGCTCTCACAGCAGCAATATTCTCTGGTGAGCGGACTGGCTTGAGACGGGACCGTTTTCTCTCCAGTATATTGCCATCTGTTTCAAATTGGCTGGCCAGTCTGCCGGCAGGGAGCCCACCGGGTACGGAAATGAACACCAAACTTTTGTTGAGTCCGAATTACACTCTTTGTTTCCGCATAAAACAACACTGTTTTCACCTTCTGTTCGCGCGTCAACCTCCCTTTGTCCGCCATGTTGTATAACTGGAAGCCAGTACGCATGCGCAACAAGTGCTTCTGTCTGTCGAATCACGCATGAAATAAGGTTTCTGTTCACGAAAGAACATTGTTGTGAGCCCAAATTTACACATTTTATAATTCATTTTTGATGTATGATATTTCGTGCGCCACCCTGTATGATTATGACGACTAAGAGCTTCAAAATGAGGCCACGCATAGTCTTCTGCTGTACGTTTATCCTGGGCTGAGATAAAGTTACTTTAGAAAAAGTATAAGAACTTCTTATTGGGTGGTTGAAAAAATTGAAACTTGCGATTTACAGTACCAATACTTTACACGTTTGAGTTTATTCCATACTTCTTTTTGTGGAGTTTGAGAATTTAGTAAGGAAACAAATGTCAGCCACGAGTTCTTTATGCTATCTTTAATTTCTTCTCGGGCGATTGTTTTACATTTCTGAAATTGGGCTTTATTTTCAGGAGTTGGTTTTCTCTTAAAGACATAGAAAGCATGGTTTTTATTCTTTAGAGCTTCCTTACATGCGTCGTTCCACCAAGGTACTGTCTTCTTACATGGGTTTATCTTTATTTTCGGAACACTAAGGTTTGCAGATTTAACTATTGCTTCTGTAAAATCTTGAACAATATCATTGATGTGTTAGGAAGGGAAGTCATGTGGATGGGTTAGGCCAATTAAAGGGTTGTTGACTATATGATTGAACTGCGTCCAATTCGCTTTATTTAAGTTCCATTTAAGGGTTTGGGGGAATCGGGGCGTTGATTGAAGCGTTGTCGTTATTGATCAGCATGGGTAAGTGGTCACTATTTCCTTGGAGCGTCGAATAGACAGACCAGTCAAAACCAGTTGCTACCTCCGGAGTGCAGGTCTATGCTACTATAGGTTCCATGAGCAATATCGAAACGAGTTGGAGCAGTTGAATTCATTAGAATTAGATCAAATTCATCTAGTATCTTTTCTATCACCTGCCCTCTTGCATCGGTGTGATGACTGCCCCATAACGTGTTGTGGCTGTTGAAGTCGCCTACTAGAATGAATGGTTTAGGTAGCTGACGGATAAGATTTCGTAGATCATCCCCGTGAAATAGATAACTGTTTGGTATATAAATATTGCAGATACGCAGAGAGGGAGGTAGATGCAATGAGACGGCTACAGCGTCCAAATTGGAGTTTAAAGAAATTTCTTTAAGGTATATATTGTTTTTGACATAGGTAGCTACTCCTCCACTTGCATGACTTGCATTAGTTCTGTTTTTATGATACACATTTAAAGTCTTAGATTAGCAGCAAAATCGTTCCGAAAGTTGGTCTCTTGGAGACAGATAATTGGTGATTGGTGTTTATTTATTACGAGTTGTAGGAATTCTAACTGGGATCGATAGCTGTTGATATTCCATTAGAGTAGTGTTGTTGCCATAAGTATGATAAGGAATAGCAAAAGATCCATTTCCATTATTATAGAGGGAGAGATTAGTCATCGCTAGAGTAGTCTAGAGTGACATTGTTATCCATTTGGTCTTCACTTTGGTTGACGAACTTCAGTAGTTTCTTCACTATCCGAGAGCTTCTGTTTTTAATGCTTTTATCGGTGTAGTAGGGGTATAGTTTCTGTAGGGCTTTAGTGAGTCCTTCTATGTCTTGGGTGTAATTGAAAGCAATTGCCACCACGTCCTTGACACCTTGGGAATTTTCGAGAAAAGGTTGGAGTTGTGTGTAACTGAGAGGAGCTAGTGATAGATTAGCTTCCAAAACCTGTTTCACAGGAAGGAGCATATCACTGATTGTTGGTTTTTGTGGTTCTTTCTTGGGTTTCTTAGAAGTGTGATTTACCTTGTGATTCTCAATTTGTTCAGAAGAGTTGTTATTTGATATATTTTGGTCAGTTCTTTCACTGCTGGCGAGTGAGATTGGTCTTTTAAATCCAGGGAAGTGTCCAGTTGTTGAGGCAGGACATGTTTCACTATGTCCAGGCACTGTTCTTTCTATTGGAATTTCGGAGAGAGAAAAACCATTACAATCTTGGTTTTGAGTTAAGTTTATGATAGCTGATGAAGTTTCATCATGTGAATTTGTTGGAAGAAGGTCGGAAGTACTGGTTACATTTTTGGGGTTTATCTCTGTTGTTTGTGGTTTCTCTTGTAGTTTAGGAAAATTGGAGAGGTTAGGTTTGTCAATTTCATGAATGTCGTGCTGAGAAGTTGGTTGATCATTTGGAACTGAGTTGTTAGTAGGACAGTCTTTGGCCAAATGTCCCTCAGTTTTACAAATAAAACAGGTGGGTGAGTCAGATGATAGTTTTTTTTTCGTGTGGCCTCCTCAGAGGCCGAGTGCAGGTCTTCCTATTCGACGCCCGTGGGCGACCTGCGCGTCGGGATGAGAGATGGAATGGATGAAGTTGAATGAAACTGGGCAAGGATGTGGAAGGAATCGGCCGTGGCCTATCAGAAGGTACCGTCCCAGCATTTGCCTGGTGTTGAAAATGGGGAAACCACGGAAAACCATTTCAAGGACGGCCGACGGTGGGGCTCGAACCCACGCGTCTACCGAGTCAGCAAAGAGCTTGGTCCCATGACCTAACGCTGCGCTTTAGCCAGCTGAGCCTCTGCTGTCGGTAGATGATAGGTAAATCCAGTAGTTAGTGGCATCGTATTCAATTTGGAGAGATGCAGGGAGTTTATCGAAGTCTTCATTTTGGATGTACATTTGTCTTCGAAAGCTCAAAAAATGAGAGAAACCTGGGATGGACATGCCTGCTCTGATAGGGGTAATTTTAGACATGATTTTCACACCAATGTTTAACAATTCCTCTTCAATTACATACTTATTACAGGACAAAAGTTTGATAATATAATACGCTTGTTTTTGTTAAGAGTGGTCGTATTTCCAAAGATACATTGTTTATTAAGATCTTGGGGTTTGCTAATATTAACTCTTCAACAACTTTCTTGCTAGAAAGAAAAATGCATATTCGTCCATTCGATATTCGTGAAACATAACGAATGTTGCTAGGGCTAGTGAGTTTTCCCACAGCTAGCACATAATCTTTGATACTGATTCCATCTTGAGATTCAATTACGATAGCTTGTTCTTTGGACGGGAGAGATTGAGCTATAGCAGAATAGCTTGACCTTGGATTTGTTTCTTTGTTAGATATTGTAGTTGTCATTTGGGTGCCAGATGTACTGTTGTTACAATCAGGGTTATTTACAGTATCATAATAATTCGTTGGTTGGTTTGGTACTTGGTGGGTTGATACGTCAGAAGTTTTATCATTCGTTGTGTTCGTTAAGAGGCGCCGACCTCTATCAACAGAGGCGGCGGCCATGTTGGGATGATCAGAACAGAGTTTAGGTTGTACGGTAAGGTTCTCAAATATTATGAATAATACTTACAAAAGTGTTGTAGTTATCTAGAATACTTTGATATACGATTCGCACTCCAATGTGATATCCAAAAACCTCTCCAAATGAGATGTAACTACGGGAGCTCGAACCTCGTGAACATTGTCTAGTCACAGCCTTCTCGTCTCTGCCGGAAGCATTGTACGCCTCCGAAACTATATATCTAGAAGGCCTCTCTCAAATTGGTGAAATCGAAATCCAGGAACGTAAAACTCTCAGGAAAATATATGGTCCCGTTTATATTAATGGTATATGGATTAAAAGGAAAACCACAGACTTGTACACAGTAATCAATAAGTTCACTGATACCGTGAGTAGGATAAATAAGCCGGTTCTGGCACAGGGGCTAATGGGCAAGATGGCCGCCGCGCGCAATCACTCTATGTTATTCTTATGGAGAGGTCATTCAGAGCTGGCACAGGGGCTATTGGGCAAAATGGCCGCCACGGCCTGAGACCGTGGATTACGTCACAGGGAGAGGTCGGCCGTGTAGTTGCCAAATGGAATATTTATTATTATTATTATTATTATTATTAGGTAATTGTTAATTGATCATGTATAATCAAGACCAGCCTTATATTGTCCACTTTTTGGTGTAGTGGCTAGCATTCTTGGAGGTCATTCCTGAGGTTCGAATCCCGGCTCTGCCAAGAAATTTAATTTCTGGTCTCATGAGTGGAACGGGGTACACTCAGCCTTGTGAGGCAAAACTGACAAGAGCTGGCTTTTGATTCATACCTCAACAATTCTGCCTAACCCAACTTCACCTAACCTAACCTAACCTAACCTAACCTAACCTATCCTAACCTAACTTCAAAGTCAAAGCAAATATAAAAGCAAATGTGAAAGCACACATAATAAACTAAGTTATAACCTAACCTAACTTCACCTAACCTAACCTCACCTAACCTGTCCTAACCTAACCTAACGTAACCTACCTAATTTAAAATTGCAAGCGAAAAAAATTTAGCAAAAAGTATGAGAAAAAAGTGAGAGCAAATGTAAGAGCACAAATAATAAACTTAGTTATAACCTAACCACACCTAACCTAACCTAACCTAACCTAACATAACCAAACTTCAAAGTGAGAGCAAAAATGTAAGAGCAAATGAGAGAGCACAAATAATAAACTTAGTTATAACCTAACCTAACCTAACCCACAGAAACCTCATTTAAAGATTTTAGATTTTATGTTTTAACATTTTAGATTTTTGATTTTTTCATTTTACATTTTTTAGATTTTACATTTTACATTTTTGATTTTTTGTATTTTAGATGTTAGTTTTTTTTAGATTTTACATTTTAAATTTAAGATTTTTTGATTTTAGATTTTACTTTTTACATTTTCCGAAAAGAGTAAACTACTAGGTCACATACCTAACCTCACCAAACCTAACTTTGCCAAACCTAACTTAAGCTAATTCAAAGGCTAATGCACATACACAAAGTATATAAGGGTACAAGCAACTATCCTTATGCTAGTTTTATAGGTTACTGTACAATATGATAACTACCCCAACCGTTTTTTTTTTTCATTTGTTGTTTACACATATGACAATTTTCCAATTCCCCATTTTCATTTTTTTAAATGTTAGTTTTAAGTTTTTCAATTTCATAACATGGAAACATGGATTTTGCATTATGTTGTTTACACATTTATCAATTTCACAATTTCCCATTTACAGTTCTTAAAATGTCAGTTTAAAGTTTTTCAATTTCATGATATAGAAACATGGATTTTCCAATTTGTTGTTTACACATTTGTCAATTTACCAAATTCCCATTTACAGTTTTTAAAATTTCAGTTTAATGGTTTTTTTTTATTTTGTCAATATGGAAACATGGATTTTCCAATTTGTGTTTTACATGTTCATTTTGCATTAGGAGTGGAGAGAGGTGAGTAGTAATAAAAAATGTACAAGCAGTTTCCATACGGTACAATATTTTTTTATTTAAATACATGTACACTATTTACACACAATACATTTTTATATATATTCCTTATTGTTATAAATTGTACACTTGTTTTTATTTTGTTTTCTATTTTATTTATTTTTGATTATGAATGCCATTTCTTATTTTGTTTTATTTTTATTTTTGTAGTGCTATTGTTTTATTTCCTAAATTGTTTTGTTTTATGTATTTGCTAGTTGCAGGCAGAAGATTTTGATATTCATAACTTAACTCTTTAAGCATGGTTAATGATTGAGTAATGACCATAGGCATGTGTACCTATACCATCAGCATCAATCACTCTTTTATCATCACCAGGACACAAAGCAATTTTGTTTAGTCTTATAGATGATATGTCATGTTGTTTAGAAGCGATAATGTTCATTGGTATTCTTTTTACATTGTTTTTCATGACACAATCCTTATAATCTTGAAAGCTTATACAATTTTTGACAACACCTCTGTTAATACCTTTAATCTTTTTGATTTCTTTACCATTTATGTCTAATGCGTACATTTTAGCTCTAAGTCCAACAAATGCTTTTATAATTTGTCCACAAGCCTCGTCTTTAAATTTCCCCAACGTTTTCTTGTTTGATGTAGAGTAACATATGTGATTAGTAGGATAATCTGATGTGTCCAGGTGTTGTAGGAAATCCAACTTGTCTTGATATACATCTGGGGTGTTAACCAAATATATGAACGAGTCAGTATCCATATACATGAGTTTAAGATTGTTCATGCCATAATAGGGTAGCAGGACATCATAGTGGTGGGAATACATGAGAGTTTTTGAAATATCCAGTATACACATTCCAATATATATAGGCTTATTGAATACAATGTTACGTTTAGACATGTGGAAAGCAGCTAGGTTAGGGCCATAAATTGTTCTGTCGATAAATGTCGGCTTTGCTATTAGCTTTTCTGCCTTTTTGCTGTCAGTCACAAGACGTATGTCTATTCTTTTACGGATATTTTCCATTGTTTTCCCAAAAATGGCATTGTTGAATAATTTGTACAGATTTTTCTCAAAATCATTTTTGGCTTGTTTTCGAAGGTTGTTATTAAAATCAACGTATGCCTTTAACCAAGGTCTTTGTTTAAACTTTAACACACGATGAATTTTTATCAATTTTATTCCATGATCTAAAGCCTGTTTTAATGCCATGTAGTGAACAACATATCGCCTTCGATTTCCAAGATGAGGAATTAGTTTTTTCAGAGACGAATCCTTAGGTTGTGTACACTCTGGTAGGAAAGGTAAATCGTTGTGTAGATCATGAAGGTCAGATGGGTAATCAACATCAACGTCTAGAATGTATCCCACAGGATCGTCTTTCTTTAGTTTTTCTAGATCAACAGTATCTGGAGAAACCCACTGAAATCCACCATAAGGAAGGGAGTGACACATAGCCCACCCGTATTGGTTGTTGGCATCATCATAGGTAATAAACTGCGATGGTTTCTCAGAATCATAGGTTTCCATGTATTTATTGTTAGCTTCAGCATACCGATGAGACACCTGGCATATGCCTCCACGTATTCCAGACTCGATTAAAAGAATCTGATCGTAATCCTGTAGCAATTCCAGTTCAATGCCTGTGTAAAGGAGCATTGCCTCGAAACTTAAACCAGGCGAAGTAAAAAAGTGTGCAGCATCCACTCGGTGTGTTTCTAGTGTTTTGTTTCTAAACGTTTCAAAGCTGTCTGCAAGAAGGAGTACATCTGATGTTAGGTAGAGGTCACTATATTCCCCTAGAGTTTTAATGTTGAACTGATTCCAGACATTTTTGGCATGTTCATAGTCTTCTTGACTAACATCTTCTTGACTTAATTTGTTAAAGAATGCCTCTTTTGGAGGTAAACACGTTTCACTTAACTTTTCCCATGAGTCAATGTAGTCATAACAAAATACCCCTTTACGAGTCATGAGCATTGCATTTTCTTTTCCAAAGTACTTGTCTGTTTCAGGGTATAATGTTAAGTTGGAAACTAAGTTTTCCAAACTACTCGGCATTAACCGAAACGTATCCACAAATCTAAGCTTAACATTTCCTACATATTTGGTAAAGGAAATGTACTTTTCTTTGGAGTTAGCGATAACATCCACTCTCTCAGTAGTACACCCCAATTGCTTTACAATGAAATTTGCGTCGTAGCCACTCATATTATGTAGAAACACAGGAACGGGGTTTCGTGTTTTACACCTCAAATTACAGTTATTGTGAGCACTTCCACGGTATTCCCCTGTAATATGGCAGTGGTCTCGAACTTTCCAGTCCTGTTGGGTAAATGGATTTTGACACAAATAACAGGTTTCAGAACATTGGAACTCTGCTTCTTGAGCCTGAGTTAAGGCCTTTGGAACATTTAAGCTGTAAAGGCGATCGATTTCATTAGCTATTGAAATCAAACAGTCCATAAACTTTTCTGCAGCGTCAGGCCCACGATAAATAAGAGGTCGGCTTGGAAGGTTTGTCTTTATGTGTTCCACAGCAGGTGAGAGTTTAACGTATATACCAAAGCTCATAGGAACATGACTCTGGTATGGCACTGTATAACTTGCTTCAGGATTGGGTAGACATGTTTGATAGGGTAACAGTATACTTTCAAAATCAGCATAGATAACGTAAGGTATTCTCAGCATTTTTTCCACGTTTAAAAATTTAACAATGGAGTTTTTAATAGGCATTTCAACCCTAGCAATGTCATGCTGGACACACAAAGCTCTATGTTCTTTCAATTTTTCCATTCCTTGTTGTCCATATCGATTATCAAAGTGTGTAAAACACCGTTTACACGTATATATCTTATGTTCATGGCGAGTAATCTGATGTCTTACTAGTTTATCAAAATCTTTGATAAAGACGTAGTGGTTCTGGCCGGATGATGAACTTAGCAAAAGGAGGTCGCGATGATCTTGCAGCTCTTGATCCACAACCTTCAGAGGGAACAATTTCTTGTCTTGTTCCAATCCAAATACATTAATGGATATATCGTTGGCTTTTTCAAATTTGGGAATGTCAGCTAGCGATGTAGGAAACGATATTACAGAAAAATCATACTTGTTTTCCAGGTCCTTGTATTTACTAATGCGATGAGCATTCTTTTTAACCAGTTTTGCTAAAATGGCATACATAAAACACTTTTCATTTTTCAAGTTTTCAGGATTAATGCAGGCTTTTCTTGCTTGTATAGCTGCTGGTAATGGAATATATGTGCTTCCACGCAAGGGATTGTACTTATTTATTTTCAATCGTACTCCTTCCACTGCTAACAAAGCCCAATTACTGCCTTTTAGCTCAGATTCCTCCATTTCCGTAGTTAACTTTGTAAATTGTGTTTCCAAGAAACTACTTAAGTCCGTTTCCAAAAATAGGGCCTGATTTCGTGTTTTAAAAGCACGATCTGTAATGTAATTGGTAGATGTATGAATGAATCTACATTCAGCCACAAGATTAACTTTTATCGACTTGTGCATTGCTAGTTCTTTCTGCATAGCTTGTATTATTTGCTGTTTGGACTCTTTAAGGTATGAATTTAAATCCTTGCACGTATCGCAACGAATGAAATAGGATTTAAGTCGACCTTCAAAAGATGTCTCATATTCAATAAGTCCATTTTTGTCAGGGACCAATGACAGTAGGTAATGTTTTGTAGGCTCTGCCTTTTGTCTTTTAGCTGCCGACACAACATTACAACATTCTTCATGACGACGTCCATTGTAGGCATTGTTGAATGTACTACCACAGGTCTTGCACTCATGAAATTCACCACACGATACTTCATGTCGCTTCCTATGATAGTCTCGAAGAAAAGTCTTTCCACACTCTTTACACATATAGCTAGGAATGGCTTCTTCCATTATGATTGTTGATTTCTGCAAACAGCTGCTTACTGCGTATCACAGGGCTAGAGGTTGGTCAGTGAGACGGTCTTTCACGATGTGAACACCGTGAGAGGTAGTAGTCAACTGGTGCTATTCTTGTGAAGGGTCCACTAATATACCCCTAGTCTAGACCAACAGCTCTTTACAGCGTATGACAAGGCTGTATACTGGACAGTGAGACGGTCTTTCACGATGTGAACACTGTAACAAGTAGTAGTCAACTGATTATATACTTGCTAAGGGTTCTCTAATATACAATAGTCGAGACCAACAGCTACTTACTGAGTAGTACAAGGCTGTACAATAGTTGTTTTGACAGTCTTTCACGATGTGGTCACTGTGAATGGTAGTAGTCAACTGATGATATTCTTGATAAGGGTCCTCTAATGTACACCTGGTTAAGGGTAACAGCTGTTCACTGCTTATGACAAGGCTAAAGACTGGTTACTTCAACGGTCTTTCACAATGTTAACACTGTGACAGGTAGTAGTCAACTGAAAATATTCTTATGGCCTACTCAAGGTTATCAGGTACTTACTGCATATCAAAAGGCTGTACACTCATGTGTGTTAGGCACTCTTTCTTGCTAAGGACCCCAATATTCCCTACACAAGGCTATACATGTTAGTTCTAAACACTTAGTGGTTAATTGTATATTCAATTTTTGTACAAAGCATATACGAGCACGTTTTTATGAGGTAAAACTTTACCAAATAGTCAAATGCGACACGCAAAGTATGTTGCCGCTATCTAGCGGTGACTATGAGAACTACTTGACCGACCAGCATGCTACCTAGCGCTCCATTTCAATACTCGCTCACTGAACGAACAGCATACTATCTAGCGGTCGATATCAATACTCACTCAACTACCAGCCTGCTACCTATCGGTCAATATAACAACTCACTCAACTACCAACATGCTACATGGCTTTTTTGGTCAGTTTTTTGTTGGCTTATGTTGGCTTTTATTGGCTTTTGTTGGCTTTTGTTGGCTTTTGTTGGCTTTTTGTTGGCTTTTGTTGGCTTTTGTATTAGCTCTTTTATATTTGCTCTTGTTTGTTGGGAAAGTATGTTGGTCTTGGAAAGTATGTCAGTCCTTTTTTTATGGCTGTAAAATGCTTACAGCCATGTTTGTAAGCAGCAACAACAACAACAACACACAAAATTCCAAAAAATATCGAAAGTACTCTAAGTTTTATCAATGACTCTCAACTCTTACACTTACCTCTATCCCATGCATAGTCAAAAATTAGTGTATTTTTCAAATTTTTCAAAAAATATTTGGAAAGTAGGCTGTATCATTAAACTAAAAATCCTGAAAAGACATATGTTAACTCCAACACCTACTTCTATACCCCTCTCAGTCCAAAAATAGTGTATTTTTCAAATTTTCCAAAACATATTTCCAAAATGGGTTATATTTCCGAAATTTAAAAGTTTACAAAAACGTTTGTTTGACATAAACGAATGGCCTTTGTCCCCTCTACCGTCGTACCAAGTCCCAGGTCTCTAGGACAACAAACATAAAAATTTGAAAATGGGCTTATATTTCCAAAATTAGGAATTTTACAAAAACGTTTGTCTGACGTAAATCAGTGGTCATTACCCCCTCTATCCCCACACTAAGTCTCATGTCTCTAGAACAACAAAAATAAATTTTTGAAAAATGGGCTTATATTTCCAAAATTAGGAATTTTACAAAAACGTTTGTCTGACGTAAATCAGTGGTCATTACCCCCTCTATCCCCATACCAAGTCTCAGGTCTCTAGGTCAACAAAAATAAAATTTTGAAAATGGGCTATATTTCCAAAATTAGGAATTCTACAAAAAAGTTTGTCTAACGTAAATCAATGGTCTTTACCCCCTCTATTCACATACCAAGTCTCAGGTCTCTAGGTCAACAAAAATAAAATTTTGAAAAAATGGTCACTATTTTGGAAACTAGGAATTCTACGAAAAAGTTTGTTTAACATAAATGAAAGGTCTCTATCCCCTCTACCTGTAAACCAAGTCCCAGGTCTGTAGGACAAAAATGAAAAAAGTTCAACTGGGAAAGTAGGCGATTTTTCATAAAACCAAACATTCTAAAAAGTGTTCTATGGGTATAAAAGAATGGTCTCTATGTCCTTTATTTTTTATAATAAAACTTTTTTATTTTTTGAGTTTTTTTGAAAAAGTTCAATTTTGAAATTTTTATATTTTGGAAACTAACAAGTTTACAAAAATGTTTGTTTGACATAAATAAATGGCCCTGACCCCCTCTACCAACAAAATAAATTTCAAGTCTCTAGGACTAAAACTGTACAGTAGTGGAGTAGTGGTGCTTCTAACCCACCCATTTTACATGCCTGAGGCTTAGTAGTGGGGCAAGGAGGGTTCTGGAGTGCGTTAGAAGCGCCACTACTCCACTACTGTACAGTTTTAGTCCTAGAGACTTGAAATTTATTTTGTTGGTAGAGGGGGTCAGGGCCATTTATTTATGTCAAACAAACATTTTTGTAAACTTGTTAGTTTCCAAAATATAAAAATTTCAAAATTGAACTTTTTCAAAAAAACTCAAAAAATAAAAAAGTTTTATTATAAAAAATAAAGGACATAGAGACCATTCTTTTATACCCATAGAACACTTTTTAGAATGTTTGGTTTTATGAAAAATCGCTTACTTTCCCAGTTGAACTTTTTTCATTTTTGTCCTACAGACCTGGGACTTGGTTTACAGGTAGAGGGGATAGAGACCTTTCATTTATGTTAAACAAACTTTTTCGTAGAATTCCTAGTTTCCAAAATAGTGACCATTTTTTCAAAATTTTATTTTTGTTGACCTAGAGACCTGAGACTTGGTATGTGAATAGAGGGGGTAAAGACCATTGATTTACGTTAGACAAACTTTTTTGTAGAATTCCTAATTTTGGAAATATAGCCCATTTTCAAAATTTTATTTTTGTTGACCTAGAGACCTGAGACTTGGTATGGGGATAGAGGGGGTAATGACCACTGATTTACGTCAGACAAACGTTTTTGTAAAATTCCTAATTTTGGAAATATAAGCCCATTTTTCAAAAATTTATTTTTGTTGTTCTAGAGACATGAGACTTAGTGTGGGGATAGAGGGGGTAATGACCACTGATTTACGTCAGACAAACGTTTTTGTAAAATTCCTAATTTTGGAAATATAAGCCCATTTTCAAATTTTTATGTTTGTTGTCCTAGAGACCTGGGACTTGGTACGACGGTAGAGGGGACAAAGGCCATTCGTTTATGTCAAACAAACGTTTTTGTAAACTTTTAAATTTCGGAAATATAACCCATTTTGGAAATATGTTTTGGAAAATTTGAAAAATACACTATTTTTGGACTGAGAGGGGTATAGAAGTAGGTGTTGGAGTTAACATATGTCTTTTCAGGATTTTTAGTTTAATGATACAGCCTACTTTCCAAATATTTTTTGAAAAATTTGAAAAATACACTAATTTTTGACTATGCATGGGATAGAGGTAAGTGTAAGAGTTGAGAGTCATTGATAAAACTTAGAGTACTTTCGATATTTTTTGGAATTTTGTGTGTTGTTGTTGTTGTTGCTGCTTACAAACATGGCTGTAAGCATTTTACAGCCATAAAAAAAGGACTGACATACTTTCCAAGACCAACATACTTTCCCAACAAACAAGAGCAAATATAAAAGAGCTAATACAAAAGCCAACAAAAGCCAACAAAAAGCCAACAAAAGCCAACAAAAGCCAACAAAAGCCAATAAAAGCCAACATAAGCCAACAAAAAACTGACCAAAAAAGCCATGTAGCATGTTGGTAGTTGAGTGAGTTGTTATATTGACCGATAGGTAGCAGGCTGGTAGTTGAGTGAGTATTGATATCGACCGCTAGATAGTATGCTGTTCGTTCAGTGAGCGAGTATTGAAATGGAGCGCTAGGTAGCATGCTGGTCGGTCAAGTAGTTCTCATAGTCACCGCTAGATAGCGGCAACATACTTTGCGTGTCGCATTTGACTATTTGGTAAAGTTTTACCTCATAAAAACGTGCTCGTATATGCTTTGTACAAAAATTGAATATACAATTAACCACTAAGTGTTTAGAACTAACATGTATAGCCTTGTGTAGGGAATATTGGGGTCCTTAGCAAGAAAGAGTGCCTAACACACATGAGTGTACAGCCTTTTGATATGCAGTAAGTACCTGATAACCTTGAGTAGGCCATAAGAATATTTTCAGTTGACTACTACCTGTCACAGTGTTAACATTGTGAAAGACCGTTGAAGTAACCAGTCTTTAGCCTTGTCATAAGCAGTGAACAGCTGTTACCCTTAACCAGGTGTACATTAGAGGACCCTTATCAAGAATATCATCAGTTGACTACTACCATTCACAGTGACCACATCGTGAAAGACTGTCAAAACAACTATTGTACAGCCTTGTACTACTCAGTAAGTAGCTGTTGGTCTCGACTATTGTATATTAGAGAACCCTTAGCAAGTATATAATCAGTTGACTACTACTTGTTACAGTGTTCACATCGTGAAAGACCGTCTCACTGTCCAGTATACAGCCTTGTCATACGCTGTAAAGAGCTGTTGGTCTAGACTAGGGGTATATTAGTGGACCCTTCACAAGAATAGCACCAGTTGACTACTACCTCTCACGGTGTTCACATCGTGAAAGACCGTCTCACTGACCAACCTCTAGCCCTGTGATACGCAGTAAGCAGCTGTTTGCAGAAATCAACAATCATAATGGAAGAAGCCATTCCTAGCTATATGTGTAAAGAGTGTGGAAAGACTTTTCTTCGAGACTATCATAGGAAGCGACATGAAGTATCGTGTGGTGAATTTCATGAGTGCAAGACCTGTGGTAGTACATTCAACAATGCCTACAATGGACGTCGTCATGAAGAATGTTGTAATGTTGTGTCGGCAGCTAAAAGACAAAAGGCAGAGCCTACAAAACATTACCTACTGTCATTGGTCCCTGACAAAAATGGACTTATTGAATATGAGACATCTTTTGAAGGTCGACTTAAATCCTATTTCATTCGTTGCGATACGTGCAAGGATTTAAATTCATACCTTAAAGAGTCCAAACAGCAAATAATACAAGCTATGCAGAAAGAACTAGCAATGCACAAGTCGATAAAAGTTAATCTTGTGGCTGAATGTAGATTCATTCATACATCTACCAATGACATTACAGATCGTGCTTTTAAAACACGAAATCAGGCCCTATTTTTGGAAACGGACTTAAGTAGTTTCTTGGAAACACAATTTACAAAGTTAACTACGGAAATGGAGGAATCTGAGCTAAAAGGCAGTAATTGGGCTTTGTTAGCAGTGGAAGGAGTACGATTGAAAATAAATAAGTACAATCCCTTGCGTGGAAGCACATATATTCCATTACCAGCAGCTATACAAGCAAGAAAAGCCTGCATTAATCCTGAAAACTTGAAAAATGAAAAGTGTTTTATGTATGCCATTTTAGCAAAACTGGTTAAAAAGAATGCTCATCGCATTAGTAAATACAAGGACCTGGAAAACAAGTATGATTTTTCTGTAATATCGTTTCCTACATCGCTAGCTGACATTCCCAAATTTGAAAAAGCCAACGATATATCCATTAATGTATTTGGACTGGAAAAAGACAACAAAGTGTTTCCTCTAAAGATTGTGGATCAAGAGCTGCAAGACCATCGCGACCTCCTCCTGTTAAGTTCATCATCCGCTCAGAACCACTACGTCTTTATCAAAGATTTTGATAAACTAGTAAGACATCAGATTACCCGCTATGAACATAAGATATATACGTGTAAACGGTGTTTTACACACTTTGATAATCGATATGGACAACAAGGAATGGAAAAATTGAAAGAACATAGAGCTTTGTGTGTCCAGCATGACATTGCTAGGGTTGAAATGCCTATTAAAAACTCCATTGTTAAATTTTTAAACGTGGAAAAAATGCTGAGAATACCTTACGTTATCTATGCTGATTTTGAAAGTATACTGTTACCCTATCAAACATGTCTACCCAATCCTGAAGCAAGTTATACAGTGCCATACCAGAGTCATGTTCCTATGAGCTTTGGTATATACGTTAAACTCTCACCTGCTGTGGAACACATAAAGACAAACCTTCCAAGCCGACCTCTTATTTATCGTGGACCTGACGCTGCAGAAAAGTTTATGGACTGTTTGATTTCAATAGCTAATGAAATCGATCGCCTTTACAGCTTAAATGTTCCGAAGGCTTTAACTGAGGATCAAGAAGTAGAGTTCCAATGTTCTGAAACCTGTTATTTGTGTCAAAAACCATTTACCCAACAGGACTGGAAAGTTCGAGACCACTGCCATATTACAGGGGAATACCGTGGAAGTGCTCACAATAACTGTAATTTGAGGTGTAAAACACGTAACCCCGTTCCTGTGTTTCTACATAATATGAGTGGCTACGACGCAAATTTCATTGTAAAGCAATTGGGGTGTACTACTGAGAGAGTGGATGTTATCGCTAACTCCAAAGAAAAGTACATTTCCTTTACCAAATATGTAGGAAATGTTAAGCTTAGATTTGTGGACACGTTTCGGTTAATGCCGAGTAGTTTGGAAAACTTAGTTTCCAACTTAACATCATACCCTGAAACAGACAAGTACTTTGGAAAAGAAAATGCAATGCTCATGACTCGTAAAGGGGTATTTTGTTATGACTACATTGACTCTTGGGAAAAGTTAAGTGAAACGTGTTTACCTCCAAAAGAGGCATTCTTTAAGAAATTAAGTCAAGAAGATGTTAGTCAAGAAGACTATGAACATGCCAAAAATGTGTGGAATCAGTTCAACATTAAAACTCTAGGGGAATATTGTGACCTCTACCTAACTTCAGATGTACTCCTTCTAGCAGACAGCTTTGAAACGTTTAGAAACAAAACACTAGAAACACACCGAGTGGATGCTGCACACTTTTTTACTTCGCCTGGTTTAAGTTTTGAGGCAATGCTCCTTTACACAGGAATTGAACTGGAATTGCTACAGGATTACGATCAGATTCTTCTAATCGAGTCTGGAATACGTGGAGGCATATGCCAAGTGTCTCATCGGTATGCTGAAGCTAACAATAAATACATGGAAACCTATGATTCTGAGAAACCATCGCAGTTTATTACCTATGATGATGCCAACAACCAATACGGGTGGGCTATGTGCCACTCCCTTCCTTATGGTGGATTTCAGTGGGTTTCTCCAGATACTGTTGATCTAGAAAAACTAAAGAAAGACGATCCTGTGGGATACATTCTAGACGTTGATGTTGATTACCCATCTGACCTTCATGATCTACACAACGATTTACCTTTCCTACCAGAGTGTACACAACCTAAGGATTCGTCTCTGAAAAAACTAATTCCTCATCTTGGAAATCGAAGGCGATATGTTGTTCACTACATGGCATTAAAACAGGCTTTAGATCATGGAATAAAATTGATAAAAATTCATCGTGTGTTAAAGTTTAAACAAAGACCTTGGTTAAAGGCATACGTTGATTTTAATAACAACCTTCGAAAACAAGCCAAAAATGATTTTGAGAAAAATCTGTACAAATTATTCAACAATGCCATTTTTGGGGAAACAATGGAAAATATCCGTAAAAGAATAGACATACGTCTTGTGACTGACAGCAAAAAGGCAGAAAAGCTAATAGCAAAGCCGACATTTATCGACAGAACAATTTATGGCCCTAACCTAGCTGCTTTCCACATGGCTAAACGTAACATTGTATTCAATAAGCCTATATATATTGGAATGTGTATACTGGATATTTCAAAAACTCTCATGTATTCCCACCACTATGATGTCCTGCTACCTTATTATGGCATGGACAATCTTAAACTCATGTATATGGATACTGACTCGTTCATATATTTGGTTAACACCCCAGATGTATATCAAGACAAGTTGGATTTCCTACAACACCTGGACACATCAGATTAGCCTACTAATCACATATGTTACTCTACATCAAACAAGAAAACGTTGGGGAAATTTAAAGACGAGGCTTGTGGACAAATTATAAAAGCATTTGTTGGACTTAGAGCTAAAATGTATGCTTTAGACATAAATGGTAAAGAAATCAAAAAGATTAAAGGTATTAGCAGAGGTGTTGTCAAAAATTGTATAAGCTTTCAAGATTATAAGGATTGTGTCATGAAAAACAATGTAAAAAGAATACCCTTGAACATTATCGCTTCTAAACAACATGACATATCATCTATAAGGCTAAACAAAATTGCTTTGTGTCCTGGTGATGATAAAAGAGTGATTGATGCTAATGGTATAGGTACACATGCCTATGGTCATTACTCAATCATTGACCATGCTTAAAGAGTTAAGTTATGAATATCAAAATCTTCTGCCTGCAACTAGCAAATACATAAAACAAAACTATTTAGTAAATAAAACCATGGCACTATACAAATAAAAAAATAGTATTCATAATCAAAAATAAATAAAATAGAAAACAAAAATAAAAACAACTGTACAATTTATAACAAAAAATAGACTATATATAAAAATGTATTTAAGTGTAAATAGTGTACATGTATTTAAAATAAAAAATATTGTATGGACACTGCTTGTACATTTTTAATTACTACCCACCTCTCTCCACTCCTAATGCAAAATGAACATGTAAAACACACAAATTGGAAAATCTATGTTTCCATATTGACAAAATAGAAAAAACATTGAACTAAAATTTTAAAAACTGTAAATGGGAATTTGGTAAATTGACAAATGTGTAAACAACAAAATGCAAAAATCCATGTTTCCATATCATGAAATTTAAAAACTTAAAATTGACATTAAAAAAACTGAAAATGGGAAATTGGAAAATTGACAAATGTGTAAACAACAAAATGCAAAATCCATGTTTCCATATTATGAAATTAAAAAAACTTAAAACTGACATTTAAAAAAACTGAAAATGGGAAATTGGAAAATTGACAAATGAGTAAACAACAAAATGAAAAAAAAAAGACGGTTGGGGTAGTGATCATGTTGTACAGTAGCCAATAAGACTAGCATAAGGAGAGTTGCATGTGTCCTTATATACTTTGTGTATGTGCATTAGCCCTTTGGATTAGCTTAAGTTAGGTTTGGTAAAGTTAGGTTTGGTGAGGTTAGGTAAGTGACTCTTTTCGGAAAATGGAAATTGTTAAATCTAAAATCAAAAAATATTAAATTTAAAATGTAAAATCTAAAAAAACTAAAACTGAAATACAAAAAATCAAAAATGTAAAATCTAAAAAAGTAAAATGAAAAAATCAAAAATCTATAATCTTAAAATGTAAAATGTTAAAATGTAAAATCTAAAATCTTAAAATGAGGTTTCTGGGGTTAGGTTAGGTTAGGTTAGGTTATAACTAAGTTTATTATTTGTGCTCTCTCATTTGCTCTTACTTTCTTGCATACACTATTTGATCTCACTTTTTGCTGTCACTTTTTGCTCTTGTATTTGCACTTACTTTGAAGTTAGGATAGGTGAAATTAGGTGAGGAAATGCTTGGTTAGGTTAGGTTAGGTTAGGGTAGGTTATAACTAAGTTTATTATTTGTGTTCTTACATTTGCTCTTAATTTTTTCATTACAATTTTTGCTCTCACTTTTTTTTGCTTGCATTTTGAAGTTAGGTTAGGTTAGGTTAGGTTAAGTTGGGTTAGGTTAGGTTAGGTTAAGTTAGTTTAGGTTAGGTTAGGTTAGGTTAGGTTAGGTGTGGTTAGGTTATAACTAAGTTTATTATTTGTGCTCTCACATTTGCTCTCACTTTTTGCTAATTTTTTTTTCGCTTGCAATTTAAAATTAGGTAGGTTACGTTAGGTTAGGTTAGGATAGGTTAGGTGAGGTTAGGTTAGGTGAAGTTAGGTTAGGTTATAACTTAGGTTATTATGTGTGCTTTCACATTTGCTCTCATATTTGCTCTGACTTTGAAGTTAGGTTAGGTTAGGTTAGGTTAGGTTAGGTGAAGTTGGGTTAGGCAGAATGGTTGAGGTATGAATCAAAAGCCAGATCCTGTCAGTTTTGCCTCACAAGGCTGAGTGTACCCCGTTCCACTCATGAGACCAGAAATTAAATTTCTTGGCAGAGCCGGGATTCGAACCTCAGGAATGACCTCCAAGAATTCTAGCCACTACACCAAGAGGTGGACAATATAAGGCTGGTCTTGATTATACATGATCAATTAATAATTACCTAATAATAATAATAATAATAAATATTCCATTTGGCAACTACATGGCCGACCTCTCTCTGTGACGTCATTGACGGTCTCAGAGCGTGGCGGCCATTTTGCCCAATAGCCCCTGTGCCAGCTCTGACTGTCCCCTCCATAAGAATAACATAGGGCTGGTTGCACTGGCGGCCATCTTGCCCATTAGCCCCTGTGCCAGAACCGCCCTTTATATCCTACTACCGTGCGTAAGAGACGATTTACATTTTATGGTCACATCTGCAGAATGGACAACACCAGATATGCAAATAACTGCTTGATATAATTAATTCAAAGAAGGTCAAAATGAGTTGGTTAGAAGAAATCAAACAGGACTTAAAAGAAATGAACATTACAGAAGATATCATCATGAATCGCAAGACTTTTGGAACTCTAGTTACAAATCACTCTTTCACCGAAAAGGCTAAAAAGACCACTGGAAACAAATGAACGGAAGAACTTAAGAAGGGGCATAGCGAGTTCATGAGGAGATTTTAGGAGGAGAAGAAGAGGAAAACACCATCAACCCGAGTCAACAAGTTCAAACGCGCTCCCTAAATTTGCAAAAACGAATCAATGCGTTTTAGATGTATTTTCCAACACGATATCGCACAGCTCGGAGTATCGTTAATTTTTTCCACCCTTCAGAAATCCTATTTCCTTGGCAATCGAACTCTCAATTTTATGATCATGAGGTAGGCACTCTACCACCGATCTACCAAGGAAGTTCTAATTGATGATAATCACCTAAGAAGCGATCTCAAGGAGGAATTACGCAGATTGTCAGCGCTTCGGTCCGTTGTCAAAGACTGTGTAGCTTCAGCTGTTACTTTCCATGTATATTAAAGTGGGCGACCGGGCCTTCTAATAAGGCGGGAGTTCTCTCTCCAGGCTGGCACGTGACCTGCCTCCAGAGCGCGCTGAAGATTAGTCCTCGTTACTCACATGTATGCGTTAAAACTGCATGGCCTTCTGTACAGTCGCATCGCTACCGCTACAGACAAGTGTCCATGGCCTTCTATACAGTCACATCGCTACCGCTACAGACAAGTGTCCATGGCCTTCTGTACAGTCGCATCGCTACAGCTACAAATATGTTTTGGACTCTGCATGGCCTTCTGAATAGTCGATCACTACCACCACAGACAAGTCATGGCCTTCTGAATAGTCGATCACTACCACCACAAACAAGTAATCACCATGGCCTCCTGAATAGTCAATCACTACCACCACGGACAAGTAATCACCATGGCCTTCTGAATAGACGATTTCTTCCATCACGAGCAAGTAATCACCATGGCCTTCTGAATAGACGGACTGTCTGCTTGGCTAAGCGGGCCCAAGGTTGAAGGTTCGTATCCAGGCGCAGTCAGCTGACATTTGAGGGTGCGCAAATGCGAGGGAGCCGTGTCAGTAGATTTACTGGGACGTTAAAGATCTCCTTCGGGACAAAATTCCGGCACCGTGGCGTCTCTAAAAGCCAGTGTAGTTAAAAGGGACGTAAAACTAATAATGTCATTATTATTATTGAATAGTCGATCGCTACCACCACAGACAAGTAATTACCATGGCTTTCTGAATAGTCGATCGCTACCACCACAGACAAGTAATTACCATGGCATTCTGAATAGTCGATCGCTACCACCACAGACAAGTAATCACCATGGCTTTCTAAATAGTCGATCGCTACCACCACAGACAAGTAATTACCATGGCTTTCTGAATAATCGATCGCTACCACCACAGACAAGTAATCACCATGGCTTTCTGAATAGTCGATCGCTACCACCACAGACAAGTAATCACCATGGCTTTCTGAATAGTCGATCGCTACCACCACAGACAAGTAATCTCCATGGCTTTCTGAATAGTCGATCGCTAACAGCACAGACAAGTAATCACCATGGATTTCTGAATAGTCGATCACTTCTACCACAGACAAGTCTTGGACTCTCCGTGGCTTTCTGAATAGTCGATCGCTTCCACCACAGACAAGTCTTGGACTCTCCATGGCCTTCTGAATAGTCGATAGCTAACGCTACAGACAAACCTTGGAATATCTATGGCCTTCGGAATAGCCGATAGCTATCGCTACAGACAAAACGTGGAATCTCTATGGCCTTCTGAATAGTCGATAGCTATCGCTACAGACAAACCTTGGAATCTCTATGGCCTACTGAATAGTCGATAGCTAACGCTACAGACAAACCTTGGAATCTGCCTGGCCTTCTGAATAGTCGATAGCTAACGCTACACACAAACCTTGGAATCTCTATGGCCTTCTGAATAGTCGATAGCTATCACTACAGACAAGTCTTGGACTCTCCATAGCCTTCTGAATAGTCGATAGCTAACGCTACAGGCAAACCTTGGAATCTCTATGGCCTTCTGAATAGTCGATAGCTATCGCTTCAGACAAACCTTGGAATCTATATGGCCTTCTGAATAGTCGATAGCTATCGCTACAGACAAACCTTGGAATCTCTATGGCCTTCTGATTGGTCGACATCTAACGCTACAAACAAACCTTGGAAACTCCACGGCCTCCTGAATAGTCGATAGCTAACGCTACAGACAAACCTTGGAATCTCTATGGCCTACTGAATAGTCGATAGCTAACGCTACAGACAAACCTTGGAATCTCTATGGCCTTCTGAATAGTCGATAGCTAACGCTACGGACAAACCTTGGAATCTCTATGGCCTTCTGAATAGTCGATAGCTAACGCTACAGACAAACCTTGGAATCTCCCTGGCCTTCTGAATAGTCGATAGCTAACGCTACAGACAAACCTTGGAATCTCTATGGCTTTCTGAATAGTCGATAGCTATCACTAGAGACAAGTCTTGGACTCTCTATGGCCTTCTGAATAGTCGATAGCTAACGCTACAGACAAACCTTGGAATCTCTATGGCCTTCTTAATGGTCGATAGCTATCGCTACAGACAAACCTTGGAATCTATATGGCATTCTGATTAGTCGTTAGCTAACGCTACAGACAAACCTTGGAATCTCCATGGCCTTCACAATAGTCGATAGCTATCGCTACAGACAAACCTTGGAATCTCTATGGCCTTCTGAATAGTCGATAGCTAACGCTACAGACAAACCTTGGCATCTCTATGGCCTTCTGAATAGTCGATAGCTAACGCTACATACAAACCTTGGAATCTCTATGGCCTTCTGAATAGTCGATAGCTATCACTACAGACAAGTCTTGGACTCTCCATAGCCTTCTGAATAGTCGATAGCTAACGCTACAGGCAAACCTTGGAATCTCTATGGCCTTCTGAATAGTCGATAGCTATCGCTACAGACAAACCTTGGAATCTATATGGCCTTCTGAATAGTCGATAGCTATCGCTACAGATAAACCTTGGAATCTCTATAGCCTTCTAAATGGTCGATAGCTAACGCTACAGACAAACCTTGGAATCTCCATGGCCTCCTGAATAGTCGATAGCTAACGCTACAGACAAACCTTGGAATCTCCCTGGCCTTCTGAATAGTCGATAGCTAACGCTACAGACAAACCTTGGAATCTCTATGGCCTTCTGAATAGTCGATAGCTATCACTACAGACAAGTCTTGGACTCTCCATAGCCTTCTGAATAGTCGATAGCTAACGCTACAGACAAACCTTGGAATCTCTATGGCCTTCTGAATAGTCGATAGCTAACGCTACAGACAAACCTTGGCATCTCTATGGCCTTCTGAATAGTCGATAGCTAACGCTACAGACAAACCTTGGAATCTCTATGGCCTTCTGAATAGTCGATAGCTAACGCTACAGACAACCCTTGGAATCTCTATGGCCTTCTTAATAGTCGATAGCTAACGCTACAGACAAACCTTGGAATCTCCCTGGCCTTCTGAATAGTCGATAGCTAACGCTACAGACAAACCTTGGAATCTCTATGGCCTTCTGAATAGTCGATAGCTATCACTAGAGACAAGTCTTGGACTCTCTATGGCCTTCTGAATAGTCGATAGCTAACGCTACAGACAAACCTTGGAATCTCTATGGCCTTCTGAATAGTCGATAGCTAACGCTACAGACAAACCTTGGAATCTATATGGCATTCTGAATAGTCGATGGCTAACGCTACAGACAAACCTTGGAATCTCCATGGCCTTCTGAATAGTCGATAGCTATCGCTACAGACAAACCTTGGAATCTCTATGGCCTTCTGAATAGTCGATAGCTAACGCTACAGACAAACCTTCGAATTTCCATTGCCTTCTGAATAGTCGATAGCTAACGCTACAGACAAACCTTGGACTCTCCATGGCCTTCTGAATAGTCGATAGCTAATGCTACAGACAAACCTTGGAATCTCTATGGCCTTCTGAATAGTCGATAGCTAACGCTACAGACAAACCTTGGATTCTCTATGGCCTTCTGCTCACATAATAATGACGCAAAAAGCGAGAAAATGACCTAAAATTAAAATAATTCGAAAAATGATGAAACATGACTTAATAAATATGCATTTCTGTAATGTGGGACCCATGAAAAGGATTCGTATAAAAGTTAGCACTGTCTGTGGTGAATAGTTTAAAAGATGACATGTCTTCTGAATCCGCGCCCTGTTAATAATAAAATTTAATAATTGTTTTACCCCGCCCAGTCTTTGGGCAAATACGTGTTGACCGACTGAAGAGTTACATTTTAAAGTTTGATCCAGCCCCTCATCACGGTCGTGGGGCCTGATATAACGCACTCTGCAAAGCTGGTGGGTCACAAGGAACAGAGTCATTAGTGCTTACACAATAAGGTGTTAATGGCCGCTGTGTTTAATAATAATTTAATATAGTCTGAACCTGGATGCATTTTGTACAGCCTCATGTGACAGATTGGTGTATTGCTGTTGTATATGAATTAAGTGGAATGAACTCTAACTGGGCGCTGTTTGTTTGTTACAGGTTCTGTGTCGGGGATCGGTTCTACTTGTGTGAGAACAAGATTCTCTGTGAGTATGACTATGAGGAGAGACTGGTGTTTGCGAACATGGCGTACAACCCCAGCAGCCTGGCGCACATCAAGCGACAGACCTCGCATCTTCCACCGCCGGTAAGACAACACTTTTTATAACAAGCATTACAGATTTTATCGATAAGTTTGTGAGTGAATTCAGTATGAGAGAATCTGGATGTTGAATTGTTATGTTATTTTTTTACTTAACTTTACTGTACTTTGTAAGGCAAAATATTGAATATATTTTATTGTTATTTTTTAAAATTTAATTTTAATTATTTTAGCCTAATATTATTTATTGTTAGTTTAAATTTTTGTTTTCATTAACATTTTAATGTTTATGACTTATTTATTTTTTAAATTTGAATTTTCAAATTATTTTTATAATCTCAAAAGTAATTTTATAAGTGTATTTATTTTTTATTTTTACAACCATATTTATTTTAATTTTGAATTTTACTATCATTTTTCTTTATTTCAATTGTTTTAATATATTCCTAGTTCCATCTCTTAAGGTATAGAATACAAAATTAGGTTGAAGTCCAATGGACGTTACATGCAGTTAGACACTGGATCTATCAGCAGGCGTAAAATCATGTTGCCAACAATACCATGCGTGTGCTGGTCAGAAATAATCTGAAATATTATGATATCTTGTTGTGCCAATTTTGGATGAAATCCATTTGTTAGTATAGAAGTTACATGTATTTTAAAATTGGACATATCAGCAGGCATAGAATCATGTTGGCAGCACTGCCTTATATTAATTACTCCAAATTAATCTAGAATGTTAGGTGCTATACGTGTGCAAAGTATAGAGCTGTCGGCTTGCATACTTTCTGATATATTGATATTAGGGTAAAAGAATATAGACAGCATTTATTAACAGTTGGCAGCCCTGATTGCTCTTAACAATACTTATAGTCATATCTGTTATGGTACACATAGCACATACGAAATTTGGTTGAAATCCAACTGATAGTATAGAAGTTAGATGTATTTAAAAATTGGTATTATCAGCAGGCTTATAATCATGTTGGTAGAACTGACGTTTGTAAATTACTCCAAGTTAATCTAAAATGTCAGAATATACGTGTGCATAGTTTAAAGCTGTTGGCTTGCATACTTTCTGATATATAGGTATTTGGATAAAAAATATAGAGAGCAATTATTAACAGTTGGCAGCCCTGGTGGCTCTTAAGAATACGCTCAGTCATATCTGTTTATGTACAGATATTACATACAAAATATGGTTGAAATCCAATTAATAGTGTAGAGGTTATATGCATTTAAACATTGGACCTATCAGAAGGCTTAAAATTATTTTGGCAACACTGTCATGATTGGCCTCCTGGAAATTAAACTGAAATAATATTATCTACATTTGTGCCAATTTTGGAATAGCTCCCATGCATACCTTGCAAGATATCCAACATTGAGCTCAAATTTCTAGTGCGTTTTTTCAGCAGTTGGTAGCACTGACATCATTTTCAAATATGGACGTGAGATATTCCGGTGCACATCTTTACTCATACTAAATTTGGTTTTGATTGCTGCAGCCGTTTAGGAGTTGATAGGGGGGGGGGACACACACAGCCAAACAGACAGACAGACACACATTTTCCCGGATCGATCTCATAAGTCTACTTTTTCCTCATTTTTGCAAAATGTGAAAAGTAGGCTAAAAATTAGTCAAAATAGAAAGGACAACAATCAAAATTAGTCATTTTTTTTTTCTAAAATGCTCAAAAGGTCGAAAAAATTGTTAAAAAAGAAAGAACACAACAAATCGAAATTAATAATGCAGAAAAGAACAATCAAAATTAGTCAAAATCCCACCTCCTCCAAAAGAAAAGAAAATAACTCAAATTCCATAACCCCCCCCCCCAAAAAAAGAACATTCAAAATTAGTCAAAATCCTTCAAAAATCTTCAAAAGGTCGAGAAAATACTTAAAAATCGAAACAAAACACAAAAACTTAATTAGTCAAAATACAAAATTGAACAATCAAAGTAAGTCAAACAACCTCAAAAAGTTAAAAAATCAATATTAGTAAAAATACAAAAAGATAAGCATCACAATGAATTAGTCAAAATCAGTGAAAACCAGCACAAACATTCAAAAAATAAATAAGTAAACAAGTAGTTCCGTGAAGAACTACACAGCCTATTTTCATATGACCTACTCATGTTAATTGCCTCTATCAACATACAAAATTTCAGTTTCATTGTTGTGATAGATTCGTAGATATTGAGAACCGTCTAAATATTTCAGATGGTCACCAGGTTGGATTTTTATTTTTGTACTATTACATTAAGATTATTGTGTACGTGTGGTATTCAAACTTCAATCGCATGATTAGGACAAAAGAAGTAAAAACGAGATTTTGAAATTTCGCACAGCTGACATCTTGTGGTTAAGAAAACAATTGAAATAAATTAGATGCCAGTGGATTAACATTTGTATAAGCATTTAACGTGCGTAGTTTCACTGTACTCGGATGGTTAAATCGCGAGAAACGTCCATTTAAATATGTACACTTCGCGTAAATGTTGGATTTGTGATCACCAGGCTATTGAAATTCTTATAGGTGAACTTATGTTCATAGCCTCTATGAACATAAAAACTATCAGTTTGATTGCTGTAAAAGATTCCTAGATATTGAGAACCATCAAAATACTTCGAATGCTCCCCATTTTGGATTGCTATATGTATAGGCCATAGAGTTATGTACCATTAAAGGAAAATTATTGCGTAGGTTCATTATTCAAACTATCACTTCGATCGCATGATTACGACACAAGAAATAAAAACTTAATTTTGAAATTTCGCACAGCCTCCATCTTGAGGTTATGTAAACAATTGAACTAAATTAGATGCCAGTGCATTACAATATGTATAATCATTTACTGTATCACATTTCACTGCGCTCAGATGGTTAAATCACTAGAAAAGTCTATTAAAATGTTTCCTCTTCGCTTGGCCGCCATGTTCGTTTTGTACTTTACAGGTTTATTAAAGTTACATAGATTTACTTCTACCAGTGCCCTTTATCATCGTACAATATTTCAGGATGATATCTGTAAAAGTTTCCGAGATATAGTATGCCAGTGAAATAGTTCGCACAGCCGCCATTTTGAGGTTATGTAAACAATTGAACTAACTTAGACGTCAGTGCATTACAATGTGTATAAACATTTGCTGAACCAAGTTTCAATACGTTTGGATGGTTAAATCGCGAGAAAGGTCTACTTGAATGTCTCAAATTCTCTTGACCGCCATGTTGGTGTTGTAGTTACCAGGATTTTGAAAGTCTCATCGGTAAACTTCTAATAGTGCCCTTTATCACCGTACAAATTTTCAGGGTGATATCTGTAATAGTTTCGGAGATACTGAATCCTGGTGAAATATTTCGCACACCCGCCATGTTGGATTTGTGAGACACAATAAAATTTGAAGGCACGGTCGAGGTCGGCCAGAATGGTGCTATGATCTTACCGAGTTTCATTGAAATCGATCGAGCCGTTTAGAAGTTATTAGGGACACACACACACCCACGAATCACACACGCACACACAGCCTTTTTTTTTTTCATAAAATGAAAATAGGCTAAAAATTAGCCAAAATCCAAAATGAAATTGAAAAAAATAACTTAGTTAGTTATTGTTGTTTTAAGGGACTGAACTACGAGGTTATCTTCTGAACACAGATTCAAGTATACAAATTTGGAATGGAATATAAAATTTAGAAGTGGATACCTAAATTTGAAAAGACCGAAAATTAATAAAACAAGAAATTAAATAAAACTAACCATTATAAAAATAAACGAAAATTACGGAAAACTAAAAATTCATAATTCAAAAACGAACAAGTCGTTGAGTCAATGTTCAATTGAAAATTTATATCAAATCAAACAAAATTATTCTGAAACAGTCTCCATTCTGTTAGCCTAGAGAGTGAAATAAATGTTGACGTACAGGGTCTTTCATTTAAATAAGAGCGCCATGCGGCGGCTTTGTTAACCGCAGTTGCGGTCACCTTGGCCGAGCTAGTGGCGCTCCAAGGCCCCCTGCTTTAAGCGTGTGTACAATGCTGAAATCTTACTTTAGTTATTTAGTTAGTTAGTTATTGTTGATGAAACCAAAACCCCTACTTGTGCTAATTTTGTGAATAATTTATTCGGAGACCGTTCAAGATTCTCGCCAATGTCATCTAGCTCATCCTCTGTTAAAACTGTTCGTGTGTGGGCATGTTTTTTATTGATCACCGAGCCAGTAGTGTCGAACTTATTTGCAATTACGTGAATCTGTGCTAGTGAAGGTGGCACTTCATCAGGAAATTGTTGAACAAATGTATCACGTACCCACCGAGCCGACTCGTACTTAAAATAAGTTTTACTTAAAAAATACGATGTTGCAATGATAATTGTCTCACCATGTTAGCACTTGAGGTTTAGACTGGCGACTGAGCAATTGCACGCATATTGCAAGGTCAAGTTTGGTAATGTCAATCTGTTATTTTTATACAGTCCATCGGAACTTGGGGGAAAAAAGCCATCGTATGTACTATGCGCGCGCTTTCAATACTATAGGGATTTCGGTTTCATCAACAATAACTAACTAACTAACTAACTAACTAATGTACGATTTCAGCATTGTACACACGCTTAAAGCAGGGGGCCTTGGAGCTCCAAAAGCTCGGCCATGGTGACCGCAGCAGCGGTTAACAAAGCCGCCGCTTGGCGCTCTTATTTTATATGAAAGACCCTGTAAGTGGTATTTATTACCAGTGTCTAGAATCGTAGTCGTCACCGATGCGATGCGAAGCGCTACCGATAACAACGTTGCAATTAGCACTACCATTCTACGGTTAAGAGAGATTTGCTCAGTTAGAATGTTTCTGCACTAGTAAATACATATTCCTTCATTAGCTGTATACCTTAATTCCACAACACTTGATCGTGGAGTGGAGATTGTCTCTCAGTGAGGTCACAGAATATTCGCGTGTCGAGAGGTTCGCGTGTCCTAGTGCGTGACGCAATATATTGGGTTAAGCGTGCGACACGCGCCATGGGTCTTCACAATTCACACTACAATAAGAGCTGGAGTGATTATTAAACACAGCGTCCATTAACACCTTATTGTGTAAGCACTAATGACTCTATTCCTTGTAACCCACCAGCTTTACAGAGCGCGCTGTATTAGGCCCCATGACCGTGATGAGGGGCTGCATCAAACTTTCAAGTATAACTCTTCAGTCGGTCAACAAGGTTGATTGGTTCCTCAGTTTAGGGGCTGCGACAACGTGGTCATGTAGCCCCGTGTACTTTGGGTGTGTGTAGAATCTGTCTGATAACCGGTGTTAATTGTGATGGCTATAAGGCCTATTAGTGTGTGTTATCTGTTTTTAATTCAAGGACTGCAGACATTCGATTTTCAAGTAGTTCCAACTTTTGCTACCAAACGCCTCCGTCAACGACCAAGTGTTCTGAACTTGGTTACTAGATGCAATCGCAGTCGGCTCCTGGCGACGAACGTTGGAACCTTTAAGCGTTAGTCAAAGCTAACTTGTAATTTAGCTTCACACAAGTGAAATTTATAGAAGGTTCTGTATCATGCCATAAATCTATGACATGGGACCGCCGGCTTTACTTCACTTCCGAAGGAAGGCATACTGAGGGGTTTCAACGCTCTTAAAAATCCGACGACTTCGGCCAGGTTTGAACCCCCATCCTTAGCCTCAGAAGCTCAGCATGCTACCGACTACGCCACCGAAGCCGCTCGGTCAATACGTATTTGCTCAAAGACTGGGCGGGGTACAATTTATAAAATTTTATTATAAAGAGGGCCCGGATTCTGATGACATGTCATCTTTAAAATGGTTCACCACAGACATTAACCGACAGTAGTGGCTACGCTGGCTAAAGCGCAGCGTTAGGCCATGGGGCCAAGCTCCCTGCTGACTCGGTGCGCGTGGGTTCGAGCCCCACCGTCGGCCGTCCTTGAAATGGTTTTCCGTGGTTTCCCATTTTCAACACCAGGCAAATGCTGTGACGGTACCTTCTGACAGGCCACGGCCGCTTCCTTCCACATCCTTGCCCGGTTTCATTCATCTTCATCCATTCCATCTCTCATCCCGACGCGCAGGTCGCTCACGGGTGTCGACTAGAAAGACCTGCACTTGGCCTCTCAGGCGGCCACACGACAAAAAAAACACACAGACATTGCTAACTTACATACAAATCCTGTTCGTGCCCCCACATTCCAGAAATGCATTTTTAGCCTATTTTCAATTTTGAAAAAATAGGCTTATGAGATCACCTTTTGTCCGTGTGTCTGTGTGTGCGCGCGTGTGTGTGTGAGGTGTGTGTGTGCCCCCTAATAACTTCTAAACGGCTGGAGCGATTTCAATGAAACTCGGTAAGTTCATAGCACTATTCCGGGCGACCCCGACCGTGACTTTCAAATTTTGTTATGTCTCACCAATTCAACATGGCGGCTGTGCTAAGTATTTCACCAGCATTTAATATCTCCGAAAATATTACTAATATCACACTGGAATTTATTACGGCGATAAAAGAAATTACTAGAAGTTCACTTATGTGACTTTTGAAAAACTGGCAACTACAAAACCAACATGGCGGCCACGCGAATTTGCGACATTTAAATAGACGTTTCTCGCGATTTAACCAACCAAACGCAATAAAACTTGGTACAGTATATGTTTATACACATTGTAATGCACCGACATCTAACTACGTTGAATTGCTTACATAACCACAAGATGGCGGATGTGCGAAATATTTTACCGGCATTCTATATCTCGGAAACTATTAGCGGTATTACCCTGAAATTTTGTACAGAGATAAAGGGCACTACTGGAAGTTCATCTGTAAGGCTTTCAAAAACCTGTTAACTACAAAAGGAACATGGCGGTCAAGCGAATTTGAAAATTTTTAATAGACCTTCCTCGCGATTTAATGTTACAGGAAATGTTTATTCACATTGTAAAATTAAGTTTTTATTTCTTGTGTCGTAATCATGCGATCGAAGTGAAAGTTTGAATAATGAACCTACGCAATAATTTTCCGTTAATGGTACATGACTCTATGGCCTATACATTTAACAATCCAACATGGCGACCATCCGAAATATTTAGACGGCTCTGATTATCTACGATTCTATTATAGCAATCAACCTGATTTTTTTTACGTTCATAGGAGCTATGAACTTAAGTTCACCTAAAGGATTGTAAATAACCTGGTGATCACAAATCCAACATGGCGGCGACGCGAAGAATAAATATTCAATGGACGTTTCTGGCAATTTAACCATCCGAGTGCAGTGAAACTTTATACAGTAAATCCTTATACGATTGTTAATCCACTGGCATCTAATTTATTTCAAGTGTTTCCATGACCACAAGATGGCAGCTGTGCGAAATTTTAGAATCTCGTTTTTACTTCTTGTGTCCTAATCATGCGATTGACGTTTGAATACCACACGTACACAATAACCTTCATGTAACAGTACATAACTCTAGGACCTACATATATAAAATCCAACATGGCGACCATCCGAAATATTTAGTGGTTCTCAAATCTACGAATGCATTACAGCAATCAAACTGATATTTTGTATGTTGATAGTGGTAGTTAACATAAGTAGGATATATGAAAATAGGCTGTATAGTTCTTCACGGAACTACTTGTTATTAAGTCAGTTTTTCATCATTTTTCTAATTATTTTGATTTAGGTCATTTTCTAGCGTTTTGCGTCATTTTCTTAACGGCTGACTTGAGTCTCTATGGACTGTGTGTTAACAACCACTCTCATTTCAGTATCTGCGTCATGTTCGTTTGCCGGCTTTGACATCTTGCCAGTAACTCTTGAGCCCATCTATCGGCTTGTTCTTCCGCTTCCCTGTTAAAGGGCCTCTTCGTCTTCTGGGCTCTGTCTCCACCATAAAACCCTGATAGCTTTTCACCATCCTTCTGAAACTATTCCTGTCTTTGATTTTTTCCGCCGTAATGCCCACCTGTCTCATATCTTTCTCACTCTTGGAACCAATTCAACTTGGAGATCTTCGGTCATTATTCATACGCAAGATGTGCCCATAAAACAGCAATCTTCGTTTTCTAATTGTCGTTGTTATTGGTTCCATCTTGCTGTATACTTCTTTATTTGATATCAGTCCAACCTGTCCGTCAACCCATCTGTTGCCCAAGACCTTCCGTAGTAGCCTGCGTTCTCTTTTATGTAGCTGATTGACTTGTCTTGTTTGATTCATACACAGGGTCTCCGAAGTATATAAACCTTCTGGTCTGACAACAGTGCTGTAATGCCTTAGTTTGTCTCCTATACTTAGCATCTTGTTATTGGAGATGTCTTTAGTCAGTTTGAACGCTGACGCTCGCTCTAGTTTCAGGATGCGGATATTGGTCGCTTCTTGTTCTAGCTCATTCTCTTGGATTACTTCACTTCTTGACTCTTAGAATCTTTCCATGGTCTGTGAACAACCATTCTGGACCTTCACTGATCTTAGACATGTATTTCGTCCTCTCAAATGAAATTTGTAGTCCAACTCTCTCGGCTGTTTCTTTAAGATGATTTATCTTCCTGATTGCTGAACTGATGTTGTTTGCAAATATGGCTACGCCGTCCGTGAACGCCAGACAGTCAACATACACTCCTTTGTGTTTGGGACCTAATCGAAACTGATCTTCATTTTCTTTTTCTTTGCTCAGTGATATTCTCCATTCGCGAATTACTTTTTCTAAGATAAAATTGAAAAGAAGTGGAGAAAGTCCATCTCCTTGTCTGACCCCAGTTTTTATCTCTAAGGGTTCTGAGATTACATTCTTGAATTTTAACTTAGATATTGTGTTGGTGAGAGTCTGTTTAATCAAGTTTCTGAATGAATCATCCACCCCAAAATCTCCCAGAACATTCATTATTATGTCATTTCATAGAATTTATTGGAATGTTTTATACGTTTTCAGTCATTTTCTCTCTTTTTAATGTTTTTGAGCTTTTTTAGCCTACTTTTCACATTTTGCAAAAATGAGGAAAAGGTAGACTTATGAGATCGATCCGGGAAAATGTCTGTCTGTCTGTCTGTCTGTCTGTGAACAACTCCTAAACGGCTGCAGCAATCGAAACAAAATTTGGTATGAGTAACGATCTATACCGGAACATCTCAATGTCATACTTGAAAATTATGTCAGTGCTACCAACTGCTGAAAAATGGCAATTGGAATTTGAGCTCCATGTTGGATATCTTGGAATGTATACATGGAAACTACTCCAAAATTGACACACATATAGATAATAATACTTCAGTTTAATTTTCAGGAGGCTATACATGACAGTGTTGCCAAAATGATTCTAAGCCTACTGATAGGTCCAATTTTTAAATGCATATAACTCCTACGCTATCATTTGGATTTCAACCAAATTTCGTATGTACTATGTGTACATCAACAGATATGAATGAGCGTATTCTTAAGAGCCACCAGGGCTGCCAACTGTCAATAAACGCTCTCTCTATTTTTCATCCAAATACCAATATAAGAGAAAGTATGCGAGCCAACAGCTTTAAACTTTGCACACGTATAGTGCCTGACATTCTAGAATAATTTAGAGCAACTAATGTATGTCAGTGCTACCAATATGATTCTTAGCCTGCTGATAGGACCATTTTTTAAATACATGTAACTTCTATGCTATCAATTGGATTTCAACCAAATGTCGTATGTGCTATGTGTACCATAACAGATATGACTACCCGTATTCTGAAGAGCAATCAGGGCTGCCAACTGTTAATATATGATGTTTAAATTTTTACCCCAATATCAATATATCAGAAAGTATGCAAGCCAACAGCTCTAAACTTTGCGCACGTATAGTATCTAACATTCTAGATTAATTTGGAGTAACTAATATATGTCTTTGCTGCCGACATGATTCTAAGCCAGCTGATGGGTCCAATTTTAAAATACCAGTAACTTCTATGCTAGCAAATGGATTTCATCCAAAATTGGCACAACAAAAGATCATAATATTTCAGATTATTTCTGACCAACACATGCATGCCATTGTTGCTAACATGATTTTACGCGCACTGAGATATCCAATGTCTAACTGCATGTGTCAATTTACATGCATTTTAAAATTGCACCTATCAGCAGGCTTAGAATCATGTTGGCAGCACTGGTGTAGGCCTATATTAGTTACTCCAAATTAATCTAGAATGCCAGGTACTAGACGTGCTCAAAGTTTAGAGCTATTGGCTTGCATACTTTCAGATATATTGACATTAGGGTAACTAAAATAGAGACCGTATTTATTAACAGTTGGCAGCCCTGGTTGCTCCTAAATATACACATAGTCATATCTGTTATGGTACACATAACACACACGAAATTTGGTTGAAATCCAAATTATAGTATAGAAGTTACGTGTATTTAAAGTTGGAACTCGCAGCAGGCTTAGAATCATGTTGGTAGCACTCCAAATTAATATAGAATGTTAGGTACTATGCTTGTGCATAGTTTAAAGCTGTCTGCCTGCATACTTTCTGATATATTTGTATTTGGATAAAAACAAGAGGGAGTGCATTTATTAACAGTTGGCAGCCCTGGTGGCTCTTAAGAATATGCTCATTCATATCTGTGTACGTACACATAGCATATACGAAATTTGGTTGAATTCCAATTGATAGTGTAGAAGTTATATGCATTTAAAAACTGGACCTATCAGCAAGCCTCCTGGAAATTAAACTGCAATATTATTATCTACACGTGTGCTAATTTTGAAATAGCTCCCATTCATACCTTCCAAGATATCCAACATGGAGCTCAAATTTCAATTGCGATTTTTTAGCAGTTGGTAGCACTGACATCATTTTCAAATATGGCCGTGAGATATTCAGGTATAGATCTTTATTCCTACCAAATTTTGTTTCGATTGCTCCAGCCGTTTAGGAGTTGATAGGGGGGGGACACACACACAGCCAGACAGACCGACAGACAGAAGGACAGACAGACAGACACACATTTGCCCGATCTCATAAGACTACTTTTTCCTCATTTTTGCAAAATGTGAAAAGTTAGCTAAAAATGGTGGAAATGTGTGTGCTGTGTCTAATAATATGAACAGATCAGTATATGAATAATAATTAAATAACACTCCTAGAAAAAATTACATGAATTAGTTATGATCACTATTTTAATGGAGCAATTATTAGGATTACTTGTTTCGACAATCAAGCGGTCATCATCAGATCCAGATCACTGATTTAAGTTTTAAATTTATATACAAATATTATCTAAGTACATATTTTATTTATTTATCGTATGGCTTTTAGTGCCGGGAGTGTCCGAGGACATGTTCGGCTCGCCTGAGTTAGTAGCTGCTTCCAGCGGACACCCTAAAGTGTGAGCTACAAGTTCCGTTCAATTTCAAGTTGTTACAACTTTCGCCACCAGATATCAATGATACCTAGTGATGAACGTTGGAACTTTGATAGAGCGTTCTGACGAAATCTAACCTTACAATTTTGCTTTACATAAGTTTAGTCTGTGAAAGGATCTTTTACATGCCATGAATCTATGACATGGGACCGCCGGCTTTACTTCTCCTCCGAAGGAAGGCATACTGAAGGATTTTTAACGCTCTTAAAAATCCGACGACTTCGGCCGGGTTTGAACCCGCTATCTTGGGGACAGCAGTTCATCATGCTACCGACTACGCCACCGAAGCATCTAACTACATAAATGTTGTATTACGATTTTTTGTTGTTGTTTGAGTCTTCAGTCTTTTGATTGGTTGATGCAGCCGCCCATGCATTCCCTTTCCTGTGCTAATCATATCTATATAGCTATCACTGAGGCAATCAGTTTAACATATTCTAACCTTGGTCTACCCCTACAGTTCTTATCCTCGACTCTTCCCTCCATAACTAAGTTTGGTATTCCTGGGATTCTTAGTTTGGCCTGTTTGCCATCTCTTGATGAATGCAGTACATTTGCATTTGTCTGTTGGCACAGGCTAGAGTAAAATGTGGCTTTTCACCGATGTCTCAGTCTCACTCATGGCTGTGGTTATATGGAAGCTACTGAGGTATGGGTGGTGCTTAGTAATGGCATTCAGGGCACAGTCAGTGCCTGTGGATGCTGTGAAAGGTTCTGCTCATAGGGTTAGTTCTGCTGTTTTGACTCAGTGAGGAAAGTAATGGCAAACTACCTCACTCCTCCTCTTGCCTAATAAGTTACGCCTCAATATAGCGCTGCCTTGGGTTTTTGTGGGTACCTACCCACATAATCTAATGGCGGTACTTTTTGAGTATACAACCAGCTTTCGGGTTGACTAACTAACAGACAGGTGTCTTAGTATGTGTCCTACCAACCTATCTCTTATCTTCATTCGCTGTCACCAGAAACAACTCTCCTCTCCCAATCGTCTTAATACCTCTTCGTTTGTAACCCAATCTACCCATCTGATATCCATCATTCTCCTGTAGCACCACATTTAAAATCTCCTACTCTCCTCTTTTTCTGCTGCACCAACAGTCGAGTTTCACTTCCATAGAGCGCCACGCTCCCGACAAAGGCTTTCATAACTGACTTCCTAATACTAAATCTATATTCGATGTCAACAGATTCCTCTTCTGTATAAATGCTTTCCTTGCCTGAGTCAACCTAATTTTTATATCATCTTTGCTTCGTCCATCACTGGTTATTCTGCTTCCTAAGTAACAGAAGTCTCCTACTTCCTTTGGCCTTTCACCTGACAATTTGACGTCCATTTGGGTTTCTGATTTCTACGGCTCAATTCCAATATTTTTGTTTTACATTTATTTATTTTATCTACCTTTTATAAAACTCATTCAAATCCTCTTGTGTGTTGGCTAAGATGACGATGTCATCAGCAAATCTCAGAGTTGAAATTATTTCTTCCTGAATCTTTACTCCTACTTTAAATTTTTCTCCAATTTCCTTCATTGCTTGTTTAAACTATAGATTGAAAAGTATTGGTGATACGTAGGGCTCGGATTTTTAGGTAAATACATATTTTAAACATTGTTTCTATAAGTACACAAATTCCTGCTTTTCACTGATTATCACATAAAAAGTCATAATATTTACTTTTTTTTATCAGTATGCTAGATATTTCAGATTTATTGCTTTTCTTTCCGTGTTACTTCCCCTCCCCACACCCTCCCCCAGCTATCTGGAACCAGTGTCACTCACATGCAGTTCATTTCTGGCACTGTGAAGTGTAAGGCAGTTCTACGATGTCTAAAGTGAAAGCAACTAAGTATTATCGTCTGCAGCAGTATGTTGCACAATTTAAGGATAATGTTACTTCTGATGGGGGCGTTCTGTTCTGTCAACCATGTGGGAAATCAATGAAGGCTGAACAGCGATCCCAAGTAACACCACACCTCGAGGGCAAGAAACATATTGCCGCAGTTTAGTGCCTTCAGAAGAAGTGTTTCGCGATAATTGTCGGGCATTTGTGATGGACAACCTGAAGATGTATCTCGTTGTGTATTGTAATTCTTCAGAAGTGAGTGAGGCATAGCATCCGTGAGTGCTGCATATTGTTTATATTCACATTAATAAACTAAATTATAATTAAATATTTCTACTTTTTTGTCACATATTTCAGGTATTTTAATAGATAAAAATTAATATTCTCCCGATATTTAGCACCTAAAATTCCGAGCCCTAGTGATAGCTTGTAGGCTTGCTTTACACCATTCTGAATACCAGCTTCTCTCTCATGTCCTGCGGCTCGAATAACTGCTGTCTGGTTTCTGTATAGATTGTAGATCATCCTTCTATCCCTGTACTGAGAGCTACGTTGCCAGTATCAGCCAGTTGTTCAGGTCTAGTTTTAGGTGTCGATTAATCTTTAAAACAACGTTTAATTCAAACTGCATGAAGTAAAGCCATTCTTCAATTCCCCCTCTTTATTCAAACGGTTCCATTAATCTAGAATCCTTCAATGGGTAGAGAAAGAATTCCAAAGCCGCCTGAGACAACTAAACTGTATCAAGCAGTAGCCATGGCAACAGCGATAGGGAATTTATTTGATTGGAAACAGAATAGAAGGCGGTGAGATAGGAATCGAGATAAAAGGTATTGTAGTTGTTGGAATGAGTTTGTAGTACGTGCTTGCTTTGGAACAGAAAGAATAAAAACAATGCTGTTAAAAAGTTTTTAAGAGTGGACATGTGTCCTGTTAGTTTATCGGAGCCTGATAAGTGGAAATGGACTGAGGCTAAGGAAGATGGAGAGTCGTTTGAAGAGGGGGCAGTTGGCGCTCGGCCAGAACACTGGACATACAACCCCTATACTTGAGCCTTGGTAACTAATGTCATTAGCACTGCTACTAGGGAGAATCCAACAGAAATCCAACCTTCACTCTTCTATATTCACTGAATAGCCTTTTTCAATAAATGTAAAATTAAAAAAATGGAATGCATCCGAAAAAAAATGACGTCAAATTGACAGGTGAAATGCTAAGGGAAGTAGGAGATGGTTGGTTCCTTAGTTTAGGGGCTGCGACAACGCGATCATGTTGCCCCGTGTACTTTGGGTGTGTATAGAATCTGTCTGATAACCGGTGTTATTTGTGATAGCTGTATTAGTGTGTATTATCCGTAATTCAGGTAAAAGGACTGCAGACGATCATTTTTTTTCAAGTAGTTCCTACTTTTGCTACCAAATGCTACCGTCCACGACACCTAGCTGCGGACGTGGCTACTAAATGCCGTCGCAGTCAGCACCTGGCGGTGAACGTTGGAACTAATATAGCGTTATCAAACTAACCTACAAATTTTAGCTTCCAGAAGTGTAGTTAGTGGAAGGTTCTTTTTCATGCCATAAATCTATGACATAGGACCGCCGGCCTTACTTACCTTCCGAAGAAAGGCATACTGAGGAATTTTTAACTCTCTTAAAAAATCCTACGTCTTCGGCCAGGTTTGAACCCGCGATCTTGGGTAACTCAGCAGACTACCAACTACGCCACCGAAGCCGCCGGGAGTAGGAGACTTCTGCTACTTACGAAACAAGATATCCAGTGACGGACGAAGCAAAGAGGATTTAAGAAGTATGCTGGCTCAAGCAAGGAAAAGTCTTTCTACAAAAAAGAAATCTATTGACAGAAAATATAGATTTAGGTATTGAGAAGCCATTTTTAAAGCGTTTCTCTGGAGCGTGGCGCTCTATGGAAGTGAAACTTGTACTGTTGGGACAGCAGAAAAGAGGAGAGTTATGAAGATAATATGGGTAGATTGAGTAAGAAATGAAGAGGTCTTCAGATGAGTGGGAGATGTTTCTGGCGACTGGTAATGAAGAGAAGATATAGGTTGGTAGGAGAGCCTCCGTGGCTTAGGCGGAAGCACAACGGCCTCTCACCGTTGGGTCCGTGGTTTAAATCCCGGCCACTCCATGTGAGGTTTGTGCTGGACGAAGCGGAGGCAGACAGGTTTTTCTCCGGGTACTCCTGTTTCTCCTGTCACAATATCATTCCATCAACACTCTCCACTATCATTTCATTTCATCTGTTATTCATTTAATCATTGACCCAGGGGAGTGCGACAGGCTTCGGTGCCCGGTACAGTTCAATTCCTCGCCGCTAGGTCGGAACTTCATTCATTCCATTCCCTGACCCAGACGGTCGACTGGAAGCAAGCTTTGGATTTTCATTTTCATAGATTGGTAGGACACATACAAAGACACCCAGGAATAGCAAAGTTAGTTATGGAAGTAAATGGTCGAGAATTAGAACGTTTGGGGTAGACCAAGGTTAGAATATGTTAAACAGATTGCCTCGGATGTAAGGTGTGGTAGCTATGTAGAGATGAAAGGATTAGCTGAGGACAGGGAGACATGGATAGCTGCATCAAACCAGTCAAAATACTGAAGTCTCAAGCACAAACACGAGATATTTCTAGCAATACTGGTTACGATTGTAGTTCAAACTTTGTACTTACTTCCTGGTTATTCTTCGAAAGATCTAATATTATTTTATGAACTTACAACCGTATTTATTTAAGAAACATGGATTACTTTCTCGTTGACAAGGAAAGGAGGCATTCCTATTACCTGACCATTCTTAGAAGGGTTTGGCATACTTTTATGAAATTACAATAATTGTGTTCACAATATCTCCAAGACGGGAGCGGATGGAGCTCATACAGTATTACAGGTCGAGCTGAGTTTCCATATAGCCTTCATATCGCAATAGTAATAATAATAATAATAATAATAATAATAATAACAAGAAAGGCCTGGTAGAAAAATTGGAGATCAAGGAAAGAAAGATCTTGAGGAAAATTCTTGGCCCGATTAAAGACAACGGTGAATATAGACGACGGCATAACTATGAGCTGTATATTCATGTCCAGAAGATCTCTGACGTAATGAGGAAAAGGAGGATTGCATTTTATGGCCACTTGCTTAGAATGAAACCCACACGATCGACGAACCGGATCTTTAACTATTTTAAAAATAAGAAGACCAAGCCAGCCTAGTTCGAAGAGGTGGAAAGTGACCTGCAAGAGATGGAAATTACCTGTGGGGATATTCAAGAACGCAATTCCCTCAGGAAGAAACTAAACGACCACCAGGGTTTTCAAGAAAAACCGAAGTTGAAGACGGGAAAGATGTGGACGGAAGAAAGAAAAGAGCAACACCGGCAACGTATGAAGGAACACTGGGCAAAGATCAAAGCCCAGAGAAGCCAGTTGAAATAACGTGGTCCTTAGTTGGCCGATACGAATAAAGAATAATAATAATAATAATAATAATAATAATAATAATAATAATAATAATAATAATAATAATAATAAAGAGATTTACAGGTTAAAGCTCTGGGGAAACATGGTCTCTGGTTTGATACCAGGCGAGGTATAGCCTATAACTCATGAACCAACAACATCAACTCTAAGTTTCTTTCAAAGCGCTTGCTGGGGCGCTTTCTACAGGTATTCCAGGAGTCGAGAAAGAGCACGCTGTCTTGGATTTTTAAAAAATTATATGTAGAATCATTGAAGCCATTCTTCAGTCGGTCAAGAACAGAAGTACTATCCCAATTATTGAGAAATGTAACTTAATACTACCTGAAAACAAGAAGTTCCGTGACGAACTAAAGAGCCTACATTTCTTAAAATTTAAGATTCATGCCAATGATTAATCTACATGGATCTATCTAGAATAATGACGAAATTAAGTTGGTAATATCGACATTTCTAATTAGTTCGAAATAATGTATACCTGGCATAATGTAGCCTAATAGAGAACTACAGTTGGCAGCCCTGGTGACTGAATATATTCTTAGTTCCATCTCTTAAGGTACATAATACAAAATTTGGTTGAAGTCCAATGGATAGCATGGACGTTACATGCAGTTAAACATTGGATCTAACAGCGCGCGTAAAATAATGTTGGCAACAATGGCATACATGTATTGGTCAGAAATAATCTGAAATAATGTGATCTATTGTTGTGTCAATTTTGAATGAAATCCATGGGTTAGTATAGAAATTACATGCATTTTCAAATTGGACCTATCAGCAGGCTTAGAATCATGTTGGCAGCACTGGCGTAGGCCTATATTAGTTACTCCAAATTAATCTAGAATGCCAGGTACTATATGTGTGCAAAGTTTAGAGCTATTGGCTTGCATACTTTCTGATATATTGATATTAGGGTAACAAAAATAGAGACAGCATTTCTTAACAGTTGGCAGCCCTGGTTACTCTTAAGAATCGGTATAGTCATATCGGGTATGGTACACATAGCACACACGAAATTTGGTCGAAATCCAAATGATAGTATAGAAGTTACATGCATTTAAAGTTGGACCTCTCAGCATGCTTAGAATCATGTTGGTAGCACTGACTTACATAAGTTACTCCAAATTAATATAGAATGTCAGATACTATACGTGTGCATAGTTTAAATCTGTCGGCTTGCATACTTTCTGATATATTGGTATTTGGATAAAATATATTGAGAGCATTTATTAACAGTTGGCAGCCCTGGTGGATCTTAAGAATACATTCAGTCATATCTGTTTATGTACACATAGCACATACGAAATTTGGTTGAATTCCAATTTATAGTGTAGAAGTTATGAAAATGAAAATCCACAGCCTGCTTCCAGTCTCCGACCGGGTCAGGAATGGAATGAATGAAGCCCCCCCCATCTAGCGGCGAGGATATAAACTGTGCCGGCTGCCGAGGCCTGACGCACTCCTCTGGAGCAATGATTAAATGAATGACAGATGAAATGAAATGATAGTGGAGAGTGTTGCTGGAATGAAATGTTGACAGGGAAAACCGGAGTACCCGGAGAAAAACCTGTCTGCCTCCGTTTTGTCCAGCACGGATCTCACATGGAGTGACCGGGATTTGAACCATGGACCCAGCGGTGAGAGGCCGGCGTGCTGCCGCCTAAGCCACGGAGGCTTGCAGTGTAGAAGTTATATGCATTTAAAATTTGGACCTATCAGCAGGCTTATAATCATTTTGGCAACACTGCGATGTATGGCCTCCTGGAAATTAAACTGCAATATTAGTATCTATACGTGTGCCAATTTTGAAATAGCTGCCATTCATACCTTCCATGATATCCAACATGGAGCTCAAATTTCAATTGCGATTTCTCAGCAGTTGGTAGCACTGACATCAATTTCAAATATGGCCGTGAGATATTCAGGTATAGATCTTTACTCCTACCAAATTTTGTTTCGATTGCTGCAGCCGTTTAGGAGTTGATACGGGGGGGGGGGGTTCACCGATGTCTCAGTCTCACTCATGGCTGTGATTATATGGAAGCTACTGAGGTATGGGTGGGGCTTAGTAATGGCATTCGGGGCACAGTCAGTGCCTGTGAATGCTGTGAAAAGTTCTACTCATAGGGTTTGGACTACTGTTCTGACTCAGTGAGGAAAGCAATGGCAAACTACCTCACTCCTCTTCTTGCCTAGAACGCCTCAAAATAGCGCTGCCTTGGGTTTTTGTGGGTATCTACTCACATAACGTAACGGCGGTGCTTTTTGAGGATCCAACCAGCCTTCGGGCTGACTACCTAACAGACAGGGACACACACACACACACACACACACACACAGCCAGACAGACAGACAGACACACATTTGCCCGATCTCATAAGTCTACTTTTTCCTCATTTTTGCAAAATGTGAAAAGTAGGCTAAAAATAGTGTTATAATGACCATCATTATGATACAGTTTTCTGACATATAATAGTCAGGGTCGAACATAAATCAATATTACAAAATTATAGAGATCAGTCACGCCTCCCCACTAACCTCTTTCCCCGTGGCTCATGATCTCGAGATTAACGGTCACGTTAAACTACTAGCTTCCTTTTTACTAACCTCTTTGCACCTTCCTAAGGGAGGTACACCTCACATATTAAGAACCCCTCATCTAAATGATATCTCTGTCTTGCTCTAACACTCCATTTCTTACTTTTAAAGTATTCTTTTTTTTTTACAAGAGATAAACATTCCACTTCAGTACCTGATGCATTGCTACCATTCCATTATAACAAATGCCCCTGCTAATACGAATTCAATCTGGCCAGTCGTGAAGAAGATCCACTAGATTACCACTACAGTAAAAAAAAAAGAACGAGCAGCTAAGAAAAAGAAACAGAGATGAAACGAAAGAAAAAGAGACAGAAAAACACACAGTGCAAAATGTTCCCGTTAAATAATGATGCGGTTTTCGTAGTAGGCCCTTCTTCCACGCGTTACATCACCCTTAGTTGCCATGTTACATCCCCATTTATCGGATTCGGAAAAGGAAGAAAAAGAAAAAAAGGAAGAGTGAGATGAACATTAAGGTACCAGCGAAGCACATACGTTTTGCCACAGAGCGCAAATTACCAAAGCCCTCTCCACTATTCTCAGTGGCAGGTGTTGTACTTCCCAAGGTCTTCCGCTAGGATCGCGCGCGTGCCGTACCGCCCTCCTTTCCCCGAATGCAGCCAGAAGAGAACCGGGCAGACAAATGACATGCGATTTGCGCGGAATTGAGAGCTCACCGCTACGTAAGAGTAGATTGTTAGACAAAGATGGACAACCACAAAGATAAAATGGGGAACAAGAGGAAAGAGAAAAAAAGTGGGAATTAACACGGAGCTGATTAATGATATTACAAAGAAAAATAAAAGATGAGAAGGGGAGGAAGACGATGAAGGAAGGAGTAGAAATAAATGTATGTGTGTAAGATAAGACCTGCATGGCATGAAATGAGGAGGCTTGAAAATATATTCTACAAGATTTCTCCTGTCATTTGTTACTCCACATATGTAATTTAGTTTGTTGGTTTCAGCGTAGGAAATGTATTTGCGAGGGGAAATGTTTCTTGATTTATCTTCGAAGCTCTTTCACTCTATACGGTTGTTGTTGTTGGGATTTGACGTCATGGCCATTTCAGCCCTATACACAGTTCTTAATGTGTGTATTGAATTTGTCTGATAACCAGTGTTATTGTGATGGCTGTATTAGTGTGTGTATTTGTAAATCAGGTGAGGATTGGAAAGGAGACGTCCGTGACCTCAAGTTAGCAACCATCCTGGCATTCGCCTAGACTAGAAGTGGCGAAACCACGGAAAACCGTTACTATGCTAACTGAGGTGGGAATCCAACCCACCTTTTCTCAGCAGTTTTGCCTCACGAGGCTGAGTGTACCCCGTTCCAGCCCTCAGGCACGAATTGAATTTCTTGGCAGAGCTTGGAATCGTCATATAAACAAGAACATAATGCCAATGACCAACACGTTTCATGAGGCAACACAATTAATCTGCTACTTTACTAGACTCTGGATTTCAGTTCTACAGAGAGAGGTCAGTTCTATTCTCCCCCAATCTATGAAAATGCCCTCTAGCAGTATTCAGCCGATATCCAGGAAGGGGAACCCTCACGTGTTTGCAACCCGCTATACAAATGTTCACATTGGGCTGCATTCACAATCTAGCCAACGGCGTAAACCTCACAACTACATTCACTCGCCAATTTCAGGAAATTACGGAACTTATCCAGTTATTTACTTTCTTGGTACCATTGTTGCTTCATTTACGAGCTTGAAACATATTTAGTCATCAGCCACATGTGCTTGTGTGTGTATTTATTTCTTATTCATTTACATTATTTGCAAACAGGGGTAATTAATTCCCTGGTGGCAAATTGTACAATTACAGAAAATGACCAACAATAATATGGTTGGTTCCTCAGTTTAGCGACTGCGATGACGCGGTCATGTAGCCCCGTGTACTTGGGGTGTGTGTAGAACCTGTCTGATAACCGGTGTTAATTGTGATGACTGTATTAGTGTGTGTTATCTGTTTTAATTCAAGTAAGGACTGCACACGATAATTTCAAGTAGTTCCTACCAAATGCTACCGTCCACGATACCTAGCTATGAACTTGGCTACTATTAGATGCCATTGCAACCAGCGCATGGTGACGAACCTAGGAACTTAAGAGCATTTATAAAACCTAACCTACCTATTTTGCTTCACACAAGTTTAGTTAGTGGAAGTTTCTTTTACATGTCATAATTCTATGATATAAGATTTAGTAAATGTAATTTGATTGTGAAATTATGATAGAAGAAATTGAGTTATCCAATGTATATTCATTCACCTTGCCGTAAATATACATTGGATAACTCAATTATAACTCACACTGTACTGTATATTCGCTTATACACATGTTTACGTCAGTCGTATTACCTACAAATTTTCCATGCACATATAATAACCACATCACTGTTTTAACGTCAAGCTGCTTTATATCAAGATTTTTATATCTCATTTTATAGCACATTGTAACTGATATGATTTTTTAAAATTATTAAGTGTTTTCAGCCTTTAGACCAGTGGTTCCCAAACTTTGTAAGCTGACGCCCCCTTTCTCAGATACGGGAGTTCGACGCCCCCCCCCCCCCCCCCCCCCTCCTCCCCCCACCCCCACCCTCCCCCCGTCCCATCTACTCATCGCTTCTATAACCTCTTCGATTGACGCGGAGGATATAGACCTAACCTAATAACACTACATAATGGAATACATACTAACTTCATTATAGCACAGTGAAAAAAAATCCACAGCCTGCTTCCAGTCTCCGACCGGGTCAGGAATGGAATGAATGAAGCCCCCATCTAGCGGCGAGGATATGGACTGTACCGGCTGCCGAGGCCTGACGCACTCCTCTGGGGCAATGATTAAATGAATGACAGATGAAATGAAATGATAGTGGAGAGTGATGCTGGAATGAAATTTTGACAGGGAAAACCGGAGTACCCGGAGAAAAACCTGTCTGCCTCCGTTTTGTCCAGCACAGATCTCACATAGAGTGACCGGGATTTGAACCAAGGACCCAGCGGTGAGAGGCCGGCGTGCTGCCGCCTAAGCCACGGAGGCTATAGCACAGTACAAAGAACAAACTTTTACAACAAATCCTTAAATTAGTCAACAAATGTCAGTGAGAGGGTTGACACTGTTTTCTCTTGGTAAGACTCGGTATGTTTGGTTTGATATTTGACAGAGCACAGCGGAGATCACTTGCAACATCAAGTCGACAGCGCTGCTGTGTTTCTATGACACTCAGCGTTGAAAATCCTGACTCGTATAAATATATCTTTAAAATGGGACAATGACACGCTGTGCAAATTTGTCTATTACAGGATACACTGCAAGACAGTTTACCCAAAAGTCACCCAGTCCTAATATTTTAGAATCATCCTTTAGCTTGATTCACGCTTCAAATCTATGGCTTCTTCTTGAAGCTGTGCTGGCAGTGCTTCAATGTCAATGGCAAACGAATTTCTTGTTAACATCCAGGACCATTCTTCCGACGAGATATCAGGAAAGTAGAAGTTGAATTCTTGTGCCAGGGAATCCAAATGTGACTGAATTTGCACCAAGTTTATTACAATCACGTTCATTTTCCGGCAAAATTTCATTAAGGCGGTGAAAGGATGAGAAGTTGTTCAACTGAAGCCGGCGTTTCCATAACTGTATTTTTTTTTCAGGAATGCATAATGTTGGAGTTTTTGCCTTGGAGCTTTAAGTTCAAACTTCAAGCTTCAAAGAAATCACAAAGATATGTCAATGAGACGATAAAATTGACATAATTTTGCTCCTTACAACACAGCAAATTCCTTATTTCACCTCCAACCTCGTGGCTCCGTAGAGGTTTGTGTCGACAGTTGGCAATTACCAGTAATTTTGAACGATTGACTTGGTGCGACAATCACTTGGAGAGATTCGAAAAATGTTTTATTTTACAAAATTGTAATATTGTAACTTAATTCGGAAATCACGTCACGCCCCCCTTGATAAAGCCCCACGCCCCCCAGGTTGGGAACCCCTGCTTTAGACTATTAGTATTTTAAGTAATTATTTTTAACAAGTTTTTTTATACGGAAATTTTTGTATTTAAGTCTTGCTTCTTTTCATATGTTATAATATAACGCTGAAGAAGGTGGCAATGTGGCCGAAATTGGTACTGTGATTAAAGTACAACTATTTGTTGACTCAAGGTTTCAACTTACTGAATATTTAAACTTCGTCTATAAGGCCAATGGCTGCCATGGTTATATTCTTGGCTTTTCATACTTATGCTAACCAAGCTTTCAAACAAGTCCGTGAATTGTATAATATGAAACTTAAAGTTGCAACCATTGCTAAAGACATTCTCTTTTACATGCAAGAAAGAGGGTTTAATTCCCAAACATCCCAGAAAATACCAAAAACAAGGCCATGTATCCAATTGAACCACTGATTGTAAAAAGGGAATAACTCGACTTTTTCGGTAAAATAAACTGAAATAGCCATTTTTTTTTCTCTTAAATGTAGGTGCAACTACTGAGCGGAGAAAGGAAATATTTCTGTACTTCCATACCGGTTAAAATCACATGTTTGTTAGGCGGTGAGTGGAGAAAGGGAATAACTCAATAAGTAGTTCCCTGTAAAATAAAGATTAATGATATCAAGAAAATAATAAAATACATTCCTGAACAGCACAGGAAATTTTACAACAACATTGTATCATGGAAAACTAAAAATAACCACAGATGATTATGATGAATAATAAAGACTGATGTTAGTTAGGTGTACATTCCATGAAGCTTGTAATTTATGTAATAACTAATTTGTGAGTAGTTCATTAATAATTTCAAACCTACAAAGTGTCACAATGCCAAGATTCCATTCAATACGGGAGAAATAAAAGTTTTATGGATGCAAATTTATATTTATAACTATTTTTGTTCACAGTGATTGGAAAAAGGGAATAACTTTTCAAAAATAAAACCATTCCAGTGGCGTTACGGTAAGATGAAATTAACATTTTCTTACATATAATGGTTCCTTATGAATAAAAGAACATTTCTTATGTGAAGTGTTTTTTGTTAAGTATAACAGGAACATTTTTGTACAGTTTTTTTTTGATTCCTGAAAACTATGGTTATCATCAGTTATTTCCTTATTCCAATCAGTGATTCAATTATGAACACAAAACACAAAAAAGGAGTATTATTCTACCAAACAGTTATCAAATTATAGTGTTCATGCTTATTCTTTTCCTTGGCTTAAAAATTCAATTTTGACTATATTTATCAAGTGATAATTATTACGACATGCCAGTTGGTTATCACAATAGTATCCCAATTACTGAGACATGCAAAAAACTAACTTGCAAAAATTTCATGCGATTAAAATATAGTCTATATTATACAACGACGCGTCCCCAGTAACGACTCTCCAAGTCTGATGCACACTCAGAATTGTCGGGACATGTGCTCTTAGTTTGGAATTTGTTCCCCCTTACCCCGATGGTCGTGCTCGACCGGGTCGGAGTCGCCAGAATTTATCCCCCTCACGAGGCCGCCCCTAGCGCCATGCTAATAGAGCGGTATAAATCTGAAACTGATACAGCTGCCAGGATTGTGGCACGATTCCCATTGTACCTGGCGGCAACATTTTTAGCATTCCCACCTCCCGCTGTCCGTGACATTCTCTAAAAGGTATTGCTTTAATTAATGTAGAATCTCGGGACATCTTTGATCATACCTAATAACCTGTGTTAGTGTTACCACTATTTTAAAATAGGTATTATAAATTAAGTTGCAAACAAGCATCTTGCCCCGCACTTTCTTAAAATTATATATAGCCGTATATTTAATAATTGTTAATTTATTTATTTTGCTTTTTTTCTTTATTTTATTATTTACTAGCTGAAGTACCCGTGCTTCGCTACGCGTCATAAATAAATTAAAATGTGAAAGTGACAGTTAAAACAGGGGATAGGCGAGGTGCTGCGCAGAGGGAGATTAAGGATGGAACATTTTGTCCAAGTACACCGTTCGGCGTTGACCGTGTTTTATAGCACAAATTTAGGTTTTACTCGCTAACCGTTGGAGATACCTTTCGGATAGAAAATGTAATTTTAAACCTCGTATATGCCATCAAAAGTTTGCTATTTCTTAGCGTTCACTTTTTATTTGAAATGGAAATATGAAAGTTTGAAACCAAAGGGTGTAGTGACGTCACTAAAATGGTCGCCATAGTGCAAAGTATTGAAATCAAAAGTAGCCTATATGTTAACCAGTTAAATCAGCTACTTTCATGTAAAATTCATGTAAGTCGGACCAGTGGTTCTTGCGTGATTGAGTAATACACAGACACACACCATCTCATTTTTAGCCTCGCTTCGCTCGCGTCATAGTCGTGTCATATTGTTATTCAATGACATGCAGGTTTAACCCCGTTAACACCCCTTTAGAACCTGAATATCCAAAAATCCCTCCTTAGTAGACATTTTCGACACACAACAAACATATCCCCTTCTTCTAACTTCAATAGTTTTGATTGGTCGATGAGAGTGAACATCCAAAAATCCTTCCTTAGTGGACGTTTTTATTCCAGAATTTCACCCCTCCCCATATGCCCCTTAAATTGGATTTATGAAAAAAAACGGTCGAACATCTACTTATTTTAATTATTTATTCATTTATTAATTTTTAAGGTGATTGGAACTCGGAGAAAATCAAACTCCTCGTCTATGTCGTTTAAGAGATACACGCTCCGTTCGGAATCTTTCAACCCCCACTTTTCATCCCTTTCACCTCATAATATACACCACATCGAAAAGCCATTAGACATGTGTCAGCTTATTTTAAATGATTAGTATATATGCCAAGTATCACATCCCCAAATGAAACCACTAATGAGATATTGTTATTCAATTAAATGCACGTTTACCCCCTTAACACCTCATTAGAACCTGAATATCCAAAACTCTTTCCTTAGTGGACGTTTTCGACATACCACGAACTTATCCCCAAAATTTCATGTTTCTAACTTCAATAATTTTTGCTGGGCGATGATGAGTGAGTGAGTCAGTCAGGACATTTTCTTTCATTAATATTTGAGAATTTCACCCCTCCCCAAGAACCCCTTAAATTGGATTTATGAAAAAAAAACGGTCGAACACCTATTTACTTATTTAAAGCTGTTTTCCCCCTGAGTTTGATAAGTGAAGTAAGTCAATCAGGGCCCCCCCCCCCGAATTTCACTCCTCCCCATGGGCCCCTTAAATTGGATTTATGAAGAAATGGTCGAACACCTATTTACTTATTTTTAAGCTGCTTTTTCCGCTGAATTTCAAACTTATCGCCTATGTTGAATAAGAGATACAGTACACGCTCCGTTAAGAATCCTTCAACCCCCAATTTTCTCCCCTTTCACCTCATAATATACACCATATCGATAAACCCTTAGACATATGTCTGCTTATTTTAAATGATTAGTTTGTATGCCGAATATCACATCCCCAAATGAAACAACTCCTGAGATATTGTTATTCAATGAAATGCAAGTTTAACCCCCTTAACACCCCTTCAGAACATGAATATCCAAAAATCCATCCTTAGTGGACTTTTTCGACAAACAACGAACATATCCCCAAAATTTCAAGTTTCTAACTGCAATAGGTGTGCTGGGGGAAGATGAGTGAATATCCAAAAATCCTTCCTTAGTGGACTTCTTTCCCCAGAATTTCATCCCTCTCCATGAGCCCCTTAAATTGGATTATGAAAAAACGATCGAACACCTATCTACTACTTTTTCAATCTGATTTTTCTCCCTGAGATTCTTACTTTTTGCCTCTGTCTTTTAAGAGATACTTGCTCCGTTACGAATCCTTCAACACTCACTTTTCACACATACACCTCATAATATACACCACATCGAAAAACCCTCAGACATGTGTCTTCTTATTCTTAATGATGAGTTTATATGCCTAGTATCCCATCCCAAAGGAAATCATTCGGGAGATATTGTTATTCAATTAAATGCAAGTCTACCCCCTTAACACCCCTTTAGAACCTGAACATCCAAAATTCCTTCCTTAGTGGACGTTTTCAACATACAACGAACATAGCCCCTTAATGTCATGTTTCTAACTTCAATAATTTTGGCTGGGGGATGATGAGTGAGTAAGTCAGGACATTTTCTTTCAATTATTTTTCAGAATTTCACCCCTCTCATGAACCCCTTAAATTGGATTTATGAAAAAAAAACGGTCGAACACCTATTTACATATTTTTGAGCTGTTCTTCCCCCCTGAGTTTGATGAGTGAGTGAGTTAGGACACTTTCTTTCCTGTTTTCCCCCCAGAATTTCACCTCTCTCCAAGGGCCCCTTAAATTGGATTTATGAAAAAACGGTGGAACACCTATTTACTTGTATTTTAAGCTGTTTTTTCCCGCCGAATTTCAAACTTCTCGCCTATGTCGTTTAAGAGATACACGCTCCGTTAAGAATCCCTCAACCCCCAATTTTCACCCCTTTCACCTCGTAATATACACCTCATCGATAAACCCTTAGACATATGTCTGATTCTTTTAATGATTAGCTTATATACCGAATATCACATCCCCAAAGAAACAACTCATGAGATATCGTTATTCAATGAAATGCACGTTTACCCCATTAACACCTCTTTAAAACCCGAATAACAAAAATCATTCATTAGTTGACGTTTTCGATATACAGCGAACATATTCCCGAAATTTCATGTTTCTAACTTTAATAGTTTTCGCTGGGCGTGACGAGTGAGTGAGTCAGACAGGACATTTTCTTTCAATTATTTTTACCAGAATATCACCCCTCCCCATGGGCCCCTTAAATTGGATTGATGAAAAAACGCTTGAACACCTATGAACTTATTTTTTAAGCTGTCTTTTTCCCCTGAGTTTGATGATTGAGTGAGTTAGTTAGTCAGTCAGTTAGGACACTTTCTCTCCTTTTTCCCCCCAGAATTTCACCCCACCCCATTGGCTCCTTAAATTAATTTATGAAAAAACGGTGGAACACCGACTTACTTATTTTTTAAGCTGATTTTTTTCGCGGAGTTTCAAATTTCTCGCCTATGTCGTTTAGGAGATAGGCCTACACGCTTCGTTAGGAATCCTTCAACCCCCAATTTTCACCCCTTTCACCTCATAATAATACACCACATCGAAAAACCCTTAGACACATGTCTGCTTATTTTTAATGATTAGTTTATATGCCGAGTATCACATCCACAAATGAAACCACTCGTGAGATATTGTTATTCAATAAAATGCAGGTTTAACCCCCTTAAGACCCCTTTAGAGCCTGAATATTCAAAAATCCTCCCTTAGTGTATGGTTTTGACATACAACGAACATATCCCGAAAATGACATGTTTCCAACTTCAATATTTTTGGCTGGGCGATGATGAGTGGGTGAGTGAGTCAGGACATTTTCTTTCATTTTTTTTCTTCAGAATTTCACCCCTCCCGATGAACCCCTTAATTTGGTTTATCAAAAAAACTGTCACACACATATAAGTTATACTTATTTTTAAGCAGTTTTTCCCCCTGAGTTTGAAGAGCGAGTGAGTCAATCGGTTAGGACACTTTCTTTCCTGTTTTTTTACACAGAATTTCACCCCTCGCCATAGGCCCCTTAAATTGGATTTATGAAAAAAAAACGGTCAAACACCTATTTACTTATTTTTTATGCTGATTTTTTCCCGCTGGGTTTCAAACTCCTCGCCTATGTCGTTTATGAGATACAGGCTCCGTTAGGAATCTTTCAACCCCCACTTTTCACCCCTTTCACCTCATAATATACACCACATCGAAAAACCCTCAGACACATGTCTTCTTATTTTTAATGATGAGTTTATATGCCGAGTATCACATCCCCCAGTGAAACCAATCGGGAGATATTGCTATTCGATGAAATGCAGGTCTACCCCCTTAACACCCCTTTAGAACCTGAATATCCAAAAATCCTTTCTTTGTGGGCGTTTGCGGCCCTTGAGTAAGCTGCATACCAAATTTCATTCCAATCCGTTGGGTGGGTTCTGAGATTTCGTGATGAATGTGTGAGTGAGTGAGTGAGTGAGTGGTATTTGACAAATATCTAGTAGATAGTGTCAAGTCATTGTTATGCTATACTCGGTTGACAGTGCTGTGTGAGCAGTTGAGTAACTAACGGGATTTCAAGTAAAGATCCTCATTTTCTATACCGGTAGTGCAGAGCGCAATTGGCATCCAGACGGCCGTGTCTCGACTTGAGCTATGTTGCCATGGAAACTATCTGCCTTGCCATTCCTTCATGAGTATATTTTATGATTTGATTAGCCTGTTTTTGAGTGAAAAAGGGCCGAAATCAGAAGAATGAAAAAGACTATCGAAAATTCATGTAGCCAGCGGTTCCTTCTGGGTCCTAAACTATGTGTATGCAAAATATGGTTGAGATTGGTGGAACGGTGTAGATTTGTATACGGAACCAACATATATACATACATACATATATACATACATACATACATACATACATACATACATACATACAGACTTTCACTTTTATATATTAGATTTATTTACTTATTTACTTGCGTACTAATTTATTTATATACTTCCTTATTTATTTATTCATTTATTTATTTGTTTGTTTGTTTATTTATTTATGTATTTATTTATTTATTTATTTATTTATTTATTTATTTATTTATTTATTTATTTATTTATTTATTAGAGCTGTACATATTCGAACATCCATTGATTCGAATTTGATTCGAACATACTAATAGTTCGACTATTTGAATTATTTCCACAGTTGAATATTAGAAGTATTCCGAAATTGCATTATTATAATTATTTGAATTTCCAATATAATCGAACATTTGACATTTGAGTTTTTCCTCACAAGCCCTCAGGCCAGAATTAAATCTTTTGGCAGAGCCGGGATTCAAATCCAGGCCACCTGGATAACAACCAAGCATGCTAGTCACTACACCACGAGTAGTAGTAATAATAAGTCTAGTAGTGATAATAAATAATTTTACAATCATTTCTATCATTGAGGGCATTAGTGATCGCTATTCCAAACTTATTAGCAGTATCCCAGACCGTAGGCTACACTACACCATTCAAGCACAGGGCCTCTAAAACTAACGGAGTGAAGTGTACTATCAAGACTACTCGACTCACCGCACCGCCTCCTAAACTGCAGTCCAGAAGCAGGGTCTTCTGTAATTAACAGAGTGAATGTGCTATCCTTCTTCTTATTTACCTATAAGGTGCGTTCAAAAAGTAACGAGCCGGAGGCTGTAATGCGCAAACCGGTGACGACATCGGCTAATCGTGGCGTGTGTAACGAGGTGTGGTTCCGACCAGAGCGTGGAAGGACACAGCCCGTCGCTAGAGGGCACGCGTGCACGTCACGAGACGATACAAAGCGAGCAGCAGCATGCATCAATCGCCCAACCAAAACCAAGAGAGTAGGCTATTCGACATGCTTCCTGGTGTGGTTGAAGACTGGGGGGTACCCATTTGGCACACACTTTCCGCAAGTGCAGTCGTTCCTTCATGATGGTGTGCAAACTTCCGACGCTCAATCCGAACAACACCTCTTTGCTCTTCGTTTCACGCCTCCATGTCACTGTTTGCAATGCGACTGGCAGCGTTGGACGATTGATGCATGCTGCTGCTCGCTTTTTATCGCCACGTGACGTGCACGCGTGCCCTCTAGCGACGGGCTGTGACCTTCCACGCTCTGGTCGGAACCACTCCTCGTTACACACGCCACGATTAGCCGATGTCGTCACCGGTTTGCGCATTACAGCCTCCGGCTCGTTACTTTTTGAACGCACCTTATACTTGACTTATCACGGCCTTCTAAATTGCAGTGCTGTTAACAGAGTGAATTTGCTATCCCTCTTCTTATTTACCTACTTGACTTATCACGACCTTCTAAATTGCAGTGCTGTGCACTCACATAATTTCTATTGTGAATCCCTGTTTTAAACCACCATATCTAGTAACTTGTCGTTAATGTGGTAACATTGAACCCATGCCATTCTCAAGCTTAGTATTAATGTAGCTTTTCTTCTTTTTCCACAGCCGTCCGCTGGAGGCCAGTTAGGCCCCAACCGCAACGTAGTTGGAGTAGGAACTTCACTGCCTCCACTCTGCTCTCTGGGCTCAAACGGCGAGATGGTTGACCGACGCGCCACCAATGGTGAAACAAGCAATCATAACAGCAATGGCTTCCTTCCGACCACTTCCGACGCGATGGGTTTCGACTCCAAGTGAAAAGACGTTCATGCAACATTCGGACAGTATCTCACGTGAAGTACTCACTTTCATTGGCAATGATTCCTGTCTGTAATAATTGCTCATTGTAACACTGCAGTTGTATATTGGACATTAATAGTTGCTATAATTTGATAGCGCTAGTTATGAATCAGAATGAAGTGTACTAACTTTCTAATTCTTTAACTACTTGATTTCTGGCAAGGCCTCTTAAATGCAGTCCGAAAGCAAGGCCTCCTATAACTTACAGAGTGGTGTACTATCTTTCTTATTTGACAACATGACTATGGCACAGCCTCCTAAACTGCAGTCCAAAAGCAAGGCCTCCTATAACTTACAGAGTGGTGGACTATCTTTCTTATTTGACAACTTGACTTACGGCACCGCCTCCTAAACTGCAGTCCAAAAGCAGGGCCTCCTCATCTGCCACACAGTTAACTTCCCGCGTTATTCTAACAATCGGCAGTTTGACAACAGTGAGCAACTACAACTCTCAAGCCACCCTTATACTCTCCATCCTGCACGTAATGATAGTACAAAAAGTTATGGGCCATAGTTCAAATTACTACTACCATTAACGATTAAGGGACATTGGTACTGAGATTTTAACCCTTTGATTGCTATGCCCGTCTATAGACGCTGCACGAGAACTTCCATTTCTTTTCATAAAAAAGTGCCGAGTCAATCCCTGGCGTGTTCTGCCATCTGTTGGGCATTATGTAGTACTACTTGAGCTTGGATTTTTTTCTTCCAGAGGTAACTAACAGATCACTTTGTATAAGTTTCAAGTCTGTCCTCTACAACTGTAGTTCATCTATTCCTTAAAATTGCGAATTAGGCCATTTTTCAGCGTTGCCCAGTTCTATCAAAGAAAGCTTTCCAGTCGGTCGACAAAAAGTGTGCCCTATCACATCAGACGGGAAAACAAGTATTTATATGCCCTAACCTGAAAAATATTACATAAGACATTTATCACAAAATGCCACGCTCTTCAACATGTCATTCTGATCGCTTGACAATCCCATTTTTGTACATAAAACGTGTTACGTTGGCACAATTGATGTTGACTGACTGGAACACTTCCTTGAATAATGTCCCTTAATGTTTCGAAACGCGAGACAGGTCGCTGTACAAATGCATAGGTATAACGTTTCTGAACAAATGATTATCGGGTTGTTATCCTGTACCTTCATTCGTTTAGCCGTAATGACGTAAATGGTACGTCCATTGCCGTAGCACGTCTTGTAACGTAGTGGAGTAAGCCCATTGCGAGGAGAAGAGCGGAGGGGAGGGCAGTGACGTAATGTTGACGTCCCCGGATTGTTAACTTGCCGGCAAGCCACCTTCGCAACTGGACTCTCAGATTGCTCTCGGCACGCGCTTCGGACTGTCGCAACTCATAAAACAAGCTTTTCTCGTGACATTATAATCCACAAATTAAGATCCATTACCAGTTGTATTTATTATTAGTATTGAGTTTCCAATACATAGAAAACTATCTTGCATAACATATTAGGGTTATAGTTGGACAATAACAGAATATACTTGTATTATATTGAAATGACTTATGGAAGATATGATAGATGAATGTAAGAAAATGAGAATAACATGATTTTTAAATATAGGATGCAGGGGTTTTGTCAGTTCCTTACTGGAGTAACTCAGGTGACATTTCTTTCAAAAGCAGGTGATGCACAATTTGGGAGGATCCACAATAGTCATTTAGAATAGTGTCCGACCCAACAGCGAATTGCTTAACGCACTAGGTTTTGGCCCGAAGTGTCCCGGGTTCGATTCCCGGCCGAGCCATCAGAGATTTTAATCTCCTGGTGTCAATTCCCGTGGCTCGGGGACTGTCTGTGACGTCTTCATCATTACTTCATCCTTATTATGGCGTGCAGGTCACCCACGGGCGTCAACTAGAAAGACCTGCACTCGGCCTCTCAGGAGGCCACACGATCATCATTTATTTAGAATCGTGATAGGAAATCACTCGAAATATGACTTGAATTGTCCATGTCCAGATAAAAATTCAGTGAGCACAAAGTTTGGAACAAGTATTTTACATTGAAGTTGATGCTGAATCTCAGGAAAGAAAGATTCTCTCGTAACAGACCCTTCCGACGTTGAGGTCCAAATGTTATTTCACTGATGAGTTATGTATTCTACTCTGTTTTCATTTCATACGAAAATTAATGGTCATTTTAAATTGAAATCAATTATTGAAAAGTAGCAACTTGAATGTCCACATATGCAATGCTGTGTATCAACGAATCAAGTGACAGAGTGAAATTATTTGGTATATTGCCTGTTCAAAATAATATTAAAATTAAGAAAACTGAGAACTGAAATCATGAAAAACAAATCAAATATCGTATACGACTAGTAGAATGTTAAAATGAAAAATATAGACTTATCTAGAGTAATTTGTTATTAATATTATTGGTATGATCTATTTTATAACCAGAGCCAAGCATTTGGCTGCACGTATCACTCACTGCCTACGAGATGTAAAAATTATAAATCCCCACTCATCGTTTATTTTGGTTATTAACTAAGGTGTCATTTACTTATGCAGAGCCATCCATATAAATCAGAAACATTTTAATGAGTCATTTGTCATTTTAACTGTCAATGGTATCCTTAATATTCTTCGATACGTCTACATTTCAAAATCCATCAATTTCTTGCTTAATACTTCGGTAAGTGTCCATAACTCTGCGCTTTTGAGCAAGATACTAAAGACATAACATCGAAGGAGGCGGGTGCAGAGTGCAATTCTTACATCACAGCTAGTCAAAACTTTCCAATGTTCATGAAAGAACTTCTGATTGCAGGGAATTTCCTGACATTTAGTTGATATCCTAGATATTTCTATGATAAAACTCTCTCAATCCTTTCATTACCAAGTGAATGAATCTCATCTTGGTTTCCACCTACTACGATACAATGTTGTTTCCTTGGTGAACATACCACATTTTAGAAAAATATTTAGTCTCTCTAGATACTAAGTAAAGGAAAAATAAAATGAAATATACACTCTTTGTGGCAGAATAAGCACTTTTCAATTTTTACATCTCGAAGGCAAAAGAATGCGTCCCCTTGTATCCAAAACTTCAAAAAATATAATTGTCCAAAACACAGAAGGAAAGGAACAAAGAAAGAAAGAACGAAAGAAAGAAAGAAAGAAAGAAAAGAAGAAAAATATAAGCTGTAGTGAAATGTAATCTAGGATACATTGGGAAAAGAATCAACAAATGTAATGGTTTTAATGAATTATTATGATTGTATAAATCCTGTTAGATGTTGGCCCTTGTACAAACTGGTTGTTGTATATACGTTATAATATATTTGTTGTGTAAATATTATTAGCAATGTATGATCTAAAACAATACATTTGATGTATGGAACTAACTTGTGTTATTTTCCTTCTTATTTTTTCCCCAAACTGACCCGCATTAGAACTTACAATGTGAAGAGGTAAATACTACAGTATACTACTACAGGACGCCAGGAAATGTTCTCCGGAGTGACTGCCGGCTTCTGCCAGAGCTAGCATCAGCAGTTTAGTTGGTAGCATGGTGTCTTTGACAGGGTGAATCCCACACGTGTGGGCTGTAGGCTGTCGAAATCGTCAGTGTGTATTGCAATTAGCGAGCGTGTGTGTCATCAGCACTTCCAGCATCTGTTATGAATGGCTGTGATGAGTTTACTCCTTGTTTGTTTGTTTGTTTGTTTGTTTTGATACAAGCGACACTAGTGCTGCCAACGTAACTACTGATGCTAGCTCAAGCAGACGCTTGTAGGCACTGCGGAGAACATTTCCTGGCACCCTGTATTGTAACATTTTTACAGTAGTGCCATACTACCGCTATCTATCTGAATCTCTTTGATAGCATCGCAGTAGAGCCATCTATCAAGATCTCTGTGATAGCACCATAGTTGTGCCATCTATCAAGATCTCTGTGATAGCACCATAGTAGCGCCATCTATAGCTTGCCACGGTGGGTGAGTGGTTATAGTATTTATTTATTTATTTATTTATTTATCAATATGAAGGAACACAGGCACCAGCCCAAATACATTCCTTCTTGACATTATCTGATTAAATAACAACATGTATCAGTGGAAAATAGAGAAAACAGATTACACAAATTACACAATTGAAGAACAGAACATAAATACTACAAAGGAGATCGTGAAAATATAAACCATAAAATGAAAACAAAACTGTACAAAGTAGAAAAAAAGAATACAAAAAAATAAAGGAGAAAAGAGTACCCAGTATTCAAGGAACAGCTGCTTTTACTTGTTTATTGAATAAGTTAGCGCCAGCGAATAAATCTACTTGAACATCAATTGAATTATAAAATGATAATATTTTAACTAAAGGCGAATTAGAATGGTGAACACTTTTAGATCTTGGGATGTGAAAGAGTGCTTGCTGTCGAGATCTTACTTGTGGTACATGAAAAGTGATGAATTGAAATAATTCTTGGCAGTCAACTTTTCCAGTTAAAATTTTCCTCAGCAGTTGCAAAGAACTTAAAGACCTTCTACTTTTCAAGGACTTGAAATTGAACAATAATTTTCGTAAAAACTGAGACGAAGTATCAAATGGACAAAATACATTGAACGTCTTATAATACATGTATCTTAGAAATTTATTTTGCACAATCTCAATGTGATGAATTTGATCTTTATAAAAGGGATCCCAGATTACTGCTGAATATTCTAACTTGCTTCGAACTAAACTTTCATATAACTTAACAATTACTCCAGTTTTAGTAAATAATTTGGAGTTTCTAATCACAAAACCAAGCATCTTGTTGGCCGAACTAATTATATTTGCAATATGGTTATTAAAGGTTAATTTGCTGTCATAAATAATTCCTAAATCATTTGTCGACGGTACAATTTCGAGTGCTGTTTCTCCAATACAATATTTAGGATTTATATACTCCATCTTCCTTGTAAATACCATGACTTTACATTTTTTTACATTAAGGACTAAATTATTACTAACACACCAAGCTACAATATTATTAACATCCCTCTGAAGGTCATTCTCGTCTCTCAAGTTGTATATGGTCTTATATAGCTTTACATCGTCAGCAAACAATAAGCAGTTAGAGTAACATAGAATATTAGGCAAATCATTAACCAAACTTAGAAATAGAAGAGGCCCAAGATTAGATCCTTGTGGGACACCAGAAGAACTAACAATATTACCTGAAATTTCACTTCTGAAACAAACAAATTGCTGTCTAAATTTTAAGTAGGAGCATAACAATTGAAGTAATGGTTTAGCAACACCAAACTGGTACAGCTTTGTCACCAGAATTTTATGGTCTACTTTGTCAAAGGCCTTTTCTAAGTCCATGTATATCACGTCAGTTCTTCTATTGGTATCTAATGCATTGTAAACCTTTTGAGTAAAACCCAGCAAATTTGTAATAACTGATCTGCCGGGCATAAAGCCATGCTGATATTGTGAGAGCTCAACCTTAATATGATTGTAAATCTTAGAATATAAAATGTGCTCAAATACATTTGCTATAGCATTTATCACTGAGACAGGGCGGTAGTTCGATATCATTTCAGAGTTGCCTCCCTTTAGGATTGGAATAATTCTAGACATTTTCCACTTTCCAGGAAAGCTTGACGTCTTTAAAGAAAGATTAAAGATGAAGGCCAACTGAGAAACCAATAAGTCCACACAGCCCTTGATTATGTAAGGTGGTATGCCATCAGGCCCACAGGATTTCTTAGGCTTTAATTTTCTATTTATAGTTGTTCTTACTTCATCCACCGTTATGTGAGTCACGTTCAGCATATCAACCCTGGGCAAAACAGGAAATTCATTCAAAGACAAATGATCCACGTTATAAGTAAAATTCGTTTTGATATATACTGAAGAGAAATACTCAGCAAACCCATCTGCAATACTTCCAGCTGTATAATGATTTCCGTTTAGTATAAATGTGTAGTCGCGTGTACGTGATTCCCGCTTGCCTTTAACATACGTCCAAAACTGATTAATGTTATTCTTAACTCCATTTTCCAGACTATGAATGTAAACAGCATAAGCCATTCGTAATTTTGTTTTTAGTTCCGATCTAAGCTGTCTAAATCTTTCATCATAATATTTCGAAAAACGTCTTTTTTGCAGCACACTTTTTCTTAATTTTTATGGTTTGGATAATATCTCGTGAGAACCATACTGGATATTTGGATTTTCGAATGAATTTCTGCTTAGGTACACAATTTTCAAAACATTTGTAGAATGAAGAATAAAAGAAATCAACAGCATGATCAACATCCTTAAATGTGTACAGTAAACTCCTGTCTAATTCTCGTATGTTGCAATAGAGTCTCAAAAAATCAGCCTTTTTGAAGTTGTAATATTCACGATTAATTCTAGGAAGCAATGGAACCTTTTTAATGGGTGGTATTGCTAAATAAAGTGCAGGGTGATGTAAGTCTTCAGGTACCAACGGGAATTCTTCGTGCTTTAAATCTATTTGAATATTACCTAAAACCAAATCCAATGTCTTGAAATTAGAATTTTGAATATTGTTGTGCGATGTTAATCCAAGATACGAGATGAAATGGAATAAACGACGACAGACTGTGGACCCTTCATTAAAATTATAACCGGCGTTGCTAATTTCAGGTACGTTGAAATCGCCCACAATCAGGCAGTCAGATGTTATAAGACTATCAACGTTTTCAATGTAATTAAAGTATCCTTCATATACAGAGAGTTTAGAGGAGGGGGTAATGTAAACAACATTTATGAATAATTTACGAGTATGACCCTGAATATAAAGAGTTAAGGATTCGCAGTGTTGTTCATTATAGATAGAACATAATTTGGATGTATACCCCTTTTTGACTGCTACGGCTACTCCTCCACCTCTAGACTTCCCAGATATAAACATATCCCTATCATTTCTGAACATTACATAACGATCATCGCATAACTCACTATCCATAATATCCTGACCCAAGAAACTCTCTGTTAATACAATTATATCATAGTCACAACAAAGTAGATTTTTAAGAAACACGTCAGTTTTTGTCCTTAGGCCCCGAACATTTTGATAATAAATGGACAATTCATTTACAGACATTAGTATACAATAAAAAATATAGTGAATAAAAAAACTGATATAACTAAATATAAATCAATAATGCATACCAAAGTATTAAGAGGAGCCAACGGACTATTAAATACATTTCTGTGCCAGTACATCGAAATCACAACTTACTCAGGTCCTCGTTAATACTGATGACATGAATTGGACTCCCTTCTAATTTCCTAATCATGATCTTTCCACTTCTACTAACCCAAAGGTATTTATAGCTCTTTTCCCGCTGCAGTTGCTTAGCCTTTGCAAATAAAACTCTTCTAGCTGGGGCAAGTGATTGATTAATATATATTGGGCTGGAAGTTGACATACCAAGGTGTGTTGTAGAAAGGGTCCGCTTAACCTTTCGTTTGGCAAGAAATTGCTCCTTGTGGGTCCTTCTAACAAATTTAACAATAATTCCTGAAGTGGGACGATTGTGAGCCTTTTTCAGACGATGACAGGCATCAATCATGTCCTCCTTCAAATCTAAATCTAAAGCCTTGCCTATATTAATGACAGTCTGTACGACATCTTCATTAGGGGACTCTGGAACACCAAATATTTCCACAGTGTTTGACCTTGAATATTGCTCAAGGTCATCACACCTCGATGCAAGATTATTTGCTACATTCGTCAGACGTCTGTTTTCGGATACTAAATTGTCTATGATTGTTTGTTGTCTATCAATAATTTCCTGCTGTTTACTGATAAGTTTGCTACTTTCATCCAATCTGTCATGACAGACATCAATAGATTTCCCCAGTTGCCTCTCAATGTCAGTAGTAGACTTGTTTACACTGTCCAATTTCTCCTGCATAGATAGTAATAGTTTGTATATTTCACCAACAGATGGCACCACGGACGCGGGCTGGTTTTCACTATGTAAACTCTCACGCCTCTTACTATAGCACTGTTTACACCTCCATAATTGGCTCTGCGATCGCATATACTCTACATCTGCTACTTTGAGATTCACACATTTACTGTGAAACCAATTATTACATTCACTGCACTGAATTTTGGCTGTTGCGTCTTGTCTTGGCACTGCCTTTGAACATTCCAAGCAGGTACTCATCGCTACACTCTTTGGATATACAGTATCGACTTGAAAGGCAAAGATGTGACAGTGAGGATACCCCTATTCTTCAGTTGAATTAGGTTGGTAATACTGGTGTTCTAGTGTTTACATGCACATAACGACTATAAAAACTGCTCAATTTGGCAATTATGCGAATATCTACCGGTTTACATTATATATTAAATATTCCTGAGTAACTTACTGCACTCGTAGACACATGTTTAAGTCGTTCCACTTAAAAATTCACCAGAAACAACTCTATTTACACGGAGCACAAACTGACCCGACCGCCTTACGCCATTGCCAACCCCCAAGATTGCAGGTTCGCTCCTGGCCATGGTAAGTGATTTTTTTGAAAGGCGACAAAAATCACGACACTCATGTCATACGATGTTGGTATGTTAAAGAACCCATTTGAATTCAGTAGGCCGTGTTCAATGGCAAAATTAATCTCGGGATTTTCCGCCAACACAAAGTTCCTCCATTCTTTACTCGAAAGCGCTGTAGTGTCAAGGAGTTTAGATATCTATCCTCCTTGACTTTCGTAGCTTTCAAAGGAACGACGAAATTCGACATGCAAGCTACCCTTTGGGTGTCAATTAACAAAGCTTGCACCAGGCATCCGAGGCCATACGATATTATTATTATTATTATTATTATTAGCGCCATCTATCAAGATCTCTCTGATAGCACCGTAGTAGCGCCATCTATCAAGATCTCTGTGATGGCACCGTAGTAGCGCCATCTATCGGGATCTCTGTGATAGCACCGTAGTAGCGCCATCTATCAAGATCTCTGTGATAGCACCGTAGTAGCGCCATCTATCGGGATCCCTGTGATAGCACCGTAGTAGCGCCATCTATCAAGATTTCTGTGATAGCACCATAGTAGCGCCATCTATCGGGATCTCTGTGATAGCACCGTAGTAGCGCCATCTATCGGGATATCTGTGATAGCACCGTAGTAGCACCATCTATCGGGATCTCTGTGATAGCACCGTAGTAGCGCCACATATCAAGATCTCTGTGATAGCACCATAGTAGCGCACTCTATCAAGATCTCTGTGATAGCACCATAGTAGCGCCATCTATCGGGATCTCTATGATAGCACCGTAGTAGCGCTAGTTATCAAGATCTCTGTGATAGCACCGTAGTAGCGCTATCTATCAAGATCTCTGTGATAACACCGTAGTAGCGCCATCTATCGGGATCTCTATGATAGCACCGTAGTAGCGCTAGTTATCAAGATCTATGTGATAGCACCGTAGTAGCGCCATATATCGGGATCTCTATGATAGCACCATAGTAGTGCTAGTTATCGGGATCTCTGTGATAGCACCGCAGTAGCGACATATATCGGGATCTCTGCGATAGCAACGTAGTAGCGCCATCTATCGGGATCTCTGTGATAGCACCGTAGTAGCGACATATATCGGGATCTCTGCGATAGCACCGTAGTCGCGCCATCTATCAAGATCTCTGTGATCGCACCGTAGTCGCACCATCTATCGGGATCTCTATGATAGCACCGTAGTAGTGCCATATATCAAGATCTCTGTGATAGCACCGTAGTAGCGCTATCTATCAAGATCTCTGTGATCGCACCGTAGTCGCACCATCTATCGGGATCTCTATGATAGCACCGTAGTAGTGCCATATATCAAGATCTCTGTGATAGCACCGTAGTAGCGCTATCTATCAAGGTCTCTGTGATAGCACCGTAGTAGCGCTAGTTATCAAGATCTATGTGATAGCACCGTAGTAGCGCCATCTATCGGGATCTCTGTGATAGCACCATAGTAGCGCTAGTTATCAAGATCTATGTGATAGCACCGTAGTAGCGCCATCTATCGGGATCTCTGTGATAGCACCGTAGTAGCGCTAGTTATCAAGATCTCTGTGATAGCACCGTAGTCGCGTCATCTATCAAGATCTCTGTGATTTCTACCGAGTATTGTGTTCCTTGGTAGTGTTATAGTCAGTCCAGTATTACAGTATAAGGATATTATGCCTGGGTGTATCTATTATTAATAAACCCTGTTCCTTTTAGTACTTTGAACGTTAATACTTTAATATATTTGTATAATATGAAATATTATTAAATAAGGGTTCGATACCAAATTAAAATGACTACCAATATCAAAACTTGGCTTGTAAACTGGTGACATGAAGAGGCACCATCTAGTACAAGAGTGTAGAACTTTTCTCTGAATTCTGAGGCAGCTAGGATTCTACTAACCTGACTGAGTGCCCGTGACTGTTCGTAGAACCTGTCTGATAACCCCTATTAATGTGGTGTCTATACATGTGTCTGATTGTGAGTGAATGCAAATGAGTCTGAAAATGGAATGGACACGTCCGTGCCCTTACGTCAGGAACCATACAGGCATTTACTGTATAAGGCGTAGACCAAGGAAACCACCTCTAGGATGGCTGAGTTATATTAATTGCCCTCACGAGTCTGAGTAAGCCCTGTCCAAACAGAATTTTAACCTATTGGGAAAGCCGGAAATATGTGTACTTTATTCCTAGACCACAAAGAGGTGACCAAACGTTATTAAAGTTGAAAATATTTCATGCCAAATATTGAAGGGCTATAGAACCCGGAAAGGTTTCAAATTGTGAGTCTTGGAGAACTTTATCAAACTTAGAAACCAAATTTCGAAAATCACTTCCAGCCTAAATGCAGTTACGGAAAAACAACATAAAGTCACTTTTTTCTTTACTCGGTTTCTTTTTGATACAAATCCTAGCAAAATTAACTTATTTGCATAATTGTTCCTTTAATGTGTTCCTTGGTTAAATACCCTCAGGCGATTTTTTTTTAAGAAAAAAATCACCCTGGAAGTAGTTATAAGGCCTTAAGATCACCACGTACTCTTACACGATGAAAAGTCTATTTTTGTGGCATCACTTTACTAAGTATTTTCTGGGTTTATGCTAAAGGTACAGCTATGATTCTTGTCACATATAAGAATCGGTATATTCTGAGCTGTTTTTGACCATGTACTTTCCTTTTATAGGATGTGTGAAATGAATACAAATTTGGACAGATACATTTTCAAAAAAATGTTGTATAAGTTGCTTCAGGTACACATTTCTCAGTTGTTTTTCAATCAAATATTCTCAAATTTTGTTCACATACTTGGAATGGATCATGTCAGATGAGAAAACCACTTTGTTTTATTATTATTGGGACAGAATGCAAAAAACAAATCTGAACTCTTTCTTTTTAAATTTATTCAAAAATATGTATCAATTTTTCTCTTCCCAATCCATGCCTACTATGATTTGGAAGTGAAAATAGGTTAACATTCAAATACTCCATTAGGCAAGTTAATGTAAAAATATAGCCCTCTATCTTAAATGGTTTCCTAGTTATTGGTACCTAAACATGAAAAATGAGTATTAACGGAAAACGGAAAGTTAAAAGTGTATTATTCAGAGCATGGGGCGCTAATTTTAAAAAACGAATTTAAGGTAGTTGTAGACATCAATGCCCCCAACAAACTATATATATTTGGATTCAGAAAAGAATGAAGAATTTTATTGCGCCAAAATCAAAAAATCGATTTTTTCATCATCCAAGAGTACGTGGTGTCCTTAAGTGAGATTCTGCATTGCCTCACACTAGCTCTCGTACTGGTAGAACAGGCAAACTGCTAATCTAATCGATCGGATATTGTTTGAGTTTTCGGTGAACAATCAACCGTTTGTTATTATGCTGGCATCTCTTAAGAAACATTCAGTGTGCCCTTTACCTTTGGAGAAAACAACGAAAGTTACTAAGTTATGTACTTGTCCACTATACAATACAATCTTTTAATGTCTTTAAGCATTTTATATTCATGTATTTTAAGCATCCTGACGATGTAAAATTTGATTTACAAATTTTTTTATGAGATACCAACCTTTAGAATGATCTAGGAGATTTTTTTGATTTTGACTGAAGAAGGCTCACAGGGCCGAAACATGTATCAAAATGTATAAATAAAAAGATATTTTGTATTGTATAGTGGACAAGTACATAACTTATCAAAATCAATACGGAAAAACTTGAAAAAATGACTAAAGTCATAGATATTCACAACGAAAGTTACTTACAAATGCACCTACAATAAGATTCAATGATGAACCGGGTTCAAGTGGGCAATCGAACGATGTTCATTGAAGGGATTTTTATATCATTCTTGGCATGCATGTTATCAATTGATTTTATGAGGTGCTTGGGACAACTTGAACTTAAGCTCCGACCTTGGTGAAGGTGGTGGTGGATGTTGTTGTCGTTGTCGGTAATGAGTCTCATCTATAGTGATTCTCTTTACAGAGGAACATCCATAGGTCAGTATTGATATTCATCGTGCAAAGGAGTACTCTCAACTCTTGAAGGAAGCAAGAATCAAAGTTATAGAAAGGTAAGTGACGCATTGAATATTTTCACAAGTACAAAATATCTCGAATAATATCTTGATGCAGCTTTCCATGACTCCCTCTCCTGAGCTAATCGTTTCAGTTCTACATAGCAACAACGCCCTACATCCGAGGCAATCTATTTAACATAATTATTCTAACCTCGGTCTACCCCTACAGTTCATGTCCTCGAGCCTTCCATCCATAACTAAGCTTGCTATTCCTCGGTGTCTTTGTACGTGTCCTACCAACCTATTACTTATCTTCATTGGCAGTCGCCAGAAACATATCTCGTCTCCCAGTCGTCTTAATACCTCTTCACTTGTTACTCTTATCTATCCATTCTCCTGTAACACCACATTTCAAACGCTTCAATTTTCCTCTTTTCTGCTGCACCAATAGTCAAAGTTTCACTTTTATTGAGTACCACGCTCTAGACAAAGGCTTTTAAAAATGACTTTCTAATACCTACATCTATATTTGATGTCAACAGATTTATTTTCTGTAGAAATGTTTTCCTTGCCGGAGCCAACCTACTTTTAATATCCTCTTTGCTTCGTCCATCACTGGTTATTTTCATTCTTAAGCAAGAGGCGTCTCCTACTTCCTTTAGCTTTTCACCTGCCCATTTGACGTCCATATGGGTTTTTGATTTATTTCGGCTGCGTCCCAATTTATGTTTTACATTTATTAATTTTCATCATGAATTATTTCCTCAAGACAGAGGCAATACCATTTAAAAACTCATTCAAATCCTCTGGTGAATTGGCTAAGATGACGATTATAAAACACTATGGTGCAATATATTTCCGTCAATCAGTACCAAAAATGTATATTAAACTGTAATAACACTCACATTCGTGGGACATGTTTCGGGGCCATGCTGCTCCCTTCTAAAGTAGAAGGAATAAGATGACGATGTCATCAGTCTGTTTAATCATATGAAATACAGGCTTATGACATCACCTTTATTTTGTCCGTGTGTGTTTTCCCCCCAATAACATCTAATCGACTGTAGTTATTCCAAAGAAAATCAGTAAAGTCGTACTACTACCTCGTCCGACCTCGACGGTGCGTTTTAAATTTTAATACATTTTACTAATCTCCTAAACTTTTGATAATATCACCCTGAAATTTTATGTGGTGATAGATAACGAATTCACATATGGGAATTTTAGAAACCTGTCTAGTACAAAACTAACAAGGTAACCAAGCAAAATTAAAATAAAATTAAATGGAATTTTCTCGCGATTAAAACATCCAAGCGCAGTGAAACTATGTACGGTAAATTCACTGTATAATTATAAGCTTTTATCTACGGGCATCTAACTTAAATCAATTGTTTTTTATAAACTCAAGATGGCAGCTGTGTGAAATTTCAATATTAAGTTATTATTCTTGTGCCCTAATCATGCGAGCGAAGTGCACGTTTGTATAATGGACCAACGCATTAATGTTCATCTACTGGTACATAATTATATGGCATATAATAGAACAATCCAACATCCTAAATATTTCACTTGTTCCAACAACTACGAATCCATTTGAGCAATTGAACTGAATTCTATTATGTTAATAGAGGTTATTACTATAAGTTCACCTTCACCATTTCGAATAACCTGATAAACACAAAACCAACATGGAGGCGACGCGAATTTTAAATATTTAAATGGATTTTTCTCACGAATTAATATCTGGTCACTGTGAAATTTCGTACGGTATATATTCATGCAAGGCTCAATACAGAGTCCACCAGAAAAAGGTATACACTCTTTGTCAGACGATATCGGGATATGGACATCGTCAACTGTTATCATTGTTTTTAAATGTTGTAGTATGGTCTTTCGCTCAACAGATGTCGGAACTTACATCACGATAGTGGGAAAACGAAATGGCTGGAGCACGCTTGACGTTCCAGCAGCGAAAGTACATTCTGAAGTGGTTTATCAGGTTTGGTAATGTCATTGAAGTGCAACGTCAGTGGAGGAGGGAGTTTGAAACAGAACCTCCAACACGCCTAACAATTAAACGTCTAACTGGGAAGTTTGAGACGCATGGAACGATTTGTGATATTCACAAAGGAAGATCGGGAAGAACGCGTACAGCTACTTGTCCTGCTTTGTCGGCTCACGTGTTGGAAAGGTTTGCTAATTCTCCACAGAAGTCTGCTAAGCAATGTGCGCGGGAAGTGGGGATTAGCAGTACAAGTGTACAGCGGATTTTGAAAACAGCTAAGTGAAAAGTTTACATCCCACCATTACTGCATGCGCTTAATGAGGATAATCCCGATCGTCGAATGCAATTTTGCGAATGGTATCAGCAAATGGTCACTTAAGATGAACAATTTCTGACGAAGTTAGTGTGGTCTGATGAAGCCCAGTTTAAACTTAATGGAACAGTAAATCGACTTAACTGTATCTACTGGGCTCCGGAAAATCCGCATGTTCATGGGGACAAGGCGGTCAATCTACCAGGGGTTAATGTCTGGAGTGGACTGTCGTCGAGGGGCTTACTAGGACCCTTTTTCTTTGATGGTACTGTCACTGGAGCAGTGTACTTGGGAATGTTACGCACATTAATTTTACCAACTGTACGTGCGCTTTATGGAGCCGATGATGAAGTCTTCTACCAACAGGACGGGGCGCCACCACACTACCATGTAGCAGTAAGAGCTTTCCTGGATGACATTCTGCCGGGACATTGGATTGGACGAAGAGGGCCCATTGAGTTCCCCCCACGGTCGCCAGATCTTACCCCTATGGACTCTTACGTGTGGGGAACTGTGGAAAATCAAGTCTATCGACGTAAGCCGCGCACGCTGGAGGCCCTTCGCCAGGAGATTACAGCGGTATGTGCAGCTGTCCCCATTCAAACATTGACGGACGTCCTTGCAGCTATGTGTCTGGCAGCCAACGGTGAACATTTTGAACATCCCATGTAACCATATGTTTAACTGAAGACAGTACTACATGTGAAATCAAAATTTAAATGTAACAGAACACACAAAATAAAGAGTAATGTTCTGTAAAGTGTGTATACATTTTTCTGGCGGACTCGGTATTTTGACGTCTAATTTAGAAAAAATTAAAAATTGGCAGCTGTGCCATATTTCCTAAATCACGCTATTTTATTATTTATTTATGTCCTATACAAGTGATAAAAGTGTAGACTGTTATGGTGAACCACCGTTATAATATCCATCTGCTGGCATATAATTATATGGCTCCACTTATTTCCGAGCTCCTCAGTCCTCATTCTTCGAAGGTTGAGGGCATTTCTTTTCCCTGTCTGTTTTTTTTTTCGTTATTTATTGCGACCTTTCCTTCTTCTAGTGAGCAAGTTAGTTGTTAGGTCAGTAGTTGGTTTTAGTTGTACGCTTTATGTCATCATCTTTCATTTTCACTATCATCCTAACCATTAGGGGCTGATAACCTAGATGTTAGGCCCCTCAAAACAAGAATTATCATTATCATCAAACTTATATTTTGTATGGTGATAAAGGACTACTTATTAAGAAGTACATATTTGTGACTTTCAAAATCCTCAGTAACACAAAAACCTCATGGTGGCGCCAAGTGAATTTCAAATATTTCAAATGATAGGCTATTTCTGGCGAATGAAACGTAGCTCAGCAAATCCTTATTCAAAGCTTAGTATAGATACATCTCTTGCCCAATTGTGTTAAAAATTCATTAGTTCGAAATTTACTTTTTTTACATTACTCGAATCCTATTGAAGGACTTGAGAATTGGACACGTGAAACAATTTTGTTATCTTGGTAGTATAATCACAGAAGACAATAGATGCTTAATGGAAGTGAAGAGAGGGATTGCAATGGCAAAACAGGCATTTATGACTAAGAAAAACATTCTATCCAGCAAACATACGAATATAGATGTAAGAAAATCCTTTGCAAAATCATTTGTATGGAGTACACTGCTCTATGGAAGTGAAAGTTGGACTCTGGGTAAATTGGAAAAGAATCGACTTGATGCTGCTGAAATGTGGATATGGTGGAAAATTGCAGGAACGAGCTGGACGGAAAGAAAAACCAACCTGGAAGTCTTAAGTCAAAGAAGAGAGAAGATTAGTGAAGGAAATGGGAAAGAGAAAAATAAAATTTATTGTACATGTCATCAGACACAACACTTTCATTGTTAACATTCTTGAAGGGAAAATGTTGGGAAAGGAAGGTAGAGGACGGCCCAGGACGAAGTAATTGGAAGACATCAAGAATAAAATGGGATGTGACAATTACATGGAACTGAAACGAACCACCAAAGACAGAAGAGTGTGGTTGCATCGACAAGGCATTAGCCTTTAGAATATGATGATCCTATTGAATCAATTGAATAAAGACTGACTTGGTTGCATCCAATGAAGCCTATATACTTGATCCAACCATTCGTTTTGAGAAGAATGAACCCGATCAGGCTAAGGAGGTTGGCAAAGAGGAAAGGGCCATCTATGAAGATTGTGTTCCGTAGGGTCTACTTTCAGTAAAAATACGAAACTAGATACAGGAATCACACCTTCAATGTGCGAGGAATGTTATTTGGTGCCAGAGGCACTATCCATCGAGAAGTTGTTGATCTTTTCCAGAAGCTCGGCTTAGAAAAGAATCACCTGATGACTCTTGCTGAAAACATCATTGCTGACTCTGTGGCCATGTCTACATGAATGCCAATGCCTGACATTTCTGATAAGAAAATTTCACTAGATTTCAAATTGTTTCAAAAAAGTCATGAAATGAATTGCTGTGTCTTGTGGCATCTTGGTAGAAACCAAGAAGCTCCAGTTCTTTATTTTATTGTGGATAAAAATCTGTTAAGTAGTTATAATAATAATTATCTTATGACACTAAATTCAGTAGTTTATTTTTCGTAAATCATAGAAGTCGTGCATTTCTTAAAATAAACACTCGTGACTCGTTACTGAAAGATGCCATCTCGCGGAAGGAGTCTTAATCACCGATACCGATATTCTAGCACAGGCCTGTCCAGCCATGCAACTGGTGGCTGTGGCGCCACGGCTTGCCACGAGACTCGCTTCGTAACAGACTACTATCGACCAAAATATTATGTGAACTCGAGTTTGAAGGTTGTTTGTGAAGTAACCAATAGACCTAAATAAAATCCAATAACATCATCATTTTCGTCGTTCTATCGTGCGTTAGTTCATTTAGGTTTGGAATTTTTAATTTATATTTCAATATTTTTTATTGCAGTTGGAACACAAAAAGTGCCCGTTTTTAAGCGTGTTCCAACCATGCGTCACATTTAAGAATTATTATCTCAAAAACCCGTTATCAGATCGAATCCAAATTTTAACACAATATACATTGCAATATTGTATAACTGGTTTATTAATTTCAAAATGTTGTGTGTCCATGAAACAAAGTTCTTATCATTTTAGTATGGTAACTTTTTCTCGGCTCGTGGTGGTTGGTAAATGTAGTTCTCGGTCGCGTTGTAATCCTTATACATCAAAAAGGTATGCTGTATGATTTTGAAATACGTAAATTAATTCACGTATTTTATATCGGTTTGTATTTGTACGGGGAAGTAAGACATGGTTCACCAGCTAGCCGCTCCAGGAAATGCTGTACAGCATTGCTGAGATGGAGCCCATCACATCCGCCAGGTCGCTACCTCCGCTACCGCAGCATCTTCCTCGCTTGCAGCCAGGCCTCGACCCCCATCTTCCCCCACACAACCCCCGATTCACTAAGGAAAGACCGCGGCACTTGCCTGGCAGACGACTGCCACCGTGGCATTTTCTCTGGACAGGCCCGTTCTAGCACATCATTTCTCAATATAGTGGAGACATGGGTTGTCCAGCAAAAGCTATTTAGTACGTGAAATGGAAAATCATTTTAATAGGCGGGAGAGATTTTAATGGAAAAGGCCAGTAGGATATATTTTATTACATTTGAATTGCAGCCAATGGCCACAGCAGGGTATTTTAATTGAACGCCCGAAGGCTCCCAGCAAGTTCAATTTCAAGTAGTTCCAACTTTGACTACCAAATATGCCACTGTCACTGACACCTAGTGGTGAACGTGGGAACTTGATAGACTGTTTCTAACCAAATAACCTACAAACTTAGCTACACAATACCAATTGTAGTGGTATGTTCTTTTACATGATAAATTTATGGCATGTGCCCGCCGGCTTTACTTCCCCTCCGAAGGAAGGCCTACTGAAGGATTTTAACGCTCTTAAAAAGCAGACAACATCGTCCGAGTTTGAACCCACAATCTTTGGCATAGCGACTACGCAACCGAAGCCGTATCCAGTAGGATATATGAATATAGGCCATTTACTTCTTCACGGAACTACTTGACTTGTTTTAATCTCCAGCTGTCACCTTTTAAGACGGACTAGTGAAAAATTAAACCCTTCAAATCTCATTCAGCTTAAAAAAAATTCACAAAAATCTAACTTTTAAATTTCCAAATTCGATGTCCGACCTCATATCATACTCACGTTATACTACACCTTTGGGACTTGTGTTTTCAGCTGCAGAGTACTATGCCCCAGTTTGGTTGAATACCCCTTACACCAACCTCATAGATACTCAGCTCACCACCACCATGCGCCTAATCACTGGCTCAGTAAGGTCTACACCCACACCCTGTCTACCTATCCCCAGGCACATCCCTCCACCAGATCTCCTCAGGGAGTTCAAGAAAATAATGAATAACCCACAACTACCAATACACTGTGACATTGCTGATGTTCGCCTGAATCGTCTACGATCTCGAAATCCATCAACAAGGACTGGAATAGACTTGGAGAATACCAACTTCAACATAACTAAAGAACGTCAGGGAAGGCAGGATACTATGCCTGGATCAACCTTACCATGCATTGGATCATCGCTGCCACCTGGATTTGAGTTTCCTGGGAAAACATGGTCAACTCTCACCAGGATTCGTACGGGTCATGGCAACTGTGCAGACTTCCATTATAAATGGAAAATAATGTCTTCATCTGATTGTGATTGTGGTGCCCCTAAGCAGACCATCCAGCTTATAACACCACCAAGTGTCCTAAAAGGAAGTACAGTGGCAGCGTCACTGATTTCGCTCATTGATCACCAGAGACAATTACTTACATAAACAGTTTACAGTATATATAAATATATACTTTTTCTTCCTTTCCTAAACTAATTATCATCTGTGAACATATTGTATCTGTAAAGCCATACGCTAAATAATCTCTACTTAGTATAAAACAAAGTCCCCGATTCTTGGATGTTACGGGTAAACTCGAGAACCACTGGATGGATTTTGATGCGGTTTTCACCATTCTGTAAAGGATATCTTGAGGATGATTTCTGTAGAAAATAATTTATTTTTGATCAAAGGGAGCGGAGCAGTAACGATTTCAGTGGAAAGTCGAAAAAACCTGACGTCCGAGTGCTTTGTAAGCTTACGCTGGGCAAACCGTTAAAATATCTAAATACTATGAGTGTAAGAATTGTTCAGCATGAAACGTTCTACAAAAAAGTCCGGGAGAGCATATCTCTATCTTCAATACATCGCCTACTATAAATGTTTTTACGTTTTCATTTCTTCCAACAATCTCCATTCAGTTACTGAGGCGACAGTTTACGAGCTAGCTAGGGGGAAGTCTATCATCCCAGTTACAGCTTAGCTGGCGGACGAGCTTATTGTCCCAGATACAGCCAGCGGCAAACTGTCGAGTCGTGTTGAGTTAAAAACTTTAGAGAAGAGTGGTTGTGTTTGGAGTTTCCCTGGAAGTACAACTCGGCTTTTCTTCATTTCGCCTGTGAACTTTTCGTTCCGCAAAATTCACCGTCAAGTTAAGATTGGACGGAAGGGGGATTTGTGTTTCATGCACCTCGCCATTCTTAAATTACGTCTGACAAGAATTTGTTGCACATGCATCTCTATGATAATATAATTAATAGTCCAGTCAATGATTTTAACCCATCATGCCGAGACTTAAAACGGATATTGGTCGTTGCTCATTGGCATTGGAAAAAAAGCGCTTACCACGTAATGCATGCATAACTGTTCCCGGGCGAAGCCAGGTCGAGTTGCTAGTAATAAATAAACTACAAACCATCTTAGTTGAGGCCACATTCCAAACAGTTTCAAACAATAGACTGGAACACACATTTTTGAAGACGTCCCATACAGATGACGTTCATTACCACGGTGATAAACTTGCTGTCATGCATGTCGTTACGCAGGCTTGCGACTGTCATGGATTATTGATTCCGTCACGGGAGTCGAACCCAAGTCCCATTGCTTTTCACGCACGACTACCACTGTACACTAGGGTGACTAATGCTCTGTTCTCTGGAAATCCATTTACAATGGCCTGGCTTACTGCGGTAACCAGACTTTCCTAAATACACACTAGGTACAGCGAGATCCGATTAGAGACAGCTTATCCCAACATAATTAACCGTACGTGAAGCTTTCATCTTCAGACACTGTCTATACTGTGGTATTATCATTGTTATTATTATTATTATTATTATTATTATTATTATTATTATTATTCATTCAATTTTGCTAATCGGTCAACTAGGGACCACGATAATCCTCATTTTACATTCTTGCATTTGTTCATTTTTCGCTTGATCCACATTGTCCTCATGAGCTCACTGAGTTTAGCACAACGTTCTTTTGTTCATTTCGCACCAGTTGTCCGTTTTTCGTCCCGGGAAGTCCCAAACGTCTTGATGGCTGCTCTATAAAGATTTCGGTCTTGTGTATCTTCTGCCCGTATCCCCATTTCTTTAAGATATTTCTGGACGTTAACGTACCATGGCATTGTCGTTTTTTTGGTTTTCAGTCAAAGGAGTCGATCATCCGTCGCATATGACCGTAGAAACAAATTATTAATATTATTATTATTATTATTAATATTATCACCATGTCATTGTGAATAATGCGCTTTTAAATTGGCATTTATTACAAGATGCCGTGTTTTTTATGTCAGTAAGTTCAGGATCGAACGAATTACGGAGCAGGTCTGAAATAGTACTGCTTCCTTCATACTGTAATGCAGAATATGACGGAAACCATGCTTATCCGAACGGAAGAGATTATGATAGAAAATATAGCAATAAATCCTGTCGACACATTTGTCGAATGTCTTCAACCAGACACGTATAAGGCGTGATCAATAAGTTACCGTTTGTCGGCCGTACAATCCAGAAAGGGTAGGCTATGTCAATCAGACAAAATCACTGTGAGTATTGAGGCACACATCCTACCCTTGTGGTAAAACACTGTGTCCTGCTGCGTGAAAAAGTCCGTAACCACCAGTTCCACATCCTCGTCCGACAGGAATAGTCGACCCTTCAAGGCAGTTTTTAAGGGACCCAAGGCGTTATAATCGAATGGGGAGAGATTAGGACTGTGGGGTACTTGCTCAAGTGTCACGCACTTGAGTTCGCGTACCTTCTGCGTTACGACCTTTGTGGTATGGGGACGTGCGTTATCATGAAGCAGCAGCACCCCTTGTCACAGTTTTCCCGGATGTTTTTCCTTACTGTAATTGCACGCTGTAATTTCTCCAGTGTTGCGCATTACCGCAGCCCAGTGATGGTGACACCAGGTTCCTTGAAATCAATAAACAAAGGGCCCCGGTAACTTCTTGAACTTCTGTAACTTCTTGAAACGAGAGGACGATGGATGGCACCACTGCATCGTCGACACTTTCGATTCCGGTTCCCAGTGGTGGCTTCGGTGGCATAGTTGTTAGCATGCTGAACTGCTGTTCCCAAGATAACGGGTTCAAACCCGGCCGAAGTCGTCGGATTTTTTAAGAGAGTTAAAAATCCTTCAGTATGCCTTCCTTCAGAGGGGAAGTAAAGCCGGCGGTCCCATGTCATAGATTTATGGCATGTAAACGATCCTTCCACAGACTAAACTTGTGTGCAGCTAAATTGCCAGGTTAGATTTCGTCGGAACGCTCTATCAAAAGTTCCAACGTTCGCCACTAGGTATCATTGATATCTGGTAGCGAAAGTTGGAACTACTTGAAATTGAACGGAACTTGTAGCTAACCCTAAGGGTGTCCACTGGAAGCAGCTACAGACTCAGGCGAGCCGAACATGTCCTCGGACACTCCTGGCACTAAAAGACATACTATAAATAAATAAAATAAGTGGTGGCACCAGCTTTTGTCGTCTGCAACAAAGCGCTCCAGGAGCGTGTTGTCTTCAACATTGAAACGCATCGGGTGCTACAGGCAATCAGTCATACGGTGTGCTTATTGATCAGCATTCAACGTCCAGGGAATCCACTAGCTGCAGCAACGAGCTCAAAGGGAAACGTTTTGATCAACCCTTATACTTGGTCACATACCCAGCATATACACTGCTCACAAAAATTAGGGGATGTTGTAAACTCAGCTATGTATGCTATGTGTTCCGCACCACATTAGATGCAATAGCTTTCCTTTACTCCCAGAGAAGGGAAAAAGTGTTTGCATCACCCCTGCACATACACCACATGACGGAGGGCACTGTCCGTACTGTTGCTATCAAAGGGTCGCACGGCGGTGGTTTGTTGCTGAGGTCAGAGCCATTCCATTCCCGTTGTCAGCTAGTGAATGACGTGACATAGGGACAGCAATGCCTCCACAACGTGATTTACCTGAATCAATGGCTTGGAGGGCCATAGGACGGATGGAAGCTGGACAGTCACAACAAGTTGTGGCTCGAGCCCTTGGGGTGTCTCAAAGTGTGATCTCAAGACTGTGGAATCGTTATCAAACAACAGCTACTGTTCACAGAAGGGTAGGACAAGGTCGCCTATGGGCAACAACAGCAAGGGATGACCGTTACCTCGTGTTAACAGCCCGCCGGAATAGATGGCCCTTCTAACAGCAACAGGACGCAGAGTATCAACCCAAACTGTCCGTAACCGACTTCATGCACGTGACCTCAATGCCCGTAGGTCCATGGTGTGTACCAGGTTAACTCCACAACACCGTAGAGATCGCAGAAACTTGGCGGAGGAGCATCGTGAGTGGGGGCATGCTGAATGGAGCTTAGTTCTGTTTTCTAATGAGTCGCGATTCAACGTGGAATCGGATAGTCGACGTGTTCGCATCTAGAGGGAACGAGGGACACGAAACAACCATCTTTTGTACAAGAAGGATCCCCATATGGCGGTGGTGGGTTGCTGGTGTGGGCTGGAATTAGCCTGGGTGGACGTACGGACCTCTACATCATCCCACGTGATACTGTGACCGCTGTAAGGTATAGAGACGAGATTCTCCGACCTCTTGTCGAGCCGTATGCTGGTGCCATAGGTGCTTCTTTGTGTTTATGGCCGATAATGCACGTCCCCACAGAGCTGGGTTGGTGGACGACATGCTGGAGGAGGAGAGTATCAAGCGTATGCAGTGGCCAGCTTCCTCGCCGGACTTAAATCCGATAGAGCACGTGTGGGAAGCATTAGGCAGGCACATTGCAGGCAGACCAGCACCACCCACAACTGTTCCAGAGCTGAAGATTGCTCTTATGGACGAGTGGCCACGTATCCCCCAAGAACTCATTGATCATCTCATTGCATCAATGGCATACAGGTGTGCAGCAGTGCTAGACGTTCGAGGAGACCATACACCATAGTGAAGAACAATATTCACCCATAGCCCACGATTATGGTGGTGTTAATGTTGCTTTGTTTGTTTGCCATATTCTCTCTTCATTCGTGTCATTTGATTCAAAAACTCATCAAGGGCTCTCCGGAATCATGGGTTGCTTTATCTGTCAGTATAACATTATGTAAGTAATAAATGGTTGAAAAACTAAATGATCTCGTATATTATTGCACCATTATGAGCTGACCTTGCAATATCCTCTAATTTTTGTGAGCAGTGTATTTGTTGGATATTGTGTGGGTTAGGGATTGCGATGTCGGTTAGAAGGGTTCTTTTCTGCAGTTTATCAAAAATCGTGATAATTGTTGTTTAAAGGAGCCTAACATCTAGGTTGTTGTTTTTTCGTATGGCTTTTAGTGCCGGGAGTGACCGAGGACATGATCGGCTCGCCAGAGTTTGTAGCTACTTCTATGCGGACACCCAAGGGGTGAGCTACACGTACCGTCTGCGTGGAGTGTTGTCTGGGGAGGAAAGTGTGATTGTAAGGACAAGGAATTGGAAGGTAGCGGCTGTGGCCTATAGTTAGGGACCAACCCCAGCATTTACCTGGAAGGAAAATGGGAAACCACAGAAGACCATCTTCAAGGTTGCCGGAGGGGGGATTCGAACCTCCACACCTCCCGGATGTGAGCGAATGCCTGCAGCCACGCCGTAACGACCACGGCTAACTCACCCGGTAACATCTAGGTTATCGGCCCTTAATGGTTTGGGTGATAGTGAAAATGAAAGATCACCAGCCGTGAGCCCTTGAGGGTGTAGCACAATCCAGGGTGCACCAGAAGTGGTGGGGCTACACACACCCCGCCTCCTTAAGGGCCTTGTGCAGAAGGCAGGAGATAACATGAATAGAAAAAGAAGGCTGACCCCTCGCAGAATGAGGGCATCAGGAAAGAAGAGGAAAGGGCCAATTAAGGCGGGAAAGTTGAAGACTCCCTAGGCCTTGGATACCTTAATACTGTCGGGGAGGAGAAGAACAAGAGTTGACCAAAGGAGGTTGAAGGAAAGATGACAGAGAGGAGCCTGGCACAAGTAAGTGGAAGTAATGCCGAACTCAGCTGGGGCCCCGTGGTCGCCAAACCACGTCTCACTAGTCGTGAGCCCCTGGGGGGACAAGAATTATGTCGGGCATGTTTAATGATATAGTTATATCTGTGATCACTGACCTTTTCCAGAGTAGCTTGTGTGTACCCTGCGGAATAATAATAATTATATTGGGAAACAATTGAAAACCATTTCAAGGATGGCTAACAATAGGGTTGGAACACTCTAACATTCCAAGTCTGGAGATAGCTTGGCCGTATGGCCGCATGCAGTTACCCGGTAACTCTTTTACGATTTATTATCAATATTGATTATTAGGTTGGTAGGACACATACTAAGACACCCAATAATAGCAAACTTAGTTGTTATGGAAGTAAGGGTTGAGGACAAGCACTGTAGGGGTAGACCAATGTTAGAATAAGTTAAACAGATTGCCTCGGATGTAGGGCATGGTTGCTATATATAGATGAAACGATTAGCTTAGGACATGGAAATCTGCATCAAACCAGACAAAGGCTGAAGACTCAAACAACAACAACAGATTATTACCGTAACTGGAAGTTCTAGAATCAATACTTAAAGTCTACACTCATATCAAAACCTACTCTCCAACACCAAACGTCGGGAAAATAAGAAAGAATACAAGTTGTATTCTATACCACCCTCAGTTCATTTGAATATGGAACAAATGAATCAACAATCCAGTCAATAAAAGATTATACAATTTGGGAGTGTATTCGCTTTACCTTCTGATGATTTATTTGTATTTTCGTTTAAGTTCCCAGAAAATAATATATCAAATCTGTTACAGGAGGCCCTTGAACTGCAAGAAATTAAATCAGTGCGATATCGCATAATCCAAAGATAATAAATATTTTCTTTCTCCCGCTTCATGGCCTCATAAAACAAGCGAATACTTCTGTGGTAGACAAGGCATAGATTAATATGAACCACTGTTCCAAAGCCTACTGTAGGTGCTTTGGAGAAGCGGGCGGCAGTACGTTACCGTGTAGCGTCAGCGAGAGAGTGGGGGGTGAGGGGTAAAAGGACGACACGACGCGACGCGACGAACAGTCCAGCGATGCAAGAGCACTCATGCGGCCAAAATATGACACATTTGTGGGTGACAGTTGAAGGCTTAGAATAGCGCGAGCTGAAATCAGCTGACAGTTTGTGGTGAACTCGTTCAACCTGATGAGAACAGGAAGAGAGAGAGAGAGAAAGTGCTTTAAAAAAAAAAAAATTCTCTCTGCACACACAACGTATCGTCTCCATTTCATGCACATCCACCGTAATTTAAAGTGATATTAATCACCTTTCTGTCTCGCAGAGTGTGTTATCCAGAGGATATGTAAAGCTTTATTATATTATTATTATTATTATTATTATTATCTATCTATTCGTTCGAATTATTACTTATTTATTTATTTGATTCTTTCTTTCTTTCTTTCTTTCTTTCTTTCTTTCTTTCTTTCTTGAAGTGAAAGGAGCCATTTTTCAGTTTTGCCTAATTATTTTAAAGAAAGCTTTCTAGTCGGTCAAAACAAATTGTGCTCAATTACATTAAGCGGGAAAACAAGTATTTAAACACTCTAACCTGAAATAAATATAACATAAGATATCTTTACTTAGTATAAAACAAAGTCCCTGATTCTTGGATGTCACGGGTAATCTCGAGAACCACTAGATGGATTTTGAAGCGGTTTTCATCAGTCTGTAAAGGATATCTCGAGGAACGTTTCTGTAGAAAATAATGTATTTATGATCAAAGAAAGACAAGCAGTAACGATTTCAGTGAAAAAGTCGAAAAAAAACCTGGCGTCCGTGTGCCTTTTTAAGCTTACGCATGGGCAAACCATTAAAAAATATCAATATACTATGAGTGTAAGAATTGTTCAGCATGAAAAGTTCTACAAAGAAAATCCGCGATAGCATATCTCTACCTTCAATACATCGCCCACTATAAGTGTTTTTACGTTTTCATTTCTTCCATCAAACTCCATTCAATTACTGAGGCGACCGTTTACGTTCACAGCTTTCGCATTTTCCTCACTCTGTCCGACTTCTGCTGCTTGTCGTCTGGATCCAATTAAGGTGGCTACACACGTAACTGCAAACTTGACAAGCATGCATGATCAATCTTGTTGTGCAAGCAGGCTTTAGCGTCTGTAGGATAATTTTTCACAATCATTTTAATTGTATAAGCAGCTTGAGGATGGATTGAATTGAAATCCTGCAAACCTGTACAAGCCGCGGTTGCCCAAGCGAAACGGAGCGTGTGTACCAAGGATGTGCTAGCTTGTGTAAGCAAATGCCAGTCGTGAGTGAGCTCTACAGGTGGTGACATCATTTGGCCCATGTCTAGTGATCTGAAGAAGGTCAACCGTGAATTGCTGGAAGATGTCATTCGAGCATACAAAAGCCAACCATGTCTTTGGCATATTAAATCTCAAGATTATCACGATAAGGCGAAGAAGGATGTAGCGTACGTTATGTTGTTAAATAAATATAAATTAATTGACAAAACTGCCTATAAGTAGGCTTGCCATACGTCCCGGTATTTTGCTCTTGTCCCGGTGTTCCTCCCGGTTTTATCAATGTCCCGGAAACGGCTGTAAGATGTAAAAAGTAATGAATTTATGTGTACGGTATAAGAATCTTTTATGAATCGGTTACTTGTCAACAATCAACAATGTTTTTTGTAATTGTTTTTGTAGTTTGACAAAAAGTTGTCGTTTTTTCCAAAAATAATAAGACTTAGTAATTGTTCAATTAAACAATTTTAAATTGTATTTTATTAACACTTCATTCTAGATGGTAGACCAGAAAAAAATATCATTAAAAAGGAAAAATTGAAAATGAAAATCCACAGCCTGCTTCCAGTCTCCGACCGGGTCAGGAATGGAATGAATGAAGCCCCCATCTAGCAGCGAGGATATGAAGTGAGCCAGCTGCCGAAGCCTGTCGCACTTCTCTGGGGCAATGATTAAATGAATGACAGATGAAATGAAATGATAGTGGAGAGTGTTGCTGGAATGAAATTGTGACAGGGAAAACCGGAGTACCCGGAGAAAAACCTGTCTGCCTCCGTTTTGTCCAGCACAGATCTCACATGGAGTGACCGGGATTTGAACCACGGACCCAGCGGTGAGAGGCCGGCGTGTTGCCGCCTAAGCCACGGAGGCTCTCTTAAAAAGGAAAAATTACTGTAGTATATTTTTATTTAGCAAAAATTCTTTTTTTATTTTTAAAAGGTGTGTAGAACTAACAATTTAGTGTGCCAGAATCCCCCCTCCCGTCACTTGCGAGGCTTAAAAGAAGGCTTAAAACTCACCAATTTGCTTCTAATATTTTTAAAAGATTCCCGGACCCCGCTCAATACCCCCCCCCCCAGGCCCCCCCCCCCCCCCCCATAAGGCCATCCCATATTAATGAGTCCCGGTTACACTCACCAAAAATATGGCAAGCCTACCTATAAGGATGCCGTTGTTAAGAAAATAAATGCCTTGCGGACTATTTATAGAAGGGAAAGAAAAACGTGGAAGCATCTCGTCACACTGGTGCGGGTACAGATGACATATACAAGCCTTCACTTTGGTAATACCACTTGTTTGGTTTTTTGGAAGATCAAGAGACTCAAAGAAGTTCTTCGTCCAACTTTAATGAAGAAGGGGTGAGTTTTATCAACTGATATATATAACCACCAAGAAAGCCCTTCAGTCACATTAGGGGGGAAACAAGTATGTTTCAAGTTTCAGCGATGCCTAATTTAGTTTGTAATACTTTGTGACAAGAGTTTCGCCACTGTCTTTCTTTTCTTGTTTCTCTCATGTAAACCTTTCAAGGGTCAATAAATTATTTCAATACATCAAGCGTTTCACTTACCTTCAAGTAATCCCTTTTTAGCACCTCGTAAATAGCATGACAGGTTTCAGGAACTATGTAACTCAGAGCCTGTGGTGGAATGATAGTTGAATATTTGAGGTCTTCATAACTCCTTCCGGTCGCGAGAAATCGCAACGTTGCTGTTAATCTTTCGGCTTCTCTCATGATCGTATTCTTCTTTTTAATTAAAGGCGTTACGAGTGACAAAAGGTTCAAATAAATTTCTGCATTCATTCTGAGATAATTATGCCAATCACGCGGATATATCTTCAATTCCCTCAGTAAATTAACGTGGGAATAGGTATATCTTTTCAATAACCACTCTTTGCACCACGCTTCTTCTTTCGCGTTTTCCTCTTGTGGACAAGGCAATCAGCAGCCAAAGAGAGAGAACATCGTCATAGTGCAAACGGCGCTTGTTCAAGCATACTTGTGCCGTGTGGTGTCGTAGGGAAATTGTGCATAACTGTACAAAAAGATTGATCATGCGTGCTTGTCAAGCTTGCAGTTGCGTGTGTAGCCACCTTCTACAGGTGGGGCTCGATGTGACCGATGTCAACACAGACATGGTACCTCCGTACCATGTTCTAATACACACGATCACTAACCCCTGGTCCTCCAACATCCACCACAACCATAACCCGCGCCAGTAGGTCTTCCTCGGATTCCACAGGGGCTCGTAAATCACAGTTTTCATGTAGGGGGAAAGGGACATGAGGTGATCGTTCAATGACGTACGTGCTCTGGTCAGTGGTGCGGAAAATGCGTGAGATTTGATCGTGTGCTGTGATGGTTCTTTGCGGATAGTGGGAAGACGGTACTGTTACGTGCCACCCCCCTAGTGGCACTTTTGTTAACTGGATTACGGTGGGTAGGAAGCACAACACCAATTACTGCTTAAAGAAATAATTAACTTTATTGCGGCCAGAAAATTACACTACTCATCAGCAAATACAAGCAATAGGAACATTACTCCAGTTTCCTCAAGTCTCTTGCTTGTGGAGAGCTCTTGCCCTTTCACTTGTCAACAAACCACAGAAGTTAATCCTCCCGCTAATGAGCCTAGTGGCCTTGACAGAACTACATGCAACTTCTTCCTAATGTGCGCCTACTACAGTTACTTACGAGCACTTGCTGCAGGCTATTTCGCTGTCCACAAGCTGGGGAAACAATGTCACTGGATTTCGTAACTCGCACGGCACTTCGTCACCACACTTCTGTCGCACTCGCTCAAGAACACACACCCACAGAAAAACTCTGTCCCCTCACTGTTGAAGCCGCTTATATAGCAGGCTGGTGACTCAATGAATTCTAGAATCGTCCAGGGCACACGGCTTCTCGACATTTCCTTCACTGGTTCAGTCACGAATATTCTGGATCATCCCTTTGTCCTCGTAGCCCTGTTGCATAAGGCGCACGCAATACATGAGGCAGGGCACAGCCCAGCCCTGGGGCAGTTGTGACTCATGCGGCGAGCGATGACACAAACTCACAGCCGTAACAATACGTTTCCGGACACAAGTTCCAATGCTAAACTTAACCCTCTTGGTCCCCACTACAAGCCCTCAAAGTCTGTAATGGGAATTTAGAAACATCCTGTATATTGTACAATGTTTAGATTACATAATAAGTTTACCGTTTACAGTTTACCGCTTTCCGTCTACCGTGTTCAGTTTTCCGTTTTCCCGCTTTCCGTTTTCCAATTACCGTTTACCGTCTACAGTTTTCCGTTTTCCGCTTTCCGTTTTCCAATTACCGTTTACCTCTACCGTCTACAGTTTTCATTTTCCGTTTACCGTTTCCGTCTACCGTTTACCGTTTTCCGTCTACCATCTACAGTTTTCCGTTTACCTTCCCGCAGGCTTTTTCTTGATAAAACAGGTCTGCTGAAAAGATATTTTTGCAAATTGTTTTAGTTTTGATAACTGATTTTATCTAGTTTTTGGCGCTGATTTCAGAAATTATATTGTGTTTGTTTTTTTCCTATCGCGTAATGTTTGTCTACAAAATGAGGTTAAACGTTTCGGAAAAATCCTAAAAAGGCCATTTTTATATCAGTATTATTTATGTACAATGTTATTAAACCACATTAAATATGAAGACCCCAGAAGTAAAGGGGTCTAAGTAACACAAGCATTGTTTTGAGGAAACATAAGTCAACGTTGAAAATGTTTTGTACTAGAGAACCCAACCACTACGTAGTGTAGGGGCATGACGCTAGGTGGCAATACCTGTCAAGGAAATCACTTGGATCCCTTTACCATTTAATCCCTATATCCCTATATATATTATAATTGTGAAAATCTGTGTGTCCGTGTGTGTGTGAGTGTGTGTGTTAGTTTGTTACCTCTTGACACTAAAACGGCTGGACGGATTTGGATGAAATTTGAAATGGAGACAGCTTATACCATGGGATAACATATAGGCTGCCTTTTGTCCGGAAATAAATCATTGTTCCCGTGGAATGGGCAACATAACTGAAAAGTCACCAAAAATACAACCAGGACAAAATATCGAAGTTGTCGCATAAAGACCGGACAAAGCTCATTTTACTCCCCTCGATGCAAGAAACAATACTCGGTATGTCCCTACGGGACACCGAAAACTACATTTTAAGGCTCTAAAACCAACAGTTTCAAAGATATTCGCAGAAAACTATCTTCGCTCTGATTGATGAACTAATCGCAAGTCCGTTTCCATGGCAACACTACCTCAAGGTATGACATCCGATTTTCTATATATCCCTCTAGGAGGCAATGCCAATTCATTTATTATCTTTTTTAAGATATATTTATCTTTTTTAAGATATATATAAACACAATAAGAACAGTGTAGTGCGCCTGCCTCCCGTCCGGAGGCCCCGGGTTCGATTCCCGGCTCCGTCAGAGATTTTAGACACTGACGTGAGGGCTGCAACGGGCTGAACTCAGATTCGTGAGGACAATTGTGTAGCTGTGAGGCAGCGCGCCGGTCACGAAGAACAAGATTAACGGCAGAGGGGACACTATGCACTGACCACGCGTCACCACAATATCTGCAGGCCAAATGGCCGATTTTCTATATATCCCTCTAGGAGGCAATGCCAATTCATTTATTATCTTTTTTAAGATATATATAAACACAATAAGAACAGTGTAGCGCGCCTGCCTCCCGTCCGGAGGCCCCGGGTTCGATTCCCGGCTCCGTCAGAGATTTTAGACACTGACGTGAGGGCTGCAACGGGCTGAACTCAGATTAGTGAGGACAATTGAGTAGCTGTGAGGCAGCGTGCCGGTCACGAAGAACAAGATTAACGGCTGAGAGGACACTATGCACTGACCACGCGTCACCACAATATCTGCAGGCCAAATGGCTGGGAAGCGGTCGCATGATAGGCCTAGGCCCTTCATGGGCTGTAGTGCCAGGGGTAAAAAATATTAGGGGAAGCTCCTTCTAATACCACCTTTAATTTTTAAACACTGCAGTAGCGGCTATTAAATAAAGGTAGCGATATAGCTACGTTCAATTTCATAAACACTGGGCTCACAAATCCCGTATAGTTAAGTACAAATATAGGTCTGGTCATAATTTCAATAGAAACGAAGCTCTTAGGCGGCTATTGCCGTTTCCTTAACACTTAAGGCATCCCGCCGTCATATACCTCAATGTGCACTTACCAAATTGTGAACCAGTCTGTTTTACTGAAAAGAATTTCTACTAGCGAGTATCCACTCCGGCAAAAACCACTCTCACTACATTTTCCAAAATTTACACAAAACATGATTTTTAAAGCACTCTTCTGTATGTTGAGGTACAGAGACATACCACATGGAAAGATACAATAAAATGTTGGCAAATCTGAGTTCAAGGAACTGCTGTCCAGAATAGGCTTTCGGTACAGGTTATTCGGCCCATGTTCGTAACATGGAATGTTTTCCTTTGACAATGCATCTACACCATGTGCGAGGGCAACGCATTTCAAAGATCTCTAAAAACACAATAATCAGGAAATTGGAGAACAATTTAAAGTCGGAGTGAAGATTCAAGGAGAAATAATTTCATCTCTGAGATTTGCTGATGACATCGTCATCTTGGCCAATACGCCAGAAGATTTGAACGAGTTTTTGAATGGTATGGACTCCGTCTTGACGAATGAATTCATGATGAAAATCAATAAATGTAAAACAAAATTATTGGAATGCAGCCGAAATAAATCAGAAACCTCTATGGACATCAAATTGGCAGGTGAAACGCTACGGGAAGTAGGAGACTTCTGTTACCGGTACTTAGGAAGCAAAATAACCAGTAATGGACGAAGCAAAGAGGATATAAAAAGCAGGTTGGCTCAGGCAAGGAAAGCATTTCTACACAAAAAGGAATCTCTTGACATCGAATATACATTTAGGTATTAGGATGTCATTTTTGAAAGCTTTTGAGTCACTATAAGGAAGTGAAACTAGGACTAATGGTGCTGCAGTAAAGAGGAGAATTGAAACGTTTGAAATGTGGTGTTACGGGAGAATGATGAAGATCAGATGGTTAGATAGGGTATCAAATGAAGAGCTATTAAGACGAGTGGGAGAGGAGAGATGTTTCTGGCGACTGCTAATGAAGAGAAGAGATAGGTTGGTACGACACATATTAAGACACCCAGGAATAGCAAGCTTAGTTATGGATGGGAGGGTCAAGGACAAGAACTGTCGGGGTAGACCAGGGTTATACAGATTGCCTCGGATGTAGGGTGTGGTAGCTATGTAGTGATGAAACGATTAGCTCAGGAGAGCGAGGCATGGAGGGCTGCATCAAACCAGTCAAAAAACTTAAGACTCAAACAACAACAATCGGGAATTTTAATTACTTAGAGAGGCATGTGAGGCAAAAGGGTTGTTGGAGAATTTCAATCCCTGGGATGTAACACTGGAAGTGACTGCATAATGTACATCAGCGACCAAGGTGAGAGATATTTTACTATAGGTCTATTAATAGCGACATGTTGACGTTCAAATCATCAATAAGTGTGGCAAAATTATACCCAGAATAGCTTAAGGAAAAATACTTTTAATTCCCCATATTCAGATAGATTTGCCATTCCAGGTGTACGTTTAGACAAAACCATTATTTCCCATGGACAACTGTATGTGGCGTGCTGGCGAGTATCCGGACAACGAAATCGTTATGTCTCAGCAGAAGATGGCAAAACCAAAACTAAAATTTTCAAATGTGTTCACAACTCTATAAAATTCCCACTTTGCTGCTCATATCTATATGCTGTATGTATCAGAATTCTCAGAATTTGAATCTACCCACCTGTAGCCACGATTGCTGTAATAGAATAAACCAACTATCAGCAATAATGCATCGTCCCCATTGTCTTGATCGCGAGCGAAGCCGCGGGTACCTGCTAGTATATTATAATTGTGAAAGTCTGTCTGTGTGTGTTAGTTTGTTACCTCTTGACACTAAAACGGCTGGACGGATTTGGATGAAATTTGAAATGGAGACAGCTTATAACCTGTGATAACATATAGGCTGCCTTTCATCCGGAAATAAATCATTGTTCCCGTGGATCGGGCAACATAACTGAAAAGTCACCAAAAATACTCAACCAGCACAAAATACCGAAGTTGTCGCATAAAGACCGGACACAGCTCATTTTACGCCCCTCGATGCAAGAAACAATACTCGGTATGGGACACCGAAAACCACTTTTAAGGCCCTAAAACCAACAGTTTCAAAGATATTCGCAGAAAACTATCTTCACTCTAATAAACTGATGAACTCATAGCAAGTCCGTTTCCATGGCAACAGAGTCTCAAGGTATGACATCCGATTTTCTATATATCCCTGTAGGAGGCAATGCCAGTCCATTTATCTTTTTCAAGATATATATAAACACAATAAGAACAGGGTAGCGCACCAACCTCTCATCCGGAGGCCCCGGGTTCGATTCCCGGCTCCGTCAGAGATTTTAGACAATGACGTGAGGGCTGCAACGGGATGCACTCAGCTTCGTGAGGACAATTGAGTAGCTGTCTGATAGTGAGGCAGCGCCCCAGGCACGAAGAATAAGACTAACGGCCGAGGGGACACGATGCACTGACCACGGGTCACCACTATATCTGTAGGCCAAATGGCTGGGAAGCGGTCGCATGATATGCCTAGGCCTTTCATGAACTGTAGTGCCAGGGGTAAAAAAAAAATAGGGAAAACGCCTTCTAATACCACTTTTAATTTTTAAACACTACACTAGCGGCTACTAAATAAAGGTAGCAATATAGATAGGGGAGGATCGGCTGGTAGCGGACGTCGGCTGGTATCGGACAGTCACAGTTGTCTTTGTTAGAAGCATGTGGTAGAACCTGTTTTGTTACTAACAGGACTACCTGCTTATTTGAAGGGTGGGCACACCCTATTCAGTCGATAGGCAATGCCATTTATGAGCGGTGGTGTGTTTCTGTTCTTTGTGTGATTCTCGGCCGGCACGGATTTATTTTTACCAAGACGTAGCAGCTACAAGGGTGTGTTGTATTTAATTTTAAGTACATTAGCAGAATCAGTATTCCTTTCTCTGTAATATGGTGCGTTTAGAATCAGTTTCTTTTCGAACGTTATCGTTCAGTTCCTGTTTTTTCTTAAGGAGGTCATTCGGACGGTATCGGACACGAAACTGGCGTGCGGTATCGGACATCGCCTCTACTGGAATCTACCCCTTCAACCGTAATATTTTCACAGACCTGGATTTTCATTCGTCCTTCTCTGAACCTCCACTTGCTTCTATTGAAGAACCTTCTTCTTTTCTGCCTCAAACTTCACTTGTACCCTCAAATCAAGATTACCCATCAACCTCAAGACGAGTAGCATCACCAGCTACACAGCCATCCCCACTACTTGAAGTTGAAGAGATCAACAGCAAGCCTTTTACATCCCAGGTGCTACTGGAGAAAATCTCACCCCTTCCTAGCCCTGTAAAGGAGAAATTAGATGCAAGGAAACGACGTCGAGAGCAGAGCGAAGTCTTGACTTCCACCCCATATCCCATATTAACACCAACTGGAGGAGAAACGAGCTCGTTCGTCTGAACAAGAGAAGAGAAAGGGCAAAGTCACCAAGAAATCCTTGAAAACTTCGAAAAGAACCCTTGCATTCACTGAAGACAATGCAGGAAATTATAGGAAAACTGATTGCATCATTTGTGGAGAGAGCTTCAATGAAGATTGGATTCAGTGTATTATTTGTAGAGGTTGGGCTCATAAAAATTGTGCAAATCTTGAAGGAGAGGCATTATTTTACAAGTGCGATATTTGCAGAATGGCTAAAAGTTAAATTGTTTGTATTATGAACGTGAAAAACCTCTTTTTGTTAAAAAGATTCACTGTCCGAAACCACCCTCCAGTTTTTCAAACATGCGAGAGTGTAATGACCTCATAATTTGTTAATATTGTCCGTGTTTTTCATTATGATTTAGTATACTAAAGTGAGTACGTTAATATAAGATTTTAGATAACTATAAAGTACATTACATGATTTATTTCTTATTCATTAAAAAAATTATGGCAAAATAGTTAAACTGTCCGATACCTCCCGACATTCCCCTACGTTCAATTTCATAAACACTGGGCTCACAAATCCCGTATAGTACAAATGTCAGTCTGGTCGTTATTTCAGTAGCAACGAAGCTCTGTGGCGGCTATTGCCGTTTCCATAATACTTAAGGCATCCCGCCGTCACATACCTCAATGCGCACTTACAAAATTGTGAACCAGTCTATTTTACTGAAAGGAATTTCTACGAGCGAGTATCCACTTCGGAAAAAACCACACTCACTACCTTTTCCAAAATACATGATTTTTGGAGCACTCTTCTGTATGTTGAGGTACAGAGTTATACCACATGGAAAGATACAATAAAATATTGGCAAATCTGATTTCAAGGAACTACTGTTCAGAATAGGCTTTCGGTACAGGTTATGCGGCCCATGTTCGTAACGTGGAATGTTTTCCTTTGACAGTGCATCTACACCATGTTCGAGGGCAAAGCATTTCAAAGATCTCTAAAAACATAATAATCAAGAAATTGGAGAAAAACTTAACGTGGGAGCGAAGATTCAAGGAGAAATAATTTCATCTCTGAGATTTGCTGATGTTTTGGCGATACGCTAGAGGATTTGAATGAGTTTTTGAATGGTATGGGCTCCGCCTTGAAGAAAGAATTCATTATAAAAATCAATAAATGTAAAACAAAATTATTGGAATGCAGCCGAAATAAATGAGAAACATCTATGGACATCAAATAGGCAGGTGAAACGCTACGGGAAGTAGCAGACTTCTGTTACTTAGGAAGCAAAAGATCCAGTGATGGACGAAGCAAAGAGGATATAAAACGTAGATTGGCTCAGGAAAGGGAAGCATTTCTACAGAAAAGGAATCTGTTGACATCGAATATACATTTAGGTATTAGGAAGTCATTTTTGAAAGCTTTAGTCTGGAGCGTCACACTATAAAGAAGTGAAACTTGGACTAATGTTGCAGCAGAAAAGAGGACAATTGAAGCGTTTGAAATGTGGTGTTCCAGGAGAATTATGATCAGATGAGTAGATAGGGTAACAAATGAACAGGTATTTAGACGAGTGGGAGAGGAGTTATGTTTCTGGTGACTGCTAATAAAGAGAAGAGATAGGTTGATAGGACACATATTAAGCTACCCACGAATAGCAAGCTTAGTTATGGATGGGAGGATCGAGGACAAGAACTGTAGGGGTAGACCAGGATTAAACAGATTGCCTCGGATGTAGGGTGGCTACTGTATGTAGAGATGAAACGATTAGCTCAGGAGAGGGAGACATGGAGGGCTGCATCAAACCAGTCAAAAAACCGAAGACTCAAACAACATCAATCAGGAATTTTAATTACTTAGAGAGGCATGTGAGTCAAAAGGGTTGTTGGAAAATTTTAATCCCTGGGATGTAACACTGGAAGAGACTGCATAGTGTACATCAGCGGCCAAGGTGAGAGATATTTTACTATAGGTCTATTAATAGCGACATGATGACGTTCAAATCATCAATAAGTGTGGCAAAATTACACCTAGAATATCTTAAGGAAAAATACTTTTAATTCCCCATATTCCGATAGATTTGCCATTCCAGTGTGCAAGAGTGCCGTTCCCTCTTCAAACAATATTCGCTATTTCTATTAACAAAGCGCAATGACACACACTTAACATCAGCAGGTGTACATTTAGACAAAACAATTTTTTCCCATGGGCAACTGTATGTGGCGTGCTCGCGAGTATCTGGGCAACTAATTCGTTATGTCTCAGCAGAAGATGGAAAAACCAAAAACTTAATTTTCAAATGTGTTCATTTAATGTATCATCGTACCCTGCAGACTTTCACAACTCTATAAAATTCCCACTTTGCTGCTCATAACATTATACTGTATGAATTAGAATGGACCCACCTGTAGCCGCAATTGCTGTAATAGAATAGACCAATTATCATCCCCATTGTCTTGATCGCATGCGAAGCCGCGGGTACCTGCTAGTAGATTAATAGTTTCTCATTCCATTCCCGTACCTAACTCATTTGTTTCAATAATGTCACTTAGACCCCTTGACTTCTGGGGTCCTCATATATGTTAATCTTAAACATAGAGTAAGACAAGTTGATACGTTATTACAACACTTTGTAAGTGACGTTTTCTGTTTCCTTCAAAACTTCTTTTCGTACTTTTCCTGCTGTGGTGTTGAGGAGTTTGAGTTTGTAAATTAGCATTTGTCTCTTCATTACGAGTACCCTCCTGCCATTGCTCCCATCTAATAATAATGATGATAATTGTTGTTTTAAGGGGCCTAACATCCAGGTTATCGGCCCATCTATTTGTCCCAGCAATCATTCTTGCTACCCTCATATCAGTTACCTCTAGCTACTGTATCAGATACCCTGAATCTACCACAGCATTCCATAAAGCAAGGTCGGTCGAAATACCGAGTGGTGTAGAGAGAGTTTTGTCGCTACACTAACTTCTTTCTTGCAGAATACTGTAGATGGCAACTGAGAACTCACTACATTGGCTTTTATACATCTCGCCCCTATTTCTTCCCCCATACTACCAACCTGAGAGAATATACAGGCTAAGTATTTAAAAAGGTCTACCTGCTTCAATTTAGTTCCTCCTACCTGGCATTCTATTATCTTGCGTTTTTTATCATTTTAAATGATCTTGTCGACTTCGTCGTTACGCTGGGGTCTGGCGTTACGTTACGGTGACGGGACGAAATGTACCCAGATGCACTGAGGTGTGTGACGTCATAGTACCGTTCGGTGCAAGTGTTCCCCGACAATATCTACTTCGTTAGTATAAGACAAAAATCCCCGATTCTTGGATGTCACGGGTAATCTCGAGAACCACTGGATGGATTTTGATGCGGTTTTCACCATTCTGTAAAGGATATCTCGAGGAAAGATTCTTTAGAAAATAATTTATATATGATCAAAGGAAGCCTAGCGGTAACGATTTCAGTGAAAAAGTCGAAAACAAACTTGGCGTCCGTGCGCTTCTTAAGCTTACGCTGGGCAAACCGTTAAAAATATCAATATACTATGAGTGTAAGAATTGGTCAGTATGAAAAGTTCTACAAAAAAGTCCGCGAGAGCATATCTCTATCTTCAATACATCGCCCACTATATGTGTTTTATGACTGGATGGAAGGGGCATGCCCTTGGTTTGCACTTGCCGTTCGCGAGTAATTTGAAACAAGATAAGCAAGATAAGTATTATGCAGATAATTTTCTAACATGTCAAGAGTCTTTGGCTTCGAGCGAAGCGAGAAGCCTCCAGCCTTTCTAGCATTTTTCAGCATTTGTAGCATTTAAAATGATACAAAGTCTAGTCTTTCAGACTGACTGTCAACTTTTTTTTCCCTACTGACATAACCTTCACCTTTGAAACACTAATACAGCAATCACATTAACACAGGTTATCAGACAAATTCTACACACACCTAAGTACACGGGGCTACATGACCACGACGTTGCAAAGCCTCTGGATAATCAACAACAACTCTGTCCTTCACCGCTTCTCACAAACAACTGAACTGCGAGGAAATAGAACAAGCAAGTTGGCATGACAAAAGCGTATAGGAGTTCTTTGATTTCATTTCCTGTGGCAATATAATATTAATAATGATGTAAAGAAAGCTATCTTTCTTCCCTTTTATATTCCATGGCGTGAACAAAACAAGCCATTACATTTAACTGGCTTCGATTCAAGAGAAATCTAATATTTATACAAGTTTCCTTCAGCATATTTATTTCGTCTTTTTCTTTTTCTTCGTTAAAAATTCTGTTGTATCGCAAGGAGTTATTATTAAGTCAAGAACGAACATGGCCTTCTTAATATGCGACAACATATTTACTGCTATAGAAGGCCATGCTTTTCCGCACTGCGGGACTGCCTTGGATGAATAAATAATTTACCAGCCGAACGAATCTAATATTTGTTTCTTTGTCGTTGGTTTGATGCTTTATATAAACTGCTTCCACAGTCGTTATAACTGGAATACTACAAGGTCTACCTTTTCAGGTGAATGAAACACATTGATAGGAAATTCACTAGAGAACGAAATTGATCCTTCACAGAGTCTGTATAGCTTGTTCGGTCGGTCAGTGGTACAAAGTCCACCTCCAATTTCCAAGCTCGCGGGGTCAATTCTTGGCCAATGTCAGATTTTTCAAGAACAACAAGTAGTTTCGTGAAGAACTTTACAGCCTATTTTCATTTATCCTATTGATGTTAATTGCCTCTAGCAACAAACAAAATTTCAGTTTGATTGCTGCTATAGATTCGTAGATATTGAGAACCGTCTAAAAATTTCGGTTGGTTGCCATGTTGGATTTTATATATGTAGGCCATAGAGTTATGTACTATTGGATGACGATTTTTGCGTAGGTTCATTATTCAAACGTTCACTTCGATCGTATGATTAATACACAAGAAATAAACACTTAATTTAACAATTGCACACAGCTACCATCTTGAGGTTATGTGAACAATTGAACTAAATTATATGCCAGTGTATTACAATGTGTTTAGACATTTGCTGTACCACGTTTCATTGCGTTTGGATGGTTAAATCGCGAGAAAAGTCTATTTCAAAGTTTCAACTTCCCTTGGCCGCCATGTTCGTTTTGTAGTCAACAGGTTTTTCAAAGCCTCATAGATAAACTTTTAGTAGTTCCCTTTATCACCGTACAAAATTTCAGGGTGATACCAGTAATAGTTTCGGAGATGTAGAATGCCGGTGAAATATTTCACACAGCCGCCATGTTGGATTGGTGAGATGTAATAAAATTTAAAGGGCACGGTTGGGGCCAGCCGTATAAGTACTAAGACGTTACCGAGTTTCATTGCAATCGCTTCAGCCGTTTAGAAGTTAATAGAGGAGGGACACACACACATATATACACACACACGGACAAATGGTGATCTCATAAGCCTATTTTTTCATAAGATGAAAATAGGCTTAATATTCACTTCAGGCTGGGAACTTAATGTTGAAATCATGACTTGAGAATTGAGATTTTAGGATAATCAAAAAAAAAACTTTATATCAATTTAGTGAACTTCATCCGACAAACGATGTGGTCTAACTGTTAGTGTTCATGACTTGTCAGTCAAAACTGAAGTATATCTTTTGATTTTGAAATGGCCATGTATGGGTGAACACTAGCGCTCGTAGTGATAGATTTAGTGAACTATATTGTTTTACACTTTATTTGTTTCTACCCAAATGAAGTACATTACGCATCAGTTGTTACGTTAACCTTCTCTACATAATCTCTTTGTAACTTTATGCACTTTCTGCCATCGATGTGTCAGTCTCTCCAGACATTCCTGAAACCATTCTTTCGGAGTGCTGCGTACCCATGCCTTGACAGCTGTGTCCAGTTCTGCAAAACGGTGACCACGCAGGTGATTATCACTTGGTGCCAAGTCCGGAGAGTATGGTGGCAGCACTGTGAATTCCATTTGATCAATGGCTGCGGTGGTCTCTCGGCTAGTGTGGGGGCGGGCATTGTTATGTTGCAGAAGCACACCTTTAGCCCATTTTCTTGACCGCTTAGAGTGAATGGTACGACGTAAGCGCTTAAGGGTTACCACATATGCTGCACTGTTAATCGTGGCCCCCAATTCCAGCCCATCAATGAGGATGATGCCCTTAGTGTCCCATAACACTGTCGCCATTCGCTTGCCAACTGATGGCACTGTACGACGGTGACTGCCCCTATTCTTCCATTGCAACGATTGTTGTTTCATTTGGGGCTCATGGTAATGGAGCCATCTCTCATCACCAGTCACAAGCTTAGCCATGAAATCGCCTATGACGAGTGCATTCGTTGGCCCCTGTGCGTCTGCCGCTACCAAATGGTGGAACAAGACACTAGTTACACGTCACCACCATCAAAAGCCACAGTCGACTCATCTGTGAAAAAAACATTGGCCCACTGTTCTACCGTCCAGTTGCCATATTGACGACTCCATTCTAGACGTTCCCTTCTGTGCAGACGCGTCAGAGGTACACATACAGCAGGTCTCCGACAATAAAGGCCACTCTGCCGAAGCCTGTTTGCCTCTATACAACTGTTCCAGTGGATGCTGCGAGGTCAGATGCCAGTTGCCGTGCAGTATTACGGCGGTACCGTCGCGTCGTGCCCTTACAACCAAATACGGTCCTCTCGTTCTGATGCCACACGTGATCGGCCCTGCCTTGGTCTTCGGGATACATTTTCGGTCTCTACAAACTGTCGCCACATCCGAGAAATAACAGAACGATTCACATTAAGCCATCGGGCCACATCACTTTGCGACTGTCCTGCTTCCATTCTTCCTATGGCCCTCCACCACAGAAGGTCTTCTAGGTCACAGGTTCCCGTTAGGTGGTCCATGGACCCCCGGGGGTCTGCGACAGTTGGCCAAGGGGTCCGCGAAGAGTCGTCAAGTAATAACGCAATAATAATTAACGGAGAGAGTACAAAGAGTTCCTTAACAATTCTTACACTCATAGGCTCATAGTATACAAATAGTATACTATGAGCCTATGAGCGTAAGAATTGTTCAATATGAAAAGTTCTACAAAAAAGTCCGCGACATCATATCTCTGTCTTCAATACATCGCCCACTATGAGTGGTTTTACATTTTCATTTCTTCCACCAATCTCCATTCGATTACTAGCTTCGAGACAGTTTACAAGCTAGATGGCTAGCGTGCGAGCCTATCACCCCAGACACTGTCGAGTCGTGTCGAGTTAAAACTTGAGAGTCGATATGTTTGGTGTTCCCCTGGAAGGGCAACTCGGCTTTTCTTTATTTCACCTGTTAACTTTTCGTTCCGAAGAATTACAGAGTCAAATTTAGATTGGACGAAAGGGGGATTTGTGTTTCATGCACCTCGTCATTCTTAAATTACGTCTGGCAAGAATTCGTTGCACATGCTATCTCCATGATAATATAAATAGTCCAGTCAGTGATTTTAACCCACCATGCCGAGACGGAAAACGGATATACGTAGGTCGTAGTTCATTGAACAAATAATTTCTCGATTGTCACAAGAAACAGAAAGAAATAATTTACAAAAACAAAGGAAGTCATCCCCCAAGTTCCTTTGACGAAGGGAAGAAATTTTCATGGTTTGTGGCCCGATTCTGCTATGAATTATGATTCCTCCATAAATTATCTAAATGATGCTTCAGTTTCCGGATGAAGCCGGAGCAGGTTGCTAGTTAACAAACAAATAATTGAGCACAGTACTCCAAGGCAGAGATTTTAAGTCCTGATTTAAAAGTTGGAGCAGGGGGTCCGTGCTTACGTAACGATCACATTAGGGGGTCCGTGAAAAATTCCTAATGGGAACCCCTGTTCTAGGTGAATTATCTGTGCCATACTGCATATTCTATGCATGTGTACACAGCGAGTGTTGATGTGGAACTACCCAGTAAACACCACACCGTTTGACAGGTGCGCTGACGTTATCGTTGGGATGGTTGTGTCCTGATTGCGGTCATTCCAGATTGCGTTCACCTAATTAGCAATCCAGATTGCGGTCACTTTCATTTTAGGGAAGAAATATAAATATTCCAGCGTCCAGATTGCGATCACTTTTCTTGGGAGACCGGTCCTTGATTCTTGGTTCTTCCCGACTGACTCATACCTTCCGTAAGTTTTGTGGATAACAAGGGGAAACTGATATTTCTCTACCTAACCAAAGAATACAGTTCAGTGTTCAGCTGAGCACACCCCATAAAACTTCGCTTAAAAAAAACAAGCCCCCTCCCAATCTGACAGCACCTCGTAAAACAATTATTATAACATTTTCAGTCTTAAGAATAGAAACGTTTTAGGATCAGAATCAACGACCTTCACTTTCAACAAAATTGTTGTAACGGGAAATTTTATACTTAGAGGGTATAATTTTTAATTTCTGCCCCTCCTCTCCCATTTGAGGCGCGAGATATCTATTTTTGTAATCTATTTACTGAATATCGTAAAAAACATTCTTTTCACTACCTCGAAAAAATCGTCTCGTAAAAGTAATTTGTTCTGCGTTAGATTCTAAATCCCCTTTGTAATCAATGTTTGTCCGCGCCCCCTCCTACACACAAAATCAAACATTTGAAGTTTTAGGTTTAATAACATTCCAGATTTGAAATCTGTGACTTTTGATAAGTCAAAATCAATACGTTCACAGTCAAAACAACTCAAATTATAAAATGGTATTTTTCAAGAAAGCTTTCCCTCTACCTTGTCCTCAATGATGTGGTCAAGGTAGGGTACTCCTGCAAGTGCGTAGGGTCCGGACCGGTCTCTCAAGATAAGTTATCGCAATCTGGACGCTGGAATGTTTATAGCTCTTCCCTAAACTGAAAGTGACCGCAATCTGGTCTATTAATGAGGTGAACGCAATCTGTAATGACCGCAATCAGGAAGACACCGTTGGGATGGTTATACGATGACACGAATGCCATCTTCCGTGCAGAACACGATTGTACGGACATTTGTTGACGAATTAGCCACAGGACTTAGAAATAGCAGTTTGTTGCTTTAATTTTAGACAGTAGTGTATTCCAGATACACCCTGTAAAGGCGGGTGAGTGACTTCATAGGCCATTATATGAGAATTGCTTTACAATGATTTTTCAGTCTTGCTGGAAGTTACGGCGGGCGATGTGATATTGCCATCTTGTAGTAGCCTCCTCTACTAAACCTAATAACTGCAGTATTTCTTTTGTGTCGCAGTCGTCCTGCGATGCCGAGCAATATTGAAAAATCAAATTTCATATATATCATGAATACAGCGCAGGTAGCGACGGTGACTTCACTCTGCATTATAAGCGCTGACCAAATGAAAAAATACTACAGATAGCGAGACGAACAAGCAGGGATGCTCTAGAGGAAAAGGAGTCAACATCAGCTAGTAAACTGATAACTAGGGCTCGAATTTTTATGTAAATACATATTTTAAACATTTTTTTCTATAATTTGATAAATTACAGCTTTTCACTTATTAGCGCAAAAAAGACCTATTATTCAAATTTTTTAATCATCAGTTTATTTCATTTTTGCTCTGTATTACTTAAACGGGGAAGAACCAGTGAGCTATCTAATATCAGCTTGCTGCTGTGTTTTTTTCTTATCTTGTCACCCCGTCCCACTCACTGTGGAAGTCGGGGATTTCCTTGTCCATAGCCATATTGCATCACGTGCTAGACCTTCACCCCTAGCTACCAGGAACCAGTGTCACTCACATGCAGTTCATTTCTGGCACTGTGAAGTGTACGGCAGTTCTACGATGTCTAAAGTGAAAGCAACTAAGGATTATCCTCTGCAGCAGTATGTTGCAGAATTTAAGGATATTATACTCCTGATGGGGGCGTTCTGTTGTCAACCATGTGGGAAAGCAATCAAGGCTGAACAGCGATCTCAAGTTACACCACACTTCAAAAGAAGTGTTTCGCGATAATGGTTGGTCATTACTCATTAGTATGGCTCGGATTTTTAGGTAAATAAATATTTTTTTTATATAAATAAGTTACATATTTTAAGCATTTTTTCCATAAATAAATATATTCCTGCTTTTCACCTGTTAGCACATAAAAAGACATAATATTTACATTTTTGTTTAAATCAGTGTGCTAGATCTTTCAGTTTATTGCATTTTTGTTCTGTGTTACTTCAACGGGGAAGAAAGAACCTGTGAGCTATCTTATCTTCATGCAGAGCGTACGTATGCCAGCTTGCAACTGTGTTATTCTTGACTGGTCGACCCGTACCACTCACTGTGGAAGCCGGGGATGTCCTTGTCCATAGTCATATTGCACCACGTGCTGGACCTCCTCTCCCTCCCCCCACCCCCAACACCCCTTACCCAGCTACCTGGGACCAGTCTCACTCACAGACATTAAGTTATCGTCTGTTGCAGTATTTAAAGATAATTTTACTTCCGATGGGGGCGTTCTGTTCTGTTAACCATATGGGAAAGCAATCAAGGATGAACAGCGATCTCAAGTTACACCACACCTCGAAGGCAAGAAACATATTGCCCCGATTTCGCGCCTTCAGAAGAAGTGTTTCGCGATAATCGTCGGTCATTTGTGATGGACAACCTGAAGATGTATCTCGTTGTGTATTGTAATGCTTCAGCAGTCAGTGAGGCATAGCATAAATTACATTCGTGAGTACTGCATATTGTTTATATTCACTTTAATACACTGAATTATAATTACATATTTACCCTTCTTTGTCACATATTTCAGGCATTTTTAATACATAAAAAATAAATATTTTCCCGATATTTAGCACCTTAAAATCCGAGCCCTACTGATAAGTGATAAATGGATAATTTTAGTCATTATGCCGCCTTGTTGTTAGAAGCTTTGCGACATCGTTGTCATGTGGCCCCGTGTAGTTGGGTGTGTGTAGGATTTGTCTGATATATTGGGTGTTCTTGTAGAATCTGTAGTACTGTGTGTATTTGTAATTAAAGCTTGTATTGGGATGAAGGTGGTCGTGGATATAGGTTAGTAACCATCCCGGCATTTTCCTGTGGTAGGAATTCGGAAACCACGGAAAACCACTTCCGGGATGGCCGAGGTGGGAATCGAACCCACCTCTTCTCAGTGTCTTCCTTACGAGACTAAACAAACCCCGTTCCTGGTCTCAGAACAGAATTAAGATTCTTGGTAAAGCCGGGAATCGAACCCGAACCTTCGCGGTGACAACCAAGAATGCTAGTCACTACCCCACGAGGTGGACATGGAAAGAAAAAGAAGAAAGAATTTAATCAAATCAACACAAAAACACAAAACACATAATCAAAAAGATACAGTCAGTCTTTATAACATTTCAAATGACGCATCCTACAAATGCTACACAAGTTAGAAAGGCTCAGGAGGGCTTCTCGCTTGCACTCTGCTGCAAGACGTCACGCACTCGCCGTCTCCGTATCGCATAACGCCGGACCCCAGGAGTAAACTCAGACTCAACAGACTCCATTACCCTTTAACTTAGGCTTCCCGTGCGGGAGCTTCATGATGTCACGCACTCGCCGTCTCCGTATCGCATAACGCCAGACCCCAGGAGTAAACTCAGACTCAACAGACTCCCTTACGCTTTAACTTAGGCTTCCCGCGTGGGGGCTGCATGACGTCATGCACTCGCCGTCTCCGTTCGCATAACGCCAGACCCCAGGAGTAAACTCAGACGGTGTATATGCACTGAACAACATGATGACGTCATACACGCCGTAACCGTAACGCATAACGGTAGACCTAAGCATAACAAAAATAAGTGGCTTCGGTGACCTAGTTTGTAGCATGCTGAGTTCAATACCCAAGATCGCAGGTTCCAACCCAGCCGAAGTCGTCGGATTTTAAGAGCGTTAAAAATCCCTCAGTATGCCTTCCTTCAGAGGGGAAGAAAAGCCGGCGAGCCCATGTCATTGATTTATGGCATGTAAAAGAACCTTCCACTAACTACAATTGTGTGAAGCTAAATTTGTAGATTAGATGTGATTAACGCTCTGTAAGTTCCAACGTTTGTCACCTGGTGCTGGTTGTGGTGGCATGTAGTAGCCAAGTTCACGGCTAGGTGTCGTTGACGGTAGCATTTGGTAGCAAAAGTAGGAACTAGTTGAAATTGATCGTCTGCAGTCCTTACCCGAATTACAGCGGCTTCGGTGGCGTAGTTGGTAGCATGATGAACTGCTGTTTCCAAGATAGCGGGTTCAAACCCGGCCGAAGTCGTCGGATTTTTAAGAGCGTTAAAAATTCTTCAGTATGCCTTCCTTCGGAGTAAAGCCGGCGGTCCCATGTCGTAGATTTATGGCAAGTAAAAGATCCTTCCTCAGACTAAACTTGTGTGAAGCTAAAATTGTTAGGTTAGATTTCGTCGGAACGCTCTATCAAAGTTCCAACGTTCACCACTAGGTATCATTGATATCTGGTAGCGAAAGTTGGAACTACTTGAAATTAAACGGGACTTGTAGCTCACCCTAAGTGTGTCAGCTGGAAGTTGCTACTGACTCAGGCGAGCCGAACATGTCCTCGGACACTCCCGGCACTAAAATCCATACGATAAATAAATAATAACCTGAATTACAGATAACATACACTAATACAGCCATTAGCCACAATTAACAACGGATATCAGACAGATTCTACACACACCCAAAGTACATGGGGCTACATGACCGCATTGTCACAGCCCCTAAACTGAGAAACCAACCAACCAAACATAAAAATAGAACTAAACTAAAGAGATAGATTCATAAATAAATCACCATCAATAATAGATAAACATGCTTACGATTGAAAGCGCCAGCAGTATTATGTGATCGTTTGAAAATAAACCACGGCCCCTTTGAATGAAACCGAATAAAAAAAATTGAACGTGTACATGGCCTGTCCGTGTTGATGGCCTGGCTATTGAGTTAAACAAGGCCTTCTGTGTCAGTTACAGTTCAGGTATGATGCAACCGCTATTTAGAATACACAATTACACATGGCCCCCTCTAACACTCATAGGCAAGCGAAGCGTATTTCCACCCTCGAGCTCCGCTCGGGAAATGCAATCAATTTTTGTGACCCTCTCTACTCTGCTTGCTGTGTGCAAAACCTTTTTGTGTTGCTTCTGATTATGAATATGTGAGCTGTGATTATCATAGAAACAGTATTACACCAGGCACCGTGTTTTTGCGTGTGTAATAATACCCCTTTGTTGCCATTTATCACCGGTTTAACAATAGCCATCGTGTCTTTAAATGAATCAGAGCTTGCTGTAGCAGCGTTGCCACATACATGGCAACAAAAGCTCAGGCATTTTGCCGTGTTTAAAACGTACAAGAACATCTATCATCAACAACAAAAGGATGGGTGGGTGCATGTTTTATTCTTCCACTCTCCTCAGAAGCAAGAAGAATAATTATTATCATTATCATAATTTATTTTAATGTGACTAAGAGAAGCTTTTTCTCCTTCAGATTTATAACGTCCTCATATTTAGATGAAAAGTTTTGCAGTTAAGGTGTGAGAGAAATGGTGTCCTGTCTGAAGTGTGAAAGAGAGAGGCATGCCTGTTTAAAGTGTAACAGAATGACAGAAGAGTCCAGAAGAGGAGACACATATTGTGAGACATTTTAGGAATGTAGGCCAGTGGTCGTAACAAGAGAGAGAATTCGCGTCCCTTCTGAGCCTGCGAGTCCCTTATAGTCAGGGTCGGATTTAGAAGCTTGTTCACCCCGAGGTAGGATGGGGAGAGGGAAGAGGAGGTAGGAACTCTTATGGAATAAATTATTCAGTGTTTTCACTCGTAATAGTTTTGCCTTACGACACGATGAGTGCTGAACGAAATGATTTGTTTAACCTTCACGCCGTTGGTGACATCGCAACTACAGTAGTCGTTTGATCATTTACTTAAGGCACAGTATACAGGGTGTTACAAAAAGGTACGGCCAAACTTTCAGGAAACATTCCTCACACACAAAGAAAGAAAATATGATATGTGGACATGTGTCCGGAAACGCTTAATTTCCATGTTAGAGCTCATTTTATTACTTCTCTTCAAATCACATTAATCATGGAATGGAAACACACAGCAACAGAACGTACCAGCGTGACTTCAAACACTTTGTTACAAGAAATGTTCAAAATGTCCTCCGTTAGCGAGGATACATGCATCCACCCTCCGTCGCATAGAATCCCTGATGCGCTGATGCAGCCCTGGAGAATGGCGTATTGTATCACAGCCGTCCACAATACGAGCACGAAGAGTCTCTACATTTGGTACCGGGGTTGCGTAGACAAGAGCTTTCAAATGCCCCCATAAATGAAAGTCAAGAGGGTTGAGGTCAGGAGAGCGTGGAGGCCATGGAATTGGTCCGCCTCTACCAATCCATCGGTCACCGAATCTGTTGTTGAGAAGCGTACGAACACGTCGACTGAAATGTGCAGGAGCTCCATCGTGCTTGAACCACATGTTGTGTCGTACTTGTAAAGGCACATGTTCTAGCAGCACAGGTAGAGTATCCCGTATGAAATCATGATAACGTGCTCCATTGAGCGTAGGTGGAAGAACATGGGGCCTAATCAAGACATCACCAACAATTCCTGCCCAAACGTTCAGAGAAAATCTGTGTTGATGACGTGATTGCACAATTGCGTGCGGATTCTCGTCAGCCCACACATGTTGATTGTGAAAATTTACAATTTGATCACGTTGGAATGACGCCTCATCCGTAAAGAGAACAAAAACAATTGATAAGGGGCAGCACCAATTCACCTGTAAGCCGCTTGATAGCACCACTTATGGACAAACACATGATAAACAGCTGGGTGCTGAATGTATATTGTATGTACGGTAATTTATTTAACTCGATTACAACACACTAGCTCTCTTTATAATCAGATACCGTATTTAAGAAAATACATAACAAGAAAATAGAAAGTGTTAATATTACTGAGTTTTAATCCTAAGAAGTGTGTAATTTAATGTTAAACACCACATTCCTTCAGTCCTGTGGTGTCCCATTGTAATTGTATCGTAACGATGAAAGGTTATGATATGTTTTAAATGATTTAAATAACACGATATATTGAAAAGTGTGGGGGAAATGTGGTTGTTGTTTTGTGAATTAATGGATAGGTGTTTGAGGGACTGATATTTCATGGGTATTAAAACCAGAATCATTCGGTGTAACGTTTGATATTTGTATTTACCGCTCCATTGCCCGAGGAAACCGGACTGCTGGTATGTCCGGTGTGATAAGAACTGCTCAAAAAATTACCGCACAGATGTTGGTTTCCCACATTTCTGCTATTGGTTAAATTGCAACATTATATTTCTGAGTTGTTTTAAATAATTACAAGCAATGTTTTCTTCAGACAAAATCGACAGGCCGCACTCAATAATGAATATGGGTAGACTGCTCTCTTGCGGATACATGGTGAACCGTCGCTGTCATGCGTGCGTGCGTGCGGTGCTTTCGGTGACGGCCGTTTCAAAGCCACGACGAAAAAGTTACATGACAAAGGCCTGATGTGTCCATACTGTATATGATTACTATACTGTGCTTAAGGGTACCTCCCCATGGCTATCTAAACAATGTAAGTTCAACTCATCTTGAAAACCCGTTTCCTTGGAAACAATAACACGTAGATACCCAAACGTTGCTGGCAAAGAATTAGAGCCATCAGAAAGCACACTGAACCTCAGATAATAATAGAATTAATGTCTAGAGTATATTATTTTTTAAATAGAAATATGCATTAAATTTTGAGGAATTTTAAGCTTGAATGCAATTTTTGTATAAGACACCCAAAGATAATATTCCCAATTTTATAGGTGGTTCAGGGTCATTACAGAATATAAATACAGGATTAAAAGAACCTGTATTTAGCGACTACAGTAGTAATGAATCTCTCAACAATCTTGCCAATACAACGCTGGAAAGTTGGGTCACACAATCATACCATTTTAATCTATGCTAACCGTACTCCCCAAGCTAATCATTTGTCGAGTCGTCCCTCTGTAAGCGAACAATAAGAATCAACCCTCTTTAGAATTCCTTCTGCGACACAGTGCCAGGCAATTATTTATCTCCGCCAAAAGCCACGTGCTTAAATTACGTCTTCTAGATGAATATTGTAGGAATATTATGTTGTTGTTTGAGTCTTCAATCTTTTGACTGGTTTGATGCAGCTTTCCATTCCTCCCTGTTCTGAGCTAATCGTTCCATCTCTACATAACTACCACACCCTACATCCGAGGCAATCTGTTTAACATATTCCAACCTTGGTCTACCCCTACAGTTCTTGTCTTCAACCCTTCCTTCCATAACTAAGCTTGCTATTCGTGGGTGTCCTATTAAGTGTCCTACCAACCTATCTCTTCTCTTCATTAGCAGTCGCCAGATACAACTCTCCTCTCCCACTCGTCTTAAACCTCTTCATTTGTTACCCTATTTACCCATCTGATCTTCATCATTCTCCTGTAACACCACATTTCAAATGCTTCAATTCTCCTCTTTTCTGCTGCACCAATAGTCCAAGTATCACTTCCATAGAGCACCACGCTCCAGACAAAGGCTTCAAAAATGACTTCCTAATACCTGAATCTATATTCGATGTCAACAGTTTGGCAGAAATGCTTTCCTTGCCTGAGCCAACCTACTTTTTATATCCTCTTTGTTTCGTCCATCACTAGTTATTTTGCTTCCTAAGTAACAGAAGTCTCCTACTCCCTTTAGCTTTTCACCCGCCAATTTGATGTCCATGGAGGATTCAGATTTATTTCGGCTTCATTCCAATATTTTTGTTTTACATGTAATAATTTTCATCATGAATTCTTTCCTCAAGACGGAGTCCGTACCGTTCAAAAACACATTTAAATCCTCAGGCGAGTCAGCCTGAATACAGTAATTCCCTGATTATCCGCAACGAGTGCCGCGAAAAGTAGAATTGATTACGGAATCGGGGAAACAAGAGTGCGAGATGTTTCAAAGCAAAAAGACAAACTGTTGGTCTTTGTATCAGTGTCGGAGAGTGCTTCTGGGATCAAGAAAGAAATCTACTTATAATGAACTTGTCTCGGCGTTAGCTTGCCACGGTGGGTGAGTGGTTACCGTGTCGGACTACTAACCCCAAGCTTGCATGTTCGCTCCTGGCCGTGGTAAGTGTTTTTTTTTAAGGCTACACAAATCACGACATGCTTGTCATACGTTGTTGGCATGTTAAAGAACCCATTTGAATTCAGTAGGCCGTGTTCATAATGGCAAAATTATTAATCTCGGGATTTTCCCACAACACAAAAGTTCCTCCTTTCTCTACTAGAAAGCGCTATAGTGTCAAGGAGCTTATATATCTAACCTCCTAGACTTTCATAGCGTTCCAAGGAACGACTAAATTCGACATGCAGGCTGCCCTCTGCGTGTCAAATAACAAAGCTTGCACCCGGCTCCGAGGCCATACGATATTATTATTATTATTATTATTATTATTATTATTATTATTATAGTTTATTGTTTGACAACATTATCACGGCAAATACCGGCTACATTTTATATTACAGCCTGGTTCGGCCTTAGCAAGGAACCATCTCTATTGAGACAATTTCGTATACACTGTTCAGTTCACATTACTGTACATCCATGTCGTGCCCGCAGTCTTCACGAGTCTCCTTCATTTATAGGATGAGCTAAATTTCCATCTGAATCATCGAGCCTTGCTGAGTGTTCGGGCTGGGTATTGTCACCAAGGAACTTCCTGACAATATGGCAGGTGTTTAACAGAACTGCCTTCTGTAGTTCAATATATATCTGTGGATGCAGATTCAATATTAATAGACTACTGTGGCGAGTTTTGGGTATAACACCAGTACACGATACAATTATTGGGATTGTAGTCGCGTAGATATTTTAGTAGCAGCTGTTGTTTGGATGTTTTGAGTGTTGGGACATGAGTTATCTATCAGTAATGCCTCTCTGTGTTCTTTATTGATGACAATGATATCTGGCCGGTTGTTACTGACTGCAACACCTGTCACTACTCATCTTTCCCAGTAGAGCTTGTGTGTGGCATTTTCGAGTACTGCGGATGGTGTGTATTTCTAATAGGAGACGGAGCTTTGAAGAAGTTTTTACTTCAAGGCCAGTTTCTGGTGGATAATGTTGACAATTTGATCGTGTCGATGTTTGTAGTCAGTGTTGGCAAGGTGGGATCAATCTGCTATAATGTGTTGAATGGTCTCACTACATTTGCCACAGCGGCGACACTTCTCACTCTATGTTGCTGGCTCTTTGATGATAAATTTCCGATAGCTTCGAGTAGCAACAACTTGGCCTTGGATCAGGGGCGCCGAATCCATGGTCGAGGTCTAGCGACCGCTAGACCTGACGAGGGGGTGGGTCTCCCGGTCCCCTTGGGGGTGGGTTCCGTTGGGGGGTTACGGATAGAGGAGGAAAGGGAAGGAGAAGGAAAAGAGGAAAGGAAAGACGGGAGAGAGAAGAGAAGGGGAGAACTGTGCGAAATAATCTGTAAAAACGTAATTATTGGGGTAGGGGTCCGGTTTAACAAGGGGGGGGGGGTCCCACAGAACGAGAGGGGTGGGTGTCTGCTAGATCTGAAAAAAAAAGATTCGGCGCCACTGCCTTGGATAGCTATAACAAATCCCTCTGTTTCCGGGCTAGTACCTTACTTCAAGTCCCGCGGCACCTACCTCATCCCTTTCCCTAATACAGCTACACTCACTTCTTAAGTCATCACTAGGGACCAGATTCTTTGTGTTTTGTGTTGTTGTTTTTTCCTTGTTTTTTTTCTTTTGCTTTCGAATTTTACTTTGTATTTTTGGTTTGGATTTCTGCTTTTGTTTATGAATTCTGTTTTTTGCTTTGCGTTTTTGGTTTTGTGTTTTGATATTTGCTTTTGCTTTTGAATTTTGCTTTCTGTTTTGGTCATGCATTTAATTTCGCTTTTTTTTTGCTTTGTGCGGAGACCAAATAAGACCAGGGGCAGATAAGGAAGGAAGGAAGCTTGTAGTTTAACGTGACCGTTAATCTGTAGATCATAAGCCACGGGACCTCCTTTTTACGTGGAATCCGAACCACAGGACATGGCATTTCACTTCGAAAATCTCACATGCATTGACCGGGAATCGAACCCGGACCGCCTTGGTGAGAGGCATACAGGTAGACCGCTGAGCCACCACGCCCCGAGACCAGGGGCAGATCTAGGGGAGGGCAAGGAGACCGCCCAGGGCAACCAAGAACTACATTTTCCAACCACCCCGAGCCGAGAAAAAGTTACCTTACAAAAATGATAACAACTTTGTTTCTTGGACACACAAAATTTTGAAATTAATAAACCAGTTATACAACATTCCAATGTAAATTGTGTTAAAATGTGGATTCGATCTGATGACGGGTTTGTGAGATAATAATTCTTAAATGTGACGCATGGTTGAAACACGCTTAAAAACGTGCACTTTCTGTGTTCCAACTGCGATAAAAAATATTAAAATATAAATTAAAAATTCCAAACCTACATGAACTAACGTAAAATAGAATGAAAAAAATGATGATGTTATTGGATGTTATGTAGGTCTATTGGTTACTTCACAAACAACCTTCAAACTCGAGTACACATAATATTTTGGTCGACAGTAAGCCCGATCGAGTCGATCCACTCATGGTTGATTATTATTATCGAAGACGGAGATCGATTGAGCAGAGCTCTGGTCGTAACGTGGGTTGATCACATGATAGCTGTAGAATGACGTCACGAGCGGAAGGGTAGATCTATGACAAGGCCATGGAAGTGTCTGGAAATATATTTGAAATTATCGCCCAAGAAACTCCGTATTTGAAATTTTAACACAATTGTTTTATTATTATTATTCGAGATTAATTACATAATCCACCGCGGGACGAAATATAATGGAAGAAGATTTATTAATTGAGAAGGTCGCTTGAATCTAGAGTCCGAACTGACATCTGGGATGGACTGACAGTTTGCTGACGAACAGTTGTTGTTGAGAGCTGTTGCTCGATAGTGATCGTGAGTTGTTCTTGACAATAATTCTTGTCACGAGTGCGTGGAAAGTGGTCGCTTTTGATGAGAGTGTGATCTCGGATTGCACGAGAAAATCGTAAGTTTTCGCAATACAGTGACTGTGATCTATATCAGAACAGTGTGTATGATTAACGTAACCGAACGTACGGCGGACTAATAATCCACTAGTGATAAAAACCTGTAGACGAAGTTTTTTTTTTTTTTCAAATTTCATTTGATCTGTGGTTAATTTGAGTTAGTGGACATTGAACGTACAAACGTAAGAAGCCGAAAGTTAGTGTGATTGGCTACGCCGATAGCATACCAGTTAGGGAGCCGATTGGAGACGAGACGGATATGGACCTTAAGATGGCTGGAATTGAACGGACGGAATAGGTAAGCTGGAAAGACCCGTTTACTTCGAACCTAGTACAACACAACAAAATGTGAGTCCAGGTTATATTACTATGTAGATTTGACCTTGTACATGTGGTGTGGGGTTGGCATAGTTTTAAAAGACCGAACGATTATGCACAGTTTACAGTACAGTAGCTAGGTAGTGAAGGAATTATTTTATTTGTTAATTATGTAAGTATTATTTCACGTCGAGCTGAAGACGTATTATTAATGCTTTAGTTAAATCGTGCACAATGTGAGCTCGCGAACCAGCCTTGCTTGTGCGAGTCTAGCCCTGAACATGTGTTTCAGAATGCACTAGTAGAAACCAGAACTCGTTTCATTTGTCACCACTGCAGAGATGAGACATTTAAAACTGTACCACATTTTATAACGTGATGAAGCTATGATTTTGAACATGTAAAAGACAATGAGGCATGGTTTTCTGTAGGCAGGCTGAATTAAACAGGCTTGTACACAGCTGTTTTATATCGAAGGAAAGGAAATGTATAATTTATGACGTCTGACGACTGCTTAACGTTTCATGCAGATTGGCTTAGTTCGTAGGAGGTTTGAGTTCATAATTTTCATAATGCAAGCTATAAGATTATGTTAATTGGAAAGTTTAATGCATTCAGTGATGGTTAATAAGTGTGATTATTACAGTATTAATTCAAGGAAGATGACTGTTTCTATTTCACATACGATTAGATACATTCCTAGATCTTATTTACGATGAATTTTGTGCAACGCTGTTGAGTGACTTATATTTGGAGCACAGTGAAGGTGCCAGATAATGAGTGAGCTGTATTAGCAGCGTTTTGAGGTTTATTGCACCTTTTTTGGGTGATGTTATTGTATTAGTGTAAGCAGAGTCTGCACGTGATTGAAGAGTACGATTATACTCTATTTGAAGAGAGAACTTTATTGTGTGAGCGATACACATGTCTGTGTATGGTTGTGTTAGGTGATGCTTACTACGAGTTTCAACGATCTAATAATCATTAAACTAGGAATAAATGAAAATGAAAATCCACACCTGCTTCCAGTCTCCGACCGGGTCAGGAATGGAATGGATGAAGCCCCCATCTAGCGGTGAGGATATGAACTGTGCCGGCTGCCAAGGCCTGACGCACTCCTATGGGACAATGATTAAATGACTGACAGATGAAATGATAGTGGAGAGTGTTGCTGTAATTAAATTTTGACAGGGAAAACCGAAGTACCCGGAGAAAAACTTGTCTGCCTCCGGTTTGTCCAGCACAGATCTCACATGGAGTGACCGGGATTTGAACCTCGGACCCAGCGGTGAGAGGTCGGCGTGCTGCCGCCTAAGCCACGGAGGCTTCCAAACTAGGAATAAATAAGAACAAATAATAAAGCGTTTTAATAATAATGTTTGAAATAGAATTTTGCATTAAATGGAAACTTAATAATCACGTGACAACTAGAACGCTGAATAATTAGCCTAAATGGGTTTCTTTCTTATGAGAGAAAGGCGTCACGAGGGGAATAGAAATGGATTCCTCGCATTTCTATGCTAATCTAGACTAGGATTTTCACCATTTTTGAGACGACAGTTACCACAACGTGAGATTTGTGTAGAACCACGATTGTGTGTAATAATGTGATATCAGACATGAAAAGTAACTTCATGCTTACACCGATATAACTTTTTCACCAGAATAGATGACAGTGTATCACAAACAGTGATATGCCTGAAAGTACGCAGGAGGGTATTCTTGTTGCTCATATTTGTGTGTGTGTGTTGTTTTTTATGGGTCCAGTTTGACTCGTGCATAGCGTAGACTTTGCATACCATTAGTTTTGAATTTTCTTTTCTTGTTCGACGCTTATCGTCAACTTAACGTAAAACTTAATTTCATATCAGGACTTAGCTTAGATGCACGTATCGTAAATAGTAAATGTCGGACGTGATACCACCCTAAATTCGTATACTTATCCGTGCTATGATTAAATGTAACTTGATTTATTGTAGAGGTGTGAGATTTTATTTGCAGTAGGACCAGGTGTAATTATTATTATTATTATTATTATTATTATTATTGGAGCTTATATGCTTTCACGGCCGGCGTTCATAATTAAGTAAAAGTTTTTCAGGCTTGTAGGCCGTAGTCCAGACAGGATATCTCCCGACGTTTCACCGGAAACTGCGGCATTATTCCACGGAACCCTTGATAATGCCGGACGCAGTTTCCGGTGAAACGTCGGGAGATATCCTGTCTGGACCACGGCCTACAAGCCTGAAAATCTTGTACTTAATTATTATTATTATTATTATTATTATTATTATTATTATTATTCAATGGGATTGTATTTTGCATATGATAAAATATTTTTGTGTCACGATTCCTAGCTTGGATTTTGATTTCTTCTGTAAGTAGAATTTCTTAAAGGGATTTTTAGGGAATAGTTAGCCGATGCGTAATCATGAATTTAGATGACCGTAGGTTAAAGTAGGGTGGAATAGCCACCGGAACCCTTAAAAGAATTAGGCTAGGGATCTGATTTCTGAATAAACGCAAGTAATTTCTTCTTTTTTTTTCCTCTGGACGTGTTCTTGGGGCTAGTTCAGTCACCCCGTACCCGTTCTCCTAACCATACTCCCTGGGACAGCAGTCTCGTGCCGAGCTGGTCAAATGAACACGTCTTATCCTCTCTAACCTATGCGTCTTTTAGAAAGGGACCTCGTGTGGGCTGGATTCAGTCCCCAGTTCTCACGATATCCCGGCACAACGGTCACAGTACCTACTCCAAACGTTTAACAATCCAAAAATTGGCTTTTTTTTAAATAAAAATGTCATCAAATTAGTTTTTTTAATAACATTTGACTCGGGAACGGGGGGGAATGATCCCCCTAATTACCCCCATACTTACACCACTAATACTCATGGGTATATTAACCATAATAATCCTAAGAAGCTAAAATGGAAGGCCAACCCGAACTTATTGCGACTGTATTTCATGGAATATAAATTGCTTCCAGAATATACAATTGAAGAGTCTTAATAAGCCCTTAAATGATTATGTATATTTATGAATCGCTTTGAAAGAGTTCTTAATAGCTTAACAGCCGAAATAATGTAAATCTTTCAGTTAGAGTGTCTGTTAAGCTATTCAGAACTTGAAGTTTCGGTTGGATCTTTCTAATTGAAATTAACGGAAAAGTTAAACTTGAAAGCATTTAAATTAATTCACTCTTTTAAAAGAAGGGGGAATGAGGAGAGAGATAGAGAAAGGAACGCTTTTATTGAATTGGCACATTTCATAAATAATTTAAATTAACAACATCATAACATTGGTCGTTCGATATGCATTTTAAACCAATAAAGAAAACATCAAAAGAATCCCCCGGTAGAGTGTAGTAACGGTTTTACAAGAAAGTGCAGTAGCAGTAGATATTGAAATTCCTTGCTTTGTTTTCCTTTGTTTTTATTTGTCGAGCAAAACAAAACATCTGAAGAGCAGCTGCAATCGTTAATGAGCCGGAGGCCATGTTTTAATTACAGTTCCCAGAGGAATGGAGAAGGATGGAAGATGCACAGCCTTCTGTACTGAGGTTAACCTATTGATGTGAAATGAAAGTAGCGTGTCTGTATTATACGTACCACGTCGCCATTTTATTGCCAATATGGGGATGTTATTAGAGGTACATACGTTGGCTGAGAAGTTTAATTGTAATTGGTTTAATATTGAATATTGGAAAATGGTGATTTTGAGTAATGAAATCCGAACGCAGTAACTACGTGTGTTAGAATGTAAGGCCATGGGGCCAGGGTTACTGACTTGGAAGACGAGTGGGTTCAAACCTCGCCTTCGGAAGTCCTTGAAATAGCTTTCCATGGTTTCCCGTTTCCAACTCCAGAAAAATGACCAACGATACCTTCAAAAACGCCATGGCTGCATCCTTCCAAACCTTATTTCCTCCGATTCAATCCTCATTTAACTGCTGTTATGAGTTTAGCGTCAGGCATGGCATCCAACCATAAAACCTTCATCCGTGACCACTTAGAAACGGGAATAATGAGAGATATTAATACTTAGTGTGTTGTTTATTCGTTGAGGGGCTTTGCGACATAGTTTTTGATGTAACCCCGTGTACATGGGTGTGTGTGGATTCTGGTTGGTGGTTGGTTCTTAAGTTCATGGGCTGCGACAACGCGGTCATCTAGCCCCGTGTACTTTGGGTGTGTGTAGAATCTGTCTGATAACCGGTGTTAATTGTGATGACTGTATTAATGTGTGTTATCTGTTTTTTTTTAAATTTAAGTACAGACTGCAACTTAAAATTTTTCAAATAGTTCCTACTTTTGCCGCCAAGCACCACCGTCAACGACTACTAGGCCAAGTTCAGAAATTAGCTACTAGACGTCATCGCAGTCGACTCTTGGCAACGAACGTAGAAACCTATGAGCGTTGTTTACATTCTTAGCCTATCCAATTTAGCTTCACACAGGTGTAATTAGTGGAAGGTTCTTTAACATGCCATAAATCTATGATATGGGACCGCCGGCCTTACTTCCCCTCCGAAGGAAGGCATACTGAGGGATTTTTAATGCTCTTAAAAAATCCGACGGCTTCAGCCGGGTTTGAACCCCCTATCTTGGACATAGAAGCCCAGCATGCTACCGACTACGCCACCGAAGCCGCTTTGTGTGTTTATTAACCTATGTCATTGTGATGGCCTTACAAGTATTTGTAATTGGGGCTAGAATTTGGGGCAGGAGGCAGCCGTGGCCTTAATTTAGGTACCATCCGGGCATTTTCCTGGAATGGGTATGTGGAAACCACTTTCAGGATGGCTGAGGTGTGAACCAAGCCCATCTCTTTTCAGTTCTACCTTTCTAGGATGGGTGTTTTAAACGAATATTTCTTTGTATTCGAAGAAAACACTGGATTAACTCACAGACATTTTGGAAAGTGTTTTCTTTTTCTGGGCGTTTTAGGATGAACAGGCCCCAGAGCTGTCCCTTCCTCTTGTCTGTCCTGGATCGTTGCTGCTATTTTAAGTAGTCGATCAGCGGCTTCGGAGGCGTAGTTGGTAGCATGCTGAGTTTCTATGCCCAAGATCGCGGGTTCAAACCCGGCCGACGTGTTCGGATAATTAAGAGCGTTAAAAATCCCTCAGTATGCCTTCCTTCGGAGGAGAACAAAATTGTATGGCATGCAAAAGAACCTTCCACTAACTACAATTGTGTGAAGCTAAAATGTGTAGGTTAGATTTGATTAACGCTCTATAACTTCCAACGTCTGCCACCAGGTGCCAGTTGCTGTGGCATCTGGTAGCCAAGTTCGCTGCATTTGGTAACAAAAATAGGAACTACAGTACTTGAATTTGATCGTCTGGAGTCCTTCCCTGAATTGCAGATAACACACACTAATACAGCCATCACAATTAACACCGGTTATCAGACAGATTCTACACACACCCAAAGTACACGGGGCTACATGACCGCGTTGTCGCAGCCCCTAAACTGAGGAACAAACCATCAACTATTCGATCAGCGATCTAAGGCAGAGCATTATAATTCTAAAGGGATCCAGTAGATAATGAGTCCCTTAACATGCATTCCATGCAGCAATGAGGCTCTCGTATGCATTAATTGGCGCCAATCCGAACTCTCCAACCCCCTCCCCCACCGATATCATCTTGCATAATCCTCTTACAGTTGGTTCGCTCTTACACGCACCAGCCGGGGATTTCCCGCCGACATAGGCCTATACTCTACCAGCTTCCTGCATTAAGACGAGAAACACTGGGTATTGAGAGTTTTGCCAACTTAAAAAGTTTCCCAGAGGCAAGGGTGTGCTTGGTGGGGGTACACCTGGAGATGGCCGCCTTCCTTATTCTGAAGGTACGTATTCATACTCTGCTCTCAATAGCAGTGGCACCCGTTAATAATGTTGCAGTGTTGAACATCGACCAGATTAATTCAAGAAAAACAATTAATACCGTAATCATATTTTTTGTAAAAAATAAGCTGTACATTTCCTTTTATATGTATAGGAATTCATAATTCTGTTCTCTAATACAAGGTGCGTTCAAAAAGTAACGAGCCGGAGGCATAATTACAGAAACCAGTAACTATATGTTAGAAGTATTGGTCCTGGCTGATGAGGCACTTGTCCCACTGTGACACGAGGCGGTGAATGGCTGTCTCAGAAAATTCCCTGGGCTACGATGTGTACCAGTTCCGCACGTACAGCTGGACGTCGGTGTCCGAGGTGAATCGTTGGCCCCGCAGAGCCCTTTTCAGGGGACCAAACATTGCGTAGTCACAGGGAGAGAGGTCTGGACTGTATGTAGGGTGGCCGAGAACCTCCCATTTCAATTTCTGCAGGAGTGCCGCGACTGTGTTGGCCGTAGGAGGTCGTGCATTGTCGTGGAGCGACCACTGCGGCTATGGCGTTCACTGTCACTCGGCGGTCCTAGGTAATGAGTGCATCAACCAGCTGAACGTCGTCATCGGTAATGCACGAGGGTGCCCTAGACCGGGCATCATCGGCTAACGACACCCGTCCTTCCCTGAAGCGCTTGTGCCACGCCTTGACCCTTCCAAGGGACATAGCAGTGTTCACCGTACACTTGTGACATTCGGCGATGAATGTCCGTTCCCCCAACTCCTTCCGCTGTCATGAACCGAACTACACCTCTTTGCTCTTCGGTTGACGCCTCCATGTCACTGTTTGCAATGCGACTGGCAGCGTTGGACGATTGATGCATGCTGTTGCTCGCTTTGTATCGTCACGTGACGTGCACGCGTGCCCTCTAGCGATGGGCTGTGACCTTCCACGCTCTGGTCAGAACCACACGTCGTTACACACGCCACGATTAGCCGATGTCATTGGTTTAGGGATCCAGCCTCCGGCTCGTTACTTTTTGAACGCACCTTATAATTCAGGAAATCTTATAGTAAGTTACTGTGAACTGAGCGTGAAAGCGAAGCTCGCCAACTGACTAGGAGCGCTCGTCCGTTTGGTCGTTGCCAGCCCCAAGCACCGACCAGATCTCAATAGTGAAGGGTATGGCAGAGATGTTAGACCGAGTAAGTCCTATCCCAACAGTTAACTCGGCTGGTCGTTGCCCACCGATTGCAACAAGGGAGCCGAGGCGGGTATAGAGACATCCGTGATGCCCCGTCAACTGCCTTGCAATCTAATTTGCGCTTTCTTGTATATACAACTTTCGTTTTGTTCTCGTGAAGGTTATCATGTAGACTAACTTTTTAAAAAAAATCGAGTTTACCCTCCGGGGTGGTGGCTCCCACTGACTCGGGGAGGGAACTCACACCTACCGCCTTTTCAGGCAGTGTCCTAGAGCTGGGAACATCTGGTCGGAGTGGATACAACTGGTGAGGTGTGATCAGCACCTGGCCCAGGTGGCCTGACGTGCAAAGCGATCAGTGGCCTCATGAGGGGAGGGATTGGAAGGATAGGATGGATAGGCAAGGAAAAGGAAAGGAGGCGTCCGTGGCCTTACAGTAGGGACCATCCCGGTATTTGCCTGAAGACGACGTGGGAAACCAAGGAAAACCACTTCGAGGATGGTTGATGTGGGAATCGAACCCTCTCTACGCATTTAGACCACCCGAGACTGAGTAGACCCCGTTCTAGTCCTCATAGCACTTCTCAAATTTCGTGGCACAGCCGGGAATCGAACCCAAGACCTCCGGGGCGGCAGTTAACCACGCTGACCGCTACGCTACGGAGGCGACTAGACTACAGTAACTTATAATCCATTTAATGCAATGGCAATTTGATGTTCTCTGAAATGCGTTTTACTGCGCAATTGAGTACAGTTTTCTCTGATATCAAGCCGTCTTTTACCCTAACCCCCATCCCCCCTAAATGAAAAAAGTGCAACACCCTGAAATTGATCCGCCAGCCGCCACTGCGCAATAGCATAGTTGGTGGTTTTTGCAGGATAAATGAACATCGACATTAATTAGGTATTATCGTGTTGGGAGCCATTTTACAGTGTTGTCTTAGTAATCGAAATGTAATGTTTTTTAGTCTGTCACCACGTTTCTACCCAATTGTCAAAGGTAAGGCCGGGAAGTTCATGCACTATCCAATAAATAAATATGCATAACGTTTCAAACAAGAAGTTCCGTGACGAACAAAAGAGCCTACTTTTCTTAGAATTTAAGATTCATGCCAATGATTAATCTATATGGACCTATCTAGAATAATGACGAAATTAAGTTGGTAATATCGAAATGTCTAATTAGTTCGAAATACAGTATTCCTGGCATAATGTAGCCTAATAGAGCACTACAGTTGGCAGCCCTGGTGACTAAATATATTCTTAGTTCCATTCCATTAAGGTACAGAATACAAAATTTGGTTGAAGTCCAATGTATAGCATGGACGTTACATGCTGTTAGACATTGGATCTAACAGACCTGGTAAAATCATGTTGGCAACAATGTCATGCATGTATTGGTGAAAAATGATCTGAAATAATATTATCTATTGTGCCAATTTTCAATGAAATCCATTAGTTAGTATAGAAGTTACATGCATTTTAAAATTGGACCTATCAGCAGGCTTAGAATCATGTTGGCAGCACTGGCGTAGGCCTATATTAGTTACTCCAAATTAATCTAGAATGCCAGGTACTATACGTGTGCAAAGTTTAGAGCTATTGGCTTGCATACTTTCTGATATATTGATATTAGTGTAACAAAAAATAGAGACAGCATTTATTAAAAGTTGGCAGCCCTGGTTGCTCTTAAGAATACGCTTAGTCATATCTTTTTATGTACACATAGTACATACGAAGTTTGGTTGAATTCCAATTGATAGTGTAGAAGTTATATGCATTTAAAAATTGAACCTATCAGCAGAGTTAGAATCATTTTGGTACAACTGTCATATATGGCCTGCTGGAAATTAAACTGAAATATTATCTATACGTGTGCCAATTTTGAAATAGCTCCCATGCATACCTTCGAAGATATCCAACATGGAGCTCAAATTTCAATTGCGATTTTTAACAGTTGGTAGCACTGACATAATTTTCAAATACGGCATTGAGATATTCAGGTATAGATCTTACTAATACCAAATTTTGTGTGTATAGCTGCAGCCGTTGACGAGTTCATATGGGGGGGGGGGGGGGACACGCACACAGACAGACAGGCACAAATTTGCCCAGATCGATCTCATAGGTCCACTTTTTCCTCATTTTTTCAAAATGTGAAAAGTAGGCTAAAAATATGCACTATGACATAACTACGCCAATTACGATCACTCCGTATTCTTTAGCGTTTCTATTTTGAATTATTTTTCGTATGGCTTTTAGTGCCGGGAGTGTCCGCGGACATGTTCGACTCGCTAGGGGCTGTAGCTGCTTCCAGCGGACACACTTACGCTACCAGATGTCACTGATACCTAGTGGTGAACGTTGGAACTTTGATAGAGCGTTTCAACGAAATCTAACCGAGAAATTTAGCTTCACACAAGTTTAGTCTGTGGGAGGATCTTTTACATGCCGTAAATCTATGACACGGAACCGCTGGCTTTACTTCCCCTCCGAAGGAAGGCATAATGAAGGATTTTAACGCTCTTAACAAATCCGATGACTTCGGTCGGGTTTGAACCCACTAAATTGGGCACAGCAGTTCAGCATGCTACCAACTACGCCACCGAAGACGCTACATTTTTATGTTTGATAAATACAGCTCGGTTTATGATATAAACAAGCATCGCACCCAGGCTTCCCCCAGTATCTTTAACGGTTTACCCAGCGTAAAATTAAAAGGCACACGGACGGCAGGTTTTTCTTCGACTCGATTCACTGAAATCGTTACTGTTCGGCTTCCTTTGATCATAAATGAATGTTTGTCTATAGAAACCCTCCAGTTTCAACCAAGCAAGCAAGGTGAATAGACGTGCAGTGAAGTGTAAGGAAGAATGGGAATCGCTATTCAGCAGTACCGGGCGGTCATCGGCCGCTGGCAGGCTAGAGTGAAGTGCGATTTCGGTGTCGGGAAGGTGATAGTGGGCAACGTCACTGAACAGATGGGGGTTTTGGCGATGGGGATGGTAGCGCTGGTTGTGGCGACGCTACTATTAATTGGAGGAGTGGGGTCAAACCCAGGGCCTGGTCAGCTGGGATGGCAAGAAATGGAAAAAATAAGGGAAATTGTAAAGGAAGTGTCACAAAATGACCAGATCCGGGACATTCTTCGTGAGCAATGTAAGGAATTCAAGGAGATGAAGACATGTATAAGAGAAGAGATGGGAATAGTGACAGAAAGGCTGACTGAGAATAGTGGAGAGATAAAAGACCTAAGAGAAAAGGTTAAGATATTAGAGGTGGAGGTAAATGAATTAAGGAAGGCCAAGCTGGATGAGAGAAAGAAAAACGTCTTCATTTACGGAATAAAGGAAGATGCGAAGGAAAGCACCGAGGATCTAACATCCAAGGTGCTCCGAGTGATTAGTGAAGGCATGCGGATAAACATTGGAGTCTCAGAGATTGACAATGTGACCAGGATAGGCCGGGGAAGGGGCACGAGGCCCGTGAAAGTGTCATTAGTTTCTTCGCTGATGGCTCACAGAATTCTGGCGAACACAAAAAACCTGAAAGGGGAGAGGATATGGGTAAGGAGAGAAATGAGTAAAGAAGAGGCAAGCGAGCAACGGACCTTGCAGTTTCATTTAAGGAAGGCAAGAAACTCCGGTCTGAAGGCTTATGTAAAAGGCAATAGACTGGCGGTTAGCGGCAACAACTGGGATCGGATTTGGACAGTGGCACAACTCCAGGATATGGAGAAGCAACAACAACAGGAGACAGTCAGACCTAGCAACCAGGTGGAAGCAGCTGCCGGTTCAGAGGGAAGTGCGGTGATGATTCAACAGAGAGCATCGACCTCCAAGTCCAACACGGAAGTGGTGCGAGCAGGATCGACTAACGTCAGCGCCAGGAACACCGGACAAGTGCGTGGTTTGCAGAAAGGTGAGACTGTCAAACAACGAGTTACTAGTCTAAAAGAACTATGGGGGCAAGAAAACCTTGACAGAGCAGTTTAATGTGGAGAAGGAGGTCATTTCTTCTCCAGGTGGCAGTATACTAGAGCTAGAGAAAGCTAGAGTTACTAGAAGTAAAGCTACCGCCAGCGAAGAGGGTAGGGGTAAAAAATAACTAAACTGGAATATTGCTAGCGTAAATATAGAGGTTTTTTTTTTAATAAGAGAGGGAACGATGTAGTTTTGACCCTAATAGAAGATATGCAGATTGTAGGATTTGTTGAGAGTTGGCTCCCTGTAGGTTGCGAGGTTAAAATAGATGGCTTCAATATATATACAAAACCTAAGATTAGGAAAGCTCGTACAGGTAGGTTCCCGGGAGGAATTGTTGTTTTAATTAAAGAAGAGGTGAGGGAATTATCAGAATTTATTAGTCCAGAACTGGAAGAAGTAGTGTGGGTAAAAGCAGATATTAGGGGGAGGGGGAAAGGAACGGTATGTTTCGGCTTTGTCTACAACCCTCCGGAGAATTCCCCGTATGCAAGAGAAAGCATTTTCGATGAGTTAGCTATTGAAATAAACAGAATTCAAAATACATATGAAGAGGCAGAGATTGTGCTTTTAGGGGACTTCAATGCGAGGCTTGCAGACAGAAAGCCCCTTTACAGCAAGGGGGTTGCCGAGGCCGTATGTGGGGATAGGCACAGCAAAGACAAGGAATGTAATAAGAACGGAGAAAAGATTTTGGAACTATGTGGTGCAGAAGAGCTATATATATTAAATGGTGTCTGTGTGGGGGATGAAGAAGGTAACCTGACGTATATAACGGAGATTGGAGGAAGTGTAATAGATTTAGCAATATGTTCCAGAGGAGCACTAGCCCTAATTAAGAGGTTCACTGTTGAAGAATGGGGGGAATCACACCACCTACCAATTGTCGTCAACATGCAGGGAGCGGTGACAAAATCAAAAGGGAACCCACAAGTTAAAGCTATAGAGAGAAAAGTAAATAGATTCAGATGGAGGGAGGAAAACTGCAGAGAGTTCCAGAACTACTTCCAGGGAGAAAATTTTGAGCTGATAAAAGTAGGGATAAGTTTAATGATCAGTAATGATGAAATTGAAGGGGTAATACGTATGATTGAGAATGCAATTATGATGGCCGGGCGGAAAATGCGCGTGAAGGCTAGAGGAAAATTAGGGAGAATTAAAGGATGGTACGATGAATCTTGTAGAAGGAAGAAAACCGAAGTTATTAGGGCACTGAAGTTATACAAGAGAGGAGGGGATGATACGAGGAAAGTAGAATTTTGTCGTCTAAGGAAAGAATATAGGGAACTGCTCAGTAAAATGAAAGATGAATGGCAGGGTAAGGAAGCTGCAGCTCTAAATAAGGATTCTAAAGCTAACGACTGTAGCAAAGTGTGGAGCAGGATAAATTCTTACTGTAGGGGGAGCAGAAGTGGTGGGGGGAGCTCTATTAGTGATGAAGTATGGATTGCATATTATGAGAATCTGTTAAATGCTGAAGATAATTGGAGGAAGAGGGATGAGTTTGGCGTCCCGAGGGGGCTGGAGGCCACTCTGCCTATGCTGGACCAAGTCATATCGATAGAGGAAATTAAGGGAGTAATAGCAAAGAGTAAAGGAGGGAAGTCAGGTGCTATTTCGGGGATAACAAATGAATGTTGGCAAGAGTTGAGTAACAATAGGTTCATGATGGACAGCTTGGTAAAAATCTTTAACAAAATCTTTGAAGGAGGTAGATTTTCGAGGGCGTGGCAGGAGGGGATAATTTGTCCAATATATAAGAAGCGTGGGGACAAACTAGACCCAGGCAACTATAGAGGCATAACTTTGCTTGATAATTTGAGCAAAATGTACACCGGGGTCTTATCCAAGCGTTTAATAGCATGGGCAGAGGGCTGTTCGGTGTTCTCGAGACTCCAGACAGGGTTCAGAAAAGGGATGAGAACCAGTGACAATATAATGGTGGTTAAAACGGTGATGGACAAGTACATAAGAAGGAAAAGAGGTAAGCTGTATATCACAGCTATTGATTTGGAGAAGGCGTTTGATTCAGTGAGCAGGGGAGCTGTCATGGCTAAGCTGGGGAAAATCGGGGTGTCACATAAAATGATACGAGCCATTGAGAATGTTTATTCCGAAATGAAATGTGCAATTAAAACTAAAGATGATGTAATTGTAGGAGAGATAACGTCTAATATAGGATTAAAACAGGGATGCAAATTATCCCCGGTGCTTTTTTTGCTATTTATCAACGATATTTTCGATTCAAAGGGCTTTGAGCAACGGTCCAACCCTTGCTTGGACAATTATGATATCCCGGGCCTAGCTTTTGCTGATGACATCCTTCTGCTTGCTCTAACACCCTATAATATGCAATATAGTATTGACGATATTGTGAGATACTGTGAGGACTGGAACTTAAAAATTAACCCGAGTAAGACCAAAGTTATGGTCTGCAAAAAGGGAGTTAAACTGGCTAAGAACGAAAAGTGGGTCATGTATGGGTCGCAGTTAGAGACGGTGAAAAAACTTGAGTATCTAGGGACGATAATGGCGAGCAATGGTAAATGGACCGAACAAATTAAAAGGGCAAAATCGAAAGGGCTAGCGGCATTGGCGAATGTTAAAGTGTTAGAGCGTAGGTTACCGAATCTTGACTACAAAGTGTATAAGAATGTGTTCAACGCACTCATCGTTTCAAGAGCACTCTATGGAGTGGAAGAATGGGGTTTAGAGGAAGGAACGAAAACCCTGGACAGTATTGTAAGTAGGTTTGCCAAGATAATTTTGGGGCTACCTAGTTGCTCGGCGAATTGTGGAGCGAGAATGTTGTGTGAGGATGTAAGCATTAGACAACATATCATAAAAAAGGTCATAAAGTCTTGGATTCGTTTAAAAGCAGGTGGAGGGGGGGGGGGGGAATGCTTAAGGTAGCCTACCTGCACCAAATGAAGCATCAGCAAGAGGGCTACTGGGTGGACGGGGTAAGAAGTGTACTGGAAAGATTAGGAATGGGTTATCTATGGGATAGGGACTTACAAAGAGAGGAAGGTGGGGTGTGCAAAAAAGTGTGTAGAAGGGTTAATGACGTAGAGTTGCAGGTGCTAAGAGAAGAGTGCACCAGTAGGAGAACCTTAACGGAGTTCTGCGAAATAAGGAACTTTATGAGCATAAAGCCTCAATGCCTACTGAAAAGAGAAATGAGAGGGATAATTTGGTGGTTAATGGGGGTGTATAAGAACAAAGCGTTGAGAGATGTAGGAAAAGAGGACATTTGCCTGTTTTGTGGGAAGGTTATGGGTGCAGCGCACCTGATCAGGGAATGCAAGGAAATTAAAATGATAAGAGAAAAGTTTGTAGACAAAGCAGATCTAAACAGAATAGAAAATGAAAATTAGTATCACACTTTAATTAAATTACTAAAAAGGGAATGGGGGAAAGCAGGTTAATTAGCAAAATATTTTAATACCATCAGGGCAATGTGGAATAAGAAAGCGTCGGACGAGATTATGAACAAAGATGCATGTAAATTAAGCATTCAAGTACAGGAGACGGCTTCCTAAGCTATAAATCTTGTTAAAGCCTAGGAGAGCCTATCTGTATTAACTAGGTAGCCTATACGATTACTACAGTACAGCCACATATTGCTGTCTGTTGATTTTTCCTGTGAGTTTGATGTTTTTTTTTTTTTTCCTTACTACAAAACTTATCAGACTCTTACAGTCAGTAAGGGCTCGACAGGGAAATAAAAGTAATTATTTCTGTGATGTGTCTCCCATGGAGAACTGTCTAAAAATGAAGAACACTGTGTCCACATTTATGATTAAGAAAGAACTTTGTGCAGTCTCCATCAGAAAAGTTGCCCAGTGATATTGTGAATGAAGATAACTACTGCAAAGCATTATTTAGTTTTGAAATAACGAGGAAGCTATGAAATGCCGAATGAACATCTGGTTTAATTATCTAACGCCATACTGGAAATTTATGTTATCTATGTGTTTATTGTCTGTATGTCACGATATGACTCTCTGAGTTAAAGTGTCAATTAACAAGTAGATTTGGTACTATAGAAACCTTCCTCGAGAAATCCTTTGCAGAACAGTGAAAACCGCATCAAAATCAATTCAGTGGTTCTCGAGATTACTCGTTACATCCAAGAATCGGGGACTTTGTTTTATACAGAGAGGTTAGTTTGGAAGTATCGGAGACCCTCGCTAGCCCACTCGCCCGCGGCGCGATCCTGTCTCCCGCCACGCACTTTGCCGTTATGCGGCGCCCGCATGGCACTGAGCCATTGAGTATAGGAATTTGTACTTACCTAGTTCACAGCTGGTGCTGAAAATGTTCCGCCATTCACTGCTACACATCGCTGGCACCTTTTTATGAAACTGGCATGTACTCTCTGAAGTTCATCAGCACCGATTGACTGTATTTCAGCTGTAATATAGTCTTTAAGCTCATTTATAGTGGAGGATTTCTCGCATACACTCTAGTTTTAAGCGTCCCCCACAAATAAGTCACATGGTGATGAGTCTGGGCTTCGCGGGGCCCACACGTTCCGACTTATAATCCTAGTACCAAAAATGCGACGCAATTCTGTCATGGATGCTTCGTCAATGTGAGCAGTGACAGAATCTTGTTGAAAATAAGTTGACAATCGCTCTCCGTAAGTCAGTTCGTCAAAAAATTGGTCAAGGATCACATTGAAGTACAAATTTAAGTACAAATTCCTATACTCAATGACTCAATGCCGCGCCAGCGCCACATAACGGCAAAGTGCCTGGCGGTAGACTGGCTCGCGCCGCGGGCTAGCGAGGGTCTCCGATACATTCAAACTAACCTCTCTGTACTATGTAGAGATGTGGGGATCACATTTATTTTTCAGGAGGGCCATTTTGAGATATTGTCATTCTTTTGAGAGTGTGTTTCTTTGGCACTTTCGTAAAATAGGTTATTCCTGTGACCGTGAAAGACGTTTGGAAAACCATGGACACTTCAGCGTCAGGGTTACCCAACCCTTGAAAATGTCAATAAAATGTACCCTTCTTCGACATATGACACTTAACGTGAAAATAATACAAGGTCATTTCATCTTGAATTAAGGGACATTGCCAGGCGTTTGACGAAAATCCTACAGCTTTTTTTTTTGGCAGAAAAGCATTCTTTGAATCTTTAGGAGTGAGTTTCCAGACAACTTTTTACGACCCATTCAACATTTCCAATGGTCTGTACAGTCATTTTAAATATAGGTAGGCCAATAAAATTGAATGTATTTTGTCAATACATAAAAAAATGCTTTTTTTATATTTTCAAAATTTCACACAGATTTCGCTCTGTTTGAATTGGTTGAAAATTTCCAATTTTGTTCACAAATAGACCATTAGGAAAGTAAAAAAGAACAAGATGTTCAATTAAGAACATATAGCCTACTTCTCCTAAATGCATGGGTATTGTTATAACCAGGCTTAGGATAATTATGCATTTTGCATATTGCATATGCAATTGCATATTTGGGACAGTTTTAACTGAACAGTGCATATTTAGGGGTTTCCTCCTGTTAGTGCATATTTCAAAAACATTCTTAATCTTGAGTGTAGACATCAGCTTCTGCAGGACACTTTTGGATTATTTGACATGCATTTCAGATAACAGTAATGTTGAGCAGTGCTGGGTTTGCATCGTGTTTAAATTTAACAACACTAGCCCTACATCCGGCCATAGCTTTGTCTATCTGCAATGTAATTAGGTGGGCACTGATTCTTGGTATTTCCCGTGAAGCAGGTTATCTTTTCCTCATTCTGTAAATAGTTACCTTTCATACACAGTTAGTTCTTGTCAGTCTTACTTTCGTTGAGTTGAAACAGGCTGTGGTTCATAGCACGTTAAATAGCTACTGTAATTAAGATGCCTAAGGAGAAGAACTGTTAATGAGGTAATGAAAGGGTATGTACGAGAGTTTCAAGACTTTTCAACTGACAGAAGTGTATTGTTTTGCAAATACTGTAGAACAGTCGTAAACGCAACTAAAAAGTATCAAATTCAACAACATTTCAAACAAGGAAACACAATAAATTGAAAGAAGTAAACCTGAAACAAAAACACCAGGGTCTTGTAACCACTACTTCAGTTAAACCTGGACCAACACGTAGTAAATTCAATGAAGATCTGTATAAAGCATGTCTCTCGGCAAATATACCGTTGGCTAAACTAAACAATAAGAACTTAGTTCAGTTTCTGCAGGTGTCTACGAAGTAACCAATCCCAGATAAATCAAAAATTAGGAAGAATTAAGTTCCTGAGCTTTACAATGTAACGTTAGGTAAACTAAGGGAAAACGCCCGGGGAAAATATATTTGGGTGTCACTAGACGAAAAACGGACGTAGATCAAAGATATGTAGCTAACTTCGTGTTTGGAATTTTAGGAGACGAAGAAGAGAGAGACAAATCATATCTACTAAATATGGCTGTGTTGCCTAAGGTGAATTTTTCAATGATGCATTTTTCAATGATGCACTTTCTTGTTTGTGGCCATCAGGCATTCTTTACGATCATGTTATCGTGGCCTGCACGGATGCCGCACCTTACATGTGTAAAGCCATGGGAGGTCTTGGGATATTATATCCCAAGATGATACACGTCACATGTGTAGCACATGGACTTCATTGAGTCGCTGTAGCAGTCCGGGCTTCGTTTCCTGAAGTAAACACGTTGATCTCCACAGTGAAAAGAGTGTTCCTGAAAGCTCCAAGTCGCAAAGAAAAATCTTTTGATGCAGATCGTGATGTGCCGCTCCTGCCTTCACCAGTTCATACAAGATGGAGAACGTGGCTCGAACTGCTGTTTATTATGCCAATTATTTCGAGGTAGTAAAAAAGGTAGTTGAAGACTTCGATTCTGAAGAAGCTGCTTCTATTAAAGAAGCTCAAAAAGTCTTGAGCAAAGATGGTGTTCGTGAGCAACTTATGTTCATTAGTTCCAATTTGCGTTGCATACCTTCAGCCATCAAGAAATTGCAAGAAATAGGACTGCCTCTTCACGTTAGCATTGGAATTGTTGAAGAAGTCGATCGATCCCTAAATAACCCAACTAATCAAGTTTTCTCAAAAAAAAAAATTGCAGAATGTAGTGCTGAAAAATGCCGGTCTCCTCAAACTTAAAAGCATTTGTGGTGTTATCCAAGGCAAAGACAAAGTTGACAGTGCACCGATACTAGAGGTCTCTGATTTCGTTAAGTTAAAGTATGCTCCAATAGTGGCATGTGATGTGGAGAGTGTGTTTTCTGAGTACAAAGTCATTTAAAGTGAAAATAGATGCAAGTTTGTGTTTGAAAACCTATTACATCATGCAGTGATTAAGTGTAATCAAGACTTGTAAATTTTATTGACAAACTGGGGCAATCCATTGTAGTACTGTAAGTAATTTTCTTTATTTTGGCGATATTTAATATGTAACATTGATTTCTTGTAACATAAACCACTAATTGATATCAGATATATGTTTATTTTTAATGCATATTTTAGTGCTTATTTAGACACTTTTTAGTGCATATTTGCATGCATATTTTGACATTTTTAAGTGCATAATTATCCGAAGCCTGGTTATAACTCTTTGTCATTTTGAAGGAGTATAATTGAATGTTGGTTGTAGTAGCTTGTTGAAATACAACGTGCTATACCGATATTCAACATGAATATGAGGTGCCCTTTGCTAGTGCTACCTCTGTAAAAAAAATCATTCAATTCGGTTTCACCGTGTTTGATTTGATAAGGGGAATCGATTTGCACACATACATGGCCGCTGTCTGCAAGCTATTGGCCTGATGACCTTGTAGTTCAGTCAAAGGATGCTTCCCACAAAAAGATATGTTGTTGCAAAATTTAGTACAGATCAAATGATTAGGTTGGTCGTAAATTGATTTAAGCTTTTAACATTTGGGTGGCCACCATTCCGTTTCCGTCAAGACGGCGGCGATATAAAACATAACACTGAGGTGCCCTTTGCTAGTGCTACCTCTGTACCAAATTTCGTTCAAATCGGTTTCACCGTGTTTGAAAAGATAGGGAGAATCGATTTGCACACATACATGGCCGCCATCCGCACATTATTGGGCTGAAGACCTTGTAGTTTGGTCAAAAGATTTTTTATACAAAAATGTATAATGTTGCATAATTTGGTAAGAGATCAGATGATTAGTTTGGTCGTAATTTGATTTCAGACTGCAACATTAGGGTGGCCGCCATTACGCTGTTGTCAAGATGGCGGCGATATAAAACATGACACTGGAGTGCCCATTGCTAGTGCTACCTCTGCACCAAATTTCGTTCATTTAGGTTTAACCGTGTTTGAATTGATAAGGGGAATCGATTTGCACACATACATGGCCGATTTCTGAAAACTGTTGGGCTCTTGACCTTGTAGTTTGGTCAAAAGACGCTCGCCATATAACTATATGTTGCAAAATTTGATAGAAATCGGATGATTAGGTTAGTCGTAATTTGATTTAAGCTTTGAACATTTGGGTGGCCGCCATTACGTTTCCGTCAAGATGGTGGCGATATAAAACATGACACTGAGGTGCCCTTTGCTTGTTCTACCTCTGTACCAAATTTCGTTCAATTCGGTTTCGCCGTGTTCTAATTGATAGTGGGGGACAGACATTCAGAGTACACACACTCACACACACACACACAGTTTTTGGCCCTGTGTAGATCTAATAAGTCTACTTTCATTTTTTTCAAAAATCGAAAGTAGTTCCTTAGTTTAGGGGCTGCGACAACGCGGTCATGTAGCAATCGAAAGTAGGCTAAAAAGTTAATATTTCAATACTATTGTTGAGAGACATGAAAACATTTTTCAGGAAAAAGGGTACAATATTCATAAAATATAGATCAAGTGTATCATTGAAAATTATTACAACTAAATCTCAGAAGTTAGGCCTACCAAAGGAACCTGGTAGTGTAATGTGGCCAACAATGCAACAACTTAATAAAAGATTCATTCTTAGACAACAAGAACACCTAGAAACTTGCAATTTTGACAGTTTATAAATAATATTCTCGGCTGCATATAGGCCTAACGTAAGTACAGTATTATACAAATTTAAGACACATTTTTATAATTATGGACATTTGAAAAATATCTACCCTAACTAAACATTTTCTAGGTTATGTACCTTTTTCTCAGGAACTGTGGGCCCGATCAAGTTCCTATATTGCACCCTTACAGGCGCTTATGAGATAGAAACAGTGAAGCAAAATGAACATAATCCGAGTACAAATAAAATAATTAAAAATAAGAATCTGATCAGAAATTATGGCTCAAAAAAGTTGACGAATTCGAATATTCATAAAACCTAAATCAAATGCATATAAACAACAAATTTACTGTATAAGCTTTAACATTATCAGTAGGTTATAAATTACAGCTTTCATCCGATTACCTACAGTAACATTGCAGAAAAGATATATAACTAGGAAAACATTTCAAAATTTTCACAATATTTTTAGTTTGTTCAAATGTCCATAATTGTTGAAATCATCATATACCGTATATTATTTCAGTAGTATAGATCCCTCCTACGGCGCTCACAAGCGACCGATCGTGACAAATGAGCATTCATCATTTTGCATGGTTTTCAGGAACAGTAAATCAAAGGATCAAATCGTATAATTTCATAAATATCGAATAACCGGTGAGTGTTATGATGATCCAATTTTCATTGATTGCTTTCGTAAGTTAGGGAATGTAGAACTTGGAATTCTAACTGAAATGTAAATAGTGTTCTATAATCATTTTGTTGAAATAAAAACATAACAACCTTTCTCCGTAAGTGTCTCATTATAAACCTATTGGGGAAAGTGTGGTTTATGAACATGCGGGATTTCGCACGGTTCCGCTAGTATATCATACATTTCTATGATAATTTTGTAACTTGCAGCTGTGAATGTATTGGTAAACTTTGAAAATGTGAAGTTTCTAGTTGTCATTGTTACCTAAGAATGAAGTTCTCATTAAGCAGTTGCATTCTTGGCTATTCTACACTACCGTGTTCCCTTTTGGAAAAATAGGAAGAAGTGCTTGAGGGTATATAGACCAATAACAAAACAGTGAATATTTCATCTCAATGCCAATGCATGAACCAGGTTCTGACTTCTGCGTTTATTGCATAAGGCGATACATATATCTTGAAAATTGATTGAACAATTACAATGAAATCTGATGTATAGGTTAATTTATATGCTCAGAGCTACCTATCATAATTTCAAAACATTCCGATGAGAAATATGGAAGTTTGAAAACTTGGTAACAATGTCCCTTAACACGAAATATGAGACTTTTCATGATAATTAACTTGATACAACTTGAGATATTACGTTCTTCTCGACACAGGTGCAATGTTTCCGCTTCCGCTCCCAGACCTTACGTGAAATGTGACATAATTCAAGATAACAGCCAGTTGGGTTTCTTCCAACAGAAAATTCACAAGAGTTTAGTGATTTTCAGTCGGTCAACACGAATGTACACAAAAGAGATGGGTTATGCCCTAATCCTGAAATAAATTACATGAGATTAATAAAACACTAGGATGACCAGCCTCGATCGTCAAGCGATCTTCATCAGATCCACTACACTTAGGCTACAAAATCTATGTTTGAAATACAGGTGAAAGTATTCACAATACAGTATGTACAGCGAGTTCCAGTGAGCACGAAAACTGCGAGTAGCTGTAGTACGGAAGACAATCAGATAAGTAGTTAGCCTAAAATTTTATAGTTTAACCATAGTTTACAACCATATAATCTCTCTAAAGTACAATCTCCGGATAGCTATCACCATTTAGCATTTCACCTAACATATATACTGCATTTAGCATACACTGACAGTTGCAGTACCAATACTGCAACTGAATAATTGTACATATTGTGAATATTTTCACCTGTATTTCAAACATAGATTTTGTAGCCTAAGTGTAGTGGATCTGATGATGATCGCTTGACGATCGAGGCTGGTCTTCCTAGTGTTTTATTAATCTCATGTAATTTATTTCAGGATTAGGGCATAACCCATCTCTTTTGGGTACATTCGTGTTGACCGACTGAAAAGCACTAAACTCTTGTTTACTGAGGCAACACTGAAAATATGGCTTCAAACACCACAATGTTCACGACTAGTCAGTAAAATTCACATTAGTAGGCTACCCTCTCGCAGCTGATCTTAGAATTATGCCGATTTTCTATACAAATATATGTAGAGAGAGCAACGTTTTCCACTTCTGAATTCGAAATTGAATTATTTTGACTTGCATTACTTCTCTTGCGTACCATCGGCATGTCATTCTTCTTCTTGTTCCGATGGGCCTACATTGGACCACGTTTCTTAAACTACTATAGACTTGATATTTGTCCAGTATTGTCACATCTTCCGGTGTAACTTTTTTCTTTCTTTCTTTCTTTCTTTCTTTCTTTCTTTCTTTCTTACCTACTTTTTGTTGGAATACAGGTGACGTTCGTGAAAATGTGTTACAGTGAAAGGTGATGATATCGTTTATCTCTCTTCTGCTGCAACTCTCTCTCTCTCTCTCTCTCTCTCTCTCTCTCTCTTTCATCTGTTGCTGCGCTCGAGTGTCGTTTTTTGGATGTCACGAGTGAACCTCTGAACGGATTTTGATGCGGTATTCACCATTAAGTAAAGGATATCTCGAGGAAGATTTCTTTAGAAAATATTTATTTATGATCAAAGGAAGCCGAGCAGTAACGATTTCAGTGAAAAAGTCGAAAAAAAAATCACATGGCGTCCGTGCGCTTTTTAAGCTTACGCTGGACAAACCGTTAAAAATATCTATATACTATGAGTGTAAGAAATGTTCAACATGAAAAGTTCTACAAAAAAGTCCGGGAGAGCATATCTCTATCTTCAATACATCGCCCACTATAAGTGATTTTATGTTTTCGTTTCTTCCAACAATCTCCACTCAAATACTGTGGCGACAGTTTACGAGCTGGCTAGGGGCGAGTCTATCATCCTTGTTACAGCCTAGCTAGCGGGCGAACCTATTGCCCCAGATACAGCCAGCAGCAAATTGTCGAGTCGAGTTGTTACAACTTCCGAGAAGAGTGGTTGTGTTTTGAGTTTCCCTGGAAGTATAATTCGGCATTTTTTCATTTCGCCTGTAAACTTGCCGTTCTGCAAAAAACATAATTTTAAAAAATAATATACGAAACTGAAATTTCACAAGAGCGACAGTTTAAAAAAATCAGTCCGAGAATACGTTATCACGCTCAAATATCGTCGCACTTCGTAGTTAAACACATCCAATATATTTGACATACAGTAACATCTTTCCACTCGGTTGTTGGATATTTCTGTGGGAGTGATTTTGAAAAATGGGACGGAAGTGGATCGGACGGAAGTGTGTAAGAGGCACTGCTGCTTTAGCAGCCATGAGGGATGCAATCCAGCTGGCAGAGGTAAGAGGAAACAATGAGCGCGCGGTGGCGGAGATTAGTACCAGGACGTACTGTCAGCCATGTGGAATGTTTTTCGTATACGGGTTACTTCAAGTTTTGGAGGCGCCATAAGAGATATTCATAGGATAAATCATCTTCAAGTTATCGTTCTTTGGTGTGAAAATATTCATTATATGTTATTTGCTGAAAACAATTATGATTTATTAAGAGTCTGTTTTTCAATCTCTGGATAAAAGGGATGGGCATCCACTTCCCGAGTAACTTTGCTCAACACTTTTATCCGGAACGGTAAACGCTGATGCGAACTCAGATGCCAACTGATTGAAACACAAACCACATGGAAGTCTTCGTATCAGTATTTAAATGATGGTATACTTTAATATGAAACATTGTAACTAGTCGGCAATGTCGGTGTTATGTTTCTGCACAATGGCTATTCAGATATTAACCCACATTGCGGTAATGCAGTTATCAATACAATATATATCTATATGTTTATACGGGAACTGAGCTAGCCTTTTTATACATTATACGCATTCCCTTCACTGTCAAGTAGGCGTATTCATAACTAATTTATAACTCAATTCCACGCAGGAACATTATCGAAAAAAAGCAAACTATTAATGGAGCATAAAAATTACTTAATATTATTACCGGCACGTGAAAATAAGTAACCGTCTTGTACTCTAAATTCCAGTGGTTGTAATGGCTGCGTGGATAACATCTTGGTCTGCGAATCATGAGGTCTCAGGTTTGAACCCCAGTCCCGGCAATTATTTTTGCTACCAGATTATCGATTTAAACTATATCTATCATAACATTGTGTCATTTTAATAGAATCTACATGAAATTACGATTTATCTAATTTTAATTTCAATATTTTGCACCAAGCAGGAGTTGGGAAATTTGATTGTATTGAACATTATTTCTAGTAGTCTATAGATAGGCTAGATACTATGGTTTCATTCCTCCTCTTAATTTACAATATAATATGTGATGTTTGTTCAAACAAGTGTGACAGTAGCATTTCTCCAATTCAATCTATACATTCATCATAGTGCCATTATGAAAACTGAGCGTAAATTAACATTTTAAGAATGCCCAAGCTGTGTAGTATACGAGTAGGATAACATGTCAGATGTTAAACATCATATGCGACTACTGTAAGGTTCGTATCTTTTTTTTCTGTCCAGGGAGTACCTTTTCTCGTTCCTTTTCTTCCTGAAACTCCTGGATTTCCTTCAGGGTATATATCACTGACTGTCTTGAAGATATGTTATACCTAGTTCTTTGATATCCTTCTCTGTTTCTGTCAGCCAAGTGGCACCTTATTGTTTATCCGGAAGATGAACAGTCTGTTGGTCAGTTTGTTTGTAATTCAACCTCACCACATATCTATAGATAGCTACCCTATACATCTGTTGGTATACAAAACCGAAACCAAATAACATGTATTACGGTATATAATACGCTAAGTTCATTCGCCAAAAACTCAAGCTCCTGAACCAGAAAGAGTTAGAAGGTGCGTTTTGTGCCAAAATCTTCCAAATTGTCTCAATAGTACATGAAGAATCCTACATTTCTTGAAAAGTCCATGGAAATATTTTTAGTTCTTTAAAAAGAATGTTTAAAAGAATAAACAAGACGATAGCCCCTGGCAAACTGTGCCGCGTCCAACCCGCATAACAATAGAGCTGGGCGGGTAGTCTGTACACATGGGGCGCACACAACCCAGTGTGCATTGAAAAGAGTATTCAAACGGAATCACCCGCAACAATGACGAATTGCAGTCTAATTTAATAAATATCGACAATTTGTTTTCAAAGTGCGTTTAAACAAATAAACATATTTATAGAACCCCGCATAACATTAAAGCCGCGCGGGTGGTTACTAAACATGCGAGATTTCTAGCTATTATTATTGTTATTATTATTATTAGTAGTAGTAGTAGTAGTAGTAGTAGTAGTAGTAGTAGTAGTAGTAGTAGTAGTAGTGATTGTGATTGATTAAGTGACCCACCCTTTCCCGGCTCTTGGAGGGGCCAAGACCTGGGGAGGAGGGGTTAATTTATTAATAATAATCAGTATACAAACAGTACATAAACATGAAAGTAAAATTACAGATAAATTATACAATAACTTGACAAATAAATTTACAATACAGTATATACAATAACAATAATTTCGTGGTCCCACAAAGCCATCAAATGTGGCTTATCTGTGGGAGCCGTTTTAAATACATACATGAATACATACATGAGATAGAACTCGGAGCAATTAATATCTAGTGACTATACCTATTTCATTTATCAGCTACTTTAAAATTGACATAAATACAGGGCTACTGACTTATTTCTTGAAATATTTTTTGATTTGGTCTATAGCTTTATTTTTTGGTTTGATGTTAAACACAGGGGTAATTCGTTAAAAATTGTTGGTATTACTACCCTTAATTCTTTTTTACCGTATGAATTTATCCATCTGGGAATAGTATATGTCCCTCTATCTACTTGTCTAGTCAGTTTACCATGTTGTATTTCATTTTTAAACCTGTTGTCATAGTAATACATATTTATTACATTTAATTTATACAGGTCTTCCACAGAGAGGAATACCTCCTTCTTGGTTAGTTTTTCCTTGATTAGCTTAATAAATCTCTCCTGGATGTCGTTTATTATTTTCAACTGGCTCTTGCTGGAACTTCCCCAGGAAGCAATACCATAACTCATAATGGACTCGACCAATGCTGAGTAGGCCATAAGGTATATGTGTGCGTTTGCACAGTAAGCTAAAGTGTGAAAGAAGAACAGAGTCCTTCTCAGTTGCTTCGCCAGCTGTAATATTTGTGCGTTCCATTTGAAATGGTCATCAATAATAATTCCAAGATATTTGTAGGAATTGACTCTCTCAATGAAGCTATTACATGCACAATTTGATATAGGGTAATCTCCCTTGTTTACGTGTAAACAGTCATAATTATGGAATTTTACCTTAATATTTTCTTTAATATTGTGTGACATGCGGATATTCATTAATTTAGATTTTTTGTAATTTATTATTAACCCATTATCATGGCTCCATCTTAAAATATTATCGAAGTCTGCTTGAATCATGCTGTGTGCTTTCCATGGGTCTTTGTGAATTGCAATTAATATAGTGTCATCAGCATACATAAGTAGTTTAGTTTTTGATACAACCTTTACCATATCATTGACAAATATGTTATACATAATAGGTCCCAAAATAGAACCTTGAGCTACGCCACTGTTAACTTCAAATTGCTCACTTTCCATGTTATTTATTTTAATGACTATTCTCCTTTCCCTCAAATAGCTATCAAAAACTTTCAACTCATTTCCTCTTATACCAATGCGTTCTAATTTATGTAACATCCGATTAAAGGGCAGAGTGTCAAATGCCCTCGAGAAATCTAGGAATAGTACCAGAACTTGTTTGTCATTGTTTAGGGCACCATTTACAATGTTGGAAAATTCTGTTAACAGCAATTGAGCACTTTTACCTCTACGAAAGCCGTATTGTCTATCATCAATTATATTATATTTATCAAGGTAGTTGGAGACCCTTGTTTCAATACATCTTTCTACAATTTTGTCAATAATTGACAGTATACATACAGGTCGATAGTTACCAAGTGCTAGATGATCACCACCTTTATATATAGGTCTAATAATTCCAATCTTTAATCCTATTGGAAAAATCCCTGTTTTAAAAATTAAATTTACTAGGTGAGAAATAACTACACTAATATCCGTAACACAATGCTTAATGTCCTTGACTCGAATTTTGTCCATACCAGGTGACTTAACCTTCATATTTGTTATGATACTAGTGATTTCTTTTGGTTCCACTTCAAATAATGCCATTGACTGCAGAGAGTTCTCATCCTGATGACTATATGCAGGTATTTTACAGGTGTGGATAGTGTTTTTTATTTGATCCACGAAAAACGACCCAAATTTATTTGCAATGATACTATTCGAGTAGATATTACCTAAATATTTTTGAATAGTGTCATCTACTGAACTTACATTTCTTCCTAATATTTCGTGTATTGTCTTCCATGTAGCTCTTAAATTATTTTTACTACTATTTAGTTTCTGTTTGTAAAAGTTTATTTTAGATTTACGAATTTCTTTATTCAGTGCGTTTCTGAACTCTTTGTATTCATTTCTATATGAATCATTACTTTTATTGTTTTTCCATCTTTTATATAAGGAGTCTCTTTTTTTACAATTTATTTCTAGTGTCCTAGAAAACCAAGGTTTTTTAACTCTGACTCTCTTTTTAGCTACAAAAGTACACTTTCCATAAATACCATTAAATTCTTCTGCCACATTATTGTACAGTTCATTTGGGTCTTCTGACCTGGAAAATTTTGCCCAATTTATTTTGTCTAGTAGTGTATTTACTTTGATATCGTTCAGAACCTGCTGTGCATGATTTTCATTATTGAAGTTAGCTTTCATTTTCGGTGATAGACCAGCAGCTGTTATGTAGTGGTCAGCCACGTCAGAAGAGATTACGGCTGAATATACTATATTCTGTATATTCCTGCAAATAATATGGTCTATTAAGGTTTTGGAACCTCTATTCAAATCGACTCGGGTTGGATACTTTAGCAATGAATATAAACCATGTCCTGCCAAGGTATTTTCGTAACTATTTACCCTAGAATTGTTGATATCAAGCATATCAATATTTATATCTCCCAATACTAACAGATCTTTATAATCACTAAACTTTTGTAGACATAGATCCAGTTCTTCAGTAAAATTACTGGTATTAATAGAGGGAGGTTTATAAATACAGATAATCCCTATCTTACTGCCTTGATTATTTATTTTTAAATCTATGCCAAGGACTTCAAATGATTTACATTGCAAATTTAGTTTATTTATGATTAAATTTTTCTTAGTGAATAGAGCGATTCCTCCACCTCTTTTATCTGGTCTGTTGTAAAAATTTGCATTGAACTCATCCAAAGTAAAAAGTATGTTTTTATAATCAGCTATACCTATTTCTATTAGACATATAATGTGCAACTCACCAAAGATGTGTCCAAATAATATCTTGAAATAATCCCAATTTGTAGATATCGATTGAATATTTAAACACACTATATTTAAAGCCGCTTCTGAGCGTATATATTTACCATCATCAATGTAATTTTGAACACCGTCAAACTTAAAACATTTCACATCGGGTTCACTGATTAGGTCTTCACTATTCATAAAACGCACTTTCACTTTATTATTTCACAAACTCGTATCCGTGTTCACGCCATTTTCTTCAGGTCATCTTCTCTCGTTACTCGTAAAACTGGGGCATCTTCGTTCTTCCTGGCAAGTATATTTCCAAACTTGATCCACACATATTTCCATCCGCACTCTTTGGCTTTCATCTTTGCTTGCCACAAGAGATTCCTGAAGTATGGAGTCAGGCTTTCGTTGATGTATATTTTCTTGTCATTCATAGTGCAATTACGCTTCTTAAGAAACTCAGTTCTGGTAGATTTAGAACTGAATTTCACTACAATGGGAGCAATTTTATTTTTATTTCTTATTGGCACACGATAAGCTTCTTCTATGTCAAACATATTTAGACCAACGTCCATTTCTTCTGCAACCCTATGGACCATATCCAGAACTTTTTCATCTTTGGTTGGCACTACCCCGCAAAGTTCTAAGTAATTTTGCCTATTATCTTGTTCCATCTCGTATAATTTTGTACTAAGGTCCGAAATCACTATGTCTTGTTTTGCTTTTTCGTCTTTCAGTTGGCGCACTTCCGTCGACAGGGATCTCACTATTTCCTTACTGGATTTTATTTCTGAGAGTAGTTCATCATACTTCTTGGAAATAAACTCCACTCCATTTACACTTTCTTCCACTTTCTTCTTCAAGTACACAATCTCCTTCTTTAATTCAATGAGCAGTGCCTTGACGTCATCTCCGGACTTCGACTCGTCCGCGTCAGGTTCCACGTTCTCACTTGCTGATGTGGACTCTTTACGCAGCCGACATGGGCCACATCTCCAGTTAAGGCGATTACTTTTACTCATACTTCTCCATGTTCTGGGTGTAACCGTGGTGGTAGTAGTAGTAGTAGTAGTAGTAGTAGTAGTAGTAGTAGTAGTAGTAGTAGTAGTAGTAGTAGTAGTAGTAGTAGTAGTAGTAGTAGTAGTAGTAGTAGTAGTAGTAGTAGTAGTAGTAGTAGTAGTAGTAGTAGTAGTAGTAGTAGTAGTAGTAGTAGTAGTAGTAGTAGTAGTAGTAGTAGTAGTAGTAGTAGTAGTAGTAGTAGTAGTAGTAGTAGTTGTTTTTTTTTTTTTTGTTTCGGCAGGGGGAAATCTTTCAAAGACACCACTCTGTGTGGGAGATTGGATTTCCACCAACTAAAACCCCCTGCCCTCTTCACTTAGCCCATTCCGGGACTGCTTGACAGCATTACATCAGAATGGAGTGATTATACTATTAGTTTATTCCTTTTTCTTCTTTCTCCTTTGTCCCCATAATAATCGTAGCCATTGCCTTTACAATGTTCCAG